>OY365796.1:7650000-10150000 GCA_959347355.1 Napeogenes inachia | reverse complement strand
AGTCCGAAAGATTGCTAGAAAATATTTTAAATTATAACTTGAAGCTTTCTGCTGGTACTTGAAAACTAACTTGATGTTGTAAATACTGAGAATTACATTAGCTTATTAAAAGTTAAGTAACATATTTATATATTTTATTACATTTATACTAATATATCTACTTACAATATTTAAAAATGTACTTAATAGTTTATCATTATAACGGTTCATTATCAAACTATGAATATCCCATAGGTGTATTTGTTTTTCTTTTTTTTAAAGATAAACAGACCAACATTACGTATTGTTTGTCTCCTGTCATAGAGGTCTCATTCTTTTGATTGTGGTAAAACGATTTTGTTCCTAATATTATAACATTTTAACTGACACGTTTCTTACTATAATATTAAGGACTAAATATATACTGACAGACAGACAAACAAATAAGAGCATCGTTTCAACAATATTATTATAACCTATTGAAAACCCCATTCAAAATGAAATATTTCATCTACATTCCGTACAGTTTATTTTAAACCGACAATAGTCTTCTGTGACCAAATACTTTAGTCATATACATGCGATAATTTTGTCGTTGTTATTAGCTCTGAATTGAATAAAAGACATTTTTGGTCAATGTATTGAAACTTTGATTCATACTACGGAAAAGAGACATAGGTTATATTGAAATGGTATATTTTACAGATTAAATACAAAATAGGTGTCGTTAAATAAATGATAGAAGAATGTAGGTCTGCGCTACATTAGACCAGTCTAATTAATACTCTAGAACAGGAACCGAGAACTCATTTTGAAAACTGTTTTACATTTCTAATACGAATCGGCTCAATCTGGAATGTAATTAATGAGTCAGGCGATAATTAAAACCGATTGTGAAACGTAAATTAGGCCCTGTGTAGTGTTCGTTTTGTCAAGGATTTCGGATCGATCTATCGACAGGATTAGTTGGGATTTGACGAAGCTCTGATTGATTTTGGAGAATCACTAAAAATAATTCAATATTTATATATTTTACGGTTATAATTAACATAATATAAATGTTTGAAATTTTCTATAAACATGTATATGATTAATTCATTTTCCATTCTATATTTATATAAATTTAAATAAGCTTAACATTAATATAAATATTTTCAAACATTAATTTCGGTAGTGGCATCTTTTCAATATTTATTTATACTGCAAAGTTAGAAACATTGGTTAGGATTTTAGAAAGATTAGAAAGAAGCCTAATAGATGTCACCATCGTCCCGATAAAGACGATCTCATATAGAATGCTTAATTCACCGAGGAGGACAGCGATGCGGTAACTCAACTGGTAAAGCGACGGGACCGTTACCCAGAGGTTGCCGGTTCGAATCCCTACCCTTATCGGTTTATTTTTCATTTTACATTTATATATATTTAAATACAATATTATACATATATTTAGAAAACATATTTAATACAACATATCCTAAGTTGTCTGTCTAACTAACAATACAAATTATAAGTAAGACAAACGATTTCTTTTGAAATATCAGTATGATCCTCACTCATTAACATCCGGGATGACTTACATACAACATTTAACAAATAAAAGCGACTAAAGCACAATACAAGGGACTAAAAGTACCGCGACCCATTTCTTCGGACAATGCTTTTACTAAAATGAATTACTCTGTAATGGTCTTTGTTTCTTGTTGTGATTATAGTGAGTGCTCGGGTGTAGGTTAAGCGGTAACATTTAAAAACAAATTTGCGGTATCATTAGACTTCATATTTTTGTCTTCCAAGGTTGAAAAATTAATAAGTTACTAAGATCAATCACACTTGTAAACATATATTATAACATTTATAAATACCATATTTAAATGAACAGATAATAAAAAAGTGCAGTTTTATTTTGTTTCAGTTGAAACATTCTAAAAGGTTTAAATAAAGTAACTTAATTTATAAGATTAAATTAATTATCTATATATCTAAGCCATGTCACCTTTAACTATTATCGTGTAGGTATTATAAACTATCCGAAAGTTTGTTTTAATTTCCCACAACTAGCTTCCATTTAGTCAACTAACTTTTGTTAAACAATTTACCTCAGTACAACAAGGTGGACTAACAAAAGGAGGAATATGTTTCGAGTTCTTCTAATCGAATAAAAACTATTAGTGCCGGACTATTTTTTATATTTTTAATGAAGGTGGAAATGGAGATACACTAGCAAGGTGTCGCAGACTATAGTTAATAATATCAACGAAATACATTTTAAATAGGCATAGCTAATATGATGTTGACCTCAATAAGAACTAAAATATATAATGTCGATATTCATATTGAAATATTGTGATGAATAAATATCGAAATTCAGAATAAGTCTACCAAATGAAATAAATAATAATATTATTTTAACCTAAAACTTATTCACACAATTAAAAACCGTTCAAAAACATATAATGATGTAATATTTATTTTACAAAATAATATTTCCATAAGGAACTAAGTAATCCACCTTCTAACGTAAATTATATAAATACTAACTTTTCCATTTTGAATATTCATTTCAGTAGCTCGTGTAAATATAGAGCCAGGTAATAAATTGTTAAATACGGTTAATTTTTTGTAGTGGGGATTGATAATGTGTGATTTAGAAATAACATATAGTAGTAAAAGTAATGTATAGTAACCGGCAATAAATATTGCACATCGAGCTTTGGAAAGAGACAATCGGCTAATTTCGGCTTCATAGAGCGTTATCACTATCGCAAGAAATACCATCATTCCTGTATCTATTAGGAGCTGTTAAAACAAGTATAATTTTCTTTTTTTTTCTAATTATATTTATTTTATGTATAAAAACATTTTTTTTCTATAAGTGGTTATTTTAATTGGGGAGTAATATAATTTAAGAAACATGCTTTTTATTATTTAAAATTTTTATTATTTAGGAAAATTATAACTGCACATAATAAAAACCATCATACCCATTCTTAAAATGAGACCTCTTTGAGAGCACAGATGGTGTAATGGAAGTAGCTGAGAAGTAGAATTATTATTTTTACAATGTCTCTTTCAAGAATAGCTATAATGGTCTTTATTATTTACAATTTTCCTAATTAATAAATTACGTGAACATAATGTAAGCATGTTAAGCTATTGCATGGCTTCTATCGCGGGCCTTGAGCATGGAGACCGAATCTAGAAATTCCGTAACGAAAATAACCTAACACACCAGTATTGTGTACCTACCATTTAACAATAGCGTAAGTGCCAAGTTGATAATATGTGTTATGAACTTTATTGTCTACAGTCTTAAGCTTTTAAACTAAAATAAATGTTTTACTTGTACAAATGTATTTTTTTCAACAAGGATTTTCATTTCAATGACTTTCTGTTATGGTGTTACAAAAGACCCTGAGTACAAGAATTTAACAATCGTAATTGAACTTTATTTCTGAGATTTAAGGTTAAAAACGTTTTAGCTGTTAATATTATTAACCTTTTTACGATATCACATAGCACTGATAATTTCTCATTTAAATAGGACCATATAGTCCTATTTAAATTGAGAAATTATACCATTCTTATTTAAAATTTTATCCTATATAGCGTAGGAAAACCCTATAAATGAGTAATTTATTCACTAAAAGAAAAAAAAAATGTTTTTTTTTTATAGATCTACAATTACATCTAATTAACATCAAAGAAAAAAAACAACTGCATAAATAAAATAAATAACTGTAATTGCATAAGTTGATAAAAAATGCTATGCAATAGCTTTACCGCGGCAGTCTCCGAGTGCCACACGTCTTTTTTTTATTATTTTATTTTACCCCAGCTTAAAGAACACCACCACCACTTATAGAAAAATTTGTGGCTTTTATACAAAGAATAAAAATAATTATCAATAGAAGCAAATTATACTTGTTTTAACAGCTCCTTATAGTTACCATACTGTTTCAATTTCGTGCGACAGAGATAATGCTCTACGAAGCCGAAATTAGCCGATTGTCTCTTTCCAAAGGTCGATGTGCAATATTTATTGCCGGGCACTATACTAGAAAATATTAAGAGAAAAACTTAAAATAATTCTAATAAGTGACTCTATGTGACTATACTTTTAGTATTTATTCTTCATAAATACTAAAAGTATAGTCACATAGAGTTGTGGTACACAATATAAGAACTACTGCAACCATACGTCAACTCTGACATGCAGCCAATATACTACGTGCCGACGAGACTTATCTAATCGCGCTGTCGACTGGATACGAATAGAGAATTATGACTTGTTTCGACAAGTTACGGGGAGAACATCATTTTAACATGTATTCTACAAAAAATATGTTTGCGTAAAATATAATGGAACTGCTCATCACAACTGCTACGGCTTTAATAGAAGAAATAAATATATATTCTATACTTACCTATAAATAAATTAACATGTATTAAGTTATAAAGTTTCTAAAATGTATGTTGATGGATGCTGTTAATGCATGAAGGAGTCTCTTAAATATTGGTAAATGTACCTACTTTTAACAACTTTTACACAAAAGCACCTACTTTTTAAAAGTACCTACTTTTTTTAAAGTAGGCAAATACATATATAATTCGAATAAAACGAATATTTTTTGTGTTATAAAACCCTTGTTCAAGCTTAACTTAGCAGAAATCAAATTACTTGGGACGACACTTCAATCAACCAACATTCAGCGATAAATAAATGTCATGCACGGAGGACAATTCGGGTGTTCTCAAATATTTGTAGTCGATTTCACCGCAGCTTGTCTGTGACAGGGGACTGTTTTATGACCTTTTCAAAAGAACAGGCGGTTGTAAATCATAAATTTTGCCGCAGTTAAAAGAAGATGTTATCTTAGAAACGGGAAGTGTTGTGTATAAAGTTTATATATGGTGTATGGATTTATTGGTAATATTGTTTGTAATCTCCATATATATTAAAATTCTTTATTGCACAAAAATATATTTTTAAATTCTTTATTGCACAAAAAAATTTACAAAAGGTAGACGTGCAAGAAAGGTTGTGTGTAGACGTGTAAATAAATAATCGTACATATGTATCCATGTACACCCGAAAAATATATATAATAATAACATAGGTTTATTTCAAGGTTATTGTATTTCTCCAATAATATTTAACCCGGCGTGAATGAGGTGGGGTATCTCATACCCGACAAACGCAAATTGTTTAATGTTATTGTTGCTATGCAAGTCCCACCGTTGCAGTAGCTGGAGGTAAGGGTGTGTTAGGTGAGGTTCGGCATCCAGTTTAGTTATTCACCATTTGCGAATAGAGATATACGATTGCAAACTTCGCCGGGGTATGACATACCCCACCTCGTAGTTGGTGTCACATATTTGGAGTGACAGTAAGTTTATAATTTATTCTTATTTTTAGTATTTTGTGACTTATTTTAAGATTTATCAAGATGTATTATGAAAAAAATAAACACCGGAATAAATACCCGAGACGAGAGAAAGAAGGTTGACAATCTAGCTGCAATATTATAGATAATTTAGTTGACAATATTAGTGACCCTTATGTGCCTTCGGAGAACTTTACTATTGATGAAATGTAACTATCATTTCATGTATAAATTTCTAGCCAAACTGACCAAAGGTGGACTCAAATTTCAAGCTCAATATGCGAAAAAGTTTTACGTTCTCAAAACTGGAGCTCTACGCAGGGAAATAACCACCTGAGTTATATGGTATACTCAATATGGCTACTATAAACTATCATAATCTACAGTGAAAATCACTTAAGGGGCTAAAAACGCATTATGCACCGTGATTATATTCGTAATTTAGGTTGAAGTCTGAACCTAATAAAAGATAGTTTTTGCAACATTCAAACTAAGTTTGTCTGCCAGGGGAAATAAGAAAGAGAATTGCCGATCACCTGTAGTGACCTTTACCAGCGGTTCCCAAAAAAATGGTTAGCAAATATGTTAGATATGGTATAGCTGTCCTCAAAAAAGAAATAAAATGATAAAACATTGCTGTTCTAAATTTATAAAGCCAATATGTATGGAAGAAATGAATTTTGTGTGCGGACATTGTGCTGATTTTTAGGTGTATCTATAGCGATATGTTACATGATCTCATAAGATTGTTCAGTGCTTCTTTGAGTTAGAATAGTTAGAAAATAGTCTTATTATGTTGATTTAACAAAGAAGTTAGAATTTTGCTAGATTTTTATGCAAAAAGTTAATTAACCACCGAAACTTGTGTTTTTTTCATAGAATATTTATTAACATAGTTATTTTAATAATCATTAAAACTGGTAGTAATTAAACCTCTTTTCTTTTTTGTAATCTTGTTTGCATAAAATTGCGTTTTGATTGTTTTATTATATGTAATGCAAATTAGACGTTTATATAAAAAAAATAAGATTAAAGTTTTGGGTATCTCATACCCACCTCATAGTTGGTGTAACAATTACTCACCTCATTCACGCCGGGTTAATATAGATATTAATATTTTAATAGACATGAAAAAAGTGGGGTTATTGGCTTAAGTTTAACAAGAAATACATAGAATCTATACTAGCTTTTCAAATGACCTCGCGATACTGACACGTAGTACAAAACAATGTCAGGTACTCTTAAATGTCGTGGAGTATTTCTGTACGTGGACGGATGGATCGAGAATGAAACCATGTAAATGCTTTTGTCTGTCTGGGTAGACGGAATACCAAATATACCTCTTACGATTCCGGTCTTGTAATAGGCAGTTAATGCGTTAGTACGGTTACGGAAGCAGCTCTGTTAGCATTTTAGGAAAAAATCAAGTACCAGGCAAATTCAATAGTCGATAGCTTTTTAAGACAAGACTCCTCTAAAAAATCAAAATCTTATTTTAATTTAGGCGCGGCTCTTAATCGAACTCTCAAAATGGACACATATGAAAAGCAGTATCAATCCCGGGGGATGTTGGTGTTTCGTCATCTACACCAGACTTATTTCTGTATTCCAAACATCTAAATAGCGAAAATATCTTTATAATTTACTGAAAGACCTTTCTGAAACCTCATCGGTTCAATTCTTGAACTTGATTCTTTTATATTTATGGAACTGAAAGCTATAGAATAAAACATTCAAACACATTTCCATAACGTTATGGAGTAAATCATAAATATAATATCACTTATAGCACTTCACTTATAGTCTAGTGATAACCATACCCAATAGAAATGAGAACAGACAGGTGAAATTAAACTCAATACAATAATGGTAAATTGTACATAATTACCAGCTTTTTAGTGATCATATTTTTTGATGATTATAAATGAGGAAGGTTAAAAGAAATATTACGATAGATATAACTTACTACTTGGATCAGTAACTGTCTAAATAGTCGTCTACCATCTTGTAAAGACATTTTAACAGTAGGAATGAATTGTGTATTGGCAAATATGTAAGGATCTCGTCTTTGAATAACTGAATGAAATGCTAGGGCTGTTTTCATGTGAGGGCATTGCAAGAAGTTCGGTGCCATAAATGTTTGCTTTGTACCACAGAAATCGCATAAATAAAGTGTATTGAGGAAATATTTAATATAAATAAAATTTTATAGTAAAGAAAATTATTTTAAAATAAATATTGACAGTTATAATTTAAGTTTTTCTTTCTTCAGAGCGTATACTTAATATTTTATTATAAGAGGCTCTCGCTAAAATGTTTGTATCCTTCGATCGATAGCGGCTCAAGGTAAGATTATTGAGAGAGCTTTTAGTATTTACATTTTTTATGACGAAAACCTGATATCAGGCCATCTTATAAATCAGCGGTTTATCGATTCTCAGGAAAATGTTGGGATTTCCTTAGAAATTTGTTTATATTTTATATGATACTTTATGTAAATAATGTGAAAGAATATCTTTTTACTTTTAGATAAGTAAGTGGCAGAATTATTTATACACAAAGGTAGAACTACTAAAGTAATGAGTTTGTTCGTTTTAATAATATTACATTTATTTATATTTACATGATTTGTTTTCTTAGTTTTTCTTGGTGAAATAGTAAGTCTCATTGTAAAATAGTATTGTTAATATTTACTATATAACGCGTTTATGCTTACACACAAATATTTAGATTATTATTATGAATATTTTAATGACCAATTTCTTTAATATTTTAGCATTGCAATTGCCAAAGATCCTCTTCTTTGCTGTATAAAATAAAGATACTTTATGCGCATTTCATTTGTCATCTTTTCAGCTCAGCAAGACGTATTGCCACTTTGTTCAAATTGAATTGCGGCGCAGTAATGCAACTCATATGTATTCAATGCAATTCACAATTGTCAAAGAGGAAAAGTATTAAAACGGTTCAGACATTCTAACAGTTTTATTCCAGTGTAATTGTTGAGAGTTCTACATTGAATGTTAGTAGTTTTAATCTAAAATTCCAAATACCACTGTGATGTTAACTCGCTTATAGCATATTTGCAGCGTCGTTAAGCGTAACTGCAATAGTTTTAAGTTATGTACACACTAGGGTTTGGACATTCCTGACAATTTTAAACTCTTAGGACGCGACACAAAGAAAATTCCTAAATTCAAAGAACTTAAGGTTTTTTTTTTTAATTATTTTGTTTAATGAGGGTAATCGTTTTTATCCAAAAAAAAGTTCGTCTTTATAACTTTAGTGTTAATTTCAATAGTGCGCTTTCATTTCTTTTATTCATACAAAGAATCGCTAAAGAGCAGTTGAGTCTTAGTTATAAAACGAACTTAGTCAAAAGCATACTAATTCTTAATAACTTTACTATTAATTTAGTATCTAATCATTGGTCATAGCCACATTATGATGATAATTAAAAGTTATAAATTGTTTAAAGTAATGGTCATTAACATAATATATAAAAAAATATATATTGAATTAATAATTTAAAAATATATTATTTATAACTTCATTATCTTATAAAAATCTAAAACATCATAATGAATAATTTTAACAAGAAACAATATTTCATAATAATAGTTCCTCGTTCATATTACTCTATAATGTTTGTGCTACTTATAACTGTTTAAACTACGTTATTTCCGGTTAATTAAGAATATCTATCTAAAATAGTGTCTAAAACCTAGCTTGGTATAGCCATATTTAAAATATCCTGAATGTTCTCTTTACAATCATCATGAATAGTATCTAGATGTTGGCGAAAAGATTCTCTGTTTAACTCATAAGGTTAATTATGGTTTTTATATCTAGTTCGCCAGCTTTTGCTATAAGTAATGAAATATTATATTACGGTTAGAATACGATGCAAAAAGGTTTGATACAATTGAATTAAAATATATTTTTTCTTTGAAAATATAATAATTAATTGTTTTATTTATCAGCTTGTTTATTTTATTGAAATGCTCTTGGAACCTAGAAAATTACTTTTTTTCAAATTAAACACTATTTAATAATTGGTTGGATTGAGATTTCATAAATTCGTATTTGAAATACTTAATACTTCCAAAGTTTCTACTTAGTTTCAGACATTTCGAAATTTACAATTTCTTAACGATAACTTTCAAAAGATTTATAGAAAGTCTAAAAGGATCATACACAAAAAGTATAAGACCTTAAAAAATCCTTCTCTTTTAAAGATTTCAAATGAGCCAAGAAATTAAAAAAGTATGTGTTGGCGCACCCTGCTTTATGATTGATCATCAGCATTATTAAAATTTTATCTAAATGCATTCCAAATGACTCTCCTAGATCAAAGTAATTTAGTAAGATGCAAGGGCAAAGCTACTGGAAAGTCTTACAACATCGGTGGGGAGGCAATAGGAACCGCGAAACACTTATTAGTAGGGTGTAGGGTACTTCTAGATAGAGGTCAATACTCGCGTCGCCACGATAAGATATTGGAAATCATATGGGAAGCGGTTAGTTTTTCAGTAGCAAGAGCGCGGAAGGGTATCACAACACAGTAAGGCTGCTCCAAAAAATCAAAACCGAAGTCTTATTCGATTAAAAGTGCGACTCCTGATTGGACTCTCATGATGGACACTTGTGCAAAGCATTACAAAATCCCTGGGGATGTTAGTGTTTCGTCATCCAGACCGGACTTTTTCCTTTATTCTAAACATCCGAGCGCGTCATACTTGTGGAGCTTCCTGTTTCGAGCGAACTGACCAACGAACTGTCCAGGAATGAATTTATAGTTAGCTTGTACGCGGTAGAAGTGGGAGCGAGAGGTATAACAGCAAAATCTCTCTATAACTTACTTAAAGACCTTGGCCTAGCATCGGTTTATTTCTAGAACGTATTTTAAAGGCGGCATTAGTAGGTTCTTTCCAAATTTGGTTAGGTAGGGAGAGGAGTGTGGATAGTAGAGGCGAGCGTGTATGCGCATAATATAGGGGCCCCTCAAACTTACACCCAGGCACTATTTGCACTCCTCTCCATGCAACGCGATGGGCCCGGCACCCGCACGGTGAATCCATGGATTTCTAAGAAGCTTCGTCTTAAATGTTTAATAAATGTTTGCGAAGTATTTAACAGTTAAATTTCATTTTTCCCCCTCTTGTAGAAGAAACAAAAATATAACATTATCATAAGGAAATAATCCTATTTTATACTTTTATCCTTATGGAGTAAGCCATAGGATAAAACATTCAAACCCATTTCCATAATATAATAGTGTAAGAGATAATATCTTTTATAGAAACGTGTTTACCAAATAGAAATACAAACCGACACATTAATTATAACTCTGTACACGGTCATAATATTAAATAGCTTAAAACATTTTTTTGGAAAGATAAGATGAGTTCTCGCTAAAGATAAAATTTTAGTTGAAGTTTTTAGTTTAAGTAGATGTTAAAATTAGAAAAGTACATGAAAACCTTAACGCTAAATAAATCTTAAAAGCTCGTCTTAATGTGGAGCCAGTTGTGGAAAAAATATTTATATCAGTTAATTGTATTTCGAAAATACTTTTCAATTGTTACCATCAATTTGCGATTTTAAATATTTATTCTATTGAGTTATTGATATATAGTTGCCATGCCGCGTATTGTGGTGAAAAAATATAGCGAACCGACAGTTTCCGATTTGTTTGTCCATTCTTATCCAAAACGCTTTTAACTATATAACAGCTTGTGGATTTATTGATTATTTATATCATGCTGGTCATTGAAGTTAAACTATGTTTACGGATTTAACTTGCGAATAATTAAATTTTAAATTTAACTCGATGTTTCGAATTTGCAACAATCGTGTTCATGGTAAGACGAGATGGGGTTGTCTGTCAGTAAGTCAGTTAATTAGTCATCTACCTCTAATGGTTCTTAAGTTTTCGTGAATATACGAGTAGTTCTGCAAATTAGTTATCTACCTCTAACGTTTCCTAGGTTTCCAAGCGTAAGCTACTCGTGAAAATATTAGAAAATACAACATGTTTATCGTTATTTTTGGTTTTGTCATTGGTTTTTAAAAAGGCGAGACTACCTTGTTTTATAACCCTAAAATAGGTTATGGACATTTTTTGCCGAAATATACAAAGATATGGTTTCTTTATTGATTTAATATGTTCGTTAATGTACAATACATTTTTTTATGATATTTCATTTTTATTTGTTAAAAAAACAGCAATGTTTTATTTCAGTCCGCCTTATACTAAAGAATAGTAACTTTGTCTCATGAAATCTGCTAATGTAGCCATTGCCTTAAAAAGTGGTAAGAGAAGAAAGAGAAGAAAATGAAAACAAGGGGAGGGAATTGTTCTTCTCCCATTTTCATTAATTACACTAATAGTTGAAACAGCTAAATAAAATTCCTTTTTGGGATTTTCACGGTAGAGGTCTATATACCAGCTGCAGCTAACTGTTTACAGTTAGGCTTTGATTGACTGGACCATTTACATATTTTTGACTGGAGCGTTGTCTGTATTTCTATTTATACAAAACATATAGTAAGCCTTCTCCTGACTGACGCAGTATAAACTGTTGGGCTTAAAATCTTATAATTCACAATGAAGTTTCGGTTACGATTGAGTACTACCATTCATGGAGAAGGAAGTAAAGTGGAGACAAGTCTTACCTACATTGAGGAGTATTTTTTCTTTTAAAGAGGACGCAATTATTCTTTTAAGCATTCTGCTATACTAGCAGTTTTAATCTCCGTCTTACTTAATAATGGAAAATTTTATATAATTATTGACTTTTATAGTGGATATACTGATTGGAGTTTTAATCCAAATTAAATTTGTTAATATATTCGGAAGCTAAATAAAAGCTAAATAAATATTAAGGTAGATCCATGTTGTTTTATTTGTAGGCGAAAATATATTTATTCTTTATTTATATATTTTTCATATTGAATCTATATTCTATACCATAGATCACTTGTACGTCAATGGGAAGCGTTCGGAGGGCCTATTTTGATAGTATATTATTGTCAAAGATGTGGCCACTACCTATGTGTATAACTGAAAGAAATTCCTCCGATATTCTGTGGTATAAAGTAGCTAATAATATATTACTATAACAACTAATAGTATATTATATATATTATAAAGCAAGGCTACAGTTTCCCAGAGGTCGTAGGTTCAATTCTATTCCTGTTTGAGTTTATTTTTCATTTTATATATATTTAAAAAAATAAATAAGTACTCTATATGTCTGGTGCAGCAATTCGAAAAATGTAAACCAATGTTTTCAATTAAATCTCATTATTTTTTGTTATTATCTTCAAAGTATGCCATGTATTTATTACAAAAAAAGACCTGTAGGTATCTCTTTACAAATATTGGTTTTTATAAAATATAAATCTGTGTAACGCTAGAAATAGAACTTCAAAAGTCAAGTAGGTATAATAACTATAATAATATTTATAATAACAACTCTCTTTTATTTCCACAACATAAATATAAGAAAATTATAATATAATATATTCAAGTTTCAAGTGAATTAAACGTGTCATTGCCCCATTCGGGTATAAACTTCCTCCAGTTGCCTCCATCTTTTCCTATCTTCCGCTACTTCCATCCAGTTACTTCCTGAAAATTTATCTAGTTCATCGTTCTGTCGAGCTCTTGATTTGCCCCTTTGTAGTTTACCAGCAGGCGGTCCTGGTCCTGGCCATTTGGTGGTGCAATTTGGCCATCTGTCCTCAGAGTATCAGGCAATATGACCGGTTCATCTCCACTTCAGACGTTGTGTGTGTTGTAGAGCATTTAATACTTGGGTTCTTGTCAAATCTTATTACTATTTTGTTTTCCTGATATCTTAATACCAAGCATGTTCCTCTCCATAGCTTTCTGACAGGAGAAATTTTTGACATGTTTTTATTTTTGAAGATCCAGGTTTGAGCTCCGTGCGATAGGGTAGTAGGCTTGAATCCATAACTATTTTCTTCAGTGGTAGTGATATCTTCGACTTCGTAGGTATACGTATGTTTAATATATTTCTTAGACGATCATCTCTGCACTTATCTTAATTATTTATATGTATTTGAAGTTTTGAAAGTAAAGAAATGAAAGCCTGAGTTTATTGTGGGATCTTTTCATTTCTTTTCTTTTCATTTATAACTATCACCGCATAAAAAAGAACTAGAAAAATATACGTTAATAAGTATGGTAGAATATATCTTTATGAAAAGCAGTTTTACCTACTCATGGCTTACATATGAATTATTAGTTTAATTAAATAGACTATAGTGTAAATAAATATGTCTATATACGTGTACATCACAGAATACATCTTACGACAAACTAAACCACCAAAACGTGATACCAGTGTCACGGCGTGGCATCGTGGGTTATGCTCCGCAACCTATCTAATATTGGAAAAGACGATTGTACCCAGCAGTATGATATGTATATATTAGAGTTCCTTGTAGTTCGCTTAATTTTATTTGACTTGCTCTACCCTAATTAATACCACCCCATACCTTATAAAGATTTAGATAAATAATATTCAGAAAAATAAATGAATGAATGAAGATGTAACATATAAAACGAAAATAAATTACTTCTGCAGTAGTATCTTTTAGTCTTACTACTATTCGTATTTCCCATAATTCTATGCGTAAATATGTTACAGCATTTCAAGTTTCATTTAAACAGTTTTGACTCACCATTGTCCATGTCTGGTTACCGAGCAATTAGTAAGTAAAGTACTGGCTTCGAGCCAACAATTTATTTTATAATTTCTCAGTTAAAACCCCTCTAGGGAGCTATTTATTAGCTGATTGTTGGTATTATACAATATCTTAATGAAATTGAATATTTAGACTTTCCAGGAATTCTTTAATGGTTTTAAGTTAAGATTTAAAAAGAAGTAATTTATTGTGTAAATTTTATTAATTTAATTACATTATTCCTAAACCATTGTTATGTGTACCTAATATAAAGAAGAAACAATAATTTCCAATTAATAGACCCTGACTCATGTTACTTTATAATGTTTGTGCTATTTGTAACTATCAAAGCAACATTATTTCCAGTTAATTACACTTCAATCGTTTACAGAAACTACGTAAAATTAGTCGTTCAGTTTGCTTAATTGGAAAATAAGACATGATTCATGTGAAGCCATGAATAACGTTTTTAATAACGTTATTTAAAGTTTACATTACGAAAATATGTCGAGTTATATAACAACTTCTATAATCAACATTTGCGTTGTAGTTTTGAAATTATCAAATAATAAATAATAGTGTTGAAGTAAGAAAGGAAGTCCTATACGTCGAGCGCTATGTGTACGTTATATAAGGAGCACAGAAATTCGTACTGAGATTCCTTCATGAAACTTTCATGTCTTACCCTGGACAGCAATCTTAAAAAATATCTCGCATTCTTGTCTCCCTTTGACGCCCATATTACATTTATAGGTTTAGTACCAAAAGTCGTTTTATAAAAGTATACTAACATTTATATCAACAATTCTTGAGGATTTACTCGACATGTTGCGTTTGTCAGGTTTCTTTGCGCGCTCATGCAAGTTGTGATATTATCTCCTTAGAATTTCCTCGGTAGCTACAAGACTGGTGAAGACAGAGGCAGAACCATCATATGGGATCTAAATCAAACCGATATAATTAGTAGCTGTACCGTTATAAGTACATTTTGAGCTAATAATGTAAAAGTACAACATATGAGCTCTCTTCGGCTTATTAATTGTTATCAGTGCACGATATAACGAATTTGTCTACGTAACTAGACTTTGTTTATATATATAGTCGTAAAATAAAAATGAAACTTCATAAGATAAACAGAATCATGTTATTATTATTACATTAACTAAACTTTAAAGAATACCAAAACGTCTGCCAAAAAAAAGGAACATTATTTTGGATTTATATTATATTATTATTACATTAATGATATAAATATCTATGAACATATAAAGCCATGTTAAACGTATTTAAATTTTAAATAAACGAAAAATAAACCGATATGGGCATGGATTCAAACCCTCTAGAAATTTCGGTGAATTAAGCATTCTATGTATGACCGATAACAAAAAGAATTAGAAAGAAGGTAATATATAATCTTCATCATCTTTTCATTGTTTATTGGTTAGAATTAGACTATCATATTTAGAATGTTTCACCGAGACGGGTAGGATTCGAACTCCAGCCCATATTGTTGATTTTTCATTCTATATTTATTTAAAGTTATTACATTATCTACCCTTTAAAGAATACTCACGTCTGGACAAAAGCCAAGCGTGAACTGAACTGCGCCGATCCTGATAATGTTTTTGCTCAATATCATCCGTATATAAAGCAATTAGTGGCGTGTAGCAACTGGCGATCTGCCAGTCGCTGTTTGATGTTAACCGAGAGATAGCATCAACTACTTTTTACTTTTAATCACTAATATTACGTAAACATTTTATTAGTTTATAATATTGGATACATTATGTAAACTATCAAAAACTGTATATACTGTGCTGAAAAACCAATTAATCTTATTATATTATTCTTATTAAATTATTTATATTAAGCTTTAATTAAGATAATAGGGTATTGCTAAAAGTGATTAATCTTATCGACCTCTACCGGGATGTGGATATTAAAAACAGATAATGTATACAAAAAACGCTAGTATTAATCAACGAGGGCGTTGACCCAAGACTTATTCTGAAAAATCTGTAACCGTCTACGGAAGATTTAGATAATGATAAAAAGAAAATTAAAAATTTTAAAAACCCCCGATACAAAAAGACCTCTAAAAAGAGTAAAAATAATATTCTTATGTACTTATTGAACTCGTTGCGTCGGGAGACGGTTGTACCTACGTACGTTGATAGTGTATTTGTTTATTTAATTATTTTGTGTGTATATATATTACGAAGTTAATCATTGAGGACTTAGACCATACGATTCGATTTTGTAATTTCTTTATTTGCCTTGTTAACTTGCATTTTAATTTCTTCCTTTATTGAACGGTCCCCCGACGCAAAGAGTTCAATAAGTACATAAGAATATTATTTTTACTCTTTTTAGAGGTCTTTTTGTATCGGGGGTTTTTTAAATTTTTAATTTAATTTTTTTTTCTGCTTTTTAAACTTATGTTACTAATTTCTGAATAGTACTAAATGAACCTAAAAAAAATTTCAATTGTTTAAATAGGAAAGATTTGTTTGTTTCTTTGAATTGAAAAGGCTCCGAAACTACGGGACCGATTTTTAAAAAAATCTTTTAGCATTAGAATCCTATATTATGATGTAGGTACATAGGCTATATTTATTAAGAGAAATATATATTATATTTAAAATAATAAAATAAGGATCCACGTGAAAGTTTCGACAATGTAATAAATTATAAATGTATTAAGTAACATGATTCAAGACGTTTTCATATGGGTGGGTAGGTAGGTTTCATATATAGTATATACGAATATTAATAAATATAAACATCTAGATTAAAATGATTTACAATCACTAATAACACTATGAAGGGATTTTTATTATCACTAGCTGTTGCCTGTGATTCTTTATGACTACGATCATAAGCCATATAAATATATTTTTACAGTCTCCGTGGACGCAGTCACGGGCAACAGCTATCCCTAATAAAGTACTTTACCTCCGTACGTAAGTGTAAAAACCTTTTGGCCTTCATCCTTTTGGCGACACCGCTAGGAACAGCTAATTATTGCATAAGAACCTCTTCCCCGCACGAATAAAACGTCAATATCTTGGAGACGACTATTTTTATTTCAATCAAACATAGATAAGAACCATCTCGACGACCATAGCTTTCGATTAAACAAAACCGCATTCAAATCCATCCACGCGTCTGGCCGCAAACAGCTAATTATTGCATAAGAACCTCTCCCCCGCACGAATAAAACGTCAATATCTTGAAGATGACTGTTTCTATTTCAATCAAACATATATAGAAAACATCTCAATGAGCATAGCTTTCGATTAAACAAAACTGCATTCAAATCCGTCCACGCGTTTGGCCGCAAACAGCTAATTATTGCATAAGAACCTCTCCCCCGCACGAATGAAACGTCAATATCTTGGAGACGACTATTTTTATTTAAATAAAACATAGATAAAAACCATCTCGACGAGTATAGCTTTCAATTAAAAAAAACCGCATTCAAATCCGTCCACGCGTTTGGCCGGAAATTTGCCACAGACAGATACACAGATACACAGATACACAGATACACAGATACACAGATACACAGATCGACAGGTCAAACTTATAACACCCCTCTTTTTAGTCGGGGGTTAAAAATAATGTGCTTTTTTTAATCTTTATAACATTGTAGTTAAAAATCGTTTTTCTTTTATTAGTTTTAGTACGGACATGTCTTGTAGCTTCAAAACCAAAATGTCACCTTACCCATTCTATAAAAAGGACTGTAACGGGTCTACATATGTATAATTCCAAAAGAAATCAGAACAGCTCCCAGTGAATTTCAACCTGCATTTAAAACGGAGGGAGAGTTCAATACCGGAAGCCTCGGGCAAATGGAATTGGCAAACCCAACTTCGCTACGCTTCATTGACAGACCGCTTGCAAAGAACAATTAGGCTATAGAGAAATTGTGCTTTTTATACTTTACAATTATTTAAATTATATTGCTATTAATAGAAAAATTAGGTATTATACAATGATAAATTAGCAAATGAAAATGTACCTAAATGTTAAATTAGAAAAAATATGAAATGAAAAAGTTCTACAAATATACCTCGAAATAAATTGCTACCATGTAACATATTCTGACTTTGCGTAAACAGCGTCCGTTAGCATACATTATTAGCATAATCTCTCTATTCCCGCTATTTATTGACTCCGCGAGAGTGTAATTTTGCGGGTATTACCATTATTTGGTGTTGCCAGACGCATAAAACATGATAATATTGGGTGAATTCAGCCCCATGGAGCCTGGACGACGGCCAGGTTATCTGAGGGCTTAGTCTCCAAAATTGAGTTGGAAAATCGAAGTTCGATGGTAAAGTTTCAAATTGTCCAATAAAGCACATACCAGTTCACAGTAATAGTCGTTTACGACTCTAGGAAGACCATTAAAAGAAAATAGATCATACACATCTTTTCTTATCTATCTTGTAAATTACGAATACTTATTTAGTTATCTTTGCGTTCTATTTGTATATATTAACGGTTTAAATAAAATATAGGTTATCATTTTAAATAAGTTTACGCAATGAAAGTGATTAAATTAAATGAAAATAAATTAAATAAACTTTAGTTCGACGTCTCATAACAGAAAGTACAAGCAAAAAAAAAATACAAAACAAAATTAAATAAAAAAAATTATAAAAACACACAAATATATAAAATTTATTTAAATCTATTAAAACATTGAATTATTTTTACAGTTCGGAAATGAGCAGTGGTAACATTAAGTTGCCAAAAACAAATGTCAGAGGATGGTGTAAGTTTTAATTGCCTTCGCGAAGCAATGGCCCCTTAATTAAAATATTACTTTGGAGACAAAGAGGAACGCCGAAAGATTAGCGGTTGCTGCTGACGGTACTTGCGCTTCGGTCTCTGTTTTTCGTACTTGTATTAAATACGTTTTTGAAGTGAAAATACTGTAATATTAATTTGACAATGCATTTAAAATTATGTCCAAATACATAAAAAAAATGTGATAAAAATGTTTGATATTTTTAAAAATAATATATATTTTTGTCAAATATTGATAATAGACCCTTCATAAACCAAGTAAGATGAATATTACTTTTTTAGATAAACGTTGCATCATATACATACCAAAAATGACGATGTGAAATTATTTAGTTTTACTTAAAATACGTAAATCTAAATAATATCGAATACTAACCACTTGGTAGTTACCTTAATTTGGGATATTTTAATTCCCAATACTTTTATATTTTGATTTTAATGTCCAGATAAAAGAGTGACTAAATGAGTTATGTATATAAAAATATCTAATATCATTAGTGTTTTTAATAACTTCGACTTATGACATACATAAAGATTATCTATTTCTACCATCCAACTCAATGTGAGTAACGAGAGTCTCCGTCTCTCCATCTCTCCATCAGGGAGAAAAATGTTTACGAGGAAACAATTTTACGCTATTGTTGAAAGTTTAAGTAACGTGTTTTGAATATTTCATTGTAATAATCGCGATGTGCAGCAGTTACGTTATTGTGAAACGAATTAAGAACACTTTGTATGGAAATAAGAGAGAGACGTGGAATGTCTTAAATTATAAATAATTACTGTTGGCGTTGCGTTTTGATGATTTATGCGTTGTTCGTAAACGTCTTCTTTAGGGCATTATTTATTAATGAATGATATAAATGAAATGTACCTTACATTTATACCGTATTTAGTATTTTAATGAGTACATGTTTGTACATACTTTTGACACTAAATAATCCTTTAGCAATCATTGGTGTAGTATTATAAAGTAGTTGTTTCTGTCGTAGGGCTAATTAAAAGACACACAAAAAAAAAAATCGGTACCAAACCAATATGACAATATTCTAAATTAAAAAACCAGCAGTTTTCAAACATTTGTTATTTCTAACACGTTGCAGTTATATAGAAATGTATTCCAACATATTTAATGCCCGAAGCTTCGCCGGTGGCGTTTCAGGTGTGTGAGGTCAGGCAATCAAACAAATGGTTCAATTTTATACATAGACCTAATTCAATTTGTTACCATTATTGATATTATCTAACTCTCTGTTATCTATATGTAAAATTCTTTTATTATGACAGTGACGGCTTCAGTGTGGTTACTGTTCAAAATTTCTATATGAAGATGGATTTATTTATGTATGTTATTGGGTATTTTCTCATAAAGTAAATGCCTCTGAAAATAAATCAGTGATGTCGACATGAGTTACTATCGCAACGTGTGAATTTATCGGCCGCAGTTCCTTACGGGGTAATTTAAGAGAAAACGTCGAGAACAATATACTCAAATATAATTAACTACGTTAAGATAACTATGAAATGGTTATAGCTTGTATTAAATATATAATTTAAAGTACTTGAAGTATGTATTGTTACTTGGATCCTTAAGGTATTTAAATGATTTTGAAAAAACTCAATGAAATTTATGTGTTATATAAATGCAGTTAGGTTCTCAGATAAAATAAGAAAATAGTATAATGTACCAGTTGTTAGTTAATCTATTTATTTGGATAATGCTTTCATTTCAATTTGATATATATTGATAGTTATTTATAACACACACACACACACACACACACACACACACACACACACACACACACACACACACGCACACACACACAATCTTAATCCAAATAGTTATTTGCCTGCATATGAATGATATTTTTCAGAAGTAAATACACGTGCCGAACATTAAAAGTTTTTTGCTGCTATAAATTGTACAATTACCATTATACGGTATAAAATCTATCGCACATTCAAGATTAAGAACTTGCCAAATAAATCAGCGTACTCTAATTTATCGGTGCGAGGGAAATTTGTTCGGGTCTAAAGAAAATCTCGCAAATTGATGAAATCCAGAAATTCCTGCCTGAAAACTCGCTGAAGCGATTTAAACGAATTTCAGCTTGGCCCATTCGTTCCAACTTTTATTTTTTGCGCGAAAGTAATATTACTGAATGAAGATATTGTCCTGAGAATTTAAACAATAATACAAATTTTTTTGACAGACTGATTTTAACTAAACATAATAATAACAAATAGAAATTATCAGAGTGTGAATAGATACTAATATAACAGATATTCCCAATCATTATATAAGATTTGATAAACCACAAATCATAGCTTGTGAACTTAGGCTTTACTTGTATACACAAAGTGTGTGTTCGTGATTTGAGAGGAATATTGATTATTGGCCGGCAGATAACAAAACAACATAAATATATGAAAACGACTAGGTTTAAGTAATAAAAAATATAAGTAGAATTCTATCAGAGCACAACTTGGTCACATAATAATAAAACAAAATATTTTATATGTGTTAATCAACTACACTATTGTTTTAATGTATATATTATTAAATTCTGTGTACATTAATAATAATGATCAGCTCATCTCGGAACTGCTGGTTATGTTTACGTTACTCTAGAGATCATTAGAGGTCGTATACCTACATATGTACTGCGTCCTATACTACCATGGGATGTACTCCAGAAATCCCTTGTGGCACTTCTGATAGAAACTATGACGATATACTAAAGTACCTAAAGTATATATTCTTATCTTTTTAAAAGTATAACTTTAAGAATACAATATTTGTCGTTAGGTACGATTAAGTAATCAAGCATATTATTAACAACTTGAATCATCATATTAAAATTCCCAGTGCCTCAGTGTCATCGTCAAAATTTTGTTATTTTAATAATTTTCAATAATAATATTTTTTCTACCATGTAGTTCTGGATTGTTGCCGTGACGTTTCTATATAAAAGATATTTGAATACTAATTTGTTACTATATTAATAGTAGTGTGGTTTTAAGGGTACCTTTAAATATGTACTTATATATTAAAATACCGTTTTTTATATTTGTTTAAATTATTGCATTTACCGTCTTATTCTCAGGCAGAAATATCAGGAAGGAAAATGAAATATGTTTATAAGTGTTAATTTATAATTTACTATTATATCAAGATAAATAAAAATACATATTTTGATGGCTTATAAAACAGAGACATATATACAGCACATATATTATTTTTGAAAATACGGGATCTACCTTGAAACAATTTTGCGCAGTGTTTTATTTTCTTGCAAGATATCTTCGATTGGTCTCGAATAGAAATGGTTCGTTTTCTCTCTTAACGCGGCATTTTTCACATTGGTTGCTAATATTTTCCACTATATATTTTCTTGAATATCCGTGAGACTTTTAGCAATTTCGTATGCTATTACACATGCAGTGTGTATGTGGATAGTTTCTTGAATTAAGTTCCAATATCAAAAATAAATTAGCTATGCCCACCACAAGGCTTAAACTCGTTCAGAATCAATTGTATATTTTTTTAATAAGCTCACAAATAAAGCCTTAGATTTTTCTTTAAAATTAAAAAAAGTGGAAAGATGTTTCCTATGAAGCTGTAGAACCATTCAAGTAATTGATTAGTTGTATTTAAAATATATGTAAGGAATACAATTAGCGTAGAGAGACCCAAACACATATTATAGTAAGAGTTGTTTAAAATTACATTTATCAAATATGTATTCTATTATATTTTAAAAGTGTGGTCACGTAAAAAATTTGTTCGTAAATTTGTTTAAGGTTATTAATTCCATCCGCACGTTTGGACAGAATGATGTTTATAAAACTTTCCTGTGCGGTCGCTGTAAATAACATCGAAACGACCTTTAAAATAAAGGCGTTTGATAACTAGAACAATAATGAAACACAATTTTACAAAACATCTTAATTCCATTGTTCCAGACAAGCGATTATAATAAAACACAAAGAGATATCAAGTTCAGTATCAACCTAAACCTCTAAGCTAGGCATAGAGTTTGTTTAGTCTAGCAAATACTAACGCGTTTAATCAACTGCATTCCATATAAGGAGTCTCTTTGTGCCTTCACTGAAAGCGTAGATATTCTCTAAATTATCCTGTTGCCGGCACTCCGACTGTCGTAGAAGCCTGCCTTTGAATGAGTTTTCATCGGATATATCGCGGTACAGACATTAACATGTTTAGAAATGTCAAGTTTTTTTATATTTATATGTCAAAGTTTGGAGTCAAATTTGAAGGCAAGTTTGGAGTCAAGTCTTTGGCTAGCACCGCATAATGTAAGTTTTTTCTTAAAACTAAAGAAAATGTTAATTTTAGTAAGTATAAAGGAGCTACTATTATTTTTTAACATGTGTAGTCATGTTAAGCTTATTTAAATTTAAATAAGTATGAGATGAAAAAGAAATCAATACGGGCAGGGATTCGAGCCCGTGACCTCTGGGAAACCGCCACGTCGCTCTACCAACTGAGATATTTTCAAATATTAATTTCGATTGTGGCATGTTTTCTATGTTTATCTATATTGCAAAGTTAGAAATAATGGTTAGGATTTTCGAAAGAAGCCTAATAGATATCACCACCGTCCCGATAAAGACGATCATATATAGAATACTTAATTGACCGAAACGGGTAGAGACACGGAAGCTCAATTGGTGGAGTCACGGGACAGTCTTAAAGAGGTCGCTGGATCGAATTCCTGCCCGTATCGTTGTTTTTATTCATTTTATATTTATTTATTTTTTTGTATATTGCTAAAACTCTAAGTACTTTTTCATTTCGGTCACTTCTAATTATTGTTATATCTTTCAACGAGAAACATAACGAAATAGTTCATCTGACACCTGAGAGTAATAATTGACACTGTTGTCTCAGAGCCAATATTGGAAATATTGACTGTGAATAGTAGCAAATATTAAAATTAGTAGGTACCTTGGATTTTCTAACTTCAGTAGTACTATATTGATTTCCAAATACTAAATACCATGAGTTTTTTAAAACATTTTAATAGAATTTTTCAATATATACATATTTAATCCTTTATATATATCATTTATTCAAATCTTTATTCAAGAAGGTATTATATTACGTTACGTTGCGTTGCGTTGCGTTGCGTTGCATTGCATTGCATTGCATTGCATAACATTAAATTACACGCACTCTTGAATCGTCAATTACATTAAATAGGTTAGTATAGTCACTCTGTGAGTAAGCTACCACCAGCTCGAAATGCTGTTCTGCTTAGAAGAGCTGGCCAGAAACTCAACAGTTGCTCTTTTTAAATGAAATTTAACAATGTTTGACTTATACATTAACATCAACCCTGCAAATGAGTCAATGACCCGAGTTCCACAAATTTCGATCAACCAAAACTCTTCAATGGGATAATTTATTTAATAATACATATACTTTTAATTTTAAAATGTCTATTAAAATGTTTTATTATGTAAAGGATACTCTTAACCTATATTATATATCTTCAACACGGATACGACTGGAACTTGCGACCTCTATTAGTCTTATTTTGAAAAACCTAACCTATGTCTTTAACTAAGCCTAATAGATGTCACCTTCTCACCTGAAAAGATGAATGCACATTTATAGTTTGTTAGATTCGGGAGGGAAGCCTATGGTCAAAGGTTGGATTTCTTTCCGTGTTGGTGAAATATACATAGAAATATATTCTTAAAATTTAAATAAATTTAACAGGGCTAATTATATTAATAGAGAATTATAAAAATATAACACAAGCTTACTGAAAATGCGAATCAAAGATCACTGCCTAATAGGGTCTATGTCAGTAATTAAAATTACAAAAATCTATCAATCATCATGCCTTGTATTAATACTATACTATATCATATTAATACTATACTATATTATAATAATACTATACTCAAATTCTAAACAGGGTTCAATGTTTCATAAATATCGGTAGTAGCTCTTATGTGGTAGAAAACAATATCACAGCGACGGCTCCTGGTAGGTGATATCTGATACGGTATTTATAAGCGACGGTAAGATTGTTTTAACGCATTATTTTATAAAATTTGGTACTAATAAAGAAATACAAATCTATATCTATTTGACCGCCCCGTTGCTCGAGTGGTTAGCACAGACGCCGAACTTGTCACGGCGCAATGGGGCTCGGGTTCGATTCCCGGCGGAGACAGGCATTTATGTGACGAGCATAGATGTCTGTGTTTCTGGGTTTGGTCGTGTATTAAATATATTCTCAGTATTTTATATGTGTATTTCTATGTATTTGTATCGTTGTCTAACTCCCTTAACACAAGCAAATAATTTGCTTACTTAGGGGTTAGATCAATGTCTGTAATTTGTCCTGATATTATTATATTATTATTATTATATTATTTTTTTGACTATAATTGACAGCTGTGACTAAGATATTATTTTTTTCTAGCAGTATAGACAAAGCCTATTACTACAAACTGGTTACATATGTATTAATATTAAAAAAAAAACACTGACCTTTTAAATAAACGAATATATTGAGATCACGTTACAACAACTATTGGAAGGATTTTCATCAAAATTGTCAAGTATGTACCTGTACCTGGGTCGCGACCCTCGAAGGTATTTGAACTACTTCTATTCAGATTTGGGAATGCAAAAAACGTGATATGTTTTTAGAAGAAACATTTTTCAAATACCAGAAGGAATAAAAGTATTCTGCTCATAGCTCTTAACGATATTATTAAATACCTTAAAACTTTTACCTTAAAGATATAATTTAGGAAGCTAAGAGCTGGAATGATACAATACATATATTTTTTGGATACCTTACCTACTAGCAAATATTAAAAAAATTAAATTAAAAATTTAAAAAACCCCCTAATTAATTAATTAATTAATTTTAAAAAGAGTAAAAATAATATTCTTATGTACTTATTGAACTCGTTGCGTCGGGAGACCGTTGTAAGTACGTTGATAGTGTATTTATTTATTTATTTATTTTGTGTGTATGTATATTACGAAGTTAATCATTGAGAACTTAGACCATACGATTCGATTTTGTAATTTCTTTATTTGCCTTGTTAACTTACTTGCATTTTAATTTCTTCCTTTATTAAACGTCCCCCGACACAACGAGTTCAATAAGTACATAATAATATTATTTTTACTCTTTTTAGAGGTCTTTTTGTATCGGGGGTTTTTTTAATTTTTAATTTAATTTTTTTTTCTGCTTTTTAAACTTATGTTACTAATTTCTGAATTGTACTAAATGAACCTAAAAAAAATTTCAATTGTTTAAGTAGGAAAGATTTGTTTGTTTCTTTGAATTGAATAGGCTCCGAAACTACGGGACCGACCGACAAAAATATTAAATATTCAAATGATTTTTATATAAACTGTCTAAACATAGATAGAAGGGTTGCTATTTCGTTAAATAGTATAATTATAAGCACTGAGAACTCATCAACACGAACAGGACTCAAACCTGGGATAAAATATATTTAAATAAACCACCAATTCAAAATGTCTCCCGCGAATGAAGAATGTCATAACATTCTTTATTGTTTTATTAAGAATGGTAAAGTGGTTTGATTTCCTGATGGTTAAAGTAGTTGATGTAGATCTACGTAATTATACAATTCACGTAACTCTTAATTACGTACTTGTAATCTCGTCTGGCGATACTCTAATATTTTGAATTAAGAGTGACGTATGCTGAAACCTTGATTTCATTATGCATCAAAAATACAAAATGTTCTATTGCAGGAGAATATAGATGACAAACATATATATATATTTCTTATATCATATTTTATTTCTCTTTTTACAATATTATAAATTGATCATCTTAAAATTATTAATTTGCTTATACCCAAAACAAATTACAACAATATTAACTTGTATTTGGTTGAAAAAAAAATCTAGAATTTTCGGTTAAAAAAATGAAAATTCTTTTCATCTCTATTACGGTTCTGGAAAAGTTATATACAAACAAAGGTAAACAAACAAAAGTAAAAAAAATAATTTAAATCAACATTTCCCCTAATAGCCTTATGGGCTGGGCTTATAAGCTAGGGCATTAGTCGTGTTAACAAAAGACGCGTTTACGAGTCACAAAGTGCAAACCCGTGTCCCGCAGAGCACGTATGGAGCCGGTTTATGATCATGGGGCTTCTAAAAATATGGTCAGGGTTTTTCCAATTCTATATATGTATATAATATAATGTATATTACTTGGAAATACACGGTTCCATTTATATCTGGTTGGTGTCTTTCTGATTATTGATTTCATTTAATAAATGTTTATTGTTGAAATATTGTTTTATTATTGATTACGATTATTGACAATCGTATTAACATAATAATAACATGTCATCACATTATTATATTATTTATACATCAAGGTACACTTTATCTAGTAATTCCCTAAAGCATCTTATAATAATATGTTGAACCTTAATATTTTATTTATAACCAAGTTACCGAACGAACCCCTATAATTTTCTTTATCATGTCTACAATAAAAATGTCGAGAACCGAAACCCATAGGCGATGTGTCCTGAAGGAAAACACGCTGTAATTTTTTATCCATTTAATGATGGCTAAAAATACAATGTTTAAAAAATCGAAATGACATTTCATATTAGATAATCCACATACATAAAAATACATAGACAAAGGGTAGGTATATAATTGTTAGTAACATAATATAATGTTGAAAGTCCCTATTCATAATGTTGAATATGTTTTATTCTTCTTTCAGTAGCGCGTCCCCAAACAGTCGTTATCATTAGGAGCTTAATGACGAATATCATGTTGAGAATTTGTCGCGAAACATTTTGTACATTTCAGTTAAGGTAATGTACATTAGTTTTACCTACAGGATGGTTATTTTAATATTATGTTTAATAAACGTATATTATATTATTTGCATCTCTTAAATTAGAATGGATACCAAACTAAACAAATTTAATCCCATTTTCATTGACAAAATTTATACTTTGATTCAACGATATCAATACAATAAAAACTGTTTGTGGTTTTATGAAACCACCGTAAAAGTGAAACCTTTTTTCACATTATAGACATTTAACTAAAAATTTTCGGAATAATATTCCATTAAGGGTATAAAAACTGCTTCATCAATCTTAATTTTATACTTAGAAATTGGGAATGATAATGGGAAATGATAAAAGTAGACTAGGTCTCCAACTAATATTTTTATTGAACTCTGTGTCTTAGAGTACGACATACATAATACTTAACAATTATTTAGTAAAAACCGCAACGATCGTTGTACCATATCTCGTGGTGGGTATATTTCTATCATTTATCATTTCAAGATTAAATACTTTTCTCAAGTATTCAATGAGTGGAGCAGATTCTTCTTTCTTGAAGTCTGTATTAAAATCACCAGACAAAATAACAGGCATTCGTGAATATATTTCTCAAAAACGGAAGATTTGTGCCGATGACGTAGCAAATGGAGCTAGATGAAAACCTAGAAAATCCATTACATCATCTATTTTTTGATTTACTTTAATATATATTGACGCAATTAAGAGTTTTCTATTCTCATCTAATTGACAAATAGCTGCACAAAAATCTCCCACAGCAGATTCGGAAGCAGTTGTTTGACTTACGCTCATGTTATTGAGTGAACCCTCAATGAATTATCATTGTTTTTTAGTATAGCTACTCCACCATATCGAGAAGTACTATGTTTCTGCCTACTCACACAATGAAAATTGGGAATATTTATTTGCTCATTATTTCTCAAATTAGTTTCACATAAAACAAGAGTGTTGATTGATTTTGTCAGACTTACAGAAATATCTTCCGAATGAGTTCGTAAGCTTTGTACATTGAATGATATCATCGAAAATCCCCGTCGACTCATAATAAAATTCGAGATTTCATCGGTGATAGTAATCAGTGGATTCAACGAAAGTCGCTCCAATTCTATTCTCAAGTCTTGTGTTTGTTTAGTAACTCGACAACCAGTGTGATAAAATTTTTTGTTGCCATCTTCTGACACGATGTAAAGACCGTTTAAACCAGTGACGCGGCTAAGAGCTACGTAAACTAAATCTTGAGCATGACGTTTTTCGTAATGATAAACAACTTCACTGTACGTTCCCCCTTGCGCTTTATGAATCGTTGATGCATTGAAAGCTGATAATGGAAAATATGTTCGTTTTATTATAGTATTACGTTGATGAGCGTTGATTGGTGATGAAGTTGATAATAACTTGATTGGCACGGAGTATCTATTAATATTTAATTCCTCGATGCGATGAGCAGCTTTTTGTCGGATTTTTTTCCCCACATTCTTGTCCGGAAACAGTAACCATACTCTAATTAATTTAGTATCGTCAAATTCAAGATGTATCAATTTCCCTACATTACCGTTAGCGATTCCGTCTGAAACGTCAATATTTTTTGTTATGACGTACGGTAAATCATTAACAAAAATTATTTTATGTGGCAGCCCACCGGCATCAACGGGTGTTTTTTTTGCAAATGCATCTAAATATTTTTGAGCAAGTACCGGGTCATCACAATTCATGATTATGTCCTCAGCAATTGACTCGTATTTTGCATCATACGTCGATAGGATTGAATTGTTGTAATTTTCAACTTTCTTAACTTGAAAAAATAATCGAATTCCTGATGGACACATTTGTTTAGCTTCGTCTTGAGTGAATATTCTTGATTCGATAATATTTGTTTCCTCTAAACTTAACTGTGATCCACTACCAATTTTTGTTAAAATAGACGAAAACACTCGATCTTCTTGACGCATTACTTCATGTAACGGATAAAATTGTAGTTGTCGCCAGAGCATAGGCCCTGCGATACTCTGTTTTGGTTGCTTGTAAATTGCGATAGCGCGTACAGGTGGAAGTTGTCGCAAGTCACCAATCATTAGAATGTCTAAGCCCCCGTACGGCACGTCGTGATTGCCTGTGATTTATTTTAACCTCTCGTCTATTTTGGTAAGCATTTGTGCGCCGATCATACTACACTCATCTATGATAACAATTTTTACGTACCGAAATAGTGATCGATACAAATTAGCTTTTTCAGAGCTGAGTGCGATGAGTCCTACAGTTGAAATACTCAATGCTGTGTGAATTGTAGTTCCATCGATTGCAACTGCAGCTTTACCAGTTGATGCTGCAACAATATATGCATTGAGAGTTCCACAGGTATCTGTAAAACGGTTGTAGATTTCTTTGACCATTAAAACGGTATAACTTTTCCCACTACCGGCAGGCCCAGTTAAAAATACTTGCATTGGTGGACGATTGGGCGTATGTAGATGATTAATCATATGATTGAGCAAAGATATTTGACGAGTGTTTGCTCGTTGCATTAGCTCATAAAACACCGTATTATCCATCAAATTTTTCTTGAATTTATTATATCTTTGTATTTTTGCATGTTATAATTTAAAATTAAAAGGAAGGGGGCAAATTACAAAAACATATTTTGCGCTTACATACATACATCACACAATATTTAAAAATCAAACTGTCTTACGATAGTAGGTCTTTCGTTGTGAAGACATAGTGAAGGTACTGCAACTATTTTCAATCTACGCCATTTGCAATCGATCTCTTTAAAGCATTGAGAACTAAAGTGTTTGGAACAAATTCTGTGATGCTTCTTCCATTTAAAGCTTTTTTTGTGCAATTTTGTTAATCCATAACTGTCGTCTGGATATATCATGGATATATTACATAGATGTTGCAGAATTTACTAGAATAACGCTGTATTAAATTATCGATAACAATAGTTTTTGCAACACTATTACAATAATATATAGAAAACTTAAAAATGTTCAAATATCATATTAAATATTGCATATAGCAGTCTTATAATTGAACTAAAGGACAACACTTTCTTAAGAATATATAAACCAGTTAAAAAAGCACAAATAGTTATTTTATAACTAAGCAAAACGTAAAATAATACCATGTTAGATCACTTACCGGTGAAAAGATACCGTTTCAACTTCATTTTCTTTACGAGCTGAATGGGATTTACATCCCCTTATAACACACGACATTCTTTATACTATTAACTTATGTTTTCTCTCAGCGAAACGGAGAAAATATGTGAATAACTAGATGAATTCGTTAATAAAACTAAACATGAACACACCACTGACAGCCGTCATCAAACACAACCAAAATGTGTAAACATTGTCCATACCCAATAAGTCAAATATGAATTGTACTTTCCAATTTACCATCATAATGGTGAAACTGGACTCCAACATGGACTCCAAAGTGACATTCAAAAGTGTAAATTTTCCTGTTTTGACAGCAACATTTGTTTCACTCATTACTATATATTTTTACAGTATGAAAAAAGAGGACAACTATTACGCACAAATTAAGTCTTCAAATTTATGCTACTTCTATGCTTTAGTTATTGTTCTGAGATCCCTACTCCGCGGCCGACCGTCACGCGACATGCAACACACAGACGAAAAAGTTTGAGACGATGTAATAAAAGTTTCACTTTAAAAAAGATTTTTATGGCGAGTGATGAATTGGTAATGAGCAATAGTTAATAATTAAGTCAAGAAGTTAATTAAAAAAAATATCTGTAAATTTGTTTAACAGAATCAGTAGTTCAGAAGCATGTTACCTCCGCAGCTGTCGATCACCAAACGAAACTTAATAGCGTCTTTACAAAATACACCAGAACGGCTATTTGAAGTACAATAACTCCTACATCTGATACTAATTAATTTTGATTTACCTATTATTATTTTTTTAAATAGCTGGATTATTGAGGATAATGTACGACAGTGATACGGTAGCTCAATTGGTAGAACAATGGAACGATTGCCCAACGGGCACTGGTACATTTATTTATAATTCAAATAAACTTGACACATACTAAAAAATTAACAAAAACACTACGCTAGGATCCAATGGTTCAGAAAAGTGATAATAAAGGACAGTTTGGCAAACTGGGGGAAAAGATGAAGGGGGGAGGGGAAGGCCCTGTAATAATATTACAGCTTTATACAAGGCTACGAGTTTGTTACTTCAATATATCAAGCATTGAAAGAAACCAACCACGAATGGCGTTTGCTAGTTTATTTATTGCTCCAGTAACGAGTTGGCGGAGTTGTAGTGGGATCATTAATAAGTTGCCTTTACTTCGAAAAGGTTGCAACTTCCCCAACCTTTGCTCGAATGCAGCCCCTTTTCTTTTTAACTTTTGGTCTGTATTGAAGTTCCAGATTGTTTCTTACTTTTAAAAGGTTGTAAGTCAAAATGTATTTGTTCCAATTTAGAACGTTATGTGGCCGGAGTCGCTTTAATCGAGTCTAACAAGACAGATGTATTACATTAATAGCGGCTTGGAACTGATTGGAAGAATTGCTTTTGTAGTAAGTTAGTAGTTGATAAGAAGACTGCTTTTAAAAGAAACATGTATTTTTAACTTCTTTTATAAACTTAATTATTGTGTATTTCGAAAACATGTAACTTTAAAGTAATATATATGTTTATAATTTACAAACACATTTACCCATTCTCGAAAAAAAGAATAAATTTGTCAGTTACAACACAAGTAGGTAAGCAATTTAAGATCAACTTAAACAAAAAGACTTAAATATATACAATATTGTACTAAAATAAATTATAGAATTAAATATTCATAAAAAAAATATGTTTTTGGTAATAAAAATATGACTCTTTGCATAACCACTTTATTGAAATTGATGTGATTATTAGTAAACCATGACATTTTATTACAGAAATTTTATTATTTTGTAATTTAATAAAATCTCGCTGTATCAAAATATTTTTAAAATGTGTTTTTAAACATTTAATAAAGTCTATCTCAACAATGGATTTATCAAAATTATATTATTATTTTGTAGCTTACAAGATTTTTTTATAATAATAATGTAGTATAAACTTTTTACAAATCTTGATAAACAACTCAAAAAAAAACGACAGAAAAAAAATATTGCTTCCTCTTTTACTTATTAACCTGTATTTTATTTGAAGAACTTAATAGGTTAACGCCCAGGCGCCATACCTAATACGCTCAGAGTTGATACACTTCAGAGGCAACGAATAAATTTTGTATGGGAAAATTTAAATTTTAATAACTATTAATTTTAAAAAATTCTAGAACAAATGTTGTTGATATTGATGTGGAGAGGCTGCCTGCATGAGGTGACCAATTAATTATAAATAACCCTGTATATGTATACCGTTTCAAAATTTGTAATAAACATATTTTATACACAAGAATTATAAATTTATATAAATAAAGAATGAAAAATAAACCGATACGGGCAGGGATTCGAACCCGCGACTACTGGAAAACCGTCCCGTCGCTCTACTAACTGAGCTACCGTATCGCCGCCCGCTTCGGTGAATTAAGCATTCTATATGTGATCGTCTTTATCGGGACGGTGGTGACATCTATTAGGTTTCTTTCGAAAATCCTAAACAGTGTTTCTAACTTTGCAGTATAGATAAACACTGAAAAGATGCCACTACCGAAATTAATGTTTGAAAATATCTATAAACATGTATATATATCTATATATATCTATAAATTTACATAAGCTTAACATGGCTATACATGTTTAAAGTTATTTTCAAACACAAGAATTATAGTAATTTATTCATAATTTACCGATCCAAAGATAAATTAATTAAACCAATTGTCGTAGAACTAAGTAAGTCACAAATAAACACACACACATACTATTATATAAATATTTTTTTTAAAAACTGTTTATAAAAGTAAAACTAATTTAATACACTTGTAACTCTTAATTTCCTAATGATATCTTTTTAAACCCAGTTTTAGAGCGGAGCCTCCTGTTACAAGTATATTACATAATACTTACTAGGATTATTATTTTAAGCGAAATAAATATGCAAATCTTTTTAAAAGTGTCACGGATGGTTTCACAAATAACGGAATGGAATTGTCACGTCAATTGACCAACATGGCGCAGTGTAAGCATAAGTAATATATTGTAATTATTTAACAACATCAAATCATATGAGGGATGTTTAACCTTAATCTTAGTAATAATTCATAACGAGAGTTTATTAGAAAACCTCATAAGGCCCTAAAATTACATTCTCATTAATTTTTAAAAGAGTATTAAAATTAATTGTATTGTATTAAATCTCCTTTTCTTTCCTAAATCTTAAGAAGGGATATAAATTCTTATTAAAAAAACAAAATCCCTAAATACCTTAAGCAATAATAAGTAATCGTAATCTGTAATAAATGGATGCAATTACAAACAAAAATCTAATTTAGAATAAAGCATTACTTTTTTAGTGAATGTAATAAAATTTAAACTTCTACGACTCCAGCAATTGGATACGAAAATCAGATTTATCGTCTCATTATCTAGTGTCGATAGAAACCGTATTATACTTTCGGTTTTCTAATCAAGGATTTATTTGGATTTACGATTTAAATTGGATATTACTGGTAATATGGTTTGTGAAAGAATTGTTAACATTTTCTTTAATAACATTTTATTTAGAAAACACCACTACATATGGTATTAATAATATTGGACAAAATTTATTTTATAATATGTACGTATTATAATGAACTTGCGGTGTGGACTGTACAGTGATAAAAATATACAGAATATAAACGTATATAGAAGAGATACCAACATGACAACATGACAGCTGGACAGTCGAATGCCATTACTCTAGTAAATATTGTCCAATGACATACCGATGTGATAGTTGGCGGTGACGTGTCCAGTATAATGGCTTTGAGGTTTAATTAAAACTATTTGTTTTGTCAAATGACCTTAAATATTTATTATTTTGTTATTGATAATTAAATATGAGAAAAGCAACAGTTTTATAATATTCTTCTATTTTTTTATATATCTTTCTTTATTTTTATATTGTTTTTTTTACTGTACTTCCCACTTTGTGGTGTGCAATAAATAAATATATTATCATTATTATTTGTAGATATTACATACATATTTTCTTTATGAATTGTTATAATTCGTTAATTATTTCGGACATATCAAAAGTTAAGTCTTTTATTATTTTTAAAACCCCCATTTTTCAGCATTTGTCTTGACGCTTAAGCAAGTATTAGGGTAACATACAATGGGTACCCTAAAATAACATTTTACGAACCCATTTAAATTATCATTAAGTCCCGCGTAATCCAGCTAATGTATTTCTCATAATTAATTTCCTAAATTCGTGTGACCCTCGATAATCTGCCCTTAATATAGCAGGCCTAAGCGATAAGCTTTAGTACTTACTCACCTGTGGAGACAAATACTACTAGGAAAAAATTAATGTATGTTCAAAAGTTGAACAATTTTTTTTTACATAAAATAAAAGCTATAGACTTACTCTTTTTCTGAAATGGTTGGATCATCTTTTTAATGTTAATCTGTATTGAAAAATTTTAAACACTGGTTAGGATTTTCAAAAGAATCCCAAAAGAAATCGCCTCCGCTACCAATAAAGCTACCAATATATAGAATGCTAAAAAATCGCGAATAGCGATACGATGACTTGATTGGTAAAGCGATAGTTCTGCTCTAGGTCGCGGATTTTAATTCTGGCCATATCGATATTTTTGTTTATTCTTTTATTTATTTATGAAAAAATTACTTTTAAACATGGAACTTTTATTACAATAAAGATGGCATAATTTTAATAGCATGTGTTGTGAGCTAGCACTACTGACACGACTTATATATATTATTTGATATCCGTAGTACCGGAGGATTCAGGCTAGTGCATAATTAACCGTGTGAGCGATTAGGGCCGGAACAAGCGAAGCGTTATAGCTTTTATACCCTTTGCGAAAAACCAGCTAACCGTGAAAATTTACATAGAAAAAAACCTTATATACCTACCCTTATATTTATAAGTTGTTATGAATGTGTCAAACGGATTTGCTTTTGTAATGAGTTAATGGTGATTCCATATTCAAGCTGCTTTGAAGTTTTGGTAAATTATGAAGATATAATATGGATGAATAAGTTTCAGTTTTTCAATTGAATTGGAAAACAGAAAATGTCACACAATGTTCGAAATTCAAAGTTTTCTGTGTTTTAAAATCACGTAAAGGAACGCTTTTTAATAAAAACATTATATTTTTATGAAAATGAACTTTCATTATAGCCTCGGTATTAGCCAAAGTTATTCTCGATCGTAAAGTAGAAAATGTTGCTTTGTTTGTCGAAATTTGCTCATTACTGGTGTTAAATTTTATATTAAAACGTGTACAGTGAGCGACTTATTTTATAAACTCTTAAGATAATGCTCGCAAAGAATAAAATACATCAACAATGTATGTTGCCTATCGTACAATTATTCACTCATTTTGTTCACAAAGTTTACGGGGCTGTAAAAGACACTTTAGAAAATTAATTTGAACCAAGGTAAGTTCAAATAAATCCTTGTGGAGAATTTTGTACTCAAATTAAAATCGTAAAAGCGATTGTAAAGGTTTTACGTCTTTATACAGTAGAGTTGTGAGATATTTTTATTATCTCTTTAAGTAATTTTGAGAGCTTTTTAATTTTATTTCCTATTTATTATAATATATACGACATATCACAATCCAGTAAATGCGAATATAAAGTCAAACTGTATATACAAACAAGTACCATTTTTTCCTCAATATACAAATATATATACTTAAATATGTATACTTGTGCATATACATATAAATAAAGTGCACAAAATACACCTAGACTAGGAACAGCATTCTGTATATCACACAAAGACTTCTCTTGTATTTAAATCAAACCCACAACCCCTTGTTTAGTAATCCGGATCACTAACCACTACACTAGCATGTCATCATATCTAACGCTTTAATCATATCTGATTGTTTTTTTTAATTAATAAGTCCACTTTATTATTTAATAAAACATTTAATAAAGGCGCAACATGCTTAAATGTTATCCCCAGGGGTAAAAGAAGTAAATGAAAACTTTGGATTTAGAAACTGCTAAAATGTTTATATGAAGCATATAAAATATGAAGAATTTTTATTACGTCATTAAAAATCAAACAAGATATTAAAAATAATTCTTAATCAGACAGCCCAGAGATCCTAAACTGATTATTAATTGAAAATTCTAGTAAATTAACAAGGTATTACAAAATCTCATTCAATATAAAGGAAACAAGATAACAATTTGAATGTCTGAGTGGAGTTCGGCAAAGCAATTATTTCCCATTTAATCAAAACATGTTTCTGTCCAAATAATTTGTCGTCGCCCGCCATTTGTAATGCAAACGTAACTCGAGTTGAAGTTTTTTATTTGAGCTTCGTATATTCGTATATGCCGAATACATTTGTTGATTTAATTACATTACAAAATTGTTGTTTATTTTTTCTGTAACCAAGTTGCTCCTTATATGGAATAAGTTTGATATATATAGAAAAAGATATACATATAATACACAGATAAAAAACTACTTCTCGTCTTCACGTGAATACTATTTCTGCAAAGCATTCGAAACGTCAGGTTAAAATTTAAATGTACAATGTAAAATATTAAACATTTTTTTTAGTATTACTTAAATTACTTCTTTGTTTTTGGGTGTAATAAAGAATACACCTACATCTATCTATCTATAAATCCAACCATACCTATGTTAAATCCTTAAAAACATGGTTTTAATTGAATATGTGCTCGTAAAAAATTAAGAAAATACTATAGAAAAATAATAATTAATTTCAAACTTACATAAATAAGAGGATTCTCTTTAAAAAAAAATGTTATATTTTTAGTAGGTAAGTTATATGTATATTTTTTTATCAGGGTTCAATATTTTTAACATATTTATTATATATGTCTGTGATATATTTCTTTTAAGATTTTCTGTATAATATATGTTTGCGATGTATTTTTTACAAAATCTTTTAGTAGATATTTTTGAGGAGTGTTTTTATTAGAGTCTACCTATGAGTATTTATTTTGGAAATCTAAATATGTTTTTAAATGATAAAAGCAAAAGTATATAAATTATTAGTAACTGGATTTTAGGTTATCATTAAGTATTCTTAGCTCTTAATTTAGCCAGTAAGTTTCAAGTTTCTTTATTTATATAAATTAAGCTAACAAATTAATTAAAATGAGTATCAGTTTTATACATTTTTACCGAAGAAAATACCAGAATTAAAATCTTAAATTCAGATAATTTTCGAAACCTAATATTTTATTAACAACTTGTGTAATTAAAGCTTCGACTTCACTAATCAAACTGTGATAATTAAAAGTTATAAAATAAAACAGTATTATCTAAAAGGTGTAATTTATAATAAATTAAAATTTATAAATACTGGTACATTTTCTAATTATCGTTCTGAGTATTTTTAATCATTTAAGTGAACAGAGAACAAAACCGTTGAATTATAAATATCTTCATCTGAACCCGTCAGCACGACGCGAGGGTATGAATTAACCACACTTCCTTACATTGAAACATATTTATTAAATATTAATGAAGCTTTCAATGGAACGACAATGACTAATATTTGAAATATTTCATTATAAATTTAGTTGTTATAAGAACAATAGAAGTACTACCTATTATGAATGTTTTTGATATATCTGTGAGTGTTATTGTAAGAAAACAATGACAAAATATAGGTACCTATATTTTGGGTATATCTTTAGTAAATTAATTAAAGAATTTAAGTGCATTTAATTTTCAGATAATTAAGCCAACAACTAAATAAATATGTTGGCAATGCTATATATTAATGCCCTAATCAGAGTTTATAGTCATGTAATCAATAAGGCTTATACAATGACGACAGTTTTTCAAACCCTTTTATATTATAATTCTCTTCAAATGTCTTTTTAATTCAATATGTTAGTTGTATGTCCGTCTGTCTTCTTTGTCACGTGTTTATTTTTGTGAACTGTAACAATTATTCCGTAGACAATTGTAATATATTTATTGTATAGTATTCAGAACAGAAATATGATGATAATTCTTGTGAAAAGTTAAACAAACTTTTATAACTTAGTTTTGGTAGTTACCAGAAAAGCGATAAAATAAGAATTTTTCGTTTTAAATAATTTTTAGTTTGTGCTATCTCAACTAGCAGCGGCTTTCCGGTGTGAAGTGGAACTTTCTGGAAATATGCAAAAACTAGTGCGTTGCGAAATGAGTATGAGATGAAAATTAATTTTAGATCTGCATTTTTAAGCTTCATAATAAAACTGTTGGTGAAAAGTTTTGTGATTCACGTAAAACATTAAATACGTTTTGATGACTGTTGTTGGCTCGTTATGAGGCTTGTGCTCTGAATGACATCAGGAATATATATATTTTTTCTTATGAAAAATATATTGTTAGAAATAATGTATGTCAACCGCCCCGTTTTTCGAGTGGTTAGCGCAGACGCCTTACGTGTCACGGCGCAATGGGGCTCGGGTTCGATTCCCGGTAGAGACTAGATGGTTTGGTCGTTTATTAAATATATTCTCAGTATTAATATAGTTCTATGTATTTGTATCGTTATCTAACACCATTAACACAAGCAAATAATTTCCTTACTTAGGGGTTAGATCAATGTTTGTAATTTGTCCTGATATTATTATTATTATTATCTTATCTATATACTTCTTATTAGACTTTATTTATGATCCCTAATACCATTAAAAATAAAACTAAACTAAAATGTTATGTTAATTAATAAGTAAAATGTAAAAAATATTTTCTTTTATAAGATAGGTATTCGCTTTAAAAACCCCCGAACAAGCGTTATTATTATAATAATTCAAAAGGTTTATATTACGTAATAAAGTCTTGCATGTTTTGGGAGAATTTATGAAATGAATACAGGATAATTAATGAAATTATGACAACAGGTATGTTCGTAATGAAAAATCATATTATACTGCAATAAGGATACTTGTATACTGCTGTAAATTTTAACTAAAGTTTGCGTTTAAGTCACAGAAGAAAGCGATATATATTTTTGTTATTCATTTATACTTTTCACCTTATTAATATATTTGGATATGTATATCATAATATTAATAGTTTCTATACAAAAGAAATATAACAATTTATTAGTATATTATTCAGTTTCAGTCAGATAACGTACATTGGTCTGCACATACGAATGTAAAACCTGTACTTCTAAAGCAATATAGATACTGATAATTGTGATGATCGTTTAGTGTTGCTTCGGAAACCTGAAAAATACTTATACTCACAAAAAATACTTATCAATACTAGTTCAAGGTAACGCTGTTATGGTTTGCTGGACTTAATACTTAATACTTCGAAATGGATCAAATATTGTTATTATAATGGTACATAATTCATTCTCTTGTGACTTGTACTCCAACAAAAGTGCAACGGAACACTCACTGTTACAATATATAGCGTCGTAAACTACCGTCACTTAGCTTCATTGTATTGCGTTACAAAAATAAACTCAGTTAGTAGTTTCTGTAACTGTAACATTGTTAGTTTTGTAACTGTAATATTGTAATATAAATGACAAAATAAAAAGTAATAGGTAAATTTATTTAACTATAAAATATACTTAATGATATTTATGAGCATAACTTTCGTCAGCTTTAAAATAAAAGTAATATTTTTTTAATTGTAACAATTGTAGTTTCATTTGGTTTATCGACTATGGTACCAAAGTTTTCAAGATTAAATGATTTCCTTCATAAATGTTGACACGTAACTTCGTCTAGCGATCTCATATCTTAATTATAAATTATGGTCGAACCCTAATTACGTCAGTAAAGTTGTTGTAAGTGTACAGCTTTATGAATACCCCAGCGTTATCGGCTGGAAAACTTTGGTTTTACCACAATTAAGTGTAGCGTTAACCACTTCTGAAGTTTGTATTTCGTGGCAGTTTAAGGTTGGAACACACTTGTATTATAAATCTTAACATAACAAAACATGTTAAAGGGCATTTTTTTAATTTATATTATATATAGTTTTAATTGTAATTTAATTACCTACACGTGTTTTTATTACGTAACATTTATTCTATTGAGACGATCTTGTAAAAAATATCAAAATGGTTGACTTTACCGGCTGGTTTCAGTTCTTTTCAAACATTATTCTTATCTATTTTTTTTTGTTTTTTTTTTTTTTTTTTTTCGTTGGAAAAATGCGTTTCCGCATCGTCACCCAGGCCAGGAAGGCGATGACCGGGCGGTATGTGCGGCACCCGGCGACTGCCATTTTTAAGGCACCCCACTAAAAAACCAACGGCTGCCCACGACGCTGCCATGGGACGTCACGGGATCGCTTTCGCACTCACCGTGACGCCCCGGCGTAACTCCTCCGTATAGGGGTACCCCGGGCAACCAGTGTACCCCTACCTCATAGACCTAGTGCAATGGCGAGAGAGGTCGCCCCCCCCTCTCACCTAGGCCTACGGCTGGGAAGGAATGGGCTGGACCCTTCTCCTTCGCAGCCTCCTCCGTTGAGGGCAACACCGCCGGTCACGGCGCCATCGCCTCGACCCCCGGTTTTACGCTGCGCTCCACGCGTAAGGCAGCTGCCTTTCCCCGGACGCGTGGAGCCTTGCAGTCGTTGCTCCATTCTTATCTATTTAACTTAACATTCTTAACTTAACTTAATTATTCTTAACTATTCAAAACATTTAGAACAAATATTGCAACATCGGTGGAAGTGATCAAAAGTGCAAGCGTAGAAAGCCATATATATTTTTTATCAGATAAACAATTACATAAAATCTTGTAATAAAGTTTATTACCAAATGTTTTAAATATGTTTAATTTCCGTATATGTAACTGGTGTATCACAACCTTACTTACTTGAAAATTTAGGGTGGCGGGGTACACGATACTTTAGTTTGATAACATTGTTTAACACTTGCAGATTTTATGATCCCTTTGTTGCTCGCTACTTGCCGCTACTTGCCGCTTCACTTCATCGCCGTTTTATACTGCTTGATAATGTTGATTTATAGAGGTACTCTTTATTTAGCTAGGTTTAGAAACAGCTCGTTCTAAGACTCTTGGGAAATGTTTGTGTTCACTAGATGTTTTAATGATATTTTTTTGTCTGTACCAACTTTATTGGCTTTGCAATACGTTATGTACTAGTATAATTCTTATAAATATTATAGAATTACTAACAGACCCAACAGACGTTGTCTTGTACACGCGTCTCTAATTAAAAAATTAAAAAAAATATATTAAAAAGGTATCACAATATCTAACGTCATTACATGTACATTTATCATAATTCCACCAATCGATACCGTATGAATATGTAAATAAAGATTTTTTGTTCGAATAAATGAATTTGATGTTCCAATATATATTTTTTAATTTTACTTTTTATGTAACGAAGCACGTAGCGGGCCGCTAGTACTAAAATATTTTTTTTATTTCTATCGCAACGCCAATTGTCAGGGCAGACTATAATTAAAATATAATATTATTTAATATTTGACATTGCCATGGTTAACCAGTCCGTCGGAACCAATGTGAAACATTCCAAAATGACCACCTATTTACACATTAAAAATTAATCAAAAAACCACTTTCCAGGGGACCAAATTGTGAATCTAAACAATTCTCAAGTCCCCTTGAACACACACAAAGAATTTCATAAAAATCGGTCCAGTCGTTTAGGAGGAGTTCAGTGACATACACACGCACACAAGAAATATATATGTCGGAGATAGATGCACATTAGTGACTTGCTCGTTCTTGATGGAATATTCTGGTACAGGATCCGAGACGTAGGTCTCAGGCAATTAAACCACACACACAATATGACAATTCTTGTATTAAATGTAGGTAATCAATTCTCACAAATTACTTAGTAGGTATACAATTATCAGAGTTGCGTGAACTACCGATCCCGTTTGGGGGTCCGAACTGTAAGGCTCTCACTAATCAAATCCTCCTCGACTCAATGCTCTCCAATATTTAAAATGTCTCCGGTGCCCCTCCAAACGAATCCGGTTACGTGACTCGTTACGTCACGATGTTCACACCCCACTGTTACAATGATATCAATTGAGTTACTAATTATCGTTAAATTATCGTGATCTACGACACGGCCATACTGACAAGTCACACGTCCTCGTGTGCATGTATCTCTATGGAGTGATAAAACAATAACTATGTCCCCTCTGAGTGACGATAACCACGCCACCTCCATCGAGTGACGATAACCACGCCACCTCCATCGAGTGACGATAACCATGCCACCTCCATCGAGTAGCTTTAGGATTCGCGGTTGTCCTGGGATGTTGGGTCTGAAATAAAACAAATAACTCCAAGGATAACTTGCTCGGCTATTCTGACAAAACCAGTGAATGTCACGTCTCAGGTTTTTACTCTATGTACATTCTTAACACAAGGTGTGCACTACACCTTATTTACAACAGTTAAAAACTACTCTGATCATTAGATCCATCACTTTACTTTACAAAATCAATCATGATTTTACCAGACTTGCGTACTCAACTCAGCTCAACTCAATACTTTTGCAATATGATACAGTCCATCGATCATATACAAACAACTACCATGAACCAGTCCATCGGTCATGTAAAACACAAAACAGACCCATCGCCTACACGTGTTACACCACACGTGAGGTGCGGTCAACGAGTATGAGTAGGCAAGCTATTATCTGTAGTGAATTCAATATCACTTTGCTCAACTAAAACATTTAGTTCCTGAGGGACCTTGTGATCGGAATGATTTGAAATAGACTTTCTAATAGAATATTATTAATCATAACCTCTGATAAGATCTATAACGTACTCTGGATACTATGATCGTTGCCAGTTAGAATTACTGAGTTATTTAAACGTTACACAAAAATTGTTTGCTACACATTCTGTGATCAGAGAACTCTCAGCACAAGAATCAAAACAATATGAAAATGACTCACCAAAGTCCTATAGTACCATTAAGGTAGCTTACGTGATCACTTCAACCCTTCTTTCTCTGTGGCTGCCTGCTGCTGGCACTGTATCGAAACTTCTCGTACTCCTGTTGCACCTGTCGCCTTTGCAACTTATTGAAAAAGGAAAAATCAGTTATAATAAAGTTGAACATCATAATTGAAAATAAATACCCACTCAACTAAAGCCTAAAGCAACTAAGCACCACTTATCATTACGTTTTAAACCAAAAATGTATTCTAAAAACAACATAAAACACAAAGCATGAATCTTATTCGTCACATATGGCTTTTCACTAAGCCCTACCAACAAACCTCCTGTTTGATTTATTACTTTCAATTCTGAGTCCCACGGACTCCCAATTGAACTAAGATTCACTACTATCACTTTTACTCAATCGCTTTTACTACAAGCTTTACTTCAAATGGTACCTAGCTCTCTGGCATCGCTATTTATCAAAAACAAAGGTTTTTTAACTTTCTCTATCATGCTCAGATCAGCCCAGAGAAGTACCCATTATGATCCAATAAATCTCAAATCAAACAAAATTCAAGTGAGTGGTGTCTCTTTTGTCCGGCTATCCCAGTAGCCCTAAAATCAAGCCATCCCTGTGACTATCTGTGATCATCCCAGTGATCAAATTACCCATGGTCATCCCAGTGACCAACCGTGATCATCCCTGTGAACACTCGTGATCATCCCTGTGACCAACCGAATTTATAACTCAAGAGGACACTACTCACAATTCACACACAACTTGATTGTCATAAAGCAACTAAATGTCACCCTCACAAGGTTCAGAATCACTAACATCAATGGGTACTTGTCCATCGGGCATTCTTCTTAGCCTATCGTGAGGGTTGATTGCTAATCTTAATACTAGTTATCTCAATAACAATAATGAAGTGCTTACCACTATATTTGATAGCTTAATTTTCTTTAACTAGCGAGTATTTACCACAAAAATTGGAAGTAAATCGAAACAAATTCACCTTTATGCTGTGACGTATCTGATGGTGGATAAAATGCGCAAACCTCAACGCGTTGCTCGCACTGCACTTTACCAGTACCGCTGCCATAGCTGCCAACGCCACGACCGCTGTCACGACCATCAGCAACATCAGCACCATCAGCGCTGCGGCGTCACCACCGTCCCCGCAGTGCCGTCACCACCAGCAGCGCCACGCCGTCATCGCCAGCCGCGCAGTGCCGTCACCGCCAGCTGCGCCGCGCCGTTACCGCCATCCGCGCCGCGCCATTACCGCCATCCGCGCCGCGCCATTACCGCCATAATTTCTCATTTCTTTTCTTTCTTCATTAGCAACGATTCCTTCTTTCGTAGAATTCTTCCAACGCTTTGTCAATTAATCTAATAAACGACTTGCATAAGCGATTAAATAGGTATTTTCACTCGATTTTCTTGATATGTGGGTAGATCTCAATTTTTAAGTTTTGAGATAAAATAAATTTAACTTGATTGATTGATTGATTTACAACCATTGATTATCAACTATTGATTGATTGTATTGATTCTGGAACTTCTTTGTTATTATCTTGTAGTGTGCGTTTCAAATAATAAAATCACTTCATTTCTTTCTTGACGTGATTTGTAGCTTCAATAAACTTATCTTGCGGGTAGTTGGTGGTTTTGATGCCCGAGTGAATCCCACTTCTGATGTCGGAGATAGATGCACATTAGTGACTTGCTCGTTCTTGATGGAATATTCTGGTACAGGATCCGAGGCGTAGGTCTCAGGCAATTAAACCACACACACAATATGACAATTCTTGTATTAAATGTAGGTAATCAATTCTCACAAATTACTTAGTAGGTATACAATTATCAGAGTTGCGTGAACTACCGATCCCGTTTGGGGGTCCGAACTGTAAGGCTCTCACTAATCAAATCCTCCTCGACTCAATGCTCTCCAATATTTAAAATGTCTCCGGTGCCCCTCCAAACGATTCCGGTTACGTGACTCGTTACGTCACGATGTTCACACCCCACTGTTACAATGATATCAATTGAGTTACTAATTATCGTTAAATTATCGTGATCTACGACATATATATAAAAATTTCAAATCACTACTTAGTTAAGTTGACAATCTTTTGCATATGCTTTTTCATAATAAAATTTTGAAATAGCAGCTGTCAAATATCTATAAACATGTATGTTAAGTTTTGACATGATAAGCTTTTTTTTTTAATAAATATAGAATGTAAAAATAAAAAAATAATTAATCTTAGTGGGTAAAGTGACCGGGCGGTTACCTAGAGGTCGCGGGATTGAATCCCTGGTTATATAGCTTTATTTTTCATTCTATAATTATTATAATATACGTATCTTCTGTATGCTATTGGTTTCAATAGTGCTATAATATTTAAATAAACAAAATGTAATTTTTAGTGATAATTATATCCCAATATAATATTTCGTTATTACCATAATAAATTGTTCTTATAATAATATTACGAATATATGACGTTAGAATACTCATCGACTCGACTTATTTATGAAATTCACTAATTTATAAGAGTTTTTATCTATGTTAAATTTATTCAAAATATTACAATTTGCTAGATGGAATGATTTATTACTTTGAAGTTGTTGTTATATTTTTATTCTTATTATTATCCGAATTATAATTATGTTTTTATGAAAGCTCTGACACTTGAAACTTAATTACTTATTTTTGCTAAATTTGTGGGTGAGATTTGGATAAAAGACAGGCAAAATATGGATTAAAACGTATTCATACATAACTTACGTTATAATCCTCGTAAAGCGGGTGATTTGTTAACAATTTTATAATAAAATCCGATTGATACATTTTAAATCTGAATACGAGCATTCCTGAAATAAACTGCTAAAACAGAGGTCTATATTTTAGAAAAGTCTATATTGTTTCCTCATGAAAGAAAGACATAGTATTTCCAAGTAGTAAATTAAATAATACTTACGTATAAAAGAGGTTATACAGAAGTAAGTAAATATAAGCTTAATATTAATCTGACTAAACTGTAGAGAACATTTCTTGTACAGATTCATCTTCCAGCTGACGCCAGTTCTGTTTTGTTAACAAACTAGCAAAAGACTGCTGTGTATTGTAGCAGATGCATTTAGTACATATTCCATTGGACTGATATCTGTATTTTAGAACATTAAATAGTATTTCTCGTTACGAAGTTATATTGTCAGAGCTTTAAGAATTCGATTAGCCTCTTCGATTATATTACTAAAAGAAAAGTTGCAATGTTTTAAAAAAAAGCCTTTATACTTTACAGACTAAACTAAGATACCTGTTTAAAATATGTTAGCTCTATTATTTATATGCAAAATTTTATAAAAATACATAAAAAAAAAATACAAAAATAATGTGGCTATCACTTTTGAGGACAATTTGTAACTTTAATTTCGGCAGTGGCATTCTTTTAATTTTATTCTACGTATACTACAAAAGTTAGAAATACTTGTAATGATACTAATAAATGTTGGTAGAGCGAAGAAGACGGATTTCTTAAGGTAGTCCTGCCTGTATTGTTGAATTGCGTAACCTTTATACATTCAAAATACTAATATATTAGTACATACTTACTTGTTTAATAACATATAAAATGTAAGTAAATGTATGTAGTTTGATTTGTGTAAAAATATAAACCTTTATAAATTTTACATTTTTGTTTCAAATCCAATCTTTTTCACGCAAGCACTGTATTCAGATGTCATATATACGAGTAATATTTGTAAATAAATATTATTGATATGTATACAAGTATCTTAATTTAACATTTTCAAAAACTCATCGCGCTTGGAACGTTATTAATCACGCTATACCCTTTCAATCCATTTTTTTTCAGTATCGCGTTAAAAACCAACCGCAAAACCTCTCGATAACGTCCATGGAAGCATTAATTAATTGAACCCATCTAGAACCTTGGCTGGCGGAATCAGCGTTTTTATCTGTTGCCTTACAAACAAATATTGAAATAACAACCTTACTGCAATGGGATAGTATTGATAATGGATTGAAGAGTACGGCTTTAATTTGCAATTTTCCGGATTACTATTACTGAGGGATTAAGTTCTAGCGACGGATAGAATCTTCAATTTCCTTAGAACTAGGGTTGTCTTTTTTAACCTAATTGATGCGGTTTTTGATATTTAACTTTTCATATGTAAATTATAAAATGTTTTCTTTCGCTTTTAGATTTCGTTAATAGAGCTAAGCGATATTATATATTATTTTATATTATTTATTATATTATATATTATTTTTAATTTTTATTGTATTCATAACATTTGAAATAAAATCATAACCTAAAAAAAAGTTTTAATGCAAACTACATTCATTTTAGAGTTATTATTTTAAAGTGAATGCAGCCTGGAATGGCTGTGGTCTCCAACTTGTCTTTGAAGACCACGAACTGGCTTCCGAGCACCAAACGAACTATGGCACATTTAATTAAAAATAGTTTGTTTTGTTTTACCAATGTTTTTTATTTGAACTGTATTTTATAGATATATACATGTATAGATTATATTATTAAAATATTCTTTAATTTACATTGGTTATTAAAAAAAAGTACAGATTAATGTGTATTATCTTATATTTTTTACAAACTATAAATCAAAGGTGCATTATTTTTACAATTGAAATCAAATGAAACTGAAACATTTGAATACGGTCTCATACTGTTCATTGTATTATACCCCTTTTTGATATCATAATATGCTTCATAATTAAATGTTTAATTTTGATAAACTATATTTTAATGACAAACTCTAGCTTAAATGAGATGATACAATAACTTTGAACGTCTCTTTGTTTAATTCTCGCTGGTCCGTCGGAAAATATGACAGCCGGCATTTACACCGGACACTATGAATTTATTTAACAAAATAAATTAAGAGATAGTATATTTCTAGTTAACATGTTTATTTAGATGTATAACTTTATATTCATCTATTTTATTGTTCAATTTTAGTAGTATAGTATTTTTAGCTTATACTAGTAGTTATTATAACGAAAAAAGGTTTTGTTACAATCTGAAGTATTTCAAAATATGAGAAAAAATATATATTATTTATATTTTGACAGCCCTGATCTCAATTATGGCGATCATATCTAAATCGGATTCGAAATTAAAAGGTAAGATTGAATTTCGATTGTTAATTTTTTTAGATTCAATGAAATGTTAAAAATTTAAAAGCAAGTTTATGAGCCATTTTTTAAAAAATGTAATTTGGGGGACAATATATAGAAAGTTTGTAAGGTTTGAGATATAAAAAGCTGACTCTTATATCAATGTATAACCGAAACTACTGTACCTAGATACATGAAATTTGGTACAAAAGTTCCTTTCATAGTGTAAGCACTAAGAAAGTTGTTTTTGAGATTTTTGAAATTGACTCCCTAAGAGCGTAAATAGGATGTTTGTATAACTTTTTTTCTATTTTAGATTTAGAAGTATGAAAGTAAGTATATAAGTTTTGGATTGCTATTTAAAGTAAATGAATCAATTAATTATTTAAAAATAAATCTGTCATTTTTATACGATTGTTCATGGTGTTTTCTCACATATTACTACGTTGTACAATATTAAAACTCTCCATACACTTAGTCAAATATTTGTGTGCGGGGCTTTTAATAGGTACACTGAGACTTCTTCTCTTTGTGACAGAAAAGGTCTGGCCGTCCACGTAGTGTTCATACAAAAAAGGCGTTAAAAGCAGTAAGGGAGAGATTTCGAAGAAATCCTGTCCAAAAGCAAAAAGTTTTATCTCGGGAAATGAAGATAGCACCTAGAACCATGTCGCGTATTTTAAGAGATGACTTAGGACTTGCAGCCTAAAAGAGACGAACTGGTCATTGCTTAACTGATATATTAAAGATAAATAGGGTGGAAAAATCGAAACAACTACTTAAGCGATATGCAAAGGGTAGTCACAGAAAAGTTTGATTTACGGATGAGATTTTTTTACAATTGACCAACATTTTAACAAACAAAATGGCCATACATATTAATAGTATATATTGATAGTACGTATTAATAATAAATATTCATAGTACATATTGATAGTACAAAATGATAGTACACATTGATAGTACATATTGATAGTTTACATTGATAGTACACACTGATAGTACGCATAGATAGTACGCATAGATAATACGTTTTGATAGTACATATTGATAGTAAATATTGATAGTACGTATTGATAGTAAGTATTGATAGTACAAATTGATAGTACACATTGATAGTACATATTGATAGTTTACATTGATAGTACATACTGATAGTACGTATTGATAGTACGTATTGGTAGTACATATTGATAGAACATATTGATAGTACGTATTGATAGTACGTATTAATAATAAATATTCATAGTACATATTGATAGTACAAAATGATAGTACACATTGATAGTACATATTGATAGTACGTATTGATAGTACGTATTGATAGTACACATTGATAGTACATATTGATAGTTTATATTGATAGTACGTACTGATAGTACATATTGATAGTTTATATTGATAGTATACTTTGATAGTACGTATTGATAGTACGTATTGATAGTAAATATTGATAGTAAGTATTGATAGTATGTATTGATAGTACGTATTGATAGTATATACTGATAGTACGTATTGAAAGAACATATTTATAGTAAGTACTGATAGTACATATTGATAGTAAATATTGATAGTACGTATTGATAGTACATATTGATAGTACGTATTAATAATAAATATTCATAGTACATATTGATAGTACACATTGATAGTACATATTGATAGTTTACATTGATAGTACATACTGATAGTTTATATTGATAGTACGTATTGATAGTACATATTGATAGTTTATAGTAATAGTAAACTTTCCATTAAAAAAATACATAAAACATAATTAATCTACCTTCTCATCAAAAATATATTTGTAGTTAAAAATTGAAAAAAACTAGAAATACTCCTGCACACAATAACTACTTGACGGAGTTTGGTGAAACTTTGAAAGGGTACGATTTATTGAAATCGGATTCAATGCGTACGAAGACGCAGGCACAGCTAGTGTCTAATATGTTTAGTTATTGTATGTCTAATAAGGTTAGTTAGTACATGTCTAATTTGTTTATTGAGTACAAGTTAAATATGTTTTATTTGTACATAGTTAATATGTTTAATTAATACAATTCTTTTTTAACCTTATACAAGCTGAAGTAACTAGTTCTACCAACTATTTATAGATAGTAATAATTCGTAATAGATAGTAGTAACTAATATTACCAACTATTTATGGATAGGAGCTATGACGTAAGCACACAGATGCACAACATTCAAACAAATCGTATTAAGAATTAACTAAACATGTATCAGATGTAGTTATAATAGTACATATTTTTTTTGCACATATTCATAAAAAGTTTTCCAAACCTCTATTGCAAATGTTTACACGCCAATGCCTGTTTCCCGCCTTGGGGCGGTAGTTAATCTGCAAACGCTCGACGTCGATTCTACTCAAACTGTAAAGACGTAGGTGAAAGTATATCGTAGCCTTATGTCAAACAGGTACATTTGTCATTCTATTCGACAAGCGTTAACGTCACTTATCTCGGCCATCAGGGCTGGTAACATTTTCTATTTACTAAAATCGAGCATAATATATATATATATAATAATAATAAAGCTTTATCCATATGGCTTTCATGTATAATCGAATTATTTGTAAATCTACAATAATAATAATACAATATTGATACTATGTTCAAAAGCGTTCTCAATTTAAAAAAATACATTTTAACTCTTATATAACCCAAATAAACTATTTTTAGTTTGTGGTATTAAGTCATCGATATTTAATAATATTCTTGGTAACGTCAAGGAAATAATATTTCTCGTGTAAGTAATCCCCAGACACCGAAAGCGAATTTCCTGTATACAAATTTGGTTTTCCGTATTTTTTTCGTAAGTAACGCTTAAGGATAGAATAAGTCGTCATTTCTGACATTAAATATTTATTTTACTTTACTTTATATGTATTGTTGGTATATTCGAAACACCATAAAAACTAACAATGTGAAATTCAAGTTGGAAGGTTGTTAATAGAACAACTTACTAGTACTATAATACATAAAGATATAAAGTTGTATATTGTATATGTATATAGATATATATGTTACATTTATTTAAATAATATGTAAATGTATATATTATTTAAATAAAAATAACTAAATATTAAAAAACAATATTAGCTGCGATACAGTTATGGTACTAGTAATTAAATATTTGATATTTATTCAACCACGTCATAAAGTAAAATAATTATTATTTCTGTTCTTGTAACAATGATCTGTTATATGAAATAAAACCATAATTTAGTAAAATGAGACAATATATGTATGTAATGTGCGTGTTCATGTTACATTTTCATAAAATAAATAATGTCAGCAATATCTTCCAGAATGTTATTAACTTTATCCTGATGTTGGAATGTGGACGTCTCTTTAATAATCAGGAGGCTTCGAAGGAAATTGGATCACCTCGCAAATTAAGTTTAAACGCCGAGATGGGATTTTAAATATATCGACCGACTTACTCGTAACATGCGACGTATTCTGATGATATTTTATGTGAGAGTTTAGTATCATCTGTGCTGAATATATATGTATATATAGACGAGGACAAATTTAACATTAAATGTTCCAGTCGTTGACACATTTTATGTATATGTAGGACAGACCTCTAATTAACTGTTTCTAAGGGTTATTTCTTTGATAGTTTGAGCATCAAACTAGAAATAGGAAGGATTTAATAAAATTTGGTGGATTATTCTGAATCATAGTTTACGTTAAATACCATAGTACTAGATTAATATAGTTTTGTGACTATAGATTGCTTATTAGGAGGGGTAGTGGGGATGACGTCGATGATAAATCCTAGTATTATAATAACACATTTTATTAAACAAGGATTAACAGTTTCATTATTTAGATAATAACAAAATAGTACATATGTAGCGTTTGACAAATATAATTTTCAATCATAAATATTTTTTTCTAGTTTCATTTAAATACCTAACATTTTTAATTTGTTTTAAACAATTTAGTTTTTTTTTTATCTGTTAAAGTCTTAAACCCTTTTTCTATATGTTTATTATTTCCAGTGCGTTCTACATTCCGTAGATTATTGTTTTGAAAACACTCATATCGGGGGAACATTTCATGATAGTCGTAAAAAGGGGCCATGAAATGCGAGTAATCGAGTTTGCCAGCAGAAATGCTCATTACTTATTCTTATTTTGGGAAAGAAAAGTTATAACGATTGAGATGAAAGAATTGTTATGGCCTTAACTTAAGGTGGATCAAGCAATAAGAATTAAGTTACTATAATAAAATATAAACTGTATAGTTTCATGTTTTGATATCAATTTTTTTTTTGTTATTTCAAACTATTATATTTACATAAGTATTAATTTTCCTTTAAATAATTGTACTACAAAAAAAAATTCGTCATTTTATTTTTTTATTACATAACTATGTAACAAAACTACTTTTACGTATATGTTTTTTTATTTAGTTTTATACGTTTTCTTAATCTTTAGCTTGATAAAAAAATAAACTTTCAAGTCATGCCAAGCGCTTAACCACAAGATTATACTAACCGACTCAATTTATTAACTGTGACCGTATGTACTCAAGCAAAATAAAAAGAAGAAAGAGACCCAAACAAGATACAAACAAAAGTATTAAAGCAAGGAAACTTTGATCTTATTACAATACCATAGAATCTAAAATTGACCAATTGAGATTAAGGTGTCTCTACATGTGACCAAACGTGTGAACGACCAGGAGAGAACCACCGACGCGAATAAAGCATAACTGAAAGTGGATTTTGGTTATTACACACGTTTACCTTTGGATGCTTGCCAAGCGATAGCAGACTTTACGATGCATATTGGTATAGTGTTACAAATTCGAATATCGTGTGAGGATATGCTAGTTATTAAAAGTAATGGGTCAGGTCCTTTCATGCACGTTTAACTTGTTAATGGTAGCAGGCTATTGTAGTTCCAATTGCAACACGGTAAGGGTGCGTATTACGTACATATATTTTCAATTCTTACCCAGTAATATAGAAGTGGTATATAAAGAGCGATAATAGGCAATTCCCAACACACTTTTTCAGTATATTAGAAGATATAACCATACTATTTCGTATTTCTTCAAAAGTACGGTCTTTATGTGACATATATTAGAGACCATTCTTACAATAGTAAAAGGTCAGAAAAACAAAAATCGGTAAGCGATTTACTTTAACAATATTTACTGTATTTGTACAAAGAGTATAGTTTTTTTTTATAAAACGATTTTTTTTACGAAAAAATAAAAACTAATTGCACAAAATTTTTAATAATAACTTATTGATTTAAGTTAGAGATAAATACGTTTTAAATTCAATAGTAGTATGAAATAAATTTTTACTTTTAAATACTTATATACTAAGACCGTAAGTCTGTCTTTAAATCCGAACTAATCTGGTAAACATGCTAACACCTAACTTGATCGATCCGGTTTGAACTGGATTACCGCGATGGTCGCCACCAGGACAAATTGACTTACATCGTGCCTGCAGGTACAGACAACACAGAGTACAAAACATATATACTATACTTCATGGGTAACCTTTTCATAAAATTATGAAGACTTGCGCACTATATCATTAACTGATACATATAGAATAATTTAAAAATAGTATTATTTTCTTTGATTTTTCTGCTTGTAAAAGAAAATGAATAATTGCCATTGTTTCTATTTTTAGGAGGATTGTGTTACTGTAAGTAAAAAATATAATGTTTAACAAAAAGATAAAGCTGAAATAGGTTATGCCTAATATGTCTAAAATATATATATTAAATATGGTTGCATCTGATAAAAGTTTATCTATCATCGACTCTAATGCTGTTAGCTACATGATCGCGGCTCTTCGCTCAATTTCGAGCCAAGTGTTCCTGAAACTAGTAATGTGATGATCAATTGGCAAGGATTATTGGATTATAATTACCTGCTAATTACAATCTTGATTAATTATATCTTGATTAATATTGCAGATAAAATAAAAGTGTTTGTAATAATAATAATAGTCTATAATTGTAGTATTCTTAATTATGATAAGTTAATAAGGATACTGACACGGTAGCTTAATTAGTTGTACTAGTAGTTAAGTGGTCATAGGTCGGCGGTTCGAGTATTGCCGGTATATATATTTTTTTGATTTTAAGTAATTACACTAATAAAATATTATTTCCCGTATCAGTTTTTATTCTCTTTTCTCTCTTAAATTTTATGAATTCCTAAAGGATAACTCTTGTCAAAAAACTACTTCCGTCAAAAAAAGAACATGAAGTCAATTTTTGAAAAGAATAATTATGGACAAGCAATTTTGGAAGGCTAATGGATGACTAATGGATAGGCTGTTGATGAATGAACAAACAACAAACTATGACTTACTACTATATTTATGTATAGTTTTAGTGTGCCCGGAGTACATCACGACCATTCATAAACTAAGACCCCACAGGCAAGAGACAGATGATAAATTGACATAACTAACTGACACTTACATCTTGTCTCCCCGTTACAGAGATAGTTAAACCGAATAGTTACAGCCGAATGTCGCACTTGTGAAATTGTTTGATAACAGTATAATAAAAAAAAATATTAGTCATATAAAGTTTTGGTGGCACATAAAAATAAATAAACGTTTCTCATTTCTGAAAACCATACAGTACTTTATTATTGGCATCGACTTATATTCGAATTATTATACGGATTAAGCTAATCCTCATAATAACTGTAAGTAACGATGCCTTATAAGTGATGCGAAGGCTTCTTGTTTGAGCTAGTAAGTAATTAGTGCGGCTGATGTTGCTCTAATTACGTGATTCTAGTGTCGTGGGAAGTAAGTTTGTGTTGACTTTAATGGGTTCAAGATTCTACAATCACTGACTCTTTAAAGTTTGTAATCCTTTGTGGGACTAAGAAGACTGAAGAATTTTATAACAAAAACTAGATTTATTTTATATATATCATATCTGTTCATTGAACTATAAATTGTATTTAGCGTATACAATACAAAGCTTCATTTAAAATAATGTTTTAATTCATCGCACACAAAACGAAATTACAATAGTACAAAATTCATGTCCAATTAACCCGAACATCCTCTAGTGCACCACTATTGTGTTGCAACAATAAACGAAAATTGTCACAACGTGAAACGGCCTTGCATTAAAAATTCCATCACCGCGTATAGCTGGCGGCGAAGCCTTCAATACAAGGTCATACAAAGCCGGCATTCAGGGCTCTTCAAAAGAAAGTGAACATGTGTACTTTAATCAACGACCTAATTTATTGCTAAGTGATTTTGAGCGCAGTTGTTTTTGTTCTCTGAGATTAATATACAAATAACTTATGAGTATGTTAAATTAAAATGCAACCTCTTTACTTTTAATATTGCTTTATGATCTTTGAATTTTAGAATACCTTGATAAATTATTAGTATTTGATTTTTTTTTACATTATTCGTTAAACATGTCAGCCATGTTATCTTCATCAAGACAGATAACTACACAGTGGCTCAGTTGATAGAGAGGAGGACGATAACCCAGGGTTCATTTATGTGTTTAAACATTTTATATTTAATATTTGTATGATATAATAATTACATACAAAAATATATTGACATACTATGTGTTATTCATAAATTTTCTTATATATATTATTATTAAGGATTTTGCTCTACATTTAATGATTTTATAAACCTTCGATTTATTAAATCTTCGCTACTAATTTATAATAAAGGAGATTTAAATCCTGACTTCAGAATTACTCTCACTTTTCTCTTCTTTGATTCAAAGGAGTTGAAAGGAGCTCAAAGTGAATCCATTTAATAATGCATCCTTTGTCTTATAGTTATTATTTGGATTATTATATTAATATCTCGAAATAGAATATTGATTTATTAAAAAATAATATAAAAGGAAATGCACGTTATTATAAGAAACGGACTTTTAAGTAACTTACTTTTCGAATTTCGAATGACACTTTTTGTATCGGCAAATGGTATATTATATTTATAAGTAAGTATTAAGGTCTATATATTCCTAAAGTTATTGTTTGAAGAATGTTTCTACTGTAAACGTAGGTACGTCAATATTGACGAGAAGTATATACTTCTCGGGTGGAAAAAAAAGTTAATGGATTCCTAATGTTATTGATTGTCTGAGAATGGCTCTACTAACTTGACTTATCCAACCTAATACCGTTGTTTTGTGTAAAAACTTTGAAGCAACCAATTATAAAAGAGAAAAGTAGCGGAAAAATAATCAAGATCTATTTAGAAATACATTTTATGATTAGTAAAATTTGCTGTAGTGGAATTTGTATTCAAAATCAGCGCTTTGTTGATCAAAAACTTCATCATCATTCATCATCTAGCACAGTGCAGGTACGCAAAAAGTTATAATAATTTAATGATTTTTTTTCTATTATTACGTATTATTAAATTATAATTATTAAATTATAATTAATATTAAAGTTAATTATGATGAAGGAAAAAAAACGAAAGGAACAAATTATTCAGCCGCCGTATAGGTTTCTTTAATCAGCTTTGAAACGAGGTAAGTGTATATAGTTGATAAAAAAGAACACTCAACCTCCTTACGCTTGTGTTTGTCGTTTCGTTTAAGGTATGTTAAACAAAAATTTTTTTCATATATTCAAAGTTCAAGCCATTCTTGATAAAATCGTTAAATTTATTTTAGTTATTATATGTTTATTTCAAAGTCAATAAATTAAAATAAAATATAGTTTTATATTACGAAAACTAAATAAAGTAAATAGTACAATAAATAAATATTATATTCACATATCGTAAGGAAAAAATATATTATTCTTAATTGCAGGAAATATCTCACTAACATGAATAAGTTTCGTAAATTTAGTCGACAGGACTCAGAAATTCTATTCATAAACAACCCGTCTTCACAACAACCGGAAAGAAAGAGATAGGTTTATACAACCTGTGCTAGAAATAAAAGCTGTACGTTAACGTGATAAGGGTGGTATTTGAATATTTGATATATTGTGATAAGGTCTTTGTGGTAATAAATCATAACTCATAAAAGACAAATAGAAGAGTGAGCAGCTCCTAAAGTCGTCACCTTCAAGAAAGTTTTTTCGTAAAGTTGTCTTATTTACTCAGAACGGGGTCATTACTGTGCTCAAATATCGCGTGTCCCGGCTGTTCTTTACGTCTTGTGACATTTCGAGCATAAAATATAATGAAAATTCAGTAAAAGTTTTATAATGTCGAGTACATCAATCGTAGGCTGATTTCAAAGTGAACAGTTTAATATTCATAAAATCAGTATTGTTTAACATATTATTGTTCATTATTAAACAAAACACATGTATTAATTTATAACAAATTAATATTTAATTATGATATAATTAAATACAAATTAAATTATTTTATATTTTAGGAATATATTAAAATCGCTTAAAAAATATTATGATCTCGAAGAAGTCGGGCTGAATTTCGTGTACTGTTTTGTTTCTTCGAAGTTTGCTCGTAAACAAAGTCAAACTTGAACCGTAAAATTCGGTTGAAATGTTTGAAAACATTTGGCTTTTTTATGAACACAGGACAATAAAGTAGGTATATATTTTCTTTTATTATAATTTGAAACAATAATCAAAAATAACAAGCTATTTTCTAATGTTTAAATGAGAACTAATTACTCACAAAAATTGGTTAGATAATAGCGTACCTAATACATTTTTACATTGTTATGTATTATAACATAATAATAACATATTAAATAAGCCAATTATTATTCAAGTTAAGAATATGCTTTCTTTTATTTAAGCACAAATATATAGTTATTAAGTTTTATACAAAGAAACATAAACACAGCAAGAACTTCTAATTTTATTTCCGCAAAAGACTTTATATTCTCCAACGAATTTAATTCCAACTAGCTTTTGCGTTTATTGCTTCAATAAAGTGCTGTTTTAAATATTTACTAAGATATGTATCGCAATAAAATACTTTAATTGTTAAAGTTAGGTTTAACTTTCTTTATACTGTAATATTATATATTATATTATTATGAATGTCTGCTGACCTTCAATTATAATCATATAAAAAAAAAAAGGAATTCTAATCTACTTTGATTATTAACATGTTTAGACGGACTACCTCCAGCAGACCATTGTCCAAAATATAAAATTAAAAAAATTGGGGCACAGCCGTAGTGTCAATTGTAACACTTGAATGTGAAACTTAACGTAAAAAATTTAAGCACAAAATAAAGAACGGTTGCCTTGCTAAATTATGTTGAATTGATATCCAATAATCCAAAAGTAACAGAGAAATTATATTCCACTCGTGAGTATACAACATTTGTATAAATGTTTGTGAAATGTTTTTCATATTAAAATAATTTTTATAATTGTGTTTTGATGTTGCAATGTTGTTTTACTCTTTAAATAAATGCCAGCGATAAGTTTTCCTATGTGGAAATAAGTCATTTGTATTTTGTTTTATAACACAAAGTAAAAGCATATTTATATAGCCTGCGACTTCGCACGCGTAGATTTCGATTTCGATAAAACGTACCCTTTGGTCATACCCATGTATAAACTATAAACCTTTAAGGTTTCATCAAACTCAATCAAGTAATTTTTGGGTGTGCTAGTATTTTTTAGTTTTTCTAATTTTTTTTGCATTTAATCCACGATAATTTTTAACAAAGTAGGTAGTCCGATTACCCTTTTTTTTATTGGAAAGGATATTAATATTCCCTGAGGGAAAGACCCCTTTTTAGTTTTGAAAAAAAGTCCTACCGCAATGGTACGAAAATAAAGGATTAATAACTTTTTTATTTGTTTATATGAAAAACACTACATACAAAGTGAAGCCCATTATAATATATTCCCGAAAACTGCAACCAAACCGGTTAATCCTTTCTGAGATTAGTGTGCACAAATATACATACAGATGTACAAACATACAAACATACAGACGAACAGACAAAATAAAAAACCATCGTTTTTGCTTGCTTATTATGAATTATTATGAATTATTGAAAATATTTTCCATGTACATAGCGATCGGATTTAAATACTTATCGTTTGATAGAGTGAAGAGTGTGCAATGAAAGTGAAAACTAAATGTTAATCAGAATGACGCTCAATTTTTTATGCATAAAAGTTATTCATATTGGCCAAAAATGTTAGAAAAAGATTGTGTTAATTATCCGTTCACATCCTGGTTATATATTTTTTTATATTTTAAATTTACAGAGACTACTTCTCTACAGATTTGTTACATGTATAGAAGAAGATTTGTATGGTATGATATTAACTGGTTGACATCAATTGAAAGAACTTTTTTATTTCCTAACCGATATATATGAAAAAAACACTAAATGTTAAGTGAAGGCTACTACAATATATTGCTGAAAACTGCATCCGAAAAGGCTAAGCCGTTTCTGAAATTTGCGTGCACAAACATACAGACATACAGACATACAGACATACAGACATACAGACATACAGACATTCAGACATACAGACATACAGACATACAGACATACAGACATACAGACATACAGACATACAGACATACAGACATACAGACATACAGACATACAGACATACAGACATACAGATATACAGACATACAAACACACAAAATTAAAAACCATTGTTTAGAGTTCTCTTGCTTGTATAAAACAATTTTATTATATGTATAGATTTGTTAAACGTATACAATTAAAGACATATTTCATTTTTAAAATGTTATATTTAAGGAACATTGAATTATTATATTTAAGATTATTTTTTGAACTTTAAATTATGTTTTGTTAATAGAGATTAATGTACAATTTTTGTCTTCTTTTCTTTTGTTTCTTTTGTAATATATTAAATACCAAAGCTTACTAGATTTGTTAAAACGTTAAAAGTTATTGCTATTAAACCTTTAAGGAGCGGAGGAATAAATTTTTATCTAAAATGAAATACCTTTGAAAAGGTTATTCAGAAGAGGAATTGCAACGACAGTTAAAGTATGAGTTATTACATTATATCTTTAACCTACAGTTTATATAAACTGTAATATTTTCAGGTGAATGAGAGACAGCCATTTTAATTAAATCCTGGTTTTTAATTTTTTTATTATTTATTTATTTATCATTATATCAAACAGAAATACAACATACAAATACAACATTGTTTCGAAAAACTGTTAGATCAGTTTGACTGCGGAATCGGGATTCTCTAAAAGTTTAAGTAATTTAAGCTCTTTAAGTGCAGTTAAGCAAATAAAAATAGAAAGGTTTGTGTCATAATTGTTTTAGTTATCAAGCAAATTCCGTCCTTAAACCTATGCATTAACATGTGCTGGCCAGGAAAGATATTTACTTACTGAAGTGAACCATACCAAAATTGCAACTGTCGGTCAGTCTAAACTGAAGAAATATATTCACAGACAGGGGGCCTTATTCTTTGGCCGTCTTCATAACCGCTTTGATATTTTTTACATTTTAAGTCCTTCTACATACAAAAGCAAGAAAATCGGTAATCGTTCAGTGACTAAGAATTTTGAATATTAAGAATATTGTTAATAAATATTGACTAAGTGTTGTTTGTTTTGTTACCACAGAAACAAATCATACAAGTTGAGTTGTCATCTATTACGGTAACAGTTGAAGATTTCCTGAGATGAAATATTAAAAACCGAAACACATCTAGCAATTCATCAAAGTCAACGGAGTTGAAGGCGTGAGGTGTTTTGTGAATTTATAGTTTTTTTCAGATATTACAATATATAGATGTAAAACATGGAAGTTACCCAAACAAACAACAAAATAGTTAATTATTTTAGTTTGATGTACAAATGATTTTCGATTTGAGATTTGAGTATTGTTTTATTTTATTTTTAATATTTCTTTAATAGTTTACAATTGAATATTTATATTTTAGATTTGTGGGTTACTTTTTACTTCTTCTAACTTTTTTGCATTTGATTTTCTGGACATCTTTGTAAATATGGGATGCACCCTGGTTTTGAGTGTTCTCTGTTTAATTATATACTCTATATAAGCATATAGAGTATAAAACGTATGTGATATTTAACCGCTTACCTGCTCATATATAGACAAGCCCACCAAGTTTCTGTTAATCGTTCTTCATATTTCTGAATCAGTTTTCGCGTTGACAATGAAGAAATGCTTTAAATGGTAAGGAATTTACTTTAATAAAAGTCTTAACTTTGAATAAAGAACTCTCACTAAAGAAAGTCCAAAAAGTTTTAAGTATGGCCTATGGATATATAAGTTTACTTAAATTCTCGAATGACACAACCCCAGTGTAACGTGACACTCCGACACTCGTCTCTAATCTCAGTGAATAATTGCATCCCCGCTTCTAAGGTTACTAATAAGGGGTATAAAAAAAAAACAAATTTGTACAAATAGTGGTTTACTTATATAAAATATTGTTAGCTTAATAATTTGACTTCAATTTATTAACCATAAATTACCTTTTTTGTAGTGTGTAACTTGTTCTTAAGAATTAATATTTTAGTTACGTATTTTTTTTTTGTAATAAATATTATCGCTATACATACATAACAAAACATTTGTCTTTAAGATTCGTTAAATGTTTACAATAACAATGTTCAACTCAAATAATTGCGCAGTCATCGTTTGTGTTCACCCTAATTGCACTTCCCCTAAACCCTGATAAGGTTCCAAGTTTGTTTTAGGGGTGTAACATGATAACATGTTATCTTGCTAGGTGTTATATGAAACCTTACACCGCATTACTACTAATAAAAGGAGATAATTTTATTTTCTATACATCCAATTTATATCTTAATTTGAATACCTATATAAAATAATAAATTTAACATATATTATATGTTTCAAACGAATATAGCTGATTCATAACTTGTTTTTCTTTCGAAGTAAGTAAAAGACAATACATCATGTAAGAAGAAGTAATAGTTCATTATAGTAATATTATTTGTAATAAGTTTATATTAAATCAGAAGCACGTTTATCATTACAGTGCAATATATCAAGGATTTTTAAAGAAATTTTCCATCTTAAAAGTCAATAAATCTACCCGTAGTGGAATGCTTGGTTTTCCCATAAAATAACCTTATGGTTGCCGCTCCCATTCCTCAAGGGTGGCTGCCAATATAAATTCCAATAAGAATAAAGTGTTCTTCAATGGAAGTCATATAATATCTATCTAGGAATTTTAAATAAAACCAACATCATATAAGTCTGTCATTATAAGTTTTATTATATTTTTAGTATTAATATCACAGGACAAATTACACACATTGATCTAACCAAATTATTTGCTTGTGCTTACGATTTTAGACAACGATACAAATACATAGAAATACACATTATAAATACTGAGAATATATTTAATAAACGACTAAACCCAGAAATACATACATCTATCCTTGAACATACATGACTGTCACTGTCGGGAATCGAACCCGAGCCCCATTACGCCGTTATACGTTAGGCGTCTGCTCTAACCACTCGACCAACGGGGCGGTAATTTATTGCAATACTATTTTAAACAAAGTAAAGAAGATATTTATCAAATTCCATCTGTATCATTGACCCTGCATTAAGTACATTTACTCTCATCATCTCCAACGAGAGTAAATATGCCTATTCATAAAGAATTTGTGCTCACAAACATAACATTTATGTGTTCTTTAATGAAAGAATATTGCCGACGTATGCGTAATTGAGATGAGACGTATTTGTAAGCTGTTTGATAAAAGTTTCCACATTTTTTAAATGCTGTTTAATTTTTTATTGTTTTTAATAATAAGAGTACTATTATTATTATTTATATGTTTAAGTATTATTGTTTTGGTATAAATATAAGATTTTTCGTGTTTTATTGATAGAAGGGTATTAATTTTTATAAACATTTGTATAGTATTGACATTCCTTAAGGTTTATATTTTTAAATTACTACATGTTCTTTATCTTCGATTTAATAAATATGTATATGGAATGTCGTGTGAGTTGATAATATCACCACACCACCAATATTAAGAAAGTATCTGATGCATTTTATGCATGTGCGACAAAATAACATCCGTGATGATCACGGGAACCGACCACTTAAGTTGTTTATTGCGACGATTAGTTGAAAAATGTGCAGAATTAGTAGCGGTTTTACAATTGATGCAATTCGAGAATAAGTACCTTTTTTCTTGACTGATAAAAATTATTGTTCTATTCAATATATTGCTTCAAAGTGCATCGTTAATAAACCATTATAATCCAAGGTAATGTGTATTTATAAAGGTACTAAGCTTAACAATATATAGGATTATGTTTTACTAACTATCGCAGTGATTGCCAGCGGACGGGTGTAGATAGACCGGCATTCGAAACCCGCTCGTAATATTAGCACAGGGCTACTGACCGAGCACAGTAAACAAAGACTTGTGCGTATTTTTGTAAATTCAACACAGACTGGTCGTAACGGTGATAGTAAAATATTGCGCAAAGTTATAAAACATATATGTTTTATAACTTTGCGCAATAAATGGACTACCAAATACAAAAAGATTTTTCAAATCTGAATCTTTATTCTAGAGACCACTGCCTTCAAAGAAAAATACTTTTCAGTTTTATAATATCAGACGATACACGACTGATATCCTGCTAAATTAAACGTAATCTAAAGTAGGTAAAATATATCTAATAAGCGTTAGATATGAACCAATGAGTTCTTCATGATACCACGTGGTGCGTAAAGCCTTGATATTTCGCCTCATTACTTCGCTGGATTTTCTACGTAACTTGGGACAGGTAAATGTATTAGATACTCCTCATTTGCCTCCAAAGTCGTTCCACAGATTATGACATACATTACAGATATCTCCGATTTGACGTTTCACTTTGTATCATAAATGGTATATGTTGTGTAAAACATAAATATTTTCACCTCGTTACTCTCAGAATGTTATCTAATCTTTAAATATATTTGTCTTTAAAATCGATCACTTAGTATCGTTAGATCGTATGGTTTTTTCTACATTGATCAAAATATTTATATCTTTCCATAATGCGGTCCCATCACTACTTGACTTGACGGATTGGAGTCAAATGGGAATCATTTATTTTGTCGAATCGATAGTCCCGAGCTATGCTTAGAGCTGACAGATGGCCCAGCTGTAGTAAAGGTCATTAACACATTTTGTTAATTTATAAACTTATTGAAATTCACGAAATATATTGTTTCTTATAGTGATAAAAATAAAACAATTGGTGATATATATGATATTATCGAGTAATAAAAAAATATCGTTACGGGCGGCGCCGGGGACAGATATTAGTTTAATAAAAGTTTAAGTACAAGTAATAAGTTTAATATTATTTGTCATACACGTCAGACTAACAACTAATGTGGTATGGTAATAGTTTGCTTTGTTTAACCCTGTCGAAAGTTCTGTTATGAAGTTTAATACCACAAGGATTTGAACTGGATTAGTCGTTTTCTCCGAAGGGAAATCACCCCGTGAATTTTGCCTCAGTGTTATAAGAAACTAAGTTTTTATGAATCAAGTTATATTTAAAATTCTCCCGTGATAGTATGCAATTTGCAATAACTGCACCGAAATTATGAAATGTTTCAAAGCAATAAAAAGTAAAACAACTTTTCTGTTAATGCCAGCTGCGTACGTAATATGGTACAAGATTAGAGGATATTAGTAACACCATTTGAACTTTACATGTTCAAATAAAAAGTATTAGGATATGTATTAAATTTTCATTAATTAGCAGAGGTTTTCAAGTTGTAAATTAGGTAGTTTGTTTGTCCTTATAAATTAAATAGTTTCTTGCTATGAATATATAATTTAATCTTAAAATCTATACTGTGTGGATTTAAACTTGTGTATATCAGTCTGAAAATTATATTTCACTACCCTTTATAGAGATTAATTATACATACATATAATAAACTAACGATTATAAAAAACGTACTCAATTTATGAGTTACAGTGTAATGTATGTTGTAATCTTAAACACGTAACAAAAAGTATAAGATTGAAACATTAAAGTTATAAATGATATAAAATATTTTAATGTTCTTGTACGAACTACAAAGTAGCAGACCGTGTTGTTCCAAGCGACTGACTGATATTATTATATTTTTAATATTATTTGATAGAATCGCGAAGGTCTGGATAGTAATCCTTATATTAAATATGTTACCTTTTTTACTTTATTCTGATATATGACACATATTAAATTCAACGTTCGTACTTCGTTTTTATAATAAGGAAGACTGAACAAAGGAAATACAATTGTCTCCATTCAAGACAATTATAATAAAATATTTCCGTGTGATACTGATACCGGTAAAAGAAAAACCAGTTTTAATAAAAAATATTTTTTCAATTCTCTTTTTTGTATATTTAATTTCTTAATCCGTATACCAAATATAAATATAATTTTTGATAAAATGTACTCAATTGGATAAATTGAAAATTGGGCATGTCATTTCGTTCATTTATTCACACACGGCTAAATCCATTTGTAAAAAATAAATTCACTATGATCAGAATTCACATATAGAATTCATTATAACGTGTTATTCAACCTTTTCTATACACAAAAAGGTACATTTTATGAAAAGATACATTTAAAGATAAAATATTATATGATAAAAATAACAGTATGCAATCTTTCTGTAAGTTTTAATATCATAAGAAAAATTACACGCATTGGTTTAATCCCTATGTAAGCAAATTATTTGCTTGTGTTAAGGGTGTTAGACAACGATACAAATACAGAGAAATACACATTATAAATACTGATAATATATTTAATAAACGACCAAACCCAAAAATAAAGACTCATGCTCATATACTCATCACACTCATCATACATGGTTGTCCCTGCCGGGAATCGTACCCCGACCCCGTTGCGCCGCTATACGTTAGGCGTCTGCTCTAACCACTCGACCAACGGGGCGGTAATTTATTGCAATACTATTTTAAACAAAGTAAAGAAGATATTTATCAAATTCCATCTGTATCATTGACCCTGCATTAAGTACATTTACTCTCATCATCTCCAACGAGAGTAAATATGCCTATTCATAAAGAATTTGTGCTCACAAACATAACATTTATGTGTTCTTTAATGAAAGAATATTGCCGACGTATGCGTAATTGAGATGAGACGTATTTGTAAGCTGTTTGATAAAAGTTTCCACATTTTTTAAATGCTGTTTAATTTTTTATTGTTTTTAATAATAAGAGTACTATTATTATTATTTATATGTTTAAGTATTATTGTTTTGGTATAAATATAAGATTTTTCGTGTTTTATTGATAGAAGGGTATTAATTTTTATAAACATTTGTATAGTATTGACATTCCTTAAGGTTTATATTTTTAAATTACTACATGTTCTTTATCTTCGATTTAATAAATATGTATATGGAATGTCGTGTGAGTTGATAATATCACCACACCACCAATATTAAGAAAGTATCTGATGCATTTTATGCATGTGCGACAAAATAACATCCGTGATGATCACGGGAACCGACCACTTAAGTTGTTTATTGCGACGATTAGTTGAAAAATGTGCAGAATTAGTAGCGGTTTTACAATTGATGCAATTCGAGAATAAGTACCTTTTTTCTTGACTGATAAAAATTATTGTTCTATTCAATATATTGCTTCAAAGTGCATCGTTAATAAACCATTATAATCCAAGGTAATGTGTATTTATAAAGGTACTAAGCTTAACAATATATAGGATTATGTTTTACTAACTATCGCAGTGATTGCCAGCGGACGGGCGAAGATAGACCGGCATTCGAAACCCGCTCGTAATATTAGCACAGGGCTACTGACCGAGCACAGTAAACAAAGACTTGTGCGTATTTTTGTAAATTCAACACAGACTGGTCGTAACGGTGATAGTAAAATATTGCGCAAAGTTATAAAACATATATGTTTTATAACTTTGCGCAATAAATGGACTACCAAATACAAAAAGATTTTTCAAATCTGAATCTTTATTCTAGAGACCACTGCCTTCAAAGAAAAATACTTTTCAGTTTTATAATATCAGACGATACACGACTGATATCCTGCTAAATTAAACGTAATCTAAAGTAGGTAAAATATATCTAATAAGCGTTAGATATGAACCAATGAGTTCTTCATGATACCACGTGGTGCGTAAAGCCTTGATATTTCGCCTCATTACTTCGCTGGATTTTCTACGTAACTTGGGACAGGTAAATGTATTAGATACTCCTCATTTGCCTCCAAAGTCGTTCCACAGATTATGACATACATTACAGATATCTCCGATTTGACGTTTCACTTTGTATCATAAATGGTATATGTTGTGTAAAACATAAATATTTTCACCTCGTTACTCTCAGAATGTTATCTAATCTTTAAATATATTTGTCTTTAAAATCGATCACTTAGTATCGTTAGATCGTATGGTTTTTTCTACATTGATCAAAATATTTATATCTTTCCATAATGCGGTCCCATCACTACTTGACTTGACGGATTGGAGTCAAATGGGAATCATTTATTTTGTCGAATCGATAGTCCCGAGCTATGCTTAGAGCTGACAGATGGCCCAGCTGTAGTAAAGGTCATTAACACATTTTGTTAATTTATAAACTTATTGAAATTCACGAAATATATTGTTTCTTATAGTGATAAAAATAAAACAATTGGTGATATATATGATATTATCGAGTAATAAAAAAATATCGTTACGGGCGGCGCCGGGGACAGATATTAGTTTAATAAAAGTTTAAGTACAAGTAATAAGTTTAATATTATTTGTCATACACGTCAGACTAACAACTAATGTGGTATGGTAATAGTTTGCTTTGTTTAACCCTGTCGAAAGTTCTGTTATGAAGTTTAATACCACAAGGATTTGAACTGGATTAGTCGTTTTCTCCGAAGGGAAATCACCCCGTGAATTTTGCCTCAGTGTTATAAGAAACTAAGTTTTTATGAATCAAGTTATATTTAAAATTCTCCCGTGATAGTATGCAATTTGCAATAACTGCACCGAAATTATGAAATGTTTCAAAGCAATAAAAAGTAAAACAACTTTTCTGTTAATGCCAGCTGCGTACGTAATATGGTACAAGATTAGAGGATATTAGTAACACCATTTGAACTTTACATGTTCAAATAAAAAGTATTAGGATATGTATTAAATTTTCATTAATTAGCAGAGGTTTTCAAGTTGTAAATTAGGTAGTTTGTTTGTCCTTATAAATTAAATAGTTTCTTGCTATGAATATATAATTTAATCTTAAAATCTATACTGTGTGGATTTAAACTTGTGTATATCAGTCTGAAAATTATATTTCACTACCCTTTATAGAGATTAATTATACATACATATAATAAACTAACGATTATAAAAAACGTACTCAATTTATGAGTTACAGTGTAATGTATGTTGTAATCTTAAACACGTAACAAAAAGTATAAGATTGAAACATTAAAGTTATAAATGATATAAAATATTTTAATGTTCTTGTACGAACTACAAAGTAGCAGACCGTGTTGTTCCAAGCGACTGACTGATATTATTATATTTTTAATATTATTTGATAGAATCGCGAAGGTCTGGATAGTAATCCTTATATTAAATATGTTACCTTTTTTACTTTATTCTGATATATGACACATATTAAATTCAACGTTCGTACTTCGTTTTTATAATAAGGAAGACTGAACAAAGGAAATACAATTGTCTCCATTCAAGACAATTATAATAAAATATTTCCGTGTGATACTGATACCGGTAAAAGAAAAACCAGTTTTAATAAAAAATATTTTTTCAATTCTCTTTTTTGTATATTTAATTTCTTAATCCGTATACCAAATATAAATATAATTTTTGATAAAATGTACTCAATTGGATAAATTGAAAATTGGGCATGTCATTTCGTTCATTTATTCACACACGGCTAAATCCATTTGTAAAAAATAAATTCACTATGATCAGAATTCACATATAGAATTCATTATAACGTGTTATTCAACCTTTTCTATACACAAAAAGGTACATTTTATGAAAAGATACATTTAAAGATAAAATATTATATGATAAAAATAACAGTATGCAATCTTTCTGTAAGTTTTAATATCATAAGAAAAATTACACGCATTGGTTTAATCCCTATGTAAGCAAATTATTTGCTTGTGTTAAGGGTGTTAGACAACGATACAAATACAGAGAAATACACATTATAAATACTGATAATATATTTAATAAACGACCAAACCCAAAAATAAAGACTCATGCTCATATACTCATCACACTCATCATACATGGTTGTCCCTGCCGGGAATCGTACCCCGACCCCGTTGCGCCGCTATACGTTAGGCGTCTGCTATAACCACTCAACCAATGGGGCGGTAAAGTTTGTCTTGATAAGTAATTATCCAAAACATACAAGACCACCGATTGTGGATTGCTAAAACAATATAAGATATTTTGTTTATAATTTATTATTTCTAAATAATATTCTTTATATTGTTTTCGATAAAAAGTTAACTTATAAATAAGAAAACTATTCATAATCCTCGTCAGTATCGTCGCCTGATTTTTCAAAAAAAAAAAAAAAAAGTTATTTACAAAAATCATATTTTTAAGGATAATCTAACAATACGTTTTTTGTATTCTGTCTACATTAGGGATGCATGACACAATTTAAATTTTAAATCACATATAAAGGACTCTGTAGTCATATTTGATCAGACAGGTCGTTTTAGATCTCACTTCGTTTTACGACGGTTTTTAAAACGACTGGTAATAAAATGACCCTTTCTGTCGCTGTTCTCGCAATTTTTTTTAATGCTGAGTTTTTTAAATTAGGCTGATTTTATGAGTATGCTGTTTACTTTCTTCTATGGTTTTTGAGATAAGTATGTTAAAATGAAACCGATATCAATGTTCTTAAATTTAAGGACCCCCAAACTAATATTGATTAATATTCTGAGTTTTATATAACTATAAAAATAGACTTTATTTTAAATTACATATATATATTTTATATTTATTATTATTATTAAATTAATGCAATGACAATTCCACAATTTCTCAAACTTTTTCAAATAGCAGTTATATAAAATATTTTCATTCATCATTGTAAGACTTATCTATTTTGGTTTATGAATATTAAATATAATATATTGAGATACGGAAGGTCGTATACCTAATTGTAAAATACGGTCCTCGTCTTATCGCAGACGCGGCCAATTTCCGCACTTCGTTCTAGTTCCGCTATGTTGTGAGATTTAAATAAGCCTTAGCAATCTTATTTGATCGATTTTAAATATATTGTAACATAACATAACATTTTATAATATCATTTGATAATTAATATAAAATATTACCATATTATATTTATGAGTTCATTGAAATATAAGTTATATGATAAATACGTAATTCATAAAATAAGAAATCATTTTTTCTAAACCCCAACACTTCTCAACTTGGCAATTATTTAAGTTTTATGTTATGTAAAAATATTATATAAAATGTTTAAGTAAACAAGAGCACTATTATTAAACAAACTTATATTTTCAGGGCTTAAATCTTATAACTTATACCACAAACTTAAAAGCTTGCAAGAAATTGTAGAGGTGTTCGTTTTGAGCGAACACGTTTAACTACCGAGAACTTGACTTAGAATCTGTAAGGTAACTAACTTCATGTAACAATTTACTCACTATGTACTGCACTCTCATGTTTTAGTATATATATTTATCTATTCAATTATCTTCAAAACAATTAAAATTAAATTAATAGTAATAATTATATAATAATAATATATTAAATAGTAATATACAGTATATACATTTAAAAAAAAAAAACCTATAAAGTATTCATTTATTATAAAAAAATCGAGTTTCCAAATAGAGTCCTCATTGATAAATGCAATTGACTTCCAGAGATAATAAATATTAGAGTGAACCAGAATAATAAATAAGTACTCTTATTTAACAATATCTCATCGATGCTACTATAAACAACATACTGTTTTTATTGTTTTTTTTATTACTATTAAATTTACCATAAAATATACTAAATAAGGTTCATTAACAGAACGTCGTATAAAGTTCAAGAAAACCTAAACCTATTTTTTCTATCCCTCGTCTCTAACCGACTCTATGTCCATTTCTCAGATACACCTAAGATAAAAATAACAAACTATTCGACGTCACAATAGAAACAAGCAAATTATTCAAATGAACAAAGTCATTTCATCCGATAGAAGGTCGGTCCAGTCCAGTCAGTCCACTGTGTTCCAAGTTTCAAAGGCGTTTGAGTTCGTTTGTAGCGGACGTTGACTGATGAAATGGTATACTCTACGTAGAACTGAATATGTATCGATATTTGCAAGCGCTTTGATACATCGATGCTTTCACAGACACTTTTGACTTATTGAGTTTAACCCTTTTGGTGGTTTTCAGGTGTTACAAACTTTTTTTTGTTTTCTTAGCTTAGAAATAATTTATGAATTAAATTTTTATACTAAGGTATTTACATAGTATTAGTATTTAATCGAAAGATTGTTCGCATTAAAAATCAACTTGTACTAACCATTTTTAATCTTCATGGTATTCCTGACCGGCTAAAGATTACTGATTTGAAATAGTGATGTAAAATTTACTTGAATATATATTTTTTACTACAAACGAACAACAAAATTCGTTAAGCATTATATTAAGACTTTTGAAATTCTTGCTTTAAGGAAAGCCACAAACTATGTGAAATCTAAATGCTTTTGACATTCCTAGAAGTTTGTGCAAGTTAAGGTAGCGTTAGAGTGAGTTTGAGTAACTACGTCTTCTTTGATTTATTATTTGACTAGTAGTGTATGAAGAATATAGGATTATATTTTTACCTGCAAATACAAAAGAAAAATGTTTATTTTTCAAACAAGGAATGGTGAACTACTAACACTACGGTAATAACTAATTGTTATTATCAAATTTATTATATTTATTTATTTTATTTTGAGAAGCTATGACTTGCGACTGTACCTGCACATGGTTCAGGAGCGTCACAATATTAAACTGTTTTACTTTACAAAATTCGAACGTCTCTAGTTGTACTGTAATTATTTTAGCTATTTTTGTATTATGCAAGAGAATTTTTATAAAAGCATCCTATATATTGAAGAATACATTAAGTTCCTACCACATCACATGTTATCAAGATCAGCGCATTACTTCATAGATTTGGCATCATTACTATCTTAAAATATGTGTGGATATATGTAATGTATTACACGAGGGGAACCTGTGTAAGATGTGTGTTTAGGTTTACATTATAGATACTATTTAAAAAACATTTTGCAGGAAAGAATAAAGATAAATAAATTACTATGAAAACGAATTAAGGTAACAGAAGGGCGTAGAGACTAAAAGGAGAAAATTGAATGGACTAAGCGGATAGCATTTAAGTGAAGTTTGTACTTTTCATTTGATACACGGTCTGGCGGCCGCGAATACGTGCTATGTTTAAAGCAAAACGAACCAGGGGTGCAGGTTCGCTCTCGTATAAGGAACGAACCAAAAAAACAGCGGATTTTCACAAATGACGAATGTGGATGAAATTTAGTCCTCAAAGATAAATTTATGATTGATGATAAATAATAAACTAATAAACGACTCGTCAGTTTACTTAATGGTAAGTGGTGAAAGTCTACAATCTTTAAATTAAGTTTAAAAAAAATATGAGTAAAACAGTGAACAAGGAAAGTCTGGAGACTGCGACTCTCTTATTTGAGCATAAAATCAATAATAGATGGCCTCCTACAATTTACAAGTTACAAATAACTTATAACTCAAGAAATGGATTGTAATTTAAATCTTCAGTTGCAAAACTTAAACAGTTTATTTAAATAATTTTGTCTTTTACAACAAAATAAGTATGCGATATTAATTTGTATTTTTAGCACCCGACTCAAAAAGAAGGGTGTTATAAGTTTGACCTGTAGATCTGTGTATCTGTGTGTGTGTGTCTGTGTGTCTATCTGTGTATCTGTGTATCTGTGTGTCTGTCTGTGGCATTCTAGCAGCCAAACGCGTGGACGGATTTGATTGCGGTTTTTTAAATTGCAAGTCTGGTCCGTCCCGTCCGTCCGTTTATTGGTGCGGGAAAAAGGTTCTTATGCAATATTGATAGAAATAATTAAACAAGTGAAAATTTGGGTGTCCGTAGGTTCATTTATTATAATAATGAAACCAGTAACATAACTTTAAAAAGCAGAAAAATTTAATTAAAATGCAAGTGGGTAAGTTACCAAGGCAAATAAAGAAATTACGATGTCGATCATGTAGTCTAAGTCCTCACCGATTAACTTCGTAAAATATACACCATCATGAACGTACGTACAACGCTCCCCCGAAGCAACGACTTCAATGAGTACATAATAATATTATTTTTATTCTTTTTAGAGGTGTTTTTGTATTGGGGGTTTTTTTAATTTTAAATATAGTAAGAATAGAATTTATTTAAATTATGTCTTATGATGAGACTTAATTTTATTATTTCCTTGATAATAAAAATTATTATGGTTTAATTACACCTTGTAATTCAATATTTGTTATATTGTTGTTTATTTCGATTTATATTTAGATATTTATGTTTATTTTCTACAAATCGGTCTCTGTATGTGAACCAATTCATTTTGTGATCAAAACAGCCGATGTTTGATATAAATTGTATAAAAGGGAGCGTATTATCACATCGGATACGATTTCAATTTGATAAATAATACCTCATAGCTCATAACTTCTAAATTAACTCAATTGAATGAGTGAAGGGTTGGAATAGTTTTAGTGCTCTTAAGGTGTATAAGTACTTACATATACTGTAATTATTAATTTTACATTATTTATATTTTATTACTGAATTATAATAAAATCATATTTTTGTATCTTAATATAAAAATATAAAGCGAAGTAATAAAGAATAAGGCGAAGTTAAAACCATTCAATTGGCTTAATTTTAACCGTGTTTGCCTTTGTCTTTTGAAAAGTAGCCAAAAGCAGGAAATTTCTTGAACTCAGCAAAAAACAAAACCCCCAGCAGTAAACAGTCTTCAAAAAAGACAATCCAAGTTGGTGAGGCAAAGTTTTTTAATATTCTCTTCGCCCGATGTAATCCGGTTCTCTCAAATTCTATTCAAAAAGGAACGTTTACAAGATCGAATCTATTATGCCAACTTTATCCTTCAATATTGTTTTGTGTTCATCATATTTACTAGTTATATACAGTCTCTTATATATCTTTAAGATTATGGATTTATTATTTCTAAGTCGTGATCATTATGGTTTATCTTCAGTTATCATTTAAATTGGAATTTTACATTAAAGAAATGAAATTAGAATTTATAAAATTCTTTATTTAAAAAGATATACTCTTATAGATTAAAAAGAAAGTAAGTCTTTTAAAAAGCTGCAAAATACAGGAATATCTGACAGTAAATAGCTTAGTTAGAGTGACACGGAGCCGCATACCTTGCTCTTTTGACTTTGATCTAAAATAAAACTTGATTTTCAAGCCACCCTTGAGTTACACAAACTTAATTTTGCATGAAGCAATGACAAAGTTTTTTTGCAAAGTTCATGTTATAATGCGATTAAATAAAATGCGTTTTTAATGAGGCGTGTAACCTTTGACTTACATTTACATATCATTTTAACTTTTTGCTTTGCTTGTTTGAGATATAAAAATTTTGGATATGACAATATTAAACAATGGTGGTATAAATATTAAACATTATAACCTATCTCTATCTTTCTAAATTGTTATATAAAAATACCAGTTCTTGATAATTTGAATAAATATAATAAATTTTGATTTATTTAAATATAGCCAATTATATAAAAGATTAACTTAAATTTTCTTCATTTTGGCTGTTTACACTTTTGTAGACTTATAATCTCGGACAGCTTATAACCCTTCAAGAAGCCCTCGGGTAGCTCTCGAAATAAGAGTACTTCCGTAGGCCTCCAGCATTTTTATGCAAAATCCGTAATTACACTCCTCACAATAGGAATACGACTAATCTGACAGACAAGTCGACTTACTTACTACATCCTGGTACTTTTGAAATGTATATTACAACAAATATATCAAATGCATCATCCACATATCTGTTATTTTATTAATCTATACAATTATACTTCTTTTATATTTTATGTATCTTTTTTGTTATACCTACTTGCCAACATTATCATTAATTTGGGGCTTTAATTATATATATATGTATATATATATATATATATATATATATATATATATATATATATATATATATATATATATATATATATATATATATATATTATATTATATAGGAATACGCTTTGTATCTGTTAATCCTTTGAGTTAACTCGTGAAAATATTGTATATAATATGTAAAAAAATGTTACCGCATATATCCAACCACATGTTGTGGGGCCATTAAAAATGCCATCCAAACTTCAAAGGACTTTTTCATCCATTTTAAGGAAAAGGACTCCTTTGAAGAGACTAAAGCATTCAGGGAAAAATTCATAATTCCACTCATTACAGACTTGTCTCGTAGGTAACTTACATACTCAATGAAAAGTGAACTTTATTACTAGATTCATAGAAGCGTTAGTTAAACACTTTTAATAAGCCACCTAGAGACAATAGCGACAAACGAGACATCACAGGTGTAAAGTACCTTTTTATTGTTTACTATGAATGTGTGTTATTTAATAGATTTTACATAGAAAAAATGAGGAAAACAATCGAAACATGATTACATTTTTATTTCAAACTTCCACATTTTTTGTTATGAATTACAGGTTATAATTATGATTGTTATCAAATATAAAAAACACAATTTTTTATGTTCTTTTCTTATATGTTAATTTAAGAACACAATCTAGTAATAAAAATTAAATAATCATAAACTAAGTTTTTTCAAAATTAAGCTGAGGTATTGTAAAAGTAGAGTCACAGTTTCACACCCCTGAACTTAGTATTTATATTAGAACAAAATAAACAAGTAGATGATCCATATCTGTATTGAAAACTCTCAAACGTGAGTTGTAGCTGAGTTGACACGAGGATGAAGAGAGAGGGAAGAAGTAGAAGACACAGGAAGGAGAACTGCGCCTCAGTTTTGCTTCTAATGTCTACTGCCTATGTAAACTAGCCCTTAGATATTCTACGCTCTCACTTAAATAGCTCGACGTGCCGATATTCTATGAGAAGGTGCCACTACCTTATTTATAAATATATCAGAAATGTAGAAAAGCACTAGAAACAATACCTACACTAATGTATAGCAAGTTATTACAATAAGTTAGAACGTATTGCCACTATTAATAATGCTTATATTAAATATCGAAAGATTAAGTAACTAATGTGCATTCTAAAGCTTAAAAATCGAACAAGCTTCTAAAATAATATTAAAAATGCTTCTCGAATAATTTTATACCATATAGGCATAACATTCCCGGTAGACATTCTTTAAGATCAACTTTTAAAGTCTGATGAAGTAACATATCCCTTTGTTAAATTATAACACTTACATATTTCACCCCTTAGCAATTATGTTAATTTAAAGATACACGAATTTTAACAGCCACGTTATCAAGACATTTCTATTCATCGCGGCCATTTGAATGCACATTTGCACACGCTTGCTTCCAAGCAGGGACGTGTTTAAGGGTAATTTGTAAATGGATACAGATAAAATATAATTTGTAAGAAGACTTAACATAATAATATATGTTTATTGTAATATTAAATGAAAAACTTTCACATTTTTACATTTTTTTTATATATTTTTTAAGGAATTAAGATATCTTTTCGGAAATTATAATTTATTATTTACAATTATATAAATAAAAATAAATAATAAATAAAATTAAAACAAGACAGAATCTATTGATTGTTTTTTTTTTAATTTGTAGTTCATGATTTGGCTCTGAATTTACCTTCATTAATACCACTCTATATACCAACGATTTTATCTAATTAGTTAAATCTATAACACACTATATAGTACAAAATATAAATATATAACTAACAATGTTCTGGGATTTGATGATTGCATGAATAATGTATACAAAGTTATGATAGGTTAATATAATCATAATATATGATGAGTCCTTTTGTTTAATTATGTTTCATAGCAAAGGCACGTAATAACTTTTTCATTATAATTTATTTGAATTATTTAATAACTTTGTTAATAACTTCCTCATAATTACTTGAAGACCTGCACAATGTTAAAGTCAATTTAGAACTAATGAAGCTGCTAGCGATCGTAAAACAAATTTCAACAAAGTAATAATATTTTTGATCGTCTTTATTCACGCAGGGCAATGTAAATGAAAAAATATTTTACTATGTAATAGAAATATATATTATAAACTATCAAAACTAATAAAAGTAGAACTGAATTTCAATTGCCTATCGTATATATGCACGATTGAAAGTTACTTCTCTATTTTTGTTTGTATTTTGGAATGCCACCAATTAAAGCTATGGATTTGAATTGAGAAGTGCCTCCATGTCTGTTCTAGATTCGATTTCTTTTTAAAATAAAACGCAGCAACGGTTTAACCTGGACCTATTTATAATTCTGAGTCTGTATTTTATAGAGTTCGCAAAGACCACTTCTTTGGTCTTTTTATGGCTATTTATTTATTTAATTAAAACTTGAAAAACGATTAAAAAATATATGTGAAAAATGAAATATGTGGAACATTAAGTAAGATTTAATATTCAACACATTTCTGGCATACAGCCAAGTGTTTTTATGACTTGGAGCACGCTATAGATTATTAAATATTTTTGTATTTAACATTCTCTTATAATAGCGACGATATATGCTGTATTCTATATTGACGCGACTTTTTGTTAATTTTCGTTATTTTCTGTATAAACATCAATACTCAATTGTTTTTAGGATATAATGCATGTGACCGACCGATAAACCTTTTTATAAATAGTAATTATATTTATATTTTTAGTCAATTAAAACATTATAAGTCTAAAGTTTTATATTTTGTAAACAAAGCAATTTTATAATCTTGTTATCATTATATATTTTTATTAATATTTTTTTAAACTTCATTTAAAAACGTGATAAATTATTTTTTAGGAGCTAAGTCCGTGCACTTAAATTTGTAGAACTTGTGAAGGTTTTCAATAATAACATTAATAATATCTTTAATAATGTTCTTATTATAGAGCGTACACAGTCGGCGCCCTAATTTAATGAAACCACTGAAGGGATGTAGTAATTACATTTACGAATTTAAAAATACTTCAAGAAATGCAAACGTCGCTTCTAATTCTCGACCGACTGAAGGGTGTATTTGAATAAGAATTTAAAATTGGATTACGAACCTGAGCACTCGCTAGAAGAATATTAATTTGTTTACTTTCGATCTTATTGGGAGTTTGATATTATCAAATTTGTGTGACATATACTTTATGTTTACAATATATTGCTTTTAGTTAGAGAATACATTTGCATAAAACAAATGAGGGTAGATTTCTATGAATATGTAACCCAAAGTTGGTATAATACGTTTTGATAAACATTACTTTTCACCATTATTTAAGCCTTGTAATTTTTGAGTCTCGAAAATGCCTCGTCACTAATTAGACAAAGATTCCATTATACTAACATAATATTATGTTATGCGTCAGTTTAATTTTGCAGTGTTAACGAGCTTGTTAAAGCTTAATACTTCATTATGTGTTTTCATATGCTTCGGGGTAGTGTTATGAAATAATAATGACATGGAATTATGTAGCCTTTATGTTATGTTAACAGCTTCTCGGTTCGTTAAAGAAAAACGATTTAGATCTTCTCACATACTTATTTATACTATATTCTCAGCCACCATGGTAGATCAGTAATTTATAAAGTTTATTTAAGATTTACAAATATTTCTTCGGTGAAGGTGTAGCCAAACTGATCATTCGTTGCTGGATCCACTTAAACATACAAACGAAAGTTTATGTAAAACAGATAAATTTGTCACTTTTTTTTCTAATAGCGTGGAAATCGCTAGTCAAGGCCCTTAATTACCTAAAATAAGTAAAATGTTTTTAACTTAAGAATTAACCATTTGGACAATTTAAGCTTTTATTATACGTACCCTTACTTTAGGGATACTCTAATGTATGGCGGAATGAGGCATATTTTGTATTGTACTGCTTTACAGAGATAAATGTTGACTTTTAAATAGAAAAAAAATATTTCAGTTCGGTATAATTTCCTAATGTGATGTCCATGCAAATACATTCACATAATATCTTTTTATTCCAGAACTTAAATATATCGAGCTAAACATGACAGTGTATACTAATATATAATAACTTGTTGCTTTTAAACATTACTGAGACATGCTGTCAAAACACGATATCCATCTCCCTTACTTCCGATAGTGAGTGATTGATATATTATGTTTAATACCATTGCCTCACCTTTTGATCATATTTTTTTTTTTTTTATATAATCTTATAATATAAACTGTCATTGAAAAAACAGAGCTGAAACCATATATCCCAGCAAAAGCTGATTTGATTGATAGTAGTTCCCAAACGTAATAAGCTCAATTTATATCTATAAACCACTATCACAAAAACCTTCAAACCCATTTTATTCTTATAACCCTGTCTACAAACACAAAGAACCCAGCAAACAATGTTGAGGTGAAGTCAACCGGATAATGAACAAATGTTTTGGTCCACAATCAATGCCCACGGCCATTTTTCATCATAAAATCTCGTGACGAAGTTTGACTTTACTTTTTTCTAAGCCAAAAGGTTTTTGTGTTCAGGGAAGAGGAAAAAATATACGTCATTTTATTAAATAGTCATGTCAGTCATGACAACATATAGAAGTTCTATAGAAGTACTATTGTGCACAGGTAAGATATATAGATAGAGATATGAAGAAATTAATTATACGAGTATATATCATGCTAAGATTCGATAGCTTAAAATTTACATCAATGAATATTTATTTAAAATTTAAAATAAGATTAACATGGCTTAACATATTCATTGTCAATTTTAACCATTAATTATTATATTATCCTGGGTATTATTATATATGCGGATAGTTTGTTTGTCACGCTTTCACGCCTTAACCACTCAACCGATCATCATGAAATTTTGCACATACGTTGTCAAGGGAGCAGATGAAAGGACATTGGGTACCTTTTAACCCGAAAAAAGATCTGTTCCTGAGGGATAGAAAAGTAAATTTTAGACGGCTGTCCAAAATAACAAGATTGTATTTTTACCAATACAGCGCAGACGAATATATATACTTGAACTTTAAGCTAGTGTATCACAATGGTAAGCGTTTTTTTAATATTGGCATTAAAATATATTTCTGTGGTAGATTGAACTCGTCATTGTTTTTATAATATTTTGACAGCTAGAGACGGTGCGACGTATCAAAGGACGAATGGATATTAATTACTAATGTAATTATCTCGTTCCACTTGTGAAGCATCTGTGATAAGAGAAGAAAACGTTTGTGTTCTGAAATAATGATTTTTGTTACAATTATCTATAGTTTTCTTTTTTTATATTTTTTTTAATACATATATATTTAGTTTTTTTTCTTGCAAGGACCGATTGAGTTGATATGAATAAGTATAAATAACGAATATCTGATTTAATAAGTGCTAGCAAATGAACGATCCATAATGAGTGGACATAACGCTGTAAGCATATTTTATTTGATATTGGTGAAAATAAATGAACTGAATCGAAACGCTAACGAGGTAGGTAATATTAAGTGGTAAATTTATTTAATATAATTTTCAGTAATTTTGTAATGGTTATAAAGATATAAGAACGAAATAATGAATTTAACAATTGTGTCTACATGTACTGAAAAATGTACATATATTTAATTAAAATATTAATTTCATATTACCTAAAAAAACAAGTAAAGTATGTAAGTTAGTTATGTCATTGATTGTTGTGTAATTTAGCCAGCGTATATAGCTTATATCTTAAAAAAAATATATAAGAGTTATTACTTTTTACTGTAATAATGGATGTTACATGTATACTGTGTTTACATATGTACATATGTAATAGTTGAAGTGGTTATGATTTCTACGAAAGTGGTAACCCTAATGTAGATTATATGTATACTGTGTTTACATATGTACTGTAATAAGTTTAATTGAATGGTTATGATTTGTAACAAAGTGGTAACCCTAATGCAGATTGTCTATAAAGAACAGTTAGATCAACCGCGCGGAAACATTTACTTGAAAGGTTTATTGATGTTCGGAACATTGGTCCCCTCAACCATGTTGCTACCCTTGTTTACAAAGAAAGGAGGTTTTTATTCAACTTACAAATTTTGAGTCTTATAAATTATTCTGTTCCCTCACGGTACGTGTTTTATTGTAATGGTTCATTCGTATTTGATTAACAAAATGTTGAATGTACCTTTTATGAATATGATTTAAAAAATTATATCTATATCTTTATACAATGTGCACAAAAAAAAATTTGGGACCACCAAAGCAGTTTTTCTTTTATTGTGTTTTGTTTAGCTTTTGACGAGCTTAATTTTCTAATACTGTAAATAGTGCATTATACATAAGTCTTAGAAGATCTAACAGGTGTATGAGTTGACAAAAGAAAAAAAAAGATTTAAGAAAAAATTTCAATGCATATTTATTAACATTTCAATTAAATATGACTGCTCGTATTTCGAGCAGCGGGCAAACACTAGTTATTGAAAAAGATTTAATTTAAATGATTGAAGTCTAAACTTACCGTTAGGATCTACGTAGTTTGTAATGCACTTAGCTGATTGCGGTCTCGTTCCCTGGTGTAACATTCAGAAACTACGCCTCCTCAAACCCCTGCTAATTCTATAAAAGCCTACTTACAGGGGGTGCATCTATAATGGTGTATTTTTTGTACACCTGAAGACGTTGTGCAGAGATTTATTGCAGTATATAATTTATCTTGGGTATTTAGAAAGTAAATAACATGATATTTGCTTGATAATTTTATTAATAAAAGCCATAATCCATCGGTAGCCAAAAACAAAAATCTAACTACATAAATTCAATTTTAAGAACGCACGGAAGTTCGCTTCCTTTATAGTTTCTAATATTTTATGTTGGGATAGTGATGTTCGGACTGTATAAACCCAAAAATAAGACATTATGATTTGTTAAATAAATATTTACATAATCATATCTGATTTTTCTGTTAACAGCACAAAGTTTTATAAAAAATACTATTGTCTCTAAGTCCATTGAAGTTGAGATGATTACCCTAATAAAACATTGCATTTCCGTTGTGGATAACTTGATGTAGACTTGATTACGATGTATTTATTCTTGAGTACCTGTCTCACGACATGATCAATGGTTTGATGCGGACATGTTGACTTAACTTGCGGTTGGGGTATAAGCCGGGATAGTATCCATGGGAGCCTACTGAAAACTATATTGATAAGGTTTTTGTTAGCTAGATGTCGATTAGTCCGACCCCTATTGGGTTGGGGTTCTCGTGCCCAGTCCATAGCAGAGGTAACGGGGTGGTCTTCTTTTATTGACTGCGTCACGTCGAGACCGAATTGCACTTTTAGATAGATTTGTCCATTCGTGTCTGAGCTGCGGAGCTTTTCTTGCGTGAAAGATGCTGGCGAGAAATTTTGTAGTATTAATTTTGTTGTAGGAAGTATGGAGGTTCTCCTTGTCTATTTGAGCTTGGACAAAGCCTTACTGATCTCAGTCCTAGTGGATGGTTCGGATTGGTATTCCTAATGCCGAGTGTGTATCAATTTGTCTCAACAAATGTTTTAGAATCTGAGAAAATACTTCGACAACGACTGCTATTGTTATAAGTTGTATATTATAAAAAAAAATGGTTTGAATTTGACATACACATTAAAAAAAATTGTTTTAATTGTATTTTTTAGTACAACTAATACTTTTCTTAGTATGGCTTTTCTATATTTAAAGAAATACAGACATATTTCTGTACAAAAATATATACAAATATAAGAATCTTAAGTCCCCGTGAACTTTATATAACAGAGAAGAAGAGTATTTTTAAAGATGGCAAAATCTTATTTAAGTTGCAATGTTTTGAATCGTAACTCTTCAGCGCAAAAGACGTTGACAAGTTTATTCACAACTAGAAGTTTATGTTCGCTAAGTTCACAACTTATTTTTCAAGAAAATAAGGTATTGAGTTAAAACTTTGCTTAAAAACATAAGCAATGAAATTGTTCTATAACTGAATAGAAGATGAAAAATATTTAAGATTCTACAAATATAAATAAAACATAGTTTTAATTTGTAATAAGTAACAACACAGATAAAATCATATATCTTACAAAGGAAATGGCGAAAAGAAAACTTAAATATAATATAATATGTTTAATCTTTTAAAAAGAAAGTCATAAATGTGTCCATCTTTGGTTTGTCCTAGAAACATTAAAATCTTTTTATTATAATGTATATTAAAATGAAACATTTAGCAAAAAAATTTGTGTTCAGGCCACGTCTGTCGGACCCCTCGTCTCAATGGGGCCAATTAGGGGCTCGGGAGGTATTTGTTCCATTTGAAGTAAGGCTAATGAGAGGGTATATTTTATGCACTAAATGTCTTTGATACACCATTCATGATTGTATCAAAAGCGTTTAGTGCATAATAAGACATTTCTTGTCGTTTATTTCATTTACATTTATCTAGCTTTCTTTTGTTCAAATCTTCTTTGCGACTGACAAAGGAACTCAAAGATTTTTGTTTATTTTTGTAAATTTACCATTTTGTTTCATTGTTTATAAAAAAATAATATAAAAAAAATAAAAATCCCCGATATAAAAAGAATAAAAATAATGTTATTATGTACTTATTGAAGTCGTTGCTTCGGGGGACCGTTGTACGTACATTGACGATGGTATCTGTTTTACGAAGTTATCATTGAGGACTTAGGCTATACGATTCGATATCGTAATTTCTTTATTTGCCTTGGTAACTTACTTGCATTTTAATATCTTCCTTTATTAAACGGCCCCCCGACGCAATGACTTCAATAAGTACATAATAATGTTATTTTTATTCTTTTTATAGGTCTTTTTGTTTATGGGGTTTTTTAAATTTATTTTTTTTACTGGTTTCTGAATTGTACTAAATGAACCTACAGCACACAAATTCTCAATTGTTTAAGTATTTCTATTAATCTATCCTAATATTATAAAGAGGAAAGATTTGATTATTTGTTTGTTTGAATTGAATAGGCTCCGAAACTACTGGACTGATTTAATAAAATATTTTACCTGTAGAATCTTACATTATCCCTCTGATGAACATAGGTTATATTTAATACGAGAAAAAATAAGGATCCGCGTGAAAATTTCGACAGTGTAATAAATTATAAATGTATTAAGTAACATGATTCAAGACTTTTTCATATGGGTGGGTAGATAGGTAGGTTTCATATATACGAATATTAATAAATATGAACATTTAGAATTAAAATGATTTACAATCACTATTAACACTGATGATGAAAGTATTTTTATTATCACTAGCTGTTGCCCGTGATTCTTTATGACTACGATCGAAAGCCATATAAATATATTTTTACAGTCTACGTGGACGTAGTCACGGGAAACAGCTATCCCTAATAAAGTACTTTACCTCAGTAAGTGTAAGAACCTTTTGGCCTACAGAAAAAGGCTTTTTTTTCCTATATAGCGAGGGCGCACCCGCTGGGAATAGCTAATTATCGCTTAAGAACTTTTCACCAATACAACGTTGGTGAAAGGAGCTTTCACCAATAAATCTTGGAGACGATTGTTTCTATTTCTACCAATCATAGCTTAGAACCATCTCGATGACCATAGCTTTCGATTACAAAAAAACCGCATTCAAATCCGTCCACGCGTTTGGCCGCTACATTGCAACAGACAGATATACAGACACACAGATACACAGATACACAGATCGACAGGTCAAACTTATTTAGTTTGTCACCCCTCTTTTTAGTCGGAGCTTAAAAATAGCTTTAAATTATATCAATATATAATTTATTACATTTGCCGTTTTGATAAATACATATATACTACAAGTTTTGGATAACATTTGCGAACCAAATTACATTTATTGAACTGTAGCCACACATTATGATGTAAAATATAAACTTATCAAATTAATCTTTCTTTATTGTTCCAGAAGATATTTCCTATAATCGTGAATGTATTCGAGTGACTATAAGGACTCTCGAGGACGTAACTTGCAAATTGTGGGCACACGCTTCGGGTGTAAGAGCCCTTATCAGGGTCAGGTTAGAAAGGTCCTAGTGGGTTAAATAATTAGATTATATATTGAAGGTCTATTTAATATGATTTATTGTTGAGTGCAAATTGAGTCGTGGGTAAATTGAAACTCATTTTATATCTATATATTGATAACATTTTGAGCTCAGCATTAGTTAGTAGAGATAAGGTTATCATCTAATAAACTAAATTATTTTTACCTTTGAACATTCATAAAACTAATACTGATAGGACTTTGATCTCTTATTGAATAAAAGCAAAATAAATTCAAGTCTTGTTAAAGAACATCAAAAACAAATTTCAAAGAAATGAAAAAGAAAAGCCTTAACGTATTTGTAGTTATCATTTTCATTTTAATTATATCATCAAAGAGCGCTTAAGAATTATTGAAATCGAGATAGAATCTCCAATTGCTTGCGGTTAAAACTTACTACTTATTATAATAACAGATACAAATGATTTAGATAATCAGAATTTTAGAAAATGTTATGTCATTAATTAGTTAAGAAAGTATCCATAGGGTTTTTACGCAAGTGTATGTAAGTATCCATAGGGTTTCTACGCAAGTGTATATAAGTATCCATAGGGTTTCCACCACGGATTTATGTTTTGGAACCATGCAATGTACTTGACATAAAATGTATTGATTTCTACCTTATAATGTATTCTTGACTTTCTAATGTCTAACACATTCTATTAAAATATGCAGGAGCTGTTAAAAGCAACAGAACCTGTTGAGTGTCAATTTGATAACGAATAATTAATTGAAGGGGTCCAGGGAGTCCAATGGAGCCCGATACAGAAACAAAGGATTTAATTAAATCCCACTGATTTTCCTCTCCAGTGTTTGGGGAAGATGTTTTGTAAATGAAATTTATTGTCATAATTTCATTAGCTTTTGTCATAAGATTGTTGTGTCTGAATGCAATTTATAAGCACGGGTACTTGAAGTTTTTCAAAGTATAAGTCATATAGCTTTATTAGTTATATAGGCATATAGGCTTAAGATTATCGAGAAAAGGATAACTTTCCAACATTAACATACTCTCTAAAGCTTTGCTTGATAAAAAATACATTTTTTAGATTGCATCAAAGACAACCAAATTCTATAATATTTTTAATAAAGTATAAATAAAATGGTTAGTAGATATAATTATAAATTTAACCTGAAACTGCTACTCGACTTTAAAATTTAAGTAAATCTTTAATGGGCAATGTATAGAATTTTACAACAAGGTCTCAGCAAACATTTAAGTATTACTGCTTAATTTTGAAAATAACTAAGGAACGTTTGTGTGGAAAAGAATAGTACAGTGTTTCTGAATATTTAGAGGAAAAAGTATCGTGATGTTATAAAATAAAAATTAAAAAAAAAATGTATTCTTGTTGGTTTTGAACAGAGCTAGATATATTTTTACAAAACTTTGTACTTCTAATGCTAATTATGTTATGATTTCATAAATTATGCAAATTTATCAAATTTTAAACTATTATGATAATTTAAATAATATAATCTTATCAATTATTCAACAGTCATTCTTTTGGGTTTAATAGAGGTTCTTCCGAACTCTGAAAGGAATTTACAGTATGAAATTATTATTGAATGAAGGATCAGAGTAAATATTTACTGACGAATGAAAGGTTTTCACGAAATTATGGGTTTCCCGGTTATAAAGTTAGTAATGAACCATCAAATTCCATTCACAAAAATGATATTGAAGTATATCTTAAGCAATTTCCAAATTATAAATTATGCAATAAAGTGACAAATATATATCCTGACAAATCTTTTATACACACAACGATTTTAGATAATCAAGAAAAAAAATTGTAGTCTTTGCCAGATTTAAGTGTCTTTTCTTTAACAGCATTCTTAATTCACATTTTAGTGACAGGTGAGCATTTCCCCATCGTGTATTCATTATCTCCCCCGAGTTCCTAAACTCCTGTAACCTATTTATCACTTTCAATCAAATGAACAGTGCTTTCTCAATTTTGAAGGGTGTGGATTAATTCAGTTCAAAAATTGTATTATACATTTTATTGATTTTGAAAAAGAAGGTTCCAAATACTGAGGCTTATATATTTTTGATTTCTTTATCTTGATAAACCAAATAGTGGAGAGATATTGATTTTTGGTTGAAAATAACAGTTCTTTTACACTCCTTTGCATCAGTCGGTTCGGTTCGCGCACCGCAATAGTTGTGCTCCGTTAGAAACAAATAAATAAATAAAAAAACACAGTTCTGATACTTGCAGTTCTGAGACTTGTGCTTAAAGTTTATATTCTTGTCATGTGAGTGAAAAAATAACGAGAATAACTGATTTTATTAAGATAAATAGTGATATAAAACATTTGTATATAAGTGAACATTTAGTTTCTACCTTCGTATAAGTATTAAAATAATTGTGCGTTCTGACGGTCGGTGTTAAGGCGTAAGCGACGCAAATTGTACGGCGCTTAAGACCTTGTGATCGCTTACTTCGGAATACTGAGCACTTATTACTGTGCTGCTTTAAAAATATAAATATTAATCGGAAATTATTTTTGTGAGCCTTTATTACTGTACAATCTCCGAAAAAAACCCTAACTTATTAAAATGGCTAAATGTGATAATTGTGATAAAACCATAGCCAAAAGGTCTCCGATTCTCGAGTGCAACAAATGTTCAAAAATTGTGCACGCCAATCAAGCCTGTTCCGGGTTATCACCGAAACAACTGTTGGCGTTGCGCAACACAGATAATCTGGAATGGACATGCATAGGATGTCGTAAAGAGTCACCTCAACGCAAATCATTTATGATACTAGAAGAGGAAGACGAAAATGAAGAAGATTTCGCGATGTGTCCAGAGGGCAACAGTGGAGACAATGCTATGAAAAAGTTATTGAGCGACATATCGATTGAAGTAAAAAAAGCAGTAAGAAAGGAAATACTAACTGTAAATGAAGCGATTAATGTTTGCTGTAACAAAGTTGACGGGATAATGGGCACGTTAGAGATGTTTAGTGGAAAAATAAAGGAGCTTGAAAAAAAGAATATCTACCTCATTAATCAGAATAAACACCTAGAGCTCAAAATGGACGCTATGGAGCAATATATTGGAGAAATAGAACAAAAACAACTAAACAACGTAATTGAAGTCGTCGGAATTCCCGAAATTAAAGAAGAAAATACTGAAAACATCACAGTGCAGCTTGCTACGAAGCTAAACCTTCAGCCCAAAAGTATTAGTTTAGTGAAGAGACTAAGAGGAAGAAATGGAAAAGAGGGTGTGATACAGGTTACGTTAAAAGAAGAAGATCAAGTTGATCAGTGGTTACGTGCAGCAAGAAAGTGTGTGGTTTTATCAGAGGATATCCTTTCCTATGTCGATCCAGCTGATTCAAGGTCAAAGGTAACGATTCGTCGAGCTCTCTCTAATGCAAACAAGTCCCTTTTGTGGCAGACCAAGCTCAAGCTTAAAAGCACTCATAAGTATATATGGTTCCAAGGCGGTAGAATCCTAGTACGCAAAAATGACAACGACAAACCCATCATTATTAGAAATACAGGTGATTTAACAAAAATTGAGGCCGACAATCATGGCAGTCGGTAATAGGGCCCATCCACTTTAGGCCTGAAATCGGAAATAGTTGAACTTTTTGATTGTCCAAATATAAATGATTATTTAAATTACCTACCTAAAGATACCTGTAATTTTAATTTAGTACATATTAACATTAGATCCATTATAAAGAATTTCAGTCAATTATTGCAGTTCATATACGAATCTCGAATTAATATAGATGTTATTATCCTAACAGAGGTTGGTATTTCTATGTGTAATGACCTAACTCGATTATTTACTATAAGTGGTTATGAAATGTACAGTGTGCTTCGTGAACAACGTAGAGGCGGAGGTATAATTGTATACATAAAAAAATGTCACAAATTTCAAATTATTAATAATGTAAATCTAAAACACTGTGAATCTTTGATTGGAGTTATTAAAACCTCTCATAATTACGAGGCACACATCTGTGCACTGTATAGACCGCCATCAGAGAGTAAACACTTGTTTGTATCCGAACTAAAAGAAATATTGTGTAATGATAACTTTAAACGCTCCGATCTGTACCTACTTGGAGACATAAACATCAACCTAAAATCAAAAGATAATATACGTGATTACTACATGGGTTGTATGGCTGAGTGTGGTCTATTGAGCGCGATATCTGACTTTACACGAATTGAAACAAAAAACCAAACTATAACACGAAGTTGTATTGATCATATCTTTGCACGATCCCGCTCACTAGACCTATACTCGGCAGCGCTTGGTACAGTTATGGCGGATCACCGCGCGTGCGTACTGTCGTACACTGGGATTGAGACAAAGAAAAATACACAGGTTGATGCGAGCTTTAAACAAATAATCGATAATAATAAATTAATGACACTACTTAACGCCGTAGATTGGAATCAAACTCAAATAATGCATTGCCCAATAGAGATAAATACCTTTATCAAAAACAACTTTGAAAAATGTTATAAACAATCCATATATTCTATAAAAAACAACTTAACGAGTAAAAGAAACAAAGAGCGTTGGATAACTAATAAAATAAATATAGTTTGTAAAAAAAGGGATGAGCTATACAACGAATGGAAAAAAGATACAAATAATAAAATTCTTAGACTAAAATACAATATACAAAGGAATAAAACACGAAAGATAATAGAAGGGTCACGAAATAAATACTATAACTATGAAATAAATAAATGTAAAAACAATACAAAAATGTTATGGAGTATACTCAATTCACTAACAGGCAGGGTATATAAATCAATAGATTCAGGAATTTTGAAAGCTTTTAATAAAAATAAAATTACTGTTAAAACATTGGCGAACAATTTTGCAAAAGAATTTGATATGAACGTAAAAAAGATACTCCCAAATTGCGACAATAATCTCTTGAACGATATGACGTATCTATTTCCCGAAAATAGATCTATGTTTTTTAAACCAGCTGAATCCAGCAGTGTGTCAAAAATAATTAACAAGTTAAGCACCAATAAAGCACCTGGCGCGGATGGTATTCGCTGTATAGATATTAAAAGATTATGTGAAAAGATTACTTCTGCAATAGTAAAATTAATAAACACAAGTGTACAGATAGGTAAGTATCCCCCAGATTTAAAAATAGGAATAGTAAGGCCTATATACAAAAAAGGACCCCACAATAATTACGAGAATTACCGACCAATTACGATACTATCGGTGACAGATAAAATAGTAGAAAAATATATTTGCAGCCAGATACAAAATTATTATAATACCTATAATGTTTTATCTAACGACCAGTATGGGTTTCAAAAAAATAAATCCACGACGTCATTACTTGCTAAATTTACCGACGAAATAAACAACTATCTTAACGACAAACAGCATGTTATTCTTCTATTTATAGACTTCAGTAAAGCCTTCGATACATTAAAACATGAAAAACTCATTCAAAAACTGGAGAACACAGGTGTTCGAGGACCTCTTTTAAAGTGGTGTGAAGACTATCTCAAAGAAAGAAAATACCAGGTGAAAATAGGACACGAACTTAGTAATGAGACATTGATCACCAATGGCACCGCCCAAGGATCTATAATCGGTCCCCTGCACTATTTAGCCTTTGTCAATGACATGGGAAACGTAGTCAAATACAGCTCAGTCTATCAATATGCAGACGACACCTGCCTCGTAATAGCCAACAAAGAACTAACAAAGGCTGAATCTATGTTACAGAAAGATTTTACACTCCTCTGTAAATGGTCCCATGATGCAGGACTTGTATTAAATGCAAATAAAACTAAAGTCATACATGTTCGCTCTAGTCACATAAAAAACATAGACAGACCACTAACTATAATTGCACATGATCATCAGTGTTTGCATAAGGTAACAACTAAAAATAAGATATGTGATTGTGAATTGCTTGAACAAGTTATTCATTACAAATATCTAGGGCTTATAGTCGATGAGAGATTTAACTGGAACTATCATATTGATTACATCATAAATAAATTAAGGGCTATGCTAGCTAAATTTTCAATAATTAAATATAAAGTACCATTTCCGGTGCTTATAAATCTGTATAATGCGCTGGCGGAGTCAATAATATCGTATGGTCTCACAAGCTATGGTAAAACTTTTAAAACTTACTTGGATAAAATATATACATTTCAGTTAAGAATCCTAAAAATAATCATACCTCTAAAAATTAAAATGAAACTATCCAAAGACACCATAGAAATATTTAAATTTTGCAAGATTCTACCAGTACATGATAAATTTAAAATGTTATTATTAACAGAACAATATCATAACAAAGAGGTACAAATAAAAGTCACTCATAGTACTATCACAAGAAAAATAACTAACGCTAAACTTGTGGTACCAAGAGTTTATAACTATTATGGCAAGAGGACAAACAAATTTCAAATACCTACGCTTTTAAACAAAATAACCCCCAAGATTCTATCAACTATTACTAATGAAAACTTTAAACACGTATATAAAAAATATTTCTATGAAAGACTAGAAGGTTCATAATTACTATAATATTACATACCTACCAACTAAATATATATAAATACTAAAATATATTGAAAATATATTATAAATAGTCATAAAACCCTTATATACCTACATACATAAATATATAAAAGTAGAATAGCATCCTATCTCGTACGCTCAAAAAAACACTTCCTAATTAATAAGATATTGATATCCATACACGAACATCCAACTCCATTAAATAAAATACGTTCTAAAAGCCGCTAAGAAACGCATCAACTTGTATGCGCCGTCCGCTAGCTCTGACCTGTATGTAGTTCGGAGTTCCTACAAAAATATTTCTAGGTCGTTGCATATCGCTTGACTTGGTTGCGCGCGCGGTGATGCGTTTGCATTAGCGTTTGTTATGTAAATTGTTTATGTATTATTTTTATATGTTAATAATGTTATTTGATAAGTTGCGAGCTGAACTGGCATGCACTGCGTTCAAACTGGAACAAGGTTTTTGCAATGCATTGTTTTTAAATTTTGTAAAAATATATTTCGGTATGAATAAATGAAAAAAAAAAAAAAAAAAAAAGGTATAATCAAAGGGTTAGTAAGTACAATCAAGATGACAAGATGCATCTTGATTGCTTGATAGCTTTGTGTCGCAATTATGTCAAATAGTGAAATCCATATAATGGAACTGTGTCCGTTTGTGCAGCTCATTAGTTCCATCACCAATCATGTAATTACTATTGATGGCTGGATGTAACTTGTATAACATTATAGTAACATGTACGTAATTAAATGGGAATTATTGGAAGGATAATATCTATGGCGATGGTGTTGCAATGCAGATAATCATATTGAGATTAATTGATTACATGCTCGGTTGATTCTCACGAGATTTAGTTGACTTCATGACTGACTTGACTAGACGTAGATCTGATGACTGATAACTTATTATCCCAGGAGAATGGACTCGAGAAGTTATAGAGTTATAGAACTACAAACCCACTGGCGTACCACTTTCTAAATTCAAGTTCTAATGATTGGTGAAGCTCCTGTAACTATCTTTAGGTTACTATTATTATCGGGCTGTTTGTACCACTTACCAGCAGATATACCCCTCCTTGTAAGTCGACTTATAAAAGATTGAAAATCTTTCAACGCATCAGGCATCTCTTTGGTTGCGTTAGATAATAGTGTTATATAGGTCTGTAGTTTTATTCCCCCGCCAAAGATTTCCTATTTTGCGATACCGAAAAATCTTCGAAAAGCACGAATAATAATAGAATACATTTTAAATCACTATATATAAAAATACTAAAATATTATGCTTTTATTCCTATACAAAGCCAAATTCTAAAGACTCATGAATTTCCCAATAGAAAAATGAAAAGCTAAATTTAGAAGTAAGGAATTAATTCATGTACCACCATCATAATATTTTTTTTTTTTTTTTTTTTTTTTTTATACGATCTAGGGCAATGCTTGACTACATTCCACCTGATGGTAAGTGGAATGTAGTCTTAGATGGTAAGGCGCATTGCCCTAGCAACCTATTCACTCTTCTCTTGAAGACACCCACATTATATTTGGCCGGAAATACCGACGCAGGCAAATTGTTCCAGTCCTTCGCTGTACGCACTAAAAATGAGGAAGCAAAGCGCTTCGTTCGGACAGGTGGAATGTCCACAACAAAAGGATGGATACCTGCCGTGCGTCGGGACGTCCGGTGATGGAAGGGGGACGGGGGAACTAAGTCGTGTAGTTCCTGCGCACACTCACCAAAATGTATCCTATAGAATACTGAGAGGCTAGCAATTTTACGCCTGTGTTCAAGGCTTTGGAGGTCGGCTTCGACCAATTCGGGATCGCGGTTAGCCTCTTTGCTCGCCTCTCAATTGAGTCCAGAACCGCAAGATGAGACTTTGCGGCACCAGCAAATATGTGACCACAGTACTCTACACACGACCGGATCTGTGCTTTGTATAGAACAAGAAGCTGTCCCGGTGTAAAGTACTGCCGAACCTTCGCAAGAACGGCAAGCTTTGCTGCTGCTGCTCTTGCTCTGGACTCAATGAACCGACCAAAGTTGAGGTTCGAGGAAATCTCTAAGCCTAACAACTGAAGCCGGTCACTGTATTCCGAGGATACATTCTGGAAAGTAGGAGCCAAGGTGAAAGGGCTCTTTTTGGCGGTGAACAGACACGTCTGCGTTTTGGTGGCGTTGAACTTGACAAGATTGGCATTGCTCCATGCGGAGACTGCCTGAAGTTTGTCATTCAAACGTTGCACCATGGCTTCTCTTTCAGACTGTACTTGATCTCGACTAGCCCGAGTACTCGGCAGATATCTTTCTACAACTGTGCTGTCGTCTGCATACCCATAGATACCGGGCTTCAACAGATCATTAATGTGCAGCAAAAAAAGAGTTGCAGAAAGAACGGACCCCTGAGGCACTCCGGCATTTATTTTCAAGGGTTCCGAGGAACACCCGTCAACAACTACTCGGAGAGATCTCTGGCTCAAAAAGTCCGTTACCCAGCCGATCAGACCAGGAGATATACCGAACGCTGAAAGCTTGCTTATAAGGCTCGCATGCCAGACCCTATCAAATGCCCTCGAGACGTCCAGAGAGACGGCGACCGCTTCTCCGTTCTTCTCGATGGCCTCGCCTAAAATGTGTGTAGCATACACTAGGAGGTCCCCAGTAGACCTATTACGGCGAAACCCGTATTGTCGGTCACTGAGGAGATCGTTACCTTCTAGGTATGCTAGTAGGCGCGAGTTCAATACACGCTCCATAATCTTGCAGAGTATGGAGGTGATTGAAATCGGTCTGTAATTGACAGGGTCGGCACGGCTGCCTTTTTTGGGCACGGGTTGCACATTAGCAAGCTTCCAGGATTTCGGCACTATTCCAGTCATGAAAGAGAGACGATACAAACGTGTCAGTACAGGAGACAACTCAGCTGCGCATGTTTTGAGCAGAATGGCTGGAATACCATCAGGACCACTGGCTTTATTCACATCTAAACGACACAATGTTCTCCATACCTCTTTGTTAGTGATGCGGATTTCAGGCATCGAAATACCGCAGTGAGGAAGATGTGCTGGAGAAGCATTGCCAGTGTCTAGATGCGAATTATCAGCAAACAGAGAAGCAAATACATTTGCTTTCTCTGTTGCTGTGTGGGCCAGGGAACCATCCGGCTTCAGCAGAGCAGGCAGTGAGGGTTGGCAGAAATTCGACTCGATCGCTTTCGCAAGAGACCAGAAAGCTCGACTGCCAGTTGGTCTGGCAGAGAGCTTTTCGCCATTCTTAGCGATTCGATCGAGACGAGCCTTCCGCAATGCCTTTTTGTAGGACTTGGCAGCTTGGTTAAAGGCTCTCTTCTTTATACTTACATCCGGAGTTTTGCGGCTTCGAGCATCAGCCCAAATAAGGTATGCCGAATGTTTTCGGTCATGTGCATGACGACATTCGGCATTAAACCATGGGCGAGCTTTGCCACCGATGGGTACGTCAGCAAAAGGAATAAAATACTCCATTGCCTGATGCACCACATCAGTTATAGCATCCGCGCAACTCGACGGATCCAAAGAAGAGAAGCAGACCTGCCGCCAAGGATAAGACGCAAAAAAGTGTCGCATCTCATCCCAATCTGCTGACTTGTATTTCCATACTCGCCTAACACCATGTGGTTCGAAAGCTGGTGGGGAATATGTAAATACAGATTTCACCAGACAGTGATCGGAGGTTCCCAAGGGGGACGTGACCTCTATACGATACCTGTCCGGATCAGTTGTCAGCAGAAGGTCCAGGCAATTGGCTGTATGGCCTACCACATCTGGTACCCTTGTCGCTTGCCTCACCAGCTGAAAGAGGTCCAAGGACAACGCAAAGTTCCGCGCTTCTCTTCCAGCATGGTCGGTCTTCTGGTACGGGAACAGCCAGTCCTGATGACAGGCATTAAAGTCCCCCAAAAAGACGAGCTGCGCCGAAGGGTACTGATGCAGAGCCATATCTGCAGCCTCACTGAGATACTCAAATAAACGAGTTGTCTCCTGGTCACCGCTGTGCGAACGGTAGACACAGGAATACAGGATTTTTTCGTTTCCTGTGTCCACTAAAACCCATAGGGAAGAAAAAGTGGGGTCTTCAAGGTGACGGAGACGCTGAATACAGAGGTCGTTCCGCGCGTACACACTGACTCCGGCCCGTGAGCGAAAGTTGTGCTCTAACGAGTAACCGGGATAATCCAAGTATGCAGCGCTCAAAGGACATTGTATCTGCGTCTCCGTCAAAAAGAGCAAGTGCGGCTGCTCTGTCTCCAGGTGGTGGTGGACAGCTAAAAGATTTGAGTGTAAACCCCTTATATTAGTGAGGTGCACATTATATGAGGAGGAGTGCAACCGCTGCTTTAACTTATTCTCTTTTTTAAACTTTTTCATAAAAAAATAAATATAAAAGTGAATAGGGATGGGAAATGGCAGTTGAACGAGGCGGTAAATATCGAACCCGACGTCGAAATTGGTGATGTCTTGCCACTGGGAGACTAGTCTGGAGACTGCGGGGACGCCCGAACCCCCCCAGGGATCGCCATCGGGCCTCCTCGACTGGTCGCCAACCAGCACGATGGAGCCACCCTGGGATTTTTCGCAGCTGGCGGGGCAGCCTTTCGTGGGTGGCTAACCCACTAATTGGGCCCCCAACTATCTGCGGGCGGCCAGCGGAAAGCCGTCGCTTCGGATCCCGCTACCCTCCTCGACTAGACACCCGACAAAACAAACACCAACCCGACGTCAAACCGGTTCGCCAACGCACCGCAACTGTTCAGACCCATTTCCCATAAACGGCTTCATCGAGCAACGTGCTGGAACACGACTAGGTCGCTTTGCGGCACGACTCTGCCCAATGGGTGGTAACTTTGCCGGCGACGGGATGTTATGGTCTACCACCAAGAAAACCCTTTAAAAGATTCAGGTATAATTAAACCAGCCACCCTTTAAAAGATTCAGGTATAATTAAACATTTTTTTTCAAAATATCTAGAATTTTGTATAACCATGTTAAGCTTATTTAAATTTAAAATAAATATAGAATAACAAATAAACCGAAACGGGCACGGTATATTTTTATTTATTTAAAATTGAACATTTTTTTGTTTAAAATGTTTTAGTTTTCCTTCGTCTCTTATGGAAAAATCCACTGATAATTTTATATCAAGCTTTAATAGTAAATAATATATTTTTAAGAAACTATTTTTAGCTGAAATAAATAATTCATCCTCAAATAAATATTGGTATGAAATCATGATCATTAAATGTCTGTAATAAAATAATTACTCAGTATTAACAGAGTATTTTACTAAATAGACCAAGGAATTGCAAATTACACCATTCTACCATTCAAGTAAATATTAGAACAAGAAATAAAATTATCACTTACAGTTACCCATTAATGATTAACTGCTGAACGAGGGCCTTCCCCTCTTTCCCCCCCTTCTCCCCCCCGCCTCTCCCACTCTGCCTCTTCCTCGCCTTTATACAGAGGTGATATAAGGGTTTTGCTAGGTATTATATTTTACAGATGATTATATTATTTTTAATACTAGCTGTATGTAGTTAATTCAAGTCCTTTTCTGACCGTGTATGAATCATGTCATCAATTTTAATGCTGTGGTTTTACCAATCTCTTTTTTTTTAACTCATTTGTGCAGTTTCATTCAAAATTTATTAAATAAAACCTTATTATATATTTTTGATTTCGTTTCCAAAACTACGACGACTGTTAAAAAATACATTAAAACCATTTTATAAATCTCTATACAATATTTTGTCACTGACGACAAAATTTGGTAATTATGATCGAATATCCTAATTGTATGGTAAAGTGCACAACAATTAATCATTATTATAATTTATCATTTATTTCTAAGAGGATGTTATTTAATATGAAGTAATTCTGATTTAAGTTAACTGTTGCATAGAAAATATATATTTTAGTGATTGGATGAACTAAGACCTATTAGTTTTACATGATTGAGATGATTGAGATGAGTTTTGCATGATTGAGATGAGTTGAGATGTTTTACATGATTTTTAACATAAAACCTTTTTATCCAAAAGAAATAAATACAACTTTAAAAATCTACTCTTGAAAACTTATTTTAAATACGTTTATATTAATCCGATAGTAAATTTACTACAAAAAATAAGGAGACGCTCATTTTCAAGAAAATAAGATTTCTATGCGCATTTAAATTAACTCAAGATTCAACTCAACTGTGCATCTTAATTAAGTTTGTACTACCCTTGAAAATATAAATGAGGTATCCCGAGAAGACTACTTAGAAATATTATTTGAGTTATAAAAAATATTCTAATATATATAACATCTTTATTTCAATAGGTTAAGTGAGTAATTATTGGATTAAGATTTATTAATAATCAGAACCATTAATATCATGTTAAAAGAACACATCTCACTAATTTGACTTCGATGAAACTATTCGATCAACAATATCCTTTGTCGTTCGATCGCGGCATTTCAAAAGGTCGCCATAATCTGAACGTGAAAACTGGAGTGCTAAGAGATTAAAGAGACAGGAATTTCATCCTATACGAGTAGACTTTATGGCTCATTTTGGCATAAATCATGCAATTCTCAGGTGTGGGCTGTTGAAAGGAAAATGATAATCAACTCGTTTCTTTCACATCTCGCTTTTGAAACCGTGACAGGTCGTCTGCTCTGAATTGTAAAAACTAGCACACTCTTTGTCGCCAGGTGTTGAATTTAAAAGGAGTAGTGTAGTAAGTGTATGGTTATCTAAATGATCTTACCGATTAGTTTTGCATAACAATATAAGATACTTACCAAAATAAGATAAAAATGGTAGAGTGACTTGCACTGACCGAGAGGTGAGATTCCTGCGCGTGTACCTAGATTAACTTTTTCGTTCTAAAAGTATTTAAAATAAGTTTAACATGACTAAACATGTTTAAATGGACAATTTAAAATCTATATTTAGTACTAAAATAAGATATATTTTGTAAGAACTTCTACCTAGATTTCTAAGGGCTTCACCCACTCGTTATGAAGAGAAAAATATTTTTAAGGGAAAATTTAAAATGTTTCTCAGTTTCTGAAAGTTATTATTTACTTTAAGATTTTTTATAGTAACAAAGATAACGCGTGAAAAAGATAACATTATCTATTCTACATATTAACGCCATCTGGTGAGCTGTACTTTGATTAAATTAGATATAGACCGCATTTTGCTTAGGTATATATCATTTCAATTTATTGAACGTGTCACCTCACTTGTAGGTACTTCCAATAATATAGATATATATCCTGTAACAGAAGTAGATGTTCCAAATTAATCTACTCTTTGGATTTCGATGTAGGATATGTCATATTCTGACTGAGCTAACATCCTTTTAAAACATTTCGACAGTACACAGTTTTTTCATTATCACTTTTTATAGATATAAAGACAATCAATTTTAATTTTTTGTATTAACTTTAAATGTACAGATGCTACCTATAGGTTTATTATATAAAGAACGTAATCTTATGCTTGAAATAAATCTCGATCAGTTGAGGTGAAGTCAGACAGAATACAAATCATAATAAACTTATCTCGCCTTTGGCAACGCACTGTTCTAGAATCGCGGCGTAGGTACCTATATTAAGACCTCATAAAATAATCATCGCTTGACAAATAAATGGATGACTATTGGTAATACTAGATAGAATATGTCCCAATATATGAACCTCATTAACATAATTTGCGGTTTATATTAGTAGATATAATATCACCGAACCAAAATATGAACCTTATTTACATTATTATTTGGTTTTTTGCATTGCATTGCAATTATACTAGTACATCTAAATATTCTAAGAAGATATACGACTTAAAATGTTAATAAAATATTAATAAAACTGCTCCTGTTATTAAGTATAAAAGTACCTACAGTGCTGAAATTTTTCCCATTTACGATGACTTTTATAAATAATATTATACACTGATGAGGTGTCGTGGGACGAATGCCGATTGCTTCTCGCTTAACGCAATGTAATTTAAAAAAAATATTATAATAAATATGTCATTGTTGACGTTTAGGAATACAATAAGCCCAATGACAACAGTCATAATTCAAAAATGGCGGACTCGACGACGGCGGGCTAATTGATGTCATGGATGTAAGCAAATATATAAAAACAAAGTACTTTTTTTCGTTTCCGTGATAAATACTTTCAAGACTTGTTTGAAATAAAACATTTAACGTTTTTAAACCCCGACTCAAAAAGAGGGGTAGAAATATTTAAGCAAGTGAAAATTTGTGTCCGTAGGTTCCTTTAGAACAATAATGAAACCAGCAACATAACTTTAAAAAGCAGAAAAAAAACAAAAATCTCCCATAAAAAGACTAATCATTGTTATATTATTAACAGATATATATATTTTATTAAATCACCTTCTATTTTTAAAATATTTTAATTCGAAAGTAAAAGAACCAAAGAAGTCAAAGATAACAATGATCCATAAACTATATTATAAAACACTAAGATGTGCACGATATCTCATCATTTAGAACATAAATGAAATTAAACTTTATGCCAATAACTATAAAGTGTACATTTGCTTACATCAGTGTTCTCGTGGTGAGGGCAAAGAAGCCGCCGTTGATTTGTGGATAATGCAGAGCTGTTTTATGGTTTCCGTTTTATAATGAACAATGCCAGGTTCAGTATTTAGAGTTCCGCTTCCTATAGCTCCTGAACTACACAGTATCTATAAGTTATAACACGCACAAATTGAAGAGGCATTCAGATAATTATCAATACTAAAATATCATCAAAAATAATAATACCTTCTTTGTTTTACATCATTAATTTTATGACGACAATATTACATTATGCGTTGTTAGTGATGTAATGTTAAGTACACACTATACATACATTACCAACGAATAATTAATTCTTACGGCATTCATTATTCGAAAATACTTTGTTTCATTTCGATGAGTGTAATTTTCCATAAATAGTCTGTAGACTGCTCATAAATAATTAATTATATTATTATTATTATATTTTATTAGCTACTTGTTGGATGACCACATAGATGACGAGCTGTTAATATACTGGATATTCTACGAATATATGCCTTTTTTATATAATTAAAAAAAATAGACTTGCATAAAAAGGCTGGCACTTTTATCTCATTAATTAAAGAATTCTTTAGCTCTCGTGAAATAGGTCGCGGGCCATCGTAGTGTGCTCCAAATAGTGTTTTTTTTTGTTGAAAAATGTCGGTATTTTTACAAACGAATCTAGAAAAAGTGTATGCATTGAAATTCAAGATGCAGTTATAATTATTTTACCTTTTTCCTGACATTCTTCTGAAATACCACTTTATATTTTGTTGTTATTTAAAAGTATGTTTGTTTGTATATCAGTTAAATGCCGAATCTTATGCTACAGAAAATATTTGTACAATTAATTCTATTTTCCCTGATCAGCGATGAAGCGCCGGTCCCGCCAATTATAAGTAGACCATACGGTTCTCATCTCTAGTCTGTATTACCTCAGTATCAGCTTTTTCCATCTGACCGTGACCGATTTGGCTGAATCTTTCGGCTGGATCTTTTGGCTGAATCTTTTGGCTCAAGTTTTCTCTGGTTTGTTTTTTTCGCTTAACAAAATAAATAGAAAATAGTGAAAGGAAATAATCTAATCCAAATAAAGTTTCTAAAATCTAAATCGGCACAGAAAATTAGAAACAATCTTCAATGTACCGAAGAGCAATCGTGTTAGATTGTCACAGCAATCAACTGAAACGCCTAACGAGCAAGATAAGGGTCTGCGACAGATGGAAGCACTAATTAGTGGTTAGTAGGTTCAATTCAAGAAATAATAATATTCTGATTGCGTAATTGTGATTTTATTGATTATGTTGTAAATCAAAAACCGGGCAAGTGCGAGTCGGTTTTTCGCACGAAGGGTTCCGTACTATCATCTATAATAGTAAGTCACGTTTGTTGTAGTAGATCGAGTAAAAATTGCTTAAAAATTACGTTTGTTGTACAGGAGCCTTTAATATTTACTTTATTGTTATTTAATTATTTATTTTAAAAGATAATATACAAGTAAATATTCTGTGAAAATTTGAAGCGTCTACCTGTTAGCGTTTTTAATATTGAGCAAAAAGCACGTTTATGTGTTATATAACACAATATATATATTGAGGTGCAAAATTAAAATTTAAATTGAAAATATATATATATTTTTAATTTTTAGTATTTGTTTGTATAGCGGTGACGGAAATACATCTTTTGTGAAAATTTCAGAGCTATCACGGTTTATGACAGGAGACAAACCTGGACCTGGAGACAGAGAGACAGACGGACAGACTGCGGAGTCTTAGTAATAGGGTCCCGTTTTACCCTTTGGGTATGAAACTCTAAAAATGGCTCCCATAAACGGTACCATTTAAATATTAAATATATTAAAGTGTCGTCAGAAAATAGGTCACATGATGCATGATAAAGAACAATGAATGATTTTACTTGATTCTAATTGAATCCGTACAATTCTAGATTAAGCCATGAATAAATACATACGGGTGTTATACGTTAATAATTACAGCACACATATATTAATATTCAAGTCTTATTAGTGGAGCTGTTAACTTGAACTCAGTTGTTACCAACATTAAAGCATAATGTCTCAATTAACTGAGCCTGAACTGATATACTAATTTATTCTTTATATATTATACAATCAAAACGGAGATGTGTTATTCATGCAAATTAAATATGTTTAACAAATTATCCAAATTATATATTCACAAATGTAAATTACAATTAATGCAATAACTCTTTAAATTTTTTGTGAGTTGACCTGTTTGTTTGTGAACGCATTACACAAAAAATACTGTAAGGATGACAATGTTTTAATTAACTTATGAATTTCAATAAGGCATTTAGTTTTTATTTTTTCGAATCTGCCTACACAATGTGAAAAGTCATCTAATTTTATGTAACGATATTCAAAGTATCGTTCATACGTCATATACTTTCACCTATAATTATCACTATTATTATCACTTTAACAGTTCTTCTAAATGCGTTATAAAGAATCTACATTGAAACAACTAAAAAAAAATTCAAGGAAAACAATCACATAATAATATAAAAGATTTAAGAAATGTTGGCGACATGGCGTGGAGATGATGAAGTTGATATGCCACTACCCATTTATTGATAAAGGTTAAAAATATATGTTACATTACACTACCATTACTTACTTACCTTTACTACCATGATTTTTAAAACAAACAAATGTGCTCTTTGTGTTTGAGATTCGTTCAGTAGTTCTGAACTAATGTTTTAGGCTTGTAACGCACTACCGTAGTAACGGAATGACCCTGAAAATATTTAAAACTAAATCACTAAGGTTTTCTAATTATTTTATTAATTTACTTTATAACTTTATAAATGGCCCTATTCTTTTCCTTGTTCAGGGTATTCATTAATTTTGTTTATAAGTAAACGATTTTTCAATATTATATAAATATTTTAGAATTAATAAGTAATTACGTAGTCGCATTCTATAAATTCATAAACAAAAAGAGCCACATAATGTCAACTTGTGTGTCTTTGAAATATTATAAAGAATATGAAAACGTACTGAAGGTCAGGGTCTAATCAAGTAATTGCTTTAAGTGTACACTAATATTACTTAATGCTAATGGAGGTTGGATTATAGCGCATTTTACATGTTTTTTGATTAACATAGGTAATATGATATAAACAGGTTATATGCTTTTTTTGTGAATAAATGTTTGTAAGTGTTTATAAGTTTGTTAAGCCATGTTAAACTAATTTAATAGACTAATGCAAAGTTAGAAACATTAATTAGGATTTTTGAAAGAACCTTTTTTAACACGATTTTATTAGATTTTTAATAGAAGTCACCTCTGACCCGATAACAACGATTATATATAGAATTCTGATTTCATTAAAGTAGGTTATGAAGGCTCAGTTAATAGAGCGACAGAATGGTTTCCCAAAAATCGCGGCTTCAAAGTTGTACTATATTAACAGTTCCATAATAATGCTCTAATCAAGAAACAGTGGGATACACTAAAGCAGTAGGTATACACAGTAGGTATATACAGTAGGTATATACAGTAGGTATACACAGTAGGTATACACATATATATAATATGGTTTCGTACTGTCGTATCTATAATTCGGCGAGATTATTAATTATATATTGGAGTAGAAATTAACTATTTCAATTCGGTATAAGCTGATTAGCATCAAATCTTTGATTGATTAAGCGAATGTTAATATTATATAGGTATATTCATCTATATCTATAGAATAAACTAACTATGATAATATTCGTCAGTTCTTAGTTTATTTACTTTACTATTATAGAAAGTGAACAATTTATGAGCTGACTAATAATAAGATCTATATTTGAATAATTTAAATCCAAATAAAAGTCGCGTACATAACTATAATATGTATTTTCTAGATCTTTTAATTATAATATATTATTATTACTATATTTAGTATAATATTCATAAAATATTATTATATATGTTATGTTAAATGAATGAATGAGTCAATATGGTGCAATTAGTAAATGAACTCTAACGAGAACACGTTTTCCTACAAACCATAATGACAAGTGTATATGACATATACACATGAAAATGTCACTTATCCGACTTTTGATTATTTTATTTTTTATGTATATATATTTTTTCTATTATATAAAGTTTTATTATTAATTTTATTATCTTGATATAAAATAATATAATAATGAATGTATCTAAGATACTTATTGAGCATTATTTTATCAACTCATTTACTCGTGTCAATTGTAACAAACGACTTCATAAATTAATTACCAATAATAATATAAATTGAAGTACAGTCAAGTGAACCAATTATTGTTTTCATTTCGAATAGCAATAAATTATGAAATGAAAAACTACCCAATCAGTGTTAAGTTTAATAAGATCGAAATACCTACTCTATTTTGTTTCTTTTTTATAAATGAGAATTTTTTCGACCAAGAATTTGTCATTTACTTTTTAAATAAAGAATGTTATAATTCAAAACGCTGCTAAATTAAAAGTAGAGAATTAGCTAATTATCACTTAAGAGATATGGATTTGTTTGTTACCGCCAAATAAAAGATAATATAAAGACAATTCCTCGAGAACGGATATTGTAGTTGATGTAAGATAGTTGTTGCTTTATTGAAGGTAGAAAATGTTTTGCCAAAAAAGATCGGTAAAATAAACTACACGCTGCTAAATGACGCTGAGAGGTGGAAATTAAAGATCGTATCGTCTCAAACGATGGAGTTTAACGTAGTTGTAAATGTAACTAGAATTAAGAATATCCGTTACATGAATTTCAACTTTAAAGCTAAGGGTGTAGAGATTAAAATGTGAAGTAAATATAAGTAACTTTATTATTTATACAAAAAACCACAACAATACTATTTTCTTTTATACCTGCAAATCGTTCAGTCTTAAGTGAATACTAATATCATATTAATAGTAATAGCATCCAAATGGAGTCGATTCCAATATTCGCATCCTATTTTTATCATCTCTTTTATTTTGTAGAGGTTACCAGAACTACCCTTTTTGGCGTTAGTTTTTTATATAACCTTAAAAATGGTGACCCCTTCTGCGTAAAATCTGTGTGGCTGTGTTCCAAAACACCAGTTACACTTTCGTTGTGATGGTAAAATTTCATATTGTTAGAAGATTTAAAATAACAAATTTAGAGTACCTCTGATCTAGAACATTATCATTATAAAATAAATACAGGTTACTGGAATAAAACAGCTATTTCGTAGTTAATATCTAGGAAAAGCAATAAAGCTTACATCAATTTTCAACAATTAAGTTCTTGGAAAGTTTCAGAGCTTTTAAAAATACTCGACCCAATTTACAATGTGGGTTAAATAAGTACCTTCCAGTTGTAACATAGACACAAATTGTGTTACATTCAGAATAGCGAAATTAAGAAGTTGAAGTGAGTTGAACACTGTTAGTCCGTGACGCTCACGAAACAGTTAATAAAGTTATATGACATGTTCGTGCTTTTAAAGACATATCTAATTATAAAACAAAAGCTTTTTGTAAAAAAACATATACAAAATAGTCAATTGTAAATCAAGGCGTTCTGACTTGATTTCTTGATTTTGAAAGCCCAAGTATTGAGTAATTGTTGTATAGAAAGTTTTTTTTTTACATTTGTATAGTATTTTTTAATAACAGACTGTCAAATTAATTTTTCACTGAATACAACAATAGCTTTTGTTCAAAATCTACGTAACATAAATTTTGTTTTCATGTAAAAATAAAATCTATTATATTCTATACAAAGAATAGAGAACAAAATAAAAGACAGATATGTTGTTACTTTTTATTATTGAAATCAGAATAATTTACATTGTAAAAAATACACATACTCAGTAATTGTTACGCTAGGGTTAACAAGTTTGTTCTATTTTCAAATGGCTTGACAGATCTTTCAATATTCCTAAACAACTTTTTAAATATATATCAGCCTTCGACACCAATTTTTTGGTAAAGGGCGTCTACAAACGATCCCACTGACACTTGTCTTTGGTAATTTGCCATCGCGTCGGTCACATCAAATACAAAAACTTACATTAAGCAAACATATTTCAGCTTTCAACTAGTGTAATTCCTTACGTTATTGAATTTATTAAATGTTCTATTGCAGATTGTAAATGCTGTATGGATACGAAAAGATATCAAAGAACTTATCAACAATATTTTATATATAAATTAGGATAAAATATTATTTCATCTGTTAAAGCTAATTCGTAAGTATTGAGATTAAAACAAGAGAAGACATTTCTTTTTGTGCCAGATATTAAATTAAATCTAGTTATTCTTTGGCGTTATTATTCATGATTAAGCATAAAATAAGATCTTACCGCTGCTGTTATTTGCCCTACACTAATAACTAATACTGCTGCATAAAATATATATTTATTAAATGTTCAATATAATAAAGTACCATCAAATGCCGAGTTATTGTTAACGAAGGTATCTAAATAAAACTCTTAGTCACAGAAGGCTTTGATTATGAGTATTTTATAGTAACTTATTCTAATAAAGACTTACCTACGTTGATTTTTACACTTATAAGTATTAAAAATAAAAGCTGCATCTTTGGAGTTGTATGCACTAATGACACTACTTTTTATTGAATTACTGTCACAAATTTGAATACTTAAGCGATATGTATGAGACGAATACACTACTAATTGACTAACCACTCGCGGACTATTGATTTTATATTACATCTAAGTTAGAAGTTGCGACTATTACAGAAAAGGCAAATGAGGTGGTTCATGGTAGTCATGTTTATCATAAACTCCTTAATCTAGTGATTGGTAGAACATTATAAAATAGAAGAATTTAAATATTTTAATATCTCTCGACGGCCGCTCGCGTCAACCGAGTGCGGCGAGTAGTGTGCGGCACGGTGTAGTGCGCGACTACCCTTACTTAAATAGGATGGAAACTAAAATCTAAGGTAATTAAGATAATTGATACAATTAACAGCGGTATTTTAGTTAAATATTGTTAAATAAAATGTATTTTATCATATTACTGTATGGGGTAACATTATTGAATATAGAAATACACATAATAAAAAACACTTCTAGATTTTTTATGATGTTTCGAAAAATATAATATGAAATACCCAAAAGCATAAATTAGGTACAGCGGTAAACAATCAAAGTCTACCTACTAATAGTGGTACTACGAGTAACACTGACGGGCATCTTAATAAATTATTTTATACAGAACTTTTATTCATTATTACACATCACTTTATATAAACAAAGGTTGAAAGTTTGGAATCCAAAATAAATTTGATTGGACGGACAGATGCTAAGGTGGAAAAAAACCAGTTATTTGAAAATATTGGCCAGTAAAACGAGTAAAAGAAATTTTAAAAATGGAATCATGTATTAGAAATACGAATTACGTGAGATTGTTCCGCCAGTCCTCTACCAGCGGAGGCGTCGTACAGTTGGTGGCGCACCACCGGGACTGCGCTGTCGGTGGGCACGGGTTCCCGCCCGCCCGCTGGCGACGGATGATTCGTCTAGTTCGTAAAGCTGACCCGACGCAGTTGCCGTCATTCCTGCATGGACTCCATTCTCCCCATTGCGAGACGCGGCAATCCAGAAGCCCTGATAAAGTAATCAATTCATCTACACAAGTACACACATCACATCTATATAATCTACCTGAAGATTGAAGATTAAAAAGTATTGTTATTCATCTAAATATATTTTTAACTTTTTAAAAGTAACTAATTGCAATATATACATTTGTGTAAATATAAAAAAAAATAGTGAAGCTCGTCTTCACACTCACATTTTCTAATTTCCGAAAAGTCACAGTGACATAGAAATTCAATTTTTAACAATAGCAGATCAAGAGCGTCCTGATATATTTTTATTTGTAGTCTAATTATAATAAAACCACCCACTCATCCGTTTCCGCTTCCTCCTCTCAGCAGGGTCCGTGCTGTCTCCCCTCAGCTTGCGTCGTCTCCTAGCGCGGTACCTCCTCGCCAAACTACGCAGCGCGGACCGCTCACTGGCCGTCGGACTCGACGTTGGCACTTCGTTAGCTGACCTCGGCTCTTCAGTGCTCGCTGTGTTGTTTGTACTACATAACATAAATACACTAGATGTAATGGAAAATATTTACTGATGTTCACTGGAAGAACTATAACTATGTACGTCAGATGAAGTTGTCCCAGGTGATACTTTTTTTATTTATTTTTTTTTTTTAATTTAAAAAACTAAAAGAAATATTATTAACGGTAGAAAAAAATCATCCCAAAAATAAATTATTTAATATTGCTTATTGTAACAAATCAATCACTTACATCGAATAATATGAATATGAGCTGTCAGGTGTAGTGAGAGATCCATCAGAGTAAATCCTGGGCGCCTCATCTCTTTCGACTTCCTCGGCGATGGAGAGTGCTCGGTTGCCATCTAGCACGTCAATGTTATTGTGGCCGTGCTTATCCAACTGTAGCACGTCATATCGTCGGTCGTCACTGTCGCGGTGAAATACTTCCGAGAGCTCGTATTCGCGAAGCTAATGGAAATTAACAGCTTAAAGAAAATAATCTATCGTAGACATTATATGCATATATATTTATTTATTTATTCAGCTGTATGTGTGTCAGTGATATTGGAATTTTGTCCGACTAATTTCAAACCCATAAAGGGTTTTACTCATGAGCTCGTAGCATGTCAGACTCGCGGCGTTCACTTCACTGAAAATAGTCGGACAAACTTTTGCGATCTAATTGAAGTGACTACAACCAGTAAATGTATATAATATATGTATATATAACAGTCATTATTGATCAAGAAAGATTAAATACCGAAAAATCGTTGCAATATGTATAAAATGTAAGTAATGTTATTATATACAGAATTTGCAAAAATCATATTTTTTTGTTAAGGATTTAAAAAATATATATTTTACTAAAAATTATAAATGTTATTGCTTAAATTTTTGCCGTTCAATATTCATATATATATAATTTTTAATCCATTAGACAATAGGTGCAAAAAATTGATAACAACAATGATAGCAACGTGCAAACACATAGTATAAGGCTTACAGATGGTTTGTTTCACCAAATAATAGACAATAAATAAAAAAATAAGAACACATGAATAGAAGTAAATAACTTTACTCACTAGTAAAGTAAATTAAATCAAAACAAAGCAGCAAAAGTGTTAAGAGTGGTATAAAATACAATAGAATTCGTTTAGACCGTAAAAATAAATTTAGCTACTGTGAAACCAAACATTTTAGTATTGTGGACTTAACATTGAAACGGGAAATAAAAGTAAACCTTAATAAATTGGAACGTGGCGATGGGCGGAAGTCTTCTCAGATGGGGGTAGAAGAAGGAGCCAGCGGGGTGTGATGGATACTTAGACGTTATGCGGTATGCGACCCCCTGAGGGGCTGTCGGCCAGTTCGGAGCGGTGAAGGTGAAGCCGTTATCAGTGCCGGCGTCCAAGGGATCCACCTAACATAACAGTATTTTTAATTTAGTAAATTAACTTTAGTTTAGTAAAAAAACACAGCTTTTTATTAAACTTGGTTTAATTTTTAATTAGCAAAGAATATGATGTAAAAATTTGATTAATAAATTGATATTAATTATTAAGAGTGCTTAAATATGTTAAAAGCTTTTTTATAATAGCCTGTGATACCTCTATGGTAATGCTGTCCAACCAATTTCCATCCACGCAGAGATCGAAGCCGTCTACTCCAATGAACCAGTCCGGAGATGGGATCATTCTCGCCATAACTGACACCTTTGAAATAAGAATATATTAACTTTTATAGAGAACATATAATACAAACCAATCTAAATAAGAACTACTTATTATAAGGCCAAAACAAAATCACGAAATTTTCTCCGAGATAAATAAATCAAGATAAACGATTCGTAACTAAATCGTGAAACCTTCGAGATACATTTCTTTTAAGATCCACGTTGACCTTTTACCCGGACTCTTGAACTCCCAATAGCGTGTCAGCTGATAAATGAACTCACATAAAAAGTTTGCTGTAAAGCGGTAAACAACCGAAATTAGTCTCAACTGGCTATAAATGGCCGCGATGGTAGCTACGATAAATTCCCCTTTTATTACAACTCGATTTGAATTGTCTACTGTTTTTTTATTTGTTCGAGCCTGACGTATCGTAATTGTTGTTTGCTCTCTCGAGCATTAATTAGTGTTGAATTACGATATTTTCGAGGGGACTGAACGCTTGCTTTACGTATCGCCATTTCGATTGTAAAATTATGAAAGCCGCGTCATTGTTTTGTTAGTTTATTGCATTTGTTTTGTGAAGTTGGATATATTTAAAAATGTAGTATTTTTATAAATGTTCATAAAATATTTTGTAGAGGTGTTTTACAATATTTCGACTCGTACTACAATGACACTCCAATAGATATCAGATGAAATTATAAAACGATTTAAATAACACGTATATACTTTATAAGTCTTATATACTCTTCTTGTTCCTAAGCTATATAGAAAAAATAATAACAAACTAACTCTTGAATGGTTTCCATCTACGAAGAAATCAGATTCAGTCCTCCCGGCGCCTTGACCTATCGCTGCACCGCCGAAGACATCTAGCGTGCCCGGCGCCGAACCGAGCGCATCCGAACGTCCAGATTCGGCGAACTGACGAACCGAAGGCGACACTCGCCGACCCAACCGAAATAAAACGTAGGAACGGCTATGAGACACACCTGCGGACACACAAGAAAAAACCAGTGGTTAATTAAACAGTCGTTTGCTTTTAAACATTACCTAAATTTGTTACAAATTAATAATGAAGAATTTATCAATACTGCAAGGTAACCCAGATGTTTAAGTCCTGCCCATGTTGATAAATTATTTATTCTATATTTATACTATACTAAAATGATCATATACAGGTGTTATCTATTTTAGCAACCGTCGATTCAACATCAGATGTCCTAGTTAGTTCTAGATATGTATAAACAAGTATATTTTTGTAGTTTGGCGATGTAGCGAGCAAATATCTTCTCGTAGTGTCCTCATCGCGAGTATGAGTTAATATATGTCGCAAAAAATATAGAGGCTGAGTATATAACCTTTTTTCAAATAAATCTTTATTCATGAATCCAAATTTCATTTAAATGAAAACTCCACGGGTGTTTGTTAATGAAGTTATATTAAAGCTCGGATAAACTGAGAATGGCGAGAAAAGGGTAGCAAATTGCTTTGTAAACAAATCCTAGAAAAATATTACACAATTTGCCGGCAAACTTCTTAAAATAAACTTTTTAATTTATCCTCTTGTTCACTTTAGATTCGATTCAGATTTTACTATCTTATTCTTTTCTCTTAAGCTATTCATTAAATTGAACAAAGCAATGTTATTTAAAACAAAGTCTTGTACAATAATCCTGTTTATTTAGTTTATCTCTTTGCTTCTTATTTCCTTTATGCAAAGTTAACATAGAACAATACAATATTTTTAAAAGCAATATTGTTTTATTATTTTTATGACTTTCATATTGAAAATATTAGACGTCTATATAATTACTGCATATATATATGTTTCGCATGTCACATGTCAACACACTTCAACAGACATTAAAACTAGTGTATGACATTGTTGTGTTAATATTCTAAAACTTAATAAAAACACACTATTCAGTTAAGCCACAGAGGCAGTTAAAACAGAGCCAACTAGGTTTAATAAAACTAAACTCATTAAGTTAATTTAAAGGTTGGCAACGTTCTTATGCATCCTCTGATATTACAAAACACTGGGCTGCGGCGATAACTTACCTCTAAGTAACACTTTGACAAAGTCCGTAAATATAAAAAAGAAAAAATTAGAGTCCTTTTTTTTATTACTTTTTTTTACTAATATTGCCTGGCGTTCCAATCTTTTTCTAAAATCTGCTTCTTTTAAGCGTATCATTAGTTTTTAGTTTTTAGTTTTTATATGGTTGTAAGTAATGTTAGAGTCATAGGAATATTAATATAAATATGTAAAATAATGCAATAAAAAAAGTGGTTTCAAAAAGTAAAATAACACAATAAAAAAAACAAAAGTGTTTTCAACATGCTATTTTTTTTTAATATCATTTAAAAGAATTTAAAAGTAAGTTCATTGACTAATGACAGTGACGAGAGAATTATATTTTTGCTTTACTCGTATACGTAAATTGTTAATGACAGAATAACAATCAAAATAATTTATTTGGCAGAGAATTAATGTAGAGTAGTGGGTATTACATTATTGTGATTTATTTTTAAATATAATCATTAAGTAGAGATGCTATTTGTAGTAGCTAATACTTATAATATTTTGTTGCACAAATTCATATAACATCGATGGAAAATGTAAGTGATATTTAATATTTCCTATTTTAAGTTCGATTTTTACTTTATTATATTGCGAATTTTAAAATAAGGAATTTAAGTTAGTGTTTAATGAAGTCAATTACTTGGAATTTGAAGTGGATTCCTCAAGTACCCAGCAGTCGCCATCCAATTCAGGTCAATATTATAATTAACTAGTTATATAACCATAATTTTTTTTTAATTTTCTTATGACAAATTTACTAAATAAACCAAAACAGAAAAAGTTTATTAAATTGCTAACTAATTGGATTATAAAGATTATATTTCTTACAACCTCAACTGACGTATCTCCCAAGAACAGATTGAAATAAACTGAAGTAAACAGGACAAAAGCAAAAATAACATTTCGTAAAATCGAATAAATTCCGCATCAAGTTGTTTACATAACGTGAGTCAGTGAGTCAGTGATACGAGAGTGTTGAACTCTGCCAATTGGCTCTCCAATGAGTGCAGATAAATTACGTACTCACTCAAAAGAAAAGATATATATTTTTGTTTAAGAAAATTTAAGAATTCACTAAAACGAAATTGATTATAAACGATTTATAAAACTTCATATTTGTTCAACAAATGCTTTAATATTTTAAAATAAAATTTTATTAGTAACTGTATTTTAGTTCTAATTTATTTTTCGCCTTGGAATACAAGATAAGCACAATTAATGTAAACTAAGAACCCTTTCACCGGTTATCATCAAACAATTTAGGTATCGCGCTAACGATCACTATTAAATGCACGCGCACGAACTAATGAGTCAGTTTGTAACTTGACTCTAACTACTGTTCTCTCAGAAAAATAAGGTTACATATATCAGTGGCTGTCTTATTAGATACATTAAGATAAGGTGCTTATAACTCTTAGAATAGTATAGCTTAATTAACAGAGAAATACACATAACATAATATGTATTCCTCACTACTATATAATTATCTGTAGTTTCTATAAGATTATCTAAATGTACGTTATACTAGTTTGACAGATGATGCATTCTACGTTATGTCATAATGACATTACAAATTTCCAAAGCCCTGCACATTTTTAGACGTCGTTACCATGTGTGTATTTACATATTAGATATCCTCACGAAACTGAAGCTGTGCCAAGACTTAGTGAGTAATCTATCGAGCGACATGACTGACTCATTGTAATTTGGTATCTGAAATGGCGCTTGGAATAAACCGAAATAGGCAGGTGGAAAACATAAATAGAACGTATATTCAAATTGACACAGTCATAAAATTTATTGAATGAATAAATACACGAATGTCATATAAATATGGGAGATGTGACCTCGCTGGTTATTATGAAATGATACCAGTGTTAATGATAACATCGTCTGCGGCTCAATGTATGGTCGATGATGATATGGTTAACGTACTTTATCAACACCATTGAATAGGTAATGATGGAAACACCAAGCAATTAGTTTCGATTAGCAAGCAGGTGATAATAATAGCAGATTTAGGTTAGTCAAAGAAAAGGGATCCCAAATTTAAGCTAAAGTATGGTTAATGTTATACGATAGTCGATAACAGTAATAACGAAACGCACCAAAAATTCTTTCTAATTCAAATTTATATAAATATAGAATTTAAAATAACCGATACGGGCAGGGATTCGAACCCCCGACTACTGGGAAACCGTCCCGTCGCTCTACCAACTGAACTACCGTATGGCTGTCCGCCTCGGTGAATTAAGCATTCTATAGGTGATCGTCTTTATCGGGACGGTGGTGACATCTATTAGGGTATCTATTAGGTCTTTCTAATTTTCTACTTTAAACCCTTAAAATAATTCTTTACTCGAAATTTAAAATTCTATGAAATTCGATAAAAACGGAGATAATTTTATTATTATTTCATCGAAATAATTTTATTTAATCTCGAAGACGCAAACACAAAGTCAGAAAATAAACAATAAAAATCGACTAAAGTATTGCTTTATTTAAAAAATAACAAACGTAACCACCAGAAAAGCTGTAAAATTTATTCAAATCATTTTGGTTTTAAAGTCTTATAATAATCCCTTTGTTTATTCTACCTACGAATGGGATTTGGCTGTTCTTGATATCTGATCTTGACTTGAGAATTGTAAATTGGAGGCATTAGTGGATCAAGAAGGCAATTTCGACGTCACTCGATACTTTGATGAGATGTGTGTTTTAATGAGGGTGGGGGGAGGGAGGGGGGAGACGGCAACGTTGCAAAATATACACATTAATTCTGATTTTGTTGCTGTCATATCAGATTATTTTGTTGATGAAGAAACAATTAATCATTTTATCGTATATGTTGTTTCAAATCAATAAATAATAATAATTTACGTTAGATTGAAATATATATTGGTTTTATCATCAGGAAAAGCATTTTAAGAAATAGTTTAATTAAATTAAATAGGTTTACAGAGTTAGTATTTATTGTTATTACGAACAGTTTTACAATTACATATTATAGTATTTTTCTCAGATGAAAAAAACTGCGACATAATAAATATAAAGGCCCGAAAAACAGAATTTAAACTAGGTTTTGCGAAAACATATTAAGGAACAGTAGTTCCTTTATATGTTATCTCAAAACGTAGTTTAAAATAAATCTTTTCAACAAGTATGTTGTCAGACGAATATAAAGTAGTAATTGTAGTCCTGTCTGGGATTAAGAACGGATAAATGGTAAAATGTAATTCGGTTCATACATTTTGGATAAGTAAGAATAATATATTATGTTACATTTATAAATTAAAATGAAAATATTTAATAGCAGTTTAAAATACATCCGGTACAGATTTTTGGATCAAATTTTGACAGTAATTAAAACTTGAATACCCTCATCCTATTTATGGCATTTCCTTTTAATTACTTCGAAACAAATTTTATCAATGTTTGTAAAACAATAAACTGATTGAATAATAATATTCCAAGAAGTTGTTAGAAGTATTTAATATTTATTTATTTTATTTATTTATTATAAATCTACAGTTTCATATTGTATTATATATAGGTGAAATATTGTACTCCTAGCTAGGGTATAAAATAATCTGAATTTAGGAGAAATATTATCATTACTTAAAACGTAATTTGGGCGGAAAAAGGGTATTATTTTACTTTTAAGGTCATTATAACATGGTTTTATAAATATTATTCTTACGAAAGACTCATATGAAATAATCAATATTTTGCACAGTAACTATGTATTTTATTATTATTTAATTAAAAATCGTCCTAAAAATAGAAGTTGACCAATACGAACATTTAAATAAACTATTTTGATATTTTATAAAAGTCATAGTATTATAATGTTTTATATAAAAAAACTTAGCACCTATTTCACCCAATGAAGTCTCATTCAACGTTTCCGAAACACTTCCCGAAACACAATAGTGTTGTGACGGGATTTAGTTTCCTGTATCTATCGATATGTGTCTATTTTAACACTTAGTCTTGGCATGGCTCCAGCATACTTCATAATATACGAGATATGTGGAAATATTATGAGATCAAAAAATCACACATCATTAATGTGTACACTGAAATACATAAAGTAAAACCATAAAATTACCTAATAATAACCTTTTATTGGATAAAACGTGCGAATAGTACTTATCGTTAAAATTCGTTTAACATTAATGTTTCTCCTTTTTATGAAATGTTCATATTGTAGGCATATCTATATTTAGCAAAACAAAACATTCTAACTTTTTTTTCAAAACACTCGTATTTTACAACTTCAAATACATTACAGGCGATTGTACTCTTTTACACATTTATCGCTCTTTGCGGACATTCTAGTTTTTAGGTCGCGAAGTAAACGCCAGCATCTGTTACAAGAATAAAATATATATGTATTTTTAAATGTATGCTGCTCTTTTATAAAACATTATATTAATAAAAATATTATGTTTAAACTCATTGTTATAAAATATTGTATTAAAATATATTTCCTTCTCATGATAATACTGCAATGAACTATAATTAAAACGGTTACTATGATACTTTTAATATTAAAATACCTTTTGAAAATTAAAGCGTATTATTAAATTGATGCTAGCTAGTTTGATTTTCAAAGTAACTTTAGACCTTTAGACTCAAAATAAATGTAGATAAAAAAATAAAATATTTCCTTTAACTTAATAACATCCTCATTTCCATTAGTCGTCTAATAATCCCCTGAGCGGAATCTATTCTCGACTTGCGTTACAAAAATAAACATCGGATACTTAACAAGCATTAATGAAATTCTTGGTAAGCGTTCTGGTAAATTGATATGGTTTACTATAAATATAGGTTTTTTCACAAACACATAGCCATAATAAATCTATGTGAAACAAGTTAAAACAAAAAGATTCCACGTAACTCACCATAAATTTTCGACCATTGTGCCGGTGGCCTCCAGTCCGGGTAATGTTTTGGGAACTTTTCTCTTGTCCAATAAGTATGTAATACCATTCGATATACGGTCATTTTGTCCGGGTTACATGCGTCTGAGTCACTTGGCGATACCGCTGCGACGGCAAGCGCCGGCAGCAATAACAACAACCACATTTTATCGATATCGATAATCACTACACTGTCCCAACACTGGCTACGTTCATAGTGGCGTCACACGCCTGCGCTCGTACCTGAAACAAAATTATACGTTTAAAATATTTTATTAAGATCAGATAGGCCTAGTCGTCAGATGAAAAATAAAATACGTATTTCAAAATATTTTGCTTGGATGACGTATTTCTTATTTATATTGGAAGCTATTATAAATTTGCCATTCATTAAAACCCAAAGGTCAACGAACTTGTTCTATTTCTGTTCCTTTGAGGTGCAATTATTTGAAGCAACGGTGTCAGATGTGTATCATCAGGCGGCAAAAGTAGACGTCTTATTTAGGTCTTACACACTAATGAAGAAGTAGACGCCTTAGAAATAACGTTATTAGTTTATTGTTTTAAGAAAAATAATATAACCTACAAAACTTTTCAAATTAATATTAGGTTCAATGAGCATTCTAATATAATACTACACTTAATTGATAATATTTTTAACATGACATTAGATTAAATAAAAATCAAAGAAATTATTTCATTAAAAAGTTATATTTTTATAATCTTTCATCACACTAGTATTAAATATGAATTCTAAAATATACGTTTTTTAGAAATACCTATCAAATATTCAAATAAAAAGAGAATTTATCTTCCCGTTGTCGCTAGAAATATTCCATATGTATTTTATGATTTTTTCAGTTTTGGATGTTTTTATATGAGAACAATTTAAAATGCATTAGTTTAATACCATTTTGTGTGGTTGAAGCAATCGTTACTCAATACGTTTTACAAGGAACGATTCAATTACTCGCGGGTATGTTCGTGACACGAATGCTCATACTCTCAGGAGAATTCATTTTGTAAATTGAGCGGTTCATATACAACTAGATATATTATATTAATTTTGCCTCTTTATATTTGATAGCAGTGATGCTCTGGATTACATCTATGAACTAATTATTCTTTATTCATTAGGGAATTATCTTCTTTTATGATTTTAATATTAGCATTGTACAAAATGTATAAGGGAATGAAGAAATGGCAATAAAACATGTACATAGGGACATAGTCAATGTAAAACTTTACTAAACGGTAAAATAAAAAAGGAAAGAACCAAACTATTAGCATATTAGCAAAAGATAATTATATTATAATATTATAACACAATATAATCGAAGTAAATTTGTTAGGTATAAAATTTAATACGCTGAAAGTCATAAATATTTTAATCAAATTCTATGTATTAAGTATCAAGACCATTTATCAGCACGTGACGGGATGTTCAAAATGTTTTGAATGCAATTACATTGAAATCGTGTCACATGGCAATATTTTTAAATGGCATGTGACGTTTAATTTATCAGCAATTTATTTTTCATGTAAACAACTTGCATTAATAGTATAAATTCTAGTTTAACGTAAATAAGTACTTTGTTGGAACTTTACCTTGACAGGAGGGGAGACCGGGGACGGTTGACTTTACCTCTATTTAAAATTGGTATTTATGCATAAGACCTTCACTTGCTAGAAAATTTTTCCTTTAAGGGGTCGGAAATTTTTCCAACAATACAAGATAATTAATGTTCAACAATATGTTAAAACATGGCTGACAAATATGTTATCTGGTCACAAAAATAATGCTTAAAGACTAGCCCAGGATGTCATATATTTACAAAGATGTACCTTAACAATGATGCCAAAATGATACGCAATATCATAGTAATAATTATTAAAATTAGCTCAAAGATGCTATTATATTTTATAATAATTTAATTATATGAGATGAAGAAAACGGTATTAACTATAGTTTTTATTCAAAATTTTTAAAAAACTTTATAAAAACTTTGTGAAAACAAGAATAACTTATGGGTTAGTCTTGTCAAGCTATAGCAACTCATATACCTGCTACTACAGTTATGTTCCTAGAAGAGGTAAAAGAGACAGATGACCAAATCTTAGTCTTTTTAATCCCGTGCCATGCAACAAGAGCTACGTATCAGCAACTAACCATATTTCTCGATGTTCATAAGAGACGCCAATACTTAACATCAATCCAAACAATCTTATCAAAACCTGACACAAAATTTGGATTTAGAATAAATCAACGTTCAGATACAGGTAACTAGGGACAGCCTACAATACTTCTAAAAAAAATCATGCATTTACTGAAAGTAACTCTTTTGCTACAAAAATTTTAAATATTGAAATTTACATAATAAAAATCCATATATACTAGTTACTGTATAACAGTGAATTTCTAAGAAAATACCAAGCTATCACTTTCAGGTATCATTCTATTGTTTTTCAAGAATTCTCACTCAGATCACGTTTACTTTTACAGTGTCCGATGGGAACGAGCATCTGACACAGGTCAATCTATCGTTTTAGTAGCATGTTGTTTGTAATAATAAAACACAATATTGGTCAATATATTTGAAATAATGTTTGATAATGACTTATATTTCATACTTGACGATACGACATTTATTTGTGGAGAATTGGATAACTGTAGAAGCTTTTACGTATTTTATATTTGGCGCAAACAACATTGTTATTATTTGTCTGAGACTTATTTTTATGAACGTCCGAGGAGAAAAATATATCCGTGACAATAAATTTCCTCAGGAAGCACAACTTTTTCCGCATAAATAAATTGCAATAAAAGCTATCACAACCAGGAAGATATTAAAGGAGCTAAAATGATATGTTATAAAAAGTAAAAGCGAAATATATTATAGAAAATAAATTAGTTTTATATTATACTCTTTTTTCAAAAATGGCCCATCAATTAATTATTTTTAAAACAACTTTTATACCTTTAGTATTCGTCCCTGTAATAAAAAAGTATAAATCGTTTGTTGTTGCGAGTAACAAATATTTTAAAATCATTTCGTTGTACTGAACTGTATGACTTTATTTTACAGTATTGTAACATTAATTATAAAGGCTTTAATATTTAAAGTTGCGTATATTTATTGCTACTAATATTAATAAATTTAATTTAACTAAGAAAGTATAATTAAGAGTGAATTGACAGAATATCACAAGAACCTTCTTGAACCTTCTTGTATTTGTGAAATGAATTTCATATTACGTCATGAATGCAAATAATTTACATTCACTGTACAACATAGTTAACTGGTTAATGTAATGTTCTGCATAATGTAAGCCTTAACACTATTGATTATATAACTCTGATAGATCAGATACTATTCCGAAGTCAATTTAAACATAGACCGAATATCTTCTATTCACCAGACTGCATATACAGGACTTTCTTAATCCCTCGTGAACATGGCGAGCAGCGGTTCTTTTGTTTCCGAGCCAGCCCCAATGCACCGATAATTTTATTACACCATTGAAGCCCGAACATCTATTGACGACTTTTGTAGATAGCAGTGTTCTATCGATCTATGTACTACGCTTCAATAGAATTTGAACTTTATGGATGGTTCTATGCAAAAGCTATTAATTTTTTTTTACTTAAAATAAAGAAGGGTTGGAAATATGAATTTAAATATAAAGCCATTTTCAATTAGTATAATTTATTTAAAATAATATGCGATCATGTTTAAATAATTTGAAATAAAGTTTTCACATAAATTGAACATTACAGCCATAAAGTAATTTCATTAACACAGCCAAGGCATATTCATATGGAAATAAGACATTGCTCAGTGAGACAAAGTTTGGTATTCCATTCATAAGTATAGGGTTTATATCATACAAAGTTTGCGAATTTCATCTACGAAGTGTTATTAAGTTTTAATCATTTATAACGCTGACTCTGAAGCGACAGCGCAAGCTAAAAATTAAACTAACCGAATTTATATTTGAATTCACATACATAATTAATCTTTTCTTACTTAACTAGATACAACATATTTTTCTTATACAAATAAATACAATATAACTCTAATTATATAGTTATAAACTATCGTTTTATTATCAAGAACAATTCCCGCAGTGTAATTAATATTTTCTGTTCCTTTGAGTTTCCCGGGAACTTAAAGTATACCTAGACAATGAATTCAATAAATAATTAACTCATTCCAGTTAAAACTGCTCGACTGGCGATAAATAAATCCAAAATTTAAATATGTATACCTCCAAACTTTATAGAACAGAACTGATCATCTATTAAGTCTTAATATGCAAGTGATCGAATTAATATTGGGTAGTGATCGGCTCTGTGGTTACTATTCAGTAGGATAGTGATTCTGAATTGGGTTTGAATATAACATAACACTGCGGAGAACAAATGAGAAGCAAGATCAGGAGCACTACCAGATTATATTCCTATGGAACACCTAAGACTTATATTTAAATGAGTATTAGAAACCAACAATATTGTTTTGCAAAGCCTTATTATCTATATCACATAATTTTGTGTAGATTTTAACATTTAATCGATAGCAACACGGGAATTAGTAACACTTAAATTTTAAACCAATTTGAAATCAGAATTTAATCTGGCGGTTAACAGTAACCCATAACAGTTGTTCAATAAAAAGTTATATAGCAATATATACATTTCCTATCGATCAAAAATCTTTTAATTATACCGGGCTAATAGAATTAATGTAACGTACTTTGAACATTATTTGCAATTTTTGTCTTTAAAATTTTAAGTCTTTGAAATGTTAATAAGTGGACTTGAAGAACTCTTGAGACGACGTGGATTAGAGAATTTACAAAAAATATATACCTTTGTTACGACTCTTTGTTTAACATCATCTTAAACGGTGATCTTAAACAAAGTATCATCGTTTTTCATCTTTGTATTTCATTATTTAATTTTCATTCTTTGATTAGGATACTTTTGTTTCTCTAACACTTTTGTTTTCTTAAAATTCTTTAACATGCTTCTTTTCTATTTATTATTTGACTATTCCTACCTTTACGGTAACAAAAGATTGATCCACACGTTATTAAAAACTACCAGTGAGCAGTTTTAATTAAGAAATACAAATATAATGTTTTAGCACACAGACCTAAATGGAAATATTTTATTATTTACATAAAATTCCAAAGATTTATCTACGAACGTCCTTTTAAGCGTAAGATATAACACAAATACAAATAACATAAAGTGTAAATAAGAATTCCAGCACCTAAATAGTCTAAAATAATATCACAATTCCAATAACAATATCAGTAAGACTCCCGAATACGGAATCCATATAAGTAACGAATATCCCAAAACATTCACATGGATTTCCGATAATAAAACTGAACATGTCATTAGCGTCCGTCCATCATTGTAGGTAAAAGCATTGTCGTGTACCGAACAAGTCGCATTTGATTTGGCCGGTTATTGATGGATTTTTGTTATAACTATTTTCTAGCTGCCATTTTTTTTTTCTACACATGATATGAAAGAAAAAATAGTTACCACTAAATGATAATTAGTAACATTTTTATGTTAGCAAAAGAAAGATCATTAGCTCTATGTCGTTTTTCTTAACGTTCTAAAGATTAAAAAGAATAATAGTTTTGTGAGACAATTAGTTAGTTTCAATCTACCCAAAAATTGAGATCCATGATTTGCAGAAACAACAGTAAAAATGAAAGTTTTTAGAACTGGCCAGTTGTAATTGAATATCATGTGTTTTTATATAAAGTATTTTTTATGTGTAATTATAGTGTACAGATTATTTTATTTTACATGATATTAATGATGACTTGAGAGGAATGATGGATGTATGTTTTACTTTTAGATAAATCATAAAATTACCGTGAAAAAAAAATTTTTTTCCTATCTCTAGATAGGAAAAATATTTTCGTAACTCTACGATTATGTATGACGACATAAAAAAATATTATATAATATTTGCAAGAAGTTATTATTAAAGTATAATATATTGATTTACAACTCTTATTTTAGGACCAGTCAATGGCATTGACACACTTGTGTTTAGAGGACAAAGATAACACAACTACACAGATTTCTACGAATTTGCACTCACACCAACACACGATACTGTTCATATTATCTACCGGAATAAAATATTATTCTTTGAATACATTTTAGGGTTAATTTGTCCAAATATCCATATTCATGATGAGCTCTCAAGTGATATTAGATTGTGTAAAGATTATATTTATTCATTTTCCTTTAAAACAACATAAACTAGATTTATGTATTCAAAATTACAATATATAAGAGTACCTTTTTTTGTATCAATCACTAGATATTCAATGCTATTACCATAAATCCTCAAATGCATTAAAACTCAAAGTTCGACAAATATTTTCTGCGTCATTTCCCTAATATCCCACTTGCGCAACCTCGAAAAATATCATAAGTACCACAAACATTCTTTACCAACTGAAATATGTAGGACTCAGACTGAATGACACTAAGAAACTGTTTCGAATTATGATATTCGGTTTTCTATATTTCATATTTTCTCGTGATATCAAAACATTACAAAAAGGTTAACGAAAACACGTTCAAGTCATTCTTAATATTTGTGGACATGGCGATAAATAAGCTTTATTTATATTATTATTTTATTTTATTGGTACTTAAAAGATGTTTAAACCATTTTAAAAGTAAGTAAGTGGCAAATATTATTTATGAAATGTTAATATTATACTTTTTATATCAATATTTTAATTATATATTTTTGGACATTTAAAACATCGACGACATTAAAATAATTTTAAGAATATTACAAATAATTAAAACTAAAATAAAATCATATTTATTAATAGCAATTAAATAAACTTATCTAATAATTTGTTTCATTGATCTCGACATGTAATTGAGTATTTGTAAGTCAGGAATGTCATTCATATATCATTCCGTCTTATTCTGTGTCTATTTGTCAGTTTCAGTTTATTGGCAAAGGAAAAGCCGGTATTGAAGAGTTCCCCGATATTCGTGCTTCACAGAAATAGATTTCAAGTAGGTCATAGTGCCTCAGTGTTCTAGGAAACTTGTTCAATCGATGTTGAACTTTGTCTTGTTTGTATAGAGTTCATTATTGAAGGCGTGTGTTGATTGTGTTGACATGTTTATTGATGGAGTTATCACCCCGATAAAATAGCAGAAAAACAAAAGAAAGTATGACCAAAGTAACCACAACAGCTGTTCGTTAACCTCGATGTTTTTTTTTCGTTGTCTTTGATGTACTAACTATGGTACTTTATTGCCAGGCAAGTTTGGATGACAATATATAATTAAATGAGATCTCTTTCATGATAAGCTTTTGTCACTTAAGGACTTTTTGGTTAGCGTGATTTTTTAATTATGGTATATTCATATATTATGACATACTATTCCATTTCTTTATTTTATAAATAAAAAATGCAACATATTATATAATATTTATAGTTTTTTCTTGTTCTGTTTTCGACTTTTTACGCCGATAGACCATTTTTTATTTTATTCAAGTCCATACAATAGAATAATCAGTATTATAAAACCAATTCAATAAATATTTTAATAAATAAATGACCGGTGATAAATGATAAATATATAAATACTATTTTTCATATTGTTTTAATATTTTTTTTTATTTTTGTACAATAAGTTCTTTTAACTTAATTTTAATATTTCAATTTATTACCATGCATCTAAAACAAAGGCTATGTTGGAAATAGCTAATTTGAATCAACGTATTTTAGCATTTAGATTCGCTAGACTTTGCGACGATGCATAAACATGTCTACAACAAAACATGTCTGAGTTAGTTAGCTACCTTAGCATTAAAAAATATATTGTACAATACTCGCATTTACAAACAATACTACTATTTACGATAAATACACGATCAAAATGTTAAATCCTGAATTGTTTTTTAAATAATTAAAGTATAATTTGAAAGTAAATTTTATTATTTAAATATACTTTTAAAGAATTAAAAGTATATTTAAATAATAAAAATAAAATATAGATCTTTATTTATTTGTACTTAAATTACAACTTAAAAAAAAATATTGCTGAGTCATATAACCTAACTGTATATATATAAATATAATAATTGCTTAATCATATAACATCGCTATTACTCAAGTTTTATTTCACATTTTCTTGCATCAGACTCTAAAATCGTGACAAAATCCCCAGCGAACGGGCATTCTAAGTTGTTTCGATTTAAAGAATTCCTGCAGCACTCACGGAGTCTGACGTCAGCACTTTAGCTGAATTTTAGGATTTCTGATGCGTCTTGGGAGAAATTGTAGCTCTTGAATTATATAAGGAAACCAATTATTACGGCTCCTTGATGCTTAAGATTTGGTTAAAATGTTATATTAAATATGTAAAATTTGTTACGGCTTGTCTTTTATTTATAATAAATAGCCTTCAGATTTTTAAAAGAAACTACTGATATAAAAATTTAACTATTATGTTTAAATTGAGTCACTATAAAAAGTGAAAATTATAACTACATATATATAAAAAAACTTCGAAACTTCTCAAAACGTAGACATATCGAAATCGATAAATTATTTTATGTATTGCTGTATCGCTAGAAAAGTGTTATGGTAGATTTTTTGTATTATCTACTATATTTAAACATATATATATATTGCTTGAGTGGTGTTTAACATTCTTAAAATAACAAATATGACCTCAAAGGAGATAACATTTTTAGTATCTATAATAAATATTTAAGATTTTCCCCGAACCCCTTGAACTCTTTCCAACATAAATGTTAAAGAAAAATAAAAGTAGATATAATTAATGTTCAAGAAATAATAAAAATGTTTTTATTGTTGTACAAATAAAATCATATTCATGAAACCGATTTCTTTCTTTACTCGATTACATATAAGCGATAACTTTATTCCTAGATACTTTTACTTTAAATTATATATTTTATATATTTCTCTTATCATAAATAATTTTGTACAGGACAAGATATTAAGATAGAGTTAGATGGATAAAGATAGATAGATATATAGCGATAGATATAAAATAAACCTGTGTCACGGGTCACAAGATCCGATCACTATTTCGATGTTAGATTATGTTATATATAGATAAATAACAAACCTTAGATATACAAAACTAATTACATTAAAGAGAACAATTTAATAATTAGGTTGAAGATAGCAACAATTTATCTGCATATAGATGTTCATATTTAACTAACAACTTATTTAAACAAATGAATATGAATTGAAATAATATATTATATTAAAATTACGAAATACATTTGCGTGCGGTTTATTTCCTTAGGTTTTATGACGTCACTTTCAATTTTCATTTGAAAGCGCGTTATTGTTTGAATGGCGCGTGACGAGAATACATAGAAAGCCTCCTGTTTGTGAACTTGTTATTCATCTGCATATTGTGATGAGAAATATATGTAGATACCGTTATATAAATACAATTCTAAATGAATTTATTCAAGTAAAATAAACAAATTGAATATTATTTTGGCCTTGTAGTTTCAAACACTTCTAATTGTATACAATGTTATAGCAATACTCTAATTTATGCTATTGTAATATTTCTTATACTAATTTAACATTTTGAAATAATATCAAGTCATTTATCATAATAGTATATTATTATAAAAGGTTCAGAGGTTTTTTTTGTTGGACCTGTAATATCTAAAATTATTATTAAGAACTATTATTGTTTTATGCATTTGATATACTATTTATTAGGGTCAGTTAGAGGCATTTACATATATAGTTATAGATTAAAATGAAAGTAAAAAAAATAGTACTAAGCATACAATTGGTTTATAAAAGAAAGGGCACGCCTGTGGAGAACTCTTTTTTTTTTCACAATTGAAAGAATATATTTTTTAATAGCTAATGATACAGTTATAATGGATTGATATCCCACTATGACCCGATGCTGATGATCGTTCGCTCAATTTTAATAGGCGTTGTACTAAAATACGGCAAATTCGTAAAATACCATCTCTCGGATTCCATCAGTAGATAACAACTAATCTTCTTAACATGCAACGCCTATCTGTGGTACAGAGATATTGCGGCCGACAAACAATTCCAATATAAAGTAATTTCTCAAAGTCAAAGCCAAACGTCAATTAAACGTGACAAATATAAAGATTATCTCATAAAAGAACTATATAAGTGTCTCCATAAATGCGATATTCTATCCACAACAATAAAGCTCCTCTCGGCGAGCGCTACAAAAATTACATTGGTAATATATCAAGGGGCAACCCTAAATCACTGTACAGTGCAGAAGCTAATGGCAAGTGGGCGTTTAAACATTTTTTCGCCCAATTGAAAAAAATATTTCAAAGGACATAAATTTTTATGAATAAAAACGCGATGCGGAATGTTGCCTTTTGTTCCTGCACGATTAATGTGGCCGAGCTTTTGATAAATTCTTTAATATTTCACTATATGTCACGCAATACAACAATTTCAATTCTCTCTCAGTCAATTTGTATCAGCGATAATGGGCTATTGAACTGCGATATGCAGGCAACTGAGGATGCGAATCATATCAGTGTAGATAATATTACTTATTAAACATATTTTTATATCCAATTAAGAGTGAGCAAAACTAAAAAAAAAATGAGGCAATAGTTAGGTAAGATTGATCCGAGAAAACGAATAATTACATCTATATGTTATATAAGCCTGTATGTATTTACCAACATCCTAATGTTATTAAGGCTTACAAGGAAACGAAACGGAACAGGACTGTTTTGCCTTCATAATTAACTTAAGGTTCTTAATATAGGGTCATAGTGAAGAGGGTTGATATGTTGTTAAAGTCGGGATGACGTAATTGACTTGAAGATAACGACTTCAACTATTACAAATAAGTCTACTTTGTACTTCTTGCAGCCGTTTTTGAATTCAAGGCCGAAGAAAGTTTTTCATAGATTACAGATTAACATGATATGAAAGTTTTTATGTTTAACTATTTATGACCGTGTCTTTTTTAATTTTAGAACGTTATAAATAGTATTTCAAAAATGATATATCTACTCTGTTTTCTTAATAAAAATAGCATTTATAACAAAAGTATGTAATATATTATGATATTTATAATCGCTGATAAACCATTGATCGCTAGAAAAATAATAATGAGCCCGCATTGTTAACGTTAAGCTGATAGCACATATTGTATAGGTGATACAGAATAACACGCGAGGAAATTTAATAGAAAATACTAAGGGCACGTTTACACTGGTTTGTATCATAGCTTGATTTTGTAAAGTTGTTGTTATTTGTTTGGGATTTATGTAGCAGGAATGAATCTTTACTTAACGGTTCCTTTTAAAGTATTAAAAATGAGGTGATAGTTTATTGGGAGTGCTTATAGTAAGTTAAAAAGGTATATATTTCATATACATGGAGTAGTACATACTGTTTTTGATATATTGTTTTTTTCTAACAAGACAATTAAAATATAATTAAATAAAATAAAATACAAAAAAACACCATGTGAAAGCCACGCTAGGTTCGTAGCAATGACGTAGCACCGTAGAATGAGTAAATTCTACGAAAACGCTAGCCGCTACGACAGGTGGGGTGATGAAATTTATGCCCCAGTTGCTCTTAGTAAGTTAGTTATTTTCTTATGGTACTGTTTTATCTATTTATAAATATTATGGGGAGGAAATGAGTTTAACGTCTTCATGTGTGTGATGTGCTCTATACCGGCCTGGCGAGAAAAGGGAAAACATTTTACCTAGGTAGATATACAAGCCACCTGTACAATATATGTTTTTAAATTTCAGTCGGTTTGGCATTTTGGCTCCATTATTTATTTAGTTATTACATCTATATATTTAAAAAAATAATAATAATATTGTATAATTTATGGCAAATGGCAATATAATTTAGCAACTGATGCTGATTCGTTGATCTTCATGGTTAGATTTACCGTAAAGATGTAAATCACAAGCTTAATATATATTTAATGGGACTAAAATATATATATACATAGTTAAGACCAAAAAATAGATATATAAATAGTTTCAACATATAGTTCTTCATACCTCTATTACTTAAAAATGAACGTAAGATACTATCTACAATTCCTTTCCTGCCTATTTATGTTGAAATAAGGAAAAATATATAAAACGGAAGACTCTTAAATATATAATAAACTGTTGTTGTATCATTAAAAATTAATTTAGTAAGTTTACAGAATTTAAACAATATGCTATTCATTAAGAATATATGTCACTCAGAGAGTTTTATAATTTAAGTAATCACTATGTATTCGATTATTAATACCATATTCCAATGCTTCTTTACTTAAAAATATAAACAGAAAAAAATATAAAAATAACATCTTACTCATATTTTTTATTTTATTCAAAACCATTCCTATACGTGTAACAACTTTTAAAATTACAATGAAATGAAACAATAATTGAATAATTAGTGTGGATTTAGTAATTCTTTCTAAAATAATTATTTTTAATTAAAAGAGAACGTACGAATTTATTAAAATTTATAGGAACAAAATAGATAGATAATTAAATCGTTGAATTAATTAAATCAGCGAGCAACAGTTTTAAAATATAATACACCTGAAACACGCTCTATGAATACTCACCACTCACACTGCACGTATCATTTCAATATCCTTCACACAAAAGTTATTCAGAACACAGTCTTACACGGTTGTATTAAGAATGGATCGTTAGGTTCCCGTTAACATCAAATTTTCATTAGGGTACCCGGTAAAAACGCGCCCGAACGTGTAAATGAATTCAACCTGTGTCGCCCCACGTCCGTACGCCACGAGCTCACGGGCAAAACTGGGATGGGAGCTCTAAGTGCTCCGAACCCGAACTCTACAAGAGAGAGATGGAGCTATATGAGAGAGCGAGACAAAAACGGGTGCAGAGGTGCGCAGAAAAGAATTAGATGTTTATTGTGGACTACGTGTAATAGGATAACAGAAGCTGTGCGTGAGAGCTTTTTAGTAGTTTCAAGTGTCAATCTCTAGTGTTTTTGTTATCTCCTTGGTGTCATGTTATCCTGGTACAAATTACGTTTACATATTAAGGTTTATTTTTCTTGTAATATCAGAAAAAGACCGAGTTTGTGATCTTTATTTTGTTTGTGGCTTAGTATTTATTACACAGGTTTTATTACAATTGCTCGTCATTTTTATTCTAAACGAAGAAAATTTTTTTCTATTTGTAGGCCTACCGCTTGTTAAAATTAAAAATTAAATTTGTTACTCCCATTAGTGACATGTATGAACATATTTTTCAACCAATGTTATCACAAACTTTGGGCCTTAGTAAAATATAAAAGTACTAACAATATATTTTCCTACGCTGTAATGTTAGTAATAATCTGTGTGTCAAATATTACACATTATGTTATCTATTAAAAAGTGATAATTATCCTTTTCTTTTAAATAAGTAGTTATAAAACTCTTTTATAATAAAATTGATGTATTAACATTAAAATGTAATAACAGTTACCAAAGATATTTTCCCTCACCGAAGACGTCAAACGATACCAAAATTTGAAATGAATTCAACAACTTATAAATCCGACAAATTCAATAAAAGAAATTCAATTTGAACGAAAGATACAAGCCTGCCGGCAATAATATTATGGACAGTAAATTAACTGAAGCGTGGTCACCCGTGTGGAATGCATAAAATAAATAGACTAGGATTATTTTATTCACCGAATTCGATAATCGCTCTCGTAAAATTTTATTCACTCTGCGAGGCGAATATTTGTGACCACGTGACACCAAATGTCGCACTTTATGTAATTACATTACAGATCCGAAGATATTTTTTTTTACAAGCCAGTTGCCAGCCAGAAGTTTTGTCTTTTAAAATGCATTCTAATTTGTTATTTATGGTATGATTTAAAGATATAATTCTAATTATTCCAACGGTTCGGTTATGAATTAATAAAAGAATTTACGCTTAACATTAAAAAAAATATATATTTTTTTAAAGAAGTTTTTATAATCTTATCTTATGAATAAGTCATTAATTTAAATAAAATTGTTACGTAGAAAGTAAGTGAAATAAGAAAAGGCAGGATTATACAAAAATAACAGCGCCACTTAACCCAACTAAAGTATTTAGGTAAAGCCATCACCAGTACCAGAAAAACATCAAAATCGATAAAGCCATTTAGGAGGAGAATTACGTACAAACAGATACCGATACTTTTTATAGTTATAAAGACAACATGAACCGCAGTAATGTTTTTTACAAAATATGTTACCATTTTGGTTTTGTTCATAATTTTAAAGATGCTAAATACATAATACTCCTTAGCAGATGCCAGTTAATAAATAATACTTCATAATTTTAAAACAAAATATAATATTCCTTTTAATAAATGAAATGTGTTGAGGAGAAATTCATTTCTTCGTTTTTCATTCCACAGATGCAACACATTTTGCAAAATTGCAGATTGCGTTATACAAATTAAACTCAGTTTTATTTGTTTGCTTTCAAGTGGTTTACCGAAGCCTTCTTTTTCCTCATTCCCCATATTTAGTAATTAAATCTTCAACGGCTTGAACAAAAGCAGTAAATTTACTTAATAAAAAGTTATGTTTACTTTAGCCGTTATAACATATAAAAACAACACATAAAAGATCATAATAGGCAATCAAAAATTATTTATACGTGACCAAAACGAGAGTATAATATTATATAGAATCTGCTAATGCATCTTTACAAAGGACGATACGATTTAGGTAAATCGAAAGGTCATTGACAGTCGGACAGAGCTCGCATCACCTTTGCTCATTGTTCGGTGAATGCTGAATACGATCAAATTTTTCATGCAAATCATTCGCGAACCCGTCAACTCATGGTAATGTGTTTTGAAATGCAGTCTACATTATATATGTACATATTTTGACTATGCGAAATTGTTATTGAATTTTAGAAACGTCAGAATTTTTCTTCCCTATACCGTGTTTGAGCGGAGACATGAATATAATATTTTAAATGCCGTATCGTATGTTATAGTGATGCATGCTACATTTATTGTTTTTATTTAATTAAAAACAGTTTTAACCTTTATAATTATTAACGTTTTGCCCAACTTTTAATCCATTATTGGTCACAAGCACCAGAATGTTTCCAATAGTGGAAAATACAGAAACATTTAATTGGAGTTTAACGAGCTATAAACTATAGCGCATAAACCAGTCTGCGGTTATCAGACTGTCGGTGAACTTCAGCTGTACAACTTTAGTTCAGATATAAAGATTTAAGCTCTAATAAAAATAAGCTACACGTCAGTATAAAAAGCCTTAATTTAAATGTAAGATGCAGACAATATATATACATAAAAACATAGTAACAAATATAGGCTTCAAAATAAATATTTACACAGTAATATAGCTTTAATTACGAAGTTCATACAGGTGGTTTTGCTTCAAATATTATCCAAAAATGGTGCATTGTAGTGCAATTTGTATGAGCGTCCACTCGTCCACTGGGAAATTTCCTAGGTGCAGACTGTATAATGAACAACACTGTGTTTATGATCATAAAATGTTGGCAAATTACCACAATCGCTACCGCTTTAGAGATAAGACGCTTTTTAGTGTAATACTTGTCTTATTTGTTTAGTGTATAGTGCACTTTGGTGTAATTTATGAACTTGTTTCACATACTGTTTTTATAACAATCTCAACTTCGTTTTTTTGAAGTTACACCTCTTTGGTCGCGTTTAAGTTTGGCTTAACAAAATTTAACGTAACAGACATATTGTAGTTTATTTTTAAAAACTACGTAAAATTCTATGACATAATCAAACACAATGCGAGTGAATCAATCACCTTTATGTACTCAACTTATAATGTTTATTACGTTTAACAACATAAGATTTAAACAAAGCTAAATTGAACTGTGTAGGTACGAGGATACGAAGCAAGTATGCATTTGTTTTAAGTTTTGAACATATTAGACTTTAATGAGACGATTGAAAATTTGAAGTTTTTTTTATTGTAAACAAATAAACGCAATGACGGCTGTCTAACTTTTTAATTTATATACTCATTGATCAAATATAATTATCCACACAGTCAGCCTGTGATCACTGCCGATGCAACTTGACTATGTGATGCTTATCTTACGTGTTAATTCCTTTTCTTAAATAATAATATACGTGTATTATTTATTTATTTGAATTGTGAATAATTACGAAAATCAGTAAACGAATATTAACATGTACATGTATCTATGTTGAATTATGAAATTAAATGAAATAGAATTACATATTTAAAGTATTTGTGAACGAAAGAGAAGAACCACATGCATACATGCAACAATAACTTCAAGTCTGACCTGTTAAGTAATTGGTCTGAGACGCAAATTTTATTTAAATATACATTAAACATTTTAACATTCCTTTTTCTCAGACTGTTTGGATTATAAGCAACGTCTAGGAAAGAAATTAACAATTTAATGTGAGACCAAATTGTACATTGATTTTGGAATTATATAATCCAATTGGTTTTAAAAAAAACATATAACCAAAATTTTGTTACAAGTTATTTGTACGTACAATTGAAAACTATATTTAGTAAAATGAAGACAATTATAATTCAGGAACTTGACAAAATTTAATTGAATGATTCTAAGAAATCATAATTCTCAGTAAGTGGTCTAAAGGGCTGTTTCCTAGCAACGGTAACTCGAGACGTTATTTATTCTGTCGGTGTTTATTTAGGAGATAGTTTCGTATTTCCGCTGGAGATACAGAAAGGTAGGAGTATATATAGTTTGGCAATTAAATGAGCAATCTACTTGTGTTTGGTTTCTGTTATTGACGAATTGTGTATTAAATCATTGGCGTTAATTATTTATTATGATTTTTAAGAAATACAAGCCTTTGTAATTAAAAGGTCTTATGAACATATGTATTTGAAAAATATGTAACATAAGCATAAAATATTAAAAATTACAAATGTAACAAATGTGTCTGAACACAAACTGTGTATATGAATGTTTCGGTTGGTGAGTAGATCTGGTCCTAGAAGGAAAACGAACATACACTTTCGAATTAATTAAATTAGATAGGTTTTGCAAATCTTATTTTATGAAAACATCTGCATTGCGTTTAAAACAATAACCATTGCATATTCAACACACGTCAGCGCCACAGGCTCATTGTTTTGCAAACAATTGATACATTTTTTCACGTTTTTTTTTTCCTTTATTTGTTGAATGACGCTCGAGGCAATACTGCTAAATGATTTAGATATATGCTTTTAAAGGACATTAGAAATATAATAAAATGAACGACGCATATGTGGATTCTTTATGAATAAAACTTTTAAAAGTTTTAAAGAAATAAATGCATTCAACCATTCAAACTTGAATGTCTTGGAGTCTACATAAACTAAATTATTACAACCACGGGTATGTGTCGGTTACTCTGGCACAGCAATTCTCCACTTTATGACCTCAGTGTTGTAGCTATGCAAGGAACGAATGCAGTTAGTTTCACAATAATTTATAAATGAGAACATCTGATGTGGATTTTGGTTACGATGTAGTTTTATTTTAATAATCGCACTGTCGATAAAAATGGTAATTCTTAATATCTTAGTCAGTCGTCTAATCTTATCGATGATATGAACGTATGAAAAGTCTTTTTCACTTTAGAATGGTTTTTGAGATCGAGTGTACTCTATTGAGTTTTTTAATTGTATGAAAAGATGAAATATTTATTTTTACATTCTCGATAAACTTTGTGGGTTTTATGTGATCCAAAAATAGTACGTGTAAATTAAGAGTTGATTGTTTCAGTTTGTTCATTTTTTTTGTCCCAGTGTTAGTCCGATGAATAAAAGCTTTCAAAGAGGATATAAAAAGAAGATCTTAATGAAGTGTTGTTGTTACTAAAAAAAGATTGAATGTTCTTTTGCTTTAAAAACTCATACTCGTTTGCTTTGTGTTCGCATTTGTAGTTCTATTTATTTTTGCTAGTCCATTTAGCTTAAGTTTAAATACAAGCAATTTATTATTAAAGTTAACAAGGTTAAACGTTTTAATAAAGTCAGGTATAAAGCTTATTAAGCTATAAAGCTTTAAGTATGGAACTAATTAGAATTCTAGAAAAAAAATTGCATTTTAGTGTTTTTTTTAGACACCAGGTATCTTGTATTACTATGAATTTATTTTAAATTGTAAGTAAATCTTAACAATTACAGCATTTTAATGAGCTGAAGAAGGTAAGGAGACTTTATTTACTGTCTAAAACATTATTACATGCCGTTTAAATGTAAATAAACAAATTCTCACAAAAAAAAGTGAAGCAGACAAATTCTGCTGTTTTCATAACACGTGATGCTCCAAGATTAACGCAGCCCGGTACACCCCCAGGACGGTAAGGGTTGGACAAGATTAATTACAAGCTTCACCACTATTCGTCCAAATGCTGAATTTTAATCCCAACGCCTGAATTCGTTTACTGAAACCGAATTTACATTCAAATCGGATTGCGACTGATACTTCCGACTCTTGAAATTTGATTTTCGTGCGATTCCGTGAAATACGCTTAAGTTTGTATTAAATTGTCAATGTGCCTTGACTAGTGTGACGCAGGACCAAGTTTAATTAAAAGCTAAAACCTCTGGCTAATATTGATATGTATTGAAGTTATGGTAATACTGTTTGTTTTAGTATTGATCATGCCAACGCTTCTAGTCCAAGAGGTCAGTACACCTAAAACATTAATTACAATTACAGACGTCTCCATTAATAGTTCACATCTCCGTGAACATTCTGTGCTAATTTAACAGATGCATTCATTAAACTTTTCTTACATTTTTAAATAGTATTATCTTTTGGTACTGTATTTCTTTAATATATTAATAATAATAGAGCAAAACTATTATATCTATCAGAGAAAGTCTCAATATCATGAAGTGGATTTAAAATGAGATCTCTTGTTTTCCGTATCGCAGAGATAAATAAAATATAACGGAATTAGCTTAAAATTTTAACTACATTTACTAACCTACTTACAAAAAAACATTTTATTACATAATAATCTATACGATCACATAACTTAAATAAAAATTCTTAATAACGCAGTCCTTGCTTCCGTTGCACCGAAGATTATATCATATTTTCAGAAAACATTTTATTTGCTAGCCCAAAAGACAATTCAAGATCCAATTTATTTTTCCTTGTTGAAAAGATCCTCTATCTGTTTCATTGTTGTTTTAGTGTGTCCCGCCCTTAGACTTCGCGGAATTTCATTCAGCTAAAAGCAAGAGAATGTGGCGTATTATACCATCGTTATGTGAAGGGCAATGACCTGAGCTTTGTGGACAGTAGGGTGTATAACATTGAAGTAGGTATATAGAAGATTAAACAAGTAAAACTAAATACTTTACCTAAATTGTCAATTGAAATTCAAGTTACTTCGGAGGGTTTAAATCACATGTCGTTTTAAAATGCACCAAGTTGTTGTAAGAGTCCAATTGAGTTAAGTTAAATGTATGGTACATGTTAGTAAATGGGTATTTGTAATGGCGTTGATATTGACAATTCATCGTTACCAAAAAAATTTTTAGAAGAAAATATGTATATTGTATTTGTAAAATTTTATTTCTTTTATTTTTAGTCCAATCAACAAATAAATTAATATCTTATATATAAAAACATATATACATAACTATCCCGTAGTAAACAAAACTTAAGCGAGCAAGAAGACCTGTTTTAAACTGTTGATAAATATTTTAGTGAAAAGGCATATTTTGAGATTAACCCAACTGTAATAAATAAGTCATAATTGATATTATATTGTTTTTGTTACAAATCACAAGTCACAGAGAAAGTGATAATTTGTTGATTCTACTCTACCTATGTAAGGACAAAATTATCGACCATAGAAGGTGTATTCAGAAGAGTTTACGAACCTATATATCTTCCTTATGCATCACTTTAACATATCGCCATTCCTTCCCCCATTTTGAATAAAGACGGCCATTTTATGTTTACTCAGAAAAATGTTCGCTTAAATCTGAGCCTAATTTATTTATCGCGCCAATTTTTTGAAGCGTAAAACATTTTTGCGTCCTTATAAAATATAAGGAAGGCTTTGATGTCTTAAGAGAATTTTTCTGCTCAATCCAACAGATTGGCAAAACGAGTTATCTTTTAGTATACGTGAGGATAAGTCGCTCCTTGTTTATGTACATTAAAATTTTTGCTATCTAGACTTTTATATAAAATTTTATATTATTATTATGAAATTCTATATAATCGTATAATTTAAAATATTTCCTTATATAATCCTTATTTTTAAAATTCTTCATATAATTATGCACTGTTTTCTAGTTTATAAATTATATAAACTAGAAAGCAGTGTCATATGTTTCATTTCAGTATCCTAAGAGAACAAATAAATGCAAGGAGTGTGTTTATTTATATTTATTTCGTTGCTCGATGCACCTCGTCGTCAAACGCACGCATGTCGGTGCTCAGTAGAGTTGACATTGACGACTTTACTATTTGCATAATAACCCTGAGGCGAATTAATGTGCTACTCAGTTTAGATTGTTTTCATTATTGTACACTATAACTATAACTACACTATAATTATAACTACACTATAATTATAACTACACTATAACTATAACTACACTATAGCTATATCTTTAAAACTCTAAGTTTAATATCTATGTTTATTATAGACATTTACAGTAAATTTAATAATTATAATCGATGATATTTCCTAAAACCAATATTTTCATTACAATAGTAGATAATATATTACTATATATTACTTTATATATCGTTAATATATTACTATATATATCGTTATGCCATTAAATAATATGGCTTAAAAATATTTAATCAAATTTAATTTGTAAACTATCAAACACAATATTGTATTTAATAATATGGAATAAATAAAATATATTACATAAAAAGATCAATTATTATTATTACAATCAAATGAGAGGCAAGTGAACCATCTGGGGATGTTTTGGTAGTCTTTATGAAACCACTCGATCATCTGCTTAATGTTTGAATTGTCTCTACTCGAATAATAATTTAACATACATACTATAAATAATTTGATAATTTCCCTATTGTTCGTTAGAAGTTTAGGGTTCTATCTATGGTTTAATTTTTTAGCCAATATTATCTCTATTTAAACTGTAGTATTATTCTAGTACTAGTTTCAGGACCAATCAACAAAATGAACACTGATTCACACTAATCATCAGTTAACTGGAGTAAATCTTTTGGCCTCAAACTGAATCCTAAAAAGACTAAGTCAATTATTATTAGTAGATCTAGATTGTTATCCCAAATTGACTGCTTAAAACTGCCACGCACATTATTTGACGGTGTTGAAGTATCTTTTAATGATTCTATAAGAAATCTGAGATTCATATTTAATCAGAATCTATCCTGGGGACCACACATTACTGAGGTGAGCAGAAAATTTTTTAAGTGTACTGTTTTCTTAAAAAGATTGCGCAATTTCTTTTAAACTTTGTGTGTGGAGTAATGTGGTCACATATTTGCTGGTGCCATAAAGTCGCGTCTCGCGGTTCTGGACTTAATTGAGAGGCTTTTCTAAGCAAAGCCTCTCAGTATTCTACAGTATATAATTTGGTGAGTGTGCGCAAGAATTACACGAGTAAATTCCCCCGTCCCCTTTTAATCACCGGAAGTTCCGACTCGCAGCAGGTATCCATGCTTATGTTGATTATCTATTCCCTCTGTCCGAAAAAAGCGCTTTGCTTTGTCTTTTTTTATTTGTACAGCGAAGGCTAGAACAGCTTGCCTGAGTCGGTATTTCCTGCTGAACACAATGTGGGTGTCTTCAAGAGAACAGTAAATAGGTTGCTAGGTTAATGCGCCGTACCACCTATGACTACATTTTCACTTTCCATCAGAACTTAGATAGTAAAAAAATGACTTCCATCAAAATTACCCCTGTCTCATTACTTATCCTAACTATTTTTGACTACGCTGACATTTTATCTTGATATTACAGAAGAGCAGCTAAACAGACTTGAGCGCTTACAAAATTTATAATTTAGCTTTATATTTGGTGTACATGAATTTTACCATGTCTCACTATTCCGTGAAAACCTCAAGTGACTGCCAATTTGAATTTTCAGAAATATTCATATACTTCTCATTACATCTCATTACATTTAAATCTTTGTTCGTTATTCTTACGTCTTCTTTACTCTATACTGTTCAATTCACTAACTCCTTGCTACCAAAAGGACGGTTTGAGTTTTTAAAAGACTCACATAACTGTTCTCTTTGTTATATAGACAACTTACAACTAAAAATTCCTTCTCATTGTACTACTGTCTATATGAATTTCTTTACTGTCCAAGCTTCTCGTCTCTGGAATTCCTTGTCTTCCTGTCTATTCGACGAGCTCAATCCCTCATCATTTTTAAAAATGACGTAATAAAACATTTTCCTTACATATTGGTTACTCTTTTTTCTCTTATGTCTTTTGTGTCTTCATAATAAGCTATAAACTAACTAATTATGTATATAATAATTACAATACTATACTAAAACATAGTGAATATCGACGAATAATTAAAGATTTTGATAATATACTTGATGATCATAAGAAATTAAGTGACTGTAAATAAACTTTTAATAATTATATTATATAATAGTTACATTCTTATAAAATAGTAATTCTAATATTAGCTTTAGATTTGGTTATAATACGGTTTAAATTTTGAATGTTTTGCGAAATATTTTATTCTCCATCTACTATAATTATAAATTAATTTTGATTGCATTATGCTATAAATGTATATTGAAAATATTTTATAATCAATCATGAGTACTCATCAATATTGATTATAAAACAATACTTTTTCTTATCTCCTATCTTCTTATCTCTCTAAATGATTAAAAAATATATTATTTTCTCCTATATAACTTAATATTATTAAGTACTTTTTTAGCATAGCACAGATATTTATATTAAGAATGTTGAGGCAAAAAACAGAATGGTTACATCCTTGTGTAAATTGTACTAGTAATGTGTATTAGTAATATTAGCCCTTTTGTATATTTATCTCATATATAAAAATAAAATATGGTACCTACTATTACAGACGGATTAAGACTATTCCAAAATATGCTTCGAAACATATATAACCTTAAATAAATTTAATAACCATATATCATATAACCATAGGTAAACTTTTAATGACCACGTCTAAACTAAACAAAATTGATCGTTTTCTAGTTGTATGTTCTTAGTAACAGACATATTAAATGACTCCAGCGATACCAATTTAGCAGGATGTTCAAACAGCGCCAGTTTCATTAAGTAATTGTTAATTATCTCGCTCCATTGCAATGGCGTCTTGATAGAGATGGGATATTAATTTCTTTTGGGGGAACACATTACCCGCTGCAGTTTTTAACTGTCAACCTTGATTGTATGCCGGCCCCTTCCCCTTTACTGGATCCACTTAGATGTGATTGAAAGTTTTGACGTTGAGCAATTATGAGATATAAAATAATTTGGAATATTTTAAGTCTGTAGTAAATATTAATCAATTCATCATATAAATTGCTTTGGACAAAGAAATATATGATTAATTAAAGACTATTTGTCCTAGTATGTAGGTACGAGTATTTATGAAATAATAATAATAATAATAATGTTGTTTTTTTTTAAATGTTATATGTATAAATGTAAATAATAAGATTCAAATGAAATAAATGATAATAATAATAATAATATGTGAGATTTTTTTTGTTTCAAGACCACTACAAAAGACGTGGGAAGTTTTCAAATATAACTTATTTTTCGTATTTGCAATTGTAAGAGAGCAAGACACTTTGTTTGTTGGAAATATTTATATTTGAAAAGTTACATCAGTTGCGACGCTGCATTTGTTTCAAAACACATGAGGAAAGTTGACATAGATCGATTGCACGTAGCTGTGATTTGTATTTCACTATAAGCTCTGTTGGCGACTTTACCCGCACGGACAAACACACTAACCACTATATTTAACATTATAGTGACCATTATTGAGTATTGCTTTTTATTATTATATCATTTCCGATATCTGTCGAAAGCAAAACTAGTATAAAAGTTTCCTTGATTATTAAATCATAATTAAGATAATGTAAAGAGTAAGTCATACCATCTTGTTATATTTGTACAAATAAACAGGCAGACAAGGAGACTTAATTTTTGTATGTATGAACATATGAAATATATTTTAATAAAATTGTATTATGTACAAAACACTTCAGCAGTCATTCGGTTTAGAATTACAGAATGGAAGTGTGACAGTGGCATCGGTCCCGAGGGTCTGCAAAGTGCAATGCAAGCACTTGGAACGATACGCGGATGAGGATTTGAAACGAAACTTACACCTGGGATCTATTTTCTTTTGCAAACAAACAGAATGGTTGAAGTTTTGAATAATTTATTTATTTATTTTTTTTTTTTTTCATTAAATCATCTAGTAACAAAAACTTCATTTATAATTGAATATAGGAAAAAAATAAAAAAAATAATTTATCTTAGTATGATATTGCAACGTATATAATATATTGGTTACTTACTATCAACGGCGCCGTGTTATATTTTTAACTCTGGCAACATGAAATGAATACATTCTGTGATTTTTTTTATTTATATTTTGTTATAAAATTTATTAAAGCAAAGAAAAATCCACACAACTTTTGGTTTCGCTATTCAAGTGAGAACACTTTAAAGATCAACACTTACCACGTTATTTTGTTATTCCAAGATTGTCTCATTGTTCTATTTCTTCAGATAACCTAATTGGTCTGAAAAGTAATTAAAGCTCATTGTAATTAACTGGCCTTGTCTAAATAAGCCTAATAAAGCCTAAATATCATTCGCATCCATTAAATCATTTAGTAAAAAACATCTTAATTTAGAATTTATTATAGGAATAAAATAAAAAAAGATAATTTATCTTAGTTCTGAATTGTAACGTTTATAATATGTTTTGTGTTATATTTTTAACTCTGGCAACATGAAATGAATACATTCTGTGATTTCTTTTTAATTTATCTTTTACTGTACTTCTATATCATGTTCCATTGTGTTCAGTGTCATTCGTACAGCGTAGTGTAGCGTCAGCACACCAAGCACGATATTAAAAATGCAAATCCAGCTCAGAATGAAAATTCTAGTTTTCTGGGTCAACATCTAAGCGCAAGAATTGATTATGAGAACAATACTTATGTACTGTACGTTATGGTTCTTATTTGTCAAGAAATAAGGGCCATAATTCACAGTTATTCAAGACGTAGAATTATCATTCACCTCATTTCCTCATGCACAGTGAGACATTGTACTTGAAGTGTTTATTCTCGCTGAAGCTGAAATTAAGCTATTTCGATGTCATTGATATACATTTATAGGACTGTCGAAACTAATTGGTTTATTTTTAAAGTAACTAGTAATCTCTTTATAAGTTTAAACTATAATGTATTTTCTTTTTACTAAAGCTGTGTGTGTAAATTGTTTATTATTATATTTATCAAATGTATTTGATAAAATACGTAGTGTGAGCTTTACTGTGTTGGTGTGTGTAGGTCGCTGGTCGCAGCTGCGTTCCAGGAGGTAAGAAGCTCATTCAATATTTACGATTCTTGCAAGTGTGTGTGTATGTGTGTGTGGTGAAAGTGTGAGGAGACATCAGAACGAATCAAATCACTAATAATACGTAACGATAAGAATGTGTTAGTTAATTATATTAAGAATTATAAGCTTTCATTTATATACGTTTTTGTTCATATATTTTGATATATTTAAATGATATATTAAGGTATTTCTTTTATCTTCTATCCAAATTTAAATTGCAGCAAATAAAAATATAAAAAGTACCTTGTTTGTAGTTACGTCAATAAAATTATTACCATATACTTATAACTTGGTCCACAGATCCTAAGACATACATTCGCTATCAGTATGTTGATATAGTATAGCTAGGATAAAGCTTACTCAGACTGCAACAACAATGCATAGTAAACCAGCTTACAAAGCTTCATAATAGACTAATGGACAGCCAAAGGGATTATATAATACATAAAAATATTATTTTATTTTACAAAGCTGGTTGTATAAATCTGACACAAAGTTCACGTAAATTATTTGTGATTCGACCATTCTTTAGTTTAAAATGTGAGGGTTTTGTTTGATGAACTGACGGACCAACTATCAGACATACATCTGTATGTGTGACGGTTGGTCCGTCAGTTACGACGTAAATACTGGACGGATTCTAATCTATAATACGGAATCAATATGATTGCATATAGATATATAATGACCAACTAAATAACATAGACTACCCTTTATCCCTTAAACTACCATTGAGGTACCGTGCAAGGCAAGGCTACTATGTCGGCTACTTTAGTTATGACATTTTCTTAAGTAGTCCTTTGCTCCCTTTTCCCTTTTAAGCAAACACATTATTTTGCACAAGTCTCAAATAATTTCTTTGCTATTATATAATTAATTAAAAAAAATCAAGTAATTTATATTTATAACTGGGTTAAAATTTGTGCTATCTACATTTATGGTGAAACTACAACAGATTAGTGTTTTAAGATTTAAGATTATTTAGTTTATTTTAGCTCGATGATTTATAACGTTAATAATCACTTACTAGTGTTTTTACATTTAAGAGTATTTAGTTTATTTTATATCGATGATTGATTAAATTTTAGATTAGACTGAATGTAATAATCACTAACCTATCTACGAGTTCCTACTGTCGTAGCGCCAATCCATTCGGCCATTGATTCTCTTATTACAATAATATTACAAATTAATATATCTTATATATGTTTAACTTTACTAATATTGTATAAACACAAGTATAATATACATACACACATACATACCTACTGCCTAAACTTACATAATTTGGCATGCAGTTCTGATACTCGATATACTGAAGTTAACAAGTTCTTGAGCCACAGATTTCCGTAGAAACTATGCCACTGTTTCAAATGCAGAACATTCTTAGGAAGAGCTTTTATTCAGAAGCTAAAATAATTGTTACTAATTAAATGACAAATATAATTTTTGATATGAATAACTTCGAAGAATTATAATAACGTCTATATATCTTTATAATTCGAGTATTGTATATTAATTTTTAATGAAACAACAATGCTTATAATAAAGCTTAAGCGAATTAAATTATCTATTTAGGTTTTATTGTAAAAAAAAAATACTTCAATTACTAATCGCTTCCGCTTATCACAGTATACTCGCCCATGACCGCAGCCAGTGCACTAGATCAACCGTCAAACTCAGATACCGTCACGGGATTTTTGCACCTATTTGCATACAATAGGAAATATTTTAGCGAAGCGTATTTCCATTTAATCCCGACTTTCAGCACTCTTTTAGTGTAAAAGCATGCTCGGTGGAAGATTTAAGAGTTTAAGAGCTCGGTGTTACTTCATGACGACAAAGCGGTATTGTAACGAGTTGAGCCCATTTTCAGACATTTCTTTTCAGTTTATTCTAGAATTATTCCAACTGTAAATGTAATACTAAATTATTACATTTACCTACTACTTAATTTAACTATTATCTAAGCAAAAATGTTGCTAGGTCTTAAAATAAATAAAAAAATATGATATATTGCTACTTTATTAATAATAAATATATTTACAAAAAATACAAAATATGATAATACAATCTCAATTTTTTGTATATTTAAGCCTATTTTTAATGCAAAATATTAATATTTAAAAACCATTCTGGAGCCCGCACACATAACTCCTCGTTCGAATAAAGCACCCAATATATAAGTAGAGAATATTTTCGTCCGTAAAATTATTTTAAAACCTATTTTAAGGAGCTTAAATATTCAACAGTATTCAATATCCATAACTTTTAAACTCAATTTCTATACGAATACGCTTTCCGGCAATTTAAAGAAATTTATGGGAACTTAAAGCACAGACTAAGGACTTCACCTATTTACTTGACACGTTTTATAGAGTACAAGAAAGATTATTGTTACATTTTAATAATATTTAAAGGTGGTCTGTTAGAATTATTAAAAAGTTTTTATATATTGCTAAAAAATGATTAAAAGGCCTATTAATATCAGAAAGGTAAACGTATTATATTGTATGAGATAATGGCCAATATATTCTAAACATCAATAGCTGCTTTAACTAACATTCTGTTCTTCGGCAGCCTTGTGTGTCAACAGCATTCATGACTTATTGGTAACTGAATTATTCTTTGAAAATTAAAATATGTTATTATTATTATTTATATCTATACATATAATAAAATTGTCACTGATCCATTTCTGTACATGAAAAATATTAAAAAAAACATCATATGGGGCTTTATAAGAGCAAGAGAACCCAAAACAATAGTATTTCAGTTGGTCTGTTTGTCTGTGTCTTAGTGTCTGTATGTTTGTGCACGCTAATCTCAGAAACGGCTTAACCAATTTGAATGCGGTTCTCAGGAATATAATGTGACAGTCTTTACTTAACATTTATTGCTTATTTCATTTTAATCAGTTATGAAATAAAAAAGTAATGTCAATTTAGGTCAACCACATAATAGGCACCAAGAAAATCTTCTTCTATACATGTAATATATCTGTAGAGGAGTAGTCTCTGTACATTGTAAATATTACATAATAAATAGCTAGGATGTGAAGGGATAACTAACAGTACCCATTTCTAACAATTTAATTGTTTTTCTGTTTATTTGTTGGTCTTTTAGTTGTGCACGCAACACGTAAAAATATATAGCCAAATTAAATAAGTTGTATACATAAAATTTTAACGTCACTCTGAATAAACATTTAGTTTTTTACTTTCGGCACGCTCTTCACTCTCCCGAAATATATATTAAATATATTATTAATAAATATTAAATGTGTTCAAGTGAAGTTTATTTATATACATACAATAAAACTGTAACTGATCGCTGTATGAACATCGAAAAAAAAAATTAAGATTCATAATGGGGCGGAGGGGCCTTTATATAAACAAAAGAACACAAAACATTTTTTTCTTTTGTCTGTTCGTCTGTATGTCTGTATGTTTGTGCACGTTAATCTCAGAAACGTATTAAACCATTTGGATGCAGTTTTCGGGAATATGTTGTCATGGGCTTCACTTAAAGTTAACAAATAAAGATGTTAATAAACTCTTATTTTCGTACAATTGCTACTTACCAGTGATTAAACATACTCTTATAGGTACGCAAAAACTACTTGATTGAATTCGATGAAACTCTGAAGGTTAAAAGTTTGTACATACATTGGTAGGTAAAAAAGGTACGTTTTATCGACATCTACGCGTACGAGGTCGCAGGCACAGCTAGTATAATAATAAATATTCCTATTGAATTATGTCCTCATTTATATTGCACCAAAACTAATATTAAATTAATATCCTGTAATTTATACAGATCGCATCTCACACATTCCATTAGCGGTACATGAATAGGATTAATGGTCTAGTCGCGGGAACCAACACGATATCATACGAATTTGTAACATAATAGCTGCAGCTTTATAATAATACTATGCGGTGTGACAGGAGGACTGGAGGAACACATTAATAGAATACTTATAGTATACAGGGTTATTTGTAATTAGTTGGCCACCTCTTGAAGGCAGCCTCTATGACTCTTTAAAATAATAGTGTTTTTTGAATTTAAGTTTTGCCATACAAAATTTATTAGTTGTCTCTGAACTGGCATTAACACTGAGCGTCGGTATGGCGCCCGAGCGTTGACCTTTTAAGTACTTCTTACGAAATACAGAGTAATAAGTAATAGAGAGAGCAACAATTTTTTGTTTCGTTTTTTTTGTGTTATTTATTAACATTTGTAAAAAGTTGCAGAACCTATGTTGTTGAGATTGATGTAGAGAGTATGCCTTCTAGAGGTGTCCAATTAGTTACAAATAACCCTAAGAGTTAAATGTTTTTTTTATAAACCGAAAATATCGAAGATTAAATAATTTCTAATGAAATTAAATAACTTTTAGTAACAAGTTGATCTTTGAAGCATTTTATTGTATTATGAATGAGGAGGTACCATTAGTTATATATTAATTCTAATATGGTAGAGACAACAGATTTTCCTTAAAGTACTTAAGAAAATAATATAAATAGGATGCATTTTTATAAGAAAGCTGAATATTTTATACCACTTATACATACCTATGTAGACTGAACGAAGAAGCGATCAAAAGCTAATGTTACATAAAAGTTACAGTTATTTATCATTTACAAATAAATATATCGGGTATGTGCCACCTCATATATGGGGGGTTTCCTTATTATTTAGTACGACCTTCTTAGTTTAATGCAAAGTAATTAACAACAAAATCGATTTGACTGGTTATATGACAAATCGATTATCATTGTTATCTTTGAAGCGGACGACTTAACTCACCCTCCTATACAGTTTTCTCATAAATCATTGTGGCTTGTCGCTTTTTACCGACACCCGTGGACTTGGTGTGTGGTTTAAGTTAAAGGCGTTTCAACAAAAACTTTTCATGTTTTTTACAAGTACAAGAAATGTAAAATATCGCATTTTAGGCTTGAAGCTACTACTTACACAATATTATATGCTTAAAGATTGTTTCAATATCAGATTATATAAATAATATTATACAGATAATGAGAACATTTTTGGTTGTATGATATTAAATTTTATAATTACTATCTACTAACTAATAAGAGAAAATTATATTAAAAATATTATAATACGATAATATTAATGACTGCAAACATAGTATTGTAACTAAAATCTCTATGATGTCTTAATTTCATTTAACAATACAATATTTTGCATTATATAAAACTATTACATAAAATAATTATTAAACATAAAATATATTTATCACAAACTCGGAAAGTTTTTAACTTATTCCGCCATCTTCAAGTCTTTTGCTTTGTTATTTATTTTTGACGTTAGATTAAGTCATTGTGTATTAATATATCCTCTCGATAGTTTAATAACCGTTTTAGAAGTTTTACAACAAAATTATAATACTAAATTAATTCAACTTTAAATCATTTTTGTATTTAAAAAAAATCCACCCGAACACATTATATATGTAAATCGTTTTATTAAGTAAGTTAATGTAGTTGAAACTGATTAAAAAAAAAGTTAATTACTCAAAACAAAACAGACAAATATACTCAACACTTAATTGAAACGAAACGGGATCCTACTGGTGAAATTAAAACCAACAATTGTATAATTTATGCATCGCCACGGTCTCCAAGGCCCCGTGCTGTTCCCGTCCCTTTAACCCGCTGATAATTAAATGCCATGCCATACTTCACGATTTCATACTGGTCAGTTATACCCCGAGACCAAATGGATGTTTGAAATTTAAAAAATAAATATTATATTTTTGTACATAGCATGTGTGCTAAAAATTTGATGATGCAATTTTATTTTATGACTATTTATTTATTATTAGTTTTTGTCCTCGGTTTCGCATATAGTTTTCAATTTAGGTAACACATAGTAATACTCAAAATCCAAATCTACCTTATATACTCTTACTCTCTACTCAAACACCAATAAAAAAAATGTACTTAAATATGACCCATATATATTTATAATTTATATGTAAATATTTTAGATTATATTGAGTAAGAATTATTTGTGAGAAAACATGTAAATAGAAACAGAGAACATAAAAAGAAATGACCCTAAAACAAATATTTATGTGTATATTTTAGACCACTTCCAAAGAAAACAAATTTATGTCGTTACATATACCTATATAGAATACAACGTGGAAAGACAATTTGTTTTAGAGAAATCATAGAGCAAAGGTAATAATTAATCTTTAAATTTAGAGTTAACGAAAGCAAAGACGTAAAATGAATCTATGGTCATTTCAATCACAGACTCACCATATCAAACTATATACAGTTTCTCTGTACCGTCTCATATCGTATAACGCAATTTGATATTAGGTATGGATATTATTGATAGCTCAAATATACATCTTGCTTTCCGAAAGGCAATTCTGAATATAATTTAATAATTCACCTGCAATTTCACAGCGGCACGTCATGGTGACGTACGCGGTAACTCAATATGGCGGCAAGCGAGGCTCGTGGCCGCGGGCGCGTCATAACCCCCAAATCACATTAGCGTGTATAGATTACCGGAAAATTAAACCTCCGATGTAGTTATAATCGACTCGTATCGACGATATTACCTACAAATATATATTATTTATAAAAAATATATTAAAACCTTTATTATAATACTAATATACTTTTAAAATAACATATACAATTCACTGTTATGTATTAAGAAAGGCAGGCATTCCGGAAATGTTTAATAAACACGAAACTATTTACACAATCTACAATTGTGTGTAAACTTTGTTGTATTGTTAAATATTTCAATTTCAAAGGTTTCAGTAAATGTCAGTTTCACCGTCATTAGTAAAGTGGACACTTTTGAACCAAACATCTGCCAATGATAGCTCAGTGCTGGTTGTGAAGAGGGTATTTTGAAAAGTAGCAACCTACAGAAATTAAAACCACAGAATTACTAACGTTTAGAGCAGATGGAACGTTAGAACTAATAATGATTGTATAATTATATGGGTTTTGTTCAGTTTCAGTTCAGTTTTAGTTTTGTAGCTTAAATACCTTTTAATCTGATACTTTTTAAAGGCAATTTACATTATTATTTTTGTTTCTATACAATATTATCCAAATTGTTTAAACGAACTATTTTCTATTTTAGGTACTTAGTTGTTTTAACTTCCTCTTGTTTAATTAATTACGAGTAATAAAACTCATTAAGATTTATTTATTTTAATCAAAAACATTAAAATGAAATATTTTTTATATTATTATTAATTGTTGTTGTTTTTACTTGTAATGTATATTTTTAAGTGAAAAACATTTGGCTTCATAGATAAATTACTTCAATTCTCTCCAAAGTTATAATTAGCGGTCGCTTAAATTTTGGGAGGGGAGAGAAAAATATGAAATTATATTTTAAATTTTGATAAGCACGGAGAGGAGACAGTTTTAAGAGTTGATAAAAAATATTTATGAGGTTTTCATTTCACTTCGTAACATTTTACTTAAATTAAATTTGCATATTTTTTAATTTCTGTATACCGAGTGATGTCGCATGTAATTGACATACATCCTCCCACAACATAATGTTAAAGAATACATTTTTAGAGAATTAACATTTTGATTTATTTCACAGATTGAGTCTTAATGTTAAATACTCATTAGACGAGGACCTGACATCTGGATATTGTCCAAAAAGGTTTCTTCACAACATAAATTGTTATTTTTTTATATATTTTTTTTATTATGACTACTCCACGCCCGTGTCTTTGACTGCAGCAAACAGATAAAAAAAAATATTTTAAACAGATGATCTGAATGTTTCTTTCTATGCGAATGTAGTCATAATCGATAAAAGTTAAAAAATATTCTATAATTTCTGAAAGTAAAATACTTAGAGATATTAATACAAATACTGATTTGAACCAGCCACTTTTGGAAGTTTCTGAAGATTGCAATAATTTAATAAATATATCATATTTTAACAAATTATACAAAATAAAATACTCGAATGGCTTTTAAGAGAGTAATAAAATCTCTCAATTACTTTCCTATTTCTTTTAAATTACAATAAACATGTCGTTCGAGAAGTTATCTTCTTATAGTTCGAGCAATTCTCAGTCGAGTCCAAACTTTTAAGATTTATAAACCGAACTGTTCTCTCATGTTCCATATTTATATGTTACATTCAAATCTTTACGAACATTTCATAACTTTATTTTGATTCATTTTGTTCCGACAGTTGTACGATTCTTATTTCATTTCCATTTAAACTATGAGTTTGGTACAATTAATGTTTCTGTTGAAATGTTTTCATTATGTTATTAAGTACTCAAAGCCATTTGACATTGTTGTTTTAGTTCACAAAATGTTCATCTTTGTAAGATAACTTTGTCCAGCGCGTTTCACACTGAACCACTATGTAAATAGTTAAACACCCTAAATACAATTTCATTTACCAGCGTGGGTAGACTAACTAAATACTAAATTAAAGTGTTGAATGTATGCATCTAAAAACTGAACAAAATGGGACACTTTTTCCTTTTAAATTAAATGTAATTTTGAGTAAAACACAAAACGTATTTCGAAACACCTTAACCAATCCCATTCCCTATTGACTCTTGCCACCTTTTTACTAAAAAATAAACAAGTTGGTAAAAGTAAGTGAAAAGCAATAACAGTTATGTTTCTCGGGCGCTATAAGTTTAAATTCGGGAACGGTCAGAAATCGTGTCCCGGAGGACACTAGATTTATGTGAAGGAGTACGTACGGAACAGATGTTGTTGTTTTAAAGCGATCTTATAGTTCGTGACTTTGTATTGCGATTTATACAATTTATTTCGAGTACTATGTTGTACTAAACAGAGATAACTCGAATTCATCAAGGTTTTAGAACTATTGGTATCGGGAAATCAGCTTAGAACATATAGTTACTTAATAAAGATGATACGATATTACTAACATTTATGTCATATAATGAAATAATTCCATTAAATCTTTCTAAATTTATTTTGGATCACTTCAAGGTACGAAAAGTGCGCTCGTGGAACTATTTTGGCAATAGCGAGTTTGTATAATCTCTCATAGAGTTTAGTTTTAATGGAGGTGATGGCTGATTTTCAAAACCTTAACGGTTCATTGTTGTAAATGTTTATTTTTATAAGTGTTTATGTGTTCATATAGAATAATATCAGGACAAATTACACACATTAATCTAACCCCTAAGTAAGCAAATTATTTGCTTGTGTTAAGGGTGTAAGACAACGATACTAATACATAGAAATACACATATAAATACTGAGAATATATTTAATAAACGACTAAACTTAGAAACACAGATATATATTTAATAAACGACTAAACTCAGAAACACAAACATCAATGCTCATCACATAAATGCCTGTCTCTGCTGGGAATCGAACCCGAGCCCCATTGCGCCGTGACCCGTTAGAGGTCTGCGCTAACCACTCGACCAACGGGGTGGTTACGGTTCGATATGTCTATACTCAATCAATTATTTCATTAGTAGTGTGTGCTCTTATTTAAAATATAAACATTGTGATGTCGCCTAAATGTTTTAATTGAGAAATGATATTACTTATAGTATAACCATGTGATTATAATACTTCAAGACATATAATACGTATGTTCTATTCGCTGGTATTCCCTAGGCCGTAATAAAATCAAAACTCTACCAAATCGCTTTACGACCGCCGGTCTTGGTAACTTAGCACTTTGTCTCAACTTAGCCTCTTAGCTGGCTAAGAGTAAGTTGTTTAAACCCTTTGAAATATAACTTTCTTACTAACTTATTGAAAATGGAAAATACGCAGAAACTTTATAACTTTATTTAAGTTACTTAACGAATATCTATTAACATATTTTCTTACAAGAATCCAATTAATTGCTAAATTCCAATTAATTGGAGCTTATTGTTCGAGTTAACTTAACATTAATATTTTCTATAATACAAATTATTAAGTTACTCTTTACAGTACAAAATAAAATGTGATAAATATTTCAATGTCTATTTTGAATATTATGTTCGTTTCATTGTTTTATAAATACATTACGTATACGTTTTATATATTTTTAGGGCGATATGCAAAATCGGTGTGGTATAAATTTATACATTTCTAATGAGTTCTTCGTTCCTGATAGGCCTCCTAAATACATAAGATATGATTTTAATATACCTATCTTATAAAACAGTTCATATTGTTAAAACTTTTAAACATTTGCGACGAAATAACAAATATAACATAATAAATAATGAGTAAACACACTCACAATTTTTGTTTGATAAATAACACAAATATTAATTTATAATTTCATCCGAAGTACAAATAATAATAATAAACATAATATTTATATATTTACAAGTAGAATATAAATTATTTATCATAAAGTAAACTGTTTAAATGCAACTTGTCGCAATGCGTATATGAATGCAATAATGGTCTCAGAGCGTGGAGCTACATCGTAATGGCTCGTAAGAGAGACGCGTGCGGCTCTTCGTAGCGTTTAATACGTACTCTGTAACTTGATTGATAGATGTTCTGTCATATGTAGATCCCAGGAATAAATATTAATAAAGTCATTCTGGTTCTTTGTATAACTTTTACACAATTCTGTCGTTAAATATTGTTTGTAACAAAAAAAAATACATTTTTTATTTTTTATCATCTTTGCATGTATTTGCATCCTACAGAACATATTTTACCGAAGAGTATTTCTATTTCATTTATTCCACATTTTCAGCACTTTTTTTTAGTGTAAGAGCGTGCTCTGTAAGATTTAAGAGTTTAAGCGCTTCATGTCACTTCATGACGACAAAGCGGTATTATAACGAGAACAACCTATTCTTGAGATGATTTACACTGTAGATATCTAATTTTAGAGTTCTTTACAAAATATTCAGCTTAGAAGTTGATTAAAATAACATTTTTCAACACACGGTTCTCTAAATTTATTGTTATTTGATCGATAATCCAAAAAACGTAATCTTTTATGAAAAAGGCTTTGATGTTACACTTAAATATTATATTTAAGACTTAATTATCTTTTATAATAAATAACTAATAAGGTAAAATATTTAAATTAAAAAAAGTACTTTAAAGTAGGTATATCATATAACAACACGCTGTAGCAAAAACCGGATAATAAAGATATTTCATAAGTGGAACATATTTCCTTTGCTAAAATCGTTTTAAAACCTATTTTAAAGACCAAAATGGTGTTCTGGGTCTTAAATATCTAACAGCATTCAACATCCATAACTTTTAAACTACATTTTTATACGAATACTCTTTCCGGCGATTTCAAGAAATTTATGACGACTTTTAAGCATGAAGTAAGTAACTTTTAATATATTTTAGCTTTAAACTGTTTATATTTATAAAGGTAAAAGTTAATGTTTTATTGTTGAAGACCAATTTTTTTTAAGCTTTTGTTTATTAAATATTAAGCAATTTATTCGTTTTATAAAAATGATTTGCTAATGACATGGCCATGAAATATTTTAACATTGGCACTTAAGAAACTGAATGTTGAAAATTATTTTTAATTATTTTTTTTAATTTAAAATGAATATTCCTATTTCCATGATGGGGCTATCTGCAAAACAAACCGACATTAAACTAATTGTAATCATACACAATTCACATATCGCAATGCGTACATTCAGTAGCACGTACAGACAGACGATTAATGGTCTAATCGCGGGACGTTAAACAATGTATTGAATGTCATTGTATTGTCCAACCAATTTGTTAGTTAGTAATTGAAGTAATATAATGCATATCAGTTGTGTTATGCCAATTCAAATAAACAAAACATATATTGGTTTTCAATTTTGTATATGAAAAAATTATACATTTTGTTTATTTATTTATACATGTCAGTTTAATCCAATTTAAACCTGAAGGCATGAAAATTTAATTAATGAAGACGAAACAGTTAAGCCGCCTATTTATTTAACGATGTTTGAACCTTGAATGAAATTAAAACCGACAATCGTATCATTTATGCAGCACCATCGTCTCTAAGGCATTATCTTTCCCTTCCGTATAACCCTGCGTGTAACCCACTTATTATACCCCATGGCTTCACGGACCTTTATAATTAGTATAAAAAATATACGTATTTAAACCTTAATACTTAATAATAAACTAACCATAATTCTATATGCATTTTTATATTCTTTATCTACTCCTATACTATAATACAAAGATTATAAAACTGAAAACATTTTTTTTAATGACAAACATTACGTAGAGGCCAAAATAAAAAATTAAAAAGTTTTATTACGATACAGGTCTTGTATGGACACTTGTATCATTATATAACTTTTTAATCATAACGATACACCTATACAACCTCCAGCTGGACCAAGGAGGTTGAACCTCTACTTTAAAAAAAAAACATGCGTGCGTACAAAGTACACATGTCAGAAGTGAAACTTCTTTGGCGAACTAATTTATAAATCTTGTTTATATTTATACAAATCTAAAACTTTAAATTTCCAAAATTAAGAGTAAGGGAAAAAGGAAGATAGGTAAGGAATTTAATTGTCATTAAAATAAAAAAAGTGTTGAAAATTAATGTAAGTTATAAATTTAATTTTTTCAATTTATTTCTTCAATATTTACATTGTTCGACGTTGTTTGTATTGGTATTATTGTGACTAAAGCATTATGATAGGTAAAATATGCAACATAAGTTCGTGTTTCAACATTATCTAAATATCTTGTAAAAATAGCATCTATTGTCGTTCCTGAATTTGTAGTTGGTGTGTTTGGATTATTATTTAGCTGTAGACTAAATTTTTCGTCTAGAAAGTTAATTAATGGTTTGGAATCATCAACTGCAAAATTAATGTTAAAGTCACCACCCAAAACAAGCGGTATTTTATCATTCTCATTACCGAGAATAGCAGCACCTCCGTGGCTGTATGGAAGTAATTGGTGATGCAAGAAACTAATTATATCTTCAATTTTTTGATTAATTGATATGTATACAGCAGCGAAAATTATAACTCTTGGCTAGCTGCATTTTTTAAAGCCTTTTTTCGGTCTCTAAATTCTCGTGAACGTTCTGTTGATGTTTTAGCTGGCCGTCTAATAGATATTTTATTTTTAAGTGTTTCACACTCTCGCACCACAATTTTTGGCATTGCAATCTGAAAATGAAAAGTTATTTGAAATTAATATTTAATAATAAAAATAATTAAAGAGAATTATTAAAATAAATTTATTTTATATTGTTTGAAAAATAATATAGTCAAATCTCAGATGTTGAATATTAAATTAAAATTCCTCGTGATTTTTTGTAAATATTAAAAATACCTAATCCAATTTAAATATATACAAAATTTTTGTAAATTAATGATAACTCTAGAAATTCCAATTTTTAAATTAAAATTTCGTCGAAATAATTTATGAAATATTGTTATTAGTGTTTTATGCACAATGATTTATTGAAATCTCAAATGACGAATTGTAAATAAAAATGCCACGTGTTTTTGTCAATATTAGAAATTATTAATTAAGTTTTGTTTTTGAATTCAAATTTAGAAAAGCGAATTTATGAAATATTTTTATTTTATGGTAAATGATTTATTAAATTATCAAATGACGAGTGGCAAGTTGAAATATCACATGTTATTTGTAAATATTAAAACTACCTAACCTTCAAACCAATTATCATAAAAAATTGTAAATTAACAAAAAGATAACAGATATATTACTTACTTCGAATAATTGCTTGATACAGGACAACTTACAAATTTATTCACAAAGTTTTTATTTATAAAATTCACTTACTGTTTATTCACTGTAGAAGTGTCTAATAATATTGTAAATATTACGCTATGCGACAGAAATGCCATCTAAAGTTCTAATAATTAACCATTAAACGAATACACAACCAATAGGGCGTGTATTCTTTCTCGATATCCCATATTCTATCTCTCTCTTGTTCAGTCTTTCTCACTATAGCTCTCTCCCACCTCACGATCCATAGCACTATGCGTGATACGACGTTCGCTCTGTCTCACTTTTTCTCTCAATCTTTCTCACTCGCTTGCTCCCTACTCTCGCTCCACGGCTCATGCTACGTTCGCCCTGTCTTACTCTCTCTCAATCGGTCTCGATCACTCTCTCTCTTTTCCGACACTTCCGTTGCATACCGGCGTGACGTTTCATTTGTAAAAATTTTACCCTCATGCGCCTAAAGAAGTTTCACTTCAAAAGATTTCAATGAACGAGTCCACGGCGGCACAACACGCATGCGCAATCGATGTTTGCGCCTTAGCGCCAATATTTGACATTTAAAAAATCTGTTGTTATATTCAACGTTTTATTCGCAATATTGTTTTACGTATTGGTATGAGAGTAGATAAAGTAGTGAATGACACTGTACATAATTTGGTCTTATAACACTCGTGTGATACTATTTATATTTACGGTTCCCTCAGTGTTCATTATCAAAACGCTCTACTTATATCTGTGACTCTCTTTTTAATCTAAGTTCATTATCTCCTTCTTTTAGAGTGAAACAAAAAGGTGGTGAAAATATTTATATTCTCTTGTACTAAAATACGTTTCATTATATATATAAATTAATTTTATATTATAACAGTCTCGCACAGTGTATATACAGATTTGAATTGACACTCGTGATGAGGTGAGTTCTTCCGTGAGAGAGTCTGATAGATGCAGGGTTTGACACCTCACATATACATATTATAATGGTTAATACCATAATTATTTATAATAAAAATATGTTTAGATTTCCCTTGTTCACATTAATTCAGTAGACCTAATTAGGTAACTTTATTAGCAGAAGGAATCAAAAAATATTTAGACAGCTTACACGCTTACTTACACCATCACGTAAAGAATATACATAGAAAAATATTAATAAGTTATACTATAATAGCTTAAAACCATAAAAAAAATAATGAGTAGCAGACCTATTATATGATGACATAAACAAACATACACTCAACTACACCGCTTTATATATGACTTAAAACGTTTAAAGTTTTTAGATAAATTAAGCAGTAACTTAAGTTTTGCTTCAAGCATTAAAACTTGGACAATATTTAGTATATTATATAATGTTTACTTGAAATATCGAATATTTATTTATATTTGAACGATAACCCTTATTATTCTTATTATAAAATTATATATTTTATTTTTAACAAATGAAATCAAATGCTTAAAACATTTGTCTTAATAAATATTTAGGAAAATGTTATCAATTTAATGAATAACACTTTTGGAATACATATAAAGGAAAACCTCAAGTCACACATATATAAAATATTGTTACATTAAATCGTATGTATCAGACCCTAAATAAATGTTGACCCTTGCAAGAGGTATCCTGGTACCACATAATGCAAAAGTGAATGTAAAAGAGTTTGTGTATTAGTTATCATAAGAGAATTAAAGTTAGTAATAATATTAATAGGTATATTTTTATTTACATCCTTTTAAGCATGCTTCATACAATATCCCCAAATACATATATATATAAGCCACAACAATCAAATTTAATCCCATTTGAATTTCCAGCGTTTTTAACATCCAATGAACAAAGAGGAAATGACAAACCTCAATTAGAACCTCAACCAAAGTTATGATTGAACGTTAAATTCAGTATTTTGGATCAAATTTGTCAAAATTGCAGAATATTTTTTTTAATAGATTTTTATAAGCTTTTAGCTATTTTAAAAACGATAAAAATGATGTTATAATTACAGAAGGTTAGAAAATGTTTATAAATTTAACGATCTTCAAATAATTTTATCATTAAAATAATCGTAGTCTCTGTATATTATTGCAAATAATTATAATAAATTGCACTCAAAATAAAACCAAGCCAATTACTTAAGGGTTAAGCTCATACATACAGATTCATTCATAATTTATTAATTTGAATATAATTAAACTCTTAACTTCATACTTTCATGTAACTTCTTATTTAATTGTCATTAACTCTGCAGCGCTGTTTAGTTCGTCAATTACACAAATGTACCTTGAAATATCTTGTTGATTTAACAATTAGTTAAATAAGTAATAATAAGACAATTCATTAAAAATTCTCATTCTATCGGTGCAGCTGTATATGGGCCTTGTCACGATTCTATCAATAAATGTATTTCAATTATCCTTTGATGATGACTTTTCCTCTATAAAAAACGAGAAGAATAAAAAATCTTTAGTATTCAAATATTTTTCAAATAAAGATTATATTAAATCGTCATTTAAAATTTAATTATATTGTTTATCCAAACAATCCTCAGGGAACTCAGGGAGTGATTGGACAGGGAGTTCTTTGTGTAAACGGACACACCGTTACAGTCCTTTATTTACACAAAACACAGTCTCGGAACCATAGGGTTGTGGTCTTCTGTATCTGTAGGTTGGAGGCTGTAGCTAAAGGCGATTTAGAAGCTTCGAATTTCCATATAAAATAAGACAGTTATTGAAGCTTTATCCTCAAAGTATAGTTTCGAATCTTATAGATAAAAAACATCCTTAGTTTAAAAATATTTGATTTAAGTTAGAAAAAATATATTTCACTATCTATCTATACACATGTGATAAATATATATGTGTACATACAATATTTATTTACACTTTTGGTAGTTACAAAATGTGGTCTTTGTTTGATGTGTTTATAAAAGTGAACTACTCGTTAATAAACACCTGACTCTCATGTTTGTATACCATCTTATTACAGAAGATATTACACTTAAAACGTCCTCGAACTAATACTAAACAGATTAAATAAGAATATACAAATTAAGATTTTCTTTTCAGTTCCTTCAGTGTCGATAAGAACCAAATTGGTATGATGAAAGACCAGAAAAACATATCGTCGACATCGATTTCTCAATAATCACCGCTTAGTGAAAATGATAATGTTCACAACCAATAAATATATTTCAAATCTTGGTATAATTTCCTAAACAAAAGGGGCGGCAAAGTTAATATTCGTGGGTTCGATTTACATACGAGAGAGATTATTTAAGTGATCTTCAGATTGTTCTTGTATTTCTGGGCTTACATTGTGTTACTTGTAACTTTGTGAAAACTCTGAAATAGTAGATACAGATATGTATACAGCTTTGAAAATAGAGACAAAAATCTCGTCTCTCGTCATAAGTTGATTTTCTCATGAGCACGAGAACTCCAAACCAATTGTTGTCGCTTTGATATTAAACTTTCAAAAGTCTTTATTATAATACTAGAATACTATTATTATAACTAGTACTGTCATCGTGTAATTAAGTAGTCTGAGCTTTTAGATGACGTTGAGTTGACAAAATTGGTGCAACTTTGAGCAACAGAGCGTTTCACACTAAGCTAGTCTGTAAACAGTTAAAACGCTCGGGTAGAGTTTAGTTTACGAGGTCGGATGAACCGTTTAGCTTTGACTAATATAACTTTATTATAAAATATGAATTACTTATTAGATCCATTACCCAATTTTAAGTAACATTATTAATTAAATTATATAAGCTTTAAATTTTCAATATTAAAATAAACAAGATCGTTAATGAACAAAAAATATTTAATAAAACCGTATCCGATATCTGGTAACGTTTATTTTAAAAACCTTTTTACGAAAACAAAAATAAGGTGTTAAAAGTAAGTAGATGGCAATAACCGTTTGGTTTTCAGGATGCTGTACTTAAACTCAGGATAAGGTCAGGAAAAGAGTCCCGGAGGAGACAAGATTAATTCAGAAAATAGTTCTGAAAAGATGTTATTGTAGTTTCAAGCCGATCAAGCATCTAAGCTTTATACGTGTAACGGTTTATTGCTTTTCTAATATTATTATTGTTCAAATACTATATAATATATATCTACTTATTTTATATGTACTTATTTAATTTATACACCAGCTGCAAAAAGATCGATAGACTTTTTAGTAACCATTGGTAATTTATGTAATTATAAATTTATAAAACATTTGAAATCAAATAATTTGTAACAATCAAACTACTTTCATCATATATTTATTAAACACAATTACATCAATAAAATTTATCGGGTTGCTTTGAATAAAAAGATAATAATAATTAAACTGTAAAAGAACAACACCTTTAGATTAACACTGTTTTATACAAAAACTTAAGTAATGCAACATTTACTTACCAAAAATTTATATGAATTAGATAATATCATATATTACTTGTAAATTATATTAAAATATATTTATTCCATGTTTATATTATAATGCAAATTATAAGAACTATTACGTTATAAGAGAACTCCGAGTACTCTCCAGGCGATCAAACAGAATCTCGACCACAGAATCGCTTTACAACCGCATTCGATAACTTAGTACTTTATCCAAACTTAACTAAAATTATTTATTAAATCCCTTGACTATTAAGTTAATAACTTTACATAATATAATAACTACTGACCCTCAAATACTCATTATAAATCTTCTCTAGTGTTGAGATAACTCTCTGTCATCCCTTCTCAAAGTACCTGTACTGCCTAAGATACATCTGTGATAAGGGCTTACGATGTGTTACATTGACCTTATATAATATACTACAGGGATAAATAAGAAGTTATTTCTTTAGTTTAATCATAAATATTAACCAGAATAAAAGTTAAAGCAATTTTAAGTTACAAGAAAAATGTCATTATTCAATTTTTTTTTATTTTGCCGATTCGAAATTACATAAAAAATATACAACAACAAGAACAACAAAAAAAAATTATTAATAGAATCGTTGTGGTTTGTGATTAGTGTTGATAATTAATTAATTATTAACACTAATAAGTTTCTAACATACCGTGACCCTTAAATGATAAAAATAATTTACTTATATTTAGATGCTTATGTAACAAAAAATATTTATGTTATGTGTGATAATGTAATAATATAAACTTTTGATTTATTTTATTTAGGTACACCGAAAGTTTTATTATACTTTGAATACGAAATGTTACTTGATAGTTACTCATTTATTTTACAGTTCTGTAAAAATTAGAAAAATTTTAAAACCTTTAAATCTTATAGGGATACAATCAGAATATTCAAAACTAATTTTAAAAAAATATATCAGATATTTAAATAAATAATTTAGTATTCTTAATTCCTATTAAATCCTGTTGCATCATTTTATAAAAATACAAACATATTATAGAGAATATAGCATGGGCATTAACCTCAAAACAAAATGTCGGAACCCACTCAACACATTATTGAAATGAACCACTTACTGTGATAGTAAATTTAACCCCACAATTATATAATTTATGCTTCGTCACGGACCTCACAGCTTGCTTTTTCCGAACTTAACTTGAAACCATAATTCAATACCAGGACCATACTTACAACGACATTTATAACTATATAAAGATTATTGCAGTAATGTCATTTCTCACATTTTTGGGAAATTAGAAATTAATATTCCATTTGCAGTATAACTTGTAATACAATAAATATAAACTCGATGCATCATGCTGACTCGATGATTGTAAATGTTTGTTGATTTACAGCTTAACTTAACATATGGTGTTTTAATTATGTCAATCCGTGATTTCTTCATGATTATTTTATGATAATTGATGTCACCATCATCATCATTGATGAATAAATGGAATTATAAATTCGCCGAAACTAGTAGCGATACGGTAGATCAATTGTTAAAGAAATCTTTCGGTTTTCTAAAGGTGAAGGGTTCGAATCCCTTCCAGTGTCGGTTTATTTTTCATTCTAAATTTACTTTAAACATAAATAGTAATTTTCCTCTCTATTATAACTAAAAGTTAAATATTTCTTATTAAGCTTATGTTTAATTACTAACATTTACAATTTATACCTATACACTATGGCAAAAGTATAAGTTACAATCCTTGGATTATGAATACCTTGTTGGATTCAATTCAGTTAAGTTTTAATAAAAAATAAGTATTTTAATACAAACAAGAACAAAATAAGGTATAATTTAATTTAATCTTTTTTTGCAACTGGTAAGAAATGAATTATAATTCATGTGACAGGTGCCGGCCACATGGCGACGCCGTTTCAGCGGATTTTGTGTACAGTGATCCAATAAGATTCAAAACTATGGGACCTACTGGAAGAGACATAAAAAACTTACCAAAAAACTAATATTCCACATTGTTTTACCGTAAATTGTTTATACTTTACCATTATTGTTGTCTGACACCATATTATTTTAAATACAATTTTGTCAAATTAATACAATATAATAGTGATTTCATATTTTAACATTAGGTAGGTAATCATTACTTATAATATTTTTTTCTGCGTTTGAATTAAAATTTATTTCGAAACTTCATGTTATATAAATATTTTGTTAAACTAACATCCGCTTCCGCCTTTGAAAGACCACTTTACAGGCGTTTGAAAAGTAACAATAATACTTCGAGAAAATTGTATCTTTTTTTCAATGTAACGTTTCTCATAATTTCACTTTTTTTTAGTAAATTAATAACATTACTTAATACTCATATACATTTAATAGGCAGTTTTTTTTTTGACGTGACAACGTCTTAAATTAGGTTAAGCTGGGAGTCACTTATGAAAAAGTGTAACGCCCGGTAACGTTACGATGAGTCACCGAACGAGAGAGAGGCCCGCCGAATGCCTTGCGTCTCTCTCCCACTCAAACATGATCGGTCCGCCGAGCAATGTTTTGATTTTCAAATTGATTCTTTAAAATTACAAATATTAAGAAAAAGTGGCAAATATAAGAAAACTTGATTTAAAATGTGTTGAGCAAGAATTTTAACATCTAATTTAAGTAAATGTTTTAATTTTCAACTTCATTATTTACAATTACAAATTTTAATTAATTTCAAATTTATTTAGCAAAAATTTGAACCTTCGATCTGAATAAGTGTTTTGATTTTCAATATATTCTTTAAAATTAAAAATATTAAAATATATAAAATCAGAAGTGACGTCACATAACATTATCTGTACTTATTATTATTTAATATGTAGGCCAGTACATGTGACCATACTTGGTAGACACAATTGGAAATAGTATTTTTTTATAACTGAAAAAAATAAATATATAAAATACTGGTAGCAAACAATAACTTCAATGATCGATATCTCCGCAACTAATTGATGTATCGAAAAAGTCTGTAAATAAATTTTGTAATAAAATAATAACATCAATAATAATATAATATAAAATAAATAATATATAAAATGATTTTACGTGACAACGTCTTCATCGTCCTATCCTCAACAAAATCACTCAAATTATTAAAATATTGTGCAATTTAATAATATTCATATCAATAAATATTCTACCGAGAAAAAGACGTGGTTCACGTAAATCTTCGCCTGTAAAACCGACTTTACAGGCAACCATATTAATATTATCAAAATTTTTTTTGCTTCACGGTGAGTACCTATTTATTTATTTATTTATGGCAATGGCTGTTAATTTAACAACTAGCTTTGCAACTTTCTAATCTTATTATTTGCAAAAAATTTTAAACAAACACTATGAAATCATAAGTCTGTGCTTCTTCTTTTCTCTACGTTAAAAAAACCTAATAAACTTGTAGAACTCTAGTAAGTATCATGACAAATTGGATGTTTGACCTTCGATTACTTTCTATATAACATGTCTTTATATGTTATACATAGATAATATTCATTAAACAAACCAGTATTTTAAAATAACAAAGGTATCATAATACATTTTTAAATAATACGTTTTAAAAACATAAGTTCTGTTATTTCATGACAAACATGGCATGCGCCATTCGATTCATCGTCTTTTATTAAAAATATTAAAAAATAATTTAGTTTAACCGGTCAAAGTGAGTTTAACAGTTCCAATCTTACTGATCATCGACGATACTACATGTGAAGGCCTTTAAAAAAATATCATGATAAACTTTGAAAATAGATTCTACCATTTTTAAAATAAAGTATAAATATAATTATATTTTTATTAAACATTAAGCAAGGAGGAAGGAAGCACAAAAGTGAAGGAAGAAATCTCATCAGCATTATTACTAGTATTCCCTCTAGACGAGATATATGAGATACGTACAGCACATTTAGGTCTTATTTTCTGCAACGGAACTTTGAGAGATCTTATTTTATAAGATTTAAGAGAACAATTTGTAATTTTTACCGCCCCGTTGGTCCAGTGGTTAGCGCAGACGCCTAGCGTATAGAGGCGCAACGGAGCTCGGGTTCGATTCCCGACAGGGACAGGCATGTATGTGATGAGCATGGATGTGTGTATTTCTGAGGTTGGTCGTTTATTAAATATATTCTCAGTATTTGTAATGTGTATTTCTATGTATTTGTATCGTTGTATAACACCCTTAACACAAGCAAAAATAATTTGCTTACATACGGATTACATGAATGTGTGTAATTTGTCCTGTATTATTATTATTTTTATATATAAAGAAATTGCTGTTACGCTTTGTTAAGCTTTCATTAACATCTGGATAAAATTCTTTATAAAAGAAAGTGGTTGTTCCCAATCGTTACTCACGACTGTCCATTTATTGAGGCATGTCCGGTCGTTTTTCTCCCAAAGTATTAGAGGTCAAAGCTTGTTAGCAGCCTTCGGGATCACAATGTTAACGAGAACTTATTCGGGAATGATCTTGGACCAAATTCATTCATGAATTGATTGCTATGTCTTTCTGTAGTGTTGTATGTTCTAAATTATATCCGTATGTAGGTATATAAACTTTGGATTATTTCAATTAATTAGATTTTTTAAGATAATTTTGCAAATAAATAAAAAAAATTGACTTCATCATCTTATTTTTCAGATGATACTATTTACATTAGATTTCACACCACCGTCTTAATCTATATATCTTATCCATCATAATTGATCAGATCCCACAACTCCTAATGGATTACTAAAAATGGGACCTAATATAAGATATAAAAAACCCAATCAAAACATTGTGTTTATTGTCAAAAAAATACTGCTGACTTTATTGAACTGTTAAATATCATTTGATGGAACAAAATATTTAATTTAAATATTGAAATATTGATATCTCTTATTTTTTTTAATACGAGGACATTTTAATATCGCTCTTGTTCAAAAAAGGAGGTTCTTACCAGATGTCGGTCAGACGCCGACGTTGCGTCAGCATATTTCGTCTACATTATTACGATAAAATTTGCAAAATGGCACCATACACACTTAAACGATAGCTTATATATAAATATTTTTTGATAGTATTTTAGCAACACAAACATTATCAAAACGTGCCTAGAACTAGAGGCGCCACAGTTGTGAAATAACAAAATTAGTAATTATTGAAACACATGATTATAAAAGAGTGATAGGTATTTTTTGAGTAAATTAATATATTATATTTAATGTATTATTCTATAACTGATTTCAAGTTTAACGAATGTTCTTTAGTAAACAATAATAACATGTCAAGTGTACTGTAGATTAATGGAGATGAAGATGCTGTACACCCACAGAGTATATCCGCCACTTAAGATATATTTATTTTTCTTTAACTATATTTATGGTATTTACCTTTTCACACTTTTACATAGAAAAAAAATTAGTATTTTTTTTTCCTTCTTTATTTTTTTATTCAATACACATTATTTTCTCAATAAAATAACTTACTTATATAATAACACAGAACTTCCGAGTTGTGTTATTATATTAGATAATATAAGTAACTAAACAATTTAGTTGAAATAGTTGTTCAACAACTATTTCAACTAAATTGTTTACTTTAAGTGTTACAAAATTAACTTTAACCAAAATAACCAACAGAGAACAACATATACCACATGCCAACTCTACACATTCCTTCCTGTGACCACTTCCTCTTCCAAGAAATGTCATTTCTTTAGAGTGGTCTAAATATAACAATAATATATTTATTATTACTATATCTGTTATTTTTATTATTATTTTATTTCTTTTTCATTTTTTTTTGCCGCCCTGTCAAGTGGTTAGCATAGACGCTGAACGTATAGCGACGCAATGGGGCTCGGGTTCGATTCCCGACAGGGACAGGCATATAGGAGATGAGCATATATGTCTGTATTTCTATGTTTGGTCGTTTATTAAATATATTCGCAGTATTTATAATGTGTATTTCTATGTATTTGTATCATTGTCTAATACCCTTAACACAAGCAAATAATTTACTTAGGAGTTAGATCAGTGTGTGTCATTTCTAATGTTTAAATTATTATTTAAATACAGACTTCTACATTTTAGACGATGTGCATTAGAGTCATCTATTTACTTAGTACCCTACTTTATGTGGTCTGGTTCCAGCTTGTTCCTACAATTGAGTAAATTTTGCATAACGTAAATAAATAACAACAATATTTTTTCAAAACTTTTTTGTATTAATTTTCAAAATTTTTGTACGCCTTAAAAAATGTAAACAATCTTTAAAAAATGGATTGTTACTCAGTAGAGCTGTAATTTGCTTGTTTTTTTTTTACTCAAGAAAACAGAATCTAACAATGATTATAAAAAAACGAATTCTATTTAATGTAGCTTTCCTTATATCCTTTGTAGGCTCGTAGCTTTAATTTTAATATTAATATCTTTACAAAAGGGGTTATTTCGATAAGTATGGTGTCTAAATAACCTTCTTACACCTCCTTTTGACGTATACAGTGTGATATGGATTCAAAGTGGAAATAAATAAATGAATAACAAATAGTTTTTATAAATATATTAAAAATATTAATAAAAATAGCAACTGCATTGTTTTCTAGATAGTGATGTTGTTGTCCGCTTTCATTCAGAATCTAGTTGAGAACTGTGTCCCAGTGGAAAGTAGATTTATGCGCACAACTAAGTTCTGAACACACGCTATTGTTGTTTTAACAAATGGAGAGCTCGTGAGTCAGATAGAATTGAGATCATAGTTTACAATACACGCCAGATTAAAGTGAACAATATCGATATATTTCTACAAGTTCCGGAATAACAAATTAAACGAAAACACTGTGGGTTCAGTGACCTATCATTTATAAATTTCTTTTTTATTCACATTATAATTTAAACAGAATCAAAATTAAAACAAAAAAGTTAATGACATGACATGACATGACAAAAAACTTAATTAATATATAAATATAGAATGAAAAATTAATTAATCGTTACGGCCGGATTTGAACTAAGGACCTCTGGGACACCGTACCGTCGCTATATCAATTGAGCTACTGCATGGTAACCCGTATTGATGAAGTAAGCATTCTTTACGTAGTTCTATCTATCTCTATTAGGACGTCATCAATTAGGCTTTTTTCGGAAATCCTAACCTATCTTTCTAACTTTGCAGTGTAGATTATGCCGAAAGAACAAAAGAGACCACAACGAAAGTCAATATTGGGAAAGTCTATAAATATGTATATACATATATATCTTAAATTTCTTATATGCCATGTTAAGCTTATATTCATTAAAAAACGACTGAAACGTTATTCAATAAGGTCAAGCGACCTCTGGAATTTGGTCCAGTTGTTCTATCAATTGAGCTACCGTATTTTTTTTTTTTTTTTTTTTTTTTTATATGTTCTAGGGCAATGCTTGACTACAATTCACCTGATGGTAAGTGGAATGTAGTCTTAGATGGTAAGTCGCATTGCCCTAGCAACCTATTCACTCTTCTCTTGAAGACACCCACATTATATTTGGCCGGAAATACCGACGCAGGCAAATTGTTCCAGTCCTTCGCTGTACGCACTAAAAATGAGGAAGCAAAGCGCTTCGTTCGGACAGGTGGAATGTCCACAACAAAAGGATGGATACCTGCCGTGCGTCGGGACGTCCGCTGATGGAAGGGGGACGGGGGAATTAACTCGTGTAATTCCTGCGCACACTCACCAAAATGTATCCTATAGAATACAGAGAGGCTAGCAATTTTACGCCTGTGTTCAAGGCTTTGGAGGTCGGCTTCGACCAATTCGGGATCGCCTATAAGCCTCTTTGCTCGCCTCTCAATTGAGTCCAGAACCGCAAGATGAGACTTTGCGGCACCAGCAAATATGTGTCCACAGTACTCTACACACGACCGGATCTGTGCTTTGTATAGAACAAGAAGCTGTCCCGGTGTAAAGTACTGCCGAACCTTCGCAAGAACGGCAAGCTTTGCTGCTGCTGCTCTTGCTCTGGACTCAATGAACCGACCAAAGTTGAGGTTCGGGGAAATCTCTAAGCCTAACAACTGAAGCCGGTCACTGTATTCCAAGGATACATTCTGGAAAGTAGGAGCCAAGGTGAAAGGGCTCCTTTTGGCGGTGAATAGACACGTCTGCGTTTTGGTGGCGTTGAACTTGACAAGATTGGCATTGCTCCATGCGGAGACTGCCTGAAGTTTGTCATTCAAACGTTGCACCATGGCTTCTCTTTCAGACTGTACTTGATCTCGACTAGCCCGAGTACTCGGCAGATATCTTTCTACAACTGTGCTGTCGTCTGCATACCCATAGATACCGGGCTTCAACAGATCATTAATGTGCAGCAGAAACAGAGTTGCAGAAAGAACGGACCCCTGAGGCACTCCGGCATTTATTGTCAAGGGTTCCGAGGAACACCCGTCGACAACTACTCGGAGAGATCTGTGGCTCAGAAAGTCCGTTACCCAGCCGATCAGACCAGGAGATATACCGTACGCTGAAAGCTTGCATATAAGGCTCGCATGCCAGACCCTGTCAAATGCCCTCGAGACGTCCAGAGAGACGGCGACCGCTTCTCCGTTCTTCTCGATGGCCTCGCCTAAAATGTGAGTAGCATACACTAGGAGGTCCCCAGTAGACCTATTACGGCGAAACCCGTACTGTCGGTCACTGAGGAGATCGTTACCTTCTAGGTATGCTGGTACGCGCGAGTTCAATACACGCTCCATAATCTTGCAGAGTATGGAGGTGATTGAAATCGGTCTGTAATTGACAGGGTCGGCACGGCTGCCTTTCTTGGGCACGGGTTGCACATTAGCAAGCTTCCAGGATTTCGGCACTATTCCAGTCATGAAAGAGAGGCGATACAGACGTGTCAGTACAGGAGACAACTCAGCTGCGCATGTCTTGAGTAGAATGGCTGGTATACCATCAGGACCACTGGCTTTATTCACATCTAAACGACACAATGTTCTCCATACCTCTTTGTTAGTGATGCGGATTTCAGGCATCGAAATACCGCAGTGAGGAAGATGTGCTGGAGAAGCATTGCCAGTGTCTAGATGCGAATTATCAGCAAACAGAGAAGCAAGTACATTCGCTTTCTCTGTTGCTGTGTGGGCCAGGGATCCATCCGGCTTCAGCAGAGCAGGCAGTGAGGGTTGGCAGAAATTCGACTCGATCGCTTTCGCAAGAGACCAGAAAGCTCGACTGCCAGTTGGTCTGACAGAGAGCTTTTCGCCATTCTTAGCGATTCGATCGAGACGAGCCTTCCGCAATGCCTTTTTGTAGGACTTGGCAGCTTGGTTAAAGGCTCTCTTCTTCAAACTTACATCCGGAGTTTTGCGGGTTCGAGCATCAGCCCAAATGAGATATGCCGAATGTTTTCGGTCTTGAGCATGACCACATTCGGCATTAAACCATGGGCGAGCTTTGCCACCGATGGGTACGTCAGAAAAAGGAATAAAATACTCCATTGCCTGATGCACCACATCGGTTATAGCATCCGCGCAACTCGACGGATCCAAAGAAGAGAAGCAGACCTGCCGCCAAGGATAAGACGCAAAAAAGTGTCGCATCTCATCCCAATCTGCTGACTTGTATTTCCATACTCGCCTGACACCATGAGGTTCGAAAGCTGGTGGGGAATATGTAAACACAGATTTCACCAGACAGTGATCGGAGGTTCCCAAGGGGGAGGTGACTTCTACACGATACCTGTCCGGATCAGTTGTCAGCAGAAGGTCCAGGCAATTGGCTGTATGGCCTACCACATCTGGTACCCTTGTCGCTTGCTTCACCAGCTGAAAGAGGTCCAAGGACAACGCAAATTTCCGCGCTTCTCTTCCAGCATGGTCGGTCTTCTGGTACGGGAACAGCCAGTCCTGATGACAGGCATTAAAGTCCCCCAGAAAGACGAGCTGCGCCGAAGGGTACTCATACAGAGCCATATCTGCAGCCTCACTGAGATACTCAAATAAACGAGTTGTCTCCTGGTCACCGCTGTGCGAACGGTAGACACAGGAATACAGGATTTTTTCGTTTCCTGTGTCCACTAAAACCCATAGGGAAGAAAAAGTGGGGTCTTCAAGGTGACGGAGACGCTGAATACAGAGGTCGTTTCGCGCGTACATACTGACTCCGGCCCGTGAGCGAAAGTTGTGCTCCAACGAGTAACCGGGATAATCCAAGTATGTAGCGCTCAAAGGACATTGTATCTGCGTCTCCGTCAAAAAGAGCAAGTGCGGCTGCTCTGTCTCCAGGTGGTGGTGGACAGCTAAAAGATTTGAGTGCAAACCCCTTATATTGGTGAGGTGCACTTTGTATGAGGAGGAGTGCAACCGCTGTGTCAACTTGTTTCTTTTTTTTACCTTTTTCATAATAAAAAATAAATAAAAGTGAATAGGGATGGGAAATGGCAGTTGAACGAGGCGGTACGTATCAAACCCGACTTCGAAATTGGTGATGTCTTGTCGCTGGGAGGCTAGCCTGGAGACTGCGGGGACGCCCGAACCCCCCCAGGGATCGCCATCGGGCCTCCTCGCCTGGTCGCCAACCAGCACGATGGAGCCACCCTGGGATTTTTCGCAGCTGGCGGGGCAGCCTTTCGTGGGTGGCTAACCCACTAATTGGGCCCCCAACTATCTGCGGGCGGCCAGCGGAAAGCCGTCGCTTCGGATCCCGCTACCCTCCTCGACTAGACACCCGACAAAACAAACACCAACTCGACGTCAACCGGTTCGCCAACGTACCGCAGCTGTTCAGACCCATTTCCCATAAACGGCTTCATCGAGCAACGTGCCGGAACACGACTATGTCGCTTTGCGGCACGACTTTGCCCGATGGGTGGTAACTTTGCCGGCGACCCGATGTTATGGTCTACCACCAAGAAAAACGTCGTAACCGTTGCTGATATATTAAGAGATTTCTCCTATCAACTATATATTCATATATAGTTGATGTTGATAGGAGTACAGGTACAAGCTAGTAAAGATATAAAGATATAGTAAACGTTTCTGTTTATTCGGATGAATGCGTTTGACCAAGCCTTTTATTCACGCTTTGAGTTAGCAGTAAACATAACCCAGGGTAGGTATTTTGACATGTTTAGTGGTGAGACATGTTTATAGCGTTTAAAGAAGTTTCTATCACCTAACGCCATCTTATACACATTGAAGTTTTTTTAAATATTGGCATAGATCATTGAAAAAGATGTCTTTTTAATAAAAGTATGTTTAATATTTTTTTTTGTTTACGTAAATTAAGATAGGTAAAGTAATATAAGTATATTGACCAAAATATACTTCGTCCGAACTTCCTTAGTCTTCAATTCTATTATATATTTAAAAAATAATACTTCAATAAATTCTTCAAAATTACTAAATTTATAATTTGACCCATATACGTGAGGCCTGTCAAAATGTCCTTGTTTATGGTGTATTGGTTTATGCCACATGTAATTTAAAATTGATGTTTTTTTAATATCCATTTCTACACGTTGTAATAATATATGAATACTCACATCATATAATTTTTTTATCGGTCTTGAGATAGCTTACTGTTGTAATCACTGGAACTTTTGACTATTAAACAAAGTACTATAATTAATAAATCAATCCAAGAAATGTTAATCTTGGCAGGTAGGTGCTCTTCACAAGATGTCTTTGTTATTTATAGTCCCAGAGCCTCCCAAATGTTGATTATCTTTGTGTTTTTTACCTAAAATATTATTCAGGGCACGTGGAAGGGTGCAAAGCATCCGTTACTTCTTATTTTGAAGATGTCCATGGTTAGAGGTGAAATCTTATAATCAGGTGGACTATCTTCTTATTTATCCCGTTAATATATATAAAGTATTTATTATATATATTATGATTCTAAATATAAGCTACATAAATAAAACGTACTGCATTAATTTTTATTTCGTATTCTGCATCTATTTTTTTTTTGTACATATCAATAAAAAGTATTTATATAAATCTTTACACTTTGATACATTTAAACACAACACGTTTTACACATTTAAACACAACATGTTTACTTACTTCGATAGTATTATTTGTTTATCAATTTAAATATCATCTCTACTCAACATCTAATGTTGGCAGGTAAATTGAGCTATGTACTCGTAACAGCTCAAACCGACGAGTCCAACCATAGATTACATATTGTGTGAACGTGTTTGATTGACGTTTTGTATCAAAATGTATCAGGGATAGATCCAACGAAGTAAATACAGATAAATAAACTTGAATATCATTGCACACAGAGGTAAAAATATGTATGATTTAATTTAAATTAAATATTATTTAGATATAATTTTAATTAAATAAGAAAGAAAGAAATTTATGATTTAGAATTACATATATTTTTTTTACAGATATATTTTTATTGTTTTACAACTAAAAATATAATACAAATAGAAAGGAGAAAAATGTATGAATTCTGAGATATCATTTAATTATTCAAAATTTTTTTTTATTATGTGTATAGTGACATTTAATATTGAAACAAAAATGAAGCCAAACGTTCTTCGTAAAAGAATCTGTCGCGTCCTCCTCGTAATTCATGTCGTTCCACTAATTGAGGTGTGTCGGTCGTTTTGTTCTGTGAGTGTCAAAAAATATGACGAAGGCTAATACGGAAAGCCTTTACATCGATAAAATAAATGATGTTTTACAAAATATATACATATTATAAAAAAAGAAAATAAATTATATTTCTATTAATATTATATATAAAATATATTTTTATTTGCAAGTCGGAAAATATATAAAATTATGTGGAACGGAACATTAAATGTCGGTAGTCAATTAAGTTATAAATTTTCCGTTCAATTTGACAGCGCCGCGTCAAGGTGACTCAATATGGCGGTAAGCGAGGCTGTACGGCCGCAGCCCGCAGGCCACTCATAACCGCGAAATCGCATTAGCATGTTACATAGATTTAATGTAACGGTTAATTTCAGCCGGTAACCCGCTAACGTTACAAGTTTTAAAATGATGTGATTCTAAAATTATAAATTAATTTCGAAAACGGTATATGTGGAAACTAAAATTGTATTAAGTTACACACTTTAGAGATCTAAGAATATTTTTTTGTTAAAATTTATAACATATTTTAAGATGGCACATTTCGTAACTTCAAGGGGGATCCTGAGTGACGGAAAATTTATATTTGAATTTATACATTTCTTTAAGAAATATATAGTACAAAAACCTTTGAATGTATATACAAATGTTCTATTTCAAATAACAGTAAAAGTAAAGTAAAAGCATTCAGGATACATAAAACGTGAGAAACCCAAGGGAGACGTTAGAAAAGAAACCTCAACTGACACAAGAGGATAAACCGGGATACACCAAATACGCCAAATAAAATGCACACAACCAAAATAAACACTGATTTTGAAATAGTATAAGTATATAAAACATTAAAGATATATTTTTTTCAATGATATGGTTACTTAATTATAATATATTAATTAAAAAATGGTTTTAGTATCCATAAAATTACTAAGAATAAAAGTATTAAACGTAAAAATTATGCACATTAAAATAACACGCAATTGATAAAAAAAAGTAGGAACAGCATACAATGTCATTCCGAATTAAGTAAAATCAATTTGAGTTTATTATTCCAAAAAAATAGCGATACTCTTTAGGTGAGAAACAGTGGTAATTGGTAATGGGAGGAATAGTTGAAGTGGTTGATTGAAATAAAAGTAATTGTAGACACATACAAGACGGAATCCCCTCTTTTAATCGTTACTCGGGATTTGAAAATGGCTAAAAAGGAAGACAGACCGATCTGATAGCATGACAGAAGTGCATCCTGGGTCTTCAAAACTATAGAAAATCTACATTTATTTCTGAATGGATTTTTTTTAATAGAATTAAACAATATTAAAATCTCGTAATCAGAATAGAATTAAGTGAGAAAAATATGGATAGATTTTCACGGAAACGAGTTACTGTTTAATCATCCTGCAAAAGATGGGAATATAAATGCAAAAAATAGAGATATCAGAAATTTCACTGCATTAGTACTAAATTGATTGTGAAATTATGGGAAAAAAGGATAAGAAGCGCTGAAGAAAAATGTGTGCTACGAGCATACCATATATTTCTATTACCCCACAACCAGGTGAAATCCGGGACCTCAAAACTAGATCCAGAAATCAATTATTACCGAGAAGGCAACCATTATAACGTTTGTGGTAGAATTAATAACCATATATGAGATACGCTACTTCCGCAAAAGATCGAAGAATGTAGCAAATCTATATGACGCTTATTTGGTATATAGTGCTTAATTTCGCAATGTAAAAAGTCATATAAAAAAAAAATATTTTTTTTAGAGAACTAGATTACAAATTTCACCTCACCTCTTTAGAGCTTAATGTTGCATCTGCATTATGTCTTAATATGGCGGAATCTATAACAGCTTAGGCACAGTACATCTAATAGTTATATTTTTACAAGAAGAGAAATGGGAATGATGAAATACCATAGACGTCATCATCTAACCTCTAAATGGTAACGCCACAGACTGGGTTGATACCTATAACTTGATACTACTGCCCACGTCAAAGTACTTCCTATTAAATCTTCTTATTTTGAGGACTGTTCCGTAACCAGTGGGAAGGGTTCTTGTGTTCCTACAAGTTTTGACCTTCAACAAGGGCTCGTTATTCCGATGTACAAAATATTGTAAATGGGAACGATTGCTATGTATTTTTTATATTTTATAATGTTAATCTCTACTAAAATGTTAGCGGTTTTTGCAGAAATGAACTGTGATGAAATTAGGGTTGAAGTTAGAGATGAAATTGGAGTTTAGAGATTTTTAATTTAAGTGTATTGTTTTTATAATAACTGATATTTTAAAGAGGACATTAATGAAATTTAAACGTATTGCTTGCTATTGATATTTCATTAGTACTTAAACCTTCAAAATTAGATATTGGAGATGGAAGCGAATTTCTATCCTAAAATATATATTATTATAGCTTAAGAAAACTAACAATCTGTTACAAGAAAAGTGAATAGTATTTAATGTGCCTTACCACCTATGACTGCATTTCCATTTTCCATCAGAATGAATGTAGTCAAGCATTGACCTAGATAGTATAAAAAAAAACTACTGAAAAGTCAGGTATAATTAGTCTTTATGCTGCTGCTAATATAAAAAAACCACTTTGATTTTACAAAGGTAGATTGAATCAATTGCATTTTACTGCTGATAATTTGATTCAACGAGAAAATGTATGCAAATAATATTCTGACAGCCAGTGTCCAAAAGAAATGAAAAATATATATAAAATATATTTTATATGAATTTTAATTATTTTATCTTCTACTCTTAACCATAATAAGGAAGAAAAAACTTATGTTGCCGTTATTTGACTTTTAAAGATGAGTAACTTCTTTATGAGGCAAAATTCCTTGTACAAACTTCCGAAAATTTTCATTAAAAAAAGTTTGAAGAAATAAAAATGAAAGGCCTGGATATTAATTTGTTAATTTTATTTTTAGCGCTGACATTCTGATAGATCAAGTTGAAAGTATTTTTTTTTTTAAATCAGTATATAAACATCAAGTCATATAAGTAGGTAGGTTGTCACAATATTTCAAACAAATTTGCTTGAGAGTTCTATAAGGTACCGATATGAGAAGGTAAAATTGCTTAAAAAACAGCAAAAAAGTTTTAACACTCGTTTCGTTGGTAACATGAATGTAATTTATCGGAAAATATTATTATAAAGATTTTTTTTTACATTAATTTGTAAAAGTAGATGTAAAATATTGTTTTTATTACGAAGTAAAAAGTCATACCAACCTTTACTTAATAGTTACCTACTTAATTTATTAAGTTTACCTAAATTCAACCTCATTTACAACTATATTATTGTCCAAGGACGGTCAGGTTCCTTTGTCACGTCAATAGAGTGTATCTTCGTTTATCCGCTATAATCCCTAAAACGATGTCTTGCAAACTCAGCGATTTTATAACAAAAACTTAACTTTATATCAGTAATATTTTTTATTAACTTGGAATGGTTGTCAATAATATATGATTAACAAAAAGGATATTATTTTTTATGATGTTGTAATTTAATAATAAAACCGACATGTATTTTTCTTGAAATTATGAATGTAATATTATGAATTCTCTAAAAACATTGATATATATTAATTGCAACAAAGCCATCTCCCACAAATTTGTTAATTTTGACAAAGTTTGATAACCACTTTAATTACTTTAAAATGAGAACTAATAACTATTATATGATGCACCATCGAACTAAAATTTGTTAAAAGCTCAAAAGTTTTAATACCAGTCATTCATTATTAATTCGTTGTTTTCTTAACTTTATTATTTTCTCTTGTTAAAAATTATAATTGACAATGACATTCTATCATAACATTAATGTTTATATAAATTAAACTTAATCATATTAGTTTATACATACATCAAACAAAAAAGGAAAGAAAAATTGGTTACTTGAAAATGTACATAAAATAAATATCTACAATATTAAAGAGAAAACTGACCACTCTTCAGCCCAAACTGCCGTTCCTAGAAATTTTCAAATTAGTCGGTTCAGAAGTATTTTACTTTAAGCTGTAGAAAATTCTTGACTATATTCAAACTTGAAAATTCCTGAACAATTTTCTCAGTTATACACTTAAACTTTTTATATCTTTTAAAGTAGATAAGGAACAGGATCATATTGCGAATATTTTGTTTGTTCACAGTTGTTTGCTTAAAATTAAATTGATAACTTAAACAGTTTTAAATAGTTGTTTTATAACTACTGTAGTTGTTGTCGCGACTTCGTCTACGTGAATAAAATAAAATCGTATACATAATGTTTTCTAAACATTTTCACGAATAATAGGCGTTAGCATAAAATTATCGATGGCCTTAACTCGCGTATATTTGATAACATACGTAATACGACATTTTAAATCCTGTTGGTTTAAAAACGAGATGTAAGTGTCTGTCAGTATGTTACTTAGTTTGTCATACGCCGCAACGGTTTCTTCGTTTCAGAATACACATAAAACGTACACTCACATTATCTTTGGGTCTCACAGTGTTTTCGCAGAATTAGAACTTATATTTTTAAGAAGGTAGTAGTGTTATTTCGACTGTTAATTTCGCTGTTTTACGACCGCGCTAGCTTCGAAACCTCTAAACAAATATTCATGATTTTCAAGAAGGAGCTATAACTTTTATTAGAGATGGTTCCTAAAAAATAGAACTTAAAAATGTCAACTAGAAAAAAAGTTATAGCAAAAAGAAATTTATCAATGGCAGTTCCCATGTTAAATAGCCATTAGCCACGCACTTGCATCATTTTGCTAAAATAGTAGCATAAAAAAGGGAGGTAGCTCAGCTCTATTTGTATTATTGAAAAGCTATGTTTTCAAGATGATAAATTCTATTTTATATTTAAAAAAATTATTCATTGAAAAAATGAATCTGTTTTGAATGATCTTTTTTATTTTCATTATAGAAATTCAGTAGGTACGTCAATAATTATTATTATTAATATTTGGTCAGTTAAAATACTTCCCATTTTACGGTAATTTTTCAAAGGAAACTTTTTTAATGAAATGATAGTAAATTGTATTACAATAATAATTGTATGTAATATTGAAAAAATATATACTTAATATTTTTTCATTATAATTAGTAACTCAACTTCTAAGTATCAAGATAAAACATGCAATATATTTTAAGTTTAATCTTAATAGAAAAGTGAAAAATGCAATAAATTCTGTGAATAAGTTTTATGCGTATACAAACATATACACAGACAAACAAATATTCTAGAAAATCAAGTATTTTAACTTCTATTGCTATTATAAGAACCCCTCAGATTACTTTATTTTCTTATAAGCATATATAGATAAAACTGTTCTTTTAAAACTTCTAAGCGATAGTGTTTCTAGTTGAAACTCCCAAATTAGTTTAGTTTTGTTCTTAGATGAAGAGTTTCACTTTTATGCTAAGTCTCTACTTTAAAGAACTATTACGAAGTCCATTTCTAAGACATGTCTAGACCGAAAAGAGTTAAAGGTCATGAAATACTTTGCAGTGACCTCAACCCTAATCACATTTCTTTTATCCAGTTTTAAGACCATTTATGAATACGTAGTGTATTATATTAAAAACTTATTTTTGTATAAAAAATAAATGATTATATTTCTATAAATAATTAAATTTCTATGAGAAGGTAATATATAAATAAAAATTTAATGTCGTTCATTTCATAATTATCTTTTTTACGTATATATTTACACAATACTTAAATATGTTTCTAAATGTAGATATATCTAAGATGTTGTAGTCATTTTTAACAATTCGTATGTTTTAATAACTGGCGTCAATTCATTAGATTATTATTTTCAAAATTAACTTAAAATTATTTTATTCATAATAAGTAAAATATAATAAGGATCCAAGAAACTAAGAATATAGGTATGTTCGCAAAATTGTACAGTGGAGGTTTTAAAAGCAGTCTTTTTCGCTTGAAAAGTCTTATTAGGTATAAAAGTTAAATAATACGTCAATGAAACTTCGACTTAAACATGAAAGCATAACTTTTGCGAAAATTAGTTTAAAATTATTTTGTGTATTATGAATCGTGACAAAATAAAGCTTTTAGAAAATAATTGTTAGCTTTTGCCGATGACTTCGCTTACTTGATTGGTCTTATTCGTGATACAAACAGCGATACAATGATAGGGCTAGCACACATCGATAAACCAGCTAAGCATTTTTTGATACGATTCACATATATCCTATGTTCAGATAGATTTCTCCTAATATATGAAAAATACTAATATTAATAGGGAAAAATGTAGCTTTGTGTCAAAAAAACGCCATCGGTTTTGTAGTTTCTAAAATTATACTTTACAAACAAAGAAATAGATCTTCCCTTTTTACAATAATAGTATATTAGAGACATATTAAGTCGTTCATATTTTACAAAGGAACAAAGTCCTAAAACCTTATTCCCCTAACACTTTTCACCTTTTCCCGAAAATGAAAATAAACACTTTGGTAAATGTAAGTGGAAACCAATAACCGTTTTGTTTGCCAGATGTTGCCAGATGTTACTAGATGTTGCGAGATGTTGCTAGCTTCAATTCATGTAAAGGTAAGGAATCGCGTCCCCGAGGAGACTAGATTTATGTGCAGAAGTAAGTTCAGAACAGATGTTATTGTTGTTTTAAACCGATCTACTATTCGTAAATGAGATGACTTTGATGTTTCGGTCATATTTCGTGCCAATATTCCGTGATTTCGGACAGCTCTAGTACGGGTATTTTTCGTTGCCATAGTTACCAATTTCTAATATGTACTATTTATAATCTCATAAATATTCATAAACAATATTATGTTAGGTTTTATCATTTTTTCGTGATACATTAGTAATTCTCAGTTAAAAACACTACTAAAATTTTAACTTTTTAAACACAAAAAACAGTTGTAGGCTCTTTTTTTGTAATTAAATTATTATGTGATCTTTTAAAATATAAGCACGAAATAAGATAAAAGTTACTTGAAAATACTTTTTCTTGTATATAAATTTACGATTTTGTTTACAAAAAACTTGTTAGGAAATCAGAGTATAATAATTATTAATAATAATTTCACATTATTAATAATGTATTGTACACTTTCGACAATTTTGATATGCTTTTTCAAAAGTAAAAAAAATATTATTTCTAAAAAAATTAAATAATACAATAGTGTGATTCTAGATAATTCATAAAATAAAAACAAAGGTATTAATAACATTCATTTTGACATTCAGCCGCCTTTCATTTATTTAAACTAATTAGACAACTGAGACTTACACTATTATTAGATATATATAATTTAGTTCGTTCATCTGAACTAAGTAAAACACGTGACTTAAATAATATAGTTTTTTTTATTCAAAGCTTTTGAATGTATTAAAATAAGTCAGTCAGCTATATCATTATGATAAAAAAAATATAAAAAATATTCAGCTTACGAACCATCTAAATTAAAAAAAAAAAATTGCCATGAATAAACATATTTCTAAATCCCATATAGACCTATATAAAATATAGTAGAACTTTAACATGGATTTTATTATATAATATTAATCCTAGTTAACGAAATAATATCATTTATTTGATATCAGCATTGGGTTTCATACTCGGTTTCGAAATGAAAGGAATACCCTTAGGCAATAGATTTGATTAAGACTTTATTATGTGTTATATATTCCATAACATACGAACATTGACATGGAATAACTGTACCAATGACTGTATACAAAAATATTTATATTAACATAAAAACGGAGGGAAATCTAACATATCTTAGAAGATATTCTATTGTATGTGAAGCTACACATTTCACCATACCCATAATAAATAAGAATTGTGTATGAATTCGTTTTATTCCAAACACACTTCGATATTATACATCCGTAGGACTAATTAATAATATATTTCATATAATATAATGATTGCCTACTAATATTTCGCATTAGCTGATTCATTTAAGCGAGAATTCACCATGTTCCAGAATGATTTGTGCTCTTAATTATTAACTGATGAATAGTTTAGTAAAATTTGTTGGAAAAATCTAATGTGATGTAATTTCAAATCATTGAAGAAGCACAAATTTAGAAATTCATTCTTTATGTATAACATTAATTTTATACAAAAAGAATTAGGTAATCGAGTACCTACGTATCTTTGGCTTTAACTTAAATATTCTCGGCAGCCATATTATTTTTGACGAATTTATTAAATGCCTTGTTGATATAGTTCTTCGTTTGTACTTAGCCTTATTTAAGACATTAAAAAAAAATCTACTATATGCAAATATCATGTTCCTACTTCTTGGGTCACAAGTGATTTTTTATTAAAGTGATTATTTTTTAAAGTCATATAGCAAAAAAATATTATTATGTATAATATACACATTACTATAAATTACACTTATCTCGAAAACTTATTAAAACATTTATTATTATTACATTATTATTAAACTTAATCAACGAAAGCTGTATGTCTGTCAGTTATAGTCATATTACTCATTAGAAATCTTCGTCAGTCTTGAGATAACTTGCTGTCGTCCCTTCTCAAACTATTTACTTTATATCAACATAACGACGAGACTATAACGGAACTATCTTGGCTTTTCAGCTTTAATTCAGATAGATTACTATTATTTAGTTAACATACATATGCATTTAATAGATAATAGATACAATATTAAAATCTCACAACTGTTATAGATATGAAAATAAGTTCTTGTATTGGATTGTATTTTTATGAACGTTAATCATCAAAACGCATTGAATGTATTAATGTCTATTGCACACAATATCATACACTGAAGACCCCCAGATATAAGCTCAACCAATCCCAACAGAGGACGCAAACACTATCACTATCTCTCTCTTTATGATATTTTGTTTAATTATACAATCCTCCAGTACTCTTGTTAGAAAAAAGTTAATTTAGAAAAAAGAGAAAAGTTAGTCAATAATATAACTATATTCTATGTATATTTTTATCTTTATATTTTTTTATCACCAATATGTTATTCTGCTGTTGAAAAGCTATTGTCCTTTACTTAACTACTTCTATGAAACTTAAGCTATCCATCACATTCTCGTCGATTAGCAAAACTTCACTATGTAGTAAAGTTTCAAGTGCTTCCGTTAATTCAAGGGACAGCACACAATTATTTCAAAGTTCCAAACATATCCTGTCACTGAGCACGTCATAAGGGATTAACACAACTGCAAAGTACCTTCAACTTGCGGACAAACTATTATCTTGTACTCGGGACACTCGGCCGGCAAATTTAGTTTCAAATTCACCAAATTTATAATCCCTTAGATTGGATGTTGGTTTTCTGATATACACTGGATTAATACTTGTATAGCTACGACTTATTAGGCCTTTATTTTTTTTTATATTTGCAACAACAGCAACGATAAACCTTTATTCTTCTTATTTTATATTTTTTATTTGTTTTCAACTGTCATTATTTCATTATTATTGTGTGTTTAATTATTATATTGGTATTTTGAAGGATTACTTATAAATATAGTACTACTCTCTGCGTTTATAAAAGGTTTGATTGATCGTCCCAATAATCAATCTTTCTATTCTAACCACACATTGACATAAAACGTATCACTTTTGAATAATTTAAGCACTAAAACGTATATGAGTTATAATAATTTTTATTCATTTTCGTATTTGACTTTGAATATACCGATGTGATTATAAATTTAAAAAAAGTTTTACCACAAATTATTTGTCAATGTTGAAATATAAACCCTAATTAATAAGACTAAAAGTTTTGATGAGTATAATTAAAACTCTCACGACGGGTAATTACGAAATAATTCAATTATTGAAAAATACGAAAAGTTTATTATATAAAAATTATTCAATACAATATTGATGGACACGCGTCTGAAGGGGCTGTTAAAAAGAAAAAGTTCTTGATCCAGCCCCGGGTCGCCTGATCACGTTTCCACAGACAATATTTACTGACCATTACAACATAATCCTTCCTGATATACCCTTGACGGATTAGCCTTTTTATATAATGTGACTCAGTAAAATATTTACAAGATAATATTTTTTATTATTTTTCCTATTTACCTGCTGTTCTTTTCTTATCTACTTATTTTATATAGTATTAACAATAAATTCAAATATTAATACATCTATCTTCGAAATCCATAGAAAATATATTTGAAACTAAAATGCTTCTGCTTCAGCAGAAAACTAGATCAAATCAAACAACAAATATCCAGTTGAACCACAAGAAGGCAATTAATACTCAGGTAGGTAAAGCCCACAAAAGGGCCGCTAATTGGCAATTTACGCGTGTTTACATCACTGTACCAACGATGACGGTCAATTATTTTTCGATAATTTAAATACCGCATGTCAGTTATTCGTGTTAAACGCACCTAAAAAAATATTGAAAATTCTAGAGTATAAGCAGGAGGTATGTTTATTATTTACTTTTTTTTTTTCTTTACTCTATATAGGTCTCGGTATACAGTATATATATTTGTTTATTTATGTTTATGATTATTATTTATTTATTTTATTTTTTATCTATTTATTATTAATTTTGTTAATTTGTTTCATAACATATCCTTAACCTTAAGGTTGCCTTGCAGAAATCGCTTTTCAGCGATAAGGCCGCCTTTTTGTGTCACCATGATTTATTCTTTATTTTTTATTTTCTTATCATTATTTTATTTTTTTTGTTGGTGTGCAATAAAGAATATTTATTATTGTTATTATTATGTTTAATAATTATTATTGTAGGTATATACATAAAATACATTATATATATTAAATCGAGCTGGTTAAAATTTGCTTTACTATAAGTATAGAAGGCTATACACAGTATATTTTACATAAACATTACCAAAACTGTCGTATCCTCTGCTCTCTTCCAGCACAATTTCCGTTATCATCCAGTCGTGGTTGGCTAGGGGCGGGTCTGCGTAATGCTTCCGACCTTTCTTGAGCCTGTTTGTTTCCATTACATTGCATGTGAATGTTTGTTTTGTTCATTACACTAAGTCTCATGAATTTGATCTTCGTTGCCTAACATAACATAATACTTTCATTTTTAGATTATGATATGGGTGTGGTGTTTTAATAAAGACATCTTTTACAAAAATACTTCTAGCTTGTTTGCTACTTAACTATAAAAGCATAGAGCAAAAGCCACCAGTGTATTGCCGAAATACACAACATATTTTTTTTAAAGAGACAGTTTTATCGTTTCGCTTTACAAAACCAGACCGGAACAAAGCGCATACCAGAATAATTGTGAAGCCTTTAAGTGAAGACAGGGTCCATTCATTCAAAGACAAAACATTGATAGTGGTGGGTCTTTGACGAAAATAAAAACAAAGATTAAACCAACTCCTACCATCTGATAAAAGGTTCAAAGCATTTAAATGTTCAAATGATTGTATTAATTAATATTAAGATATATTTGAATAATAAATGAAACTTATATCTATTAAGCTAATAGACACTATTACGGCTGAAAACCCACAATTGTTGCACAAACACCAATTTTATTATGAAGCATTTAAGCAATGTTATTACTAACATTACATTAGGTATTTCAGAGATAATGAAGCTTTTATTGTATTCGTAATAGCAGGTAATTAGGACGACTACATTCATTACGTGGGCTTACGTTCTGACCAGCTTTACCATTTTAATGATAATACCAAAATATAATAAAATTGCAATTCATTTTAAAATTGCATAGAGACTTTTTTAAACAAAGACATTTTAAAAAAGAATACTGAAGCAAGAATTAGAAAGGGCTGGATATTAAATATGAAATTTCTAGTCATTGCACGCGCCAGTCCCGGAGCCTGTAGTCGTACCGACAGACACTCTGCGCGAATATTTAATGCGTCCTCAGAACCTCCATAGAAAGCTGTCTGCAAACACGGCTGCCAGACGTTCATCCGATATAATCAAGATATAACACAATACAATACTTTGGCTATTGTTGCTATACATTAAATTTAAATTTAAAATCCATTGTCCTGTCGTACGTTATATTTTAACATAAGAATGCATTTTGACTCTAGTTGAAGCAATATTTGACGTTATTATGTTATATCAAAAAATCTTATAATGTTTAATTTTTAACACGCTTTATCTCTACACATTAATGACATTAAAAATCAAATACCCGGAAAAGAGGTCTCAGTATCTCCGGACGTTTTGACAACATCTATTTGGAGAGGTCTTCTAATTATTGTGAGGCGCAAAAGTATGTGTATGTGTGCATGTATGTGTGTGTATGTCGGTGTATATGTGTGTAACAGTATCTTAAACAAAGGACACCAATAATAAATAAATATAATTATACTTTTTGTCAAACTTATGTTAGTGATATTTGTACTCCAGGGTTCGTTTATTCATTTTTGAATTGCTATGTTAGGTTTGGTTTTTTATGTCAAGTTTGATTTTTTGAATTGTATTTTCTTGACAATAGGTAGAAAGTTGAAATATTTCCAATATATTTAGATTTATATTCATTTTTAAAAGATAATGTTACGGAACCCTTCGTACGCGTATCCGACTCGCAGTTGCCACATAGTTTTTAATGTTCACGTGTGTATATTCTTAATAGGCATATTCTGTACTGCTCTTTATCAATACAACAGATAACCAAAAATATTTGTTCTGAACTAATCGGTCATAAATTGGCGGAACATTGAAAAAGTTATATTTAAATAACCAATATAATAACGCTTATGTAGGAAACCATATTTTGTAAAATTTACAATATTATTGTTTTGATGTTATATAATTATAATAATCGAATAAAATAGCGAAAAGCTTTTATAACTTGGTATTAAAATATAAAATGCTCACATTCCAGTTTTAAATATTATTGTTTCTTTGTTGAGGTAAGCGTATTTTGCTTGTTTTATTATAGCGTTATTTACTAAGTTTTTTTTTCATTCTAGTTAAATGAGTTAACTCTGATTCCAGCAGTTTTGAAGAAAATTGCTTATTATTTTTTAATTTTATATTTTTTTATATATATTTTGGATGTATATATTTATAAAATGGTTGTTTGTCCTTATTAACGTAAAGAAGTTATTGACATCTTTGATCTACTTATATACATATTTTTTGTAACATAAACTTTTATAATATTTAGTAAACCCAAAATATTAATTAAAGTATTTATTAAACTACATATTAGCTAATTTTGGAACACATCAGCACAACTTCAATAAATAAGGGTAAATCATATCATTTTTACCTTAAGTATCAAGCTATTAATTATACGATAATTTAATATTCGAAAACTATGTAAATAATTAATCACCTGTTTATCAAATAATAATAAATTAATTATCCTCAAATAAATAATTTTGTTAGAAGGCTACTCGTTGCTTTGTTTTAATTTCAAATTATATTTTAATAAAATGTTACCTTAATTAACATTATTCACCCAGCTAATAAATAACATCGTTTTAAAAATATAAATCCAAGAGTATATAAAAGATAAACGAAATTGTATTTTCATATTTCTACTGGGAAAAATTTGAGATAAAAATATTTCATCCAGAAAGTTTTTAATAGTAACATAATATTTTGCTTTATTATTCGTAAGAGAATTTATAATAAAATGCAAATTTAAATATACTATTTAAATAAACTTTTTGTCTAAAATAGGAAATACTAAAGAATACTCCCAAATATTTTTGGTACGCTAAAGATGACTTTCCGAAAATATTTCAAAAAATTGTTTGTATATGAAAGATAATATCCAAAAGTTATTTGTATAAAACCATTATATTTGTAAAGGAATAATAAATGATATTATGTATATTTGGTATATGTTGGCGTTAGTTTATAACTTTGTTGTATAATTTACTTGCACTGTACCAGGAGCGTTCTCCTCGTATTTATTTGTTTCCTACTACCATTTCTATCCCGCAAAGATTAAAACAGTTAAAATAAATTGTGTTGTATTTTCTCAACAGCCAGTAATATAGAAATGAAATTAGCTAGATTATTGTTATCTATATTACATATAACGATACAACAATAAGTCATATCTTTCTTCCTCTATATTGTTATTTTACATTAATAAGATAATTTATTTAAATTATCAATTTTAAAAAATAATTTTCATATCGTTAAATATATGATATAGTACAAACATTTCAGATTTCAAGAAATCTCTGAATGTATTTAAAGTATTCGAACGGATACGAGAGGGGGAACAGTGGTGGTGGGGAGAGCTCTTAACATTTATACATTTTAATTTAAACTCTATTCCAATACATCGTAAATTTACTTTCAATAAATTGATGTTACATTATTGACCAAGCAATTTAAATTCCACATTCTGTGAAAGATAGTACCATTTGCGTTCGCTTAAAAATGATTCGCTAAAAAAGGTCTTAAGACTTACAAAATACAGTTTATAATTGCTACTAATTATAAATTCTAGCAGATTAATTTAGTTTTGTAGTATTCCACGTTATTACAGCAAGTTGATTTCCGATACAGATGTATTTGAGTGCAACTTAAAAAGCGTTCGAAGGAATACTGGGTATTTGAATAAGAAAGTTTTGAGCACGTAAAGTTTAAACTTCTTCCATTTAGGTCAGACTTGTTAAGTATTAACCTGAACACCTAAACGTCTGTCTTAAAATCAACTAAGTATAATTTGTTTCAATCCTTCCGGCCAAGTAAATAAGCTCTAAAGAGCTCTGCTAACGTAGTTTTATTAATTTTTGTCAAAATAGCAGCAGTTGAGCAAACCTGATGGTAGGTCATGCCGTCGTTCCTAGACATTTGCTACTATATTTGCCAATGTGTTGCCACCCTTCAAAACTTGAGAGAATCCTTATCCATATAATTTTGTTTTTACCCCCTATTTAACTATTAATGCACTTTGTTAAGTTTTTAAAAGCATATGGGTCTATTTTGGTTGTTTTGTTTGGTTCACTGATGAACAAACAAGAAAGATTCGTCCTATAAAAAAACAAACATATGGAAATAAAATTGAAAATTAAATACAGGGTGAAAGTTGTTCTTTAAATAAAACAATTCCATAAAAGGAATAGGTTAGTAAATGTATATATGTTAAAGAAGAGACGAAGCTTCTTAGCATCCCATGGATTCACCGTGCGGGTGCCGGGCCCATCGCGTTGCATGGAGAGGACTCAGGAGTAGGTTTAATATGCGCCCCTTTATTATGGGCAAACACGCTCGCATTGATTTCTAAAACCTTAATGTGATGACGCGAGTATTCACCTCTGTCTAGAAATACTCTATACCCTATTATTAAAAGTGTTTCGCGGTTCCTACTGCCTTCCCACAAATGTTGCAAACGTTTCGGCGGTTTTGCCTTCTCTTACTAAATTACTTTTATCTGGGAGAGTTATTTGGAATACATTAAGATAAAATTTTAATAAGGCTGGTGACCACTCATAAATTAAGGTGCGCCACTTCAAAGCTAGTGGAATACAAAAATCTCCTAATGTCACCCATTCGTTTTGATTTTTTTAGGCTCATCGCGTGCTATCGGTAGTTATAGTTTTCGTCTTGTCGAATAAAAGACTTTGTCATATATATGTATTGAACATTCCTACTTGAGAATAGCCCTACTTCATTCGTTTGAGCACCTATCATAATTTTTATATGGAATTGAAGTCGTGACACAAGCTCTGAGGCAACTTTATCTTTTGGGAGAAAATTACACTATCATTTTTAGATTTTCCGCTGATATGTCTTTTGGTAACTCTTAGATGTTTATAGAGTTTATAGTTTCTTTAATTTTAACCCAAAATTGTTTCAGTCTCTAATAAAGGTTGAAGAGTCTGCTGAGTGCGCTAACCCCAGCCATAACTTCAAAGTCTTTATGACGCTTTCATCTAACTTTGACAAAAGGGTTTTATTAATATCATAAACCTGGAAAGATAATTTAGACGTGACGAAAAAAAAAACATATATCCTACCTCTTTTACGTTACTTATTGGTTGGTCTACCTTTTTGAGATAATTTAAAAACTATCGACTATTACATCCAACGATGGAGTACGGCCTTGGTAATCGATTTTTTTATCTAAAAATTTAAACGGAGCTGCTTCCGTAATCGTACTAACGCACTGACCGCCTTTTATAAGACCGTAAGAAATATATTTGGTATTCTGTCTATCCAGATCCAGACTAAAGCATTTACTTGGTTTTGTCGTCAATCAACTCGTCCACGTACAGAAATCCTCAACTACATTTAAAAGTACCTGTTATGGATTACGTGTCAGTATCGTGAGATCATTTTTGTTTTTTTGTATTGAGATAATAGATTTTTCTGCAGATGTAACAAAACTCTAAACTTATTAAGATTATAAACTACCAAGTTATATACAAAAATAATTTTAAGTACCTAATACGAAGTAATAATTTCCAAATAAACAAAATAATATTTTTATTTACATATTCTACATTATTACAACTTGATTCTATTTTATATAATTACGTAAAGAGTTGCTAGTTAACAGATCGTTGTAACGGATAATGAAAAGAGAAAGTATTTAAGATTTCTAAACCGAATTTTCAAAGTTAGTTACAAAGTGAAATGTCATGACATAATGAATCATTTTAACATCCGATCCCAAGATGAATCCGACCCTAATTGATTGATATCATCACAGGCGGTTGAACAAGTATCGATACAATAAAGTTTTTTAAATGTAAAATATTTTTTACATATACTCAGATGTATTAGTACAACCTTTCAAAGAAAATATTCCAAAAGATTATATAAGCAGCTACTTTATGTACCGCAGACAAAGAAAAACAAAACACTAAAATAGCAAATACTCCGTGGTACATTTTAACCGAGAAGAAAATGACTACTATCCATCCAATAGGCTTCGATCAATCAATCCTTCAGACACTTGAAGTGGGTTAAGTGTTCCTCCATAAAACTCTTCAGCGGAATTATCGGTAAAGCACCTGAGACCCCGCAACGTATCTGTTTTATTTAGGAATCCAATTTTTCTTCACTATTCCTTATTTAATGTAGACAGCTGCTGCCTACTTTAATTGAATTAAATTTTATTTTAAAATATACTAAAATAAAATAAATTAACCATTCGTAATTTAGGTTGATTTCAACATAAGTCAGCAATTTCATCTTACTATACTTTTGAATAAGATTCAAAAGTTTAATTTACCTTTAACTTCACGCCTATAAATATTTGAGGTTTATTTAAAATTGTACAAACATAAACAATGTGTACTAATAACAAAATAAAGTATGCACTTCATATTTTATCTTTCTCTTTGATGAAAATGTAACGCTACAAATTTGTTTCACTCTAATAAAGATCGTTCCCGGTGTTTATTTCTGTCCGAGGAGCAAACAGCTGAAAATAGCAAAGTCCAGCATCTCCTCTCAGTGTCGCTGCACGCACGCGGAAACCGGCCGGAATTAAAACACCTAAACTAAATATTTGTGTGTTTATGAAACCGTGGAGTCAATTACTCTTCTTACTCAAACATTACTGTGCATAAAGGTGTTGAAGTAATTCAGTCTACATTCAGTCGTCTAATACGTCCGTCTCTAATGGCGGCACGACCTCAAATGTTCGCCATTTTGTTTTTATTGGCCACGTGGCTGAATTTTTGTTCAGGATGTGACGTGGATATGGCCGTTTATAAAGTGACAGTAAAATTTTTATGGAGTGAAGACACTTTTCCTAAAGATTATCCTCTCCATCATCCTAAAGCACAATGGTCTCCTCTCTTAGGTAGGTATCTTATATGTTAAATTTATCATATTATTATGTAACAATAACCAGCACTAAACCTTAACTATAAGAAATATTTCAACCTAATAAAACAGAAAAGTTGAAGCAAAAATAAAATTTAACATCAAAACACAGTAATACATTTTATGACTATAAAAGAAGCAATAAGAATGCCCGTTGCATCGGACCCGTTTCGTGATAAAAAATATCCCACACTACGAACCTCTATTCTATTCAAACGTCGGAGAGATCAAAAATCGTTAGACAATAGACAGGATGTCCGCTAATTGATTGTTTAAAAACAGAAACCAAATTCATTGGAACGATAACACAATTTTTTGCCAAAACAGGCTTCGTCAGCGGAAACTTTTATTTATGTAATTAGAACAATCGGAGACAATAGCGTTTGGAATTCTTTTGGAGGGGAACTAGAAAGTTTTTCTTTTATCTCAAAAGTTAGGTGACATTTCGCGGGTTTACTCGCTCGAGATAAGACGGTATTTATTTGTCTTCCCTTGAACCTTTGCACAAAAGAAGATGTTATCGTAATGATTCGTTTTACCTGATCTCTGGGACGTCTCGCTCAAAGCGTTTTTAGATAAGGCTATTGAATCAAGATTGAATCAATAGCGATTTATTTAATATAGATAATGATAATAAATAAATATTATAAACAGTTATTAAATCTTCCCAAATGTATAAAAGATTAAATTTCGAGAACGTTCAGGTGAACATTTTTTACTTATTTTACGATATGTCTTTCATTCATACTTAATATATATACTTAATATATTTAAAGGTTTGTGAAATAAAATGAGTGCCTTTTTTAACGAGAGCGTGATACTTTATACAAAAATAAAAGAGCGGCCATTTTATTATTATATTTACAATTAATTGTAAGCTACCTTTGAAATAAGGTTTGATTGTAATATATTGAATTACGCGATTGAAAACAAATCTTGAAACACACATTGTCAACGGTGTGTCCTTTTTCACGTAAAAAATCTTTTTGTGATTCCGGTAATTGAAGTCCGTGATAGGGTTGTCTCGACTGTTCTTGTGAAAGTTTATTTTTTATTATTTTATTCATAAATCTCTAAATTCATACAGTAGACTTGCAATTAACTCGGTAAAATCACAAGTTATTTAGAAGGCATAACTTAATATATAGTAGTTTTATAGTTAGTTATTTTGTTAGTTATTGGTGATTTAAACTATATTTAAGATTTAAACTATTTTTTAATATTACGACATCACTTCTGGTGTATTACTTCTAAAACTGTAACCGAGGAACTAATAAATCACATACAATAGCCCGAATGTCCCCATATTCTAAAATTAATTACGGTCATAAAATCAGGCACCAAACTCCATTAATTTGATTGTGCAAAATATTACCTTTAGCATTTTGTACAAATGTTGCAAAAAATGTTTTTTTTTTTATCTTTTACCAAAAAATTTCATCATTAGCTTATTGGATGGATGAGTCAAAGCTGATTTGAGTTCAAACTTTAACTTATTTTGTCATTCAGAACTAAGATATTTTTGTTCTTTAAATATTTATATTTCATTTTTTTTTTTGTCTTGTTTCATATTTAGTGTATGACATAATTAGCATTTCTAAAACTAAATACTTATCATAAGAGTAATAATTTTGTCTAAATATTTTTTCTTAAAACGTATAATATTTATTTCTTATACCCTTATTTTTAGAAACGTAAATTAACAATGTAGAGATTAAATAATGTATTTAGTGTAATGTATCTTTATGTCAACCCTATCAGAGAATTTCATTCATCCGAGAAAGATCAATATTTAAAGTCACGACTGTCGTTACACAGACCTTATACTAAATAAAATTCACAAACGATCAATGCCGAGACATATTATGTCAGAGCGGCGCCCTTTATACTTTCATACATACTTTAATAATGCCGGAAACAAAAAGAATGCCTAATATCTTAATATTTTAACTATTTTAACGGAATGTCTCAAACCAAATAAGTTGTATCCTCTTTTTTATTAAAAAAAAATATTATGTTTCTAATATTGAAAAATGACATTTGAATCTCTATAATGTTTAAATTTCGAATGCGAACAACGGAAATAGTGAAGTAATATCCGTTATCCGTCCTTTATGTCTATACGGTCACGTAATATTAAACTACGAAATCAATTTACCTGTACCTTACTTGTATCTTAGTTATTTTATGATGGAATACGTCTTATTAAATTTAAAAGAAGATTTGTCCTTAAAGCAAGTATCTCATTTTTATTTTAGTTTGACAACTTAGTTATTTTTATGCATTAAAATTGTATTATTTATATTTTGATATAGGTCCCATTCAATTAATAGTGTTGAGAGGAACGGAAAGACCTCCTTATAACATATCTAATTTATTGCTAACTTCTAATTATAGCATGACGAGATATATCTTATAATATACAGGTTATTCACCTTTCGTTCATACAAGAATAAAATAAGTATTATTATTATATACCCGCCAATCCATCGTGGAGTAGCATGGTGTAAGCGCAATAATACTAAAAAACTTTTTCAGGACAATCCCACAATTCGTCTTACCATCTTTACACCGTGGGTAAAATTGCAAGGCCATCCATCCGAAAGTTTGCTCAGTTTGGTAAATTGGACGAACTTTTGGAAGAAGGAGATGATGACCAAAGAGTCTATGATCAGTTCCAAGCTCCAGCCGTTGGTGATGGCACGGGAGAGACTGGCAATATGGTATTTTTAAATGGAGAGCACAGTTTGGTATGTACGGAATAGTTTATTTAAATTATTATAGGTGTTATGGTTTTAGTATAGGTTAGCTTTTGTAGAAAAATGATATCTTTATAATTTCTTCCTACCTGTCTGTCTGTCTAAAGCTTCAAAAAATATCTTCCTTCTCTGTAACATTGTAACCACAAAATGTAGAACATTGAAATGTTGACATATACGAGTACTAACAACGAATGTTATTTTAATTCCAACTTGACAAACAAACTTAGTCTTGCAGTTCAACACAAAAAGGAATACAAGACGCAATTAGGTGGTTCATCTGTTGTGCATTTGTTGTTAGTACCCGTATAAACATCGATATATAATAAGATTAATTGTCATGGCTGTCAGAATTAAAAAAACATCCATTTTAATAGAAATGGTCGGAACCTATTCAACACCTGGGATTATCTTATGTACTATGTACTTTAGCGCGTTGAAATCTCAAGATACTATTAGTGCATTTTGTGTGCATCCTAAATTTTGTCCGAAAACTTAAAAACCGTTAAAGGTTACTAAATAACTGGCTTTCTGACAGACACACCTCCTCTTCCAGGAAACACAATTGCTATAAAACAAGCTAAACCTTAAGAAGAAAAATTAAAATGTAAATCAAATTACACAAAATCTTAAACCGATATATATAGTTTTATTGAAATGATAGTATTTTATTCCATTAAAGTAATATGATAAGATATTTTTTTTTAGATATCAGTAATGTGCCGTATTATGCCGTCTCCAGACTGGTTCGTTGGAGTGGACAGCTTAGACCTCTGCGTGGACTCGTCGTGGCTGGACCAAATAACACTCGATGTATTTATATTTTGTAACACTATATGATTATTCTTGATATATTTATTATCTAGGTTTCACAAAAATACTTTGTAAATAAAGTTAGTAAATGATAACAATATTATTTTAGCAACAACAACTCATTTTATCGTAAAGAATAGGAACAACCTGAATGAATATGGGTTTTAAATCAAATAATACATATGGCATGATAACCTTCCAGCTGGAGCCGTTAGATGCTGGAGCTGCTAGTGGTCTGACATTCACAGCTCCGCCCTGGGAGACTTCACCAGAGCCTGTGACCAAGCATAGTCCACGCCATCCCAATCACCCTTCTGCTGGATTTTACTATCCAGATTTGAGAGACCTGCCGGCTATAGCTAAGATTGAGTTTTTAAAGGTACGGTATGGGATTGTAACTGACACACCTAGACTGTTAGAAATATAGATGTAGCCACGGTTTATAGGGTTTATAGATAAAACATACGTAAACTAAACTCGTCTTACTAAACTCAATTAGTATTAATTATGAATTTTTATATTGATTAGATTAAAGAATATTCATCAAAAGAACAAAATGATATGGCTCGGAATGAACTTCTCAATGATCTTAGGATGAAAGATAAACTCAAAGGCGTCCCGAGACGAAGAGTAAACCTAGTAAAAAATTACATTCAAGAAGTAACGACTAAAACATCTATGGATCAGCTGAAAGACTTGGAAGAAGATGAAGTGGAAAGTTCACAACATAATAAGGATGATAATAATGTCCTTGTAGTGACAAAACCTCCTATCACGTAAGTATATATTTAAATATTTTTTTAAAATTAAGCTCACCTCAACCTTGGTTCAAAAACTACGGATGTCTATCATAGGTCGAATCAATAAAATTATACATAATTATAAATTCAACTTTCGTTGAGGACAAGTATTTCGATCTACAAATATTTATATATCGACTATATTTATTTAATTCTATTTGCAAATTTGGAAAGGAATATTTTTGTATAACTTGTTTAATTACATTCCTTAAAGTACCCTAAACATATTTTAATTAATCGAGGAATATCTTAGAACAAGGCAGAGACTCGAAACACTAATTACTGTTACTGGTTGCCATTATCGTTAGGTATTTTCTAATTATAACAAGAGCAATATCTATGGATACTTAACGGGTCGGGGTGATATAATTAATTCAGGGAACAATCTTATTATCTATGCGACAAATATTGTACTTACAATAATAAGACTATACAGGGTTATTTTTAAACAGTTGACCACCTCTTGCAGGCAGCCTCTCTACATCAATCCCAACAACATTTATTCTACAACTTTTTACAAATATTGATAAACAACACAAAAAAACGAAACAAAAAATCTTTCTTTCCTCTTTTACTTATTACTCTGTATTTTGTAAGAAGTACTTAAAATGTCAACGCCCGGGCGCCATACCGACGCTCAGAGTTAATGCCAGTTCAGAGACAGCAAATAAATTTTGTATGGGAAAATTTAAATTTTAATAACTAATCATTTTAAAAAGTTGATTGACGTATTGGGGTTGCCTGCAAGATATGGGCAACTAATTACAAATAATCCCGTATATGTTCTTAATATAATGGTCAGAATAACAACAGTCTACAAATTCGGCAGTGACGTAAGCAGCATGGACGATGTGGTTTTAGCGGTAGCACGCGGCAAACGACTCGGACTGGGCAAACATCTCCCACGACACTTTAGGTCTCGTCTCCATCACGCGGTTAACAAAATACAACGTAAGCTATAATAAACATTCACTATATAGACGCATATATATAATTGAGAGAAATACACGCCTGGTAATATGAGTAGCGTTATTTTGACTTAAATTGTAATTTACTCTTTTTTATACATTTATTTATGTTTTGTTTTACTTGTTCCTAAATATCTGTTAACGCTTTAGAAAGTTTGGCTGCTTTTAAATATTTTAACACTATCTTTTTTCTTACATTCCATAGCTGAAGATTGCCTTGTATCTGAATGGAGCAACTGGTCCCCATGTACGGTCACTTGTGGTGTTGGAGAAACGTACAGAAGCAGAAGAGTAGTTAGACAAAATACAAAGAACGGCCGAAGCTGTCCCTTTCTAACGGAAAAAAAACGCTGTGGAGATAACAACTCCTGCTCAAATGTTGACTATTTTGAATAGAAATGACCTTAATAGTAATACGTCATACCACAGCAAAATTGTAATAGTCCATAATACTCTTACTAACATAGTGTATAATAAAAAAATGTTTTTGTAGGTATATTAGCAATCTAACTAGATTAGACTAATAATAACTTATATTAAATTAATAAAAAATATTTATTATTTGTTTGGTTTTATATTCCCTGGAGGTAACAGGCATTTTTTTTTTATTTTTATATAAAGTTGTTAAAAAGACAGACAAATTAAAATATCAAATATTTTTGTCACAGCAACTATTTAATCCGCAAGGTTTTTCGTAAAAAAGTTCCCAAAACACAATATTATTAGTATATCGTAAAAAATGCCGGTTCTGAATTCCAACTGGTTTCAATAAAAAAAGTATCAAAATACCTATCATATACAAAAATTTACAAATAGTTTGTGAAAACAATTTTAACTTTCGTTAGTTATGGTTAAGTAACTAACTGAGTAAAACACACTTAGCTAATGTAAATCATATAACTTTATATACTTATAAACGTAAGCGATTTTTTATGAGATCACCCAATATGTATCTCAATAAATCGAATAGTCACAACCAGTGGGTCATGTTTCAGCGATTCTTCATTCAGATAAAAACGCTTACTCGATATAGTTTGTGAAAGTGCGTTCGAAACGTATTTTTTCGATTACCCTCTGAGGGTTCGATTGGACCGACTCATTTGTATTCCGTGCGTGATCTTCACAAAATCAAGGGGTATGTGATTCGATTTCTATACACTTGTCATTATATCGTGCTGCATTTACCGTTTTAAACAAATTAAAATAGAATATCAGAGAAAATAATACATTATAGACATCGTTCGTCTATATTTATGTGATTTGTGAATTAGATTTTTAAATACATAACGCAATGAGATGAATAACAAAATACACACGCCATGTATAATGACATTCCCAGATATCGAAGATTTTAAAAATGTTATAGCTGTATAAAGTCTAGTTTTTTCAAGTAGTATTAACAACTTTATAGAGATACATCGTTCACTCAATCGGAAACATCAATTGAGTGTCTCGTCGCGAGTTACATACTAAATAACAGACCATCTTGAAGAGATGTTAGCTATCCTGTCAAAACCACACAGGTCTGTGGTACATTATATTAAAATAACAAGACTGGTATATTCAATAAATAGGATAGAATATAAATGTTTTAGGATACAAACCTGTATGGGAATTACATTTGTGTAGTTATTAATAACTAATAATATTACTTCGATAGAATATAAATTCTCTAGGTAACAACTTTTATATATAGGTACACTAATCCACATGACATTATTTTCTTGTAATTTAGAATCACGAGGTTAATGTAAGTTCCTTTATATCAAGTTTGCGATTGGTTTCTGCAAGTAATTCACAGTTAAGATCTAAGCATAAAGTGAAAACAGCCGTTTAATATGAAAAGCCAGGCGAAAGCCTGCACAACCTTTCGGAAGACGTGAAGATTAACCTGCCATGTTCCCTCACAAGCTTTAAAAGATCTTCTTCTTCATGGAATATTCTCCCTGTTTTATTTCATATTTATAAAATGATACTCAAGACACACGAACCTGTCATTTATTCTTATAACAAGGTCATAGACCTATAATGTTATAAAAATAATAAGTTATGTCATATTTGCAAGAATATATTGTGGAATAACGTTCAAGAACAATCAAATATGTTATATGTTAAAGAAAGAGCACATTCTTACAAAATCAAATCCCGATTCAATGCTGTTTTACACGAATATTCCATATTTTGCGAAACAAAACTACTCTGGAGTAAATTTTCGATGTAGGTTTCAAAGGGACGTCTTTACAACCTTAGCGAATGGTTTCGTGGAATCTTATTGTTTTCCAATCTGAATATTCGCTGGATTTACCTTTCTACACGAAAAATGTTCTGAATAGATCGAAACTTCGTTGGTATTGTAGAAATATGATTTGTAATTTTGCAAACATTAAATAAATACAAAATTTTTATTGAATACTTACTCATATTTATGAACATAAAATAAATGCAATTTAATATGGATTTATTAGAGACGATAAATTATATTAAAATGATGAGATATTAAACTGTCATGTTCGTTAAAACTGCAGTAGTTAATAAGTGTTGTTTGATATCTTTGGGTAGGCGCTTTCTCATGGCGTAGCAAGATTTAACATCCTATTAAGAATAAACAAAAATTGTAAGCAAACTCCATAGATCATTGAAATAAAACTACAGCGTCGCCGCACATCATCGCACTGGAAATTTCAATTTTCCAATACATTAGAGACGGCTACGCTTCTAGGGGAACTATGTAAGGATGCGTTCACGTAGTTAAAATATATTTTTTTTTTTTTTAACATACTAAACTAGGTTAATGCTTGACTACATTCCACCTGATGGTAAGTGAAATGTAGTCTTAGGTTTATATCTGTTTTATACTATTGAAAGCCGCTCATTTCTATAATAAGATTATTAATATAAATGATTATGAGCTAAGGCTCATAATCATTTATATGGGATTGTTGGTAATTATGTAATAACTTTTGCTAGTGGGCTTTTGACTTTTAATAAATAAGCCATTTTATCCATAACACTCTCTAAACTTAATGTCATCTAAATTGATATTAGGTAAATGTGTTCGAGGAAAATATATAAAAATATGAGATGAAAAAACTAAAAAGTGAAGTTACCTTTATGTGATTGTTCCTTTATCCGTCGCAGGAATAGAACACTGATTGATTGTTTAAACAAAGGATAACATACAAATTGATGACAGCGTGTTTGTGTATTATTTGCAAGGTTAAACAAATGTTCAACCATTAAGGGTTGTCGAGATCGATTAATGTGTACACGGCCTTAAACATCGATTGACAAACGAATTTTTAAGGCTATTATTTAAATTGAAGTGCATTTTTAACGATATTGGCTAAAACATTAAAAATAACTATTAATGTATTAAACAGATTATTTAAATAAGAGTGTATTTTATTTGTTACCCGCTAAATCAGTATAAGTAATTTATCAGCGATATATTAAATATATATTTTTATATATCGCTGATTGTTTAAAAATTGTTTCAGATTTACTCGGTTTAAAAATGAATTTATAAAAATATCTTTGAATACGCGCATATCCGTACTTAATTTTTTTTTTAATAAAACTATATCTAAATTATTATATTGTTTTTGTTATAGACCATACGAAGGTATTACTTTGTTTATTTGTTTCTTTATCTTAAACAAAAGTTTAACAGAAAAGAATTTCCTTTTACAACATCAAAATGCGAGTCATGGGTGACTCTACCAAACTAAGCAATGCTCAAGACTTCCTGTTATTTATTATATCCAAACCACCTTGAGATCGTTTCCTTATTTCATCTTTTAGGGTTTTGCTGAAAACTTATCGATAAACAAATTGAAAATATGTATAGATATTATTATAATAATATTAAGATATATAAATATATATCTTTGTTAATTAAAGTATTAACTTGACTTATCGTATAAAACTTGTCAATTTTAAAGTTTGGTATAATATTTACATCTTGATAAAAAAAACACTTAAAATCTTGAAAAAACAATTTAATTTTACAATTTACAAAGTAATCTTAAAACCGTAATTCAAATAGAACAGTTGTTCAGATCACTCATCTCATTTTATCTTGTTTTCTGTAAAACACGAAGCGTCCTCTGGTTTATTCGCTTCGGTCGATGGCCATTTTGTTTTATGTACAGGGCCGGAGCTGGGTCAAGTGCTGAAAGTTTCAGTTTTAGGGCCTGTAGACAATGACCGGGCTTTTTACAGCGACAAGAATATTTGTACTTTTAGATACCCTATAAACAAACCTTTTTTATTGGAAATTGTTTTAATTGAAAAAACACTTTACGAATTATACGTTCTTACAAAGTAGGTATTATATTAATTTACCTACTTTTATGTTTATGTGCTAGGTCATGTTTCAGAAATATTTTATGGTGTTCTTTGCCGGGTTTATCATTACATAATATAAAGCAAAGTCGCTTTTCGCGTCTGTCCCTATGTCTGTATGTATGCTTAGACCTTTAAAACTACGCAACGGATTTTGATGCAGTTTTTTATAGATAGACTGATGTAAGACGAAGGTTTATGTGTATAATAACATAGTAATATATTAGAGCACCACTGATAATTTCAAGATTTCTAATGCGAAGTCGTAAACAAACACATTGTTTTGCGCTTACATTGCAAACGCTGGCTGAACTCTACGAGATAGATCAAAATAATGTACTAAGTATTGTATATCTTAAAAACACAAAATATCTTGTAGTACACAAGAAAGTCCGCGATGGTATATGTTTATCTCTTAGGAATAACCCACAATAGCAAATTTTTATCCATTATTTTTTACGAGAAAAAATAATGGTCTATTTACGATGCGATTTTAAGCAATACAGCTTTAATCCTCATCTAATTAAGTAACCTAAATCCTTTTTACATTTAATATTTAACAATACAGCCCTTTACAGCATGTAATTTAAATGAATATTTTTGAAGATATTACAGATTTAAAATATAGAGACATCGCGTTTGCGGCGGTACATTATGGTATGGAACAGTGCAAACCGTCTCAAAAACCGTCTTTTATGAATGTTATTGAAAATTTTGTCAATAGCTAACTGAATGTCTAATAAATATTATTTAGCATTCAAAAGATATTTTTTTATTTTAATAAAACCAGACCTGCAAGTTGATAACCAAAATAACGTCGATTGTGTAGCTTAGAATTTCTTAAGTTTACAAGGTCATATTTTGATTATTTTCAATTAAAATCTATAAGTGTGATATATGGTTAAAATAGTTATCAAGTACTCTGTTTAAAAAGTATTTAAATGGACATTTAAGTACAAACAAGAGAGGAATAAAAAAATTACAGTATCTAGGTGATATTGTATCCCTATTAAAAACTTTAAAGATACTTTTGACAGTGAGCGATGTCTGCCGATGTTGTAATTATGATTGTATCACTTAAAATAAGTCATATAGATACTAAAAAAAAGGGAAAGGGGAATTGTTTTTACTAAGGCGTGCGAAGCCACGGGAAAAAGCCAGTTTTCTATAAACCAAACCTATTTGAATTTTATATATAAATTCAGACTTCGTTCTGCTCAAAATGACTATTTATTTAAAAGTATAAACCAAAATATTATAAAGGAAAGTTTAAAGATATTGAAGCCAAATAAACTGTAAACCTTTGTCCAAATAATTAATTTAGTAGAAAAGAAGCCTGATTTCGGACTTTGCATCGTATTTCATAACCAAATTGTATTATTACTTAGGTTTCTTAGTTTTACATTTTAGAGGGTTAAATTAATACATAACAACAAATAATGATTAGTTTTAATGTTATTATGAGATTGTTTTTTGTTAAACCTTATATTTTTTAAATTTAATTAATATTTTTTAATAATATCATGTCTAAATACATATAAGATTTTTTTTATATATTTTATAGATTAGTGTGTTCTGTTAGCAAGTCTGGAGGTAGATAAAAAAGACCTTAATAATGCAATAGCATCGGGACGAAGTAGTGAAAAAACATGAGATTCAAAATATAGAATAAGTAAAAGACAATATTTATTCCAAGGATTAAGCTAAAGTCACTCCACAAATAATTACAAAACGCCCCATGTATTTCTATTATCTCCGGAAAAAGGGATTATCTGGGACATCAGAAAAACTTGATCACTCGGTCGTAAATCAATCTGCGAGATGCTTGAAAAAAAATTCCCCTGACGTGACGAAGGGGAACTAGGAAGACCCCAAAACTTGCAAGGCATGCTCCATTTTTTTTTTTACTGACAATTTGATATTTGATACTAATAATTTGAGCAAAGTAACTATAATTATGATTTTCGTAAAAAGTTTTTTTTTATTATTAAAAAAATGTCAAAAAGTCTATATTCCGGTACCGGGAATCGAACCCGAGCCTCCTGGGTGAGAGCCAGGTATCCTAGCCACTAGACCATACCGGATTATATTATGATTGCCAAGGGCGGTATAACGTGAGGAACGAGAGAATGGCGTAGACTTATTAATTTATATATATATATATATATATATATGTATATATATATATAAATGTATCCATTTCCCTTATTCACGGCATCAATCTTGAACGGCTGGACCGATTTCGTTAATTCTTTGTTTGTTGTATTCGTTATGTCACTAAAAAGTTCGTATGAAAACATATGAATGGGGCGGGTTTATATTAAATAAGTATTATTCTATTTATTATATCCATAGAATCAATATTCATAGTAAGCTCACGCTACTATAATACCTAAATTAATATAATCTTTCTACATCATTTCCAAGGTTTAAATTATTTGTGTCCAAAATTATCTGATTACGTCTTAGAAAATCGAAAACTCTTTTATATTTACCTCACTAAATATTAACAAAACATATTTCAGAATTGCCAGTAAAAAGAAAAATCACGTACGAATTGCACCTTTAAAAGACAAAAAGTTTAAGAAAATTGTTCACAAAACTAAATTATTTACTAGACCCTAATTTCCTATATATAAGAGCTAAAATTGTGTCCGTCTGTACAATTCTCACAAACTTGTCTGATAAAGAAACAATTTGTATTCAATAAGCCTCGTGGGGGTGTAAGTAGCGGGAGTAGCGTTCCGAGTTTTTTATTTTACTATTCTTTTCATGCTGTATAGTAAATGCGGCTCGAATCTTCTTTTTTGCTTTGCTAAATAATATTTTAAACGTTAATTTAATTTCACAAATGGATACAGAAGATATATAATAAATAATGTGTTTAATGTGGCTGTGTGGCAATACCTATTTTTTTTTATTCATTATAAAAAAAAATTCTGTCCTAGATTAAGCCCAGAAACGTGATCAACATAAGTATTTCCTGGTGAATTATCCATACAATTATTATACACAGATTAGGGGAGGCATAGGAGTGTCAGTGATAAATAATAACAAAGATAAGATGTAAGAGCGATACCTATCTTTGTCTAATCACACATTCAAGAAAGAGAAACAGATAGGTAGCCTCATTGGTGTTCTCTTTTTATTTCGATGGTCACACTTCAGGCTGGCTTCCCTATTCTTTGTATAATAACTCTATGTAATTATCACAAATATCGAAATAAAAGTTTCAACCCTTATTTCATAAAATATCAAATGCATCGTTTACAAACAAATTTACAAGTTGAATGGCTTTTTATAAACAAATTTAATACAACGTTCAAAGACTTTCATATAAATCGAAAACCCATAAGTACCTACAACGATTTTATATATAGCACTCTTGGAGAAACAACTATTTATGACTAAAATGAGTATTCATTTTAGTCATAAATAGTTGTTTCTTGCGTATAAGATAGGATTTCATTTGAAATTTTACTTTACAAAAATATTCATTAAGTATTTGTTCATTTTTATACAAAAGTATAAAATATATTTTATTTAACTATAATTTTGTACGACTACTGGAAACTTTTCTTTTAAATTGCTGCCTCTGCGAGGGAATTGGATAAGGCAAGCATAATTTTTATCTCTCCGTCTAGACGACAATTTAGATGAGGGATACTCAAACCACTTCTTATTTTTACTATTCTGCAAGTAATTTAAGTACAGAAATTGCATTTACGACCCCAACCCATAATTTACTTCAATGAAATGTGCGCCCATAAATTTTTCCTGGAACAGCGTTTTGATAATTCATATGACTTTTTCAGAGAACTTTGGCCATTCGTCGAGCAGCTAAATATTTAAACTTGAATTTTACAAAATAGTGAAACTAATACTTACTTCCACTTAGTATTGTAGGAGCATTATTCATGTGTATGTCATTATAACAAGTGTGGTTAAATATTCCAGAGCTTCAGATACAATACAATTTTATTTTGCACAAAAATTTACCACTATATATATATATATATGTTTACAATAGGTATAGGTTTACAATATATTTTTACTATGATCATACACCATGACAGTAAACCGAGTATGAATATTAAATTTAAAATCAGTTATAGTCCCTAAGAAATGAAGGTAATTGTGGTGGAAGATATTCGAGCGTATCCCAGTCTGTCGCTTGTTTTTTAGTTTTATCTTCACCGTGCAATAGATTTTTTCCTCCTTCAATGTGTACAAGGTTGGGTTCATTTATACTTTTTGATCCGCTATAAAGTCCCGAAATTTCTAAAGGTTCATTTGAACCCTTTCCATATCTATTGAAATGGTAAGGGCATATCGACTGAAGGAAGCAGTAGCAGTCTTTTGTAGTAGTCTTTTTTAATATCGGTCGACATCCACATGGTTTTATTACTATATGTGGAGACTCATTTTCAACAATTACATTTTCCAAATTATGTAAATTTTGTGGTTTGCTTTTTTTACGTCCATAACCATAGCCGGAGGCAGGTTTTAAATCATGTTTCATTTTTAAAGGTTTTTGTCCACATGGATGAGTTTCTGACGACTCATCTTTAGACCGATCTAAAAACCATTTCTTTGATTTGTAACATACATTTTTTCTATTACATTCATTTAAATCTCGAGGCTTACATGTTGTTGCAATCTCTTTACATTGACTATTCTTTTTAATAGGAGACAATATGAGTTTTCTGTTAGTATTGACACTATTACTACAACTATTAATATTGTCTGACGTTAACGCTCTATGTTCATCAAATGTGATATATATGTTTCCTGATGGCGTTATTTTTACTGAACCAGTATTGCTCAGGCTATGTGCATTGTTATTTAAATCAACATATATGTTACCAGAGTCCGTTCTCTTTATTGGCACGAGTCCTTTTGAAGAAGTGCTTAAGTAACTTTTTAAATTATTTACAAAAGATTTTTTCGAATCCTTGCTTAGGATAACTGCATATTCGCCAGAACTTGTCTTTTTTAGCACAGGAGGTTGTTCAGAGTAAAAGTTGTGTTCATTTTGAACATTAAATTTAATTCTTCCATAAATATGTGAATCGCTGCTAGACCTCTCAGTTCCAAAACGCGCCTTTTTAAGATTTTCTTCGTGAAATTTTCTACTAGAAGTTGTCAGTTTATTTATTAGATCATTAAAAGTTCGGGCCGATATTACAGATTTTGAGATAGAGACCTTTCTTGGAGATTGGCTATCGCCTTCACTTATTATCACTTTTATGTTTCCGGATTCTGACTTGACTATTAGAGCACATTGACTATCCAATTGATTTACGTTTTGGTTTTCTAAATTTATAATAAAATTACCAGAATCAGTTTTTGTTAAAGGCATATATTGCTCATTATCTTCTCCTTCATAGTCCCTGATAGTTTGTTTGTACCATTTTTCAAATTCCTTATCTAAAACTATTTTGAAATTTCCTGAACTCGTTGCTTTGAGTGCAAATAGTGGTTCATTTTCTTTGCAATGAGCTCCTTTTACTCTTACGTTTAATATATCACTTGAAGTCTTTATATCTTTTTTATTTTCTTTTGTAGCGTTGCGTGTTTCCATTGAGCTTAAATTAATTGTTGACTTTTCTTCGTTATTTAATAAAGATTTATGCACTTCCAATAAAATATTTCCAGACGGTGACTCTTTCGCAATTATTTTTGATTTTCTATCAGAAATTGGGGTTTCAGAGTCATTCGGAATAGTTAAACGGTCTAGATAATTGTCAACGACTTTAGTATTTTTTAACTTGGTACATAAATTGCAATTTTTATTCATTTTTTTATTTGATAATTCTAAAAGTTTTTGATTAAGGACCACCCTTAAATCACCTGATGAGGTTTTTAAGATTTTAGTTGTATCAGCCAATTTACTATTTTCCTTACTCTCAACTTTTAACCGTTTAGTTGTTAAATCTTTATTATTCTGTCTAAGTGGTATTCTTTCAAATGTAATATGTTTATCCGTATCATGTATCTTTTCTCTAGAATTGGTCTCACAATTATTTTTATCACATACATCAGCTATGCCAGCTTTTAGTTGTTTTGAATCTGTAAATTAATAATTTTGGAAGTAATTATTGTTATAATATTGCAATGAATGTAAGTAATATTTGTTTTGGATATGGGAGTACAAAAACAATTGATAGCATCTTATTGACCATTTTGATTTGTTATAATTAACTATTATAATACAATTATTTTATAACGTTCTAAATAAGCAATAAAATGTTAAGTTTGAAGAATTTTTTTTTTTTTTAATATTTTAATTTTGCTTTTTTTTGTTTTACAATATAAATATTATTACAGTCCACAGCAAAATACTATTTACTAACTATTATAATTATCATTAATATAGATTGTCCTAATTTCATTGCTTCCCGTAATTATGATACCATTCTCTATTAATATAGATATATTATCTTGATTCAATGATTCTGTGGAGGATAAAATTTCATTTAATTGCTGTTCTTGTATCGTTACATTACTTTCATCTGGTGTTACTTGAGTTAAACCTGTAACGTCCTTGACGAATGGGGTAAAAGAGATCAAGTTATTTTTTACGTTTAACTTAACATCATCGTCAATTATAATCACTTCTCTCATGAGTTTTCTACCTTCTTTGCAAATATTTTCTTGAGTGTATTTTTTTTTACATATGTTTAAATTTCTTGTTACTCCATCTTCGTCGGATACTTCAGGCATATCATTTATTGCACGAGACAAATTAGATAATTTATATGTTGTAAAATCATTTTCGTTAGATTTTGTCTGATTTGTATTTTTAAAATTATTGGAGACATTTCTGACTATTTGACCCTTTTTACTATCAGAACGATATTTATTTTCGAAATGATTTACATCAACTGTAGAAATCAATGAATGGAAGGAGCATTTACAATATTGAAAAGATTTATCTGGAGACGTATTTGGTAAATTATTTGGCTTCGAAAGCGACATTTCACCAACACGTTCATTTTTTAGATTTTTCTCTTCGTTTGATTTTCTGTTTTTTCCATCCATAGAGACTTCCTAAGACAAGCATTAACTCGCTTTTAATGACGTAAACAACGAGGTGGTTGAATTCGTTTATTAAATTGAAATAAAACCACCGAAACTTTTTTGGGAAATTTATTAAACATTTAAAATACATGAATTTGGAACTTGGTAGAGAAAATTAAAGTATGTTATGGTTAATTTTTCATGTCAAGAGAGTCACTGCTTATCATTGTATAACTTACTTTTTCAATAGGTGATACATCTGTAAATCTTCCCATAACTTCTTGGATAATTCGTTGACGAGGTTGACATCTAAGATCTAAAACGACATTTGGGTGTCACTTAATAAAAAAATAACAACATTGTACTCCCATATCGATAAACTATTTTAGTACTTACCTTTATGGCAAACACAGGGTAACATTGGAGTACCACTGCACTTGCAAGTAGCCTGGGGAACAACAGAACTATCTTCAAACAAATATTAAACTATATATATTTAAATATATGTAAATGTAGTTCCACTAACACGTTGCTTTCCTTCTTATGGTAAGATATGGTGTTGGTAAGATGTAAATCAATGTATATATTTCAGAAACAAAACCAATACTTTTTACCTGATTACCCAATTTGGGTGACGTAGTATTTATATTCGGGCTAATGCACCCCGGCCCCGAAACAGTCGACAACACTTCGGGACCCAGAACACATTGAGCGGCTCGCATATTCTTAAAGTTACTAGTCGGTCCTAAAATTACAGAAATATTAATCTGTATTTTATTATTTATTTAATGTATATTCAATGTGTAAGTCCCATCATACTAATTATACTTTATCTCTAATGTCTTATTATATTATAGTACAATTTAAAAATGGAAATGATAAAAACTGTTATCACTTAGACTAACAAAAGTGCTGGTGTCCAAATGGTCAACGTCATATACCAAATATAAAAACCAAACAGTCAAATATTGATTTTTCACTAAAGAATAATTTATTCCAAGCGATTCTAAATCACAGTATAAAAACTACGGCGGCTAATAAAATTAATATTTATATAGAAGGGAGATAAAACTATTATGCAGAATTATTTTTAAAATCGTATTTTAAAACAGAAACTATATGAATAGTAAGCTAAGGTAAGAGATAAGGGAGTCCCATATAAAAAGTATGTAAAAAGTATTGCAATTCAAATCGCGATTCATAATTTCAGCTAAAACCAGCTGTTATCTAGAAAACCGAGACCGAGAGAAATTATTTTTCATCTTGTAGATAAGAATCGCTAGATTGAATATAAACGAGAACAATCATGTAGAGAGAGAAGAAGACAGCCAACTTTCACTAAACTTTCTAGGAAAAATCTAATAAATGGTCTTATATTCGCAACAATAAGATGTTTAAAATTAAGTTAATAACTTTGTTACCTAATATTTTGGCATATTCCTTGAATTTGACTAATCCAACTCCTACCCTATAACTACATGTATACATGTATCTCACCGGGGCAGGTGTTCTGTTTGAAGGGGGACACGTCGCAGTCTACGGCGCCATACTCCGAGCCGCACGGACTAGACTCACGGTGAGGACTCACCACCACCTCACCCTGCACATAGCACATCAGATAATAACAACAAATATCATTATATAATAGAGATCGATTACATCACTTCGATATAATCGCATTGTTGACTCGTATATAAATTATCGTACATAGAATTCTGTGAGATCCAATATGAAATATATCTTACTGCATCTTCCTTATTCTCAACTAGTGGTGGACAAGTTTGTGCTTCACTGGAAGGCAGTAAACCCTTCCCGATACAAATGCACGCCTTTGGACCTTGAGGACAATTACACTCGCTCTGCCCTCCCCAGTGTTTACAGGGATCCTGAGGACGAAGGTAATCTATGAACATTTTATCAATAGGGTGAGATTTACATTTCGTGCTCTGTGATTGGATATTCTTTTAAGTTAATATTTCAGCAACCCTTAACTGAACTGCTACGATTAAATTATATAATAAAAAGTCTTTTGATTAACACCTTCTTGGAATCCGTGCCCTTATCGACCTTTGGAGGCTTTGTCATCTTAACTTCTTTAAGACACAACATTAACTGGTCGTAAGTTTCAGAGTCCATCTAAAGAAAATAATATCATTTCACCATTTTATTTATATTTTCTATTATATAGATAATAATATAATAGTTATATTCTCAACCAGGCATATTTTTGCGACTGTAAATACTTATACTTAAATCCTTTGTATCTTTCCTAATCAAAAACATCATAAAATTTCGATTTTCTCCCTTATACCTTAAACCCATACCATAAAATAAAACGAGTCTAATAGGTCTATTATATCTATATCTTTACTATTTATTAAAGATCCCTCATCTCTCTGTCGCTCTACTAAATAAACTTTTTTGGGCTACGGAGTGGTTACAATTGTGGTTACAATTAAGTGTATCTGGAACGTCGATTACCTATAAAATAAATTAAAAAATCATTAAAACCTGCCGCCGGGAACACCATCTCTGTAGCTCTACCCAAATAATTTAATTTAGTAGAGCGATAGAGAGATGAGGGATCTTTAACTAATAGTAAAGATATAGATTAAATTTCTTATGAACAATTAAAAATGATAATGTTTATTTTTAGAGTAAAGATACACACCTCACATCTGGTTTTTACAGCTCCCCCTACAATCGTGAGCTTCAAATTTTGTTTAATAGTGCTTAAAATAAACTCCTGCAACATCCTTTTAGTTTCATCATTAATTTTTCCATTCTTACTCTTCTTTAGGCAATTCATCACTGCGTCAGCTACTGCGTTTCCTTGACCGGTTTTCACTTGCCTATCCAATAACGTGTACATGTTGTCAAAAACGTTATCTAAAAACTTCTGTTTTACAGTCATACACACACAGTCCATCGTATGGTCCGGGCTGCAATGGCCTCCTTCTATTAAACACTCCTGTTCGTTAATACACCTCGGACAGTCCGTACATAACTTTCTAACATCCATAGTATCTGTACACTTGTGACATCTTATACATTGCACCCTGTACTCTGCAATCTCTTTTTCAATACTTTTTATTTCGTCAATTATAGATTCTTGTTTATTTTTGCATTTATCTCTGCATTGATCACAAGTTTGTTTTAACATTTCAAATTCCAATATCAGCGCTTCTCTCTAAAATGTAATTAATCTTATATTTAATTATAATCTATTGCTACGAACAACCTTCTACTAAAAATTTACGAGTAACTAGCCTCGGCTTTCATATCTTCATTTTCTAGTTTCTTTTGCAATAAAACTTTACACACTTTTTGCAGATCGTCCCTTGCATCTTTTATATATTTTTTACCTTCCTCCTCTTTTTTTGCCTTATATTTCTCTTCCTCAATTAATGCTTTTTCCAATCTAGCGATTTGATTCGCCATAGTCGCCATTTTACCCTTTAATTATAAACTATAATGTAGTATTTAATGTTACATTTTTATATTAACGTATAAAACTCACGTCAGATGCTTGCTTTTTTGTAGTCAAAGATTTCAAAGCTACTTCTGTATCTTTCTTATCACTATTGATACGATTTTTAATATTATTTATTTCCAAATCAATACATTTAACATCATTAGTTTTATGATTTATATGTTCTATTATTTCTTGGTGGCATTTAATTATGTTGTCCATTTCAAGATCCAGATCTTTTTTATTATTTCGCCATTTTTTATTGCTTGCTTCTATTTCTTTGAACTAAAATTATTATCTTATTTTATTTTTCTCTGATTTAACGAGTTCTTTATATTTAAATACTTAATGATTAGAAAAGATAAGACTAGCTTGTGTATTAGATAACCAGTGAATAAATGTGGCATTTGTGTAAGAGATAAAGTAACAATGTTTTAAAGCTTGTTGACTTGTTGAAGATCACAAGATTTATTGTTGTGGTTCGAAAGACAAACAAAAAGATGTTGGAATAAAATATAAAATTAGCGACATAAAAGAATGTGTTAAAGTTTTTACAGTATTTGTAGGTGAAAATATAAATGTATTTGGAAAAAAAAGGAAAAAAACAATATTTCAATAATTTTAAGAAACCAGCTTCTCTTGAAAGATTGGTTTTGGGGTCGTACCTTAAAGAACAAAGATAGAAAACTACCAAAATCAAGAAATACACGATATCAGATAGATCAATGTGTTTTCAATGGAGGGTTTGAATGTTAGCAACGAAGAGCAAAAAGTAAATCCAAATTCATTTATTAGAAGGAGACGGCAAATCATATAAGAAATGAAGCACTACTTGATTATGACCGGTATGATAGACAGGGATGCTTGAAGGGAAATTTCTGAATACCGATTAAAGAAATGAACTGTGAAAAATTAAAAGAAAGCTATATACAAAAAAGATGAGGGCATATTTGCTGAAATATAGTTGTGCGCATAAGAATATGCATGTGTTGTTTGTGTTAAAAAAAATTAAGGTTTTATAATGGACCCTGAAAGAAAAAGGTATTATGCCTCTACATTGGACATACAGGTCCTGATATTTGGATTTGATCAAATACTATGACTAATAAGAATAACTGTTTTGTAATATATTCAAATTAAAATATTCTAGGTACTACCAAAAACTCCTAGATTTAAATCAAAATTTAGGATATGTCTTTGTATTATGTTTAGTTTTAATAGGATTTAATTGGGAGTAACAAGAACATCGTTAGTACAAGGTGCATGAAGCGAAAATGCAACAACTTTTGAGGAAAATATAAAGGAACAAATAGTTAGTAAAAATATGTATTTATGAACGATGTTTGTATTATATTTCCATAATATTTAGAGTTAGTATTTTTGTTTGTTTCACCTGTTTCAATAAAACCTGTTGCCTTTCCAAAGATTCTGCTATTTTTCGTTTATACGATTCCTCCATGCACGACCACATACAATCTGCTTGTTTTAGCAATTGCATCCCATCTCTCTCTCTCTTCTCCAATATTACGACTTGATCTTGTACCTGTTTCTGGTTTTCCAACAATTCGTTTACTTTTTCATTGCATTTCTTTTCATAAGAAGCAGCCTTCGGATTAAAAAAATAGCTCATAAATATAACTCGAATTATAGCTTGATTTCAATGGTACGATAAACCATATACGATATAACAATAAATAATTTATAAAGTAATCTATACTTATTGAAAGATCATCCGCACTAAATACACACGGAACGCTAAGTCATCTTATACTTTATTAATTTGCATATTATAAATATTACCTCCTTCAAATTGCAAAGAACTTTATTCAACGGTAAGGTTGTGTCTGTCTTGGGCACACAAATCTTAGTTGGCGGAGAATTTGTTTTAGAAATTTCGTTGCTGCCCTTACAAGATAGGCTGTGACAAAAAAATAGTGTTTAGATTTCCTTTGGATTTTAGACGGACAGCGATACGGTAGCTCAATTGGTAGAGCGACGGGACGGTTTCCCAGAGGTCGTGGGTTCGAATCAATGCCCGTGTCGGTTTATTTTTCAAACTATATTTATATAAATTTATACGTATAATCATTTTTGAATTTAGAACTCTTAGAAATAAATACTAAGACGGTATATTATTTTAAGCGAAAAAGTCAGAAGTAACACAAAAAATATATCTATATGGAAGGGTCTTCTAATGACTTCTATATCATTATGCTTAAGAACAAAACTATATTATGACAATAAGATAGATACAAACGAAAAAAACTTACTTTTTAATTCTTATTAAAGTTTCATCTTTCTTAGCATTTTTCTTATTAGCATCATTATCCCTTTTACAACAACCAGCCATGTAGCAACCCAAGTTTTGTCCGAACAATCCGCTGCTGATTGCATTCAGCCCCATGCGTTGTTGAACCGCTTGCTAATACAAATGATAGCTTAGGATGTCTAAACAATGTAATTATGACAAAACTACCTAGACCTTGTATGAAATGTTTTATGTTTAAATATACAGGAATAATATTAATATGTTAGTCAAAATAATCAGCAATTTTCAATTATTTTGTAACTTAATTGGTATATGAAAAAATTATAAGGATGTTATATATGTAGTTAGCTTAAAGTTTAATGTACGTGACGTTGTTAGCAAATTATTTTTTATAATAATGTTGACAAGATGCGGATGATCGGAGTTGTATTATTATTTATATGTCACGAATAGTCATTTTATGGTGTTCTATAGCTGTTTTATTTTTAGGTGCCATTCACCTTAATCTTGGCATTGTCTCCCAAGAAGCGTAACTCTAAATACCAACCCGAAAAATAAAGAAAAAGTAAGCTCAAAAAAAGATTTCGAAAGAACTACGTTAGTAAGTATAATTGTATTAAATTATTGTACTGCTCGTTAGTTTTTAACAAATATATAATTATTTTCTTCGCAACCCAAAAAAAATAAAAAAAAAACAAAAAAACATTTACGTCTGAAAAGTGAATAATAGATTACATACGAGGGCCAAACTGAAAATTGTTAGAACTGGCCACTTGTAAAAAATATTAAAGTAAAAGTTTGAAAATGGAACTGTTTGCTAATACATTTGTTATTTGTTTTAAGATTTGCCAGCAAATTGAACATTGTATGTGTCTGTCATGTTAGTACGAATTTAACGTGAGAGTATTTGCGTACAATAACTTTTTTATGATGTTCGATGTCATTTAAGTCAATGAGAAAGTTATGATAGACTTCGATTGGACTTTCACGATAAAGCCCCATCCCGTAATACCGGCTTAATGAGGATAAACGTGGTCGTATTCATCCCCGATGATCTGCGTGAGATACGTCCTTTTAAGGGGACGACTGAGAATAACATCAGTGTTTTACGGCGTATGATAAATACTCACCTAACAGCGGTATCGGACAAGCTTAGGCATCGGTATGAGTCATGTGCACAAAATCATCTATGAAAATTTAACGGTTAAGAAGCTATAAGTCTGGTAGATACCTACCTCATAATTTGACCGAAGCCTAAAAGTCCCGCCGTGTTGATTGGCGCCGTGAAATGCTTCAAAGATTTAACGGATGTGACTCAATTACTGTGTTCGACATACTTACGGGTGATGAAAAATTGAATCATTGAAGAATTTACTGTTTTGATCCGAAAACCAAAACAATGTCAGCTCAATGAATATTTCCGAGGATTTGCCAACCAAAGTGATGAGAGTTCTTCGGAACGATAGATCACTACGCGACAATTGGTTTTAGAGGGATCCAAAAAAATATTTACTGGTGAGTGGTACCCTAATGTTTGTCACTTATCTTGGAAAGGATTGGGGAAAAACGCGCTCACAGTAGAATCCTCCTTCACTACGACAACGCCTCTTCGCACACCGCCGGGCGACCAATCGGCTATTTGCGCGAACTTAGACGTGGAATTAGTGAGTCACCCACCGTGTAGCCCTGACCACCTCGATCTGATGACTTCGCACGTTGCGATTTTTATTTGTTCCCAGATATAAAACAAAAACGCCGAAAAGCAGTGGCTGCGTTTCAAAATGCCGTAGTAAAGACTCCTAAGGACGAGTCAGCAAAGTATTTTTCTCAATAGTTCTATCGGATGCGGCGATGTATTAATGTGAATTTAAAGATATAATAAAACTAATAACTTCCATATTTACTTAGTTTTAGATTTTCTAAGAACTTTCAGTGTGACCTTCGTAACATTTAGTAGCGAGAAGCGATTGAAATACAAAGTCTAACATGAACAAATATTTGAAGAACTTCCAACCTTTAGATTGACACCAGGATCATCTTTAAGAATATTCCAGAACTCGCACATGAGTTTAATTTCTGGATCATCAGAAGAACCATTGAGATCAGTACTACTTGCTCCATAAGTACTCAGTTCTTTAATTAGTTCGTCCAAGGCTTTGTAGCGTCGATTAAGACATTCTGGTATGTCACGCATGACTAAAAAGCTCTGATGTCTTCAGTTAACTGAATAGTTGTAAAAAATACTATGAATGGACTAGTATAAAAATAAATGTTCAATCCGCTTAAGATTAAAAGGGCCGATTATTATCTGCAGAAGGACATATTATGCAGTTGGTTTCTATCATTTCTTTTACTTTTATCATATGTATTTTATATTACTTGTATAAATAAAATTCGTAGGCGTATTATTAAAGGATGGTATATAATTCGATGATTTAGCTTTTCTAAATTTATTCTTATGTCGGTACATAATTGTCGCGATACTTATCGTTAACAATGATATGAAGGACATAAAATATGAAGTATACAAATGTGTGTCATATTTTCGTTTTTGGTATCAGTATAATCATGATTTTTTTTTTCATGAAAAATCACGTAAAATGATTTAATATCACAATATTCTTGTTTTAAGATAATTGTACAAGTAAACAATAAAAGATCTTAGATAAATAATGTAAGTAAATACTTTGCTTGTACTTACCTAATTTTTTTTAATAATTTCTGTACAATATTTTATTCCTTTATTACTTTGTTTCAATACTTTCATGGTCTGTGATCACAGTTTTATTATATTTATTTAAACTAAACTAAACTATATCGGTTCCGAAAAATATGAGCGTTTGTTTGGAATGGAATGACTGAAATTCTATTAAAATATCAATAGCAGAATATTAGCGGCCAGGATCATGACATTTTAATATTTTCACTGACTTCTATAGAAGATATATTTTATATATTTATAAAATTAATTATATTTAATAAAATATAAATAAATTATTTATATTTAATTCAATGATTCATCATTAAAAAAAATATTACTATTTAAATTAGAGACCTAAAGGGAATTTCTTAACGATTCTTTTCTGTCAAACTGACATTACATTTTATTATAACGATAATCTAGCAACAACCGCAAATTGTATGTACTAACGTCATATTATCTATCATTATTTTATGTTTATTTTATTTTATCTGAGCAGAATAGAATTTAAATTACTCGGCACGTCGATAAACAGGTTTACTTAAGTTATCGTAGTATGCCTTATTCGCTACGCATTAATTGAATACGTACATAATGGAACAATTTGGTCCAGTAAGTAATTTAAAATATTATAATATATGGTTAGAAACTTTGTATTTATTGGTATCATCTACCCATTAGCACAATATCATGTGCAAAATGAAGTCAAATTATAATAATATATATTATCGTTTCAAATTTGTTATAACTTTTAGAAACATAGCATAGCAATTTACAAACTATATAGTAATATTATTTTCGTTGGTATTTTTGTGTTACAGGAACATCCCAGAAATTTAATACCTGAACTGTGTAACCAGTTTTATCATTTAGGATGGGTCACTGGTACTGGGGGCGGGATTTCTATAAAAGAAGGGTGAGACATTGCTACATTCGATTCTAACCCAACAAAGTTTGAAGTTAAAAATTTCAACAGCAAAACTCAATTTAGCAGAAACATTTTCTATCTTTTGTGGAGCTTAATAACCATTAAAATAAACCATTAAAATAAGAAAATAATTATTACAATAAAACAAACATTAAAACCACACTGGAGTAATATACACATGTGTACACATTTAAGTGTTTTTTTATAGAATAGTGTAGGTAGGATGTTTATTTATTTTAAGTTTTTTTTACTTGATGAGGTAGATAATGATGATACTGAACAAATGATAGTGTAATAGATTGTCAAAAGATACAACTGCAGATTTTTCTCATAAACTCATTTTAAATGATTAACACCAAAATATTTTCTACCATTACAGAGATAAGATATTTATAGCTCCTTCAGGAGTACAAAAAGAAAGGATGAAACCAGATGACTTATTTGTGCAAAATATCAAAGACGAGGACTTAGAACTGCCACCACCAGATAAAAAGTACAAGCAATTATTGTTTAATACATATCATATTGAGAAAAATCTATAATTATTTTATATTCCTACATAATTTTGATAAGTTACAAGTTATTACAGTATAGAAAAAATTTTGTTGGATAGAGATTTAATTTTACTAAAATAGCAATCGGTTCTAATCTAAATATAAAATTGATTTCAGGCTCAAGAAGAGTCAATGCACACCACTCTTTATGCTAGCTTATAAAGAGCGTAACGCTGGAGCGGTGATACACACTCACTCACCACATGCAGTGAGATGCACTCTGCTGTATGATAAGGAATTTGTTATCACACACCAGGAGATGATTAAAGTAAATACTATAATAACTGATAGTAACACTGTAATATGTTAAAATAAATTGTAAGCTTAGTGTGTATGTATTATTAACATTGGGGCAGTCTGGTGTAATGTGTAGCGGTGTAATTATATTATAGCGGACAATAATATATTAAAATATTTTTGTTTTCAAATTTATATCTAGAATTTGAACTCTAGTTTAAAATCCTGACCTAATTAACCTGTTTAAATCCGAGTATGCATTAATGTGTATAACACTCAGTATTAAATGACACTAACTTTTATTTACTGCCTTATAATGCCAGGGTATAAAAGACGCCAAACTGAACCGCTACCTGCGCTACGACGAGCAGTTAGTAGTACCCATAATAGAGAACACGCCCTTTGAAAGGGACCTGGCGGGCAGCCTGGCCCGAGCACTGCAGGAGTACCCTGGGACCAGTGCAGTGTTGGTGAGGAGGCATGGAGTGTACGTGTGGGGAGACTCCTGGCAACAGGCTAAGACTATGTAAGTATTTATGGACATTTTGAAAGCATAGATTGGTATTTTTTAACTTACAAATATACAGGATTATTTGTAATTCATTTTACCACCTCTTGCAAGCAGCCTCTCTACATCAATCCCAACAACATTTGTTCTACGACTTTTTAAAACTAATAGTTTTAAAAATTCAGTTTTTACATACCGAATTTATTTATTGGCTCTGAACTGTCATCATCTCTGAGCGTAGGTATGCCGCCCCGGTGTTGACTGTATTGATTGTTTTTTTTTTTAAGGAGTAAGAATATTCGGTAAGTATTCGGTATTCGGCATCTTTTTAACTATTAGTATTCGGCATCTTTTTAACTATTAGTATTCGGCCGAATTATTCGGTTTTGGTACCGAATATATTCGGTTCGAAAATTTCTATTACCTTGTATAGCCAAGAGGCTAAAGACAAAACTAAGATTTATGTCATATTATAAGTCAAAGAAATCCTATAAATAATGTGTTCAATAAAGTTTAATAATATAAAGCAATTAAGCTTCAAACCGGCATTTATTTCGAAAAATATCAGGTCAACATATTTATTCTAATATTCCTAACCTACAATTAGTATTTAGTATAGTAAAAAAATATTTTGAACATAAAAACCAGCATTTATTTTTAAACCTCAAAACATTTTTCTTAACCAGAAGTCAATATATTTATTAATCTAGCCAGAAGTTGCATGTAACATACTTGTTTTTAACCGCCCCGTTGGTCGAGTGGTTAGCGTAGACGCCTAACGTGTCACGGCGCAATGGGGCTCGGGTTCGATTCCCGGCAGAGACAGGCATTTATGTGATGAGTATAGATGTCTGTGTTTCTGGGTTTGGACATTTATTAAATACATTCTCAGTATTTATGTGTGTATTTCTATGTATATGTATCGTTGTCTAACTCCCTTAACACAAGCAAAATAATTTGCTTACTAAGGGGTTAGATTAATATGTGTGTAATTTGTCCCGATATTATTATATTATTATTGTTATGAAAAACAAACAATGAAACGGTAAATCGAATAATTCGGACAAATATTAATATTCGGTAAAAGTTAAAACGAATAGTATTCGATTATTCGGTGAAACCACTATTTGGCGCATCTCTAATAACAATGGTTAAAATTAATTTGAAAATTTCACGAAAAATACATAGTTCCTTTAAAAGTATTTATATATATGTGTACCTATTACATAATAACTATATTATATATAGATATCTCGATATTTTAATTAATTTTAATATTATTTACTTTACAGGACCGAATGTTATGATTACCTATTTGAGATGGCGGTCGAGATGAAGAAACTTGGACTTGATCCCGGCTTAAACCCTGAGATTGCTCAAAATGGAAAGATATTGTAACCAACCCAAAAAGATCTATTAAGTAAAAGTGTTGTTATATCTACATTGTTAAAATAAAAATATATTTCATATAGTTTATTTTATTGATGATCACTTCTAACAAGTTCCTCATAAATACTCTGTGATATATCATTTATATTGTAATTTTTTCTGTCTTCACGTTTAACTGTTCGTCTGCTGATGCCGTGTATGCTTGATGTACATTTCTTCGTTATCAACTCTTTGATTTGTTCCAATTCAGCTTTGGATAACAAATTTGTGTTTGAGAAATCATCGTCCAGAGACGGGGACTCCCGTTTAGCCATTTCGTATAACGACATAAGGTCTAAAGTACTCTTTTTCTTTTTAGCGTAGATCGCCTGTTTTCTTTTAAGAACTTTTTTAAGGTCATCCAAATAAGGTTTGTTCTCGGCAATTTTTGCGTCAATGATCTCTATTTCCCTTTCGTTCAGTTTGCCTAAATCATCGTCACCAATGTTAAATTTTTGTTTGATGGTGGATGGTACTATTTTAACATTTTCTGAAATGAGAACATCTTTTAAAATGGTTGTTTTATATTTAGTATGTACATATATTAATTTTTATCATGAAAGTTTGTTATCCTTGTTTGATGATAGTTAAGAATCATATTTACCATTATCGTTTATAAGTATCGGCTTGACAGAAAAATAAGCCCGCATTGTTTGAAATGGTTTTTCATATTGGCTACCAATATTGGCAAAGATATCATATTCTATGCATACAACCTTCTCTTCCAATTTTCTAAGTTCAACGTTATTTTTGGTAAACTTTGAGAATTTTTCAGCAATAATCTTAACACGGGGAACATCGGAAATTTGAATCGTGTTTGCGGAATTTTGATTTGATGTAAACACATCTGAAAAATAATAATAATATAAATGAGTATTGTTATTTAAATAATTTTTCACAAATGTTTTTTAAATACCTTCTCTCTCCGAATTTAAAAACTGTTCCAATTGGACTGTATTGTCCACATTTCGCCATTGCGTGCCATCAAACGTTTCAACGTACGACGGAGTGTTTGTTTGCTTGGCGTACTGTGAACTATTTTCGACCGTAGTTTTTTCTTTACAAAGCTTTAATTTGTCATGAATGATGGCATCGACATCGAACTGTTGTTTTACTAAGTCGCTGAACTGAAATTCAAGTCAATTTGTAATTCATTAGAATTCTACGATTTGGCCAAATATAGATCTCAGATCTAAACAAAAATCTAATACGTTATCATCGGTTTCTGTTAGTTGTTCAACATCTTGCTGAACAGGGCTGATGTAGCAACATCGATTTGCTATAGGTTTGTAGGTTTTAGATGGAATCCTTTTGCTACGTGGAGCCAACACTTCTTCTATTTCATGATGGCTGAATCTGCTTCTAGATTTTCCATCGATGTCATCCCTTTTCACTGGTCGGCCGAATTTTCGTTGGTTACGATTCATTGTGCAGCACACAATGCATATTAATGAAGAATTGAGTTTACATCATTTAAAATTTACTGAAACTACTGACGTTTAAGAAATTATGAGGAACCGTGATATGTTTGGGCAATTCTCCTAGTTTTAGACATTTGACATCCTTCTTTTTTTCATAACAGTAAACAGTTTCAACATCAATTAAGTTTATATAATATATATATATATATATATATATATATATATATATATATATATATATATATATATATACATATATATACATATACACACACACGTATATATATATATATGTCGGAGATAGATGCATATTAGTGACTTGTTCGTTCTTGATGGAATATTCTGGTACAGGATCCGAGGCGTAGGTCTCAGGCAATTAAACCATACACACAATATGACAATTCTTGTATTAAATGTAGGTAATCAATTCTCACAAATTACTTAGTAGGTATACAATTATCAGAGTTGCGTGAACTACCGATCCCGTTTGGGGGTCCGAACTGTAAGGCTTTCACTAATCAATTCCTCCTCCGACTCAATGCGCTCCAATATTTAAAATGTCTCCGGTGCCCCTCCAAACGATTCCGGTCACGTGATTTGTTACGTCACGATGTTCACACCCCACTGTTACAATGATATCAATTGAGTTACTAATTATCGTTAAATTATCGTGATCTATGACACGGCCATACTGACAAGTCACACGTCCTCGTGTGCATGTATCTCTATGGAGTGACAATAACTATGTCCCCTCTGAGTGACGATAACCACGCCACCTACATCGAGTGACGATTACCACGCCACCTCCATCGAGTGATAATAACCATGCCACCTCCATCGAGTAGCTTTTGGATTCGCGGTTGTCCTGGGACGTAGGGTCTGAAATAAAACAAATAACTCCAAGGATAACTTGCTCGGCTATTCTGACAAAACCAGTGAATGTCACGTCTCAGGTTTTTACTCTATATACATTCTTAACACAAGGTGTGCACTACACCTTATTTACAACAGTTAAAAACTACTCTGATCATTAGATCCAGCACTTTACTTTACAAAATCAATCATGATTTTACCAGACTTGCGTACTCAACTCAGCTCAACTCAATACTTTAGCAATATGATACAGTCCATCGATCATATACAAACAACTACCATGAACCAGTCCTTTGGTCATGTAAAACACACATCAGACCCATCGCCTACACGTGTTACACCACACGTGAGGTGCGGTCAACAAGTATGAGTAGGCAAGCTATTATCTGTAGTGAATTCAATATCACTTTGTTTAACTAAAACATTTAGTTCCTGAGGGACCTTGTGATCGGAATGATTTGAAATAGACTTTCTAATAGAAAATTATTAATCATATCCTCTGATAAGATCTGTAACGTACTCTGGACACTATGATCGTTGTCAGTTAGAATTACTGAGTTATTTAAACGTTACACAAAAATTGTTTACTACACATTCTGTGACCAGAGAACTCTCAGCACAAGAATAAAAACAATATGAAAATGACTCACCAAAGTCCTATAGTACCGTTAAGGTAGCTTACGTGACCACTTCAAACCTTCTTTCTCTGTGACTGCCTGTCGCTGGCACTGTATCAGAACTACTCGAACCCCTGTTGCACCTGTGCCTTTACAACTTATTGAAAAAGGAAAAAAACAGTTATAATAAGTTGAACATCATAAATCAAAATAAATGACCACTCAATTAAAGCCTAAAGCAATCAAGCACCACTTCTCATTACATTTTAAACCAAAAATGTATTCTAAAAACATCATAAAACACAAAGCATGAATCTTATTCGTCACATATGGCTTTTCACTAAGCCCTACCAACAAACCTCCTGTTTGCTTCATGGCATTGCATTTAATTCCGAGTCCCACGGACTCCCAATTGAACTAAGATTCACTACTATCACTTTTACTCGAAGATTCAAGCGCTTTTACTACAACCTCTACTTCAAGTGGTACTTAACCCTCTGGCATCGCTATATATCAAAAACAAAGGTTTTTTTAACTTTTTCTATCATAAGCTCTAAAAATGAAACTTTTGCAACCCTGGTCATTGTACAATTTGTCGCGTGTTAAACTTTATCTATGGCATCTTACCCCGATCGAATATTTCTAGTCTCTGTTGCGGAAAACATTTACAAGACGTAAATAATAAGTTCTTACTTTTGTTAAATTAACTAACCGCTTTATTTTACAGCATTTACGGGCCTTGATCGGCAATAATACGCATTCACAATATACGATTAATTAATAATTGTAAGTTCGCCCGTGATTCCTACTCATGTAGGTAGACAAGAAATAAAATATGCCGAAAATCGAATTACATTTTTTTTAAAGTCTTGTCTGGTCTTAATCGGTTGAATCTTTAGAGCTATCGCGTTACCATTGTTTTCCGAATTTAAAACAAAGTTATTTAAAACAAAAGTTTAAAACATTGTTTTCCGAGTTTAAAACAAACATTCACGTTTACGAAAATCCGGGATAAAATAATTTCGCGTCTTATCATACGTAACAAAACGACGTAAAGTTAAAGTAAAATAATTATCAGTAAAAATTAAAAAACAAGATCGTGAGGGTTGATCGCTAATCTCAAAACCAGTCATCGCAATAACAATAATAAAGTTCTTACCACTATATTTGATAGCTTAATTTTCTTTAACTATCGAGTATTTACCGCAAAAATTGGAAGTAAATCGAAACGAATTCACCTTTATGCTGTGACGTATCTGATGGTAGATAAATTGCTCAGACCTCAACGCGTTGCTCGCACCGTACTTTACCAGTACCGCTGCCATAGCTGCCATCGCCACGACCGCCGTCACGACCATCAGCACCATCAGCGCCATCCACGCTGAGCCGTCACCGCCAGCCGCTCCGCGCCATCATCGCCATCCGCGCCGCGCCATCATCGCCATCCGCACCGCGCCATTACCGCCATTCGCGCCGCGTCGTCACCGCCATAATTTCTCATTTCTTTTCTTTCTTCATTAGCAACGATTCCTTCTTTCGTAGAATTCTTCCAACGCTTTGTCATTTAATCTAATAAACGACTTGCATAAGCGATTAAATAGGTATTTTCACTCGATTTTCTTGATATGTGGGTAGATCTCAATTTTTAAGTCTTGAGATAACATAAATTTAACTTGATTGATTGATTGATTTACAACCATTGATTATCAACTATTGATTGATTGTATTGATTCTGGAACTTCCTTGTTATTATCTTGTAGAGTGCGTTTCAAATAATAAAATCACTTCATTTCTTGCTTGACGTGATTTGTAGCTTCAATAAACTTATCTTGCGGGTAGTTGGTGGTTGTAATGCCCGAGTGAATCCCACTTCTGATGTCGGAGATAGATGCATATTAGTGACTTGTTCGTTCTTGATGGAATATTCTGGTACAGGATTCGAGGCGTAGGTCTCAGGCAATTAAACCACACACACAATATGACAATTCTTGTATTAAATGTAGGTAATCAATTCTCACAAATTACTTAGTAGGTATACAATTATCAGAGTTGCGTGAACTACCGATCCCGTTTGGGGGTCCGAGCTGTAAGGCTTTCACTAATCAATTCCTCCTCCGACTCAATGCGCTCCAATATTTAAAATGTCTCCGGTGCCCCTCCAAACGATTCCGGTCACGTGATTTGTTACGTCACGATGTTCACACCCACTGTTACAATGATATCAATTGAGTTACTAATTATCGTTAAATTATCGTGATCTAATATATATATATATATATATATATATATACATATTTAAATAATACAAAATCAACACAATTTATCACGAGGACAGGAGGTACTCAAGAAGTCAAATATTCAAATCATGCCCGTCGATTTATTTTTAACTAGCTGTTGCCCGCGGCTTCGCACGCCTTAAATTCGTAGTAAAACAATTCCCACTTCCCTTTTTTTGTATTCTATATGACTTATTTTAAGTGATACAATCAAAATTACTACATCGGCAGACATCGCTCACTGTCAAAAGTATATTAAAAATTTTTAATAAGGATACAATATTAGATGCTGTAATTATTTTTATACCTCTCTTGTTTTTACATTTTTTTTTATTTTTAAACAGATTACTAAAAAACCATATATCACACTTACAAATTTTCATTGAACATAATGAAAATATTACTATGTAAACTTGAGGTATTCTGAGCTACACAATTAACGTTATTTTCACCATCAAATTTCAGGTCTAGTTTTATTAAAAAAAAGATATCTATTTAAATGATAAACATTCAGTTTATCATTTAAAATATATATATCAGACGTGCACAAACACACATATATTCAGACGAACAGACAAAATGAAAAAAACATTTTTTCAATGCACAAAGACTACTCCTCTACAGATTTATTACATGTATAGAATAAGATTTGCATGGTACCTATTACGTCATTGACATAAATTGTCATATTTTTTTTATTTCTTAATTGATTTAGATGACATAAACATTAAATGTTAAGTGAAGACTGTGATAATATATTCCTGAAAGCCGCATTCAAATTGGTTAAGTCGTTTCCGAGCTTAGCGTGCACAAACATACAGATATACAGACAAACAGACAAACTGAAAAACCATTGTTTTGGGTTCTCTTGCCCCCCTATGATGTTTTTTTTTTTAATTCCATGTACGGGAATGGTTCAGTGACAATTTTATTATATGTATAGATTGTATGAAACAACTTTAAGAATCGAATTTGTCATACAAAAAATCGCTTGAACATGAACATGAGCACAACCGTCAACGACGTCTGTCCTCGCGTGTCTGCCCGGTCGGGTGGGAGCACTCAGTGATGACGGCTCCCCCCTCGCTCGCTCCGCGCGTCGCGCCTTTTAGGCGTTTTAGACATTCTGTTTAAGTCAATATTATCGTGATAACTTTTAAACTATTCCTCCAAATTACTTAGTGTAAAACACAAAATTTATTTACATTCAATACTTATAGTGACAGATGTATCAATTTTCTGAGAGTTTGATAAATATTCTAAAATGTGCATTGTTAAAAAATATCCAATTAAATTGTATGTTTGGTTCACTATTTTGGTCATAGTGACTCACACATAAAAGATAGATATATGCTGTCGCGGAATTTTATTTGGAACTATTTAAGAGAAATAATCTTACAGTATTTATCTTTGTGTAACTCAAACAATAAGAGCAGCGCACGCCAATATAGCTCTCAAGGGGCTGATTTTTTTCCGACTTACTTGACAGTTATCGTTATTTTATCACCCAATTATATAAATCCCTATAAATTTTAACTTATTATGTTATTCTGATATCAAAGCTATATTACTGCAAAGTTTCATGAAAATCCGTTCAGTAGTTTTTGCGTGAAAGAGTAACAAACATACACACATCCTTACAAACTTTCGCATTTATAATATTAGTAGGATTATAAATAAATATATCAACCAAATACTAAATCATTCTAATGTAAAACAGGCCAAAATCTTTCTTTAGATTTTCATTCGTTTCAATAATCTAGAATAGTATTTTGAGTTTGTTATGTTTAATTCGCTGTCATACCAATACGGAACACCCAACATATCTGTAATTCACATATTATTGTTACGAGTTCTCTGTGTTGATTATTTGTGTATTTGTTCAAATTCCCTATAAGGAATTACTTACCTACTGACCTAAAAACCTACTATCTGAAATGTCTAACACGTAAAATGTAGTAGTGGAAAACAATTTCGGGAGAATAATAATTTATCAGTTGATACTTACATATTGAGTGATGACTCCCTTCTTCTCAATTAGATTAGATGCATGCATGGAAGTAGCGAACGCGTTTTTTACAATATCATATTTTTATTATATTGAATAATAAAGAAAAAAACCTTTTGGAAAAATAATAACAATAATACCTACTTTTATTGCACTCCACATTACAGTATAAAATATATAATAATACATAGAAAGCGGGTTATAAAAGTAGGTACAAGGCAGCCTTATCGCTAAATAGCGATTTGTTTCAGACAACCTTATTCGAGTAAAGAAATGAGAAATCGTGAAATGATGGAGGTTGAGCGAGGTACATATTATTGTTTGGGGGGGCCGTCGCCGGGATCATCATCCCCTTGATGGAGGTGTTTGTCCATGAGTATTCCTGACGTTAATAAAAAAAAAAAAAAAGTTACATATTATTGTCAATCTATGTATTTTTATAATAGACACACACACATATTAATACATAATTTAAACTGTATACATATTATATAATAAAAAACTATTATATACCTGCACAAAATATTAAGCTATTCCGTTTTCATTTTCTCGGTGATACTCATAGTCGCCAACTTCGCTCCACTGAAAATTTAACACTTCGAATGCCTCTTTGTCGCACTGACTTTCAATTCAACTCTTTTACTAGACAAGCTATTAAACTTTGGGTTGCATTCCCTACCGACATCAGGAAAGATCCTAACAGATATATTATCACATGCCTTGTTAAAAAATATGATATCTCAGGCTATTTCTTTGTAAAAATGATTTCTTATTTAAAATTTTGTTTTATCCTTTTATTTTATTTTTATGTACCTTGACGTATTAACTGTTTATTTGAGGGCTTGCTGGGAGAGAATGCTTGTGGCATTATGCTTGCCTTTGCAGGATGTGTTCAAAAAATAATAATAATAAACAAATAAAAATAAGCTAATTAACCTGATTAAGAAAGTATAATTTAAAAGATTTTTAAAGATAAAAATAGTTAAGGATTGTCTGATACTCAGTGGTAAGTCTTTCCACAATACTATAGCTCTTACGACAAATGAAACATTGTAAAATTTGGAATTGTGTGTGGCCTTATAGCTCTGATATCAGATTCATTGAAAAAAAGTTCTCTTAAATAGTAAGGGTAAAAAGGATTCAATAGCAGACAGTACAAAAGAGAAAGAGTGTATAGAAGGTACCCACTTAAGTCACTTGCGAAATAGAGAAAGATAAATATGAACCGGATGCCAATATTTTGAATTCTCTCAAGTTTATTTAAACCTTTGAAATTTTTTAGACAAGTCTGAATGTTGTCGAACTAAGCCTTTTAACATTTCTTTCTATAATTCTTTTATGGATCATCTTTCATTTATGCAACAAAAGAACCAATAATGTCTTGTCAAGGAGTTAAGATAAAAATAGAGCTTATATATGAAGAAATTTGAACATCTTTAATTCTTAGTTGTCTCAATAATTTTTACGTCGTAAAATAATTACAATAACACAACTGATAAAGTTTCAATATTAATATAGAACAGATTTATTTTTCTTAGGATTGTATACAATAGTAGTAACCGGACTATGACTCGTCTCAACATCGGTGATCGTACGAATTGTTAGAAGAAGTTTCTCAGAATGAGGCAAGCATGTTAGTACAGCCATGCATCTTGAAGGATTGAGTATTTTTTTAACTGCATGGCCGTCAACCTGTAACTAGTAAATAAATTCACACATTGTTATATATTTTTATGTTTATGATCACATTTTGTAGATACAAGTAGATACATTACGTTAACTACTTCTCAATATTATAATCCTAATAATAAGGGATAATTAAAATAATCTGTTTGCTGAAAATTACATATTTAAACCTCATATCCCTGTATATTGTTTAGGTCAAGTGGCATCGCCCACTTAAGAAGAACTGAGTGATCTGAAACTTTTCTTAAGCCCACAAAGCTGGCTCTAAGTCCACCGCAACTACTGTTAGCTCCCTGTACAAAATATAGCAACAAGTGTGAATATTTTCACTGTATTTCAAGGAAAATGTTTCTCGTCGGCTATCCACAGTTATTATAGATGGAAATACACTAAAATAATCTTCTTAAAATAACCTTATCAAAATCTCGAAGCAAGTTTTGTTTCTTCGTTTCAAAATCATTACTTTGAACGACGTTGGTTAACGTCATATCAATTAAATTTTGGATGCTGAGTCTCAAATGCTCCTGAAAATACAAGGAACAATAATGTATAAATAATAAAAAATATAATGACAACCCTAAATAGTTACTTACCCTGGATTCAAACATGTTACAGTTAATTTCCTTATCAACTGGGATAGTTTTTCGTTTAGTCTGTGATGTTGCATTGCTCGTGGGACAGTTTGATTCCGAATTACATTTACTCTGATGAAATTTATTGTAATTAGTGTAAATATAGAATGAAAAATGAACCGATACAGGACGGGATTCAAACTCGCGACGCCTGAATCTGTTTGGTTTCTTTCGAAAATAAATTAATGTATAGACTGTTAAATTCATCGCATCGATACAGTAACTCATTTGGTAGAGCCTCGGAACGGCTTTTATGGATATTTTTTGATGTTTAATTATATATATTTATTTACTTAAATAAAAATGTTTACCTTTGGCCAAGACTTTTCCCTTTGAGTATTTGTTTGTGATTGTAAAAGCGGCGAATAAAGCAAATCGTTTACTTCGGTTTGAAGTTTTGTCTGTATAATAAATATTCATTTAACATTAAATAATTTTCAAAGTGAACGAAGGTGAAGTGATATAAGAGATGTGCTACAGTGATTATTCGAAACATAAAACAGTGACTTTGATTTTATTACACATTACCAGAGCTTTATTTCCTAAACCTACTCCAGGACTGTAAGTACATATTGTATTTGTAGACTTTATTGCATTCTTGATATCGAATTCCAGCAAAGGTACAGAAGACATTCCTTTGCTTTTCGCAACTTCTGGGCTAATGAAGAAATTCTTCCTTAATATAGGACTTGTTTTTTTATTGTCATCGTAACTCTAAAAACAATAAAACTTTAAATATATCTATACTAATATTATAAAGAGGAAAGGTTTGATTATTTTTTTGTATGTTTGAAATGAATAGGCTCCGAAACTACTGGACCGATTTCAAAAATTCTTTCACCGTTGGCAAGCTACACTATTCCCAAGTGACATAGGCTATGATTCATTTTCAAAAAAATAGGGATGATTACTAAAACTTGAATATTCTAACGCAAGGTGTAAAAAATTAACAAAAAACTGCGTGCGCTGCGAAAACGGTGAAAGTTACGCAAAAATGATGTTCTATGAAATTGTTTCCATAGATTACGCGAAAAGCGACCTACACGCGGGCGGAGCCGCGGGCAACAGCTAGTCGTTAATAAAATGAAAATATCAGACTTTAACGCATCACAATGATAAACAATTTATAATTAACAAGTCAAAGACAAAGAAAAACTATAAAGTGTTTGTTAAAGAAGTAATACTTACGTCACTTACTTGCCTTGATAGTTTAAAGGATTTTTCAAAATCGATTCGCTTATCAAATTCAGTAAAGTGAATAGCGGATGACTCTTTATTTACAACATCCGGTATTTCAATGTATCGTTTATTATTATGTTTATTAACATGGTCTTTTGATAGATTTAATGTTTTACTTATCAAATTATTGTTTGCTATTTTTGCCTTACGCGGCTTATTGTTAATAGATTGAGCTGCACCTGCGTTGGCTCTGATATTGTAATTGCTAGGCTTTCTTTCAACCATCTGGAAGTTAGACTTCTCTTTTGGTTTTATTTGATTTGTTGTTTCTTGTTCTGGCATTGTCATCGTCTTATCATATTTTACCTTGCTATCCATTTTCTTGTCTGTTAAATTTGATACTAACTTCTCGTTTTCACAATTCAAAGTGTTCAATTGGTCTTGGTCCATATTATTGAGTAAATTGTTATTACTAGAATAACTAAAGTGACCTTTTAAACTGTCCAAAAAGATATCATCATTCAAAGATTTATCATAAGTATACGATACATTTTCCTCATCCATTTTCAACTTTTTCAAAGGAATTTTTTCGAAGGATTGCAAATACTTTATTGTATTATTTTTATCTATATTCAGATTTCTTTGCTCACAAAGCAGTTTTACTAAAGTCATACTTTCTGCCGATGAGAAATATATATCATTATTTGATGAACACATCGCTTTATTAAAAATATCCTTAACTTCTTGTCCATCTAACAATAATGTTTGGCTGCATTTATTTATAGGTTTGTTGTATTCTAATTTCTTATTAGAATGCGATGATGATTTTGACGTAATAGGCGGTAAATATAAATCTGGCAATATAGTATTACTATCGTCATCTCGCACGTTACTTTTGGAATGTTCAAAAAATACTTTAGAAATATTGTCCTTTTTAAAATCTACAGAATTAATTTTATATATTTCTTTTGTACCTACTTCTTTTGTAAACATATTGAATATTGAACCATTCGTAGCTAATCCTTTAATATCTGATTCAGGAGTTTGGTTAATAATATCTTCATTATAATTATTATCAAAGTAATTGTGTCGAGATTTACTACGACAAAGTTTTGTATTTTGTTCATTAGAAAACATTTTATTCCGTGAATCATTTTCTGTTAAACTGTCCTTTTCTGGTTTAATGTATGTATGAGAAGATTGTTTTGTAAGTTCGTTCTCGAACAAAGTAGGTGTCATTAACATGTCTCTTTTTAAAAGATAACATTGGTCATTATCATATAAATAACCATCATCTGTGTCTGTGAAATTAACGTTATTTTTATATTCAGGACTGCATTTATTTTCAAAAGTGGAAATAGTTGGTTGAGCCTCGTTAAGGTTAAGGTTTTCTTTATTGTTGATTATTTTAAAATTGTACCCTACATGTTTACTATATGTAGAATTGCTTGTATCATATTCGGTTTCCATACAAAATTGTCCTCCAACACTTTCCACATGTAAACTTTCACAACTTTGATATTCTCTGGGCGAAGAATATTCACAATAATTGAAAGGATTAATATTGAATCTACAATTTGGTTTTTCAATGGTAAGAGATTTATTTGTTACACTTCCTTTTTCTTTATCTTCGCACACAATGCATTCACAGACATCACATTCACAGCTGTTTTTGTTATTTGAATAATTAAATAGTTTATTAGGGTAATTATTAGAAAATGTAAACATTGTGATCGTATCACGATTATTATTGGTTATGGTCTTGTTTTCGTATTTATTTTTCGTAATATCAACTCTATGAATACCGTAGTCAGGATTTTTCTCTGCCATTGGTTTTCTTACAACTCTGTGTTGCGAATCACATCTACAGTCTGATCTTCCCAATTGACATGTGTTGTTAGAACAATCTTCGCAGCTGCAATTTCCATAGGCAATCATTCCAGTGGATACTTCACGCATTAAATTGGAAGTCATCGCAGTGTATCTACTCGTACAGTTTGTGCACTCACAAGGTTTGCAATCACAATCGTTTTGCTGAAAAGATTCCGCCGCATTGGCTACCATTAACATTTGAGGCGTTAATATTGATGGTAGGCATGTTTCGCATTGGCAAGGAGTACAACTGCATGGTTTTGTAAAACTTACAGAACATCTCACACAATCGTAAGCTTTACAATCGCAAGCTAGGTAGCCACTTTTATTTTTGACAACTCCATGGCAATCCTTCCTGTCACAATTCTCACAGGGACATCCCGAATGAGGTACGTAATAAATTCTTTGCTGTATCTTTGCCATGTATCCCTTACAGTCATCACAATCACATGGCCCACACTTGCAAATTTCACTGCGATTGAATAACGACTTGCCAGCTATACATTCGCAAACTTTACAGCTACAAGCCTTATATATTTCCTTTAATCTCGTAAAAATGTCGTTTTTTTCCAATTTAATCGAGCTGTCACAAGTATTAGAGCCTGTGGAAGACGGCTTTCTTGACAATGAATCTTTGAATTTCTCGTAGGGGACGTTCATGATTTGGGCGCTTAATTTGGCTCTGGAAGTTTCGTAATCTGGGCATGCGTAAGTAATGGCTACATTTTGTAATTGAGAAACCTTTTTTTTTTCATTTGGTTTGTTTTTTTTATTCATATTTATTTTGTTCCGATTTCGCGTTACGTCTTTATATGTATATTTTGTAAAGTTTCCCAAATCTGTATCAGAGATCTTGTCTTTTATTGGATGTTCAGGATCACATTTAATCTTTGTTATTTTCTTCAGTGTTGTATTTATTTTAAAATTAGATCCAGTAGTACTTTTTTCTTTATTTAGTACTACTTTACTCTCTTTACAATATGTTTTTTTACAATCTGGATTGTCCTGTTTATTGTCGGATGCACCTGCATCTTTGTTTTCGAAGTCTTTACTTAAAATGCAATATTTTACAATATTTCTCTTTTCATTTGTAAAAATCTTGTAAACGTCTGGCAAATCCGATTTTGTGCCATTGATTGATTTTTTTTGTTTGCAAGTAATTCTTACTTTTCTCGTCCATACCTCTTTGGCTTCTGAATGAACCGACTCATCCTGTGGTAAAGGCATATTTATTTTTGATGATAATTGTTTATTATTAATTTCGTTCTTTTGAGTTTCGTGATCACTGCTAATTTTCATTTCTATAGTATAGTTGTTTTTATTGCAATATATTTTCGAATCAGATCCATCTTTTTCAATTATTTCAGGATCTTTATAATGGTTTTTTATTAAATGTTTAGCACCACATTCAATAATATCGCTATTTTCATTTGAAGAAGTATGTTTACGTTTAAAGTCTTCAATATTTTTATTTTCTATAAAATCACTACCTTTTATTATAGTTTCGGGAACATTAAGTAAATCTTTCGGAATCTCAGAAAACACGTTTATATTTCGCGTTTCATTCGGTTTAGATTCATACCTTTTAATTTCCCATGTAAAACATCTATTAGGATCACAATCTGTACACGTGCAAGGTATTCCCGAGTTTATGTTTCTAATGTTAAAACAACCAATAGAATCACATTGCTGGCAGGAACATATTGAGTCACTTGGAATAAAAACCTCGGACATATTTATTACATTTTCCTGACTAGATATTCTTACGCGGGCCCCTGGTTTCTGGTGCAACATTGTTTCACTGAACCTGATGTGGATGCAGCACTTGGACAGAACTTATAGGTCTGTAAAATGTGTTAAAATAAGATTTACCTATTCTTTAAAAACACCAAGCTTTTCAAAACTTTCACAGGACTCAGTTCTACGATATAAATGGGAAATATAAATTAGATTTCAGATTTCTATTTCATATTTTAAGTTAAAACAAAGCAATTTTTATATTTATGTTATTTGTAATTTTAGTTTATTATCAGTCTTAAAGACATTTTTGTAATAATTATTCTGTCAGGTGGATATCGGAACGTCATATTTAAGTTTCGAATATGGGACACTAATTTTGAGGAAACACATTTAAAAAGTAAAGATAAACTTTTTATAAATATAATATACTTTTGTTATCATATTGAATCAAAATAATGGGAAATTAAACGTTGCAACTGATGAATAATAGATTTATTGTTTTTACTTTAATTAAAAGAGTACGCTACATACATACAACATACATACATATTATATGTGAACTAGTTTTATCTGCATATGCTATTTTCTATCTATGCTACCATCTACATCATGTTCACCATTGTTAATATTTTTATGACTAATTTAATACTATAGTAACAATTTTAACAGCACTAGTTAAGTTTCTATAAAAAGCAATAAAACAATATGAAAATTAAATATTCATTTAATCCAATGAAATTAATTATTTTCTTAATAACATTTTCAATACATAAAACATTTAAATACATTCGATAAGTCGGAATTTTAGTGTTAATAATTTCGACAAACTAAAAAGAGTTATTTACAAAACACAATTGGCACGGAAACGATAAATTAAATAAAAAAAAACGATAAGTGAGTAGTATCTAAGTCGTAGGTACGATTGTTCGATATGTTCGCTTAATTAATTATTATGTAGTCTTAGTATAATACAAGGTATATACATATACAGGTCACTCGCTAGTCTAATGAAGGCACCAGATTGAGGTCGGTGGAGGTTTACTGAAACAATATTAATGTTCCATAAACTCAATTACGTCAATTCACATAGTTAACTGTTAAGTTTATAGTCTAATCATTGTATATTAAATTGTTTTCTTACAATATGCACTCGTAAGGCACTACACGTCCGTGCTCCAAACTATCGTATTAGTGCCCAACGCACAAGACGGACAATTCTGAAAAAATAATTATATTATTGTATTTAATGGTACCGTCACAGCAGACTACTGACACTGAAGAATAATACTTACAACTATACTTTCAATCGCATTCGCTAACTGTTCCTCCATTATTTTTACGTCGCCGTGCTCCAAAACTTCCTAAAAAATAAACATAAATAAATAGTTGTCATCTTACATAAAGTATCGGTAATGGTTTTTAACTAATTAAATGTTTAATCAAACGACCACGAGAGTAGTTTTTTGTGAACCGTGTCCACTGTGCGCGGATATTACTCACACGTACTCACACAAAAACATACATGCACCATACAAACACGCGTTAGTTTACAACAAACTCACACCCTCCTGCTAAATTTAGCCCACCACACACATACACAGACAGACACACACACACACACACACACACACACACACACACACACACACACACACACACACACACACACACACACACACACACACACACACACACACACACACACACACACACACACACACACACGCGCGCGCGCGCGCACGCACGCACGCACACAATACTGACCTCCTGGCACGTCTTGATAGCGGCAGCTAGTCCGGGCGCGGCGGCGGCCAGGCTTGCGGCGGCGCAAGCGCAGCTGACGCTGGCCAGCCGCGCCGCACCGCGCACCACGCCTGCATTGCCCGCGTTGGCACCCGCACCACACCCCGCGCCCACGGCGTACGCGGATTGCGAGGCGCGTTGCCATTCCTAGGTACATGGTTTTAAACCTTGTCAAAAGTTTGTTATGCTGTCTGTCCGGAATATCAGATTCTAACTTGCAAAACTAATCAACTTTTTAACCGTAAGAAGATCCCGGCGAACGCGCGCGTCCCAGGAGTTTTGAGTCCCGTTTGATTTCATATTCAAATAAATCGAATGGATTTAATAGTATAAATTGGAAAGTAACTGTATGTCCGCCTGCCCGTTACGCTTTCACGCCTTAACTACTAAACCGATTTTGATGAACGGTTAGGTAGAGGTTATAAACGTGAGGACAGACAAATCCTCTGCAACGATTAATATTCTTTGTGAAAATTAAATTTTTCTTTAAAATAGATTTCTTCGGATCGTTCTTTGGTTAACTCAATTCTTCGAAAATGATTAATTTATAGATTTATATAGAACATTTGCGTATTATTTATTTATAATAATAAGTGGTTTTTGTCTTTTGGTTTTTCTTTATTTACGTCCATAAATAATGAGGCCCGAATAACATTTTTACCAATCTTAAGTTTTTTTTATTTTTTTGTTTTGGTTTTAGTCTGTAGGTAAATGAAAATATAGTTTTACTTACAGACTAAAAGTAAGTGTGATAGTGTTTTTTCTTTTGTATGTAAAATCTGGACTAGATGGATGTGAAACTATGCAATTACTTGACGTAAAAAACAAAATTATTGCCAAAAGAAATTATCTAATGCGGACGAAGTCGCGCGCAAAAGCTAGCGCAAAAATTTATAAAAGAGACAGTACGGCTATGACCTCATACAAAATATTATATCCAAATGAAATAAGTTGTGCCTTGAACCCGACCATCTTTTTATTTTTTTACTTTCATGGACATCATAAAAAGGAATACAACGTTTAAGAGAGTCTATTTATATTCTCTTAATTTTAATTTTACCTACTGTCTAATTAAAATAAAATACTTTGTATTGGCTAGATGATTACACGTAGTAGTTGAAGCGGCTTGAAATTTTTTTTGTGTTATTCTGGTCAAATGAAAGCAAGTATCAAAATAATAGTTTCTTTTCGTATTCATTAAAGCTCATCTCTGGGGCTCATTTTGTAAATTTGTAATGTTTTGACAAAATAAAAAACCTTTAGAATCTTCTGAGCAAAACATTCTGAAGTTTGCTTGGATTGAATTGACGTAGTAACGGAAATTAAATAAAACGGAAAAAAAGAATGAGAGAAAAGAAATCAATTCGAAATATTTACCACAACCTTCGTTAGAATGACATTAGTTATTAGACACAGTAACCTATGCAGTAATTAGTGACAATCGACTCACCTCACTCTCCGTCTTGGCATCTGCGTCTCCAATGGACCTTATTAACTCCTTGGATATCGCCATAAGGAGGTAATTCATAATCTTGGACTTCGCTTCTTGCGTCACTTTGCCGTTCACGGGTCCAATTTCATTGCACAATTTACTCAAATCCTCGTCAACAGAGTTATGGATTCTATCAAACAAATCCTCTATTAACTGGCTGACTAGTTGGTTCCTCATCGATGGACAGGAGCAGCGCGCTTCTGAAGTGATATAACTCATACTGTGGTGCATTCTCCCGTAATCAGTCTTTGGTACCGCTGTGTATATCGAGTATCCTTCGTCCACATATTCAGTTCTATCCGGCTTCAAGTCTATCCTGGAGGCGTGGTAGGATTGTCTCAGTGTTTCACTTCTTAATTCTTCTAACTCCTCAGTTTTGATGGAGAGCTCGTGGCTCATGGTTTTAACTTTATCGTCACATTTACGTTTACATTGGTTTAGAGCTTTTTGTGTCAACGCGAGCTGCTTTTCCAGAGATTCGACCTGGGAACACATTTCTCCTTACATTTGGATATTTTCCATGCACCATGCAATATGTACACTATCCACTTTATCATGCACTTGACTTTTCTTCACGAAACCATTTATTTTATATATTTTTTGACAATCATGCTTTTGTCACGGCGAAAGCTATTGATATAAAAATGCTTTTCATTTTATATTTGAGTCATGTTTATTATAAGTACTGTTAGAATGTTATCTTATATCAATATCTTTTAAGCTTAAACCCGGTATAATATAATATATCTCATCACCATATTAGTTCTAACTATAAAAGCACTACTACGTTAGTCTACAACTACTTATGTATAATTAACTAACAAATATCTAAACACAAACTACAATACAATACAATACAATAATTAACTAATATTTTAAACGGTCGTAATGTACAATTTACTTGTATATTTCATTTTTGAAATTTTTAATTTATAACAATTGAATCTTTTGTAGAAAATAAAAAACTTTATAAAATATTTAAATAAATGGTGGGGTAAAATTATTATTTATATTTATAGTTTCAGTATATCAGTTATTAATTATCCTAGTTCTTACCTCCTCCTTAAGTTCACTAATTGTAACTTCCAGGTCTTGGTTATTCTTACAGGACCTCGCCAACTCTTTCCTGATGGACTCCAAGTCTCCCATGAAAGACTTCTCCGTCTTCTTCGATAGTTCTCTATGGCCCTTAAAATCTTCATCCAGTTGTTTGTTAATTTTACGAAGATGATCTATTTCTCGCTGTGACAAAAAAAAACATTTGGTCAGAAATATTATTAATCTCAATTTATTACTTAAGACCTGTAAAACCAAATAAATTAAATGTAATAAGGTTCACATTTAACAAAATGTCTAAACATTCTTTCAGAACCTTTCAACTCACCTTGAACTTATTCTCCAAAGCCTTAACTGTAGTCTCCGCTTTCTTTGCATCAGCATCAGCTCTCCCGAACATGCTGGCGAGGTTGGTGTTCTGTGCTTTGAAGTACTTTGCGTCTCTCTCCGCTTTCTCTAGTGCAATTCTCATACCGGACTCTGATTCTTCTATCTCTCTTAACTTCTTCTTTAGAGAATCGAAGCTGATCTTCCAAAGATCTCTTTCATCTTCTAGCTTCTTAACCTAACAATATTTAAAATTATATATTATTTATCTACTAAACTAAAATTTACAACACGAACGAGAGACAAGAGAAAATGAGAATAAATAAATATAAATATTTAGCTTTTTTTTTAATTTTTAAAATGACTGTAACAAGTCGTCCTCGTCGGTCACACTCAAACACTCTGGTAAAATTTAAACCATATTTTTTTTTGTTAGAGCTTCACAGACGATGTGTTTCTCTAAGCAGGTAAGATGAATATCTTCTCACCTTCCCCTTGAGGGAGTCCTCTCTCCCTGCGCAGTCGTGAATCTTCTTCTTGTACCCTCCCTCCATGTCGGCCCACATGTCGTCTGCCTGTGTGAGCATGTCGAGGTATGCTCTCTCGCGCGCCTCCAGCTCCTGGATTCTGCGCAGCTGGGCCTGCTCGCTAAGCAACATAGCCTCCAAGTTACCAGTGTTCTCTGCTGGGCGCTGGAATGTGAAATATTTTTTATCACTTCGAGGTCTATGTTTTTTTGTATTTTTTATACTAAGAGCATTATAAACGAACGTGCGAGTCACCTGATGTCAAGTGATCACTGCCACTTACGGTTTCTTACAAATATTAGAGAATGCACGAGAGTGTCGCCAGCCTTTGAGGAAGTAGTGGTACCTAAGTCGTATCGATCTGGAGACCACGTCGAAGGAAGTTCATGTCACATTTTGGTGGTTCATGGTAGAAAGCACCCTGAGGACCTTGATTTTTAGATCCAGGGCTCCGATATTTGTCGAGGAATTGAAGGGAGTATTCCCGAAGAGTAATGATACCAATGCCATTTTCGTAGTGATAAACGCGCAAACTTGTTTCTTCTTGGCATCGAATTGGATAACGTTAAGTTTACCCCCTTCTGAAACCTTTTCTAACGAAGTCTCAACAGAAGACCGAAGTTTCTTTCGGTACTCGTCGATGTTTTCATATTACAGCATCTAGTTGCTGTCATACTCATAACAACGAATGTTGAGAGAATCCTACATATCATTGATGTAGACAAACCGAGTTGGAGATAGCATGAAGCCCTGGTGAACTACTGCATTCACGGACTTGGGATCAGAGCGAAACTCATATCACATATCATAGGACACGGATAGGAAAAGTAAGATTGATAGATCTATCTCTAGCAGTTTTAATAAACTTAAAGTGGTTAACAACATATTTATAATCAATTTCAAACAATAATACGCACCGTCTCATCCTCTTTCTCTTTAACAATCATCTCCTCTAATTTAACTATCTCGTCTTTTATCCTGTCTTTCTTAGCTTCGGCTCCACAAACGGATGCTACCACTTGACGTTTGGCGGTTTCTAATTCTTCTTCTAAATATTTAACTCTTTCTTCTAAATTATTCTTTATTAGCGTAGCTTGCGCCTCTACTTCCGTCTTTTCTGACATTAATCTGTACATTTATACACATGAGTGATTAATTTTAAACAGTTTTGTTCCAATGAAATTAATATAATATATGTATATAATAATATAATAAATTAAGAACAAAAATACATACTGAACAATCTGCTGCTGGAGTTCCTTAGTGGTGTTAGAAGCATCGTCTTCATAAGCTACTAATGCGTTGCTGATTTCATGTTCCTTATCCTTCTGCTGTATGTGAGCGACCAACATCTTTGCCGACTGTCCGTACGGACCCATTCGGCTCATAAGAGTATTCTGAAATTATATTTTAATCACTTCTTATCAATTATGTCTAAATTGTATTAATAACAAGTGAAATATGTTACCATTGAAGACCTAAATTTGATAATTTATTTAATTTTTAGCAAACAAACTAACTTACCCGTCCGGCATCACTGAGAGCCGCTCCCACGGCCTGCGTCACATTCCATATGATGAGGGCTGGTATGGCTCTCTCCAAATCTTGGAGCCTCGATAACAATTCATTCTGAAGTAATTTTAGGACAATATATTTTTAAAGCAGTAAGATAGAGTGAAATATTTATGTTAAGAACCAATCAATAGTGGCTTTTTCAAATAATTGAATTCCCCAACTAAACGAAGACAGAAGGAACACAACTACAATAAATTGGTATCACCACCGGCATCGTTCGTATAGAGAAAACACATCGTCTATACGATAGCACGGCTACATATTTCCGAATCGTCCACACGTAAGATAAAGATAGCAAGATGGAAAAGTGCATGTGCGAGTGGGACGGCCTACCTCCCGTGTCCGTAGCGCGCACTCCCTGTCGGCCAGTTGCGCTGCCAGCCGCACGGCCTGAGCACGAGAACACTCGCGCTGCTCAGACATGTCGCGGAGAGACGAAGAACATAACTCGTACTCCATCTCTAGCCTAACGAGAAGACGCTACCATTACTAGGCTACTATTACAATCGAATAATATTAATATATAATCAATATAAGTATACATACTGCTGCCAATGTAAGCGAGTATCATTTTCTATTTCTTCAAGTTCGCAGCATTCTTCCTCCAGTCTCTCGTACTTGTCTTGAAGGTCTGTCAGTTGTGACTCGAGTTCCTGTCACAGGTATTGACATAAATCAATTATTTTTTTTTTTTTTTTAAATAACTATATTATGATCCATAGTATCAAAAATCGTACCTGTATTCTATTTTCTAGCAAGTATTCCTTCTGTAGCCTCTTCGCTAGCCTGGACTCCTTCACGTCCGGGGCCGCCTCGTATATTGAAATCTTTCCTTCCAAAAATTTGAGCCTCCTCTCGTAATACTGTTTGTGTTTCTTTCCCAACTTGACACATTTACATTCTAGATTATCTTCGTCCTTGAGGGTCCTGTTCCTAACACCTTGCTTCTCTAATTTTTCCCTTATACTATTCAGTCGTTGTATTTCTGTGTTCAGTTCTCCACTGAACTCGAAACTCTCGTTGTCGGTTTGAGTTCCTTTACTCTCCGATTCTACGTCTTCGAAGATGCCGCTCTCCTGTAATATGTTATTTGGTTTTCGTTCATCGCAGAGGCTCTCGAGCGAGGATTTGTATCCTTTCTGTTGGTACGGTGTGACGGTGGCGATCGCTTTGTGGGTTTTGTGCAATGAAGTGTCGATGTCCGATTTTAATCTTAGATCACATATTTTTCTTGGTTTCGACTGGAAGAGTTAAAGTTTACGGTGAGTACATAATTTGGATGGTGAGCATTTAACATATGTCAGTTATGATAAACGTCAATTAGTTGTGTGGGTTTTTATTCCACAAAAAGTTTTGAAGGTTAATATAGTAATTTTTGATGTTATTAGTTTTTTGTAGTTTCCGTTAACATAGACTTAATAACAGTAACTTTACATGCTATGATGCCACACATACCTGATAGCATTCGTCTTCACTGACAGAACTACTCAGTGCTTGGAAATTATACAGCATCATTAAAATCTGTTCTAAACAGTTTCTATCTTCTACTGAACGCGCGTTCAGGATCATTTGTTCCAAGTGATCCTTAACTGGGTTGCTCTTTAACGAGTCACTTTCGGAATTGTCCAGGACATCATTAGCTTGAGCTTTTGCGAAGTCTTCCTTGAAGTCATCGTGTGTTACATGTCTTCTAGGATTTGGACTGCCTGGTATTTGTGGGGACTTGTAGCCGGAGTCCATTCGTTTGAGCTCTGGGGAAGCGGAGTCTTTGATACGCGAACCAGGGGAGACGCAACCCGAATCTGAGTCTGTTAGGTTATCCCTAGCACCCTGAAAAAACCATTAAACATCATAATAAAGTAAAATTTTAAAACTTAATACAAATATTTGATAGTAAGTAGAATCTTAACAATTTTATGATTATTTTTCTTCTTACAATCCATTTTTATATTGTAAATATTAATAAATACATGTATTTTACTCAAAAGACATTCAATAAATGACAACATGCTTCTACAAAGTTGCGTGGGTCAACTATTTTTGGAAGTTTTACCGCCTACATTACGTTCTAACGTGCTTTAAAAGGTTTTGTTATGAATGGTAGCACCATTAAGATAATTTGATTATGAATACAAAATGTTAAAGACACGACTAGATAAGGATCTGAGATTTCCTCCAAACAAGAGGTCGTAACATAAGAAGTGGTACAGCAAAAACTTAAACAAATAAATTCCGTAAGTGAGTTGTCGACCGTAAAATCGTTTTGAAGTAACTATGTAAATGTCTTTGCTCTTATGTTTGGTTTTTAGTTGTGTAATCGATATCATCTTAAGATGCCACAATGTTGAATGTTTTAACATTTGTACAAACTAATTACATCATACGTTATTGCTTCATAAGTGTAAATTGGGAAGCAATTTGAAACGCAATGATATTAATGTTTTGTGTTGAATTTGTTATTTAAGTGTCGGAATAAAAAAGTAAACCAAATTTATCAAAATTTATTTTTTCAATTGTATCTTGAGTAATTTAGTGATCCGCAGTAAAAGCGCTTGTAATCTATTTGAATATTGTTATTTTTCATTAAATTTGTTATCGTTAGATTTACAATACAGCCAAATATTGTAAACTATTATCCTATTATGACGACAAATATTTAAGTTTCAACAATGGATAATATACCTATTTGAAGGTGTTTGAAAGCTCTACAATCACACCATTGTTATATATTAGTAATTGGTTTACTCATTTATTGTCTATTCTCAAAACAATTATTTTATAAACATGTATTTCTTATTATATAATTTCAGGATTTGAACTTGCGACCACTGGGAAATCGTTCCGTCGCTCTGCATATTGAGCTTCCGTATCGCTTATATGAATTTAGCATAGTATTATAATAATTTTTTTCTGGACAGAGGAGAACATCTATTTGGCTTCTTTTAAAAATCCTAACCAATGTTATTGATTATTTGAAACTATTAAATCCTATTTAATCCTATTAAATCGTTTTTTGATACCTAAACTCTTGTAACAAAGTACCCAGTTATTTTGTACTAAGATATTAGCCTAAGCACGATCAAAGGATAACATTTGATACTCATTACGGCACTCGTCAGTGCTTAAATATACTTTAATTACAGACGGACGGAAAGAGGAAACGGTAGCACCAAAACGGTACGTTATGACGTCATTACTTGCTCCTTGACCAAACTATTGTTGGTTTTGATTGAATTAAATAATGGTTAATAAATTTAGAGCAACATTTAAAAAATGATATTAAAAATAGAGTAAGTTTCTTCATCTTCTGCCTCAAAGCACATCATTTCGTCAAGTGTTACGTTAATTTTAACACTCTAGTTATTACCTATACCTACCATTACTTTATTAGTTTAATTTACTATATATAATTCTGTATGGTACAATTTTTAATATCGAAATAAAAGTTTGTTACAAAGGTTGCAATAACAATTCACTACTAATACCAGAATTAAATAAAATATAAAAAAAAATCTAATGCAAGAAAAAATATACACCAATTATATATAGGTATATGAATGGTAGATATTTAATAGTCGATAATAGTACCTAGTTATTGATCAGTGGCAGGAGGAGACCTTGGTCATATCCTTTCAAATCTAATAAGAATACCGAGATTACTGAGATTCTACAACAAACGTAGTTAATACGATAATACTAAGATTGGCTTGTGATATGTCCCTTTATTATCATACGATCTGAACAAAATATAGAAAAACAAAGCTTATTTTATACAGGGACGTAATTAAAAATATATAATGAATTCCAGAAGCCAGTATATGTTAACCAAGCAAAATATATTATATACTTATAAAAATAATATTTGAATACCTTTCGTGTTGAATATAAATAAAATATAAACGTGAATTATTTATATTAATACAACCAGTTTTACATAATAACAAACAAACGTCTTTTCTTATTAGTATAATCTAATAAACGTAGATTCTTGGTGTTATTTATGAATAATGAATACAAGGTGGGGTTTTACGTCATATTGACATCATTACAAGGTTTGTGAAGGTACTGGTCTTTGGGGAATTACTAGTTTTCTAAATATATATATATATATATATATATATATATATATAGATTAAATATGAATATCCACGGACCGTACGGACGGACGGAATTGGTATGTAGGTAATGCGTGATACAGGAAGTAGTGACGACTTACAATTAATTCAAAGGAAATCTGTTTGCTCAAGACCTTAACGTATGAATTTAATAAAATATATTTATTAACTGATACATTTTATACAAAGAAGGATTTATATAAACTTTACTTCAAAAATAAAATCAGTGAAAAAGTTATTTTTTTAAATCAGCTTCTTACAAAGTGTTGCGCGTCAGTGAGTTAAACCTTCAATTTAAAGGCTAATAGAACAAAACACTGATTTAATTTATCGCAATAGTAAAGATTTTTATGATAATAAATCACTAAGTTCTTGTTCTCATTATATTTGTCATTATTATTTATTACCTAGTTATAATAATGTTTTGTTAGTTACATTACCTCGTACATACCTACTCAAACAAGTCCACTATTAATATGCACATATAAAATCACATTGAATTGATTGCACTATAAACAATGTGGTAATTTATGAAATCGTGAACAAACGCAACGCAAAATATAATACGTTTCAAATACTTTTCATACTGACAGATACATACCAAACGACAATCACAAATCATGATCACAAACCCCCATCACAATCACAAATCCCCATCACATCACTACCTTATCCGGCGCGGCGTCTTCCAGCTCGAGCAGCCTGAACTCCATGAGCTCAAGTTGGTCGCGCGCGTCCCGCAGCGCGTCTGCGAGCCGCGTGCACTCGCGCGCCGCACTCCGGCACTGTCCACACTGTGACCATACTTTGACTGATTTATGGATTCAAGGTTTTACTTTCGAAAGGTGACTGTTGAGAATAAAGTTCTATTATACCAATTATTATATGTATTACTAAGAGCCAAACAACTCTCTAACAATGACCGGATGTATATCTTGTCCGTGTGGTATACCATTTTAAATTCACTCTTTTTATTCCTTACTACTCAGTAAGGAATAAAAAGAGTGGATGTAAAAGTCCCCAATAGAAAATTCAAAACAGCATAGCTTATTAAATTATTATGATAAATATAAATTAATTTTATGATCTCATTACTACATATTATATTAAGTATGTATTATCGAGCGTGGTCACCCTACACAACAATGGGAGAGTGACGCAAGAAAAGCCAATAGTTTAGTAGGTGACAAGGTATCGCAATCCTGGCATTTGAGATGTGAATGATGGTCTCGTGATGTTCCAAGGACATGGATCAGAATACCACGAGACCCTATGTCAATATTTAATAATATTTAGTAATATAATCACGGACATACTGACAGTTAGGAAGTACTTAAGAGTCGATTATTTTAATCACCAACATTATTCAGATAAGTTATATTCAAGAAGACTTTACTACCAAAAAATAGTTTTTATTTATATATTTTATACTGAAGCTATCGGTTTAAAATACGATTAAAGCAACATTTATCTAAGTATATAGTAAAGGAAGCCTTATAGCGCGACAAACTGTTTGCTAAACTATGTAAAGGTCAGTACAGATTAACTTTGATGAGATACAATTAAATAAACAATTCTAAACTAACTAATACGTGGAGGTGTTCTTGAAACTTCACAGGTAATTTGTCTTTACTTTTCGAAAAAAAAAGTAACAGCTAAAACGTTTGTATAAATTGTTACTAAAAGTTTTAAACAAGAAATTGGTTTTGAATATTGATTTAGTTATGAGATTTGGTGCGATTTAATTTGGAAATAGAAATATTGACTTCTACATTTTAACAAAGATAAATTTATTACATAATATAATACAGGCAGATTTATTTTTTTCTCTAATCAATTATTTAAAATGCTGTCTTTAATCTTTAAAAAAACATTTAGAATTTAGGTTAAGATTCTTAAATATTTCGAAAAAATATCATAAGATAAGTATATATATCTCGGTATACTCCGATATATATCGGTATACTCACCCACATGTCGTTGAGCGGCTGAGGGGAGAGAGAGGCAGGCGCTGACGAAACGGCTGAGTCTCCGTCCGACGGAGCCTCCTGAGACGAACAGTCAAAATATTATCACAAGAGGTCATTACACTTATGAAACAACAGACTATAATTGCACTGTTCCCAAGAGATGCATTTGGAAAAAAACAGAAATAAGTATTTATTTTATCTGAATAATACTATACTATAATGTACTATTGTTGGTACTAATATGCTTATTCACTACCAACTGTACTAACTATTTTATCACATATATAATACTACTATATCCTTTATCAGTTTCATGGGTCATCAAAATATAGCTTTATGTATTGAACATTTAATAATTTTAATATTTTCTATAATAGTGAAGTACTTACCCTGTAAAATGTTTCTTTACGATGTTGAATATCTGTTTTCAAATCTTCTCTGTTGTTCTTTTCTTTTTCCTGAAACAAATTATGATTGTTATAGTTATTGTTATAAAAAACCGTTATCCGTTATATCAAAACATCCGTTATCCGTTAGAATAAAACATTCGTGAAAGGGAAGAAAGCAATTTTGGTAATTTTATTACTTATTCTACTTTATATGTATTTTCTTTTATTCATATAATTATATATAACGGTCTATATAACAAACAGTTTAAGTTAAAATACAGTAATGATGTGCTTTGATCGATATCGATACAATATAAAATCAATCACCAAGTACCTATCGACTATGTAGGGCAGAATTGATGACCCTACCTTTCTATTGGCTTTCGCTAATCAAGTATAGATCGATATCAGAAACGAACATACCTGTGTTATACTTAATTATATGATTAATGTTTATTATAATATTAACAAAGTTTTGAGATCAATATGATATATATTAAAATACCTGCTGTAAATATGAATTATACAGTGTGTTTTTATTTTTGATAGGACATTCTTAAGGAATATAAAAGTTTAAAAAAAATCATATATAATTAAACCAATTAAATAACTTATAATAACAATTCCTTTATTAATAAAAAATAATTACAATACAATATATACCCGTTACAAGTTGAAAATAAATAGAGCTAAAACAATAATTAAAACTTTTCCGCTGGTTAACAAAGAAAACTAAAATATATACTTATAAAATATATATATTCCTTTATGTTTACTAAACTATATTAAATGTTGTAAGAACAATCACTTAAAGCTAATGCAGCTTCAAGTCTCGTAATAGCTCTACATTCTCATCTTGGCATCGAAACTACATTACTAGGGGACCTGATTTGCGTTTTAACTAATATCATTAATTCCATCGTAACTTGCTTAGATCATCACTTTCACGGATTATTGTTATTTAAGTATATATAAGTCAATACTCTATAGATTAAAAATAAATAACAATTCAGGTAACTGAATTATTAGTAATAATAATTAAAAACAATTATTCATAGTTTATATAATTAGAATCATTGATCGCGGAATATAGATGGATCTAAAAATTCTTTAGGTGTATATTATATAAAAGTGAAGTCAAAATGCTTTATACATATATATGTACATAGTCCGTGTCTGTCCGCTGTATCGCTGACTTGGCCCAGTTCCCAGCCTGTTTAATAGGAAGCCGTGACTTGCTCTATACAGGCTAGATGCAATTTGTTTGATTTTGTACTCTCTTGTTAATAGAAAATATAACTAAGTGATCATTATCAAATAGATATACTATAAAGAAAAATATGTCTACATTTTTATAGTCTAGTTAATCTAACTTTGCTAATATATTTCTCTCTTTTATATTATGATACAATTCATAAATTAACTCTCAATGAACTTATATCATACAAATATACCAGAATTATTCCCAGCGTTCATTGCAATTTAATAAGTTATAATAAATCACTAGAATGGCTAAATATATCTATATTTCACTTTGTACTAAATATTCCAACCGGTATCGTAACATAAATCCCGTAATACATAAAATGTGTTTCGATATCGATAACAATATATCATAATGAACACTGAAGGCGCCGCACTAGCAACTACCACCTCCTTGCTATATCTGCATTTTATTACAGAATTAAAATATATATAAATATTTTAATGTTACGTTGGTCGAGTTGTTAGCGCAGACGACTAACGTATAGCGGCGCGATGGGGCTTGGGTTCGATGCCCGACAAGGACAGACATGTATGTGATGAGCATAGATATTTTTGGTTTTGGTATAATGTGCATTTCTAAGTATTTGTATCGTTGTCTAACACCCTTCACACAAGCAAATAATTTTCTTACTTAGGGGCTAGATCAATGAGTGTATTTTGTTCTGTATTATTATTATTAATTATAATATAAATTATGCATTTCATAACAAATAACCGTTGAACCATCATAAAAGTAGATAATGATAAAATGGGAACATCTATTGTAATATTACAATAAGTAATGAATGATGAGAAAGTTGGACCTTCTATATACCTTCATAAATATAGACATAACTGTAACTAACTTCACTATGGCGAGACACGGCTTTAGTGAAAACCCATACAAGATGAGGAATATTATGATAATATAAAAAAAACTGTATGTATTTAAAAAAAAATGCTTAGGCATTGGCTTATTTGCATATTTTTATAATTTAAGCTGTATACTACCGGCAATTAGTATTAGGACATTTTTTTTATTTTTTTTATTTAGTTATTTTTGTTTGAGGATTATGTATATATATATTCAAACAACAATTTGAGCGGTGGTCACTCAACTGTAAATGCGATTGTTAAATTGCAATAAGTGAGTATTGAATGAATGCCGCTACAAGTAAACGGAAATATCAACCACACGGATTGTCGTGTGAAAGTGCTTCAATATATAATATATATATTCAAATTATATCAGTATCTATTTTACATTTAAGTTCAGAATCGTAGGTAATTTTCCGCTGTGACAACCTAATGTATACCTCAAAAAATAAGTCTATAATATAACATCCAATTTAACTATTTTCTTTATGAATCAGATATATAATAAATCCTATTCCCTGAACAGATAATAATCAATAATATAATTAATATATTTGTCAAAACAGTCGTAATACTAAAACAATAGAAGTTCATAAACAGTGCACTGTTTGTTTTGTCACAGTACGAGATATTTGATTTACATTCTAACTGTTCAAGGACCTCTAAAACCTTTTTAGATTATTCCATTCACTGCCCTTTTAAAACAATGAACTAACATAATAACAACTATGGTGAACATATTTACAACAGTCGCAGATAATAATAGCAACATCATTTAGATTAACAATTATTTTAGACATTTAAACATACCAAAATGTTAAATATATTAATAAAAAAAAAATATCAACACGTGCAGGACTTGAACCTGCGACGTCTGAGACACCGTCACGTCGCTCTAGTAATGGAACTATGATGTCACTACCCGCCTGAGGACTCTAGTATTGTATGATCGTCTTAAACGGAACTCTCCCTCCGGATGTTCGTAAAGACATTAATCTACTCATTAACGCACAGCATTACGATTTAACATATTACACCTACAAATCAAGTTCAATAGCTTGCGTCACCTCCATTTATCATTGTTACCAACTTAACAAACATAATGAATGCCGTGTGGTCATTATCAATAAATTATTAATGGTATATGTTTTGTTTATGTAAAATATATTTTTAAATTGATGCGTACACTTTATACACTTATTTATACCTACACTTCATTTTATTATACATTTTCGTTTGTCTGTTTGAACTTTAACGTTTAGGGATTGGAGAGCAGTCATTTTAAAATAAACAACAAAATATATTATACAACAAATAAAAATATATTATGTTAATAAAAATCTTCTTTATTTCACATAAAAAGATAAAACACTAAACTTATACTTAAAAACGAAAAGGTTAAAAGAAAAACTTTAAATGATATGATAGTAAAGTCATAAAAAGAGCTTTTTATGACTTGTTACTTACATAACGTAATGAAGCAATAAACATTCTGGAATAGTCTAATTGTTAAACGTATGAAGTAAGTAAGACGAGTCGTGCTTACTAATACATACTTATAAGATTACCTACAGTAGATACTAAGTCACAAAAGTTCAGTAGCATATAGTAGCACATTATTTTTTACGAAAGTTAAGTTAGAAATAAGAAAATTAAGGCTAATCTTTCACTCTTTTAAGCTGTCAGGAGTAAATAATTGGTAAAATAAGAAAACTACAAAAATACCAACAAAAATCATAATTATCTTTATGAACCCAAGAGATGAGAACTATCTCGCAATTTTCAAAAGATCAAAGTGAGATATCAAACAAGATTCCCACATAGGTACGTTACTTTCCAAATACCTTTTCGCGAAGACGTAGAGGTCAAAGGTCGCTCAAAAGCCTACTTTTGTCATTTTACTGCAAGTATTTCTGCGAATCTTACTCATACACTGATGTCACCTTAATATACATTATAATATGATTTCCATTATTAATATTACTTCTCTTTTTTGTATTTATTTTTTCTTATAACAAAGTGCTTGTAATTCAAAAAAAAATATTATCGAACCTATTACAAGACTCTTTACTGTCGCTTTATAATTAAAGTGTTATTGTTAAGTCTATAAATAACAGTATATAATATACAGTTAGCGCCTGATATTTAACGAACTGCAAATTATAATTACTTACTATTGCTAATATATTTATAATATCTACATTAAATACAATACGAGCAAGTTAAATTTAATTTAATATACAACATGAAGAATGTATTTCAATTATATTAATTATGAATCCTCAACACCTCACAAGTCGTTATTCAAATTTATGAATAATTATTGCAAGATATATTAAAAATAATATCAAAATCAAGGTCTCTCTCGCAAGAAAGTCGAGATTCCTCACAAGTTAATGTAATAGACGCCGCACGTGAGAATGTAACAGCTTCCGGTTGTAATTTGCTGAGTCAAGCGTCACGTCAACGAGATGAATTATCACACATATTGCCTTATTGGTAGAGCTACTTGTGTAGAAAAATACTTTTTTTTGTATTTAACCTATAAAAGTTCCGAACTCTTTGTGAATTTGGGGTTTTAATGAGACGATGTAGAGAATGGATTTATGGATGAAGGTGAGGACAAAAAATATTATCCATGATGAAAGTGGTATCATCAATAATATAGTGAATATGAAGAGATCAGGGACCGGATAAGAAGGGGTTGGGATATCCGGCTTTCATTCACCTTATGAAAAGCAGCTATAATATCTTTTTCAGATCGTTTAAATTATTACTACTACCACCAAAATTATTTTCCTATCTCTGTGCGTTTTGCAGGTACGTAAATATTACACAGTCTACAAAAGTTACCATGATAAAAAGATTTGTTATAGGTGAAAGAATTACTTAATTTTACCTAATGTAATATTAACAGTTAGAAATTCCTAAAACAAAAATAAAAAAAGATATTTATGATTTACCTAAGTTTTTATATAAATAAATAAGCTGACCTTTCATTTTATACCACACTTGTTTCATTGACTACAGTCAGACCTTACGTAATAATCAAAGATTATATAACATCAGTTGTTAAAAGGGAAAAATTTAAACATAATATTTTCAACTTGCCGACCAAATATCACTATAATCATATAATTACCCGCCCACCTTATATGAACAGACCAATTCGGTAATCAAACATATTATTTATTGTATAAAAAATATATATTATAGGTAATTTAAGGCATATTCGAAAGGAAGACAAGATAATATATATTCAGTGTTTTGACTTTTTAACAACGTAGGGAAATCTGAATCAATACGAGATATAGAGCATGTATCTGTCAGGAACTCTTAGATGTTTTGATTTTTTTTGGGGAATCATCAGTTGACCATAGTGATAAGGAATTTGACTTTTGAACATTTTTCAAAGCAAAACGAGTCTAATATAAGGATAAAATCGAGATGGTAGAGATTATAACATAACTATGTAAAACCTATATATTTGATTAGCGTTATAGATCCTCTGGTACCTATACTCATGGGCAGTCACAATATGTATGTATGTGTGTATGTATCTAACAATGTCACCCTCACCGAGCCGATAATAACAAACAATACTTGAGCAACAATAACTTTGTGTGGGAAAATACTAAGACTGTGTTCGTGACCTGACCCTCTTCACAACTTTACTGTTAAATCCAGCTCTCGTCGTAGGCATTAAATTTATATTTATTATTATATTTATAGTCTGTGTAGATATTATTTATTAAAAAAAATCTTGTGTTATATAAATCTTAATTCTTTCCTTTCAATGCTAAGTTATAAATTAAGCTCAGGATAAAGCTTTTAAGGTCTTTCATAGTCCATTTACATAACTTAGTCATTACAAAGAGGAAGTACAAAACCAAACCAAATCGGTACTATTTTACCTATTTAATCAATTTATATACAAATAAAGCCACCGGCAAACTTTACTTCAACTATTACTGTACCAAACCATTTTATATTATCTAATAGAAACAACCGTAACATTTTTGAAGTAGCAAAATTCAGTACTTTAATATATTTTACAAAAATATTAAAAAAATAAAATTCTATTATGAATATTAACTGTTGTAAGTAAAGTGGGTTATTATCCCAAATGTGTTTTATATGTGTGTTTAAGTCGTACAAACTTGATGTATTTATTATTTCAAGTCAACGCTCTAAATAACTTGATCGCTCTTGATATTTGATATAGATGCTGCTACCCGCATTTAGGACAAATATATTACAGCACTCAAACTATTATGTTACATAGAATTATCAAATTAATAACTTAATTTAAAAAACATGACAGTAAAAACTAACTATCAAAATAACTCAGCATATTCTTGTATTGTTTTATACGTTCTTTGTAAGTTTTAGATTTAATGTTTGAAATTGTCTGAAAACATGTTAAGCAATGTCAAACTTATTTAAAATTTAAATCAATAAATATTCAAAAATTAAGAGCACAAACAACACTCGAAGCTGTGACATCCAGACAACTGTCTCGTCGCTCTACAAATTGAGCCACCATGACATGAAAGCTCTAAAAGCCGCGCCTCTAAAGTACCGTTCCGGTCAGCGGTTGTCCAGTTTGATGGATGTGTGACGTACAGGTTGGAAAGTGGTACATATTTTGGTTATATCGGTAATTCTTGAATCGTGTTTTTCATATTGCGGTATTATTCGTGGTTTTGTTTAGATAAGCAATTATAAAAACAATTATTACACGTTTTATACAATTTTGAAACACAACTTTTTTTTGTAACTTGACAGCAGTGACACCTGTCAATTTTTTTTTTTTATAAGTTGGTCATAACGCATCTAGAAATTTAATATTCAACATAATTCACATACATAACTTAATACTTGTTATTGCGAGATTAAATTAACGTATTTACTCTATAGGCATGTCTGGACATCTTTATATTAGTTTTAATATATATTTGAATAAATATAAAATATATGGTTTATGTTGTTACAGAGTGAACAATTTGTGTTTACCAACAGCTATCAGCGTCTAATATAACAGAATAGCCGTCTTGAAAAAAGTATGAATATTATTCTAATCAGTAAAGTCCATAGCTTATAATAAAACTAAGCATTCTGTGATAATGAGAGGAAGTCTGGCCAATAACCAACGTGTTAACAACGCTGATGTCAAAGTGTTGTCATTTAGCATATAAAGCTCTATATTATTGAAGGCATTATATAATTACTTTTAAAGTTAGAACATAATAGATCTAATAGTAGTTACGCGATAGTTATTCTAGTCTTCATTTGGTATCTTGCCATTTACCACATACCATACCATTAGTTCTCATACCACTTGTGACTTGAACTTGATATACAATACCATAAAAAAAATAATAATAAAAATAAATTAAAATTATAGTTTATTGCCGCATCGATTATAAATATTAATATAGACATTATAATTTGTCAACTTTAGTAAAGATTTTTGATGACGACAGCAATCTTTCTATAAATAAAGCTGTGTTAAAGACAGATAACCTTAAAACTATTTATTTATATATTAAATATAGAAAGGAGGTCGAGATGGCACTCAGCAGATTTCACAGTGAAATCAAACGAATATACATACATACATACATACATACATACATACATACATACATTGAAAGGTGTAAAGAGTTAAATAATGATGGTAATCCGATTAAACATGTTTATTACATTTATGTGTTGTAAATACGTAACAACAATTTGTATCGTACATTTTGGCAATCCCATAAATTTAACGAGTCATTTTTCCCGCTTTATATGAATTATTACAAAAATTACGTGACATATATTGGACCGTTAACATAAATTTACTTTCGTATTTCTTTTCACTAAGGGAAACGATTATGATGACGCTTCCTTCCAATACAAATTGTCGAATACTTAGAGGATAATAAATTGAATTTTTTATGACAGGACTATTCAAGTTACCAAAATCGTCCATAATAAATAAATTCTCAATATGTTACTGCTGTGTATGAAACACAATAAAAATAACGTTACAATAACGAGACCGAACTCATTACGAACAATTGTTCGTTAAATCGATTTTGTGTAAATAATGTATCGAGCTCGTGCGTACGGAAAGACCGTTAGATATTGCGTTATTGATATCGAATGGAATCGATTTATACATTTATTTGATTATTTTTATTGGTACACTTTTGGTATGGGCTGTTTATATAGAAATAGACTGTCTCTGTCTATTATATATCTATTTCTACATTATACATTAGTAATATTTTTATGAATATTCCTCACAGCTTTCAATACATATTTGTTAACACTTCTCAATACAGTAAACATTCTAATCTAGTAACGCAAGAAGTTGTGAAGGCCAACTCTTCATTTGATGATCAAACTAATTACAAGCAAAACTATCATTTGATTAATCATTTTTTTTACAGTTTTAATCGGTTTTTTGATCATTTAATGATTGCGTACACCTTTATAATGACAGGTGTAGATACACTCAATATTGATACTATTAATTCGGCAGCTGCCAAGATGTATTTTGTTTTAAAAATTGACTTTTTTACTAGTCTATAGAAGGATATTTATAAATTATAATATATAAACGTGAAAGATACGAAGAAATGTTTATTTCAGAAACCAGTAACATGTTTTTAAAATTTTACATCATCTCTTAAAAACATTTGCAAATTATTAAATAATTTTCTTTCAATATATAAAATGTAAAATAATCAAGTGCATATAAAATACAAGATTATATTATTATAGCGACTGAAAAGTTGTCCGGCTTTCATAATTCCAAAGACGTCTAGAACTCAATATAAACAACTAGGGCTCTAATGATAAAAGCTTACGAAACATCAGTACGGCGCCAACACCGACACAGGCGATATGCAAATTATAATATTATAACAATGAGACTGGTTTTATATAATCTCTTATGTACTGTTAATATTATTACTTAATGATTGTAAACTTGTAGAATATAAATTATAAACAAATATAATCCGTCCGTTAAATTATAAATTTCGTTGATCATCACAAATTCTAAACATTGTAACTATTCAATATAATATTTGTTAATCTAAATAAAATAACATTAGAGAAGTACTTCTTATCCATACCAATCTTACATTTCTCTTGATAACTGGTAGTCTGAATAAGGTTTCTAAATAATACTAACAACTACAATGACGCTTAAAATTGCTAATAAGAAATTACGTAGTCATGAGTCTGATATGGCTGGTAGTGCTGCAACAACCAGAATTACTACTACCTACAGCTCAGGGTAGTATTAGTAGTATTTAATATATCAAAGACAGGGGTCTTCCTTACCTGGTCACCACGCTTTCTGCATAGGTTTGTGGTTCCGCACTCCATCCTTTGAGTCTGTAAAAAACAATAGTAAATTAGAATATAGTTGATGATTTTCTTTATTTTACTATCTATGCTTTGAAAATACTTAGAAATATTAACATTTCAAACGAGAAAGTTAATAACTTTATCTGTCTCTTTTTTGAAATAAACACTGAAAATAAAAATTCGTCGACCCGTGAAGGATTCGAACCTGTGACCTCTAGATGTCCGTTCCCGTCGTCTTTTATCTGAGGTATAGTGTCCTTACCCGCCATGGTGAATAATGTTGACCTAACATGACCTATAACTATGCCTTAGACGTTAAAAAACAAAATACGCAAGCTTTACAGCATATGAGTAAAGAGAACAAAACAAATATTTTTGCTACGTGAAACGGAAAAACCGCGTGAATTTATTCTTAGATAAAATTTAAAACAATGAGTTGCAAAAAACGACCTTCAATGGATAAATAATATAACAGTGGAACTTCGTTTTCTTTGCTCTCGTAATTCATCATGACTGCTTTTATATGAATTATAGAATATTATTTATATTTACAAGTCATGTCATGATGGAGTAAGTGGCGAATATAATCTCTAGATATATAAATATAGAAGAGATAGAGTTTTAATGGAAATATGTAATGGAGGAATTATGGCAGATAATAATCTCTTAGACACTTTTAGAGTCCTCGTTCATTGCTCTAGGTAAAGCTTTCTATGTCAAGTACAGTTGAAACAAAAAACATCGGCCTCATCAAACGAAAGACAGGAAAGAGAAGCAGTCACTGTACTGCATCCGCAACACATCCAGTTATCGCATCCTGTTCCAGGAAACAGATGAAAATCAATCTTACTACCTGGACATAAGGATATATCGGGTGCAGTAAAGATCACTGATCAGTGACACATACGTCTTGTATCTTATTTATTTGGTGCTAAAGTTCATATTCTGTTCAAGGGACTGTAGAATCTATGACTAATGATTTATAATATCAGGACGTAAATTATGACGAGCTAGTGCAGATTTTTGCTTCGTCCGTTGACAACTTTCAGATGAATATGAGATGAAGCGATTAATGATACTAATATTATAAATGAGAAAGTTTTTTGTACAAGTATTACTTTGTTGATTTTTTTTTCGCATATATAGTGTAAATCTATCGGTCTATATAACATACAAAGACAAACAAGAAGTACTAAATATAAAATAAAATTATATATTTTTTTTTTAAATTATTAATCTTAAATTAAACAGAAAAACATTACAAGAGTTCGTAAAGCCAAATAATTAGAAAAAAAAATAATTAGACAAAAATTATTGCAATAATTAAAAAAAAAATTAATATTTTTAATTTAGTTAAGATTCTAATAATAAGCATTGTATATTAAGTATAAGGTCGTAGATACACGAACAAAAAATAAAATCTCTACAGAGAGATTGCAAAACGTAAATTGAGTTTACTTGTCGCTTGACCGGTGTCAGTTATGCCCTGGTTGTCATGTGTGCAACGCTTTATATTATTAGATAATATACATTTTATTTATATTAGTATAACCTACATAATAACATTTTGAAATTTAGAAGCAATGTTTATCAAACACTCAAAATAGCGTATAAAGATTTTTAAATTTAATTATTATAGTATTATTTTTAAACTTAACGCTTATAGCATTTAGTTGAGGTGGATACTCCTTCGTTTGACTAATTTACCAAAGTTCAAGTCCTGCCCGTATTGAATTCTTCATAGTTCATTCTATATTTGTAGACAAACATTTTACCATAGCTAAGATGTATATTGAAACTTTCAATTATTATTATTTATTAAGCCGTTTCTGATAATAAATAAATAATAATTTAAATATAAACCGATCAAGAACTAAATAATTGATAAATATATTTGCCTCTAGCACACCAGTGATCAATAATATAAAGTATCGCGATTTGGAAAGTCTGTGTATAGCGTTTAAAATGCTTTTTACACGCAACATATCTACATCTATATAGAGAACAATCGTTACAAACCATCTATAGATGAAACTCACGAAACTTAACGGTCGTATGTGAACCAATTTGTTATATAACAAATTGGTTTTCGTCTACATACAATTATTAATATTAACTATCAATAGTGGAGCATATAATAATTATTATGACGGCGGTAACTGATGTAATCGATTCCCTTTCACATAGTTTTTGGACGTAATTCAAAACTGCTTTTAATATGGGTAGGAAATTAAAATTAGTGACAATGACGTCATAAATATGGCTTTTTTTATCACAGATAATGTTATTCTTATAAAACATAACTTTTTCCATGTAATATTACATAAATGGTTATAACATGAAAATTCATAAGACCGTTGATCCCTAAAACATAAATATTGATGTACTTTCTAAAGGGAATGTATTAAAAGGTAAAATTATATCATTTTATATTATAATGACACTAATGTTTCTATTATTCATAAGTCCCTTGTGTTCATGATTATACAGAAGTATCTGTATTACTTTATGTAAATAAATATTATTGATAGAAATTCACAAAATGTTGCCGATTCATGATAATTTCTGCAGTTAGTTTAATATTATTCATATATCATTAGAAAAAAATGATCCTAATAGATGTAACTCACTCAGTGATGTTAATTATAACATCTAATAAAATTATAATTGTATTGAAAATGTTCGATTAATTACATTTATTTCAATCAATTATTCAATTCAATCAATTTCAACTCTTATATTCAATTGACAGATTACATTGCGATGGAAGGAAATTTTCCATTACGTAATTAGATAATTTATGATAATTATGTACAGTAGGGCGTCGGTAACCTGTTTGGTAATGAGAGAAAGATTTTCATTAAGAACAACTTTATTTTCTAAACCCATTACCAGATGAGACGGTGACATTTGAAAACATATGTCTAAGTAAAAGGTGGCACTCTTCTGGAAAAGTGAAATGTTCAACTATAGGTCGCAGTTACCCTTTTTACTAACCCAAGTCTAGTTACGTTTTTTTTTTTTTTAATTCTTCAAACAAAGGTATAAATAGATCAGTATGTTAGACTATTATTATTATTCTGCAGGTGCAAATACCAGGTGTCCACAACTGGTTACTGCACCGTTCAGTAACTACCGTCAAAATAATTGTTTGGAGTAACGGAAGATTAAATTGTACTGGCAGATGCTTTATTGAGTAAGGTCAGATATGTTAACTGTCACTTTTTGCGTAAATTCAATGTGACATTTGATCTACTGTTTAAATAACGGGAATGTTGTTTTAAATTGTGTCATGTCTGTTAAGTTTTTTATCCGTAATAATTATTGTCAAAGGGCATGTTATTGTAATTACAAGCGAATATTAAATTTTATCTACAAAGAATACATTACGTGTAATAACAGTGAAACGAGATCCATTACTAACGCCTATCCAATACTTAACAATTAATGTAGGTCAAATTAGCAGAACACACTTACTTCACTTGGCTGGCTTGACAATTTGAATCATAAAGTATTGTTTGACAGTATTCAAAGTTTGGTCCTTACGTAATGTTGCTCTACTCATTGGTATTCTAAACGTAGTTAGTGGAGCATTTTCCGTTAAGAGTTACGTCCTACATAGACAACAGTCATATTGTATTGTTGATTCAAAGCACAGATTTTCTTCGTATTACGTTGAGGTAATAAACATAATATATTTTTTCTACGAATGATTACTCGGTTTTTTAATGATACATGGTTACCTTATTCTGTATTAATTTTAAGTAAATTTAAGCATACACCATACTGCATGACGTACTTACTTGACTACATATATATTTATATATTGTTATACTTATAAAAATATTATAATGTATAATAGCATACGAGAAATGCAAACCCTTAAACATAATATAATAACATTGGTTTAATAAAGTTAAAACATAGTATGTTAGGTTCAGAAGAAAACAAATCATATCATTTTCTCAACTGAGTGCATTAACAAAAGAGAAACCCAATTAATAAAAAAAAAGTATCTAATCTCATTCAGGTATTTCGTCTTCTAAAATATAGCAATATTAAAATTTATATTTCGCCAGACAGAAATGCAAGCATCATTTTTCTGATGAGTTAATGGCGTGATAAATAATCAATCAACCCTTCATGGTTATGTGAAAACATTTATATTTTTGTATCATATCATAAACCGGCTAAAAATAGATGATATAAAATTAATAAATTAATAGATAAGTTAAGGAACAGTAAGTTATTAGGTTATTAGAATAACCAGTCACGGCTCTCTCACGGATCTTCATCCGACGCTGCTATTACTCTTACACTTGCAGTATGTTTGTCTATGTATGTGTATGTATGTCTTGTAGTCGAATTAGGAAGTAGCTAGGAAGGCTCGTTCCGTTTGTTGGCTAATGGATGTCAGCATTAAGTCTCGTCGGTGTGCAGAAAGTGTATCGCACTTACTTTCTGATTTTGGCTCGTTAGCTTGCACACACACAAACACACACTAGACACTAGACTACATACCTTATTAGCCAAAACTAAAATAAATATATTTTCAAACGTAGTATTTATAATAACAGTTATGATACCATCCTATGAATATTTAACGTTTTTGCTTAGCATTGTTCCAATTACTTCTTAATTAGGCTACATTTTAGTACTATAATTATATGGTACTAAAAAAAAAAAAAATCCCAAAAGTATATAAACAAAACTTCTACAAAAACTGTTTAAATGAATTAAGATATCTATTGATTGTTTGTGCGTTTCATCACTTTTTATTATTTTTTATAACCATTTTACTTTTATTTTTATATAATATTACAATACTTTCTAATACTAAATACCATTAAATATGATTAACTCGCTGTTAATTCCATGTCCTCAGTTGTCGGTTCAAGGTTGGCTGCTCTAGTAATGTGGAAATTGCGTGTACGCGGGAAAAATAAACAATTAGATAACACCTTTTTATATTTATTAATAATACAATAACATTATAGAATACTAACAGTATTATTTTTATAATCGGACGTTCATCTTTCCAAGTAATTGGATTCCAATTCGTTTCTATTTCTAAGTTATTAACTGTCGGTTACATGATTTATAATAAGTAAATGGTTTGACAGCATTGTCAAGAGCTGTGATTGGTTAATAAAAAATCCTAATTCTCAACAGAAGTTATTAACCAATTAGAAACCATCACGGTCTTTGACAGCAAATTAGTTAATTTTCATATTATCAATTGAAAAACCACAATCAATGTAATAAGAAATTAATTAACAGTTGTAATTAATAAGTTCCTTGATAGTACTTAATTTGTTCGATATAAGAAAAATTTAATCTCTCATTCCATTATTATAAAATCAGTCACGAAAATGTCTTGAAACGAAAATTAAAAGAGTATTTTATGATAATATATTTCATTCTCCAAAAGAAAAAAAAATAAAATAAAAAATTCTAACACGAATATATGTATACAAAACAGTTTTTATTTAATAACTTCAATAACATTATCAACAAACAATAAACACATAAAATTATGGTTTTTAATGATAGCTCTCATCATTATTGACATCAAGTTAATACCTACCTAATACTATCCAGCATATAGTTCAGCGGCTATACTCATTCATATGTACGCCTGCATCATGAGCAGGGTCTTGACCCTTGGAGCCTATAATTAATGATTCTATACACACCATGCGAATTCACTGCGTGAGGAAATTCGGTTTTCTGTTTCTCTTGCCAACATGTCATATTGTTATTCATGTAGCAGTGTGTTTTTGATTTCAATGTTACTATCTGTTTATTTATATATATATGTATATATCAATCTCAATCTATTGAGATGTTTGTAGTAATATTAATTTTATGGTTTACGTTAAAGCTCTATTTATAATCTAATCACAACGTACCGGTACAATGCGAGTAGTAACCAGAGCACATTCTGATTACAAATTTAATTTGAATGTTCAACATTTCTTCTAGGTAAAGTTAATTACTATGATATGAACAATGGCCGTGCGACCGACTCACATACCACCTATTATACTGTACTGAGGTTTGAGAATAGTTTTAATAATTATAGACTAATTACGTATATTATAAGGTTATTCTTCAAATAACCTTTTTAGATGTTGAAAATGGAACATGTTTTTTTACGAATATAACCTTTTTAGATGTTAAAACTCAAATCTGAACAAAGGTTATAGGTTTTATATATTTGTTTGTTTTGTTTATTTTAGCAGAACACGGGTTCTGCTAATGGGTGTGTCAAAAATAGATTGGAAAAAATGATTTACGACCCTTAGAGTCTTTAGGAGAGTTATGCGGCTAGGAGTATTAAGTAGTTCTAAGTGTGGTTCGTAAAAAGCATTGGGTTCCATCAAGTACTAACTTGTGTTAGTGAAGTTCGTTGCGGTTTCATTAACTAAATTATCTTTAAAACGATTAACATTCGTTTAATAGTTATAAGGAACATATATATTTAAAATATTATATGTATTACCAACCTCTTGATCTCAATAAATATATATAAATCTTTTCCATGTGTTTTTTCAGTGTGTGGAACATATAATACTTATCAATGTATTTTGTTTTCTATTATTATAATTTTTGATCGTGTTTAATCTTGTCGCTTTTTATTATTATTTTTTTTTATTCACTATTTTACCCTTCATTTGTGTTTTTTCTGTTCATTTAATCGGTTGACTGGTAGAGAGTGATAGCATTAAGTCCGCCAATAGGGAACATGCAAAAAAATTTAAATGGTCTCAAATATTTTTTTTTCGATAACTTTTTATCATCTTATTATAATAAAATCATTTTTTTTTAATTTACTAATCATTTAAGGCCATAAAATAATTTATGAAAAGTGTAAATTTAGGGAGCGAAATTCAAAATTCCAAAACGCGCCACCATTGGTCGAAAGGAAATGTGACGTCATTTGACACGCCATTCAATATATTGGCGTTTAAGTTCATACTGTGGTATCAGTGTGACTGAGAAAAATAAATAATTTAAACCTATATTTTCGTGCTTAAAGGTTTTATTAAATGATACAATTGTTTAGGTAATCTTAAAAACATTTTCTAAATACTCAAACAACTCTAACAAAACAAATACCTACAAACTCTTTTTGAATACACAATACATTTTTAAAATGTTTCTGCCTCTGAATCATTTTTCACTTCACTTGACTCAGATAAATAACTTGGTTGATAATCAGCAGATATAGAAGATATAAGATGCTATAGAAGTATTATCAGCTGTGTTTTCAGTAAACAATTTTCTTTTTAAAACAGATAGTTTTACTTTTAAAACTGTTGTGTACCAATGTTGTGTGTTAAATGAGGAAATGGTGACAATGCTACATTTTGTTTTTCAGCAGGTATATTTACATTGACACCTTTACTTCCATACTTCGGTTTAATATTAACTTGCACAGCTTAGTCACTTGGTAATTTATGTTTAATATGCAAAAAGCAAGGCTTTGCCTTATGATCATCACATTCAATAGGAGAAGTACTCAGTCTTGGCTGATTAATATCATAGACATTTGTATGGGCAGTACTAGTACTTACTACATATATCACTTCTTCGTAAAGGTCACCAATTTTTTTAAACACTACTTTTGACAGCTAACTCTTAAAAGGATTCATTAACCAATGTCAATCTTTGCCTTTTGACTATGCACATTCTCATTCTATCAGCTTTTGTTTTTGCCACAAAAATATACCTATAAGGGACAACTCCTTTCTTCAAACTTAGATTACATCTTTCTCCTTATTGTTTCGTTACACATATTATATTCAATACAATTTGCTGTATCTTCCTTAACCTGAAATAAATTGACAGACCATAAAAATTGCGTAAAACAAAAAAAGATTACGGTTTTTAAAGAAAGTTATACTGAAATTTGTAAGATAGGTTAGGTTAATTTTAAACTCAAATTTTCGAATATTTAATACTTACTATAAATTTAAACTATTAGATTAAACTTATTATAAATAAAGTATACTTACGTTAAATTGATCTTCACAACCATATAAACACGATTCAGGACATATATTATCCCTTTTAATTACCATACACCATTGTTTTTGTATTTTCGCATCTCTTGGAATACAAAAAACACTTTGTCGGGTGTTTTTCTAATACTATTTTTGCACTCCGGTACTATACAATACTCGTAAGATGATTTTTATCTTCTTTCATGACTTGTAAAGCAATTAAAACTTAAAATATGTATGAAGTAACTAAAAAGTGCATAGTAAACATTCACTGGATGTGTCATTTGACGTCACGCAAAGCGCGCGCAAAATGACGGCGTTTGAACGGCTCAAATTTATTTCAAGTTTTAATTTTTAATTTGAAGAAAAACTAGAATCTTTTCAAACCTATTTATATTTTTTTCTACGATATATAGAGGTAAATGATTAATTTACGTCAAAAAAAAATTACATGAATGTTCCCTATTGTATAAATTTCTTTGTACAATAAAGATTTTATAAATAAATAAATTAAATACATACTTATAAATAAATATTTTTGTAAACTATAATTTGAATTATATCTTGATGGTATTATGTGATTTATTCAAATAAAGGTTCTGAGCAAGGATAAATAGAGAACTTAGAAACAAACACACAACTTTCTGAAATACCTTCACTTGGTGGTTAAAATAAGAATTGACATAATCGAAGATAAAATATAATAAAAGATAGAACAGGAACATTAAGTAAAATACATTAAGTAAAAAACATTTTCAACCGATTAAAAAACTAATCAAACATAGACATGGACAGTTCGTGCGCACATCCGAAGTACGTTTATTTCGTAGCTTCGTATCACGTATCTATAGTTCGTATCACGTTCATCGCAATTTATCAATTCGTGATAATCAAATAGAATTCATAAACGTGTATACTTTAAACACGCTAAAAAGAAAATTAAATGTTCAGTTATTTATGATAATTGTGCGTTTCAACAGCAGTGATACCTATTAGTTACATTGTTCAATATTCATGTTGAAATCTAAATTGTTTGCAAATTGTGATCTGTTACATCCATTATAACACACTTACAGCTTAAGTTATATCCATTAATAATCAAGATAAAGCTTTTAAATTTATATAATAGGATATGAATTTTGCATACAAAATATTGTTTGTTATGAAGATAGGTAGTTAGGTTAGGTAACAGTTATTATGAATGAGGTAATGAATTGCGAGATATTGTTTTGACCGTTTTGTAGTATTTATTGTCTTATTTATTTACTCTCAGACAGCTTATATTTACTTTCAGTGAGAGGTTAAATAAATATTGAATATATAATTGTCGTAATAACTGTGGTAGCAATTTTATTCAACAGTGGTAACCAGTAGCTATAAAATAAATAATGATTTTTAGTTAGATTATTAGAGCATAGATAATTAGTTAGTACTTATGATCGTAATGAACGTAATGTTTACAAATACACAGACGAAGTAACAAGCTACTAGTAGTTAATAAATTATTAGTAGGATGACAGTGGACAGCTCATGAACGACCTGTAGTGATGTAACAGTGCACTCGCTTTGAAGAACCGGTACAATATAAGGCTTTTTTCACACTACCGGTATTATAATTACTGTAACTTATATTTGCAATTATTACATTATCGTTAAGTTCGAATAAATTATTTCATATACATATATATATATATATATATATTTAGGTAGATAAATGTTGATCAGAAATGTTGTGCTATATTTTTTTCTACGAAATTATAATTTTCATTTTGTTCATTAACATGTTTACTTTTTAAAAATATTAGATTTCTATCTGTGTATAAACATTTTAAACATTTATTTAAGCTTTTTAGTATTTATTTCAATTATAAATAGATATAGAATGATTAATCGATACAGGATTCGAATCTACGACTTTTTGCTATTAGTTTATATTCTTTCTAATATGTGTAAGCTTCCTTAGCTGATTTAAATTGCACAGTAAAATGTAATCGATAGACACGCATGCTAATCTGATATCCCTGTGAGTGTAAGGAAACCCTACGAAAATACTTAGACCTTATCACTTTACAATAAGAATTATTTTACGATGAAAAAGGCAACGGAAGTCAAGTTACTGTAATGTTATAATATCCCTACGTATTATGAAATTCCATATTTTTTGTCTGGGAAAAGATTTAAGTAAGACTAAGAAAACTATAAGATGCCTCACACACACAGAATGCGCTCACCTAATGAATTAAAAACCTAATAATTAAATATATATTGTTAATAATAATTACCCAGTTCGAGATAATATTTTAGTTCCATTTATATGCTCATAATTCATAAATTCGATAAGGAATAATTATTTACAAATTACCATAATTACTTCAATTATTATTTTAGACAAAAAACAAGCAATAATAGTAAGTACCTAACTCGTGAAAGCTAACTTTAACTCAACATGCAAAAAAAATAAGTAAAAATTATGTTCTAAGTAATGTACATACATACAGACAGAGACATAATGCAAGGAATAACTTAATTGTTAACATTGCAAACTAGCGCTTAATTTATAGTTTTATGATTATATATTGGAATATAAATATTGTTACAACACACATTGCCCAATAATAACTGTCATTGGCAATTATAATAAGAATCAAACATCGAATCAACAGTTTATGTGATTACAGCTGCAGGCAACAGACTGATATTATCTATTGGAATAACTACTATATAACTAAATAGTTTCACCTGACAAAATATTTGTATTTGATATAGGTACAACAAGTAAAAAACATACATTTATTCGTAATATTACGAATAAATGTATTGAACTCTTTGACATTAGCTGAGTGGCTTTCCATTTTGGATGACATATATACATTTTTATTTACTGTGTTTTTTATTTTTTTTTTTATTTAATGTTTTGGTTATTGTTATTTTTTTTAATGTAACATACATTAAAAAAAATAACAATAAATAAAGTTGTTTGATTTGATTTGATTTAATAATAATATGTAGTATTTTTATGATTTTCTAATATAACATGAAGTTACATAATAATTGTTAGCAGACTTGCTAATCCCGTAAATCAATAAAAGTCGTTGCTTACAAATCATAACGAAACTGCTTATGAATATTATAATTCTTAGTTCTTCTGGAATAGTTTTATATTCTAGGGTTCGCTTTCCCATTATAAAAACCTTTTAATTCTTTCGCATTAGCCCCGGGATCTGTATAACAAAACCCATCATTGTAGAAATACTTGCGTGGAAATACTTTGTTGTAAGTCATCACAGAATGTATGCACCTTGACGTTGCTTTTGAAGTTTTTATACAAATTATCATTCCGTTGAGAATCTAGCATTGATGAAGGTAATTGTTTCAATGTCTATTAAAAGTTTTATTAGCTGTTTGTAACAAAACAGTTAATTCAAGTATAAATAGTTTTCTCTTGTTACACGAGTTGACTAATCATAACGATCAATATTATAAACGTATTTATTCTGACACATGTATGTTTGTATGTTTTCTCCTCACTTCCGGCACACACTTTCCTACGTTTTGTTATTCAAGATATACGGACTCCGCTTTCTTAGAATTAGAATCGCGAACATATCTCTGGGGTCCGTGACACTTACAATGGAACTACAAAGACAATTGGGTATTGATGAAACAATTAATAATTAAATAATCAAATATTAAATTTCGAAATAATGACTTGGAGTTTGAGATTAAAAGAAAGGAATGCATTTTAAAGACACATCTAATTGACAATAACGGTGTTCAGTCACGAAGAAGTAAAGTGTTAAGTTTAATTTACATAGAATGTACTGAGTCGTTTTAACTTAGTACTTAACAGGTAAGTAGCCTGTAGAATAATGCATTAGATTTATTCCTTCTTGGGAATATATGAGAATGGTTCACCCAAGACTCTTATCTTTATTATCAGATACACTTGAGTTTTTTCTTCTTTGAGTAGACCTGAAGGTTCCTTTTAAGCATTGGTTATGTTTATACAGCGATTAGGGATTTCTATGTAAGTATCACCATAAATATCCTTCTTATACAAAATTCATTTCCAATGTATTTTCGACACCATATTGAAATGGAAGAACAAGTTATATTTCACAACATCACCTCATTAGCATATAAAGTTAAGCATAAGTACCAACATGTACTGAACGGTACCACTTGGAGCCTCACGATTGAAGTCAAGTCGAGTCAAGAGAGGCTCTTAATGATTTGTAAGTGTGTGTGATTCATGGATCATTTGCATTGCGACTGTGAGAGCATTCCTGCTGCGTGAGAAGAAACACCACTTGATACAATATACAAGGTTATTGATATCAGGAAACCTAGACGGTATAATATTCTTGGTTACTAGCTATTGGTAGAGACTTCGTCATCTTCACCCCCCTCCACCCTCACTCCCTTCAACCCGACTATAATAATAAAGCATTCACCATCAATTTTTTTTTATATATTTCATGTTATATCTAATCCAACTTAGAAGTTTTCCAAATAATAAAAATATATAGATATCTACATGAATATAGTATTTCTTTGTATATAATAAATATCTTAATAAAACATGGAAAAAAACCTCATACAGAATAATAATATTATTACAATAAAACATTGCAAATACAATAAATAGCGATAAGAAAATGAAAATAGCTTTATTCAACTTTCGTTCGTACCGATAATTGGAAAGCGAGCCCGCAACTTGTGAAAATAAACATCAGGAACTATTTGTTATATGCACTATTTTTTATTATTTAAACTATTTATCTTTACCATAGGCGTATCACTGTTATGCCGCGTATTTTCTTCATTTACATATTAAAATAGACACACATTTACATAGGTAGGTATGTAGATATGTATGACTTGTATTGGAAATCTAATTCGATGTTTCATATTCCAGTCGCATATATAATATGAAATTAAATATAGTTTCTCAATACCATACCTAGCTTGAATATTTTAGGCGCGGTTTCGACACACAACCTACGCTGAAACCTAAACAACATACATACAATATATACAAATAACAATATATCGTATGTCCTATTATTACTAACATATTATTTTTTTATTACACATAATTTTTATTTACCAGAAACCTACTGCTATAATATTATGTTTACATAATTCTAAGTAACTATTTAAATAGTCTATATTCTTAAAATCCATTACTACATATTCAGATGTACCTAATTAATAAAATATTACGTGACTAACATCATTTAAATTTTGCAACCCAAAGAAACAAAGAGTCGACATTTCATTCGACCTACATTAATATGTATGAGAGTTAATAATATAGGGTTTATAAAAATAAATTTAATTTATTATAAAATCAAACTCTCATAAAAACCACACTCAATTTAAACCAACCTATCAAAATGTTTTTATAAAGATACAAGTGATTATAGACTTTGAAATTATTCAATTTAAATATAATTATACTACCTGAGATTTGACAATACCCTTTGTTAATCTCAAAGTTCTGAATATTAACAATATAAGATACATCCCTGTCCTCTGCTCTCAACAGATGAATGGAGGACCTATATTTTTTATCGTTATATTAATTACTTTATTCCCATCGCAGGTATAAAGCAACAAAATGCAACATAATTTTAGTTTACTTAGATTTTCATTTTTGTCGATTTTTTTTATTGACATAATACTTACATTCTTCCACATTAATTTGGTTCTCTTAGAAGAAATACTGTAACCGATTCTAACTCCGACCGACTGTATCTCTTTTTGAATAATATATGCATGTATGTATAAAAAAATATCTAATAAACAATAATTAAAGTATTTCAATTATCGAATCATCAATTAGGCTGTTAATTGTTTTCGAAAGCGATAAATACTAAGTCTAAAATGGTGCGGTTGTTCGTGACCGACAGGTACGGACGATGAAAGTGACCCGATGTCCCACATTCATGCATTGTGTTGAGATTTTATATATATAATTATTATAAACATAACTATTTATTATATTAGCAATTGTTATAATAACAATAACATACCATTTAACCGCCCGTTGGTCGAGTGGTTAGCGCAGACGCCTAACGTGTCACGGCGCAATGGGGCTCGGGTTCGATTCCCGGCGGAGACAGGCATTTATGTGATGAGCATAGATGTTTGTGTTTCTGGGTTTGGTCGTTTATTAAATATATTTTCAGTATTTATATGTGTATTTCTATGTATTTGTATCGTTGTTTAACACCCTTAACACAAGCAAAATAATTTGCTTACTTAGGGGTTAGATTAATGTGTGTAATTTGTCCTGATATATTATTATTATTATTATTATTTGTAATATATTAAAGTTCCAAAGTTTATTAAACAATTATCATACTTTTTTAAGTGGATATAAAACTACTGTACTAGTAAATAAAAAATAGCTTCACTATAAAAATACTTTTTCAATAAATCGGTTCCATCGTGAGAAACTAAAACCTCAAAGTGAATTCAATTACATCTTAAAAAAATGAAAACAAAATAAATCCTCCGTGTCGGTAGTGCACATCACTATCAATAGTGATGTTCTGTTTATGGAACACAAAAACTAATTGAGTATATTTTGTAATGTCATAGTATTGTAATTTCATTACTTTCATAGTATCAATTTATTCATAATGATCTGCCTTATAAATAAATACAATAATTATCAATTTGGTAACATTGTAATTAACAGTGTAAGTTATACTAACGATACAATGTACGAAGGTCGATAAGTGATGGGATATCGATGGTCCCAGCACTAACCTCGACTGATCGGTCAAGGTTTTAAGGTACCATTGTTCGTGATTGTCGGAGCATGTCTTCAATAGGGCTTGGAGTTGAGGAATTATGATCTCAATATTATGACTTACTACCATTACTTTATATCCACAAAAACATTACTATGAGTTTTTAAATTGTTTCAAACAATCAAAATAAGACACTTTGTAAGCTTATAATAAACAAAATGTATACTATAAAGTACATAATTAAATAACATATCTATATAAAAACAAACGTAAATGGTTTGTCTGTGCAATAAACTTAATCCTTTCTTATATGGTTGCGCGTTGGTGTCATGATGTCTACTGATTACATTGAATGATACAAATTATACCATAATAGTATTAAAATTAAGTTCAAAACAGGATAACAAATATGTAACACTTAAAAAACTTAATCTAAATCGTTACATCCTATCATGAATATATTATTTATTAATGTTCTAGAAAGATCTTATGTCAACCATCTATAATATATCTTCAGATGAATTTATCAAGTAAGTGATAATTACGCTTTCTAAGTAACTTTCAATTATAAATCAATATATTAATTATATCCCCATCATTGCCACTGGAAGCAACACAAGATAGTTTATTAACAAACATCTAATTTCACAACGAATTGAGCATTATCCTACTAATATTATAAATGCGAATGTAAGTTTGTTTGTTACGCTTTCAGAAAACTACTCAACTGATCATTATGAAAATTTGTACACATACTTTTGGAGGTATTAGAAGTAACATAGGATACTTAAAAAATATATATTTTTTAGCGGGAAGCTAAAAACGTGGACAGAGTCGCGGGCAACAGTTAGTTTAAAATAAATGTATAATCAGTTTTGTATTATAATATAACAGTTTGTTTGAATCTGTATACTTTACGTCCATGTATTTTTTTTTATTAAATATTTTTTCAAATTATATTAACGTTTTCTCTATATTGTTGTAGTACTTCAAATAAATAAATTATTACAGATGCGCCGAATATTCGGTAAGTATTCGGTATTCGGTTATTCGGTGAAACCACTATTCGACACATCTTTGGTAATTATATGTACATACATAAGTTATTTTTAAAATGTTGATTAGCATTTATTAATATTTTAGTGATTGAGTTAGGCATTTATTATGTTGGGGTGCGATGCCGGGAACCTCCTCGTGGTGCACCCTGGGCAACAGCGGTTACTGAAAACCTTCGGGTTCTCCCGCTGGCTGATACCTGGCGCGGTGGAGGTCGGTCATGGGGGTTTGTGCCCGGTTCATGGCTGACCGGCGGACAGGCTGCCTTTCGGGGTGGTCTGTCTGCGGGGTGGGCTCGGGCCTTTTGGCCTGGGCACTGAGGGTGGGAGGGCGCAGGCCCTCTCTACCGGGGACAGCAGCGGGGTCGCCCCTGGTACTTCTCTGTGCGCAGAGTGGACTGTGGGGCGGTCCCGTGGTTGTGTGGGGGGTACGTGGCGGTCTCTTCCTTGCTGAGGTAGAGGCCGTTGCGCTGATAGGGTGGTGGCCCGGAATAGTCATCATCAGGTACAATAGCGCCTGACGATGATTAGTCCGGGTGAGGTGGCTACGGAGCTCTTCCTAGGGAGAGCTCCGTTAGCGGGGTGGCGGGACGGTCGAGGTCGCATATTCTGCGTCGTCTGCAGGTAGCAGTTTAAATTGCGACGCAGATGTGTGTACCTCTTCCGGCCCCGTGTGTCGGGGTGGTCTTCTTCGGAGGGTCACCCGCGACGCACACCAGCCGCTGGTGGCGGCTTCGGGTTCGGACCACGACCGTTTTCGGACGTGGTCCGGCCCCGGGAGGTTAAGTCGGATCGGAACACCTTCTTCGTTGAGGGAGTCCTGATTTGGCTCGGCTGGCTTGGGTGGAGGGCAGGGGAGCCCTTCGCGATTCAACAAGCCGGCCACCGGAGTGGGACGCGCTCAAGTCAACCGGGCGCGTCACTCCATGGAGGTGGTGGTCGCTGACGCGGCCTTCCGTCGGAGCAACGCGGATGTGTGCGCAAGCGTTCCCGTGGCGCTCCATTACGACGGAGAGGTGTTGACCGTCTGGTTTAGTGAGTAAGAGTCTCACATAACCGCTTCCATCTTCCCCTGGATGGAAGTGTGTATCCATGAGGATTCCAGACGTTAAAAAAAAAAGGCATTTATTATGTTATTAAATTATATATTATTATTTTAAGAATATTTGTCGAACTTTATGTTACAATCGTTTATTCTATATCATCTAAATACATTTAAAATAGACGCAAGTATATTTGCTGATACAGAACAATATCATAAAAAGTACAGATGAAGATATGTAATAATATTAATTATTATTATGATGTAGGTCACATCTCAGCGCAACCGTGATATCTCGTGATCACCCGTGATAGCACAATAGAAGCAGGTCATGAACACTAATATTGTTTGATCTGTCACTTGCTAAACGTCACTGATGATTGTGTCATATATATTGCTTTGTTATATATATTATTGTGTTATATATGTTATGGTAATATTTTTCTACCTGTAGCTGGAAAACCATAAACATTAATGAATCACGCTGCTACCTATGACTAATAATGAACTTACATATATTATTATAACATATATATGAAATACAATCGTAATGTATAATGTAGTATTTACTTATGTTTAATAAGTTTTTGTTGAACTTATTATTTACCAATATTTTAATTGTATTAAAATGAAGGTGACAAATAACCTTTTCACTTTGGGTGTGAAAAGAAATAATAAAACACAAGGTTTATGTTAAAATAGACAATTACTTCACTACTAGGCGTTTCCTCACGCAAGTGTTAAATGTATTTTTATATAAAATAACCTAGCTAAATAATAATGGACAAAACCAACAAGTTCTTTTTAATATGACAACTTATAAAACTATGTTCATTCGATTTTTAAAATATTGTGTTGTTTTTTTTTTCATATAATGTAAGAAAAAGAAAGGAAACCTCGACAACTTTGAAATGACGGAGAAAATAAAACCGTAAACTTAGTAGTTTCCATAATAACATAATCCAACTAGTTATTAATAGCAATCAAAGCGAAAAGATTAAATACAAATGTATGATTTAAAAACCAGTTGCACACACACACACACACACACCAACACAGTGACAAGTGACAGAATCCTTGACACAATGTATTAAGATATAATAATTAAATCTACATTAGTATAAGTGAGAGGTGACCTCTGACCTGACATTTCGTTAATTCAAATGTTGGCATACTTATAATTTTAACATAATAATACAATTATATAGTTGTTGAAATACTTTACATGACGATGGTTATTTGTCACAAATTTGATATATTGCGGTTTTTATTAAAAACTAATATTTGTGTGTGTCATTGTGCTTTTTATTTGATAAATACTCGTTTTATTATAACTTAATAAGGAACAAAATCTAATATCAATCATCATTTTTGTACCAAGAGATATAAAAACTTTTTAATTGATCAGACACTTCGATGAAAATCGGAGTACAGACAGACAGACAAAAGAACTAAATAACATACAATTGCGTCATTACCGGTTCGTCTTCGGGTCAATAACCTCTCATGAAAATAAAATGAAAAAAGTTTCGTTGAAAATATCTTACCTCAAGTAATTGATATAATTTTAGATAGAAATACTATTAGCGAATTTTTATTTAAGAAGAAAATAAAAATGTAATTATTATTAAGTAATAAAAATATTTCATAAACATACCTTAAGTTATTTGCTCGGCGTCCCGGCAAGTCATTTTAAACAAAAGAGATTCCTCACCTGTAACAAAAAAGTGTTTTTTGAGACGTGCTTATTATAATATTTATATTCAACTATAATTATATAATTTCATGTCATTCCTGATGGCTACATCTTACATAACATCGTTTAAGTGCAATGTCACATACTGTTGAATGTCATTCACCCATGTGTTTAAATATTATGTATGCTTTCACTGTTGAGTAATATATTTGTTCTTCTCATTTCATAAGTTATTTATCGACCATGTAATGAGCTTGTCTATATATCTATTAATTATCAAAAAGCAATCCAGCTTCCATAAGACAAATAAATATTAGACGGAACCAAAAATAAAATAAAAACAAACTGTATTTTTTTTGTAATCATTTAAAAAAAATATATGTCATCATAAAAAACGTGACTTCAATAAGCATGTCAACAGAAATGCATTGTCATCTTTCGTCGCATCAATATGAGTAAATTTCAGTAAACACAATTAAATCGAAGTTACTTAAATTCGGACATTGGCAAAGAATTATAATCTGCGACCTCTGGGATACTGTTCCCGTCGCTCTGTCAACTGAGCTACCGTGTCGTTTAGCTATGATTGACGACGACGAATGTATTCATTAAATTAGTTTAACACAGTGTATATCTATATAGAAAATTTAAATCATTAGTTTAAGTAAATTAATAATAGTCGTTATAGGTTTTCGCGTGAGTCAATGTTAATATTTATGAACTTAATTATAGAAGATTTTGTATATGTCGTCAGATAATCAACCAGTGTTTACAAAATTATTCAAAAGACACTGCGGTCTCTTAAGCAGGTCAATTAAGGCAACCATAAATACCACGACACACGGACAAACAGACCGACACGGTATTATCCCTATTATATATAATTAACTAAATTGACCAGTTTAGGAACGCGCTTTAATAGCATATATGTCACTGTTTTGTAAAAGATGTAATTATTTTAATTTATGTAACGACAGATGGCGGTCGTGGGTTCATGGTGTTGTGGTAATTTTTTTTTTCATATTCATAACATTATTATATACATATAAAAAAAATGAACAAAATGATATTCTTAAATATATCATAATCAACACACTATTCATTAATTCCTATGTAAAAAGTACATGTATATGTACACCGACGAATGTACCTACCTGTTTTTGTGGACCAGCCCAAAATCGAAATCAAATAATAACGTTCCTAATTATTATATAATTATTACATACATTACAAATAATAATTACAAAATGGGCTTTTATTGCCAATACTACAAAAAGTTGTGATAAAATAAAGAATATGGTTTGGCTAAACTTTCTCAAAGTAAAGAGATATATATATATATATATATATATATCTATTATATAGAAGCAATATTCAACACTCCGTATAATATGACACAATGCCATTTATATGACAACTTTCGCCGACTCGCGCTTAACCACTTTCCTTGTGCCCTTAGATGCGAAATTTTAATACTTGCACTTGTAGCGAGTTTTCACACGACTACAATGTATAGGAAAGTAACAGACAGACGGAACAGCGTTCAATTGATATTAAATTAATGTTGTAAATCACTGTCATATACAATTTTACTTTTTATGATGTAGCAGATTTGTTATACATAATATTAAGATAAGAGATACAGGTTTTGAAATTATTATATATATTATTAATGGTATTCATATATTAAAGATAATTAAGATATATATTTTGCAACAAATATTACCATTAGCAAGTTATCTGAACTATAAAAAACAAATATGTTAATGTGAAAGCTCAATATTTCATAATCATTATATGTTCATAATATATATTAGTCATAAATAACACCATTTTAAAAAACTCTAATAATAAATCATTAATTAACCTCATTAATACTAAATCTTAATTATTATAAATCATTATTATAATATTTTTTTTTTAAATGTTGATTTCCTCTAATCAGATTAACATGATGGGGTTATATTAGGATTTCGTAAAACCTGTTCACAAAAAAAAACTAATTACTACAAATAATAAATAAAAGTTGTCTCAAACTAATGGGTTATTACAGCTAGATAACTAGTTTTTTTTTTTTCTTATTAAGATCAATTCTCATAATTTCCTGGTCTGTTCACACCCTTATGCTGCTTAGGCAATATTCATTTCCTGTATTATACATAAAAGAGCTGTAATGAAATACTTAATTCTTACGTTTTAATGACTCCTAAAAGTTATATATTGTAGTAGTTTTGCAAGTAATAACTTAATGGTTTACCCCAATTCTCTTACTAAATATACAATTTTGTATTAACTATTGGATAGATAAAGATTGAAATATTATCAAGGTAACAACATTTCTAATAAAATTAATATCAAACTATAATACTAGCACCGCTTTCTTCCATTACGTGTACCGAACTCACCTCGCACGCTCTTTCTCATTTCATAACTTGTCTGCGTATTTTATTGCGTTTCATTACGTGTGATAGCATTCCGTTTTCTATAAAGTTTTATTAGTTCTCTAATTGGAACCACATCATAGAAGTATAAAACGAAATATTATAGTATCGGCATTTTATTTAGCAACTAAAAGTGTAATATTCAACAGTGTTATTGTATGTTTTGTTTTATTTTAAAATATTACAATGGGAGTTTATATTATAGTATTATTACAACATTTAATTAAAAACTTTAAAATATATATTTTAATTGATATGTTGTTTTTAGATCAGTTTATTAATAAAATAGTCATAATCGATCGAACTCATTAACTCAACTCATTAGTGACTAAATAAAACGCATTACAAATATTACTCGTATATGTCAAATGTCATAACTGTGTAGTAAGTTTGGAATGTTTTGGTCAGTTACAATCATTAAATCCTTCCACGACCACCTCACTACCACCTTACTACATCTACACCCACACGTGAAGCAATAACGATCTATAGATTAATATTTGATATGTAGCATTAATCATTATTTATAGAATATGTCGACTTAAAAAACGGAGCAAGCAAGTCTTACGAAAACTAATATATAAACGTCATAAAATTTGTAATTAAATACAGGCTGTATAGAATAACTTACAGAACTAAAAGAAGAAAAGTTTAAAATAAAAACCATAAGCAATACACATTTATAGATCAAGAGTTACAGTGCTCTTCTTATTTCAGTGACGTACTACTAAAATCTAGTCAAAGGAATACTAAATATAATATAACGTAAAAGTTATGTCAATGTAGTCACTTCTAGAAGCTTCTGTTTGTTTCATAGGTAATGTTTGAATGAAGAACTGTGATGCAATCAGCCATATATTTATTAATACTCTGTATTATAATATTATTACTTTGACGTCTCTCAGGTTCCTTATATGAGTGGTAACTTACCCAATGATATTTTAGTATTATGACCGTGCGAAATATATGTATATAAAATTAAAATTTATATTATTTTGATTTTTAAACTAACTTATTCGACTCTCCCCTTCGTAGATTGTATTGATATGCTTTTTTATAATATTTATTCCGAAAATGGCAATTACAGAAATTTAAAAATAAATCGATGTTTTTATATAAGTTGCAAAACGAAATAAAAAAAATATAAAATCTTTAATTTACACTTTCATCATAATTTATACAATATTAAATATGTTACAAAAACATTAGTTCAGGTATTATCTTGACAAGCTTTTAAGCTAACATATTTAAATCAAGATAGAACTAGTTTTATCTCGTATGTTAGCTTGTTTCGTAAACATTAACAATCTGAAGGTGGGGTAATATCCGCTCCTAATTTGTACCTAAATTATGATTATTAAAAAACCCTTTTATGGGCACGCATTTTATGTAATAAAAATATTAGCCCTTTAGATAATGAGATTGAAAGACATTGCTGTCATTTTACGTAATGATGTGTGTACAAATATTTAACAAAGGATTATTTAGTAATAAGAAGCAATTGTTATTTATTGATTGATTGACAATTGATTGAAGATTGTATTTTGTAAAAGATAATTACGTACTTGTATTATCTTTTGTAAGGATATAAAAACATTCATATTTAGTGTGTCATACATAACAATATCAATGTATCATAAAATTAAAAAAAAAGGTCATTTATAATATTTTAGAAAAAAATTATGTTGTAATCCTCCACTTTATCCAATTTATCAATTGTGTTACGCGACCTAATAATATTTGTTTTGCAGATATTATTATAACAAAATGATTACAAATACATCCGTCACCATCACATACAGGATGTGGTTGAATTAAAATAACTTAGCTCTAGAAAGTAATGTTATAAGCATGTGTTATTTAATTTAGATATAACCAATGCTTCCACGGTCGAGTGATCAATACATTTGATTGTAGTTTAACCCCGGGGCAATGTTATATAAACGCAATCAACGAATACAAACGATATGTTGACTGGATATATATATTGTTATAAAACGTACGGTATACTAAATATGATTTTAGAATCAAAATATGCTTAATAAATCTGATTTATAATATACGTATCGTGATTTAATGTATGTTCATGCAAATAATTAATTATTAATTATATTTTTAAATCCATTGAAGCATGTCTTTAATGTCACTAATATGAGAACTCATTCACAACTCTCTTATATACATTTATTTAATGTTAATCAGAGCGTGATGTTTAAATAATACATATGCAGTATTATGAAGAAACATTGCACACTATTGAAATACAATTAAATTATAGAAAACATTACTTCAGTTGTTATTATTCAGTGATAAATACGAATTATAATTTCACAAAAATTTGTTTTTTTTTTTCGGTCTAAAGTAAAAGGAAGCAAGTGAGTTCTTACAGTGACATAAAAACCAATGCAAGCGTGTTATCAAATTAAACAATTGTCCATAATAAATCCGCAAATTAATCCAATTCACAGTCCAAATTAACTAAAAATGACGAAACCTCATACATAACAGTTCTCAGTTAATTGGTATATCAATTACATTAACAGTTATTATCCCATTTCGAGATTTTCCCACCATAATGCTACTTATTAAAAAGTCGGCCATTATAAACTAGCTCTGTCGATGCATCATTGTTCTTCGTGCTCTATTTGTCTTCTGTGCTGTATTAGGGCTCTGCAGAGAATTATAAAAACCACTCTGTGATCTGACCGATTAACCTCTTCAATTGCCTTTTATTGAAATAATCTCTCTCTATTTTTATTAAATGATAAATATTTGTTGAAAATGTACCATTTTTATATAAATATAATAAAAATTGTAATGTAGTTAATATTATCTTAGCTAGTACAATATTTCCTTATAAAAGCCGCTATGCTAGTTATTATTTCTAAGTAAAGCTCTAAGGCCAAACGCTTATTCAAAAATGTAGAGATCTCGGATGCTGATTACTTAACATTGTCGGTGATCTAGACATCGCTTAATAAGGTTTGCTACACATGTAATACTTTTAATAAATAAATAAAAAACATAAGATATTATTTAGGTACTTATAATATAGCTTTTAACAAACAGAATATGTATTACGTTGTGTGTGTGTGTATATTAAAAAATGCCTTATAATAAAAGATATCACTATATACATAATTTAACACACAAAGATTGTCCATCTGTTATACCTTCTTTTTGTTTTAAAAAATTATAGTGTTTTGTGTTTTTAAAGTATAGTTATACATATATATAATCAGTCATTCACACATTTTTGAGATAACTGTTGAGTTTATTCTCAGAAGAAATATGTTAAAACAATCCCACGACATCAAATTGTTATATCAAGAACATTCTACAAGTTCTCACATTTTTGGTACTAACTGTTTCATAAAACACTTAGGTTTATAAAAAGTACTCAAAATTTTAACAGAGAATTAAGGGAAAATAATATGAGATGATAGAAGTATTTTAACAAATTTTATTTATCTACACCTAATAGGACGAAAATTTAAAGACACTTGCTATTAATTATAAAAATATTAAACAATGATGTTTATATTATAGTAGGAAAATGCGATTAAAACTCTGAACTAACATAATAAATAAGGAACATATAATATGATTTTACACAAAAAAGTTCACAACGAAAGGATTATTTTGGTTAACATCTCAAAAAAGTAGTCTAACTTAACTTGACCTTTCCTTCCAACCCATCATACCACAACCAAAACTAAACCTGATCGATTAGAAGATGGTGATATAAAAACCCATCACGGCACGCGCGTAACGGCATCACGCATCCCCATTACCACGTATGATTGGTCACATCTGCCGTTTGGTTCCGGCGGATTCTTTAGAAAGCTTTGATTACCTTACCACCTGGTGAATGAACTGCCACTCGCTGTTACATCAGATAATTGTCTTTTTAACATTGGAATCTCAGGGCCATAACTTCTTACGGTTCAAGTATACGTAATCATTTTTTGGGGGCCCATCTGGCCCCCCCTTTTTAAGGGTGGGTCTCCTGACCCACCCATTCCCCCGGTGACGCTGTAATATCCAAAAGGGCTAACAGCATAGACAGACAAAAAAAAAAAAAAAAAAAAAAAAAAAAAAAAAAAAAAAAAAAAAAAAAAATCATTTAGCTCTGAAAGTGTTCTCAGAAGTGAAGACAAGTCTCTTTTAAGAATTGGTATGTAATTCTGAATACCAAAGACAATTTATTTTTTTATTTTTTATTTATTTAAGTTCAACTGAGGTCTGACAGCAATTTTACTTACAGATTTTTTATAAATGTACCTACTGTCTTGTACGTAGACATTAATGCAATATAAAATGGACATCCAGTGTAATATTACGAATATTAACATAAGAAATATAATTCGCAGTTTATTTAAAGCACATATGGGAGAGGAATGTAATAAGTGATTAACCTTAAGATTACGCGATAGTCTTTAGAAGTTTTTTTCTAATTAGAACTATACAATGACGTGGATACAATGTATAAAGCATTGTTTATATACTCTACTAGGGGTCGTTCGCGACTTCGTCTGCGTGGTTTTTAGTGTTGCCGCCGAGTTCCATACAAAATTGATATTTAAAACCCTTAAGGGTGGAATTTAAAAATCTTTTCTTAGTACACCACTACGTAGAAAAACAAATGTATCCTCCAATATTACTATTTCTACGACCTGCGATTTAGACTGTATGCTATAACGAAGTCAGTCAGAACCTATTAGATTATATTAAATTTGCAGCATTTTTCATTGCTGCTTAACTTCTATTAGTCACAGCGAGATGATATTTACCCTATAGCCTTCCTCAGTAAACGGACTATTCAACACAAAAAGAATTTTTCATTTCGGGCCAGTAGTTCCAGAGATTAGTGCGTTCAAACAAACAAACTCTTCAGCTTTATAATATTAGTATAGATTTAGTTAATTCCATATTACAATTATTTAAATATTATAGAGATAAGACTGACCATGAACATGGCAGATGTAATAGTTCTATTATGTGGTTTACATATCAAAGTATAAATTAAAATATATATTCTATTATAAGAGGTTCAGCTTGAAAATAGTCAATATTTTTTTCTTCAGTCGAGTAGTTCAAAAAGCTCAAGAATCAAGAATTCTAAAAATCTATTCCGGTTAATAAGAAACCTTCGTTTGATTGAATTGATCTACAAGTCTTATTTGTAATAAACGTAGTATTTAAAATATAAAGTCTTTTAATAAAACACTTTTCTTTTAATTAAACACAATGTATAAAGTCTTACCTATTATATTATAAGTTATAATTAACAAGTTAATGTAATTTACATTATTATTAGATTGTAGAAAACCATCTACTGTTATATTTTGTACTGTAAATGTGTTAGATTGATTATTAATTTCGGACCCAAAATAAAAATATTATCTTTCGATTGGTCTAAAAAACAACGCATACTTTCTCCAAATAGTGGCACAAACCACATAATTTAGCCATCAGCAGTAAATAACAAAGAACATCGCATTGAATTCAGTCAATATATAGCTATCATTTTTAGTATATATTGTTTTACATTGACAGACATCAATAATTTGACTATAACAAGATGCATAGAGGAAGTGCATCCGTTGATTGTTAAGTATCCATCTTCCTTGAGGCTTGGTCGGTATTATTATGTTTCCTATAAAACAAGTCAATTGGAACACAAAAACGATCCGATATTTTGACATAGTTATTGTAAAGTCACATTTTTGAGAAAGGAGTATCCAGCAAATTAACATACTTTAGTATAAATTCATATGATTTCTATCGAATAAAACGATATTAAATTATTTTAATGTTGGTATTAGGACAGATATATTATTAAAATGATGTATATAAATTATGAGTCAACAACGTGTTTTAGGAAGTCTGTGATGTTATTAAATAACCGGTTAGTGTTGACACACGACCGACACATCTATCGTGTTCTGATTTAGCAAACGATTTACGATAACATGTAGAGATAGAAAAATAATCGAATCTAACAGACGCGATGATTTTTTTCCACTTTCATAACCCTATTGTTGTCTCTACATGATAATAAGATCAAAGGAAAAGGTTATTCTAAAAAGTTTTTATGATGATTGTATATTATTCGTTTATTATAATATTGGGTAAAATATGTAAGGCACTAATTATACGGATTTTAATATATGTAATGGTTTCAATTACCCCGGGGTAATCAAAACTGTCGGTGACTTAATTCCCACCAGTTATAATTATAATTGTTATATCATAGCGAGTACATCTAACACTATGGAGCTTATACAAGTTGCGCTACCAATGTGGATAGTATCATAATAGTGTCTGAAGTATCCGTGTGAGTGACGAATCCAAACTATTACGAGCATTGTATTCAAATTAGATTTGAACGGTGTGTCACGCGTTTAGTTACACAAGGTCTGCAAGTGTATCACTGGCTTTATGATTAATATTGCTCTAAATACTAAGATTAAAAAAAAGAGTTATGCGTATTATTTAGTGGAGTAAATATAAAGGCAGCTTCAAACTAATATGTATAACTTTCACTGGCATGAGAAGAAGCTATTGATATTATTTTTATTGTTACATCATGTTACATGAGCCATGGTATTGGAAAATTATAATAATTGATCTTACAGTCATCGCGTTTATAATAGTTTTAAAACAAAAAAGATACAGTCAAATTACGTGATAAATGGAATAGCTTAAACTTATAAAGTCTGTAAAAATGGTTTAATTATAACTGCGCAACTAACAATAATATGAAGTTACCTTAATTTAATATTATTCTGTTATTTTCGTTAATAAATCGTTTTTATTTCACAAGTATATTGGTCAATATAATATGTATACTGTTTACGAGAATTAGTTAAAACATAAAATAAAACGATCTGGCAAAGTAAAGATTACTTATTATAAGCATTAAGTTCTAAGGTTTTAACTTTATTGTAGGTATATAATAATAATTATAAAATGTTTATAAATAAATCTACCAGTATTATATACATCCAATTATATTAGCCTTAACTGAAGTCATTGCCCTGAGTGTAACGACCAGCCAGTATGAACCGCTTTTTGGCAAAAAGTTCTTATTGTCATCTGTATCTGATGAATTCTGTAAGGAGAGGTGACTTGCGCAGGTTATACCAACTAATAATAATTTCCTCAACTAACAGTAACATAATTATTTCTAGATAATAAAAACAACTAAAACTATTTTATTACAATGATTTTTATGTTTTTTTAAATAAAACCTTTTTACATTTTAAAAACTTGTGAGTAGTTTTTTTTGTAGGGTTTGTTTTATAAGACAATGTATGTATTACTTTTTTTTTGCGAATATAACTCATGGATGTTAATTTATGTTTTACTTTAACTCGATATGTTTTTATCAATAATCGGGTTCAGGGGAAGAGATATTGTATGTAGACAAATCTTTAATTAAAAATTAATTCTAATGGACTCAAAGGACCTATTTATACCTTTTTCAATTTTAAAATAAATCTAATATAAAACACATAATTTAATAGTTTATTTAGCTGAGCGTGAGCGAAGCTCTTAACCGTTTGGGAATATTTTTTTTGAGGCAACATCACAGGAAAACCACTTGACCAAATTTAACCAAAATTGGCACGCATGTCAAGGACGTGACTCTGTTCTCCAAACAACAGAATAAAAAAAATATTGTTTCGTTTTAAAGAAATGGTCAAAAAACTGAATCTCTCATTGACTTAAGCTTAACTTAACCTGAGCGCGCTCGTCAATCGCTACTCTTAATCTTTCCGGTGCCAGCAACTTCAATGGAAGTCCTTGGGCGCGGTATGGACCGACTTTAGGAGCATAAAAAAGGGGAAGGGCGCTCAGCTCAACTCCCGCAGCGCATTGTGGCGGATCCTAGTTTTATTAAAACTGGTAGTCATTAAAATAAATACTACCTATCCAAAATTACTTCCTTACTTACATTATTCGTCACAGTGTATTTGTATTTTTTTAATATTTTATAACTATAATTACAGACGGCACGCGAATAAAATAAAATCTAGTTTCAGATATTATCCAAGTAATTGAAATTTTTCGGGTTAAAATAAAAAGTGTTACATGACAACACACTTGACTGGTTTGTGTTTAAAATTTTTAACAATTTATTGTTAATGAGGTTATGAAAAGACTGGCTTTAATTGTAGTTATTACGATTAAATATACAATGTTACCAAATATGTTGCAGGTTTACTATAATTATAGATTTCCAATAGAACTAGTTATTAATAATATTCAGCATAGTCTTACTTTTTTTTTTTAGATATATATTATATTATATATGATGGGTTTACTGTTTTGGCCGAAACCCGTATATATTATTGTTTATTTCTGTCTTTTTCTTTCATTTGAACGAATTAACTAATCAGTTTGTTCAGCGTTAAGAAGCAACACTTTCTCCTATAGATATCTTTATAGATATAACAATTATCAATACATTCACTTGTAATGTAATGATAAAAAGGCACCCATTAAGCGAACTTGTTATTACTTCAATAGTTCCGGAAACCTTTCACCAAATGTCATTACATTGGTCACCCATTGGCCCTAAACACTAGCTCGTGTCAATCCGTCTGTGACATCAATTCTTAAGAACTTCCTGCTTATGCACGCTTCGGACATCAAAAACTATCAGCTAAGTTTTGATGATAATATAAGATAATTTTAATCAAGTGTCAAATACTGATAAAATGTACTTGACAGATTATAAGTAAGTATATTATTATTATTATACACACATACATCCGTACATAAGTGACGTATATTTTTATACATAAATATCGCGAAGTTGGTAATCGTAGAGATTCATATAATGAAGAGTCATCGTTTGAATTATGTTAATTATATTATTATAATTTCTTTGTTATGTTTTAAATAACTACTAAAGAAACATAAAAATCAAACGAGCCTATTATTGGTAAGATAACACATGTATCATTTCGTGTCTATCGCAGTATTATTGTAATGCAGTGAAATTTTTCCTATAAAAAAGTAAATTCACAATAATTTCACCGAATTGTCTCAAATCAAGTCAACTTAAAATCTACTCTATTATTATATTAAATCAGACCCAATGATTGACACTTTCTTCTTTAATTAGCGAGCAATTACGATGACGGAATAAAATTTAATTATTTGTGGAAAAGGCTCGTTTTCTTCGCATCGATTAATTAATGATTGAAATGAATCGGTTTTATTAATGATGCTGAAACTATTAACATCATTTAAGTACAAGATATAGTTACACCTTACTTTTATAGTTAAGTAAGACATCATGACTTGAAATTAACATTAAGTAACCGGATATAAGTTTCCTTCATAATTTAGTAGCTTAAGATGCAATTTGATGGACAGCTGATTGAAGTTAATGTATTATTAAATGTTAAGTTGAATATAAAAAATATAGTCATATATAAATATACATGTTCTTAAGTTATATCACTGTTGAATCATAAGTTTTGTTGATAATAGTATAACTTTGGGGATTTGACTGCAGGTCTTATAGGCTGGTTTGACTGTGGAAGTTTGTCTGAGGAAGTCGGACCCACTTACAGAGGATCAGCTGTAGTTGTTATGTATACTTTTCAAGTAATGAGTGAGAGGGTCCGATTCCTAAACCCACATCCTACTATTCCGTTCGCCTCGTCTGCTGCGTCTCTCCTCATACCACAATGGTGGCGACGCTTAAGGCATTTGCTTACCTACAGATGAACCGACTGTTTGTTTGCCACCGAATAACGTAACAATGACATATAATATAAGAACTCAGGATTTATTATTACTTTTACGACACTCTTTATTAAGCTCATCTTATTCTAAGAGCCTGGTTCAAACACAGATGGTTCGCAAATGCATTATTTTTGGTTTTCAAAAAACATACGGACTGTCTTGACTGTTAATTCAATAGTATATGCAACATAGTAGTCTCGCACACACATACACACACACGCAAGTATTTACCCAAGTATATAGCAATGGTAGTGCAAGAAAATTGGCATCAGACAAAACAACCACATTATACTTTTCAACTAATCTAATTATTACACTGTAAAATTGTTTCTACTAGTATTGGTTTCATGAATGTAATCGAAATGTTTCGAATGTTTCTGAGTAACAGACGAACAACATTCCAGCATTCATATAACATTTTAAGTAGAACTAGCAACATTTAAACAATAAAGGAAACACTTTAGCTACAATTGCGTATACGATTTCTAAACCGACGAGGCCTTCTCGTAGCTGTGACACGCGATTGTAGCTGGTCTTGAATCATTCAAAGAAATTTTTAATAAAAATATGTAACATTCATAAATATTTTATTAAATTTTAAGACAATGTATAAATGCACATATATGTTATTTGTTTAATATTCAAATAATGCAGCATGTGGAGTTTTAAAGGAATGGACACTAATGGATATTTTTTTAAAAAGGTATTCATGTTGAAACCTAGAGTTTTGAAATGTCATTCTGTCGCTAACAGTTGTATTCTAGTCAATAATCACTAGCGAACAAGCACGATACTAACGGCACTCCTTGCGATACTAGAAATGAGATTCCGCATCTGGTTTTACTGTTACACTTCTTCACTTCTTGGATGATGTAGTGATGTATGTAATGATTGAATGTTACATTCAACGCCATTTGACAAGAATATCATTCAAATATAACGTTTAGTTAATTGAAAGAATATCGTCAAAAATAAATAGTGGTGCTCAAAGTCGTTCCACATCCTCATCAGATCAAAACATTACCCAAAGACAATCACTCACAAGAACTCATTCATAGTCCATTCAATGCAAATAAACAAACAATAGCATTAGGAAAACAATTCAACATTTGTTTCCTTTCGAAGTTATGATTATAACAAGGTATTTAGATGAATGAACGAATGAACGGTTCCATTCACGGTCTTACTCCCACGGGTTACTAGACACAAAAACAAATTCCACAAGCGATTGCTTCATAAATATGTTCTTTGAACTGTTGTTAAAATCTATAGCAAGTTATTTGTTGAAATATTGCTCTCACACCGTCCTCTCTATAAACTACTGCATTATCGTGATATACAAATTTGTTATCAGTGCTGCAACTTGTAGGTAACGTTATCAGACGCATACTTATCTCGAACACTCACAAGATAAAAATCTTACTGTCTATAATATGGTATAATACAAACATCCGCATAGAATTAAAGCTATTACTGCGTATGTAATAAATCATAAATTTCCGTGGATGATTTTACAAAAAAGTTTAATTTTGTCGAGTGTCTAAATGTTCGTCTCGGTCATCCATCATGTACAATTAATTTCATTGAAAACCATTTTGGCCTACAACTTTTTATACATCTACTTTCACTGTTAAAAGCGATAGTTCATTATCTACACTTACTGTACTTCAGTATTCTATAGTTAGAACAGAGTGCTGTTGGAGTATGAGTGGTATGTTAGATACTAATAATACGAGTATCAAGAGAGAGTTTATATATACTTACTATATGATATATAGTTTTAGCAATTACATCTATTTATTATTTCACACATGCGATAATTCTTTTGCTTCTATCATATATAAGCCCCGAACTTAAAGAATGATTGTATTGGGTGTTTTTCTCTTATATTTATATAACATCTGATTTATTAAAATTCTATTAACTAATTTGCCAAAAATATTTCTTTAAACTATTGATAATTCTTAATAACACTATTTAAATACAGTTCCTAGTAGACTGTATACAATTAAATCAATGATAAAATTAATGTATAGTACCCGGCAATAAATATTGCACATCGACCTTTGGAAAGAGACAATCGGCCAATTTCGGCTTCATAGAGCGTTATCACTGTCGCAAGAAATACAATCATTCCTGTATGTATTAGGAGCTGTTAAAACAAGTATAATTTTCTTCTTTTCTAATTATATTTATTTTATGTATAAAAACATTTTTTTTCTATAAGTGGTTATTTTAATTGGGGAGTAATATAATTTAATAAACATTGTTTTTATTATTTAAAAATTTTATTTTTTAGGAAAATTATAACTGCACATAATAAAAACCATTATACCCATTCTTAAAATGAGACGTTGTAATACAGTAGCCGGCAATAAATATTACACATCGTTCTTTTGAAAGAGACAATCGGCTGATTTCGACTTCGTAGAGCATTATCTACCACACTACCTATTTCTCAAAATAATAATTAAAGCATAGAAGGAGCTTCATATGTTAAAGGCGTACACTGCCGTAGACAACAATTTTTTTTCTAGTGATGTAACATTGTGTAAACTTATCCGCGATATCGATAGTGATCCTTATTTTTATGGTAGTACCTACTGTTTTTAAAAGGCTGTTTAAGTGCTTTCCATCACTTGCTAGAACGAGATAGAGGATTTTGCGTGTACGATAACGTTCAGCTATATTCCGTTCTAGAAAATAACTAAGGTAGCATTTAAAAATAATAAATACGACAAATAAACTAGAAAAACAAAATAAATCAAAAACATTTATTGAAAGTAAATTTAAAAAAAAATGGTCAGATTAACACATATTTTTAATTTTTTATTCGCCATTTTGAGAACGTCTTATAAAAGAAACGACAAATAAATTACAATAAAACTACAGCCTTATTTTTCTAAACTATTAAATATTAGTTATTAAAATATTGCGGACTAAAATGGTTCTATTCCCAATTTTTCTGTGCAATCGTGTCGATCCATATCTGTCGTCAGTTAACGTCCACGGGAAATCTAGAATAATAATCCCTAGATATAGCATATAGATGTTGCAGAATTCGTTAGAGTAATACTGGATTAAATTATAGATAACTGTGCTTTTTACAACACTGTAGCAAAAAAATATAAAATACTTTAAAATACTCAAATATCATAATAAATATTGCATATAGCAGTCCTATAATTTGGTTATAGGATGATTTCCTCTTTATAATTTGTAAACCATTTAAAAAACAAAAATAGTTTATTGTAATGAAGAATAACGTAAAAAAATACCATGTTGGATCACTTACCGATGGAAGGTTACGTTTTGAACTTAATTTTCATTCTGGAAAGAATGGGATTTACAGCCCCTTATAATGTAGGACATTGCTCTTGCTATTAGGTCATATTTTCTTTCAACAAAACGGAGAAAATATGTAAATAACTATATGAATTCGTAAATGAAACTAAACAAGAATAAACCACTGACAGCCGACATCAAACATCGGCGCTGAAGAGTGTAAAAAGGTTTGCGATCCTACAATCAAATGTGAAAATGAATATAGAAGCATTCAACACAGTTTAGAGAAAAAGAGTAATTTATTCACTATAAGAAAAAAAAATGTTTTATTTATAGATCACCACGCACACGCAAGTTACACAACTTGAATTAACATCAAAGAAAAAAAACAACTACATAAATAAATAAATAACTATAATTGCATAAGTTGATAAAAAATGCAATAGCTTTACCGCGGAGTCTCCGAGTGCCACACGTCTTTTTTTATTATTTTATTTTACTCCAGCCAACACTTATAGAAAAATTTGTGGCTTTTATACAAAGAATAAAATAAAAATAAATAAATAAATAAAAATAATTATCAATAGAAGCAAATTATACTTGTTTTAACAGCTCCTTATAGTTACCATACTGTTTCAATTTCGTGCGACAGAGATAATGCTCTACGAAGCCGAAATTAGCCGATTGTCTCTTTCCAAAGGTCGATGTGCAATATTTATTGCCGGGCACTATAAGTTCTAGTGTAGATTTATTCTCGTTTGAATTTAACGTCATTACAGAATCAATATATTGAGATAATATATGAAAGCACAATTTCAAGTGCAACATCAAAACTGTAGAAAGTTCTTCACGAACAGACAGAATGAATGACAGTTATTTATTATAGTGAACTGTGTTATATTAAAATGTAGTGGCATTAACGTGGTTACGGCTCAAGAAATAAGGTTTACTATCTTAGAGGTTATATAGGAATTGAGGTAAATGGTCAGTTTGAGGTCGATATACTTTTGTTTTCTAAATAATATGCGTTACATACGAAGGTCTTTAGGAATTTAAACATATTTTCTATAGACATGTTATACATGCAAGTTTGAACGAATAAATTGATTAATATTGGCCTTGTACTATCACAACTATAACGAGATGAAGAAGTCAGTTTTAAAAGTTTTATTAAATTAAAATGAACGTAATTAATAGTAAGATGAAATATTTAATCTAAAATTGAAAGTTTTACAAAAGGTGTACATAATTAATTTCACGTACGATATGAGTATTAATTTTAGTTTGGCATTTCAGACACTAATAGATCTCCGTCTTGAAAATAGCTTCCATGATTAATTAGTACATAACATTAAATATTTTAGTTATAATTCAGTGTGATCCGTCTATTTTATTTCAAACTCTACAATACAATATAATAAAAAAAACAAGTTAGTATTTATCTAAAAATATATATTATGAAAATAAAAAAAAGAAATGTATTATAATACAAGCGGAAAGTACCAACAGGTAGAGTTGATTGATAATATGTATTTCGTTATCAATATGTAGATAGAATCAAGTGTTTTATATTAGTTGATGTTCGAGGAATATTCGCATGGTGACCAATGAAATAATAGGTGTTGCAATCAAGTTAGGATAATACCTAGCAAACCCATCATCTACTAGACCTCGCTCAACGTTACTTTAATTATTTTAACTATGCTGACGTCATTAGAAATTTAAATAATTTGACATAAATGTTATATAGTGTTTATTTTTATAAGCTATGCATAGTCAGCATATTATATGAGAGATGTGTCGAGCCGCTAACAAAACATATCACGTATTCAGATACCAACCGGTTTTTATAACTTTTGAATAAACTGTCCATTTGAATGCAATATGCATTTATTCTAAGTTTACGGACAATAATAAATTGTCAACGTACGGACATATAAATTAATAATATTTAAATCTTACCGGTACGTATAATATTTATAAACTTTTTTAGTTCTCAGAATTCAAAGACAAAGCCTGTAAAATTAAAGGATGGCAGTATAATTTTGTTTTTATATAATTTTTACATTGTTTTCCAATTATGTTGTTTCGTCACTTATTATTAACGGGCTTATTATGAATTTCAGCACTAATGAGTTATTGATAACATTAACGTTTCCTTTTTAAAATGAGCCGTTAAATTCAAATATATAGTTATAAACTGTAGTGTACATGATAATATTAAAATATTATATTATTCGTTAATTTAAAAATAATTTTGTTGTATAGTAGGTGTATTAGTTTATACTTTCTGTTAACAGTAAAACTGAGGAGATTTGTACAAATAATGACCTGCGACTTGTTTGACCGGTAGACGCCTTAAGCCTTAAAGTATGCCAATGGGATCACCTCTTCCAATTTGTTGAAACAAAATGCGACTTTCTCCACTAATGAGAGATAAACATAAACAATAAAACAGGTACTTACAGTAATAGAAAGTAAATCCGAAATACGAAGTCGCACAAATAATCAACGTTAGATCACGACTCGGTCAACTCACACAGTCAAAATTATACAAAATAATTAAAAGTTAACTTAAAATTAACACTGAGTTATTACACAGTCACAACAGACACAAAAAGTTTTACACATGCCAGACGTTATTTTGAATACGCGGGAGGGCACGTCGCTTGGTATTCAAGATGGCTCCGCGCGTGCGCACTACGCGGCAACTGGGATCGGTCTGTGACTTCAGTCTGGCTCGACTCTATGAAGCCGGTGCAGCCGACCGCAACTACACTTGATAATGTTGTATCAAAAGTTTTTGTGTCCAATGTATTGTATTTTAAAATACAATACATATTATGTTATAAACATAACCAGGCTTGGTTTAGATAAATTTTGTGTATTTTAATAAAAATATCACTTTTCAAATGTTATTTTTATTATGAAATTATAGAGAATCATTATTAAAATGTTATTGACACTTCAATAATTGTTATTGGGACATAGAACAATACTTTTAAAGAATAACAATAATATGAAAATGATACGAGATATTTCAATAAAAATGTACCTAAATAAACTATTAATTCGAAAACAACTACAAATTAAATAATAATATTATTCAGTCATTGCTTGAAATAATAATTGCAGTTTTTTTCCTTGTAATTGTAACACACAGATAATGTTTTCCCTAACCTGTTGTTAATTTAGTTTACATGTTTTTTTTCTGTAAGTGAAATAAATAATTAAAACATTTTTTTAATGATAAGTCAGAATGATATAAGATCTACAAGGTGCAGCTTAATATAATATAGTTTTCAAAGAATTTTTATTAAACCCTCTTTGAATATATGGCTAAATAATATATGTATATAAGTATGTGACTGTAGTGATGTCAGAGTTATCTATATACCTTCGTCAATTTCAACCCTAAAATGGACTCACATAAAACAACAATTGGCTATCTATAATGCGATCTTTGCGCAATGTTGCAATATACTTTGACAATAAAAGGAACTTTGCTAAAATGTTGCCATTTGATAATATCTATGCGGCGTATATTTACCTACGCATATTTTATACCTGATAGTAACGAGCAACAACCTCTATATTATATGTTTAAAAAGTATTAACTCTTGCAGGTTACATAAAATAGACCACTAACAAATCGAATTTGATAAATTATGAGTTCTTTTTTAGAAGGCAAATAAGCATTAGACCTATCCTTTGGCAAGTTTTATAATACTCCTTTCCGTCGCTCGTCTGTGAGAGGCTGATATTATCTGAATCGAGCCAGCTTGTACACAAGCTGCAATCAAAGGACTCCAACATGTACAAACATTTCTAACCGTTAAAAAAACCATTTCTTATTTTTTCAGTTCAACTAAGAAGCCAAATAAAATGGAGTATTTTGCCTCGGGCATTATTATAATTGTTTCAAGTGATGCTCGAATGCCTATCGAATTACTGCCTTCGGGGGTTTCACACGATTTACAAATTCCTTTCCTCCCCTACACATCCTGTCAAATTCTGACATTTCAGTGTATTTGAAATCACTATTATTATTATATTGAAATTATTGAGATAATTTCAAAAAAGTTAGGGATACGATTATTATAGTTAAAAAAACGTTGTTTCTATCTTTTGCATATTGTGTTGTGGAGATAATTATGTACTTATTTCCATAGTAGTAAAATTAAAGGGTAAAGGCCTTCTGGACTTCCATTCCTGTGGTAAGTTTACGAAGGCGAACCCACAACGATGCACGAATGCGGGTTGACAGGTTGCAACTTGCATGTCATAGTATTTCTACTAAGATTTGCAAATTTGCAAATGTTTATCACCAACCAGGCTCAGACATAAGTAGTCTTGATGTAATATTTTTGTCCGGGATATCGAACCCCAGACCTGACGAGTCCATACATATGATACATACAAAACAGGCATTTGTACCGCTAAGCCGTACGGGATTCATGTGATGACAGTAATAAACAACATGTAAAAATAAATATTCATCATTAATAAATAAATATATTAGTGATATTGATATAAATAATATTATCTTTTAGATTGATTACTATATTATACTTATTTAAATATAATAGTTGCTAGCTTTTTTAAATGTAGAGTTCTCGTATATACAAGCCGGTCATATTTATGTTCTGAGTCATATTCTTTTAGATTGTTCAACAGTTCCTTTCAAAGCAGTAGATATGAAACAAAGAGATATTGAAGCCCACAGGAATACATAATTATATTGAAGGCTTAGCTGAGATTTCCCTGAAGCGTATATTATGGGAAGCCTTAGCTATGGGGTACGGTTACTTCGTGTTGAGTTTCAAATTAGGTTCAGTTTACATAATTAATAAAAGTTAATGTGTCACAAAACTAGAATATAATTATCATTTATATAGATAAATATCTTACATATTTATTTATATATGTAGTCTGTATGTGTGTATTGTTCATGTGTGTAGTAAAGCACCACTTTTTGTAAGAAACGTAGATCTTTTTTTATCTCAATCAATCATAATTATAATAAATTCAAAATCATAGATATTTTTGAACATTTAGTATATCATTTTATATGATAAAAGTAACATTTTCTAACTATTAATTAATAAAATTTATTAGCCTTCATAATGACACTAGGTTCGTGTAAACTAAGCTTAAAACACACTTAGCGTTAGAAGTTCTGAGAAGTGGTAACAGGTTCTCGCTCACCTTACGACGAAAGTGAACAAACTCACGGAGACCGTAAGACGTGACATGGGATGTGATTGACAATTATTTTGGAGGTCATGCACCTTAAAGCATTAAACAATTACCTTACAATGCACTTTAGCCATATTTTGGCGTAGATTACATGTTTAATATTTTTACTAGCTAGCTAAAAAACTATGCTATTTGATAACCGTTGCTGCGATGATGACAATAATGTCAACTAACAAAATAATCGTCACGGTTCGTATTTGATATATTTAAACCTGCTGAGTAAGCAAACCTATGCAAGCAACACACGAACCCGCCAAAGTAGCTCTGATCAAACTTAATAATAAATACACAACAAAATGGCCTGTTAGAACCGGAATGACCGGACTCCGGATTAATAATAAACGTAACATCAATTTTATGCAGAAACCGTACCTCAGGGACGGACTAGCTTTATTATTTCTCAATACGAGATAATTTACATTGACAGCTTATAAGTGCAATTACGAAATAAATCAAAATCTCTTCCATTTTCATATATCGTATTGAAATTTACAAATTATTATGATAAATAATAAATCTAAAGTAATTTATCAAGTCGCTAATGCTTGTATTAAATCTCCGTTATTGCTTAAGGTTTGTTGATTGATTGATTTACGACCGATTTCAGTCACGAGTTATTCAACTCTTCAGTTAATATTTTCGTTTTAATGCTCTAATTACTAATATGACTTCACCAACAATGTTTTTTAGGTTGTTGGTGGCGGTTGCAGTGCTTCGATGGTGGAATCGCTGTTAAGTTTTCACACACTGAATTACAAAAGACTCTTATATTTGCTCGCAACAAATAATCTCAAAAACCCCAAAGAGTTTATAAAGATTAAAATATATAATAACAAATATGGAGTACTTCAACCTAAAGTGTGGAATATCGTAAAAACAAGCTACAGGCAACGCTATTTAAATTATAATAACAATAAATAAACGCAGGCGCATGTTATGTTACCTGATCATTGGACGCCGCTCGCGTCGCCTCCCTCTTCAGTTGTATGATCACCCGCTCCTTCGATTTTATTTCCTCCAGCTGCAAAAAACAACAAGATATAAGCCTTTTAATAAAGTATTTAAAAATAAAAACTATAACACACTAGATGTTGTCTCATAAACATCCTATCCGATATTTGATTACGTATACAAAGTAATAAGAAGTTGACTTACAAACAGTATTAGATATCTCAAAGATATAGGTATATTAAAGGTTACATGCCAGTTGTAAACAATGCATTTATGTGATTTTAAAATGACTTTCCAGAACGAACCAAATTTACCAAATATCACATCTCTTGATAGGTAAAAGAAGTTTTAAAAAGATATTTATATAGAGTGCCTACTATATTAGCGGTCACATCCTTCAGTCTTTAATAGGAATTCAATTCTATTACTAACGCCATCTATTGAGTAGATGAAGCTTTGAAATAGTAAAGTCAAATTAAATCTAAGTATGAAGTAACTATGATAAAATACAATATCTTTTTTTTTAATATTAATTATTTTAATTATGTACATGTAATTTTAAATTAATACTACTACTTTAATATTTTTATAATCTTCGTAGCTTAACACATTGCTACAATTATTTCGATAGGCGCTTTTAATAGTATATATCAGTGGTGTCCAGCTCGATCTGAACTAAGATCGATGTTTTACCTGCGAATCTCTGTGAGATCTACTTTATTTTTAGATCTTTTTTATTTTTAAGAATTATAGATTTATTGAACTATTAAGGGTAAGGTAGGGAAGTTAAACCTTAACTTCAACTTTTAAAAATAATTATTTTCAGTCTTGCCATAACCGATACGTTTGGTTGGCCATCCCTGATACATATTATATAGTGACTATTAAATAAGATAAGAATGAATAATAATAAGAATTTTAAAGGTACAACCTACGTTTTATTAAGGTTGTCAATTGTAAGAAGTGATTTATTATTATTTTTAATAAGATGTAAAAATTGGGCTGCGGGTTGCAACTGCAGAAGAACAAACACTGTTCAATATAATTGATAATTTCCTATAGTTTATAAACCAATTTTAAAATATTGGTTGTTAAACAACGAACCAGTTTGTGTCTCTGCGCGCGCGCATCTCTCCTCGCGGCGTGCTCGAGCGCGTCGTGCTTGGCAACCTGCGCGCGCAACTCAGCCGCGCGGGCGCACTCCGCCGCCTGCGCAACCTGCAATACAATGATCAATAATTAACATGAAATACTTCATTTAAATGTAGGTGGGCTGTAACGTAATAGTACGTGAGTACCGTTCATTATAGGATTTAAATTATATTTAATTATAAATAAATTATAGGACCCTACAAACATACGAGTATAAAAAAAAATAATTAGAACATAATACTTCAAAAATACCTAACATTTTATATACTGTAAATAATATACACGACTGGATTTTCAGTTTTCAATCTCTTTTTTCTGAAACAACTGGGTAAAATACTTGTCAACTATACATCCCTCCCTCACCTACATAATTGAATTTAAGCCCGTCATTATTTGTTATAAACTTTCTCACATATGTTAATGAAATAAAATATGCACTCATTAAGTACTAAACTACTTGTAGTATTTTATTATACTTTTATTAATATTGCTTGTATGAGAGATACTTTTATTCAGTGACTTTAATAACATCAATTATGGTATATAAAATGTCCACACACTCTAATCAAGCAAACTTAATGAGACTTCTAATAACTTCATAAACTAGCACGATATACACTATTAAACTATTCCAATATTTTCTTTGGGCTGTAATTGACGGCTTTTACACACATTGCATCTGACATTCTGCTAATGATCATTTTCGCCCCACTTTATACCACATTGACCTTAAACTCTACAGTTATTCCCGAATCAGATTAGCAAGTACACGTGAGTCAAAATGTTTAAAGTTCTTCTAATCGTTATTTTGTTCAATTCTACACTATGTTTAAACTCATCAAGTGCTCTTTACAATGAAATTTTTACATATCATTACGAAACGAACAGGAAAGCAGAATTTGCCAACAATGTGGTAAAAAAAATATTCAATGCCTTCCAGCAATGGTTTTTCACGATAACATTTTGCGACTTTACCTACGTCGAAAACAGGATCCTAAAATACACGGAGACCTTCGGCTATGGATATCCAGTCATGCTCTTGAACGGATGCCAAGATCCGAACACTACGAAAACAAAACCTAGACTTAATAGACATGGCCAAACGGCTTATCTTGTCACAGCTAGCCAATTAACCATAGAAAGTAGCGAATATGCCATAGAGGCTTTAACAAAAACAGGAGTTTTTAAACCAAGATCATCAGTAATTTTTGTTGTAAACGTACCCGTCGAAGTAGATAGCTACTTTCACTTCTCAATGCTAAGACATTTTCAGTTACTTTGGAGTAAAAGAATAACAAATTCAATCGTAGTAATATCTTGGTCAGGTCAATTAAAAATGTTTTATTACAATCCCTTCACAAAAGATATCAGAGATGTTACAAACGTGACAGACATTACTGATCTATTGATGAAACAGTACGACGATCTTAAGGGTTTTGAACTACGATTAAGTGTTTTTAGGAAGATATATACTTCAGATGAAACCGGACCTGTTTATTGCACCTCGAAGTTAGCGCAAGTTGTGATGAAGGAGATAAATGCTACTTGTAAACCATTACCTCCTAGAGACGGTAACACAGTGGGAGATATACTATCTAATGGGACTGCCACTGGAGTGACGGCGGATCTTTTAGATGGATACACCGATCTTGAATTAAGCTCCCGTATATTAAAGAATTCTTACTATGGATATATTGATACAACGTACCCGTTATCTCAGGATGAACTGTGCTTCCTGATACAGAAATCATTAAATCAATCTACATTCATGACAACAATCACGTTAATTTCCGTAAATTTGTTGCTTTTCTTTATCTTTAATGTCATATTTTTTATATTTCTAAGTATTATGATACGAAAAGTAGAGATCTCAATGCTAAATATTTATGACAAGAGATCAACATCAGAGACAATAATAGAACTGGTAAAGTGTTTTATTAGACAAACCGTCGATGTGAAATTTACTGGACCTATTTTCAGATGCGTTGTGATGTTAATTATGATTTATTCTTTGGTGGTCGACTGCGCTATTGATGTATGTTTTTGTATAGATATAATAATATTTTCAAATATTTTAGGCTTACTTTCTCATTTCGATATCTCCTTTTCACAGGGCATTATAACATCAGCAATCGCTTATCCACGATATAAGCCCGATAGGGATACTCTGGTAGATTTACTAAGAGACAATTTTACATATGGAGTTCATCATCGCCACTACAAAATATTTAAGAGTAGCTTAAGTAAGGAATACCAAGAGGAAGTGATAAAACACATTGAATTACTTAGCGACCAAAACATAAAAGATGCGATAGAGAAGAGAGAGTTTCAATACGCATTATTGTTAAGACTCTCTGATGCTCAATATATCAGCCGTAAACCAAAAAACATGATCAATGGAAGACCGATTTATCACACGGTAGCTGAATGTCCGGTTCCCTGTTCTATTGTATATGGATTGAAGTACGGCAGCCCCTATTTACCGAAACTAGATAACATTCTGAGCCGCCTAAATCAGGCTGGAATTTTACAATATTGGACTCGTTCTGATGAGTATACACTTTATCAGAGTCATGGTAAGGTACAATTTCCTGCTGACCATAAAGAAAAAAAACCATTAAACTTAGATAATTTTAAAGAAATACTATTTGTGTGGGCGATTGGACTTTTTTTCAGCACAGTAACTTTCTTTATGGAAGGTTTATACTACATTATTTATAGGAAATAAGAATATATTGATGGTACAATTTAGGTGTAACTTATATATTGTTAAATCTACGTCATTATCATAGCTTACAATTTAAACAAGGAATATTTTATATTTAATAATACCTTGAGTTTTTCTTGAATGCCCTTATTTGCAGCTTTTAAGGACTGAATTTCAATCGTTAATCTTTTAAGTTCCAGCAGTTTATTATTACTCTGTGGTTCGTCGATTTTTTCAGTTTTATTAATTGTTCTTAACTGTTTTTCCAGGAGATCTTCCTTTTTTTTGCATTCAGTCTTTAAGTTTCTGATCGTGCTGTCATGTCGGGCTTTGAGCGCTCGTACTTCGCTCCGCTCGACGTCGAGCGACTTCTTCAAGGTTGCATTATCAAGCCTCAATCGTTCGACGAGGCCTTTCAGCTTGTTCAGGAAAGCTTCGTCGACCGTGCGCTTGTGTTCTTCTGTTGCTGCGACGGTTATCTGACTGGAGGTCGAGTTGTCGGTGGACGCCATCTTGTGACGTCACCAAGTCGTATAGTTCGGGACGTCTCGAACGTTCGCGGTCTTTCGCCTTTTTCAGTTCACGTTGTTCTGCGTGCTTCAGGCTTCAGATGAATTCTGAAAATTAAAAACATTTACAATTAGTCATAGGTTAGATAACATCACAACTTTTAATGTTTAATCAATGCAAACTCAGGATTACATAAAATTTCTACTACTACTACTTTTACGATTTTCTATTCTCGTAAAATGTAAAAGTTTAAATCTAAAATATATTTAGAATAATTTCTGTTTTACAATTAAATTATTATAAACTTATAAGTCATCTCTATTTTTGTTGTAAAAGTTACGCTCCCCTTCTCGGGGTTTTCCATACCCTTCGTTTCAACTAATAGAATTTCATAGCGTGTTTATAAAAGTCGTCTAAGGCATAATCAGTTATTGGTCTACGGCTTTTATTATTATTTACTACATATTTTATAGCTTTAGAACATTTATATCTATTTTACATTAAATTACTAAACAGTAGCGTATAAATGTTATATAAATATAGAATGAAAAATAAACCGATACGGGAATGAATTCGAATGAAATGAATGAATGAAAATCCGTCCCAAAACATTTAATCATTCATTCTATATTAATATAAAATTGAAACATGCTAAAAGTGTGTATACAGGCTTATAGATATATTGATACAGTAACTTGTAACTTTGATCCCGTGATCTATAGGGAACGTCTACTATTAATATGAAATCGAAATCCCTTATTTTTTTATCAAAATGTTAATAATAACACAAAATATTCTTAGGAGAAATTTTTCTAATAAACAAAAGCCTCGTTCGAGCATTTACAACTATTTTACAAAAACTTGTAAACGTCATCACTAGCTATTTTTAAAAATGATAGAGCCTCACTGTGAGTAATTGACAATATTTTGAACAATTGCTTTTGGCTGGTATAAAACTAACTTCTCTTCGAAGTTGAGCGTAGTTTTTATGGTGGCATTGCGTATGGTGAGGTCAGAAAATCAGTAGCTTCCCTATCCCCTATTCCTCCTTATTTCCGAAGGATAGCGATTGGCGCTGCATGTCCTGCTACTACTATGCTACACACATTTGCATGTATCAATACCAAACCACCACCGGATCGATCATCTATTCCTTAGCTCTTTGTGTTTTGATAAAAAAAAACTACATATTGAGTTTAGGTTTACAATTTAAATTAAAATTTAAATAATCAAGCATAATTTTTAAATAGAAATCTACAAATCCTAGTTTGCTAGCTGCTAATTAATATCTGCCATTTTATATTATGCAAATGGTAGTAGTTGATAGTTGCCGCCATGTCAGCTGAGCGGGAACGAGTTATTCTCAATATCATAAGCAAGGGGCAAAGGACGCACGCAATTGTGCCAATTAAAGCGGAATTGAAGCCGGCATTCGACCTGAATCATACAATGGCGACTGCAGTGAACTGTGAAATGTTATTAGTTATAATAAATCCCCATTTCCGATGTCTCTTTTTGAGTTTGTATATTAAGTTATATGTAAGTTTTCGTTAAACACTTAAATATTTACATGTACTATACAATTAATAGGTTTATGGAAAATAATTTATTGATGACGCTTACGTTTTTGAATTTCTAGTTTATAGCTATTTTAATTATCAAAATATGTATGATAATGTCGTACTATACTACCCCATTCATTTATTAATGAGCCTAAATATTTATGCGTGGTAATGCTGTTACTTAAATATATTGCAAAAAATGTCAATGTCGTCGTTTCAACATTTATGTGTATTAGTAATTATTATGCAATGTAATACATATATTCATAATTGTTAAATTTATCAAACCCTCAAATAGATAATAATATATTTATCTAAACACTTAAATTAACGAACAACAAATGACTCAAGCTGAAGCCCAGAACAGATTATTAATATTATTTTATCCCATGATATGCAAATCCTAAAATATATGTGATGCGGACACCTGAATCATATTTATAAATGATTATATATTCCGTTTTCTATCTGCTCTCATTTTACAATCAGACAAGTTAAAGGAAATGACTTACTAATTCTATCTTTTACAAAGATATTCCCGAAATGGCACCAAATATATATTGTTTCTTTATCTAACAATTTAAACAATTTCAATATCCATTATAAGCTACTCTACAGTTTTCTATTCTTATCTTTCTATGTGTTAACATATTAGTAACACATGCACTGTAGCGTCGTAAACTATTTTTACCTCACTAACACAATACTTACTTATAAATTATAGCTTAAATAAAATAGATACTTAATATATTTTATAAGTACTGTATCTTAATTTCTTTGATTTTTTTAATTCATATTCTAAAGCTAAAATGACAAAAATACTTATAATTATTTAATTAACGACATTTAAAAAATAGTAATACCTTGAAACAAATACCTATCTATCCGCTACCATACAAAGTCAAACTGAATAGAAATGCCTTAACTTAAACATTGGGGTTATTAAACCCCACTTTTAATTAAAAGCACTGCTAGGCAACCTTTCAAACACCAAAACAATCAGATATAACGTCAGTTACCGCGTTTCGTTAAAGTTACGTACGAAGTTACGGATCGATAGTGTATTGATTTCGTCACACTTTATAGTTTCCAAGCAAATTGCTTGGAAATTTATGACTTTAAAAATGGTTTATAACCCATGAGTTTTAATTAGATGAAACATTCAGACGTCACTTGACCTTCGGAATGGTCTCATACCTCTGAATATTAGATGGCAACTCGCCAATCACTGACGATAGCAACCTTTGAAGAAAATAGAGCTTAATGATTAATCAATGCAACATCGGCTTTAAACTTTATTCTAGTAGATTTCCTAACATACATAAAATAAATAAGAGAATAGAAAGTATTTGCAATATGTGGACATACTTCGTATAATATATTATTTATTATTAGTGGAACTCGCTCGTAAACTTCAAGGAACTATGAGCATTGCAGCTTTGTGCTTCTCCATAAAAGTCAACAGAATTTACGACGAGTGAATCAACTATACGTTTAATTGCTATTTATAATCTCAAAACTTTCATTTAGGTATTAACACGCTCATTTTTAAATATTTAACATTCTTACTTCTAATAGCAATGAAAGAATAAAATTAATGACTATATTTTGTAAGTCAACATTAATATTGTTTGCAAGATACTTATAACCAATATTAATTAACAGTAATATATTCCGTAATTTATAAAATGTTACTGTTGTACAGACATAGCTACTTCAAAGTTTCAACCTATAGTTACATATATATGTATGTTGAAACATACCATCAGACTGCTCGTATTCTCTTTGGAATACAATTGTATAAACAGACTAAGTAATCATAAAACAGTTATTAGGTACATCGATAAAGCAATTATTATTCGAAACTAAATACTACATATTATTGATAAGAACTTCAGTCACTCATTACTTTATAATCAGGCCTTTGCGATATATTACACGAAGTATCTTAGCTTTTACTGTAGTGACTTTAGTAAGTAGAGAGAATTAGTATAAAAAGACATAAATGCAAGCTTTGAGTTACTTATTAAAAAGTATGGTTAAGCTGATAGTAAATATATTGTAGGTACTACATTTGGTTATCTGATTAATAGGTAGGTGGGGAAATTAAATATCTTTTACATACAAATAGTAGGGGCGTTGTTTATTAGTAGACATCTATATTTATGTTATTATAATTAGTTATTATAACTCTAAGAAATGCTTCATATGTTTTGAAAAACATAATTCATTGAAGAATCTTCTTGAAAGAAGAAAATTACGAATAGTTATTTTTGTCCCACAATACATCTGATTCGTGATAATTTTGTTATAAATATAGTAATGTTAGTGTAATATGGATAATGTATTAAATTATAATGCATATTTCAATGTAACAACCTTACAAAAAGAATCCTTTGTTTATTTTTAAAATGAACATCACAACTTCACCAAAGCATCCGTATATAAAACGCCTTGGATATAAAATACATGCCACGCTATCCCGTATAAAAAAAACAAAATGGCGTTTTGTAAACAAATCACACGCGTTCTAGGATTATAAATAATATAATATAAATAAGATAGAATTAACGAGCAGCGGGCGGACCGCGCGGAGTGAACGTCGAGACTGAGAGTTTCAGAATTCAGTGGGCGGCAGCCGCCTAGTCGACTAAATATACGAGCACGTCATCTTATAAACTATTTAAATTAGCCTAATCAATATATTAGATATAAATCATGATTACAAATATATCATTATCATCCTAAAATATACAGAAAACATTTCTACTTTCGTGAATGTTTGTAGACTGGACGTTTGCTACGCTGCATTTAATTAACTACGCTGTGATTGTTACATTATTTTTGTTATATAATTTCTAATGACGTTTTAAAATAATCTTAACGCTATTTTCCAAATCCACAAGTGTACAATAAATGGAGTTATTTCATAGATCAATAACATATTTAAGGTATTTTGTAAATTACATTATATTTAGCTCTTATTGCTTAACTTATTTTATTCGACTTCTTTACTCCGCATAAAGTAATTCATTGAAGCATCAAATTCATTGAAGCGAGTCATGTATCCGACTGTACTGTATACCATCATTAGAATAACTAAACCGATGAGCGAATCCTGAAGCTATTGACCTAAAAATAACACGCGCTAGAAAGAATTGTTTACTAAATCTGATGCTGGGAGTTCAAGACGCTTTAGTGATTGGATGTTCGAATAATAACGTCGATATTACTTTCATATACTTACTAAGAAATATAATTTTTTATGGTAAATAATATAAAATTTAAATTTTATGCAACGTGTTTATAACAGATAAATCTGAGAAGATCTGTAGATAGATTAGATACTTATAAAAGCAAAGAATATCTTCTAATTAGATGTCAATCAAATTGCTCGGGTTTAAAGCATTTATTCAACAAGACATATCTTTTATTTCTGTGTGCGATTACAAAAAATAACGCTGTTTACAAGAGGAAATAACTATTTTTTTTTAAATTATTAATCAAACCTATAAATATTTGGTGATCTATAATACCACTTCAATAAACAATGAAAAATATTTTTTTATGAAGTGCAAGCTAAATGTATATATATTGTATTTCATAGCCATTACATTTTTATCATATTAGACAATATAGGTACATCTGTATGCTAAATATGCACTTGCACTAAATACTTAGTATTAATGTATAGTCGGTTATCATTAAGTGCATAATTTTATACTTAACTTAATACAAAAACTACAATTAATACCTACACTTAAAAGTTAATGTAATTATGTAATTAGCTTTAAGTCTAAGGATAAAATATTCCCATTACTACTACCTGGAGAATTTCTAAATTAATGATAAACTATTAACATGAATATTAGTTATGTAAAACACAATTCATTTTAAGAGCTAAATAGCTAGAAGTACTTGTAATGTAATGTGTATATAATATTGTATAGAATGGATTAGTATGAATAAAATAGTAATGATAAACAGACACACACACACACATTACTACATTGACGAAGCACACATTGACTACACACACGTACGCATGTACAGTGCATTAATAATTTGTAAATCTAACAATTTTTAATATAATTTAAGATTTTATAATTAAAAACTTCATTTGTTATAATATAAATGTAAATGTTATTCATGTGACATAATTAAATATTATAATTATATGATAGAAGTATTATTTACACTGATAATTTACACTGTGGATACCGGATACCCGGTCACCTACGAGGCCGGATACCCTGATGTTTTTCAGCGGCTTCAGCGAGTTTTTAATCAGTTAATGAGAGTTCAAGTTAAAGTATAAAACAGCATTGTCATTGGAACACGTAAATTAATTCATTTCACTCATTCAGGCTTAGTACAAGAAAGAAATATTGCAATTCAAAAGGAGTTAATACCGCAAGTTCAGTTAGTGCAGGATATCAAGACAGAACTGAGATGGAACTCTACCTTCGACATGGCAGACCGGTTGTTTCTTTTTATGTCGCTGAACAAGACATAACAGTACTGCCTGATGAAGCAGTACATAAATCCTTTAAAACTATTTGAAAAAAAAAAGAAAATTACAAATTTCGGCCTCTCTTGCATACCAGAGATAATTCCGCATTAAAAAAATAAAAACGATATTACACAAAGAACACCGGACTTTGGTCGTATGAGAGATATTTGAAAGCAAAATTGGAAAGTCGTTTTAAATCTTTACAAGAGAATCCAAACTATCTAACTGCAATTTTTTTAATCTCAAGGTACAACACAAACTATTGAGCTCTTGAAACTGAAAAATCCCCGCAGATAGAATTCTTTATTCACCGAGGCGGACAGCGATACGGTAGCTCAATTGATAGAGAAACGGAACGGTTTCCCAGAGGTCACGGGTTCCAATCCCTGCTCGTATCGGTTTATTTTCATTCTGTATTTTAGTATCAGATCATCACCATCTTCCACACCTGCTAAATAAATGAAAGAAGATGAACTGGATCTAACTTCACACGTGATTCTCATTTTTTTGAAGACTGTTTCAATGAACTGTAATAGTAGTGATTGTCGCAATCAAGAAAAACAAAATCCAATTGCTAACGAGATTGTCGTTTTCCTAAAGATATATATCGAAGAATTGATCCTAATGATGCCCCATTCATTTAATCAGTTAATTTAGTCAGTTTATTCTAATCAGTACCTGGAGATGTCAAGGTTTGCTAGAATTTATCTTTCAACATCTGGCAGTAGCGTTTACATCGAAAGGGTATTTTCAGAAGCTGTTCTGGTGTAGGAAGACAAGCGGAGCCGCGTCTTCCCAACATATACAGAAAATTCATTCACCATAATTAGCCACCTATTTTTTTTTCAACTAAACTCATTAACACAACAAACATTTAATGTAACATGCAATTGACCTATTGTGGCATGATTTGCCTTGTGTAAAATACTGAGAACTTTCGAATTTTACTATCCGGTATTCGGTAGCGAAAACACGGCCGAATGGGCCGGATACCGGATAGTTGCCGGTTTTTTAAAGTAGAGGTTCAACCTCCTTGGGTCCAGCTGGAGGTTGTATAGGTGTATCGTTATGATTAAAAAGTTATATTACGATACAGGTGTCCATACAAGACCTGCATCCATGGGCGTACCGAGGGAGGGGCAGGAGGGGCAGCTACCCCCCCCCCCTGGACATCGTATATTCCTCTACTACCTTCTATTATAAATTAAAATTGGTATTTTAAATTACAAAATAAAACCAATTTAGTTTTAAAAATTGAAGAAGGTTTAGAAATGCTTTCTCAGGAAGGTTAGTCAGAGATAAGAAAAGTAACTTTTCCGTTGTTATAGATCTATTTACTACAAAAAAATACAATTCTTTAGTAAAACTTTTAGCAAACACTTTAAAGTCTAAAATCTTCATTAGATGCGAGATTCGGCAAAGACAATGTCCAGCGTTTGCTCTTTCATTGTTGAATCATGCTCAGAAAAATAAAATTACATCTCCAAAATTACAAAAATATATCAATGAAATTTTAACTTTATAGTGTCGATATATATTTGATAATTTAATGTACCTACGTTCACAAAAACTTAAAAAAAAAAATTTTTTTTGGCAATATCTGTTTCATCTTGACGTGTCCAAATAAATGTAACACATTTTTGTTAAATAAAGAATTTTTGATTTCGACTCTGACTCCATGTGTACAAAACTATATTTTTTTCATACAACGGATTATCCGGATTTTCGATTACCCGAATGCCTTACGACAACCATTAGTCCGGTTAATCGAGGCTCTACTGTATTTTAAAGTTACTACCCCTTTCTTCATAACCGCGTAGAAGTATTTAATTGAAATTCGTATTAAACGCTCAGGGCTAACAGACCTTTACGCTATAAAAAACTTCTATATCAACGCCACCAACTATGTCTTTTGATTATAAGAAACAGCAATTTAAGTCGCGTATTTTCAAACTCTACTACTACTCTACTACAACGGAATCTAAACCTAAAGGATACTTCTTACTTAGAATCTTGAAATTTGACATGAAGCAAACTTTTAGAGCATATATAAAAACTCCGAAAACCTTAGATTTTTCATCTCATATTTTTATATGTAATGGTACGGAACCATTGTGCGCCAGTTCGACTCTTACTTGGCCGGTATTTTTATTTTTGTGCAACTATGAACTATACTTATTTTAATATTTTAGGTAACTACAGATGTTCCCAGGGTAACATATCATTTAAAACAACCTTGGGATCAGTTAAAATCTAAATGTGATAGCGATTGTATGCTACTTATTCAATTGATGAATCTTCAAGTAGTGGCTTGAGACGTCGTCGTATCCGCAATGATAACAACTTCTACATAATAACAAATTTTATGAGTCATCGTCATCTCATTTATCATTTTAAAGATTCAGATTATTTTATTACAATAGATCCAAAACTTAGTTAGAAATATAGTAATGTAAGAAGAACTTATTGGAAACATGTAAATTTCAGAGTTGCTTTATTAAATTATTATGAATATTATTTTACTTATATACATGTAATGTATATGTAACATATAAATGTATCCGATAATGTCGGTAAAAGCTAGCCGTAGGTATAGCTAGATATATTACTTTTTTTTATAAATCTAATTGATCGAAAGAAGAAACAAAATAAGAGTCAAATAATTGTATACTTATGTTTGTTTGTTCACACATGAGGCTAATACTACTAATCAGATTTTGATGATGTTTGGTATACACTGTAGAGACAACCACTTGCCTGAGGCATAGTAGGTATAAGATAGTTTGACGAATGAAACATTTCACAGAAAATAATAACAATTTGGGCTATTAATTATTATAACAATATAAATATATAAATCAGTAACATATATGGGATGGGATAATAATATTTGGATAATGGCTTTTAACTTGCAGAAGGGAGAGGACCAGATGAAGTCGCTGGAAACCTTTGTTATGAATACGACTGTATCTATAAATTTAGTTTGCGTTGTTACTCAAGGCGTATTAAGAGTCAGTTACATATGACATTTTTATTAGTAAAATCTCTCTGTTATGTATTTATATAACATTTATAAATACCTAATTATTCTATTAGTTATATAAAATATAAAGTTTATGACATTTATACATTTTATACAATACTATTAATAAAATGTCGCCGTTTTTAGTCCTTTATTAAAATAGGCTAAGCAAAACAAGTATCTTTTTCCAGGCAATAAATGAATCATCCAAAATTCCTTTTCAATACTTTATGTCACTAAAATAAAGTTGCCAGGCCTAAAATTTAAAATACATTCCTTTTGCAAACAATTATAAGCAAATGTCCTCATATTTTAATGAACAATGATCGTGTACGGTGATTATCAAATAATATTAACATTTTTGATGTTATATTACTATAAGCTTTGATAAACATTGAAAAAAAAAATATTATGTATTTGTAACCAATCGTTTCTGGGGTAGACTTGCATGAAACGGAAGTATTTTTTCGAGTGCCAAATATTTGACAGATGATAAACTATATCTGATGTCTTTAGTTTTGTCCGTCCGTGATTAGCCACTCCTATCTCGGTTATACTTAATTAGTTTTAATTTTATGGAAATTGACATGAGCAATGTAGTTTAGTGATCTCAAAATTAATTGTGTTATTGTTTTATGGCCAAATAACCAGATTACATTAAATAAGTGACAATGACGGGTCGTTCTGGCCGTGGTGTGTTTGGGAAACTTTTCTCTAAGAAACACCACACACGAGATGATAGGGTTACGGAGATTGGTATGCCCACTAATGTAAAACAGCATATACATGTAAGCATGAACTCGGAGACAGGAATGTTAGAGGGTTTACCCTCATCTTGGCTCAGACAACTGAATGCCCAGATATCACCCGAAGAACAAAACGACAACCCCAATGCTGCAATTCAAGCAGTAGCTTTTCACAATTTTCATGTTTTGAAAAAGGAGCAGGCAGAAAACGAGCCATGCAAACCTATAGTGACAGAAGAAGCAATTACAAAGGAAGGGTTAGAGATGAAAAAGTTTTTAGCTAAGAAAAACGCTCACCAAAGTCAAGACTCGGACATCTCTATAGGCCAAAGTAGTGAAGAAGATGTAGCTCCCTCTGAAACATATACCCAAAGGCAAACTATGCCTGCCGCTCCAGCCAAAAACAATCTAAAAAAGAATGATGCCATGATGGATTTGAGTGCTATAGTTGAGGATCTTACACTAATTGGAAATAAACCAGAAGAAAGTCCAATTTTGAGGAAGAAAGAGTTGATGAACGCTACACTGAGTGATGAAGAAATATATGAAGAATTGAAGATGATTTGTAATAAGGATGATCCTTATGTACGGTTTGAACGGATTAAACAACTTGGTGCAGGTGCTTCAGGTAAAATTATGTTCTCTTATTTATTAACTATAATTTTATTAAAACTAAAGCAACAATTGTTAAGGGTGTTATTGACCACATAAAACAGAGTAGATAAGTTGCTGCCACTCTCTTTTGTGAAAACATTCATATTGCTCATTAACATTCAGTACTTATGTTGGCAGACTGAGAAAATTACTTAGTTACATAAAAAAAATAAGAGTTCAGTTCCGTTTAATCCAATAAGATAAGATAAATAAATAATCAATGATTAGGTTTTCTGTATTAAACGAAACTAGTGTATATATATATCATAATCATGTTTCCTTTTCTATAGTAATTATTTGAGCCCTCCATATAAGTAAATATTCATATATTTACTATGCTTATCTTTACTACCATTATCTTTATTAATATTTATTTGATTTTTAATTAATCTACTTTATACTTATTTTGATCCTTAATTATGTATGAATGCAGTAAAGTGATTTTAGAAATTACACTATAAAAAAATAGGTGTGGCAACACAGTCAAAGAAAAATTGGAAATCAACAATTATTTTCTTTAATTAAATGGGCCTAAAGTTAACATTAAGTAGAAACTATCAATTTGACTTATCTTTGACATACGACACTATTTTTTAACAGTAATAAATATCTTCTTGTTATACAAAATACTACAATTACAAAAGAGGTTTAGAAATCCTCACAACTTTATCTTAATGCAACCTTGACTATATAATTTAACAATATCTTAGTTATAGTGTGAAACAAAAAGTTGGTTACACACTATTGTATGCTAATAATTGTCCGCTGCTCTAAACATTTGATTCTATTATGAAATGTACAAAAATATTTTTAGTTTCTTTGCAAATATGTTATTATGTTTTGTATGCGGCAAAAACAAAATGATTACATTTGTTTATTACCAACTCCATATCTGGAACAGTATGACATTGATTCAATAGTTTTATAATATCATATTTGAGTAACCAGTGTAGTAAAGAACATATACAGTTATTTTTCACAGTATGTATATATATTTTTCTAATATTTCATAAAGATATTATAAAATATATTTTTATTTATTTAGTGTCATAATAACCTTAACAAAACAAATTATAGACATCAGTCAAATATTAATATCCTTGAGCTTGGCAAGTCCAATAATGTAATTTTTTTTCTATTGGTTGGGTGCTAAATGCAGTATTAGAAAAGTATAATAAATAAAGCATTGGAAGTATCTTATGTAATAATATGTCAAGTGTGCCTAATGCTGCTTCTTACCTTGGTTCAATGCATAGTTCTTAAATTTATTTCTTATGTGTAACACCCCCCTGAAGATAATGAGTACAAAGTCAAGATCTAGAGCTTGTATGAATATATTATTTATACATATACATAATTATGGACAAGTGATTGACATATATATATTTATTTTTAATTATTAACAATAATTTTATTTGATTGTTCATAATTTTATCTTAAAATAAACAAGAATTATCACATATCATATTATAGTCAAGATAAGTACAAGGGCAGTCCTGGATATGCTTTATTTTATTTTTTATTACAATATGTACAAATTTCTTTTACCTTAAATTAAATAATAGTTGTAAAAATGTATTAAATTAATGTCATAAAACCCGCCTAAGATCTATCGTTTATCGTGTTTTCTGCACCTTAGTTCAAAATGAATACATATAATAATGTCGCAATTAATAAATGCGCACGTTTGACTGTTTTTTGTTTGAGTTATCTTATAATAAATACAATACAATACTGACGTTGGGTTCCTACTGGTTTTATAACAAGTTTAATTATTCAAGTTTTTAAATATTATTTTAAAATCCATTACTACTATCCTTCCAAATTTTTTAAATGAATTCACATTTAAAAGATTAGGTTCTTCAATATATATAAAAGAAAATATTTTAACATTATTTTAAACATACTATAGACATATTGTAGTAAAAAAGTGTATTAAAACATTATTTTTCTTTAAATGTCTATTGTTGCTTAAATTCTTTTTATACCTTTAAAGAAAATCAAACAATAATAATAATAATATCAGGACAAGTTAAAATATTTTTTGTTTTAATGCTTAAATTCCATAATTTAAAGAATATCAATTATTAATGCTCGCCTAATATAAATTAAGTCATAAAATAATTATATACAATGTTACTGTAAGATCTGTGGTTAAAAAGTAGGTAGCCTTTGAAAAAGTACAGTCTTTAGCTAAAAACGCAATAAACACTCATAAAAACAAGTTATTATTTATTTATTACGTGATTATGTTATTTTTCATATTTATTATTCTTATTACGAAAAAAAAAATAACATGATTAATCAACATACAAAAGCATAGGTAATGCCTGTTAATTGCCTATTACATCTATAAATTAATAATTATATACCTACTAAACTTGAAGGATATTTTTAGTTAACCGGAGAAATTTAACGAAAACAGACGTAAAAATGCTTTTTTTTTATTAAATATTATAAAGGTATGTAATTAAATGAAATCCAATAATATATATATTTATTATGTCGAGTTGCGGGGTGTGAACCGACTAGGACCGATAAGTAGTAATGTTGTAAGTTATTAATAAATTTAACACTGGTCGATATGATTTTTATTTATGATCTCTGCAAATATTATGATAAAAAAAATATGAGAATTTACTTTATAGGAGCGAGACATTTTTCGAATGTTGAAGAAATATAAATACTTGTTTTTTAATTACTTTAATAGTTGGTACATCAAGATTTTATCCTTGTACAGCCCTTAGAAACGTCGATCTAATTCTATCACAACTTGATGAAAACCTTACTTATCCTATCTTAAGTTCGACTAGATCAGGCCATATACGAGCGTTTTAAATAATTAAAATATTGAAATGTATTGTATGTGTAATGTTATATTTGCTATTTACCCTCTAGAAAACTAACAATCTAAAATCGCGCATTACTGGCCAATTGTATTGTAAATACTTTTACTCTTCCAGTATAATTTTCACACTTTCCAAATTTTAAGCTTTGTAGAATGTCATAGAGAAGTACGCCAGTCAAAAGTACGCATGGTATTGTGGTTTTCTTGAATTACTCAGTAACGCTACTACAGTAGCATACTCGTATCGGAATTTTAAATTGTTGAATTCTTTTGAACTGATGAAATATGGTCCAAAACTATGCGCCCTAAGATAGTATTCACTACTGTGTCCTACACCAATAATATCCAACTTTATGATAAAGCGCTGATAAAATTAACAATTAAATTTAAAACTTACTTATCTACATAAATCAGAAAAATCAAGCTTTAAAGTTCTAAAATGGCAATTTAAGTGCGTTTTATCTATTTTATTTTAGAATAAGAATTCAATCGATAGAACAATTTTTTTTATTTATTTATATTAATTATTTGTTTTTTATTATATTAAACAAGAATAGCGAACAGATAGGTGGCGCTGTCCAGCTATTAATACAATCTTGCTCTGAGCGAGGCCGCAAGCAAAAGATTACGTATAATTACTTATAAGAGCGTTTTATCAATGACGACACTACTATTACTCGATATTGTACATGTAGCTATTTCATTTAATCTCCAGTGTTTTAAATGAATACAAACTGTAAACTAAAACTGCAAGAACATCAAGTGTATAAATTAACAGTAATTTTAGTAATCAGATTAAACCAATGTCATGCACTATCTGTAAAACTCAGCATCCTTTGCCATATTTTAGCTTGCGTTGTTCTACTAATTTAATAGGTTCTTTCAAACTTCATTATATTGACTTCGAACGTGTCTTCAATATCGTCATACTCATGTTTGTAAAAGTATAATTATGTCCTTTTGATCCTAATAATTCATATGCTTGTTCTTGCTTTCCAGGAGTCGTGTTTATAGCAATAGACAGGAAGGAAAACTTGCGAGTGGCGATTAAGGATATTGATTTGAGCAAACAGACCAAAAAGGACCTCATATTGAATGAAGTCAATGTCTTAAAAGAGTTTAATCACAAAAATCTTGTGAATTTTCTAGATGCCTTCCTTTGTTACGACCATTTGTGGGTAGCAATGGAGCTGCTCGATGGAGGATCCCTGACTGACGTCGTCACTGAGGTTGTAATGAGAGAAGGACACATCGCAGCTGTGTGTCGCGAAACTTTACAAGCCATAGCTTTCTTGCACTCCAAGGGAACCATACATAGAGACATTAAATCTGATAATGTTCTTCTTGGTATGGACGGATCAGTGAAGGTGACTGATTTTGGATTTAGTGCCAACATAGTCGGAGATGAAAAACGACAGACTATGGTAGGAACTCCATACTGGATGGCACCTGAAGTTGTCACAAGAAAACAGTATGGGAAGAAGATAGACGTCTGGTCTCTTGGGATTATGGCCATCGAAATGATTGAGGGTGAACCTCCTTATATGAAAGAGAATCCCATAAAAGCTTTGTATTTGATCGCTGCAGTCGGACGACCAAAGATTCCTAGATGGGACAAGCTATCCCCAGAATTCCAGGATTTCTTGGATAACTGCCTCCAAGTGGATGCAGATGAGAGGGCCACGGCTGAAGAATTACTGGCGCATCCATTCCTTGAATGTGCAAGTGAGTTGAGAACCCTTACGCCGCTTATAAGAGCTGCGCAGAAAATATTACAGAAGAATATGGACTGAACTGTTTAATATTTTCTTAAATTGTATATTAAATTCGACTAATCACGGCTAAGCTTTCAAGTTTATACTCATCATATATTCTCTGTATGAAGTTTCACAAAATAGTTTTGATATTAAGGCTATAAAAGTAATCGGATACTTCTCTGCAAGAGGAAGTGCCAACATGATAGTAATATTTTTGTATAATAACTGTAACTGAATTTTGGAAGCTTTTACCATTTTGTACAATTTTTTACTATGACAATTTATAGTCTAAGGAAAATGTAATATAAAAAAATACAATTAATTAAACTATCTAATAAGCACAATATGGCTCTGAGAACCGCTACGTTAAGATGTGTTCAATTTACATTACATGATATTTTGGCATTATGCAAAGCCAATGCGCCTTATCGCAGGTGTATATTAGATAATGTTATTATCTCCCACTGATATACATCGTGAATGTTGATCTAATGACGTGTACATTTCAATACCTTATGAGCTCTGTATTTGAAGAAATATTATCAAAGGTTATTTTCAGTATTTATGGCAATTCCAAATGCGGATTGTAGTATTTAAAAATCTAAAATATTTTTTTGACGTCTTATGTCAACATAATTATTACATTTTATTTTTGGACAGCATTATTCAAGTATTTGTTTTGTTCACACAAAATATTCGCACCTTGTTTCAAAGTTTACTAAAATTTTTATAAAACTTCTCTCAACAAGGCAATTTCTGTATCTATATCAAACTTGAAGACGTGACAATATGTACCTATAATACTAATCAAAACTAGGCTTTTAAAGTACGCATGCTAGTTTATACTTAGGTATAATTGACTAGAAAACACAATTGAATTAGTCATTTTAGTACTACATAGTAGGTGTCCTAACAACAATGTTAGTTTAGAAATAAGGTAAGTGCAGTTTTAACAAATAACCAAAAAAAACTGTTGATAGTAAAGTAAGATAGTTCTTATGACGTGGCATTTTTATAATAAAGAATATGTTTTTATATGATAGTTATATTTACTGAACACTTGTCCTAACTTTTAACACAATATTTAAATAATCATGTTTCCAAAAAACAGTATTTTTCTGACATTCCTTATTCGAACTTTTACTCTGAAATGGCGGAAATATTTATTTCCATACAATGCTTGTAGATGTAAGATATAATTAAGACTGTAATTCTTATGCTCACAATCTTCTGCGATTGTTCAATGATAAATGGTAATTAATAAAATGAGTAATCATTTTGGTATTATAATATGTATTCTTTACAATTTTTTGTAATATATTTCCTAGATGTGTTAATCAAAATTGGTGTAATATAAAAAAAAAAGTTATATTTTAAATTTGTAAATAACTTTTTTTACTGTGCAATGATTTCTAATTTAGTTGTTTCTTTCAAACTGTTGATTTTTTGTTAGTACGATTTTTATTTCAAAGAAATGGCGGCCATTTTATTTAGTACCTAGATGTAGTGTAAAATAATATAAGCCATGTAATACACTTTAGATACATTTATATTAATATTTTGATTTTAGGCAGTAGATTTGGAATTGAAATGAGATCAAAAAATGTCAAATTGGACATGTTATGAAGGAGTTGGAGAAATTAAAAACCCTCCACCAAGAGTGCCTGCTTTTGATAACTAGATATATTAATAGTTTTAAAGCATTTTTGCCGCACAACGAAATTGTGTTACTAAAGCCAAGTCGCTATAGCATAGTCGTAAGTTTATACACCAATGACACTTTTTGAACATTTTATTGATAGATATTTTGCCTATTAAATTATTTTTTTAAAAGATTTGTGTTGTTTTATTTATATGTAATAAAGTCAATAATAAATATATGTTTATTATTTATTATTAGATAAATATATTTATAATTATTAATTCCAAACATCTGATAGATATCTTCCTTTTTTCTGCATATCTGATATAAATAACTCCGCTTTATTCGACGTTTTCTCTGTATATTTTGAAATACATTGTATAATCGTCTCTTTAACTTGAGTTGCCATGACCTTAATATCCCCACACACATAAACATATGCTCCTTCCATTAATAATTTAGTAACTTCTTCGCCATTTTGAGCTATAAGATCCTACAAATAAAATATTTATAAAAAATATTTGAGAATCCATAATAATACCAGATTTAAATGGAAGGATTTCATTTTATAACATTTTTTCCGTACCTGTACATATCGAGTTTGAGGATTACCAAGTCTGGAAAAAGCTAAACTTAATTTATTAAGAACTCCTTTTGATATAAAATCATTTAATTCCTCTTTATAAATAAAGTCGAGGCTCGGATCTCGGCAGCCATAGAACAGCCAAACAGATCCAACATTTTTAGTGTTACTTAATACTTTTTCTCTTTCTTCTAGAAAGCCAATGTAAGGTGCCACTCCTGTTCCAGGACCAATTAATATTAAAGGAGTGTCAATATTTTCTGGAAGACGAAATTCATTCATATTTTTTCGCAAATACATTGGTATTTTCTTGTGCTCATTATTAAGATTTAACTTATCCATTTGATTTGCAATATCAGCGTCGAGAATCATGTCTTCCAACCAACTAGTAGTTAAACCCTTTCTATTGTTGCTTAAGTCCATTACGGAAAAACATATTTTCAATACAGAATTTTGCCTATTAACAATAGAATATGGTCTTGGAAGAAGCCTTGGTAGGTATTCCAGAAGAACACTCACAGGAGGTTTGCATGATTCAAATATATTGAACAAATCTAATATGCACATGCCTTTATTTATTATATGATTTGTATAAGCCTCGGAGCCCTCAGTACTACAGAAGTATTCTAATACCTTTCTTTCACTTTCGTCTTTTGTATGTTTAGATAGCATTAAGAGAAATAGCTGAAAATAAATATTTTAACAGTTAAAGGTACAAGTAGAGAATAGAAAGTCATCACAAATTCAAATTAAGTTAAATTTATTTTAAGGAAAAACAAATTTTTTCTTAGGTTGTAATTGTTATTGCAAGGTTTTTTTTAATTATTACTTTTTCGTTACATATATAAAAAAAGGTTGTTATAATTTAAACACTTTTTAATATGATTACTTTTTTAATGACACCTCTCAAATCAACACAATGTGTAAATACATAATTTAAAGTAGATTTGATAGGTATATGAGGTGGTATCTTAGCTCCTTTTATCCCACCGTCTATACTGAGATTGTAGTCAATATTTGAAACATCCTTAACATTCAAGTGTTTCAATATAAAGTCGACTTCTGATTTGCTATTTTGAGGTAGAATTCCTACGGTATCACCAGGTTTGAAGCTGAAGTTGCTACCCTGTAAAATAGTCCAAATGTATATTAAAAACAATAAGCATCACTCATAGTATTAAATTGTTGAGCAATACTACATAAAAAAATATATATTAGTACATAGTTATTGTTCAGTTTAGGTTAGTACACAGGTCCCTATCTAAAGAAATTTGAATGAAGTAATAAATTCAAAATAAAATCTGTTATTAGATATATTTGTGGTTATCAAATATGGACATTAATGAAGGCAACATACCTCTATATCAAATGTAATTTCATAAACAGACTTGCAACTACTATCCAGTGTAGTCAACCTTCTCCACTTATCTATAGATGCATAGAAAATATCACTAGCACCAAATGGTTGGAGTGGTTTTTCCTCTTTATATACTGTTTCATTAGTCTGCAAATTAAGAAAAAAATATAATGTAACTCTTTGGTGTTTATTAATTTTTAGTGTATACTATAACTTTTTGCACGACTCAAAAATAATAAATTACTTGCCTTACAGTTGGTGAATTCAATATTTAATGCGCTCTCCTTGCATTTTGGCAATCGCAGTGGTAAACTAATATCTAATGAATCGAATATATCTTGAAAATACTGGAATCCAACCATTTTTTAACTAATTCAATAGAAACATTACAATCACACGTGTAAAAAATTTATAACCAAAACAAATAATGTGTTCAGTTCTCAGTTCTCAAAGCAATTTGAGAACTTTATAAATATAATTTAAAAACCTCGACCAATTTATTAAATCACATTTGACATGTGTCAATCTGAATTCTAAGCTTTATAGTGAAGATTCTGCTTAAAACATATATTAAATAAATTCTACTACAAAATAAATTCTAATACAAAACCATTTTAATTATTTCTGAATAGAATGCAGTTTTTGAAAAGAAATGTTAAGGTACTGTAATTTAAGCACTTATTATTTCATCTATGAATATATATATATATGTCGTAGATCACGATAATTTAACGATAATTAGTAACTCAATTGATATCATTGTAACAGTGGGGTGTGAACATCGTGACGTAACGAGTCACGTGACCGGAATCGTTTGGAGGGCCACCGGAGACATTTTAAATATTGGGGAGCTTTGAGTCGAGGAGGAATTGATTAGTGAGAGCCTTACAGTTCGGACCCCAAACGGGATCGGTAGTTCACGCAACTCTGATAATTGTATACCTACTAAGTAATTTGTGAGAATTGATTACCTACATTTAATACAAGAATTGTCATATTGTGTGTGTGGTTTAATTGCCTGAGACCTACGCCTCGGATCCTGTACCAGAATACTCCATCAAGAACGAGCAAGTCGCTAATATGCATCTATCCCCGACATCAGAAGTGGGATTCACTCGGGCATCAAAACCACCAACTACCCGCGAGATAAGTTTATTGAAGCTACAAATCACGTCAAGCAAGAAATGAAGTGATTTTATTATTTGAAACTACAAGATAATAACAAAGAAGTTCCAGAATCAATACAATCAATCAATAGTTGATAATCAATGGTTGTAAATCAATCAATCAATCAAAATAAATTTATGTTATCTCGAAACTTAAAAATTGAGATCTACACACATATCAAGAAAATCGAGTGAAATTACCTATTTAATCGCTTATGCAAGTCGTTTATTAGATTAAATGACAAAGCGTTGGAAGTATTCTACGAAAGAAGGAATCGTTGCTAATGAAGAAAGAAAAGAAATGAGAAATTATGGCGGTGACTACGCGGTGCGAATGGCGGTAATGGCGCGGCGCGGATGGCGGTAATGGCGCGGCGCGGATGGCGGTGATGGTGCGGGGCGATGGCGGTGACGGCGCGGCGCGGCTGGCGGCGCGGCGCGGCTGGCGGCGCGGCGCGGCTTGCGCTGACGGTGCGGCGCGGTTGGCGGTGACGGCGCTCCGCGGTTGGCGGTGACGGCACTGCGGGGACGGTGGTGATGACGCAGCGCTGATGGTGCTGATGGTCGTGATGGCGATGGCAGCTATGGCAGCAGTACTGGTAAAGTACGGTGCGAGCAACGCGTTGAGGTCTGAGCAATTTATCCACCATCGGATACGTCACAGCATAAAGGTGAATTCGTTTCGATTTACTTCTAATTTTTGGGCTAAATACTCGCTAGTTAAAGAATATTAAGCTATCAAATATAGTGGTAAGCACTTCATTATTGTTATTGCGATGACTGGTACTGAGATCAGCGATCAAACCCATCCTGTTTTTGTTAAAATTAACTGAAAATTATTTTACTTTAACTTAACGTCCCTTTGCTACGATAACTTATTTTGAGTGCTATGGATGTTTCATTTCTTTGTTTTAAATTCGGTTAACAATGGTTACGCGATAGCTCTAAAGATTCAACCTGTAAAAACAAAAAAAAATAATTGTAATTCGATTTTTGGAATATTTTATTTTTCTTGTCTACCTACATGTGTAGTAATCATGGGCGAATTTACAATTATTAATTAGTCGTTTATTGCAAATGCGTATTATTGCGGATCAAGGCCCGTTAATGCTGTAAAATGAAGCGGTTAGTTAATTTAGCAAAAGTAAGAACTTATTAATTACGTCTTGTAAATGTTTTCCGCAACAGAGACTAGTAATATTCGATCGGGGCAAGATGCCATAGATAAAGTTCCCCCAAGGCAAATTGTACAATAACCAGGGTTGCAAATGTTTCATTTTTACAGGATATGATGGAGAAAGTTAAAAAAACATTTGTTTTGATATATAGCGATGCCAGAGGGTTAAGTACCACTTGAAATAGAGCTTGTAGTAAAAGCGATTGAGTAAAAGTGATAATAGTGAATCTTAGTTCAAATTGGGAGTCAGTGGGACTCGGAATTGAAAGTAATGCCATGAAACAAACAGGAGGTTTGTTGGTAGGGCTTAGTGAAAAGCCATATGTGACGAATAAGATTCATGCTTTGTGTTTTATGATGTTTTTAGAATACATTTTTGGTTTAAAATGTAATGAAAAGTGGTGCTTAGTTGCTTTAGGCTTTAGTTGAGTGGGCATTTATTTTCAATTATGATGTTCAATTTTATTATAACTGATTTTTCCTTTTTCAATAAGTTGTAAAGGTGCAACAGGGGTACGAGAAGTTTCGATACAGTGCCAGCAGCAGGCAGCCACAGAGAAAGAAGGGTTGAAGTGGTCACGTAAGCTACCTTAGCGGTACTATAGGACTTTGGTGAGTCATTTTCATATTGTTTTGGTTCCTGTGCTGAGAGTTCTCTGATCACAGAATGTTTAGCAAACAATTTTTGTGTAACGTTTAAATAACTCAGTAATTCTAACTGGCAACGATAATAGTGTCCAGAGTACGTTATAGATCTTATCAGAGGTTATGATTAATAATTTTCTATTAGAAAGTCTATTTTAAATCATTCCGATCACAAGGTCCCTCAGGAACTAAATGTTTTAGTTAAACAAAGTGATATTGAATTCACTACAGATAACAGCTTGCCTACTCATACTGGTTGACCGCACCTCACGTGTGGTGTAACACGTGTAGGCGATGGGTCTGATGTGTGTTTTACATGACCGAAGGACTGGTTCATGGTAGTTGTTTGTATATGATCGATGGACTGTATCATATTGCAAAAGTATTGAGTTGAGTTGAGCTGAGTTAAGTACGCAAGTCTGGTAAAATTATGATTGATTTTGTAAAGTAAAGTGATGGATCTAATGATCAGAGTAGTTTTTAACTGTTGTAAATAAGATGTAGTGCGCACCTTTTGTTAAGAGTGTATATAGAGTAAAAACCTAAGACGTGACATTCACTGGTTTTGTCAGAATAGCCGAGCAAGTTATCCTTGGAGTTATTTGTTTTATTTCAGACCCTACATCCCAGGACAACCGCGAATCCTAAAGCTACTCGGTGGAGGTGGCATGGTTATCGTCACACGATGGGGGTGGCGTAGTTATCGTCACTCGATGGAGGTGGCGTGGTTATCGTCACTCGATGGAGGTGGCGTGATAATCGTCACTCAGAGGGGACAGTTATTGTCACTCCATAGAGATACATGCACACGAGGACGTGTGACTTGTCAGTATGGCCGTGTCGTAGATCACGATAATTTAACGATAATTAGTAACTCAATTGATATCATTGTAACAGTGGGGTGTGAACATCGTGACGTAACGAGTCACGTGACCGGAATCGTTTGGAGGGGCACCGGAGACATTTTAAATATTGGGGAGCTTTGAGTCGAGGAGGAATTGATTAGTGAGAGCCTTACAGTTCGGACCCCAAACGGGATCGGTAGTTCACGCAACTCTGATAATTGTATACCTACTAAGTAATTTGTGAGAATTGATTACCTACATTTAATACAAGAATTGTCATATTGTGTGTGTGGTTTAATTGCCTGAGACCTACGCCTCGGATCCTGTACCAGAATACTCCATCAAGAACGAGCAAGTCGCTAATATGCATCTATCCCCGACATATATATATATATATATATATATATATATATATATATATATATATATATATATATATATATATATATATATATATATATATATATATATATAGAATGAAAAATAAACCGATACGAGCAAGGATTCGAACCCTCGAATTCGGTTCGAATCTTACTTACTTATTTTTTACCCTTAAAAACTAAGTTAGAAGAATAAAAAATATGTACATATATAATATTTCAATTTTGTACAAACTAAAAAATATTATAATTATATTCTCAAAACCGAAAGTGTGTAACAAAAATACAGTCTGACAGGACTGATTGGTTTAGTTTCGGTGGAGGTTTGATTTCGGCTGTTAAGGTGTTATTCGGTTTCTCAATAGATTCAGCTATATTAAACCGTCCCGTTGGTCAAGTGGTTAGCGCGAAACGCCTAACTATAGCGGCGCAAAGGGGCTCGGGTTCGATTCCCGAAAGGGACAGGCATGTATGTGATGAGCATAGATGTCTGTATTTGTGACTAACACTCTTAACACAAGAACATAATTTGTTTACTTAGGTTAGATGAATTTGTTTAATTTGTTCTGTGATATTATTATTAATATGTCACCTTGTTTACATAAAAAGTGTAACAAAATTAAAATAAATTAAAAACTAAAACTCCACAATACACACAGTGCGCTTAGCCTTAATAGTACTCTGTGGTATAACTGTGACCGGACAGAGAAGTCAGAGTTAATACCTAAAAATTACAATAATATTTTAAAGAAATTTTATTTCATGATCTGAGATATACCGTACGCTGAAAGCTTACTTATAAGTTTCGCATGCCAGACCCTGTCAAATGCCCTCGAGACGTCTAAAGAGACGGCGACCGCTTTTCCGTTCTTTTCGATGGCCTCGCCTAAAATATCTGTAGCATACACGAGAAGGTCCCAGTGGACCTATTTTCCGGAAATCTGTACTGTACGCTAGAAGGTAAGGATCAATACACACAGCTTAATCTTGCAGAGCATGGAGGAGATTGAAATCGGTCTTCAATTGGCAGGATCGGCACGGCTACCTTTTTTGGGCACGGGTTGCACGTTTGCAAGCTACCAGGATTTTGAAATTATTCCAGTCTTAAAAGAGAGGCGATACGGACGTGTCAATACAGAAGACAACTCTCCATACCTCTCTGTTCGTGATGTGGATTTCAGGCATCGAAATATCGCAGTAAGGAAGATGTGGTGGAGAAGTATTGCCAGTGTCTAGATGCGAATTATCAGCAAACTAATACATTAAATAAACAAACAAACAATTACATACAGGCAGCTTACTGCCTGCTCTGCTGATAAGTCGAACTTTTGCCAACCCTTAGGTTTGCAGAAGTTCGACTCGATCGCTTTGTCAAAAGACCAGAAAGCCCGAATAAAAAAAAACAATATTAAAGTTATTAATTATTTATTTTTAATCGACTTCTTTAAAACATTCTATTGTCATTCTCCTTTGTCTGTTTCGTTTTCGTCAATGTTTACTAAAAAATATAGAAAAATTATTAGTATTGTATAATAAGAGAGGTGACAGGAAATAGGTAGAATAATTGTTCTTATCAAATCTTACTATCAATTGGCACTCCCTCGTCCATTGTAAATCCTTCTATACACTCAGGGCACATTGTAGTTTCACAGGGATTAGCCGTTGTAGTCGGGAACGATGGTGTTAGTTCAACAGGCGGTGGCTTAAATTACAAGAAACGTTTAGTATTATTCAACCATTACTAAAAAAACAAAATATATTTGAAAGTTTTACATCTTTTACAACAAATAATGTTAAATACCTCTAGTCTATATAAATACGAGAGTTTACAAGGATCCCAAGTAGTGCAAAGTGTGGCGTTATGCATCATATCTTTTCTGGGCTCGTCACCGAAATAGTCGAAGGTAATCACTATGTTGTTATCTATTGCACACTGTTTTAAGAAATCATTAACTGCCACCTGAAATGAGCAATTGGCAATTACGTTTAAAAAACACAGTATGTAGAAATTAGAATGTTAAAAAAGAACCTAAGAAATGACAATTTTAAAGATTTTACCTTTGTTTTGTTACCACAATCCAAAGTACCATTTTGAAAATAATTATTCTCCCGCTCTCCATTCCCAAGACAGAACATCCATCCCTCGTGAAACGAATATTCGATGGGAGCAACTTCGGCTTCTATACAAGGATCCACCGGCACCGGAATAGAAGACTTGCCGTATGTACATTTTCTTTCGTGCATGTTGGCCTGTACTCTATAGGCATCCAAGTCGGGCTCGGACCCTTCGGGGCAATTATAGTAGTTACCTATAAAATGGGTAGGTAATGTAAAACTCAACAGTCATTTAATACTATTATTATTATTATGGCTCCCCGACCTTAAACCTTTCTCGTTTGTAACTTACCATTCTGTATAATATACGTTGTCTTGACGGTTGCTGTAATGACGGTCCGTACGGTGAGTCCGTTCCCGCCGCTCTTAATGTTCTCCATGAGCACCTCCTGGGCGGCGCGCTGCTCGCGGGACCACTTGGCCGCCTCCTCGGCCAGGATCTGACGACTCACCTTGCCTTCCGATTGGGTTGACTATTGCACATCGGACTACTTAGTTTAATAATGTTCTCTCGTAACCAAAAAATAAAAATACAACTAATTATTTATTGTGTTTAAATTACATACGCACTACTCGCCTTTTAGAATTTAGATTTATAATCGTTTTTATATTTTAGTAATTGTAAGCTAGCGTTTGTTATGCTTTAATATATTATGCTGTCTGTTTACATGCCTGAGGTGGACTTTCCATGATAACGTGAGGCCTTCCCAGAGTGTGTTGCCAAATCAGTTGTGCGGCCACTTTGTGTTTAGTGCTGTGGTGCAGAGGTTGTATCTGCAGAATTCCGTACCAGGCCAATTCTCGGTATACACTATCGGGCAGATAGCCAGTCTGTAATTATGAGTTTTTTTCTATGTTTAATTTCCGATCCTACCTACTTTTTTATGTATAAGTTTAATATCTTACCGGCATAAAGTCCATGTGCCACTGTAAAACAAAAAAAAATCTTAGTTATATCAAGTATGTATATTGAGTATATGAATTTGAATGATTAAGGGGTTACCTCTTCTTCGCTTGGCTCCGTCGGTCCAAAATCTAAAAATAAAAAATGTTAGTGAAATAAATAAGTTGTGATGTAATACTTAATTATATAACAAACTCTACCTTCATCATCCTGCTGCGAGGACATCACGAAAAGCTGAAAAAAATATTCATAAGTAACATCTTTTATGATCAATATATATATATCAATGTACCTGTAAAAATAACATTAAACTATATCCACTTTTTAAAAAACGCATAAAAACGAGCATTTTACTGCTTCGATATTCAACTAGAATAAGCTAACGAACCAACTTTTAAGTCAATTATCTAATTGGGTTGAACCAAACTACAAACTGCAATAAACTACTGCTTGTTAATTTTTTATCAAATTTTGATACTTTGATTAATTACTCCAAATAAATATATACATGTTTTGCAATTCGGTAGCATTTACCGTTTAAAACTTTTACGCATTTGCTTACAGAAGATCCTGTTTTTAATCGTTTGGTTCACTTAATAAAAAAAAAATAATAATGTTGAATACTTTAGCCACAAACTAAAATGCTTTGTTTGGTTAGTAGAAAACTAGGCAGACAAAACCAAAACCTTTCAATAATTTACATACCTACTATATGGCCCCATAATGTGTTTTGGATACAGCCAGCGAGGAAGCACGAGTGGCTTCTAAAGAAAGACTATTCCAACGTCTCGTCAAAGGGAGTTTATAATAAAAATTAAAAAGTAGATCTTAACGTACCTATCTCATGGATGTCTATATACTAGGCAATGCAAGACCCTATTATTATTAAAGTATAAAAATTTTACTGTTTATCAAAATACAATATATTTATATGTACTTATATATTTTTGCATATTTATGTTTATTTTTTTAGTTAAGTGTTTTAATAATAATGTATAATAGATTTCATACAAATATTAAAAAATATATCCTTTAACCTACAATTTCTGGTAGATCTCATGTATAAGTCATCCTCGATGAAAATTGTTTATACTATGTTACTATTTCTGTTTTTTCGTGCCAAAATAAATTAATTAAATATAATCTATAAATGTTTAAAGATATTTTACAACATTAATGTCGGTTCTGGCATTTTGTCAATGTTTATCTATAAAACACATTGATTAGGATTTTTTAAACAAACTTAATAGCTGATGTTACCACCGTCCCGATAAAGACGATCATATATCATATAAAATGCTTAATTCACCGAGACGGATAACGATACATTAGCTCAATTCCCAAAAGTCGCGGGTTTGAATCCCGGCCCGTATCGGTATAATTTACATTCTATACTATATTTATTTCAATAAGCTAAACATGGATATACATGGTTAAAGATATTATAAAACAATCTTTTCAATGTTTACCTATATAATATATTACATTACATAATATAAATGTAATATTTTGAATATATGACTATATTTTCATATTATTTTTTGCAATAGTAACTCGCAACCTCTTCAATAAAGTGTTGACAAAAATCAATACAAACGTAAGAATCTAAGGCTAAGGCGTTACCTTAGGTAAAAAAATGACATCTATCAACTTCAACTATATTAACAATTATCCCTAAGCAATTTTAATAATCATTAATATTTTGTCTGCCGAGTCTTTTATATGAATGATTCATATATATTTTTTTCAAGTTGGTGTTTATTCAATATTAGCAATTGGTTGTAGGGCCACAATATATTTTTTTAAGCAAGTGCCGATTTTAAAGCTTTCATGACACAAATAATAAAGAAAACAGTTCTACCACTTAAGTACTTGTAATGATGAATACTTTAGATAAGCAATTAGCCGATTTACGAATCTATGCTAATGAATTGGACGCAAAATTGCAAGATGATGTTAATGCAATTAAAAAGAAACCTTCTATCCCACCCAAAAAAAATAAACCACCTCTGCCTCAAATACCCCAAAGTTATACAGTAAAATCTGCTTGCGAACCATCTTATTCTTCTAGATTAGAATACGCCAGTCGTACTAGCTCTACATACTCCAATTTGGTGCCTGTAAAGAGCTGTATTGTAAGAAATTCAGCTCGAGTTAGGAGTGGTGATGTGCTTTTATACAGCAATTTGCTACCACCAGGTGGAACTAACCATGTTTACTCGAATTTGCAAATGCAGCGCAATGTTGATGGTTTTTACGACAGAGATGGACAGTCAGAAGTGTCAAGAATCACTGATTTAGGAGTCCAGTCAAATTATAGTGAACTGCGAAGACCTGGTTCAGCTTATCCACCTTCTTCAGCCTCTGTGAATGCTCAAGATTTTTCTACATATGGTGGTTCACAAACATCTTCAACATATGAGTCCCTCTATGAGCCTATAAATCCTCGACCATGCAGTCAATTATCTGGCACTTCTTTATATGGTGGTTATGTTGGTACTACTGTTGAACCTATACCAGAACCTGATGATGCTCTTTACTGTGGTAATTGTTACCATTGTGGAGAGAAGATCATGGGTGAGACTACAGGATGTACAGCTATGGAAAGAATATATCACATTAAATGTTTTTGCTGTCACCAGTGTAATATCAATTTGCAGGTATGTAAATAATTAAATTAATTATCAATTTTGCATTTTAATTCTTGTTTTATGCACAATGGTGGATGAATATGTAAACTTTAAATTCCATAATAAAATCTTTGAAAACTTTTTAATTTCAGGGAAGACCATTTTATACAATTCAAGGCAAGGCTTTGTGTGAAATGGATTACCTAGAAACTCTTGAGAAATGTTGTGTATGTAATGATCCCATCCTTGATCGCATATTGAGGGCAACAGGCAAACCCTACCATCCACGTTGCTTTACATGTGTAGTGTGCCAGAAGAGTCTTGATGGAATACCATTTACAGTAGATGCAGTCAACCGTATTCATTGTATTGACGATTTTCATAATAGGTAAAGTGTTCACAATATTAGGATTATATTAGATACTAACGATGTTTGAATGATGAGTTTGTGATCCTATTGAGAATTTACTCATTAAGAACTCAAGAATATTTATTTTTCTTTAAGATAAAAAATATATACAAATAAGTTATGGTATAGTTATTAATAATATTCAATATTTTGTAGGTATGCTCCACGTTGTGCTCTTTGTCGTGAGCCAATCATATCTGATGGTGGGACACAGGAAACTATCCGTATTGTTGCTTTGGACAAGAGCTTCCACTATGTATGCTACGCCTGTGAGGATTGTGGGGCATCATTATGCTCACGGGAAGAGGGGAGGGGTTGTTATCCTTTAGATGACCACTTATATTGTAAACAGTGTAATGCAAAACGCATTCAAGATTTATCTCGGAATATCAATTAAATTCCAATTTTTCATTTCTGCTAAGCTTCCAATAAAATACCTACTAGCTAATATTGAATGTTATGAATGCCATATGCTGTAAGTTACAAACTAAATGTACTATTTTCTTGTCAATGATGATGAAGAGAATTTTAAAGGCCATATTGCTCTTGTAGATTGTTGTGCTTAATTAAATAATAAGTGTAAGGTTCTTGTTTAGTCTGAACAAATTTCAGAGGCTACAAAATGAATACTCTAGTAATGTTACAGTGGGTGCTTTTATTTACATTTATTAACTTCCAAGAAAGTCATAGTCATCTTAAGATCCAATAACCAAATAAAAGGTTGCTACTTGTAAGATTATAATTATTCAATTCACAACACTGCCATATTATATTAAATTTGTATTTACCAGAAATATTTTCGTTCTGTCATATATAATAGTCTGGTTTTTACTTAGTTATATGGTAAATCTAAATTTACTCATAAAAAATAGAATATAGTATATACATATGCTAATTGTGTCAATAGTCATAGAAATAATGCTAATATGTATGAACCACTTAATATTTTAAACAACAAATAATCGTCCCAAAACTAGACAAATTAGTCATCAAAGATAACATGTAATTTTGGTAACTTGACAATTTTTCGATTTCAGTTCTAGTTAGTTAGTAAGGCTGTGTATAATAACCAATTTTACTTTAACAACTCATTCCACAGTATTAATATATTCAAAGGATTTTGAAATGTGATTTTTACTTTATATGTAATTGTTAGTTAGCTTTATATTTTATAATACTAAGTTTTAACCTATGTAAAGATGCCATTTAATGTATATAGAGAATGTAGGTTGTGTTTATAATATAAAAATGCTTAAGTACTTAACTGTTTATGTAATAATAATGCACTGAAGTCTGAAAACAAAACTTTTTTTTATCTGGTAAATAAGCCCGTTAAAATTAATTTTGTAGAGATGTTTGATTTATGAGTCATGAAAAACTATTAATGGTAAATATAATAGTATCTTATTTACCTTATGTAATAATTGTATGATAACTTTGTAGAAAGTTACTAGCATTTATATTTTATTACGCTTATGTTTTTACATTTTTATTTTTTAACAGATATACTGTTTCCACTGATATATATAGTTAGAACTAGCTAAATACTTGTCTTTCCTACCGATTTTAAGACTGGGAAATTCAGAATATACATAATATTTTTTTTTATAGTTAAGATCACAAGATTTGAGATTATACCCATATTGTATTAGTGTATTTTCTCGCAATATATATTATCAGTATTTATATCTCGTTTTATTGCCATTTAAACAAATTTTTTATCACTGTAAGATAGACATGATGGTGAAACTATTATAATAATTGCATAAATACGAGTTAAACTATGAGTCTGTGGTAAGGCATTTCACTCATGTCCATGTAGAGTTGGAATAAGAAAAAAAAAATACCTGCAGAGAGAAAGTAATGCGTTATATTTTACAACTTCATCGCTAAACAGATTTCGCTACTCCTAAGATGTAACTCTGTTTTAAAGCATAATAAAAACTGTTACCAAAATTAATTTTGTAGTTTAAAGTTATTATATATATAGAAAGAAAAATACATAACTCAGCAATTTTTATTTCTCATTTTGCATACTAACATATACAACACATTGTATAATGTATTTTTGAAGCGCTCGACTCAAATTGTCACATTAAACCTAAAACTAAGCTTACCATAAACAAGAAGACTTTGGCTTCTTTCCATTTTAAAACATTAAAATATTACTTCATCTAATTTGTCACCCTTTAATACAATTAAAAGAAAATGCAACCATCAACTTGCAGGGAAATTTAACAAATTACAAAATTTCGAAATCAACTATGTGATTACCTATATCATAGTTTTATTTTTGGCATACAATTGAAACAACGAACCACATATGTATAAATTTCCCGCACAAGTTTTGACATCAAATCAAAGTAAAAAACCAAAATGCCTGTCTGTACTCCACTTTACCCTTTTTCATTCATTAGAGTCACAGAATCATCAAAAATAAATGGAAATATAACATTTAAGAAAAAAGCAACTACTCTTTATGTCATTATAGTAAAATCGGCCAGAGTAGAAAGGGATCGTTTTCAAGATATTTTTTGTCAAGAAATACGGAACTCTTATAGAGATTCAAATTATTTTTAACCAGTCTATTAGTTGCTATTCAGTGCCCTACGTTATTTACAGTCGCTTTGCGGAGTCGGGCCGGTATTAACTAGAATTAAGCTTATAATGAAATATTTAATACATATTCAAGGGTCACATTCCATTTAATTCCCCCTTTAGTGAAAGATATACCTCTAACTTAATATATAACTCGAATTTACATCAACTAAGAAACATAATATTGGTGATGACCAATATTATGTTTCTAATATAAACACGCAATAGCTAATGTAAAATTTAATAAAAAACAAAATAACACAAAATGGAATTTGACCCCAATATCTTCAATTTCAGTATTATAAATATGTACACAAAAAAATGAAGGCACCCTTATTAATTTAATCCAATATTTTTACATTTTTACATAGTAGCCAAATTCTAAATTGCTTAAAGTAAAACTAATGTAGTGTCTTCTCTTAAATTGTAAGTATGTTTATATAGCTTTGAGATAGATTAGTTCCATAAAAACAATTTAGTTTGGAAACAAGTGACATGTGTAAGTAATGCGAGGGTCAGCCTACACTAAACACTGGGTGTACTTATATTGTACATATTAGTGATGATTATAACCAGTCCACCTATTTTGACATGCTCGAGTTAAAATTTTAACATTATTATGCAAAAATTTATCTCTTATAGCTAAATATTGTGGGAAAGAATATAAGATATAGAATCAGTATGTAGTGAATACACTGAATTATTACTTCTTACTTCATTAATATATACAGTTACATATATATATTTACATCTTAAAAGTAATAAAGCTTCAGGAGTTTAGAAATCGCTTTAAATTTCATAACAATGTAAAATTTAACTTAAGACTAAAATAAAACAAGCAAAATCATAGCTCAACGAATTGGTATCCGTTTTGTTTAAAGAGGGATTAAACATAGTCACGAAAATTATAAAAAAAATATTCAAATTAACATACTGTTTTTATACTTTGAGATCCACATGTAAATTGTAATTTTAAGTTAAATCAAAATATTGATATTAATTTTAATAATGAAAGTTCAACAACGAAATACTCAAACAGGGACAGTTACTACAATATTAGTTTAAAGTTACTGTTGCTAAGTTTTTAGTAATAAAAACCCACATATCACTGTACAAACTTATTGAAATAAATCGTGAGCATCAATAAAATTAATGAAATGAGACATCATTTCACATCTTTTTTTAACCAATGCTCTTAAAAGTGCAAGTCAGTTTAAGTGAGTACATGAAATAAATTTCATAACACCAATAGAAATTGTATGGTATATTTTTACCATTCCAGTGTGTTCTTTTTTGCTACTATATTGATCCCTCATGGGAACACCCTATAATAATGTTCACTATACACTCAAACTGTATACATATGTGATGGATAGATAAAATGTTGCAATTTTTGTATGTACAAACGTATGGCCCGTGACTACATTTTCTGGATCTAATGTTTTATATAGAGTTATAAGTGAGCGTTGTTATTTTTCGAAATCTATAGCAAACCATATGGTTTCCATAAAAATGTTAAGATAGAACTGTTGTTGCATATCAAGTGACATATTTATATAAAATATTTTTGTTTCAAAAATGAACTTTGTAAATACCCAGCACGAAGAAGCTTAACTTTATCTGAGAGTACTTTTCCGTCTCTCAGACTTCTCAGCACTGGGATTCCACTCGGTATCGTCGGGGTCGTCTCCTTCAAACACTAATGGCGATAATGGAGATAGGGAACTAGTGTCCTCTTCCATTGTTAGGTCTGGATCTAAGTCTGGCTCTGGACTAATTGGTCGATATCCTTCTGGCATTGTAGATAGCATATCCTGGTATAGGTCATCTTTGAGTGGAAATTGTCTAGGCGAATAAGGTGGTACTGTCTGAAAATGTATATAAATATATATTTATTAGCTAGAGAATAAGGGGATCGGATGGTAATAAGTATGGCAAATTTGTAAATCTAACCATAAGTTAAGTCCATCTAATCTAAGAAGTACTGTTTAACAGATAAAAAATAGAGATTCTGTCAAATAAATAGGTTGTTACAATGTCTGATATTTAAGAGATATTGATTCCATTTTCTTGTATTTACTAATTCATTACAGTTAAGGTTTTTTCATGAACATTATTTTATTCAAATGGGACACCTATTAGTATGTATTAAAATTTATGCAAAATTTATATGTGGCTTATGTTTATGTATTAATGTGTATTTATTTTTATGTATGCTTACAATGTTTAAAACTTTTAGCCACCTATCTATGTGCACTAATATTAAATTCCTTTCAATATGGTTGTCTGGCAGAAATCGCCTTTAGGCGATAAGACCGCCTTTTGTATTTACCCTGTTTTTATTTGTAATTATATATGTATATTTTTTTATGTGGTATACAATAAAGAATATAAATAAATAAATAAATAAATTACGCTTATAGAAAATTGTTTCGACTTAGAATATGCCATATGTTACACAGTACCTTTTGTACTAATTAGATGAACTATAGTTATTTAGTATGATTGTTTCTTCTATTGTTTTACGACAGAACATATGATTTCATGGGAAGGATAAATTAAAGATAAAATGTTAAACACATATTTATATGTATGTAGTAATTAATGATACGCATACCTCATGAACGGGTGGCGAAGGTTGTCTGACTACAACTTCTGGTATGGGATCAAGACTTTCATCCTCAGTGTTACGACGTCGAGATCTCCGCTTGCGGAGATAACGGTTTCGTTCCCGTGTCTCAGCGCGCGTGTGTCTCGCGTGTACTGCCGCTTCAGATATATCTTCGTCCTACAATTTTACAACGGTACTAAATGTTAAGAGAATATCTAATATAATATTTTGAAACCTATTATTCAAATGCCAGCCATTTGAAGTCTGTTAAAACATTCGACTCCTAAAAGCTATGATGATAATCAGTAGCATATGAATAGCTAGCTATTAATTATAGAGAATATTACTATTAATTTACTTACATCACTCTCTATGGACATTCGGTTAGATCTAGATACGCCGTTATTGAGAGATGATTCTCGTATTTCCATTACACGCCATCTGCAATTACCATAAAATACGGACTTTAATACTATATTAAACTTCTTAAATATTTCTCAAATGTTCTTCAAATATTTACATTATGGACGAAGGTATGACTAAGTCAAAATCACTAAACTAAAACTGAATGGATTTTCACACATTACACTACTTTTTACATAGAAATCAATTTGAATGTAAGGTTTTGTGAACATTACACTGAACGCTGTTTTCTTGTCTTCTTATGACACAAGAGAGAACCTATTTTGAAAATCAGTATTGTACAATGTCCATATATTGTTAGATGTAATGTTGTATCGAAACTGAACTATGATTTAAAAATAAGAAGTAAAAGAGCATCCGTACTTAGGTGTAATGATCTCCTTGTAGGTGAGTATCTCTGGTCGGGTGTTGGCGGCCACGCTCTGCGGGATGACGATGTTGTCGATGTCGTACGACTGTCGTCGCCACATTCTCATCTCCGTGCTCGAGCGACCGCGCCCTCTGCTACGAGATCATTTTAAATGTTGAATTTTGGTTCAAAGTTAAAAGTAATAAATATTTTTCTAATGAAAACATTAAATAGGAGCAGACCTCTCCTGTCCCGAAGCACTGTCGTCGTCTCTATCTCGTTCCTTGACCTTCCGCGATAGAGGCGGACGTCCCCTTTTCAATTCTGTAAATGATGTACGTGTAATCGATACCATTAATTCTTTATATTTTACTTTAACGCGTGTCCAACGTATCGATTAGAAAATTTACTACATTCGTCGGCAAGGACCGGGATATCGAAACGGTCGAACGAAATTGGACGTAAATGAAAAGCGAAAAAATGAAAATCGATCCCATATAAAACTTCGGTTCGGTCTCCAAAATTATTCGAGAACACCCGGAGTGGACTCTCATTCGCTCGCTTCCGTTAGGAGAAAGAAAACAGAATTTAGGACTAGAGGGAGCGGTGTAGTCAAGGCGGTCTCACTGGTGGCGAGGCGGCGGTGTCTGGGCGGCGGCGGCGCTGGGGCAGGCGTGGCGCCGAGGGCGGGGCCAGGAGCGGGCGGATGACGTGGCGGGGCACCCGCCGGGGACCCGCGCCACCTAGACCTCATACGCGACCTGAACCACGACCGCGACGACAGCGCCGCTAGGTGCAGCGACGGGGAGAGCTCTGCAACGAGACGAGTGGAGTTATCATTTGTTATGGTATAATACGGGAATCGTGCAGTCCCGCATGTTGTTCTTCATTTATATCGATAATAAAATATTCAGTGACAAATATTACTTGACATATTTATATTAACATCGATGGCGCCGGGACTGTTCGGCCCGAGCGAATTTTTTTTTTTTGAGTAATGGAGCTACGCGGTAAATATGTATTTTTGATTAAAAAGGACCGCCAATTCCAAGCACGTAAGCGACGGATTAAAAGATCACTAGGTTATGTTTTGGATCGACGGCCGGACGGTTCGCCTCACGTAGAGCGACGACCGCCGAATTTTGAATTACGAAGCTCATCAGCAGACTACAATCGGATAGGTAAAGTGCAATCGGAGCTTCGGCGGTTACATAACACCATTCCCGTGAGTAGTTCAATGAATACCGCTACGTTCTGTAGTCGTACCGTGCGGCTCGCTGAGCACGGCGTGGTGTGCGGGGTCGACCCTCGCTCGCCTGTCTGCTGCGGGCAGGGTGCCTCGCGGCGGCGCAGGCTGCGTGGGCTCGGCGCGTCCCGTGCAGACGGCGCACGACGCGGCCACGCAGCGACACCTGGAACAGTTTTGTTATATTTAGTTTACACTAGTTTTGTGGCCACGCGCTCGAACCGTCCACTCGCACGCGGTCCGCGGCGGTTAGGTATCGGTACGTGCGTCGGACGCGTAAGCGATATTCGATTTACGGTTATCGAAACGGTCGACACAAAATGCCTATAAGTGTAGCGTAGTACAGTAGACCTAAAACGATCGTCACGTAACTCACCTTATATCCGAAGGTTTGGCGGCTTTATTGGTGGCGATGTGTAAATTGTGCATCTGTAGCAGCTTTCTTTTCTTGAACGCGTCCCTCCTGAGAGGTCGCAGGCGAGCACAAGTCTCTCCGGAAAGAATTCCTTCGTAGCCTCCGGGCGAAGATTCAAACTCAACTGGACCCTTTGCTTCTCGAACCTAAAAATATACTGTTTTATTAATATTCAATAAAATTATGGTTATGCAATAAGAATATGTGATACCATTTTCTTGTCATCCATCCGAGCCAGTATGTTTACTATGGCTACTGTAGATTATTTATAGCTATGTATGTACCTAACCAAACATCATAGAATTAATGTTGTGAATGCCCTTTACAAAAATCTTGCTAAAACTGGTATAATTGTGTATACTGTTGTGGAAATGAAAAAATGGAGTAAATTAAATATAATCTAAAAAAAAATCCAATCTTATCTCTATCAAATGATTCATATTCTATAATTTTCGACAGACAAAAAATCTGATTACTATTATGTATTATGCCAAAGAGCAATGACCTTATTTACCTTTGATAACAGATGGCCTTTGTGCCAATTAGTAGCAGATAGTTATCTTATATTTTAAATATTTCATAGGAAATAGTTATACATATTACTAGGATAAAGAAAAAATATTACAGTTTGCAATAAAAAAGTATCCATAAATGGTGGATTTATTTGGCTATTTTTTTAAGAGATTAAGTTGGTAAATATAACCTGGCCATTAACAAATGTTAACATTACAATCTTTTTAATAATTTATTGCTTAGAAAAGAACATTATTTGAATAAAAAAGTTTATAGAAAAAAGGTCAATGTCCTACTCTTACACACCATTCTGCTGATAAGATTAAATTTATTTCATTGAATTTGGTGAATTGTAACAACATTCAAAAGCTTAACCTATATTATCACATTCTAATTCACACAACTTTAGAAAAAGTACTTATTAGGCCAATTTATAGATGAATTACATCAAAATTAGTGAAGTTTATTATTAAACTGTATAATATGTAAAACATTTAATTTTATATAACATAGTATATAATAACTAATTAAATTACATATTTCGCCTGCTACTTGAAGTGATCTCGATAAAGTAGAGAAATTTAAAGATATGATATAATTTGTACATTAGCATTATAAGATTTAGTTTAGTTGCATTTCTCATTTAATATATTACAAATTAAATGCTTCATGCTAGAGCCAAGTTTTACACTTTTAAAGCTTGTATTCTTATAATCCCAGGCCAGCATTCTAAAATAACATTATAAATCTGACCTGCGCATGAAGTTCACTATGCTGCCGTATCTTGTACTCCAGCTCCTGTACTTGCACCTGCAACCAGCACCAGCGCGCTGCTACCGACGCACGCGCCTTCTGATACGAGTACAACGCCCGCTTTTCGCTGAAACCAGGGAATTTAATTCAATAAATAATTAGTTGTAACAAAATATATAGTGTGGTATAGTATAAAAACATATAACATTTAGGCACTAATTATCTGATGTAGTTTCTAAACACTGGTCGAGATAAACAAATTATTTATTTTTTTTATTTATTTATATCATATACCTAATTGTAATGGAACACAAAGATTGAGAATCAAATGTGTATTAACAAAAAACTTTAGAAGACATTATTCCATTCCATTATGAGACCAGTCTGACAATAAATTATTTAAAACTATCTTTTATTTAGAAACATTTATGATTTTAGATGATAAAAAAAGGTGTTATAGTAATGAGTATTATTTATACTATAAAGTTAATTATATTGGTTAATTTTTTCACTTAATTAATAAATAATATATCCTATTATTATCATTTAAGCTTGACTTATTTCCACCATTGGTCCCAAAACACAACAAATTATAAATAATATTCATATTTAGTAACTTAGACCAATATTGTTACTAATGATATTCAAATACTAATATATTCATATTAATGATATATACTAATGATATTCCAATTAATTTATTTATATGGAATATATCATTACTGCCTAATAAACAAAATAAACATATAAAAGTATTTATTAGACATAAATAAAAATTCTTGTTCTAATAATAAAAAAATAAAAAACTTACATTGGCATTGGTTGTTGATGAGGGTTGTTATAAGTAACTGTTTCATCATTGCTTTCGGCCCCCGAGGACGAGGCAGTGGCATCAGAATCCAGCTGTTGCTTGACCACTGATAAATGTGATCTCAGAGCACCAGCAGAATCCTCCAAACCTGTGAGGGTCCCTGATGGTATACCAATAGATGCAGATCTTGAGGCGTCACCCTTTGATGTTCCTGCTCTGTAATACTTGGGACCAACCACAGTACGAGATGCAGCACTAGCCTGTAAAGCAGCTGTTGTTTCTATTCTCTTTAACAGAGCTTTAAGTCCCATAGGTCTTCCACCACCATCTTTTCGAGCACCTTTTGTACATTTATCAAAGGTTTGAGAAGCCTCTTCTGAAATTCTTTTACCAATTGCTCTAGCTTGTAATATTCTTAACCTTCTCAACAAAAATGAGCATCTACGATCCAAGCGTGCCTGCATCAATCTAATCTTATCCTCTGTTGCATCACTCTCTGAATCTACAGGGTCAGCTAAGTCAAAGCCACTCAAGGGAAATATACCATCTGGGTCTCCTGTAGACAGAGAGTCACCTCCACTCTCCAAGGTTTTAATTGCCTGGAGGAGATCAGCTTGAACAAGGTCACTGTTACCTAAATCGACTAGGATTTGTTCCATTTCTTGGGAATCTTTTGCCAGGCTGGGTTGGTTCTGAAGCCCCATGTCGTCTTCCTCCATGGGTGTTGATAGGTTATCGACGGACGCTAGGGCCCGTCTCCGGTGGGATAACTTCTCGGTCTCGTCGACCGCGTCGTAGTGATTAAATTGAGGTGTCACCGTAAGCGCCGGGGCCATGACACGAGCGTCGCCCGCCGCGGACGCCGGCGCTAGATGCGTCAGGGCGGGCTTTCTACTTCACTCATCCCTAAATTATATAACGACCCACAGCACTCTTTCACCACACTAACACAATTTTGCACTGCACTGTTTTACTGGTGATCATTCTCAAGATCAACCTCCAGCCGGTTCACAATATATGTATTGTGAAAACTCAATGCGTGTGGCGCGCTTCTGAAAAATAACGATAACTCTGATTACAAGCCGGTCATTGTGTATACGGAAGAAACTCTACTATCACTAACTGCACATAAAATATAAACATATAGAAGTCATAATGAACATCTAAATATTACGATTTTTACCCACGTGATAATGAATCGAGTTTCTAGAGGCCGAATAGGTTTGTTTCTGTACGATACAGAACAGGAAATGATATAGTTTTTAAACACTTAAACCAATCACGAATACAACTTTATTTTTACATTACACTGTTAAATTACACAATACGGTTATGATAAATAATGACAACAAGGAAATTTTAATAGTAATGGCGGTGTAAGGCCTTAAACACTATTCAAATGCATAGGAATTCATTTCTTATGACGAAACATAACGTAGACCACACCAAACGCTACAAGCACTGAGCAAGTTCTGAATGTTAAAAAGAGATAGATAGATCTCCCATGTAATGGTACCTGCGCGGTAAAGTCAAATACGCAATAAAATAAAAGAACATTTTATTAAATGAAAGTAATAAACTAAGAATAATATTATAGTATAAAAAAAAACTATAAATATAAATACAAATTCAACAATGTAAAATCATTAACAAATTGATACAAAATTATAAGTTATGCACTTGACACTTCGTATGTTACCGCCACGCCACACACTAACAATAGACATACCGTAGGTGAAATTATGATGAAATAGTTAGAGATAAAGAAATTTATAAAATTTTTTAATTGGTAAAAATATATAAAAAAAACTAAATAATCGTATGTCGCGTAAACATTACTTCCATTTGTCTTGACATTTATTTTTAAATGTGTAAATATAACATGGAGCATTTATAAAGATAGATAATAATTATGAAATTAGTCATAATCTACATTATTTAATTAATTCTTTAAAGATATTGGGAAATAAAAATGTTGTTTCAAAACATTAGAAATCTTCTGCTTTTAGAATATATTTATTTTTTAATACTTGTACATATCCGTTTTTAAAAAGTTAATCGTATTTTTTTAAACGGATAAAATTAAATAGTCACATAATTTGTTCACTATGTTTTTTCAAACCTAGAATGAAATTTGCAAATATTTTAGTTTTCTTTAGCATAGGGTATGGAGTTGCCAGACAAGAAATAAATAATAAATGAATAGAAATAATAATAGAATAGAAATAATAATAGAATAGAAATAATAAATGAGTTTTTAAAAATTCATACACTATTATAATATGATGAAATACTTTATGTCCTCACAAAGTATCGTCTAAATTTTCAAAGACAAAGTATAAACCCATCCCTTGCGTAGTGTTATTAATGATTATTCAAATGCCGGACAAATACGTAAATTTAGACAGATACTGTTTAAACTAAAATATGTCATTCAGCAGTTCTAATTTCTTATTAGGACTGGTGAATGACGAAAGATTATAACGCCCTTAGAATTCGGACCTTGATGATTGTCACAACGTAGAAATATGCCATTCTTGAGCGGTCGTAAATGTATCATATAATATAAAAATAATACAAATTATGAACTAAGTTAAGCCAAAACGTACGTGATACACTCAAAGATCCTACAAATATATGCAAAATCTGAAATAATTTACATGAACAGTGACTGAACAAGTATACCTACTATTATTATAATCTAATAACAATGTATTATTGTTACACACACTTTTTTATTTAGTCTTAAGATCCAATTAATAAAACTAAATATTAAATAGTGTATTGTCTATTTAGCTTAAACTCACAACAAGTCAGGGATAAAACATAGGTTGCTATTGATTTGGTTTTTATTTAATGAAATTATTGATTGTTATGTGAAAATAAATCTTTAATTTATCTATTATACTTTAAATATTTTTTTCTATTTTGAATTATAGATCACTTTTTAAAACGATCAGTGCAATATCCTGAATCTTCCCTATACAATTACAATGGCTTTCTATCAAATTAATACTTAATATTATTTATTAAACACTGTAAAAATGTTTCTATCAGCTTCAAATTAATAATATGGTGCTGCAATTTTAAAATAACATAGGTATGTTTGGCATATTTATAAAATAGATTAATCATTATGTATTATTATACTATACTATATAGGCCCAGGTTAAAGCATATACATTGAAATTTATTGTAAATAAAATAACTACATTTAAGTTATATCTTACCTTTGGAGTATTGGACATGATAATTTTATATTCTTGAAAATGTTGGCCCATGCCTATAATTTCTTTCTTCTGCATCTTGTAGAGCACTTATGATCTAAAATACATACAAATTTAATAAAAAACAGGCTTATTTAAACCAATTGTACAATTTTGAAAACTCTTACAAAGCTGACAGATAACTGAAAATGACATCAAATATGCCTGTGAAATTGTCACTAATGTCAAAAAGAGATATAAACTAATATAAGTCTTAAAAGGTACAATACATAATATATATGCCTGCATATCTCAATTTAAAAGTATTTTTGCAATGTTTTACCAATTATTATTCTTTTTTATTGAAGGTTTAGTATTAGGAACCAATTCTGATCATCTAAAAAAAACTTTATTTCTGCCAGAATTTCATGTTTTTAAAGTATTTTTTATTAAGACAGTTAATGACACACTCCTTTTTTACATTACTTAAACAATTATTCTCAAAATGTTAGTAGGTACATTTATTTAAGTCCCAAGACTGAAATGTGAATATATATAGTAAAAATAAATTAGATCTTAAATCATAGTTTACTTAAGAACTCTTTGCTTTAAAAACAATATATAAAATTTGTATGTTTAATATAATTTTTATTCATATGATTTGTACTTTTCAAATACTTTCACATTTTAAGTTCATAAAGATATTTTAACCATTTTATGAAAAATATGCTTTCTAAAAAGAAACTATTTGATAGTTTGCGATTTCATCAGCATTTCTGGTAATAAAAAAAAGTATTTAAACAGCCGAAGTTAAAAACTGGGAATTTTTTATGTTTATATAATAGAGAAATAAATACTGTTGAGAAAAAAAATCAATCTCAATCCATATTACTTGTCAAGTTTACGTTTATTTAGTAATTATAGTAATAATTGAGTAAAATGTAACATATAACCTCGTTATTTTTAAGTTTAAAACTTTAAAGTTTAAATACTTGGGTGTTGTTGTTGGTTTATTAAATGCCATACAATTAAAATTATATAAAAGAATAATCAATATTCTATATTAGGATTTCTATTACATATCATAGCTACTATCTTAAATGGTTTTTTTTTTTCAGCAAGATAATGAGATTGTTAAGATCTTAAATGAAGATCATTGTTAGTACAACTTTAAATGACTCCTATTTAACAAGTTATTAATCCAAGTGTTTGTAATTTTAATAAGAAGCTACAGGCATCTTGTTTTTTCATAAAGTTAAATCTCTTTACTTAATAAAATATCTCTTAATAATTTATACATAAAAAATGTGTTACACACTATATTTTTTGTCATAATTAATTAACTAGCAAAAATAAAGACAACAACAAATACAGTATTGTAATTGATAATCTTGGTATCTGGATCCTAAAATACTTTTTAATGTGGCTTTAATGTATGTTTTAAACTACAATTTGAAACTATGATAATATTATTATATTACGTGTAATCATACAGGTTTTGCTTATTAAAAAATATTTAAATAATTTCACAATATTTTTATGCTATTAAATTAATAAATATGCTAGAAATATATATTAGCCTTAACTATTTATATTATTATACCTACCTTATTAAAAAACCGAGGAGTGTGCAAAATTTAAGAAAATATACGCACTATCTATAATTTTACTAATACTTGCCTGCTGCGGTATATGATTAGAATAAAGTTGGAGAATACTATTTGAAATTAAGAATCTAATAATAGCATATATTACACTATGTAGTTACATACTCTGTGGTCTGTGCAGTATTTGAAATTTGAATTCGACAGCCGACAGCGGAGAGGGTTCTACTTTCTAGACTATGAGAGTTGCCAATAAACAATAACTAATAAGTTTGACTATTTTTTTTATACACAAGTTTATAAACTTATCATTATCATATAGAAAAAAAATATATACCTAGATATGGTATTAATGATACAGTTTATAATAATTGATATTCTATGTGTTAAAAGCGGTTGTGCACAATAATTATCACAATATTCTGATGATATATATTTAATGAAACTCAATACGTCTGAATCGCTCGCCTATAAGTTTTAGACTAGCCAGTACCCATCCACATACAATGTTAAACAATCATAACACACCGCATACCTTACACCTCCACTCTTATTTAACTATACCTACTTACATTACTAACTTATATATATATAAAAAAAACATTTTTGTGCTAAAGATGAACCTACAAAGTACAAAGGACTGAAATATAAATTGAAGTATCTACTTTACTTGACTAAAATGTTTATACGCTATACTTACTACAATTACATTATTCGAACCTAATAACGGGTTTACGCAGCCTCTTGGGGCGGTTCACAGGCGTCTCAAGCCTAGGGATACATTCAAGTAGGTGTGGTTGTGCACCTAGCGGTGGTGTCTTCGGAGTACTGAATACATCGTCGCCGTACTCATTACCCATGTGCTCCGAATTAGCTGTTCGAGAGGGAAAAACATACGGTGCTTCCGTATAACTTACAGAAGCACTACCTAGTTCAGCTTCTTCCGTTAGAATTACTTCTGGAACAATCGTTTCTATTCCGACTTCATCCGGGCATGGAACATCAGACATGCGTGATCTACGTCGTAGTAGATATACATGTTTGGTACTATATATTAATAATAATAAACTTTATTCTCAAAAATAATTTTACAGTGCTTAATGTGGCTCTGACCCACGAAGTAGTAAAACCGTGTTTCGGGAGCCAGTTCCTTCCCATTTAGCGTAACATAAAGTTATGAAATATAAAAGAACATAATTTAAGTTTTTTTTTAAGTAATAAAAAACTGAGAAACTATTAATGTATAAGTGTGAAGGTCATCATTGTGTGAGTGTGTATCTGTGTGTGCGTGAGAGTGTGTGTGTATGTGTGGGTGTTTGTGTTAGGATGTCCATTCAATCACATTTTATTTTTTTAGAATGGATAGATTTTAGGTGTCTTTGTAAGTTAGGGTTTCCAACCATGCTATTACTATAGGTTTCAATTTAAAAATTGTGAGACTGCGTATGCTATGTGTGTTATTTAATATGTTGTACAGCCAAGGTGCAATAAAATCATAGTCCCTTTGGGCATAAACACTTCTCGTCACATTCGTCATTCTCAGGCGTGAATGTGTTCGCGTCTCATAATATTTTTCGGTAATTTCGTAGTATTGTGAAAACTATCAATGCATTTAAAAAAAAATATTTTTCTAACTGAGAATACTTTTGCCTTTTGAAATAACTTATTGGTGGGATGTCTAAATATAAGAGAGAGCAAAACTTTTTAAAGTGAACGTTGAGCGTGCGGGGGGGCTCGGGCCTCTTTCCATCGTTTGATCGCGTTGGAAAGTTGGCCTGGGCGTTGAGGGTGGTAGGGCGCAGGTCCTCCTTGCCGGGGTCGGCTGCGGAATTGCTCTTGGTACTTCTTTGATAGCAGAATGGACTGTGGAGAGGTTCCGTGGCTGTGTGGGGGGGAGTCCGCGGCGGTCGCTTTCTTGCTGAGGGAGTGGCTGTCTGCGGCGGTTAGGGTCTGGACCTCTTTCCACCAAGCACTTTAGAGAGGGTGCTTGGTGGGGAGACGGTCCGAGACGTTGCCTGTATTAATCGTAGCCGAGGGCGGCGCCACAGTTGCGCTTGGTGATGGTTAGTCTGGGCGTGGTGGGTTACCGACTTATGCCGTTTTCTTGCTGGTCTCGGCTGATCACCGTGGCCGGCGGTAAAGGCATGTCGGGTTCGACGTTGGGCCCCCTACGTGAGCGGACTTACGTTCGACTGTTGCAGTGAGGCTGTCTGCGCATCACTGGGTCTTATGGGAATGTGCTCTTCCAGGGGGTCTGACCGGTGGTCTCCTCTCGAGGAGATAACCGGCGGCGGAGCTGGACACGGTCAATGGTCGAGTCGGTATGTCCAACTGGTTCGATTCTGAGACTGAGTCCAGCTAGAAGGGGGTCTCAGCCCCCTTCAGAGGCAGCAGGCTTGGGTGGGGGGAAGGGGATCCCTCCACAATCTATCAAGTCTGCGAAAAGGGGATGGGTGCTCCTCGTTGCAGGGTGCCCTCTCCATGGATCACGTCGGGGCATCGCGGTGAGTGCGAAAGCGATCCCGTGGTGTCCCATTATGACGGCGGCGGCAACCGTCGGGTTTAGTGAGTAGGAGTCTCACATAACCACCTCCATCATCCCCTTGATGGAGGTGTGTATCCATGAGGATTCCTGACGTTAAAAAAAAATAAAATAAAAAGGGTCTTATAGATTTGTATTATAAGTTTAATGTTAGAAATGATCCTAAGATTTTTGAAGATTAAGATTTTGAAGAAGTATATTAACTTTCTTATACTTTTAGTAAGTAATAATATGTGCTCCGCCCAGTTTAGTTTGTCGTCAATTATAATTCCTAAGTATTTTATGTTAGGAACTCTTTGAAGCTCAACACAATTCCATTTATTATGTACCGACATACCGTTACGATTACAAGGATACATGTAAATGCGGATTGGAAGGTGTTTAGGGCTACTTGCATTTGTTTTACTATAACATAACAATTTTGTTTTACAATTATTTAATGAGAGTAAGTTGTCTTCTAGCCATGCTGTTATAGTGATCAATCCACTTTCAGCGTAAGTCCGTACCTCATTCCAGTTTTTACCGTGGACCAATATGACCGTATCATCTGCGAACATTTGTAAATCAGCAATTATGAGTTTTACTGTAGAGTGTACTACCCTGTGGTAAACCGTATAATGTAGAACTCCAATCGCTAACACAGTTGTTGAGGCGGAGACATTGTTTTCGGTCTGGTTACGTAATGCCGAAACCATGAAAAAACATTTCCTCAACACCAATATTTTCCATTCGTGAAAGTAAAATTGGAATAGATACAGTGTCGAACGCTTTTTGGATGTCTAAAAATATGAAAATACATTTTTCTCCACGATCCAAATGTGTTTTAATTAAAGTAATTAGCCTTAGGACAGCATCTTCTGCAGACCTATTGTGTCTAAAACCAAATTGATTTTCACCCAAAATATTTATTTTTTCTAGATAGTTGGTCAACCTCTTATTAGTAATTTTTTCTAAAATTGTTGAATGAGTGCTCACTAATGAAATGGGCCTGTAATAGGTGCATAGATTTATGTTTCCTGCCTTATATATGGGACAAACTAAGGCTTGTTTAAATATAGTAGAAAAAACTCCACACTCAAAGCTTAAATTACAGATATAAGCCAAGGGTTGCGAAAAAATGTCAACAACATTTTTTAAAAGTGCGAATGAAATTTTGTCAATACCAGAGGCGCAGTTTGTTTTGAGGCTATAAATTAAAGAGCAAATCTCTTTGGCGTCTGTTAAATTTAATGGAATTTGATAATGCATTATTATAGTTAACTTTTTTGGCCAACTCAACTTCGTTAGTAACCAACTTCTCTAATATATTATTAGCGAGATTACATCCGATGGAAGTGAAGAATTTAGACACCTCATTGAGCGAATCTTTGAGTTTTTAATGTTAAGAAGTTCATTTGAAGACGTGATGTTTTTATTTATATTACCTAATTATTTTATTATATTCCACGTTTCCAGCATATTACCGTTACATTCTTCAAATTCTCGGTAATTTGTCGACCATTTTCTTTCTTTACGTGGAAGCTTCGGGACCCTAATTGCTCACTATGTTCCATCGTAGTTGTTATTCTCCTTTACACATAGTAATTATTATAAAAGCATAAAATTCACATGTCTATAAGTTATAGTGGACATTATAATATCTCTTGACCTGATGATACTACTTTAAATGTGAATTTTAAGGCTTCTTTAGGTTAGAATTCATTGGAATAAATACTATATTTATAATAACAACATAATATTATTATACAAAATAACTTTCGTCAAATAATACGACTAAAAATAGAAGAATATGTTTATCTCTTTCATTTTCAACGTACGTAAGGGAAAAACAATGAACATATATGAAGTTGCTGCGATCGACCTAAGTTTTTTTCGATATAGTCTGAACTATTGGTATAAATTTGAACTCATACTACCAATGACAGCCAAAAACTCAGACTTTCTTGTTTGCAGGAAATTGGCCATACTCTACAATACTCTAAAACTCACACTAGGGGTACTGATTTCCATTTATTACGCCCTGTATAGTTCCTAAGCCACATAAGTTCGCCTAGTTCGAATAACGGTCGTGGGCTATCACCTACGTATTCCACTTGTGTATCGTGTTACGATATGCAAGAAGAAATGTTTGCAGAGCCTTTTCAAAATAATAAATTTAATAATGCATATAAGCATTTTCAAAATAATAATTAAATAATGAAATAGGCTTAATAATAAAAACTTGTATATGTGCTGAAAATATTATCTGCTGCCATTAATAGTATGTAGTCACTTTATAGTCATATTATCATACAATTTTCATTACAATTTTATGCATATTATACAACTGTGTAATAACTCTATGTTTATAATATATACTCTGTAATAGACAATAGTAGGTAGTCGTTACTCTTTCTTTCTTTCTTTCTTTAACTTTGTGGCAAAGCATTGCGTGCATTATGCCAATGGTCAAAACAGGGAAAAACTTTTGATGTTTTTAACACCCGTTATCGAAAATAATTTGGTGAATGATAACTTTCAGTAAAGCAATACTTTAAGAATACATAAATTTTTTTTGTATCCATGGTCATGACTCATGAATAAATTATTAAAAAATATATATTAACATACAATTTTACAGATAGGATATAAGAAAATTATAAATAAACATATTAGACTGTATTACTTAATAATAATTATATGTACATCATATAATTTATAAGGGTTGGAACTGTAAGAAGGCATAGCTAAATACACCAAATAATATAATAGGTAAGAAGCAACTGTATAAATAATAAAATAGTAATTGTATAAATAATAATATATGGTAATACTGATTAAAATTTTACAAAGTTAAATTTTGACTTCGTTAGAGATAATAAAATCTGTAAGGAATTGGTAGATGTTTTTATTGTTTTTATATAGTAGACAAGTTATTGAAGTTGGTAACGGAATTTGGGATTCTATTAAGGATTTAAACAGGACATCGTGTTTATAAAGAGGACATGAGAAAACTTAATCTCGATAAAATACTGGTAACTGTTCTATTAAATTTGACTGAGAAAAACCAAGGTTTAGATGGAATATTGGGTTGTATTCTGTTGTAATATGATCCTTTAAGTATACTACTTTTATTCCACAAATCTTGCCAAGAGGAATGTAAGGTTTGATTTGATATAGATTTCAAGTCTGGGCTGTAAATTTTATATGGAAAAACATCTCCATTCAAAATGGCATCTTTAGCCAATTCATCCGCCTTGCAATTGCCATAAATACCAACATGACCTGGAATCCATATCAAAACCACATCACACTGCATCTTATGGCAGCGATCTAGTATTTTTTTAATTTCGTAAATTAAAGGATGATGTATTTTTTTATGACAACAATTATGGATAGCTTGTAAAGTGCTTAGCGAGTCCGAAAATATTAGAGCTTTTGAAAGTTTAAATAATAAGACATATTCTATAGCTTTGTACACACCTAAGCATTCTCCTGAAAATATGTTACATTCCGACGGAAGTTTAACTTTTTGAATAATATTATATTGCGAGTGGTAAACTCCGACTCCTACATGGCTATGATCACTTTGCTTGGATGCGTCGCTAAATATAGTATGATAACTAGGGAATTCATTTTTGATAATTTGGTTGTAAAGAACCATTGCATTCGTTTCGTCTTTGTTAATACCAAAATTAAAAATAATTTTTGGTTTTCTTACAAGAGCTTCGAAATCACATGTAAAAATAGGCAATATTGCTGAGCGATGAATGGGAGCTGAAAGTGATAAATATTTTTTGTAACTAATTACAAAACATGGAATAGATTTATTACACCAATATGGTAAAATGTCAATCGATTGAGAAAGTACATGAAGTTTTTGTAAAATCGGGTGTTCTAAAAGCTGTACACATCGAAAAACGTATTGATCAGATAAATACTGGCGTCTTAAATGTAAGGGAGGTTCACCGCACTCTACTTGTAGGGCGTTTATTGGACTGGATTTCATTGCCCCACAAATGATACGTAAGCACTTGGATTGGATCAAGTCAAGTTTCTGAAGGGCTGATTTGTTACAAGGTTCAAGGATATAAGAACCATAATCTAAAATACTTCGTATAATAGCATTATAAATGAGCTTAAGATAAAATGGATGGGCGCCCCACCATATACCTGCTAAACATCGTAGAATATTGATTAATTTTTCACACTTATTGGCAACATAATTACAATGAGGGACGCCGGATAGTTTTGAGTCCAGTATAACACCTAAAAATTTTGTGCTTTCTTTTATTGGTATTGATTCATTATCAAAATTTACCGAAATTTTTGGAGGACATCGTAACCGTGTAAACAAAACTACGGAGCTTTTAGACGGTGAAATTTGTAACCCATTTTTCCCTAACCATGTTTGTAACATATTAAGAGACAGATTAATGTCTATGTTAGCTTGTTCAATGCTTTGATTTGTTGTGTAAAGAAGAAGGTCATCGGCATATTGTAAAATGTCAATATTGTTATTAATAGCTTTGTCCAAGTCGTATGTGTACACATTGTATAATAAAGGACTCAGTACTGATCCTTGCGGAAGACCCTTTGATAGGCACCTAGTGTGTTTTATATTATCTGAATAAATGTCAATTGATCTGTTAGACAAACTATTGGTAATAAAGACAATATATTTTTTCGGTACCTTTAAATGTATTAACTTTTGGATTAAAATTGGGATTACCACATTATCATATGCTGAACTAAGATCAAGAAAAACTGCAAGTACGGATTTATTCATGCTAAAGGCTAGTCTTATATCAGCATCTAAAAGGCTTATATTGTCCATAGTACTTCTAGCTTTTCGGAACCCGTACTGGTTACTTGATAAGTAATTATTACTCTCAAGATACCATTCGAGTCGATTTTTAACCAGATGTTCTAAAATTTTGATTAACACAGATGACAATGCAATGGGACGATAGGAAGAAGGTTCAGATGGATCCTTGTTAGGCTTTAAGATTGGGATGATTATTTGGGATTTCCATGATGATGGTATTTCACCTGAAACTAAGATACGGTTTATAATGTTTAAGTAATAAAGTAGAGCATTATGACTTAGATGACTAATAAAAGAATAAACAATACTATCATTCCCGGGAGCCGTGTCTTTTTTGACAGTATTTAATATGTTTTTAAGTTCTTGTAAGGTAAAATCCGGACAAAGATCAGATGAAGTTTCATCAAAGACATTTAACATATCCAAACTTACTTGTTCGTTCACCGTAGACGGAGATAAATGATTTAATAGTTTGTTAATTAAAGAAGGATGAACGGTAGTTGATGATGAGTCAATAAATACTGATCTAAATTTTTTTATGTTCAGCCAAACTATTGCTGGGGGGGTATCTGGAGAAATGGAAAGGCAGAACTTTTTCCAACTTTCTCTTTTTTTATTTTTAAATAGTTTTTTATTATTTTTTAATATATCTATGACAGCATCATAGTTATCATCATTAATATTGTTGCGATATTGTTTTTCAGCAGCCTTACGAGCCTTAATTGCTTCCTTGCATTCCTTGTCCCACCAAGGTGGGCAAGGAATATAAGTTGAACTGTTTACAACAGGAAATAGTTTATTGGCTGTGTTAACAACAATTTCAGTAAATATTTGAGACTCAGCATCTGTGTTTTGTATTAATGGGATATTTGAAATTTGATCGTCTATTAGTTTAGAAAATGTTTGCCAAATTTCATCACTAACATATTTAAGTTTATATTTTTTGTACACACGGTTATTGTTATGAGAAATATGTGTAGATGGCAAAGTTTTTATTATAATTGGGAAGTGATCACTTCCATAAGTTGACGATAGAACCGACCATGATAACCGAGGGACTAAAGAAGAAGAACATATACTTAAATCTACAGCACTATTTCCTGCTATTGGATTTGTTAGACGCGTTGGGGATCCAGAGTTTAACACGCATAGGTTATTTGAATCTACTAATTCTAATAAACGCTCACCGTAACAGTTAGATTTAGTACTACCCCAGGATTCGTGTTGACAGTTAAGGTCACCTAATATAATGAATGGTTTCGGTAGATTGCGTATCAATTCGTCAATTTTATTCAATATGGAAATCGAAGGATGAGGAATATATACAGAAATATAATTTACACTATTTACAGTAATACCTATGATTGAAAAATCATTACTATTTACAGGTAGAGATAACGTAGTAAAAGGTATACATTTTTTAACAAGTATGGCTACACCGCCGTAGCCATCAAATCGGTCTTGTCTGATGGTGACATAACCTTTAAATTTAAAAGTTAAACTTGGTTTTAACCAAGTTTCACATAAAGATACAAGAAAAGGATTGAAATTATTTAAGAGATATATTAAATCAGTTTTGTTACTGATTGCACTTCGGCAATTCCATTGAATAATGTTGTTTCTTTGTGTCATCATTAATAGATAATAATAAATTTGAGATTGATGCTAATACAGAGGCAATGTTGGGCGGTAAAGTAGTTTTGGATTGAGATAATGATTGCAGTAATGTCTTAATTTCGTCTATTAAGGATTTTTGTGTTTGCTGTGTTGTGTTTTCAATATTTTTGTTTGATAAAACACAACCATCAGGTGGTAAAGGCATTGTAAATTCACTCAAAATATTTTCATGTGCTGTTTTATCATAGCCTTTACTTCTTGGTGATGGGGCTCTAGGTTTACTAAATATAGTTTTTTTGTAAGAATTTTTTAAAGTGGATGGTGAATTTACAGATATATTTTCTACATTTGGTGTTGAAAGAATCTCAGCAAACGATTTTGACACTGCTGGGAAAAACTTAGAGGCTTCTGCATATGAAACACAATTTTGAGCCATGTGTGTTTTAATATTCATTTGATGTTTAAATTCTGGACAAGACTTACTAGTAGCCATGTGAGAACCTGAACATAAAAAGCATTTTATATAATCATCATCAAGCTTACATGTATCACCACTATGTTCCTGACCACATCTGAAACATTTGGGTTTGGATCTGCACTGTTGTTTTGTGTGACCAAAGCGACAACAATTATAACATTGTATGGTCGGGAAAATATATAAATCAACTGGTAAAGAATTAAAGCAAATAAATACTCGTTTTGGTAAGATTTGACCATCAAAATAAATTACCACGGACTGGGTAGGTTTCCATACTGGGGTACCTTCTACAATGACCTTATAATTAATTCTGCGTACCTTTATTATGCTGCCACAGCCAATTGGAACAGAGATGTTTTCAACGATTTCCTCTGGAGCCCATTCATTAGGGACACCCTTTATTATACCCACCCGAGTAATAGTAAAGGATGGTATGAAAGCCTTCAGTTTATTAAGGAAGAGTAACTCATTATCTAGGAAAGCATTTGCACTTACATAATTAGAAAAAGATAAAGAAATTCTATTACGTCCTATTCTTTTTATGCTGCCATTGATGATATTATTTATTTTACTCTGTTTCAGTATCTTACCAAAGCTTATAGGGTGTAATGTAGTTCCATCATTTAATGATGTTTGTAGTCTTTGTACATGAATAGTATAGGGTGATAAGTCATATTGATTAAAAACTCTTCTGCCTGTTGGTGTAGATGTTGTAGTGTTCGTATTGGTTGTTAATGGCAATATTTGATTATTTGTGACTGGAGTATGAGGGCTAACGATGTCCTGAATATTATTTTCCTCTTTACATACACAACCAATAGTCGTTTGGTTACCTAAGTTCTTACGTTTTTTTTTATTACATCCCTTACAGATTCTATGAGAGACGACTCGTTTTCTAGATTTGTTAACTGAACTAACAGAACTATCTGTTTCCATGCCAGATACATCACATTCTATTGTGACGAAGTTAACAGCCGGGGGGACGGTACCGCCAGGATCCGGCGGTTCATTCATAATAAAAAATTAATAAATTACTTACCTACTTGAAGAAACACTATTTATAAGAATATAATAAATAAAAATAAACTTATTTACACTACTTAACTATACTGAAACTTATTAAATAAAGAAAAATTAAATTTTAGCCAAAGAAAAACAACCGCGCATTTTCGAAGTTTCCCGCCGTTTTCGTCGTTACTCTTACTTAGAGGTGTGATAAACGGCTTTATCTGAACAACGAATTTAAGTTTAATGCTTGAATTTTTAAACAGGCTTATTAAAAAGCTTATTTTTCTAAAATGCTTTTCATATTTTTTATAAACATAAAAGAAAAATAAAGAAATTAACAAATGTTAAACAATGAACCCATGACTTTTTGTCGCGCCACCTAGCGGTGTCACGCTGTACTGAGATGCTTAACAGATGTAGTTATGTTTTTGTTAAGGTAAAACTAGATGGCGTTGTTAAAATTTCATGTAATAACGTTACGAGAACATTCGATCACAAAATATTATTATTATTTTTAATTTCAATTGTCTTATTTGAAAATTTATTCTTAAGGAGTAAACTCCAATATCAAATAAATAATAAAGAACTATTACACATTTGAATGTAATATTTTAAGTTTTAATTAATCACGAAAATAATTAATTAAAACCTAAAATATTTATTATTTTCAATGTAAGTAAACGATACATTTTTAATATATATATTATTAATAAAAGCTAATATAATACATAAAATGATTACTGATAAAATCAATATCAATATTAAAATGTGCCTTAGACACATAATTAGAACGATACATTTTCATCGAATTAAAAAAACCTAATATGCTCATGATTGTTGATAAATTCAATGAAAATATTAAATTGAGTCTTATCTCCATAGCTAGAAAGATACATTTTCATCGTATCAATAAAAGCTAATATGCTTATGATTATTGATGAAATCATTAAATATATGAAATTGGGTCTTATCATCGTAGTTAGAAAGATACATTTTCATCGTAGCAATAAAAGCTAAAATGCTTATGATTATTGACGAAATCAATAAAAATATTAAATTGAGTCTTATTTCTATACTTAGAAAGATACATTTTCATCGTATCAATAAAAGCTAAAATACTTATGATTATTGATGAAATTAATAAAAATATGAAATTGAGTCTTATTTCAATGCATAGAAAGTTACATTTTCCTCGTATTAACAAAAGCTAATATTCTAATGCTTGTTGCTAAAATCAATGAAAATATCAAATTGAGTCTTATTACTATAGACAGAATGGTACATTTTCATTATATGAATAAAAGCCAATACGCTCGTGCTTATTACGTTTGCTATTTCAGTTTTAAAGTGCATCTTTGAGCAAGCGGTTTAAGATTCCTTTTCAAATGGACGAATTGTTGTCAAAACATTTCAACGTTATCGGCTTAATATTTTAAACAGACTTTTGTGCTTACTCTGAAAAGCAGTTTTTATTAAATGCTTGAAGCTTAAGTTGCCTTCTCTACTCTTACTTGTTACTTGTCAATTTACAATTGAAAACCGGCCGCAGGCGCGTTTTGTTATTAACGTTGGGATTTGCTTTATATTTGGGAATCTAATAACCAGTATAAACTTTATAACTAAAATATATAGTTCAAAAAGATGTCAACGATAAATTTCGAAAGAAGTCAGCTGCATTCTACGCAGCTAACACCGATAAAATCAAGACGCTTAAGACATTTACTGAACAGAGAAGATACTTTAAATATGTCTCCGATACTCAACGAAACTTCAATTTTAAAAAATCTCAATGATACTAGTTTGAGACAGGTCCTTGAAGAATCTTCAATGATCATTCATACAGGAAACGCTGGGGATAGGATAAGTGAAGTATTTTTTGAAATAATACAGGCCAGTCGCCCAAGTGAGGTTTTAGACACTTTGGCAAGGTTAGCAAGAGCTTGCGGCGATTCACTTGAACTTGTTGAGCCATGGAACCGATACAATGCACAAAATTATTGGCTGGCTGAGGAAGCTAACACATGGAAACTTCTTTATTGTCTTTTTGCGGATTCCGTTACCGAGCATCCAGAGTCTATAAATGTTAGTTCAGAAGATACACTGTCTCAACAAACTTTAGTTAACGCATTGTTTCAATGTAATTCAGAAACACGACTATTGCAAGTTTTAGTTGACTGGCTAGAAGCAGCTGCTGCTTATCAGGAAGAAACTACCCAAACGTCAGCCCCAGTTATATGTAATAATATGAATTGGGGCAACCAACTTCATGAGTTATTGAATGAATCAGGTCTGTTTAACAGAGAGAAAAATAAATCAATGGCTACTTGTATGGATCCTGATGCACAAAGATACCAAAACAAAGCTTTTCACTCTGACAATAAAAAAGATGACTATGATTTATGTAAAAGAATATTTACAGAAGTGAGATGTGGTAAGTTTAATGAAGCAATTTCTCAGTGTATTAGTGCTGGACAGGCTTGGCGTGGTGCTGTACTGCAAGGATGGAAATTACTTCATTATGAAAAGGGAGAGAATGGATCTATTGAAGTTCATGGAAACTCTTCAAGGGACTTATGGAAATGGTGTGCTCTAGGTATTGCAAATAATGTCTCTGAAAACATTCATTATAGGGCTACTATTGGAATATTGTGTGGCCATCTACAAAGTGCTATACCAGCTTGCCAGGATAAATGGGAAGATTTGTTGTGGGCTCATTTGAGGGTACAAATTGAAGCCAGAGTGGATAAATTCTTACATGAAGATCATACTACAGCTGAAGGTTGTACTACACCGTCTGATATCCTTGAATTGTTACAAAGTGACCCACCCATAGAGGAGTTGTCATTACAACAAGTTTTTAATGCCATAAAGTGTTTGATGGATGGTAAAAGAGAGTCAAACTATCAAACATGCCAGAGGTATTTAATGCTAGGTCAAATAAGAACAATTATGCAAGATTCTTTACAATGGATACAAAATAGTGAAGACCCCTTTATAAGATTTCTTGCTCATTTAGTACTGGTCCTCAGGCAAATGGGTAAAGACCCTCAACATGATATTGGAGATACCATTTTGGAAAAATATGTGAAACAACTTATTTACGGCTTGGTTGAAGTTTCCTGCGAACATCTTGAACTTATTGCTTATTATACATCTACAGTTCCTATTGCAAGACAAATTATTTTATATGCAGAACTTATGGATCGCATACAAAAAAGTGAACATAGAAGAGAGATTGTCCAAGCTGGTATCAAAGCTGGCATTGATGTTGCTGCATCAGCTCGAGTTGCCATCAAAAAAGCAATCACTGATATACAACAAGGTTATGAAAATGTAGATATGACCTTTACACATACTACTGCCACAGAAAAGGAAAAGACACTTATAACTATTTCATCACTAGAATGGTTATCACTTATAGCTAAACAATTTGATGAAGCTCTATGGTTGAGTAATGCTATGATTAGAACATTTATTTCTATTGGAAATACTGCTGCTGCATTGCAATGTGTTTCTAGTGTGAGGGAGATGTTTGCTGAATATGTAGAAAGATCTTCAGAAAATTCTTCAGAATTAAGAGAACATCTATGTTTGAAAGCATATTTAGAGGCACTGGAAGGGTTTGCTACTTGGTATAGACATTTTATTAGTGGACAACCAAAAGATGTTGAACCTTTAGCTCCAAATTCGTCGTTTTCTGATAAAGTTTATCATGAGCAAAGGTGTGCACAAGTAGAGGAGCAGAAGGCAAAGTGGAGAAATGCTATATTACACCAATCCCGGCACACTAAAAATCTACTATACAATGTATTATTGTTTCCGGGAGGATGGCTGCAAGATGAAAATGATAGTCAGGCTTCTCAAAATTTTACTATAGAAGAAAGAGATGAGAGAACAAAACAATTAGATACTCTTCGACGTCTTTGTATACCAGAAGTGTGTATTTTAATTTTAAAGATCTTGCAAAGTGGTGATGATATTGAACAACATAAGGAGGCAGTCAAACTTTGTGACTTAATAGCTGATGAAAACCGTAACTTGTATGAAGTGTTTACGAAAAATAAACTATTAGAAATATTAGATAGGATAAAAGAATCATCTTTACTTTTGTTAGAGAAGGGTAGGGATATTTTTGGTTATGAATTAAATGAGTAATTTTTATCATTAATAAATAAATGTAACATAAACAGAGTTTTTTTTTATTAAAACTTGGGTTTGTCATAAAACATTTTTAGAAAATAAAAAATATTGTACACATTTTGAGTAAATAAATTAGTCTAATTTTATACAAATATTTTATATAAAACTATACAAATTATGGTCTAAGTTACTGTCACAGGGTTTAAATTGATAAGGTCATTACTGCTTTCAGCGAGTTCTGTTATTGAAACTCTTCCTCTTTGCTTTATGAACTTAGCAACATCCTCAAGTTCCTTTTGTGATATGTAAATAAACTTGCCTCTGTCATCAATAACTCCCGGTAATTCCCCTGATGTTTGTAGATCACTTATTCTGTCAATAGCAGCTTGTGTTTTCATCTTAAAATGACTTGCAAGATCTTCTAGTAAAACAACTTTTTGTGTCTGCAAGGTGAAAGTACATGTGATATTCACAAGTATAACTAAGTATAACAATATTCACAGGTATAAGTACAATAAAGTTTTTATAGTCTGAATCTTTATACTTTTATATAAATGTTATGGTTATATTTGTTGAAAATTTAAATTCAAATAAATTTTATTTCATAAGTATGATTTAAAATAAAGAGATATATTCATTTGTCCATTTGATCTCTTATTATATGTATTTCTTATTAAGTTCAATTTATGATTTGCGGCACCAACTGTATTTATAGTAGTAGTAGTAGTTTAATGTAGTAATTATCATAAGATATCCAAAATATTACACCAATAATTCAACTTTAAACTGTATGTTAATTCAAGAAAATGATTAACAGTGAGTATAAAAGAGTCTACCTTAATGTAATCAATGAACTCCTTTAGACCATTCTCCTGGTATTCTTCACCCTCCTCATAGCCCTCCCCTTCTACAGTGAATGCAGCCCTCATAGCTTCATATTCCTCTTGTTCACGTTTTTTACGTTCTTCTTCTGCTTGCTTTGCTGCTTCTTCAATTTTATGTTCTTCTTGCTGTCATTTTTTAAAAGGTAAATAAATAAATAAACAAGAAAAGCTAAATACAATATTTACATTCCACTTTTTTCCACTATATGATGCTAAGGTGCATTTATAAACAAAACCAATATATGATGCAGTTTTAACTTACCTCTCTTTTCTCATCTGCCTTCTTTCTTTCTTCTTCCAAGTCCTCCTCACGTTTTTTTCTCATTTCTCTCATTTGCTCTTCAGCTTCTCTTGCCTTCTTTTTTTCCATTTTTGCCTCCAACTTTGCTCTTTTCTAGAAAAAATAAAATTTTATTTTTTAAACTTTTTAAACTAATATTATACTGAAAATCTTACTAGCTGATATCTTCAAAAAAAAAAACAACAAGCAAATAAATGTATGTGTGTATATCAATGGCTCTGGCTATATTGATCTAAGCAAATAAAATTAGCCTTAGAACTGTTGATATATATATTTACAATGTAACTCTAAATAACCCACCTTAGCACCCATTTTATCATCAAACTCCAGTTTTTCAGCTTCAGGAATGCCATCTTCAGCTTCCTCTGCTGCATATGGTTCTTCTTCTATTAGAGGGGCTTGATGGCGGGCAGCTAAAAATAACATAAGTTAAAATAAAATCAAAATCGTTATGGTAGTTCAATGCTTATTTCTAAGATTACAAAAAGTATATCTAAAGGGCATTTGGTAAAAAAATGTTTATACAATGGTAATAGCCAGTATATAATGCATTTTAAATATAAAAAATATATTATTTACCATTAGCCCTCATTCTAGCCCTTTGGTTTCTAACCGCCTGGACTCTACCTGGTCCACCATCTCTTTGTGCAACTGCTCTCGGCCTGCCTGCATCTAGACATAGTTTAATAATCATTATAATAACAGTCATATAAGTTGTAAAAATTAACATTTACAATTCCCATACTGTTATAGCATAATTAAAAAAAAACAGAAATATATACTGACTTGGTGTTTTTCCTTGAAATTTAGGAAATAGTATTATTGTTAATACTATTAAAAATATAGCAGTTATACCAGCTGCCACTATATAAGGAAGCATCTTTGAAGGTTACCTATCTCGTTTATATTTTTATTATTAGCTTTACACGAAACGAAAACGTGTCTTCTACAAGGATTCGTGGCGTTGTTTATAACTTAAATATAGAATAAACTCTTTTAACTTTTTACAAAATCTAAATCGCTATTTCTCTAATATTTTTGTCATGAAATTGACATTAAACGTCAGCACTCGGCATGTAAAAGGTACGTTTAATTTTTTTTAAAGGTATGTTTAATAATAATAATTTTATTATATATTTTTTTATATATATTTCTTAAGCCAAAGTTGGTAAGAAATTTTAACCTATATTATATATACTATACCATATTTAGTATTGGATACTGCTAATGGTTATTGGGCTATTTGAGGATTTTTTGATATATTGTAAATGGTTGAAAAGTGTGCACTTATATAATTAAATAATTTGATAGCAATTTGTAATATTTATAATTGATATTTAGTAATTACTACTATTGAAAGCAAAATATTTCAATCCAATGAACGCAACCACATACTTTTTTAAAAATAAGTTCGGAATTTTCAGATGACGTGTGTGACGTGTGACATTTCATTTGCATGTATAAATCGTAGGATAAACGATTAATGCCGACTTTTTAGCAGTAAAAAACAGTAAAAATGATTCTTTTAAATTTATCATCTTTTATATCTCTCATTCTATTTTTAGATGTAGCTTCAGCGCTTTATTTTCATATAGCAGAAGGAGAACGGAAATGTTTTATAGAAGAAATCCCAGATGACACTACAGTTATCGGTAAAGAACTGCTCTTTATTTTCGGCATTCATCTTATTTTCATTGTGTAAAACTAAATAATAAGTATTTTACACTATGGGACGATTATTGTTGATGAATACTAAATTGTTTTACAGTTAACTACAAAGTGGAGTTGTATGATCCTCGCTCCGGAGGTTTCATGCCGTCATCCCCTGGTATTGGCATGCATGTTGAAGTTCGTGACCCTAATGACCGTGTAGTGCTTTCTCGAGTGTATTCATCAGAGGGAATGATATCGTTTACATCCAATAACCCAGGAGAGCACGTAATTTGCATGTATTCAAACAGCACTTCTTGGTTCAGTGGTTCACAACTCCGAGTAAGTGATGATAAGCCTACTATTTTTAATTATAATCATTTAAGTATTTCAACATGTTATATGTGATCACCATATTACATATCTAAATAATTGAATCTTCATAAAAAAAATAAGAATTGCTTTATTTCTGATTGGAAATTAACATGTTATCCTTGGTAATATTGGATGTTTAAATTTAAACATGCAGCATTACATACTAGTTCACACCTGTGTAAACAGTTGCCTTCATAAATATGAGTAAACTATACAATTGTATGTTTTCTTTGTGTGTTGGTATTCTCACTCTAATATGTTAAAATGATTATTAATCAGGTTCATTTGGATATCCAAGTGGGTGAGCATGCAGTTGATTATGCCAATGTAGCACAGAAAGACAAACTCACGGAACTACAACTAAGAATAAGACAACTTCTTGATCAAGTTCATCAAATCACCAAGGAGCAAAGTTATCAACGGGTATATTCTTTAACAGTACATTATTTCAATGTTACAGCTTAAATATTGCATTTCTTTTTATCAACTTTAACACTGGCTGTAATATCTGTGATTACTTATTTGATCTGTCTGTCTGTCTGATCTGAATGATAAGGCCAACAACCAGAATATTAGACGAAAGGTGATGCATGCTACCTCATAATGTTGTTAGAGTTAAACTTCATGCTTTTGCAGTTATTAATTAGGGGTTACTCATCATCCATTAGAAGTAAAATCAGATGATATTTTACTTTAAATATAACCAGATTTCTAAAAGGATACAGTTAAAAAAACAATCTATTAAATAGTTTATTTAAAAGTTTATATCAAACTTATCTTGACAAACAATTTATGAAACATTTAAAAATAGACACATTATATGATATAATCATATTAATGTGTTGTTTCTTATTGCAGCACCGTGAAGAAAGATTTAGACAAACATCTGAAAGCACTAACCAAAGGGTCCTGTGGTGGAGCTTGATGCAAACTGGAGTCCTTGTTGGTATTGGTTATTGGCAAATGAGGCATCTCAAGAGCTTTTTTGAAGCGAAAAAATTAGTTTAATTAAAATTTGAATAAATACAATAGTCATACAAGATTTTCTGTTTATGTTTAAAAAATACATGACCTATACTTAATAACATTTATTACTTTCAAATAGTTTTGTTGTGATCTGTATTTTCATTAAAACATCATTGTAATTTTTGTTTTTTATTTTTACAAAATTAAATTTGCAATAATATATTTATTATTATATTTCTTTCATTTAATAAATTATCACCAAAACCTATAACCTAAATATGCCACAGTGCCAATGTGAATAATATTCAAATGATGCTTATGTATTAATTTGTACTTTAAATACATCGTCTAAATATTTAACAAATGCAGTTGGATTAGCTTTAGTAAATTTGGATAACCAATTAAAGTCCACAGTCTCTAAAGTACTCTCTAATGTATCACAAGTACAATAGTAAAGATGCCCATCTACTTGAAGCTGCTCGGCTAATTCCATTTGGTGGTTATCCATAAGATCTTCATTAACAACCACTAAGAGAGGCTTGTTTGCATCCAGTGCTTCTAAACAGCTCCCAGCCCCAGCATGACTTATTATTAAATCTGCATTATTCATATCGTCTTTTAGTGAATCTTTAAATCTATACATATTGATTTTGACATCTTCTTTTACATAAATTCTAGGTTCACAATTGCTATTTCCTATTTGAAATGTTATTTCTGTACAACCAAGCTTTTTCAATGCCTTGAGAATTGGAACTGTCTGGATATATTCACAAAGGAGGTTAAATTGGGTCGTTCCCACCGTTATAAAGCATTTTTTATAGTTAGGCTGCATTTTTGGTGGTATAAAACTGTATTATGCGTTTTTTATTTTCCACAATTTATATGAGTTCAATTTTATGTTTTGATGCTTAATATTCAAAATAAATACTTTATATTAACTGTTTTATATTTAATTATTTGCAGGAAGTAGTACAAATTCTTTCATTCGGTACATCATATAATTTGTAATTTGTATACAACAACTTTAATTTCAACAATTTCAACTATCATCTATCAAATGTCAATTGTCTTTCTTTCTTTCTTTCTTTAAATTATGGCAATCTCGAGGATTCGAATTCTGCCAATGTCCAGTCAGTCATGAGAGCATCACTTTAAATAGTTGATCGGTAATTTTTGTAACTACACTATTCAAGTTCCTAAAACAACATAAAGAATTAAACCATCACCATAGTTAGTAAATTAACAATATCTATTTACAATTTTAATTTGTTATGTTTAATAAAATTACACAGAACTATAATAAAAGGAGTAAAAGAAAGAGCAAGAAGGGATTTGAAATCAGAGGGACGTTGTCAATTTTATTGTCAATGTCAATTGTCAATTGAATTTACATTTGACGTATCTGCTACAGCTGACATTTATTTTGACGAATATAGATTATAGACTTCCTGAGTCTGTATTTTATGAGGAAGACACATACATACATATGGATGTATCATGGAAAAAAATTCTTAAAATGGGAAACGGTACGCATAGAGTTATTGTATAATAAGTCTATGAAGGCACGGCGTCGAACCTTCAGGACGGTATGAAGTCCATATATGTAGTAAAATAATTGTTATAAAATTTTACACGCTACCAAATTGGAGGTTATGAATATTCTGTCTACTCTTTTTATAACTAGCGAAATTGACAAAAATCTCTAAACGAAAATTGGTGGGATAACTGCGCGTTTGTATTGTCGCGCACACAATATTTATGTAACAAATATAATTTTTTATACTTATTTTAAACAGTACGTTGGTATTTTTGTTGGTATAAATTTATTAAATACCTAAAAGTCGTATCGTGTTAATTTAAAATTCATATTGTAAAAAATTGTTGATAATTTTATTTTTTTTACCTACCTAAGGTATTTAGGATATGATTTATTAAAGTTTATGAGGATTACGTATAGTAATAAGAACTATTAAAATTTATTTTATTAACTATGTCTGTGTCTTCTAAAAACGGATCCTTTTTAATTCTAAAATAATGTAGTTATTTGTTCTCGCCAAAAATTCAAAAGAATAAAGAAGAATGGAAAGTAATACTAATTCTTTTTAATACTAAAATAATGTAGCACTTTCTATTCTCGAGGAGAATAAAAAAAATTAAAAAAAAAATGTTTAAAATTATTTAATGCTCTTTAAATCACGTTTCCTCAGAGAATACGGCAGAATAAAAGAGGATTAGAATTCCCTTTCTTTTTTAATACTCTTTACTTCTAAAATTTTACTTCTTTTGTTTAAAACAGGTAGTAGAGACTGGCGTTTCGGAAGTGCACATTTTAATTATGCCTGTTTAAAATAAAAAAAAATTGAATTTAAAGGTCAAATGTGAAGAAAAGTCAACGTCATATGGAGGTTACGCCGGCGCAGACCGTATATTTTTTATAATAAAATAAAACGTGGCACCTTACTTGGGGATACACTAATAAAACTTTAAACATATTTTATTTAACTGGAGAAGAGTACATTTTTAATTCTTTGCTTCAACAGAGAAAGTACGAACACAATCGAATAGTTTACAAAAAGAATTATAAAGTCAGTTCCACTGCCGTTAACTCCTCAGAGCGATGCCGGTGTCTAAAAGGTATGCAGCGGTGGTACTGCAAATTCAAATGAACCAAAGAACCGGTAGTCTGTGTAAACGTCTACAAAAGTCTTAGCAATTAAAATGTTTTGTCTTATATTATTTGTTATTGTAATTAGTTTTTGTTTAACATATTAATAATAAGTGCAACTTTACAACTTTCAACAAATCCAAAAGGACTAGTCATGATAGGCACTCATCAAGTTTTGCATGTTTAATTTGGCCTCTTTTTGTACTAAGACATTCAGAAAGTTTTGAGAAGGAATAAATGTTCTATGACTTGTAATAAATCTCTTGAAAGTGCTTTCCATCAGAGTATGTACATAGTTTCATGCGTCGGAACCAATCTTCAAACTGCATTTGCAGTATGATTTACTTCAAAGCATATTTTACAGCTTGCAACAGATACTTCCTCGATAGCCTTTTCGAACGCCTTGATCGCTACCTTCTGCCGGTGAATACAATAAGTATCCGCTTGTGGTGGTTTTTATTTTTACAGAAAAAGATAAAGTCTCACCATCTAGGAATAATCCGATTCAATTTGCAGATTGTGCAGAATCTGCTTTTTTGTAATTCACTAATTTAGCAAAAATATGGGAAAAATTACCACCACGTTTTTTACTTTAACTCAAATAATGACCTCTTATTTCTTCACCCTACAAATTCAAGCGACTGCATCTTGCCTTGTCATACCAGTGATTCCCAGTTGCTTTACCTTTCCCATAAAAGCTAATTAATGTCGATAATACAATTAGTCAGGTTTTAAGTTAATTTGAAGTAGTAAAAATGTATTGCACGTAAATGTACGCACCGCCGATCTGTTTTGTAAGATATAGGTAATTCGACCTATTTCCTATAAAAGGTCACAGTTGATTTTTTTTCTTACATAAAAAAACTCCTATCAGTCTGTCTGATGTTCTTAATAATATGGTATGGTATAAAAATATAAGAAATCCTATAATAACTAATACATCTCCAACTGAATAAATGTATTGCCTTTATAACTTATTTTCATTATTGAAAATATTAGAATTAAATTCATGAAAATAAAAAAAGATGTTCATAGGCTGATATTTGTTGGTTAAGGTTGATTACTGAAAATAAATAAGTATTTTTTTAAAATCAAATAAGCCGATAATGCACTTATGTGATATAGTCCAGTAGTAGTCACTCGACTGCGGCTCGTATACGGGCTGGCTCGACCGAGGTAGTACCATCCTCTCAGAAGATCAATATAAAGTAACTACTAGTTACTACAACATAAAGTACAATATAAAGTAACAACTAGTACAACTACAATATAAAGTAACGACTAGTAGTCGTTAGTGAGAGAACCGAACGCTCGAAACCTTTCCTTCTCATTCGCATAACTCATTGGTGACAACGCACCTAAAAATTTTGATTATTGCAGATGTTCGTGGACGATAGTAGCACTTACAATTGGGTAGAGTGTCTGTTCATTTGCAAACTGGTCTCCATAATCGATTTCCTCATCGGCGTTTTATGTAACTCAAACATTTAATTTAGACATACCACCAACTAATTGTAATACATAGAAACTAATATGTATATAATTATGAATTAAAGAAAACTTGGAATTGGAATCTAGATTATAATTGAACAATTTTCGAAGATAATGAAGTTTTTGTTTATATGAAAATTGAACGTAATAGAGTACGCCAAAGTGTTCAGTTTCGTAACTCTAGTCCTGAATTATTTATGCACGTATGACCTTTCATGCTTTTCTGTGAAAACTAGGGTGCTTATTCCTAAATAATTGTTATTTTCCTCTTTGAAGAAAGAACTTTATATAGCTATTGTATATAATATTATTACGCTTGGTTTCAAGCGCCGTGATCACAGAGGTTCCTGTAATTATATTAACTGGTTGCATATACCTAATTAGACAATAAAAATGTTGGTTATATTAAAGGATAGCAGATATTTATAGTCAAGCGCAGGAAATTGAATATTTCCGTCATTTAGAAACTCGGAAATAACTAACGTAACGCGACCGTAGATTCTATATTCATATTAAAATAAAATAATACTGAAATATTTTTCTATGTTCATCAATAAATAGAAGCATCCTTTATACGGCACCATTTCAGAAAAGATTTAACGAAAGTTCACGTGTCATTAACGAATTAACAACCACTTCGTTTATACGAAATGTGAACATGAACCACCTGCGGTCTTTGATTAAACCTTAAATAATAAAAAAAAATATATTGAAAAGTTATATTTTTTACCAATTATGAGTGGAACTTCATTTTTACATCACGCGGCTTGTAGTGTGATTGTGCAAAAAGAAAATGAAGATATGGATCATTTTGATTCTATGTGGTTACGGAAGAGGGGAGGACTTTCCGTCTCTTATAACAGCAAACGGGTCTATCGGTAAAATATATCTTTTGTACAATTTGCTTATTTCTAAACTTTAAATCTACCTAAAGAATTGATAGTTAGAATTTTACTCATTCTGAACGTTTATTAATTTAGATTCTATATCTTTGACGTTGCAACAAACAAAAACATTAATGTTTTTTTTTTACTGTCTAAGTTAAAGTTTGACTACATTCCACGTGAAGGAAAATGGAAATGTAGTTATAGGTGGTAAGGCGTTTATGTTTTATTCCTAACAATTCCGGAACATGTCTGAAAACATCTTCTATTATATTTACTTCTATTATATTTACGTACTCACTGATTGACTTTAGGATAGAAGTGTACGCAAATAATACAATTTTTTTTTTTTTTACTTCTCACGTATTGACCACATTATTATATTAGCTATTCAATTTCTAAGTCCGATATTTTGATGAATCTGGTCAACAGCTGTAGTATTAGATCGACAATTCTTGGGTGACGAGTACCAGACTATGCTGGATGATCTCAAGGATTACATCAAAGAGCTGGTGCGAGTTGAGCTTAAACACGGTGGAGTAAATGTCCACTACTATACTTGGACTTCTATTAGTCTTAAGAAAGGTGGGATAAAGTTTAATCTTAACATTATAGATCATTAGCAATCTATCTTAGAAAATGAAATTGCATAGTAACAAGAGATATGTTCCAAATAACAATCTTTCAGGCTTTTTGGCGGTATTTAGCATGGCATCATGCGAGGATACTTGGTCACTTTTTGCGCGAGCAGAAGAAGAGGAACTTCTATTGTTTGCTGTGACAGAAGTTGACTGTCCCCGTCTACCAGCAGACTCAGCGATTACTGTGACCTTTGCGAACCCAGGACAAGAACTACCGCAAATATTATTAGACTTGAGAACGAGACAGGCGTTTAATTGGAAATCGGCAGTTATTTTACATGATGATACGTTGAGTAAGTCTGTCGGAGATCATAATTATATTTGTATTAATAGGCTTTACATTAGGCATTATATTGTGATATATAATGACATTCGTAATTTTATATCAGGTTTTGATTTCTGTTAAAAATTTTCCTGTTTGTAACAAACCGATATGATTAGTACTGTAGTTTTGGTTTTGATTGAAGTCTTACTTGGAATATAGTTTTACATATAATATAGTTTTGTACAAGATAATGTATATTTTTATCCATCAGATAGAGATATGGTCTCCCGCGTGGTGGAATCCTTGACATCCCAAATAGAACTTGTGTCCTCTATATCAGTCACTGTCTTTAAAATGAAACATGAAGTAAATGAATATTTACGAAGAAAAGAGGTGTATAGAGTGTTGTCGAAATTACCAGTAAAATATATAGGTAAATAATATGTTGACATTTTTAATAAAAAGGAGTTGAATTCGAAACTACATTTTGGACAATTCTAACCTACCGAATAGAAAGTCTTATGCACTTCTTAAGTTTTTAGTATAATACACTTAATAAATATAACATTAACTATAAAAATATATATTTACGTAATTGAAGATAACAATAACAAATCCTACTTAGTAATGCACATTAGCATTATTATAATGAAATTTAAAATCCAGGTGAGAACTTCATAGCCATTGTGACCACCGAAGTTATGTCCACCATCTCCGAGATTGCGCGGGAGTTACACATGTCACACACACTGGCGCAGTGGCTGTACGTGGTGTCGGACACGGATGCACACACCGGCAATATTACTAACTTGATAAACGATTTGTATGAGGGAGAGAACATCGCTTATGTGTTTAATATTACTGATAACCGTGAGGGGTGTAAGGTAAACTAGGTTATTGTTATTTTAGAATCTAAAAATAGGCAAGAAAAAACAACAAACACTAACAATATCTAGTAACATGCAGACGATAACTTCTGATAGGTTTGTTTGTTAGTTGACTTCGAGCGTTTGTTAAGCGCCAGTATAATAATACAGTAATAATTGCTGATATGTGTTAAATCGCAGAATGGTCTAAAATGCTACGCCCAGGAGGTAATGAGGGCATTCATATTAGCATTAGACTTAGCGGTGCAGGAGGAAGTGGACGTAGCAGTACAGGTGTCGGACGAGGAGTGGGAGGCTATCCGACCCACCAAAATTCAGAGACGGAACACTTTGCTCAAGCAGATGCAGGTGACGCCGAATAAAAGTTTGCGTTAACCTCATCATTCTAGAATATCTAGTAATCGTAGAATGGTTCTTGTCTTAAATAGAAGTTTTAGTTTTCAGTTGATGTTTGGAAAAACATACTTATTAAAGTCGATGTTTGCCAATTATTATATTTATTATAACATATTAAAAATACCCCTTAGCAACATTTAACATCCGAAAGTTCTTGCGGAAACTGCAGCTTGTGGCGAGCGCAGGCTGCAGACACGTGGGGCGCCACGTACCAGCAGGCCGGTCGTGTACACAACGCCACCAGCGCGCTCATTGAAAATGTCAATCTTTTACAGGTCGGTATCTACTATACTTTAAACCGGTACCGTCTAGAGCCCAGTTTTTTGGACGAGTAAAATTCAACTAATACGTATCCCTTAAATGTTCTGTTTAGTCATGAATCACTAATGACTTCGTTTGGCGTCATGAACGGTCGTTCTTCTGCCCATATGGTAGAACTGACCCTGGTTCGACATATCATTATATGTGTATCAATCATTCTGCTTCTAATTTCTATAAACACTTTGGTGCTTTTTTCGGTTGAATGGACTCTAAAGAATCCGAAACGATCTAAGTGTTCTATTTTTATTATTTCATGCTTAGAACATGTTAATTTAAATTTTCAGTAAGTGCGTAATTATTAAAGAGTTTATTAACTTGATACACAACTACTTACATAAACTAAAAAAAATGTTCTATTAAAGGTTGGTATATGGCGTCCCATCGATGGTATCAAATTCGAGGATGTCCTTTTACCTCATGTACAACATGGCTTCCGGGGCAAGGAACTACCCATCATGACATATCATGTAAGTTTTAAAACATAAATATACTAAACATCAGTTTTAAAAAAAATATAAACTCATTCAAACGCTATTTTGTAAATCTATATATATAAAAGAAAGTCGTGTTAGTTACACCACTTATAACTCAAGAACGGCTGAACCGATTTAGCTGAAAATTGGCATGGAGGTAGTTTAGAGCCAGGAGAAGGACATAGGATACCCCGTTTTTTATCCCGTTCGACAGCATTCCCGTGTGACTTGACATGAAACGTCAGTCACTATAAAACGTGGTATAAAAACAAAAAGAATCAGACTTGGAATAACAAAACGCAAATCACAGCTATGTAAGTGACGTTTAATGACAGCTATGTAATGAAGTATGGATGACAATAAGATATTTGTAAGAAATCAATAATAAAACTATTTCTATTAAATTAATAATTAACAATTACAATGTAATGATAGTGCCAGTATATTATATGCGTTAAATCTTCAAACTATTGAAGAACCAACGTGTAATATTGCAAAACACTCAGCAATGGCCACCTCAGTTTTAGCGGTATCGAAAATCATCATCTGGGACGAATGCACAATGGCGCATAAACGTGCATTAGAAGCACTTAACCGAACATTAAAAGATTTACGCAATGACTCAAGATGTTTTGGAGGAGCAATGATTTTACTGTCTGGCGATTTCCGCCAAATACTTCCAGTAATTCCAAGATCTACGGCTGCCAACGAAATAAACGCTTGCCTCAAATCGTCAAATCTATGGCGCTATGTGAAGAAACTGCAACTGACAACAAACATGAGAGTTACATTGGTTAATGATACATCTGCAGAATATTTCTCGGAGCAATTGCTGACTATCGGTAATGGTCAAGTACCTGTCGATGAATCGAGCGGATTAATATCATTTCCAAATAATTTCTGTAATTTCGTCTCATCAAAAGACGAACTTATCAACAATGTATTTCCAGAAATTATTTCTAAGTACAAAAATAATGAATGGTTGAGTGAGCGAGCAATTTTAGCGGCTAAGAATAAATATGTAGATGACCTAAACTACATAATTCAAAATAAGATCATTGGAACAATGCATTTATTCAAATCTATTGACTGCGTCACAAATGAAGATGAAGCCAACAACTATCCAATTGAATTTTTAAACCCTTTGGACGTGTCTGGCTTACCACCGCACAATTTACGCTTAAAGGTTAGCTCCGTGGTAATCATGCTTCGAAACATAAACCAACCAAAACTGTGCAACGGTACGCCTTTGGTGGTTAGAAAATTGATGAATAATGTGATTTACGCTACGATAATGATAGGAAAATCCAAAGGTGAGGAAGTTCTCATTAAGAGGATACCGATGATCCTAACCGATATGCCGTTTGAATTTAAAAGACTTCAATTTCCGATACGTCCTGCATTTGTCATGACCATCAACAAATCACAAGGCCAATCCTTGAAAGTTTGTGGATTAAATCTAGAACATTCATGTTTTTTCCATGGTCAATTATACGTGGCATGTTCACGGGTCGGAAGACCATCTGCGTTGTTTGTTTTTGCGCCTGATAATAAAACAAAAAATGTCGTGTATCACAAGGTACTTAAATGAAGAGCAACCTATGTACTAAAATACAGAAATAATTATGGATGATTAATGTAGGTATTTATTTTTTTTTGTATTTTTTCCAATTAGAAAATAAATCTGCTTATTTATTGCCATTAAGGCGGAACAAAGTTTGCCGGGTCAGCTAGTGTATATATATAACAGCAACTGCGATATATTACCACAACGTCTTCGGCAGGAGTCTTCCCAGGCATTAAAAATACACAGACACAGTATGACTTTTGTGTAAAAAAAATTCTTAGTAAATATATAGTTATCAGAGTTGTGTTCACATCTCACCGTTACAACAATATCAATTAAGTTACTAATTATTGTTAAAATAAAGTAATCCACGAGTAATACATTAAATTATTCACAACTTAATGTGTACAATTTATTAAAGAAAAATTAAAAAAGAAACGTAACATTCTACTTGGCACAACAGAAGCTAAATAATATAATTATATTGTTTATAGTGAAACCAGCTGGCAGCGCTTTTGGCGGGAAAGCCAATTTGAATTACTTAATTATTTAGCTGGCCAGCTTTTATCTATACTTGCAATACATTTTATTTGGATTTAAGAAATAATTTATGAACCTTTATTATTTGTTTAAGAAAACAGCATGAAACAAATGCTAAAACTAAAGCTTTTTGTTTTAAGCGAAATATCAAACCTAACCCAAAAGGAAATTTACAAAACACTATCTTATTAACCTTAAAACCCACTTATTTATTCACTACCCCTTCATTTTTATCATATCAGAAGAATCAAAAACACAATATTTAATAATGATCCACAGATTTTTTCTTTGACTTTCAAATCACAACGATGTTAAAGAAGTTTTCACTTTAAAAACAAGTGAATTTATCAAAACCATATTTTAGAATCCACCCTGGACAATACTAACTTACAACGCATCCGGTGTCCTCGTGGGTTACAGCGGTCTGTTGTTAGACATCGTTAGCCAGCTCGCCAAGAATAAAAATTTTACGTACGTTAATTAATTCATGTTATTGTAAATATTCAACAAAGTTTAAAATAATAAAATTGAATTTCAGTATACGTATACTTCTTCCTGAGGGTTCAAAACAGAACAATTCTAACGAAACGACGAATGAAGTTCGTAAATTTCTTTATTATAACAAATGTTTATGTTATGACCATGTATGGTAATAATTTATAATGATATAGATGACACATGGCGCTAGTTCACAGCTGATAATAGAAGCAGTGTCTAAGGGATATGTAGCTCTTGCGGCAGCAGCGTTTACTGTATTGCCTGAAGTTGATTCAGGTAAGGTGCCAATAAAAGAAAATGGCGCTTTTTTTTCTTAAAGTTCCTATAACCTTGGGAGAATGGAACCGCTTAATAAAGAAAGAAATTAATATGCAATTAAGTTTCCAAGGCAAATGAGGAAATAAGAATATCGAATTGTATACTTTAAGTCCTTATTCCTTAGCTCCTAAAACTTCGTAAAATAGATGCAATCGATAATTCATTAAGGAACCATAAAAATACTTACAAATATTATAAATAAATAAAGAATATAAAAATAAAGCGATACGTGCAGGCGTTTATTTTTCATTCCATATTTATTTAAAATACAAATAAGTTTAATATACATGTTTAAATATATTTTCAAACGTAGAAGCTTTACTTATTTAAAGATAATTTGTTATAATCCAGGAATAAACTATACTATTCCTGTAAGCACGCAGTCCTACTCATTTATAATAGCGCGTCCGCGAGAACTCAGCCGGGCCCTACTGTTCCTGCTGCCCTTCACCACTGGCGTAAGTATTATATAGGGATCAAATAGGTTAGTATTATATAGAGATCAAATAGAGAAATAGAGAGAGAGAGAGAGATCAAGAAAATATATATAATAGTAGTACATCTGAAAGTATATAAGATCCAGTAGTCGAGCCAATGCGATATGTAATTCATCATCTAGAATCTCTATGAAAACTAATTATGTTGATACAAGATGAACACACGTGCCACCGGTTTCCAGATACCTACTCGTTTGTAGTCAAATACAATAAATTACGTAGTAAAGTTTAGTAAACTATTATTTAATAGATACCGTATCGGGAGTGTGGCTGGCTTTGATATAATTTCAATTATTATTGAAATAAATATACGATAATACAATTTACATAATTGAATCCTATTTTTGGGTTGTAGATACAGTTATTTTAGCTATAGTTTATAACAGGAAGTCATCATATTGTACGCACCGTTTTTTTTAGACGTGGCTATGCCTAGGCTTCGCAGTAGTACTAATGGGACCCATGTTGTATGTCATACATCGCGCAAGTCCGTATTACGACGCGATGGAGATTACAAGGGAAGGAGGTCTTTCTACTATTCATAACTGTTTGTGGTATATATATGGAGCTTTGTTGCAACAAGGTACACTTTAATTATAGTGAGAACTGTACTGGCTTAAATTTATTAACTTCAAATTTAAGTAAATATTATATAAGGACTTCAATAAGATAGGTTTTATTGTTTTAAGTATTTTTGTGTTATTAGATATGTCACTTACTTTTTAGAACATTCATATGTTACTATTGCGAAGTTCATGTAGTTGACTCTAATGCTATCCCCTACTCTCCCCCTAATCTCCCTCTAATTCTTCTGAACTACTGAACCGATTGGCATCACATTTTTTAATTTGATACCAGCATTATCATCGATGGTTTAGCAACAAAAAGAATTGGAAAATTTACTAAGAAAATCATTGAATCTACGTTCAACTAACATTCAGAATGGCTGTCAACTTAGTTATTATTAAATAAAATCGAATTCTTTAGGTGGTATGTACTTACCACGTGCGGATAGTGGTCGTCTGGTAGTGGGCACATGGTGGCTGGTAGTGCTGGTGGTGGTGACCACGTACTCCGGAAATCTAGTGGTGTTCTTAACGTTCCCGAAGCTAGAGATACCAGTAACCACTGTCTCTGGGTTATTGGAGAGTAAAACCTACACCTGGTCTATTAGGAAGGGATCCTTCTTGGAATCCCAGTTGAAGGTATTAACAATTGATTTAATATAATATAGATTATGGACATTCTCATAATATTTATACATTTTAAAGTTACATTCATTAAAATGTACGTTATCACTAATGGAGCGTAAAAGGTTTCTGATATCCCATAGATTTCCAACGAGCCGAAGTATGTAGCTTTGTTAAAAGGCGCGGAGCTGATGACTGCCAGCGATGGAAGCCTCAACGCTGGTATTTATAAAATCAAATCTTACATCCGACATTTTTAAAATATAAATATTTAACTCACAGATGCTCTAACTTCAAAATACAACGTAACAAAGCACACTATCATATATTGTAACACGTTGTATAGTATGACGATAGTTTTGAAATATGGTTTGTTACTAGGCATAAAATATGCCACGAACTTTCCAAGATCTTTTCAGAGAACTTACTACACATAATTTTGGAATATTTTCCTCCGGGGAAAACAATCCAATGCTAGTGTTACAATAAAGTCCAGTATATATAAATGTTTTCTTCCCAAAATCCAATTGCCGCGTATAATACTACAATAATAAGCATACTACAATAATATATTTAGCTAGCTTTAACTTGAAACCGTTAAATAATAAATGGGTGTGAAAATTTTATAACATATAGTGGCTTATTTTAAACTTTGTATCCTTATAATAATACCATTATGTCTTTGAAGAATACTTGACGAACCATATAATTTTCATCGCTTATGTTTTGTATTCTACAGTTAGACAGTAGGTTTGTGAACTTTTTATTTTAGGCTGATACTTTAAGAATACCTTTGTCCCTCTCAGTGTCGGAAGTGCGTCGCGTCCGTCACTCACGCCACGCGTTGTTTGATTGGAAGCTTCGGCTGCGGTACCTCATGAGAGCTGACACGGTGAAGACTGACGCCTGCGACTTCGCGCTCAGTGCGGAATAATATGTTTATCATCAATTTAAATATTTGAAATGATTACCTAAATTAACTTGTCAACTGATTTTTTGGACTAGAACATCCTTTTAACTCACCTGACCTAATTACTGAACGTCTTGACGTCAAAACTAATAAACAGAATCATATGTAAATCGGCAGATGTGTCACGAGCTCCCTGACGCAGGTTATTATAAAAACAGAATTGGAAAATCTTAAGTAAAAATAAAATTATTGTAAAACGAAGTTTCTCAATGGGAAATCCCATGTTAACCGGTGCACGTTAATACGTTACCTGCACGGACAGTACGACGTAGTAGTAGTAGACGACGTAGTAGTAGTAGACGAAGTAGTAGTAGTAGACTACGACGACGGGTAGGCTGGCGGGATGTGCGGCTCTAGTTATAATAGTTGTTAAGAAATGGAATATTTTTTATATTGTTATCAGGTACGGAGGAATTTATGGACGAACAGGTGGCAATGATAGTACCCGCAGGCAGTCCTTATCTACCCGTTATAAATAAGGAGTAAGTTAATTAAAAATATAGTTACCAAGGCAGAGATTGAAAAACGTTCTTGTAATATTAACGTTACGTCACTAACAATTCTTTTAAAACAATTCTTTGTTTTTATTACTTTAGAAAAAAACACCATTAAGATTTTACTGATGCCACGATAAAAACTTTCAGAATAAATCGCATGCAGAAAGCTGGTCTCATAACTAAGTGGTTGTCCGCTTATCTTCCGAAGCGCGACCGCTGTTGGAAGGCTTCTGCTATCGTGCAAGAAGTTAACAACCACACAGTCAACCTCAGTGACATGCAGGGATCGTTCTTTGTACTATTCCTTGGTACTTGTTTGTGACTTCTTAATTTAATAGCATTATCTGTCAAGGTTTTTTTTGACGTGACAACGTCTTAAATTAGGTTAAGCTGGGAGTCACTTATGAAAAAGTGTAACGCCCGGTAACGTAACGATGAGTCACACACACATAGAATGCCTTGCGTCTCTCTCCCACTCAAACATGATCGGTCCGCCGAGCAATGTTTTGATTTTCAAATTGATTCTTTAAAATTACAAATATTAAGAAAAAGTGGCAGATATAAGAAAACTTGATTTAAAATGTGTTGAGCAAGAATTTTAACATCTAATTTAAGTAAATGTTTTAATTTTCAACTTCATTATTTACAATTACAAATTTTAATTAATTTCAAATTTATTTAGCAAAAATTTGAACCTTCGATCTGAATAAGTGTTTTGATTTTCAAATTAATTCTTTAAAATTAAAAATATTAAAATATATAAAATCAGAAGTGACGTCAAATAACATTATCTGTACTTATTATTATTTAATATGTAGGCCAGTACATGTGACCATACTTGGTAGACACAATTGGAAATAGTATTTTTTTATAACTGAAAAAAATAAACTTATATAAAATACTGGTAGCAAACAATAACTTCAATGATCGATATCTCCGCAACTAATTGATGTATCGAAAAAGTCTGTAAATAAATTTTGTAAAAAATACTAACATCAATAATATAATATAAAATAAATAATATATAAAATGATTTTACGTGACAACGTCTTCATCGTCCTATCCTCAACAAAATCACTCAAATTATTAAAATATTGTGCAATTTAATAATATTCATATCAATAAATATTCTACCGAGAAAAAGACGTGGTCACGTAAATCTTCGCCCGTAAAACCGACTTTACAGGCAACCATATTTTTTTCCCTAAATATAATTTGTTTATCTTATTACAAAATATTTAATAACATAAATGTTTACTTTAGGTTTCTTCTCAGCATCCTTGGTTTTATTGTTGGAGTACTTCTACAACAGGCGCAAGAAGAAAGTAGAAAGAATTGTTATAAAACCTTACATTGAATAAAATTTTAGATGTGACAGTTGTACTTTAAAAAAACAAAAAAAAATATCCAAACATCTTTGTCATTGGAAAACCAACCTTAATAACATTTGTAATTGGAAACAAGTAAAAAGATGTTATAATTATTAAAATTGTATTATTAAATAAACCCGATTAGATGAAAACCCCCAAAACTCCATTAAACTCTATCGTAGGAACACATCTTCCATCAAACAAGATCACAATACTGTATTTGGCGCCGGTCCACATTGTTACTCCAAGTTATTGCACCACGTGTACATAACGGCCTTCTTAATCTCAGTTTAAACTTGTTACTAGTTAGTTATAGTTATTATTATTATCTTGGCTTTAACTATGAATAGTCACATGTAATAAATGTATGGGACGGGGACAGAATATATGTCATCTGTAGGAGCTTCAACTAAATACTTATTTGAAGAATAATGCAGTCGATAATTTAAGTACCTATTTATTAATAAATGTTATGTTGCAATAAGGTACCTTTTTGTGGTATCTAATATAGTGTAATATTGATGGCGGAAACTTATTTGACCAGCCATATTGGTTTAAGGAATGGAGGAAAATTAATAGTGTCACACCCTTACTGACTATACAACGATTTGCCCTAATCTACTTGAATGTCATTCGGTGGTAATTAATATACTTTGCCGTATTTTACTCGCGATTATCATTAATTAAAAAATCACTTCTTTGTGACCATACTTGAACTAAGTTTACTCAAAGCTTGAATGCATTCAGAAACTACAATACGGTAGAATATATATATAATCTTTGTTTGATGATTGCTAAAAGAAATATCACGAACAATGTCAGAAGGATAAACCAGTTCTTAAATTTTAATATAGTATTTTAAATACCAATACAATGTTATAATGATTCAATAACTTTTCATCTGAGAACATGATGCAAATCACGTGCACCTAAGCTGCTATGTTGCCAGGACATTAACATATTTATGCATATATTGCATTTACATATAAAGAATACTTATTACCTATTTATTATTAATTTATATCTTATTTTTTAATATTTCTTAATAACATTTAATTTAATTTAATAATTGTTTGTGTGTTAACAAATACTACAGTGTTTTCAAATATTTATGGGATAGGGTATGAATCAAATGGGATGTGGGATGCATCCCATTTGATTCATACCCTATCGCTGTCGAGCTACGTTCATGATTTATGATACATACATGTAATTTGGGCTACCAGTTTTGTAACAATACAAGCTTGCTGAATTTCTGTTGTCAGCTCTTCTCAAGTCTTTGGCAAAGAGCTTTCCGAGGTAGCTTTTAAAAAATGAAAAAATGCTTTTATAAAGCTAACTTTGAATAAAGAATTAGATTTTGTTTTTGAAAACTAACTAACGATTCAGAAATTAACCTTATAATGTACTACTAGCCAATAAGACTGTTCTTTGCTTGGCAAATGTTTTAAAGTGCTTACACGTGTCTGATTTTCTTCTTACAAACAGACAGCTTATGTTTTATTAATTAATGTACTAACATTGAAAATTTAAATATTTTATTCGTTTAGAAATATTTTATAAGGAGAATATAAGTAATATGTTATTAGATGTGCAAATTATATATTCTTTGATAATATATATTTTAATCTGCAATATTTAGTCCAGTACCTACTACGTCACGTAACTAGAGATGAACTGAAGATAAAATCAAAAGATTACTCAGACCACCCTGGATGCAATTATCACATTAGGGGGTTCCTATAGAAAATGTAAATTTAATTAATACTTAATTAATTAATTTAATTTAATTTACCTCTTTTAATATTAGAACCATAGAACCTAACATTATAACTATAACAAACCTCATTGTAATTTGAAACAGTAATAATATTCATAATATTATATATTTTGTTATATATATGAATGAAATAAACAATATGTATGCTGTATAAATAATAAAAAGCTGTTATTATTTTATTTATTTATTGTAATTCTAAAAACTATCCATTATAAAAAAATAAAAATTTTACCAAAATTATTCATGTCGGAAAAGTACGTAGAAATCATATTAATTAATTATAACTTTATAGTACATACAAATATGATGACGTCATAAACCAGTATGTAAAACAAGGTAACTACATAAATGAGGTTCTACCGCCGCCGATCACAGTTTCGTATCGGTTCCCGTTCTATTCGGCAGCTAAATTAGGTTTATTCTTGTATTGTTTTTAATTTTTTAAAGGAAAATATAGGTGTCAATGACAAAATCGAAGAGAAAATTCGCGATCACCGACAAATTCTTGCCCAGGTTAGTAAAACCATTTTATTTATAGTATATTCTTTAAGTTACATGTAGAAACTTATATTTTGGTTAGAAATTTGACTGGCCTGTTAAGGTTAAATTATTTCATTTCTAATGCCTGTTAATAATGTTTCACAAAGAAGTTAACATTTATAAGATTATTATGTAAAACAGTAAAAGTAACTTAATAGCATAATTACTTACTTTCTTATAAAATCATCTACCTATAACTTTTATATCATTATCATCTTATGCAATAACATTTAAAGCTCCTGTTAAACTAAATAAACCGTTAGCAAACTTTCTTGTTAGAAAAAGAGATAAATAAAAAGACTTTATAAGCTAGATTTAAGAAAAATCTATTCTTATCTTGTTATAGTAACTTTACTAAGTTATTATATCTAGTATCAGTCCACAAGAGAACAAAATAGGAAAAGGAAAGAAACATATTTATAATAATTCATGCATGCATGCATAACATGTTCTTCTCTTCCAGTCCTGCATTTCTCGACGCTCATGTCACATGTCATCATCATCACTCATGTCATCTTTCACGCAACCCATTCATCTTTTCTTTAGTCTACTGCGACCCACTTATCCTTTTACTTTCATTCTTATCTAGTATTCTTCTTGTATCTTGGCATTCATTTTTTTTGTTACATGCAAGCCTTTTATTCCTCATTTCATTACTGGCACCACTTTTATATTTCCTTTGATATAATTATCACCTATCTTATCCATTCTTCTCACCCGACACATCCATCTCCATACTCGTACCTTTCCCGCATGCAATCTCTTCTCATCCATCCCTCCAGTCGTCCAAAATTCAAAACCATATATCAGATTTTTGGTTGGTCACAGATTGTTTCTGCGAACTTTCCCCATTTCTCCAATCAAGCATTTATACTATTTTGCATATCTCGGTCTATATTAACATCGTTTTTAATCCATGATCCGAGCTACCGAAAGTCAGAGCAAATTGGAAGAGATACAAAACCTAAAGCAATAGGGAAAAAAATAGATTTAGAAAATTGGAATTTTGCTATGACGTTTATTGACGTTAAACAAATAGAAAATATAAAAAATATAGCATTGGCATGTTATTTGTTTTGCTTCAAGGTGATGAGCCCATTTAGTTTCTATTTTGTAATAAATTTTGGAAAAAAACAAGCAAATTAAAGGAAATCAAAGAGGTTAGTCTAGTTAATATAAAACTGGTTAGTGTTTACAACGGATATGCAAATCTATGCTCGTGTTAAGCACGAGGACATGGCGTGTATCGGCTAAAAGTGACATAAGTAGTCAATGACCTTTAGAGTAAGACTGTCTAACATTTCGAAAAAATACTTAAAAGTAGGAAAATAATCTGTGTATTTTTTGTATTATATTATAAATTACAATACTTTTATTATTTTTATTAAATTACCTTTTAAGTGAATAGATTGAAATTCATCAATACGGTTATGATTCAGACCTCTGCAAAATGTTAATAAGCTTGATTTAGAAAAGTGTTTATAAATTACATTATCTTTAGAATTTACATTTTTTTCAAATGTTTTTTTAAGTCAGGAGGAACGCATGAATTTGTTATTACCTAATGTTGAGTGATTAGGATAGAAAGTGGATCTCTACGTTAAATTGAACGGTGAAAACCCGTTAATACACCGGTTTAATATAAAATCGCTACCTATAATAATATATTTATTACATATAGTAATAGTTAAAGTGGGTGTTACACGTGCAAAATACGTTATGACTCATCTACGAATTCAAAACAAGTCAATTTAGCCATAGTAATAATAATAATAATAATGATATTTATTATAATTATGTACGATCTTTATTTATATTTTTATTCATAGAGCTGTTGCTAAATTCGAGAAAATCGATTTTCAGAGGCATTTTCTTTTTGTGTGTTTGTATTGTAATTTAGTTTAACTCTTAAGATCCGTTTAGTTGAACATTTCTGAGAAAGATATAAGTATTGTATAGTGTACAGTTGCGTATAAATATTTCTTTTTCTACAAAAAGTTAAACTTTGAGAACCAAAAAAAGAAAAAAAGGTAAACAAAAAAATTGTTTTTTCATGGTGTTAGGAATAGAGTGTTGTTGAAGTTCTATTGATTATTTCTTTTGGCAGCAAAATTGTTTCGCTAAGAAATGCGTTATTAAATATTAAATATAATTTTATCAGTTCTTTTGTTACCGCAACACAATCAATGACTTATATACCGTAACAAAAATACTCACAACTAGTAATAAAAAAATATAACACTTGAAGATACATAAGTCTCGTGACCTAATTTCAAGGGTCACGGGTAAGATGAGAACATTCCTTATTCAGACCACTTCAAGAGATGCGCTTGGAGTAGACGAAACAAAACAGACTTGTCTGTTGTCGCTTTAATTCAAAAGAAATGCTTCGGCCTGTCTAAAAATAATTATTAAGACTATGTCACCACTGTATGAGCTGGAGAGGTTTAGAATTTATTTCCGTAAGAAAGCATACATATATGGTATTTAAAAAAAATAAATATATATAATAAATAAAATATCTCAAGAATGTCGGAATTTGCCTTGGTAGTTAAGAACCCATCTGGGGTTCTTAACCATGAGCTAGAAGTATGGCGTGTACTGCGATCAGTAACCCTCTAGATAGAGAAATGCTGATCGCAAAGTTGCGATAACACCCTGATAAATATATGTCATAACTTAATACATTAAAACCAATAATTTTAAACTCCGTGAGCAGGTAAACATAAAATAGTAATGAAATGGAAGGAGAAAATTACGGTTTCGATGATCATAAAATAAAAAAATATATAATTTCAATAAAGTATAAAAAAATGTTCATATAATGTAAATATTAATATAATATATTATTAATGCAAAACACCATAACCCTTATAAACAATATTGAAATGAGTCTGACGGCATGTTGCTAACTATTGCATCAGGCCGTCAGTCCTGTTTTACAACTTTGCACCTCATTGTTGCTACAATGCAAAACAACAACCCATCAGAATTGCATAATATTACACGAAACTGTCACATGATGGAGCTTATAGAATTAATTATGTTTTATGTGATTATTATTATGTTTTCAGATAAGCATATTATTTATTTATTAAATGAATATATAGTACAAGTTTAAATAATTTTTTAGTAAGATAAAGCAATAGTAGTTTTAAGACGCTCTTAATTACTTTTATATCTTTTGAGGAAATATTTGGAATTTAAAGAAATATGTATATAAATTTTATCTTTATCCATCCATCCAAAAACTTGTAATCGAAACTAATATCACTCTTATAAAGTTTATTTCATTAGTCTTGTTTTAGACCATCTTGCATTTGATGATTTTATTTACTTTTTGAAACTTTACGCAAAGAGCAATCTTCTACTGTTTTAATTTTTATTATCTTAAATTATCTATATGTTTAAATTGTCATAAACTTATCCCTAAACGATTTTATTTCCAGACTCGCAAAAAACCTGTGCACCAGAAAAGGCAGTCGTCGGGCTAATACCGGGAACCGTCTGGAGCACTCGGTACTCACTCACATTCAACACGTACCTTAGATCTCCTGTCTTCCATCTCCCTCAGCAGTCGACGATGGCCCGCGGCGATGAAATTAAAACAGCCTCCAAGGCTACTTACGCTTGCAAGCAATTTGATGTCTCTGCTCCGATGAAGTGAGTAACTTTGGTAGATAGATTTTGACGGTAAGGTTTAGTTTTAAGATTTACCTCTCTAAACCCGGTGACGCTGTAATAGCCAACAGGGCTAACAGTCTAGACAAACAAAAAAAAAATTAAAAAAAATAATTAAGATTTTAGGTTAAAGAAAGTTTTAAGGTCGCTACGCTCTTGCTCATCTTTTAATGTTTCAAGAGACCTACAATGATTCCTTATTCAGAAAATAAAATGGCTTTGACCAAAGCTGAATTCAATTTAATGAAAAATGGTTTTTGGAATAACTATGAAATGATTGCTTTTTTGTTATTCATTAAATTATATAGAGTATATATATATTTATTTACTTTCATTAAAATAGTACAATATACAAGAAAATTATCAGACAGATATAAATCATGTATGTGTGAGTCTCAGCAACATAACCCGATGCCATTCCCGCCGACATAACACTGTACACGGTGCAACTGTTTATAAGAGTGACAGCCCTGACAATATAATATTATAATTAATTAGCTTATCTTGGAATAAAATCATATACTATATAAACTAATATTATTTCTTTGTTGTAAAGCATACCGTGACTATTAATAATTAAGATAATGTTTAGTTTTATTTAATTTGTATATTTTAATGTGTTCCAAATACAGACACAAAAGAAAATATAAAATTCTCAATTTAAATTATGACCGTTAGTTATTATTTATCGTTACGGGCGAATCAAAATGCATTCAGTTTAAAAAAAAATATTCAGATTTATTCAGTCGAGCTGAATTCTCGGTCAATTATATCAATTCTTCCTAATCCTCTGAGATCTCGTTAAAATGTCCGTTAGTAATGGATTTTATATTTAAAATTTACTATAAATCCGAGATCATTATTCAGCCGACCACATAGCATTTTTTAAGATCTAATATAAATGATTTTACAATAAACAATTTTTTTTCAGGAAACCTATCGCAAGCCAATCAGTTTCGCAAACTTTCAAAAAACCGGAGCAGAAGAATTACGGCGCCTGGGGATCCACCTTCAAGGATAAGAAGACTTTCGTCGACATGCACCACTGCTGACCTTCTCTATCTAAACGTCACCAAATCCCATCAATGTTATCAATAAACTATTAATGTCCGTGGCGTTTTAGCTTTCTCTTTCTCTTCAATGGTGTAGGGCACTCGGGTCTCACGTACTAACACAAGCTTGTAACAATTTACTAATTAAAGCATCATCCTTGCATCAGTTTTTTTGTTAAAACCTTAGTCTTATTCCAGCTGTAAATAGACACCAAAAATGTATAATATTTATTAAAAAGAAGCAATAACATATTACGATTTTTTTCTTCCTGAGTGCAATTTATCCTAGCTGTAATGTGTTTTTTTTAAACATGAAATACCTATATCGTATATATCGGTTGCAAGTACTAATTCCAAGGGTTTATAATATTTAAAAAGCATTCAAGAATTTCCATTAACATCTTATGGGGAAAATGCTCGAATATCTTCCTAGGTTTGTATAGAAAGGTATAATCAGGCAATCAACGTTCCGCGATACAAAGACTTTGCTAATGAGGCTGAAACAATACTTCACGCAATATATATATTCTAGGCATTTTGTTTAAGATTCTAGCCTATTTACAGACTAAGAAAAATTAGAGCCATCCAGAAATCGTATAACGGAGAACTTACATCAAGTACGCTATTCCCTTCTTCCTTCTCTAATCCAATGTAGACGAGGATAAAACTCAAAAAAGTCATTTAATCCCCGTTAATGTATCCTGAAAAAATCTCTTTTGTAATGTGCCTTGTTGAAGAAAATAATTCAGATAAAAATATTAAGAAAATATATAGTATGTCGTTCATCACTGAAAATCCCTACAATTTATTTTAGTCTGTGTAAGATTAAATGAATTAATTCTAATCTGTTGTTTTCGCATAAACACCAAGAGCTTTATAAAAATGACTTGATCTTTTTAATCCTTAAAACTCTTGTAATTATTAGGATGGATGGATCAATGGATGGAAGTGTAGTCATAATCAACTTAAAAGATTGCTTATAAAATGTTTTTTGTTGTAAAATGACATGATAGGTAAGTTTAAAATAATACTTCAGCAATTTTGAGTGAAAAAGCAATTTAAAAGAATTGGCAATCCAAACATGTCAGAGAACCTGACTTCAGTAAAACCGCATTGCATCCAACCTGCTCAAAAGCCGCTGCAATAAATACCGCAATACTCCTAATTCTTTGACGTCAACCTTCATCTAGTCAGTGTCATAGATTAATTTTTGAATTCTCTGTTTACGCTATTTTATTGTATTCATCAAAAAGGTTCTTATGTTTCGACTTTTTAAACGGGTTTTTCTAAATAGTCGTTCAATTTGGGTCATTTAAAAACAGTATATAAGTATCATTCTATTTTGTAAATCTTGGAATAACTTAACATATATAATGTACTTCCTCTAACGAGTACCAGTTTAAGAAGATTCCCAGAATAATAAAAATTTACCATACTCTTGACAAACTTCGAATTGACAGCCATCTTAAAACAGGTTTTTGAATACATATATATCCTATAAATTAACTAAAAAAAACAAGTATTATACAAAAGTTTGGTTTAAATCGGCCAATGACAATAAGTATTATACAATCATTTGGTTTTTTAATTCTTTGGCTGCAGATGTGCCTCGTTGACCCAGAAAAAGCATAGGTACAAAGAATGTTCTGGAACACGTGTTTACCTTTGTTTTAAATATACCTTGAGATTAAGGTTTTCTTGTGTATGAATAATTGTTTTCTTTTACATATTAAACCATGTTTGCGTTGCTAAGTACATTTTTATTTGCAGAACAAAAGTCTAATTATTATGATAAAAAATGGAAATTTTGAGTTTTAGCCATGTCAAGTATTAACTTTTGTGAAGAATACCAGTATAAATGAATTTTAATTAAAAATAAATAATTAAATAGACAATTTATTTATAAAAAAATCTTCAAGCACTTTGTTTGGAATTTTACGATAATGATAAAAGATTACATATAGTGATACTAAGTGGTACAATGTTTCAAAATACAAAAATAATATTTAAATACTTCTAAGAGCAAATTCATTGAAATTGAAATGAGGAGTGATATCAAAATTTAATATGTATTTGAAGAAATATATATTACCGAAATAATGATTTCAGATGCTATGAAGATTCCACAAGGTTCTATGCTATTCCATTTATTCTAAGTTTGCTTCATAACAGAGGAAGTAAGTATTCGCATTTTCCGTCGAACTGTTTTATACTCTTTGAATATCATAAGAAAGTTAAAATTTCTGTGTATTGTCTATTTAATATCATAGCCTTGACATTGAGACGAAAAATGTATGGAAAAAGTTTCTTTGTTTCTTAGCGATATTTATTTAGTATAAAAAGTATTATTAATAAACATATAAATATAAATCAATGCAATTACCTAGTTGATTGTTTGTCTTGTAAAAAGTTACAAAAGTTTTTAGAAGTCGGATTGGACTCAACATGTGAAGTACTTAGAAAAAATAAAAAAAAATATTATGTATGTATGTTTGAGAAATATTCTAAAAAAAAAATAACTTACTTTTATAGAAAATGTACATTAACAATTATAATAACTTCCTCCTTAATGCGTGACTTTTGCTAATATTCATAATTATTTATAGAGTGGTTTTATTGTTTCAACGAATTTTTAAATAAAGTAATAAAATATTTTTCTCGGAAAAATTAAATCTATGCTAAAAGCTTTCTGTATAGTACAGACCAAATTTCAGACAATATTTACATAACATCTGTCCCAGATAGTCTGGAGTATTTATTTCGACATTCGTATTTATAAATACATTTATATTTATGGATGTATGTATAAATACTACATTATTAATGTAACCAAGATTTCACCTAGAACTAAAACTATTTTTATATATTAAAAATCTCTCACCGTATGTTAGTGTGGGAAAAGTAGTCATTGATGTGTTTTTTTTACGTAATGAGTAATTTACAGGAATGTTTTTAAGTAGTAATAACTAGTATTCTATGCAGACATACTCTGGAACAACTGCTAGTGAATAGTTATAATACCAAATTGTCATTGTTTAGAAACTATAAGGGAGCGATTAAGTAAACTGACAAACCCCAGTGGAAGTTTAATATTAATCAGTAATGAACATCTGTACCGAAGATCGTTAACTATTAAACAATGTATAATCTGTGAGTTTGCAAGTTTGTTCCCAAATATCTATAAAACTTGATGGTTTATTTCTCGGTCTATATATATATATATATATATATATATTTATTTATTTATTTATATATATATTTGCCGCCCCGTTGGTGGAATGGTTAGCGCAGACGCCTAACGTGTCACGGCGCAACGGGGCTCGGGTTCGATTACCGGCAGAGCACAGGCATGTATGTGATGAGCATAGATGTCTCTGTTTCTGGGTTTGGTCGTTTATTAAATATATTCTCAGTATTTATATGTGTATTTCTATGTATTAGTATCGTTGTCTAACACCCTTAACACAAGCAAATAATTTGCTTACTTAGGGGTTAGATCAATGTGTGTAATTTGTCCTGATATAATTATTATTATATTATTATATATATTTATCGAACTTAAGAAATTAAACTTTCTAGCAGGCAATGCGGCTAAATTGAATTGACAGGTACCAACGTGAGACGTAGTGGAACAATTGAAAATTGAACGGAGCCCCCGGTGCAATACTCGTCCATGTCAAAAATATCTCTATATATAATATTTATTGTCTGGGTTTATGTGATATAAATTTACTAAGTAATTTTATGACAACATAGTACGTTGTATAAGTAAAATTAAAATAATAAAAAAACTCATGGATTTTATTTAGTTATTTTAAAATTCTTTTAAAATTAGAATAAGTTTAACATAGCTAAACATGTTCAAAATATTGACCAACATTTTTATATAAGTTTATTATTTTTTTCTTTTCCTTGTAGGTGCAACTATTTTTGTAAAAAATATATTTCCTAACAGAACTTGTAGTGCATTACTACAAGTTCTGTTAGGAAATATATTTTTAAAAGAATAGAATTATAAATAATAAGTTTCCTATAACTTCTGCATTTTGTTAAAAAATATTTATCGTTAGAATTAATGATGTCCGTTAGGAATGAAAGAACTGGCTGTTATGATTATTGTATTATTATTTATTTTATATTCTGTTCAAACAAGTCTCTTTAAAAAAAAAATATCGTACTCAAATAAAAATAAAAAATATATTTATGAAGAGAAAAATGGTTTAAAAGTTTATTCAAAAGTTTTTTTCTAATGCAGCGTTCCCGCACGTGCTATCGACCGCGGTGCGGGATAAGCACGGGCATTGCGCGCGCACTGACATCACTAGTGTTGCACTGTACCTTGTATTGTAGGCAATTTAAAAATAGAATGTTAATCTTTTTATTTTTTTTTTTTTTAAAGAAACGTAGAATCAATAATCATTTTTTTACTTCGACATATATTTGTTAATATTTAGTATAATTTTTTATCAATTTTTTCCGGGAATAATTGATATAATATGTATATAGAGATATATAGTTGAGACATTATAAATGTTTAATAGCAAGTATTGAGTTTTTTTATTACAAAAGAACTTGTATACGATATAATTTAAATTATTCATCATCTCAGCAGTACATACACGATTTACTTGTTTAAAACAAAGAAAAGTAAATACTCTTTGTTCACTTGTTATTATGTATATGTTTACTTTGAAATACGCGCCTATTTATTTGAGAAATGGAACGATTTCCCAAATATTTATCAGTTAATAGCTTCTCAGCATACGTTACAAAGTTTAATTGAAGTAATCAAGCCATAAACGCCTTTGTTTCCGAACAAGTGGTTTAGTAATGGGACAATTATTGGTTGTACTGAAAATTAAGACAAAACGCGCGCTTTATCGATAAGCCGCACGTTAGCTGCGACACTGTCAGTGTGGCCATCATTTTATTAATATTACACAAATTTTGGGTAGCTAAAATTAATGTTTATTAATTGTGTTTATATGAATAATTAAAGAGTTTAGCGTATTATTTTTTGCACAGTATCATGCTTAATCTGATAGTGAAACTCAGTTATTGGTTTTTAAAAATAAAATACTCAGTATACATATTAATATCTGTATCAAATAAAAAGTTATTTTTTACTTAGAAATAAAAATCTTTTACCATTTCAAAATACATATTAATATTATTAAAAATACTTACAACCATATCACAAGCAAAGGTTAAGAATAACCACTCAAAGCTGAAACAGTGTTGTACTAAATCAAGAAACAAAAAATCACAACGAATGACAAAGTCATTCTAGGGAAAATTATTAGTAGTTGGCAGCACTGAAATACAGTTTCAGCGTCAGACGCCGCATGGCTGACCGGAGTAAACATCGCGTCGCGCCCGCCCCGGCGCCGACAAAGAAACAGTACGCGTATGTGCCGTGTCCGCGATCTGAGGAAGTTGGGACTGAGTTTGCGTTACAGTTATTAAGGACCCACCAGGAATCCACGCCAGAGAAAAAAACCGGTGAGTGACATATTTAGGAAAAAAAAAATTGGCGGGAATATTTTTTTGTTAAAAAGGTTTTAAATTTTAAAGTAACTTCTTACTAAGAATGAAAGTTTAAATATAAATAAGATCATCGCTAAAAATATACTTGTCATTGGATTAATCATTTAGAAACTATTAAATATTTATGAAAATATTATTAAATTCAGATTGTTATGAAAGCACGTCAGGCTGAATAATATATAACTACGTTGAAACGTGAATACTACCAAGATTACTGCGGGATATTTTAAGAAAAGTTTTTGAAGCTCTTATTTTTGCTTTAAAAAAAATATTTAAAGAAAGTCTAAAACGTATTGATTGTATACATGTATTGCGTAGGATTTACAATTATTCGTTTCAATATAAATTGCTATAATTTCATAAAAATGGTTGGCATAAAATGGTAAGTAAAAATTTTTTACCTCAAATATTACTTTCCGTATTAAGATACTCAAATTAGGTATATTTTTATAGAACGAACATAAATATGTGGTTAAAATAAAAGTACCTAAAACTATGAAATAGTTGTTAAGAATTCTTCAAGAGTATGGTAAATATTAAATTTAATGTAATGCAGTTTGTGAATACTAATTAATTACCTTTGTATGTTTTAACTCGCTTATAAAAACTTATGCCACGTTAATTATATGTAAGTTGTTCAAAACCCCTTTTGTATTTCAAATTAATAATCACTTAAAAAAAAGGTTAATGAACTATGGATATTGTTGAAATGTTATTGTTTAACCAAAATAATTCCCTCGCGTGTACCAAAATGATTTAGAACCAATGATATGGTGAACTCGTTTTTAACTTTTTAATTTAATTTGTAATTTTTAAAAAGGTAATTGCACTCACAAATTATATTATACATCTATAATTCGATATATAAATACTAAAGCTATCTAGTTATGACACTTTACAATAAATGACATGTTCATTAAAACTTTTAAAGAGTAAAATAATAAAAACAATAAAAAAGCACTTAAGGGAGTCTGGGTTTTAGTCACTACCTCGTTATTCATTTTCTTTTGCTTTTAAAGGAGACGTCAATAAATAATGACTATTTGATCACTTTTTGAGGCCTGTAAAACCTTTTTAAATGAAAACGCAAAAATGGAATATCTAATCATGGCAATACTAAAAAAAATATATAATTTTAGGAAACAGACATAAGGAAGTACCATAAATAATTAGCAAATATATTACAAGCACTCTGTGACGTGACAAGTTGGCAAGCATTGGTCTCTTAACGTGACACACCGTAACATCTATTGGCATGGCGTGGCGTGACGTCACTGATGACAGATAACATCACTGATGTGATGGTCACTGTGTATTTACCATTAATATCACTGCATTGTTATAGACTATCTGCCAAGTGGGCCGTACTCACTACACTTTGGTTAATAAATATGATCAGAATTCTGACAGCTGGTAATTTTGTACAGTACAAAATTTGCTTTAAAAATTATAAATAGGTTGGATTTATGTATTAAATACTTGTCAGTTTATATAAATGGAAACTTTGATCGTCGAAATATAAGGTTTCTAGAAATAACTAATTGACATATTATGAGGAAGTGACATAATGTATATAACTTTATACAAATTCAATAATCATTTATATATTGAAGCTTTTACCGACTTCATAAATCTCAAATAAAATATAAAAATATATTCCATAGTGTTCCAGCATCATTCATAGAAGCAATTTATATCTATCTTGAATTTTATAATTCTAAAGCTCCTTTGTCAGTGAAAGCTATATTGAGGTTTAAATTTGAAATAAGAGGTAAATGCGACGCTAAAGCAGATCATTGTGATGAGAGTAAGTATCGCATTGCAGATGCGAACCTTCATTTAATATATATGAAAAAATATATAATATTGTGAACTATAATTTATATATTTCAAAGGTAGGTACTGTCATAAATATTTCATTAAGAGGAACTGCTGATATTCTTTCTTTTTATATCCCAGGTGTGAAAAATGGGAACGTTTAATTCTGAAATCAAGTCTTCCAGTATCTCGCAGTTACACAATACTGAAGAAATTGCTGTTATGTAACTTCCAATATACGTTTAGCAATACGTTACGAAATATATTAGGACGTATTATTTATATTACCATCGTAACTAAATTATAATATATATTGCATTATTACACATAAAATATTTGAGCTTTTGAAATAACATTCAAAAATATGAAATATCATATATAATAATAGTTGCAATGGTTATTTGTATAAAGTTACCACACAAACACTTAGAGAAATAATTAAAGCGGTCAAGTGCGAGCCGGACCGTTACTTGTTAGCAAACCTTACTAAATACTAACTTCTATTTTTATAAAACTTAAGAACTGTTTCATACTACGTCATGCTGAAATACTAGGTAGTAAATTAAGACAAACATTTGTATACAATATATCTTAATTATAATAAAAAATATTTCTTAATATAGTCTTAAGATATAAAAGGATGTTAAATAAATATCTGAAATATATAAAGTGAGTAAAAAAGAGTCTAGAGTCGTTTCAGCGACATTGAGTTAACACATTGCTTATTAAAAACCTAAAATAATCCTTTTCAGAAGTCATTTTATAATTTTAATATTATTTTGTTCGTAAATATGGTTATTGATCTCCAATTAAAAATATCCTCAAATATAATTCAAATTCAAATATCCTCAAACATATATCAAATATTGTCTTTAACTTTATTTTCATTTGCTTAAAGTTATGCACAAATGATTTATTAACTTGGAAAAAGTTTGTTTAACCTTTTTATTCATAACTAACTGTCATTGTCAACTAATAAGTACTGGTTGTAACAAATGAGGTTATTTCTAGTTAAATCTTTTGTTAGAAGTAATTTTCACATAATTTCAATAATGTGAAGCTATGTTGCTTGGTTCTGTTTTGCGTTAGGTAATTACTCGTATATACAGTGATATACTGAGCGGCAGTGCGGTTCAAGCTAGTTGACTTAGTAATGTTATTTTGAACACATACACATTGTATATATTAAATTTAAATTGATGTATATATTAAATTTAAATTGATACTTCCAAAAAAATATTGATTTTACATGACATTTATTTCAATTAGAAGATTAATACCCAATAAAGTTAAACAATTTTTTAATATACATATATATGTATATTTAATTGTATAAATATATATGTAATCAACTGTATGATCTAGTTTCTTTGTAAAATACAACAGTCATCATTAAACATTAAACTTCAATCTTGGTTCGAGGTCAGAGTATTCAAACTACATTAATAATGAGGTACAGCTTAAATTACAATACTATAAGCTGAAAAAAAATTACAAGTGATAAAGTAATCATATCATGATAATTAAATGTATTTAGTATTTTATGTCTTTCGTCTTTATTAATATTAACCTTGAAATCTTAAATGTAACATGAATCTAAACATATATTTTTTTTCTATAATGACGTTACGAAAGAATAATATGGCTGTCTACCGCCAAAACTTATGCGGGTAGCAATTAAAATTGTGTCAGCTTGAACGATGCGGTACCCTCGGGGTTGGTGATGCGCAATTACCTACCAAATTGCACTTACAATCTTTTTGTTTTTGTTATTATCGACTTTGTGGGTAAATTAAAACTTTTTATTTTGTAACTTATATTACTTTTAAAAAAATATTGTTAACATAATTTTAATATGAACGTGTAAATATTCAGTTATAAAATAAATTAGGGAACTAAGTATAAAACATGCATGAATATATATTTCTTTTAGTGAAAGGTTATTTTGTTTATGCCAACAATCTGACAAAAAGAAGACGTAATGCTACTAAATGTATAAAACAAAATTGTGTTTGAAGCCTGCAGGGAATGTAGATGCGATATCCATAGAGCAAAGAGAAACAGAAAACTGTAGACAATATCATAAATTTTTCTACACTTGTTGTTGTACTACACTTGTGTACATCACAGACAATACTGGTCACGCTACCGACCAGTCTATTTATTGCAAATTGCTTATGAAAATAAAAAAAGAAGTGACAGAGTATATACGTAAAGTAACATTACAGCAGAAGCGCTATTACGACGTACGGTTATTTACATAGAAATAAAAGTTTTAAGTTAAGATATGTTTTAAATGTAAACTTCTTTGATATTTAAATTTGAGTAGCGCATAGTAAATATAGAGTTTTGGATTCCTTATCCAAATAAAAAGGTTTATTTAAAACGTATTTTTATTGGGTTTTCACCAATAACCAGTAGCCCTGAATATCAAATGAGTCCTAGTTGGGTAACATGGGTGACAATAATTCCAATATTTTATTCAAAAGTTAATAAAAGAATACAGTTATTGTTTCAAATTGGTTTCTTATATGTTTACGTTATTGATGTTGTTGGTGTCGTTTAACGTCATTTCGTTGGTTTTATTTAAGATTTGATTTTTTAATATTGCTTCAACTACAAACTTTTCTTCAAATGTTGTTAATATTTCACATCAATTGGTTAATCTTTGTGATAGAAAGACTAAATGTAAAAAAAGCTTTAGCTATTAGAATGTTATGAGTCTCCAATATTATTACTATAGCAAGTAATATTTTTTTGACTACTTATTTGTTAATTTTATACATAATATTCAATATATAATCCACGTCAAGTCACTAGTTGTAGATATTTTTCTAAGTATCAATATACATCGATATTAAGTACACGCGCTTCGAATAAAGTTTCGTAATCGATTCAAATATTTAAACCACAGATGTGTATCGATGTTGTTCAGCTCGTTTGTGTGTACACGTGATCCGATTACAAGCTGCAATCAAATTCCCCAAAATGTAAGAAAATGTTTGATTTTAACCATATTGGATTTAAAACCGAAGTTTTTTACAAATAAATCTGCATTCAATCAAACATTTTTATATTTCAAAAATACAAATTATTTTTTAAATAATATTTTGATTGTTATGTACAAACACTAAAATAATAAATTGATTGCTACCTATATTAGTATAAACGAACGAACGAGTTTTAAATTTTGCCCCACAAAGGGTTTTTCGATGATATTTGACATTCTAAACCGTGGGAGTTCTACATATTGATTGTTTTTTTTCGCTTTGGATTCCGTATTTTAAACCCCTAAAAAGTATGAGAAATAAAAAAATCTCTTAATACCAAAAAAAATTGCCCTTGAGAAAGTATTCGATCTTATTATGATTTTGGACTGTGAAATAATAATAAAAAATACATATTAGAAGAACCTACAAATAAAAAACAATACTAGATTATGCCCTAGTAAGAAACAAATATATATACCTCAATAAATAATAAAAATATTCTTACGTTTTGTTCCATAGGTTTGGGTAGACATTTATTAGTTTTATAAATTGGAACTGACTTACTCTCACATATCATCATGCAGGATATGGAAATACAGAGATAAATTGCATTGTATTATGGCACTGTGTCGCAGTGTTACATTCACTTTTGGCAGACACTTGGAATTTCAATACGAATCAAACAGACTCTCCTCTATGTATCAGGTGTTTATCTCATGAATCTCTTTGTCTTTGTTTCGACGTAACAAGTATAATTTTAAGATGTCTTTGTTATTGAAATTTGGATTTACGTAATATTATTTCTTTTTTAATTGAAATAAAATCTGTTTAAAAAAAAAACCTTTACTCGCCACAAACCGAACTAAGAACATTAAAGAGTACTAATTTTTTATAGTTATTGTAAAATTGTTTTTAATAAAAAATGAAAGTTTTGTTACAAATTCCCTGCTCTCGTTGCTGTCGGCAAGAAATTATTTATAATTCAAAACTATGACTACAACAGTATGTCCGTTATACGGAGAAAATGAAATGGCAAAAATATGACACAAGGCTTTTCTGGTATAAGCGTAAATAATCTATAAAAAGAGATGTATTCCAGCATTTATCCCAATCCCCTAGTGTAGAACGATGAAATACGACTGTTTCTCTGTTTGTAATATGAACGGGTTTAACACTCACTAATCAACTGGAAGTTGTTTAATTATTGTTTATTAATCAGAGGTGAAAGCGAAGTCTCTATGGCCGTTTCTATAGACGCGAAAAAATGGTCAAGTTTTAAAAATGCAGCTGAACACTACAAAAAACTATTTTAAACATTGTAGTTGTAGTCGATTCCTTCACCTTCCAATCCAGGAGTTATTTTATAGTTTGATAGTATTGGTTGTCTACCTGTTATTTTATTGATTTCCTCAAAGTAAATATGTTCTAAATATATACTTACCCGGCTATAATCATGTAAGTTTTAATCGGAATTTGCGCGAATAGTTTCAAACCCATTCGAGGGTTTCTATTCATGAGCTCAAAGCATGACGGACTCGCTGCGTAAACTCGCCCGACAAATTCCGATTAAAAATTACATGATTATAGCCGAGTAAATATATATTTAATAATCATCATGGTTCACGAAACTTTGAATACATAAATATGTTCTAGTTTATAACAAAAATAGTATTTGTTAGCTACGTGTTATTTTATTTTAAACTCCTGTAAAGTAAAGACGTTTTAGTCTATAATAAAGCATTGATCAAATTACAAGGAATATTATATAATGTATTATGTAGATAATCTAAATAAGCGTAAATTTCCAAATGCACATTTTAAATGTGAACCACTCCTGTTAAATCTTTCCAATATATAATACCAGGGGTTTTAAATTATTTATATTCAGACAGTGGATCAGTTTCCATTCGCTGATATAGTATCTCTGTATGCATTCGTAATATTATTGCATCCGCGTCCATTTTTGAGAATGATTCATAAATAATTTGATCAAATATTCAATACTAGTTACAACTCAATAGCTTATAGCGCATGGAATTTTTCGTTATAAAATAAAAAGTACACAAATCATAGACAAGCCATTTGAGTCAAGCTCAACGATAGATACAGCGCTCCTGAAAACTCTACATCGCAGACTATAATGAAATCCAGAAGATTTATTATCACCTTACCAGTTTTAACATAGATATACAGAATGAAATGGACTTTAAGTAGCTTCCTGTTTTAAAACTTTATTCTATCTATCGAATTAAATGATGAGTTTGTAGCAGTCATATCTTCTAACTTTATTTATCTCATTCATTATGAAATCTTTTAGAAATATTTTATATAGATGTATGAGTATAGGAAGATGTGCATTATTAACCACAAATAAAAAGTGCTATTTGAAATAAAATTTTGTTATTTTGTAAGCAAGAAATAAATAAACCAGACACAAGTAGATAAGCAATAAATTACTCACACTGCGAGAAGTTTGTAATTTATATTATTATTGTTTGCTATTAATTTATTTACTCCTCTTGATAAAATACAAAAAAACGTGTATCCAATGCAGCGTTCAATTTACTGTATTTTATTTGCTACAACAGAAATTGGCAAATCGATATTGTGGTCATAACTCGGTTCTATGTACCCCATAAAATTATTTTCCAATCAGAGTTACGATGATCTTTGCAACAGTTTTACATAAATCAATTTCATTATGATAGCAATTGAATACCAATTGAATATTAGCCTTTATTCGGCTCGTGGCAGTGTAGTCCTGTGCCAGTCACGGAGAGTCGTTAAAGCACTCGTTAGCTAACGTTCACAATTCTGTGACGATGCCACCCCTGAACCGAGTTAAATTAAATACCGGTATTTATATATATATATATATATATATATATATATATTAACGAACTAAAAAAAAAAATGTATTTATATAGATAGGGAAGTATGTGCAGCGTAAAACGTAAACTAGATTGTGGGTTGATTTACATCGTATCCAATTAGTTAACGAACTAAAATTCATCACGAAACAGGTGTTTTGCGCAAATTGGTATATCATTGATTTATCTCTTACGAAATTATGACTCTGTAGTAACATTCTCATTAATTACATAACAAATAAAACAAATTGTTATATAAATTCAATTAAATGAACAAAATAATACTACATTTAAGATCAATGATTTAAATTACTAAAACAAGCAAGATATCTGATATCATCATTTGCTATCAATTCATCGAATTAACCGAACGATCCAGGTATCTAAGACATTCCTCAGGTAAATATATTTTTGCTATAAAATTAATTCGCAAAACAGTACAAAACTGCTGGAAGCCTTGTTATTTCGGCACACCGCTTTTCCGCCTCATTAAAAATATATATTTACAGACAAGGCGCTCTCCGCAATGCCGTATAATATTGATACCGAAATGTTTGCTGAAAACGTTATGTTAGAAAATAATGTCTCCCATAAAACGGTGTCTACTTTTCCCTCGGGAACGACGGTCAGTTACTTAAAAATGTATTTTTTCATTTTCATTGACCGACATTCTTGAATTATTTAGATATGTCAATTGTGAATTAGCAATTTTTCAAAGGTTCACTATTTTTTAGTATGTGAACGGAAAATCAGTAAATAAAGGTATATTATTAAATAACTGTACTAAGGTTCCCGACTTCATCTCTCTCAGAAGTTTGGTTAAATCTGTACCATTAAATTTTGCTATAATTGTACTAAACATCTTTTAAAATCATTTATAGCAACACTAATCTGATCTTGTGTCATCCATTTCGTGTTTTGTTCAGTAGTATAATACATGTAATACACAGATGTGACCTCTATGCTACTTTATAAGGGAAGATGGTCTTTAATTAGAATACTTCATAAATAACTTGAAAAAATGTGAACACAGCATTTTTAAATGTGAACACAACATTTTTAAAGTTAAATTAAAAACAAAATTAAGATATAAAAACGACCATAATAAATTAATTTTACATTAATTACGAAAATATTTTATAATATCGTTTCAAATATCTTGCCTCTGCAACTGTCATTAATTCAAGTATACACGAGAGGCTATTGGCTGAAGAGGTTGCCATATAAAATATAATTTCCATTAAACTGAACTTAAAAATATTACCTCTTCATTTCTTTTAATAAGGTTTTATTATGCATATTATTTAAATTACGTTTTCTGCACTTTGTAGAATTTAAGAGTTCCTGGATTCGACGATATATAAAAATGTTATTCTGCTACTTATTTTTATCACAGTAAGTGATTGGGGTTCTTTTTGTATTTCGAGGCACAAGAATTCTCGACTAGTGCATGGAATAAATCGGTATTCTTGTCTCGAGACTTCTCGAGCAGAAACCCTAGTGAGTATTCGGTGAAAGTAAATATTTGTTATAGCATGAAAGTACTTCCTTAATTGAATAAAATCTTCAGTATCAAAATATATCAAACATATTTTAGTATTTATATATCAATTACGCTACTGAAGTAATAATTTAAAATATGATTTTTCCAATGATGAAAAACTTGGGGTATAACATAATATTAGTGAAATAAAATCGTATTTGTTGTCATTTACAAGTGATATAACATAATGAATCAAATGTTCAAGTGTTAACTGTTTGCGATTCGTATGATTGATTGATTAGACACCGACATTTATGTATTAATATATAATATATACTAGGCTAATTACATCCCATATAAAACTTCAGGCGTAGAATTGCTAGTCTCTCAGTAATCAGTATTCTATAGGATACATTTTGGTGAATGTGGGTAGGAATTACACGACAATTCCCCTGTCCCCCTTCCATCACCGGAAGTACCGACGCACGGCAGGTATTCATCCTTACGTTGTGGACACTCCATCTGTCCGAACTAAGCGATATGTTTCGTCTTTTCCAGTTTATACAATATATGTGGGTGTCTTCAAGAGAAGAGTGATTAGGTTGCTACTTGATAGGTTAATGCGCCTTACAACCTATGACTACATTTCCACTTTCCATCAGTATAAACCTAGTTTTATAAAAAACTTATATGACAAATGTTAAAATATAATTGATTGACCTAAAAGTAGTGAGCGTTAAATTGATTTCCACAGTTTTATTGTAATAAACTACTTTGTATCATACAAAATCTACAAACTTATTAAAAGCCATAATTGATTTATTTGTAATTGATGCAATTATTAAATGTTCTTTACAAATGAACTAAACCTCTTTAAAGATAGATGGATATTTTGTTGGTATGTGTCCTGGTATTTTAATAGCAGTCAAAGTTCACGAATGACTACAAGAAATACTACAAATGAATTAGAATTTAGAGCTACGACGATAGACGATGTAGCTAACATTCAGTAGCTATTTATTAATTACCAAATACGAAGTTAATACACTTTTCATTTTCAGTAAAAAAATATATAAACTGGATTATTAAGCATTATATGTAAAAGATATAATGTAAAAAACAATTTTGTAATATTATAATAATCATTTACGAAAGTAAATTTAACAGAAAAGACTTAACTCAAACTTTTAGAGAAAAAGTATTCTTGGGTATAAAAATATTGTTGCTTTTGTTACGAATGGCAGAGCATAGATAAAAAAATCGTGACAAAAAAAAGGTAAACCGTACGCAAGAGGACACTTATTCTCCCTTCTGTATTTAAAAATAACATAAAAGAAAATACGGCGACATTCTTGATAAACTTTTTCTTTGATGGTATTTTTTTTACCCAAAACCTCTACAGAATCTAAGAACTCGCGAGATAAATCCGTTATTATTAATTAGATAGAGTAATAACTCGATAATTTCTATAAAATAATATCACTGGAAATCTAGTAGCTCTTTATAAATAAAGTTAAATAATCAATATTGTAAATTATGTTTATATAATTGGACTTTTGTTCACGACACGTAAATAGTTGTTCCATGTAACTTGTAGTGAAATATAGTTTCTATTCTCTAGATTATTGTAAGCGCATTTAAAATTTAAACTAGTATAAAGCTGCAGTACCAATTGCTTTATAACTTAAAATATATAGTTAAGTTATTAAGAATATCGAGTTAGTGATTGATTTTGGGACATTTACCTTGCAGTAAATAAAAACAGCAAGGTTTTATTTTGTTTCAAAAATGGTAATGGTAAAAAAGGTAAAAAATATTTATATATTTTGTAAAGCAATAAGATATAATTATAAGAATTTTTATTTTAGCTATGGAGGTTATTAAAAATCAATATTAATATCAAATATATGTAATATAAAATAAAATTGTGAGAAATTTTTACCCAACATTTCTCTATACATTTCTGAATGTCAATTCGTAACTCTTGTCATATTAGCGGAATATCTCGATGAATTAAGCATCTACGGTAGCACAATTGGTAGAGCGACGGGACGGTTTCCCAGAGGACTCTGGTTTGAATCCCTACCCGTATCGATTTATTTTTCATTCATTAATTTATTAAAAAAATAATATATTTTTATTCTAGGTTTGGCTTTATATGTATTATATACTATTTATATTATTATTATAATATTCAGCAAATCTTTATTTAAGTTAATTATTTCAAATGTTAATATTTGTTTAGAAAAATTTATTCCATGTAAACTCAATATAAAACTTATTGGGATGAGTGGGTTGGTAGTGGGTAAAATTCTCATAATAATATAATAACAAGACAACTCCTTAGTTGGAAGTAAAGGTGTCTTAAATTGGCAGAGTAACTAAATAAAAGAGCGGGTATTCCCCGACGAATTACATAAACTATACGTTGGCACTTTTTCGTTTAAAATTCTTCTACACGCGTTGTGATATATATAGCATCAAATATTTTCGTGAATTTATATATTTTTTTCCATTTTCAAAGTTACTTAGCTAAACCTCCTGGAATTGAAATATTTTATAATTTAATTACAAACAATGATAACGGTTTGTTGTTGGACACGACAACGAGATGCCCCTTGTTATGTAATTACAAAAAAAACGTTTATTTATCTATGTCATAAACATAGAAAATAAAAGCACCAAAATATAACCTTACCAAATTATTTAAAATAAGTGGATTTTTTGCTGCATAAAGCGTATTAATTGATTCTCTTTTATTGATAGTAAAAATCCAGATTTTTCGGTTTTAACGAAACGTAGTTTCCTGCAGGGTATAAAATAAATACTTCCTTAGTACGCTATAAAATAAATATAGATTACTTCACATTTTAAGGTTAATAAATTTCGAGAACGTTGCCATTTTGTATCCTTTATAGTTAAAGTGAGCAAGTTAAACAAGCGGTTAGAGCAGCAACACCAGCGCTTGGCTCCTCGCCAGCTGGATAATGAAATCGATTTTAATAATTGTTGATACTGCTCCTACCTTTCCTGTTGTCAATATTGACATTGGTTACAGCGAACTCTCTGTTTTAATTTAATTCTTAATTAATTGGCTTTTAGTGTTGCCATCAACTTGTCTCTTTTCTTAACCAGATTTTAAATGTACTTTCCTTAATTTTATATTTCTTGTTATGTAAACTTTCTGTGGAAATTAATTTCATTGTAGTAATTTAAGGTTTGTTATTATTATTATTAATTCGTATTTTCTCGACTGAAATGAATGCTAATGAAAACTTTAGATAAGTCTGTGTTGATAATGAAACAATCTTTTTTATTGTACTCGGTGGATTATATTACTGGATTAATTTGATTTAACATTAAAGATACGATAAATTGTAAGAAAACCTTAGAGTTTTTATATTTATTTTAGCAACAAACAGTCAATAACAACAGAGTCTAACAAACCATAAAAGGGAAAAGATGAAAGAACCCATACTTATCTTTGTCTAGTCACAAAAATTAAAAAGAGAGACAGATAGGTAGCTTCATTGGTTTTCTTTTTTTTCGAGGACACATTCGGGGACACATTTTAGTTTGGCTTCCCTATTGTATATATAATATTTCTAAGAAGAGATCTTTACAATTGTACCTTTCTTAGTGGTATAATTGTCACTCTGTTTGGACTAAATTAAACTAAGAACTATACTCACACACACATACAGAAGAAATTAAACTAGAAAATGTAATATGTTATTTTACTTTAAAAATATTATAATCCAGGAAAGTTCTAGCGCTCCTGGCACTTAGATGTATAAAAGCACAAAGAGGTATTACGTTGCCTCTTTTATCAAAGAAAATATGAATTTTAGGTTTATATACATTTCTAGTCCAAATATGTAAAACATAAAATAATATAATATATAAAATATTAGTAAGACATTTCTTTTTATATATAAATATTACATGAGACAATGTTTTAAAAATCTTAACAAATATCTTCAAAGACAAAAATGTAAGAGAGAGAGAGACAGGCAATAACATATAGCATATTTTTCTATACCATATGTATAAGAAAAACCAGAATACTTCATATGAAAACTCCTTCCTTTTGTAATTGGTGTAAATCGAGCTGTGTAGATAAAAATGTATTATTATATAGATGTCTTGTAGTAATTATAAAATTAAGTCATTCTTAATTTAAATAATTGTAGTAATTTAAAAATAAAATAAAATATATAGCATGAGATATTTTGTAACTTTAAAATATCAAGATTATCGGTATTGAATATTAATATTTCTAATTTACCACCCGGCTGAAAAAATGTACTCATTCACTTTTATTTATTTTAGTTTTTACATATTTATTTTTGTAAATAATATTCTTATTTATTATCCTTTGCAATACTACTATTCCTCTTTTAATTAACTCTTATTATATACTTACTAGTACTTAGTTACAAATTCGTAAAAGTTATTTGTCTTAAGTTTTGTCATCTTTTGTTTCCATATTTAACACATCCTCAGAATTACTTTTAATATAATAATTGCTTATATTGCTATTAGGACATATATAAATATGTGTAAAGAAAAATGATTACAAACACATTTATATCTACTTTTTCAACTCTACATAATTTGATTTCTTATTAGGTATATAGAATTTATAGTTTTAACGTGAGGATTTGTCTTCTACGAGTGTGTGTTATTTTTGTAATACAATACAAATCTGTTACTAACAATTCATTATTTTTTTTTATACTGTCAAAATTAATGTTTGACTACACTCCACCTTATGGAAAGTGGAGATGAAGTCATAGGTGGTAAGGCACATTAACCTAGTAACCAATTCACTCTTCTCTTGAAAACACCCTCATTGTATTTGGCCGGAAATACCGACGCAGGCAAGCTGTTACAGTCCTTCGCTGTACGGACTATGAAAAACAAGGCGAAGCGCTTCGTTCGGACAGGTGAAATGCCCACAACGTAAGGATGGATGCTGCTGTGCTCCGGAACTGACGGTGATGGAAGGGGGATGGGGGAATTAGGTTATGTAATTCCTGCGCACACACATCATATATCCTATAGAATACTGAGAGGCTAGCAATTCTCTGCCTGTGCTCGAGGCTGTGGAGGTTGGCTTCAACCAACTCGGGGTCGCCTATAAGCCTCTTTGCTCGTCTCTCATTCATTCGTCCAGAATCGCAAAATGAGACTTTGCGGTACCAGCAAATATTTAACCTCATTACTCCACACAGTACTATACACACGATCGAATTTGTGCTTTGTTTAAAACAAGTAACGATGTAAGTACGCTGAACTCAGAAGAAGTTCAGCGGAGTCCAAGAACTCGGCAGATATCTTTCTACAACTGTGCTGTCGAAAGAACGGACGGACCCCCCCGAGACACTTCGGCATTTATTGTCAAGGGTTATTCAATTATTTCAGTTCTTTATTTGCAAGTTATTAAAACATATTATGCAAAGTTTCACAATTGATAATAAAGCACAAAACGAAGTCAGAAACTGAATCTTGCTTTGCTTTTTATTTATCATTATATAAAAATGTATATATATAAATGATATTTATATCATTTATATATATTTCTATTTGTTACATAATAAATAAATGTATATACTAAAATATAAATTTTATATAATATTGATATAGTTTGGAAACTTTTAAGAGTTTCATGAATTTTATAAGAGATTTTTTTTGTCATTTATAAAAGTTATGATAGAAACCCAGTTATAAATATTAATTTATAGATAGGTCGAAGTAATAGTCAAACTTTTTAATGTATTCCAAATTATATAATAAATTCCAAAATTGTATAATAAATTCTACGCTATATACAGCAAGCCATAAAAAAGAATATGGAAGTAATAACATTGGCGATACATTTTTAAGACACTATAATGTTCAATACATTTTACCAATTTTATAGGTTTTGCAAATACTTTAAGTGTTGCTTATCTTTTATTTGTTTTATTTATTCAAATCTTACTTTACAATTCTACAAAGACAATTTAACTATAATTTAATTTAACTATAATGCTATTTTGTTGGTGTGTGTATTTATAATATAATATATTTATAATATATAAGTGTAAGTCTTATGTATATATACATTAACGTCCATGCAGGATTAATCGTTTTATGTAAAGTAATATTGGATAAATAATTACAATATGAGTATAAATCATTGGAATTACTTATTTACCTTTATCTTCTGATGTTTTCTTTCCTTCATAAACCATATCTTGGATTAATAAATTCTATAACAAATATAATCGCAATACCTATTTCAAATTCTATTATTTGAATGATTTCTCACATTCACATATTATTTCTTTAATTTGGAATACAATTAATAATATATATTATTTAGGTAAATATATATTTCGTTTTATTTTCAAGGACATGTATAATAAAAATTCATTTTAGTTTCGTATTATACTTTTCTTCAGTACTTATGTATGTGTATGTATATATATATGTTTGTTCGTTTGTTTTTTTTGCATGCTTAGACGTTAATTTTTCTACCTCTTAAGGTTGGCTGGTAGAAAATGCCAAATACTATTAAGTCTGCCTGTTGTACACTTTTGTTGTAAAATTGTGAAATAAGTAAATAAATGGTATTGATATTTACAATTGTAACAAAATTTGGTAATAAAACGAGGCGTATTAAATGACCCAGTACAATACAAAAACAAATTTCGTTTGATTTAAATCACATTATTAATCGTACAATAATTATTTCAGTGTGCTATAAGTATTATAATAATTATTTTATAGACGGTAATTATTGTATTGTTTTATTTATGATTAAAAAAAATATTTTATTCATACTTTATGCAAAAGCTAATTAACCTACGTTGTTTCTTTTGGTATACTACTATTTATAACAATTTTAAAGAGATAAAATTCAACCCTTATATATATATTATATATGTAAAACTCCAACAACTTACATAATCTGTTTCAAAAACAAGGCTGTGGTCTCCATTGACAATAACCAGTGTGTCTTCTCCTATATTTTCGACGTCGAGTCGTCTTCTACACTTGTCAATTATAAACAGAAAGTGGCAAAAGGCTTAAAGCCGATTCTTGATTCAAATCTACTGAGACACAACAACTGTCGGTGTTACCGGAAGTCGTTCTAAAGTTGGCACATATCAACTTCAGATATTAAACTCCTATAAATATAAGGAGTTAAATCTTGAAGTTATTATTATTAAGGTTAAAGCTTTACTAAAGTAATCGCTTCGATATAAAAAGATCAATTTAAAAATGAAATAAAAAAATTGGCAGTGCAACAGTATAAAGTACTTTTTTTCTGGTGACTTTATTTTATCAAAAAATATTAAATAATTAAAATAATACACAAATAATTAACAACAGATCTGTTTTTCTAGTTTTTTAATCAGTTGAAGTTAAATAATATTTTAAATGGCATTATCATCTGCACTTTATTCATTATTTTCATAAACGCTACGAAGCTCGTCGGATGGCAACCCCTCGTTACATCTTTTACCTTGGAGTCCAAACCTACATAATTTAGATTGCTTAGTTTAGGACTTTAGCTAGGTTACTTGAGCTAAGCTAGATTGGTTTATTTTCATGTCTTGCTTGTTAGTTAATAATTTTGTGTCACTGAATTTATATATATATATGACTCTTAAATTTATCAAGAATTAAAATCCTAAAAAAATCTTTATATATCAAATCTTGTCTGATTTAGATAGCTATCTAGTATCTATATACTATATACTAGTAATAAATTTTATAAAAAAGACATATTCTTGAATATAAAGAAGAATAAAGCATAGGCATGTGAATAATGATTACCTATCATATGTACTTTTAATAATTAATTGCAGAAATCAATACGTCAATCGTATTCTTGAAGTAATAAATATATCATGAGTTAAAATTCATATCACTTGGGAAGTTCAGCACATGACCATTACAAGTGGTACACGTTTCATAAAAATATATTCGTTACATTAAAAAGTAACTCAAAATTTAATAAATCCATTTGAATTAAAAAAAAAAACAATATGTTTTATAATAAAAAAAAACTTTAATTATCAAAGTGTTTATTTAAAATGTTACAACATCATCACACATTGGCAACAGCGTGTAAAACTTTCTCGTACACGCCCACACCTTCAAGGAACACACACGCGGGTATGCTTTCGTCGTGTTCGTGTACGGCGGCACGCATGTGACGCAGTGGAGTGAATCCCAGCGCGCCAGTACCTTGCATGCGAATGATTTGTGAGTCTGAATTGCCGGGGCATGTGTGAACTTTTATTGGGATGTTTCTGGAATAATGACCAAAAGTTGATTACTGCCCCTATACGTATATAGAAAATTTATCGGTTCGACTACGACTTAGAAGCGTCAATGTTATTATTTTTGGGTACTTTCTAATTAGCCCTGTATTCTTTTATATTTATAAAAATAATATTAATACTTACAGTTCATCCAGAGCCTCCTTAAAACCAACCCAGTAAGGATTGGTATTATCTACCTTTGTACGAGCGACATACGAATCTTTATAATCAAATTCGTAAGTCACACCTGTACCTGCGTCTGCGCACCATTGTTTTATCTAAAAATTTTAAAGTTCTCTCTATTAGCATCTATAAGGTTTAACAAGTATCAAAAATTAATTTCGTAAAAAAAAATTAATTTGTTAAATACAAATTAAGTAGTCAAAAGAAATACATAAATTTTGCGAGTTGCTGGTACCATGACATGTAATATCAGATAATTAATATTGCATCAAACAGACGATAGATCCAGTAACAAACCTATGAAACAAAGATTAAAAATACAGTTCTTATGTACCATGTTCTCAAATTCCTCATGGTTGACAGACATAGCCAGTCGCAGGTCGAAATTGGCGGTGAAATTCTCTGGAATGACGTTGTTTTGGATGCCTCCCTGTTTGTTGAACGTAGTAGAAATATAGAATCAATTCCGTAAAAAGTTATTACTATACAGCATTTACAACACCTAATACTACGGTCAGCCTGTGACCACGGTCAGTGGAAATGTCAGGCAAATAAAAAGTATGTGATACCTATTCCGGACGCGTTAATTCCTGATTTTTTAAATAATAATAATCTTGAATGGTTTCTAATAAAGCATGCATATCTTATCCAGAACATAAAATATTGAACTAACAAATAAAAATAGTAAGTCATATTTCAATTTTAATCGATACATTTCAAAGAGAAAAAACATTACTTTGTTTGCTTTATAAAGGTGGACTGTATCAAATAGTCATAGTTTTTAGTCAAAGTAACAATGTTAGTAATTGACGACAATTTAAAACATTAAATGCTTCTTCTGACGTATGAAAGCTCGTTTCAGGATGTATAGGTACCTCTTGAATTTATGATCTATGATGTATGTAGCAAACCAAATAATAACTATGTAACTATAGAAATACGTACTGAGATCATTGTAAGGTTGACGGAAGTGACGTCACCGATAGTTAGTGCCGGGTCATCCTCCAGCTTTTTCTTCGACTCTTGTCGCAGGTCCATGAATTTGTCGATAATGTACCGAAGCTGTATGTATGAATGCAATACTACGTTATTAAAGTTATATGATTTATAAAATAATTGCAAACTATAACAAGCACTTCAAAATAAAAACTTACACAATTTTATAGATTTAGTCTTCTTAAGTTAACAAAATTCCTTTAATTTATAACGGATATTTTTTTTTATATTTTTTTTCTAAATGATTTAACTTAATTTGTCTTGTAGAAATAATATTTTATTATATATAAGAAAAAAATGCTGTTTACTAAAACTTAAACTTAACTTAAAATGTTTTAAATTAATAATTTGGGTCTGGCTTAGTCTGCTATATTTATTATTGCAATCCCTATTTGTCGATATTAAAATAGTAAAAGATTATACACTTTAGGTAGATATGCATTATACATAGATATATACTATATGTTAGATATACTAAATATTAGTAATAATAAGATATGTTATACAATAAACGTCACTGTTTACTTCCTTCTATACGAAACTGACCTTCTCTCCACAGTTGTCCGGCAGCAAGAGTGATCCGTGGCCAGACTTCCCAGGACATATTACTTTCAAATCTATGTTAGATATTGAACACTAAATTATTTTAATAAATTACATTATATTGGGCTTATCAATATAAACGATCATTAAGAGACGCCAGATAATTACGTAAATAATCCATGGCAAAAGACCTCATAAAACCACAAAACATTTTAACAATTCTAATCCTCAATTTTTTATCATATGTTCTTATAAAATTTAAAATATATTGTAAATATGAACTTACGCCAATTATTTCTTTCTCCATTATATACGATGTAACTATCATCTGGACTGGCGAGACCTTCGTCAAGCACGAAACCAACATTTAATTTTTTATAATGTTCTGAGGTCACAAAAGTACCCATACCGCCAACGCCACCAGTTTCCTCATCTAAATTTTTTATATTTATTATAGATTATCCATGACAAAGAGTAAATAAATATTTAAAAGAAAAATGTCCATTATTTAACATATTTAGATTTCACAGACAGACTCACATTTGGATATAAATGTTTATCTGAAAGTAATCTTTAAAACTAACTTCAATATATACAAAATACAGTTGTAAAAGTTGCAAAGAGTATCCGTCAACAACTCAGTTCAAGTACCGTGAACATTACTCAATTTTGTACTCTTAGTAAAAGTTCAAGAGAATACTATGGCAGTTTACAAAGTCTTAAAATCAAAACATAGAATTATTATAGAGTCTATGAATCTAAATTTATTGACATATGTAAAAAAGTCTGTTAAAAATTATATTATTTAGGATGAATAACTAAAGATAAATATAATTTTTAACAGATTATTTTAAATATGTCAATATATTTTTGTTGATAGAGTGTATAATAATTCTATGTTTTGATTTTACTATTTGGTAAGCTGTCATTGTGTTCGAAACGTCGAAACTTGTACCAGGGGTACAGTTTCCTCTGAAATTGTTATTGTATAATCATTTTCGATTTAATTAAATAGTGTTACTACTATTTAGTAATAATACATGCCTGGTACAAAACTCAAATGTACAGTCCTCTTTAGTCGGATATTCCTATTCTTAAGTCTCCGCACTGCCTCTATGTAAATGATAGAGAGAGACTTCATATCCTGAGCCCCACGAGCGTATATTATTCCATCTACTAACTGAGCATCGAATGGAGGATAAGTCCAGCTTTTCTAGAAGTAAAATACGTGCATATGTATGCTGATAAGCAATGGAGAGTCAAGCCACAAACACTTAGTTTTGATAAAAACGTGTCTAAAGATTTTACAAGAATTTTAAATACATTCTTTGAAAAATATCTAGGTACCAAGCCCTTTCTTATTCTTTTGAAAGTTTGTCTCTTGCCACTCACTGAACCACTGAATGATATTTCGAAATAAACAATTTAGTGTAATGTGTGATAAAAATATTTTTTTGGTACTTTAAGGACCTAAATGACTTAAAGCGGTTTTGTTTAATGTAGAATATATTTGACCCATTATAAGAATACAAAAATATCTCCAAAAATCACTTTTTGTGAATTGACACACTATTGCTTATCTGCATCCATATTATTATATATTGATCGTAAATTTACATTCTAAAATATTACAGATATTTTAAAAATTATTACATGGTTTCTTGATTTCTATTCTTAGACTATTGCAATGATATAACATTACATTGATATTTTCACGATATAACTTGAGAATTATTAAGAATTACAGAGCTTAAAACTTAGATTGAATTTATTTTGCACCATAATTAAATGTTTATATACCTCGAATACTGGTACTACATCCATGTGCGAATTAAGCAAAATGCTGGGCAGAGTTGGTTCTAAACCTTCCCAGGTCATAACAAGCACAGGTTTCCTAGGTACCAACTCAAAGACCTGGACTGGAATACCCAGTTCCGTTGCTTGCCGTCTGAGATACAATATGCATTCGTCTGTAAAATATATTAAATTTATTAAACAACTTGATGTGCCGTACGTTTAGGAATCATTTATGATAAAATTAGTCATATTTTATTATTGTATCTAATGAGGTCACCTGAGCGGGAATGTCATGGAATGCTCAATCGGATATGGTTTGGTCTATAAATAAATAATTATCTAGCTTTACTTATCTATGCAAATAAAATACTCCCCCGCCTTTTTTACTAATTGGTTAGTATTTCAAAGTAACGTTATTAATTGTATCAAAGTTTTGTTATAGTAATTATTGCCAAGGAAAAAATAATTTGTTTATTCGATACTTAAGTTGTAAACCTCTACATATATATACATTTTGTAATGTATTAACAAATATTATCTGCTAGTCTGTCGGTTCGCCTTCAATCTGATCGAAATCTAGTTTTCACTATAGGTTTAAAAAATGTTTCAGGTAATACAAACTTTACTAGGTATATCTAGCCTGAAAGTACATTTTGATCCTAAAATAAAATAAAGTAAACTTATATGTTCTATTTATAGCAATATATGTAATAACAAAATATTTATAGTTGAAATATTTTATTGTTATATTCAGATTTAGATATAGTCTATAGATAACTAAGTTCTAGTAAATATAAACGTACTAGGTTGGCATGTATAAAAAAAAATTACATATTAATATAGATTATTTAACATTGTTACTATTACATTTCGCAATTCAGCCTGCAGCAGCAATTAGATGTACACTTAATTCTATCGCAGCAGCAATTAGATGTTAATTCTATAGTTTTGCTATATTTATATAATATTTACGTACCGTAATTAATATTTGGATGAACACTTCTTATGCGGAGATAATCTCGCAGATTGTTCACAGCAGGATCTTTGGAATACTCTGTCATGTTGTAAATGATATCCAATATCTTGTTCTACAAAAAATAGCTGTTTGTCTGTTAAGTATATAGATTTTACAATATATTTATATATTCTTTCCTAACCGCAACGTAAACAAGGGGGAGATGGGGGCAATAGAGTCAGAGTAACTTTTTATTTAATAAAAATATCCTTAATAAAATCTCACATCTCAAAAACATTTAGTAACACTTTCTTTTATTATAGAGGATGAAAAACAAAATTGAAAATGTATATTTATGATTTTTTAGAACGTTAGGGATGTTCTGTCTGTTTATTATTTGGTTGTTTGTTCTTAAACCAGTTCAAAATCATGCTTGTGTAGTTAAGTGGTTGTTTTAACCATACCTTATATTTAGTTTGTTAAATGATTGAAATCATATATTCTGGTAATAAATTTCACGCTAATGCTACATGTCAGGATGGCCGAGCGGTCTAAGGCGCTGCGTTCAGGTCGCAGTCCACTTCTGTGGGCGTGGGTTCGAATCCCACTTCTGACAAGCTTTTTACTATTTATAAATATAATATATGTAAATATAAAAAAAGTCATAATAACAACTTTAATATCGCAAGTATTATTAGAAATTTTAAGAAATAATTGTCATTTAACTTGCCAACGCAGTCAACGTAGAGTTGTAATCATAACAGTCACATATATATACATATTTGATACATGTGTTAGACTTAATTAAAATCATTTTGTTATTCTCATTGCATGAGAAGTGGTGAATTGTTAAAAATGTTAATATTTTTTAAAACTGTTTACGCTGGCATTATATTTTATATTTCGACCAAATTACTGCTACCACGATTTCTCCTAATAACTTTTCTCGACTATGTCGATATTTGGTATAATACACTTCATATTCGGTAGGAAGCCGGTAGCTCAAATCAATGCCAATCCGCCTTTACTTTTAGGGTCAATTTATAATCTTTCAATTTATATATTCCTTATTGTATAATATTTTAACCATAAACACATATTAAGCAAGAATTGTAAGAATTCAATTCTTACATAGAAAAAAAATAAAAACACAAATAACCAAAATTTATGCTCCTAAGAATAACTTATCTTTAGTTTTCTGTAATCTTCACACATTCTTTTACAACAACATCAAATCTTTTATGGAATGTTGTCTGTTACGACGAGCCTAGTTTTAAGTTAGTTTTTACCAACTCGTGAAAGATCACTTTTTTGGTAATAAATAAAGTTTTTCTTTATATAAATATATATTATATACATATAACCATATATTGTTTGTCTGGGCTTACAATAAAACATAATAATATTTACTTTGAAGACATTTATTTGTGGAATGATTTGTAGATCAACATCCCATTCCTGCTCTTATCAGGGTGACAAACCGCCAAGGTAGCACTGGAAGTGATCGCTTTTTGACTATAAGATCACCTATTTTTATATGTTCTTTTTTTTATATATACACCATACCTATTAATAATAATATACAAAACGAAAACAATAATATTAAAAAAATAATATATGAATATTATTATTATTCATATATTAATTATAAAATTAAATAAATGAACTAAAACACCTCGTATAGAATCTGAAAAATATACCTATTGTCATCAACCGCAACGTTTACAATAATATGATAATAATTATATAATAATGTTGTAACAAAAGTTTCCACGTTTCCAAGTGTCCACAAGTTAACAAATATAATTATAAAACTATTTACAACTTAGATAACTTAAATACTACTTATTAAATTAGTATTTAATAAGTTACGGAACTCTAATATATCGTACATTCCGGGCGACGTAATGCGCAGACGCAGGCCTTGGACTTTTCCACACATCGTGGGAATGAGAATTCCTAGTTCACTCACCAACTCCCTTTTACATTAGAAATAATTAGAAAATAAGTAATGCAATTTTATTATTATTTAAACAAAAACTGTTATGATTTTTTTTATCCTTCAATGTTCATTCCGAGGCCTTTAAACCTACTTGATTCACTTATATGGTGACTGCGTCCAGAAAAAACGGGCTGTAAATAAATAAAATAAATAAATATACAATTTTAGTTTAGTCTTACCAATTTATACAAGCAAAAAAGCAATGAACGAAGTAACTATTCGTATTTGTATGTGATTTCTTAATTTTTATTTTTTTAACAAATTTAAATAATCGCGGCAATGTATAACTAACAAATCTGTTGTTTAGTTTTGTTGTTTGTTAATACCAGTCAATTACGTAACACTGGTCCCAAACTTAGCAATATGTTTTCCGACACCACATTCAATTTCTTACAATTTTAGGGTAAAATCCTGCAATAAACTAAATAAACAAACCTGCAATAAACTAAAATAGCTGATGCTCTCATAACGCACCATTATGAACCTACTAGAGTGTTATCCTCATGAAGTTTTTAAAGCGTACCTTCGAAATTATGGCTGTCGATGATTATTGCTGATGAGATCGAGGAATAATTTCATAGAAATACGAATATGTTCATATACTAGTACATATACTTTTAATTATTTATCGCATAAAAGTGATACTAATTCGCATAATTTACAATCTTGAAGTTAATTAATTATTATATATAAATCGCATATTAATATAAGCGCTATAAGTATAATCTGAGTATATTAAGCAGAAACAAATAAAATGAATTAAGGTATAGAATATAGGAATTTTACCAGACTCGTAAAGAATTTAAGTTAAAATCAAACATTTAATTTTCTTTTTATTTTATGTAAGAAGGAAGGCTCTTATTTAAAATAATAGCTATATGTTATCTGTTACAATTTTAAAGTACGCTTCTTCCCGTTCACTTTCACTTTTTGTTAGTAGGTATATACTTTCTCTCTGTGAAACATTATATCGTGTTGTACAATTTTAAAATAAATCTAAGTAAATTAGTTACATTCCAAGTTTTTTAATTGTAATAAAACTAAAGAGTACTATCTCATACCGACATCCTTCCCAGAAAGGTTTCAATATAAGACATAAGTTTCTATTGGCACTAGTCAACGGTTTCTTGATAAAACATTGAAAAGTCCGAATAACCAGCATCCTAGTTGCTGTCATTCGAAATTATAACCTTGTGTATGTTTTCCGAAACCACATTTAATTTCTAACAATTTTGAGGTTAACCTGTAATTAATTAAAATTGCTGCTGCTCTCATTACGCACTATTATTAGGATTTATAGTAGGATTACTAGAGTATCATCAGATACTTTCAGAAAAAAATGGATATATTCATGTAACTGTAGTATATAATCGCAGAAACGATACTAATTCGCATAATTCGCTTTCTTGCGCCATATCATTATATATATAAATCGCATATAAATCTAAGCGTTTTAAGTTTAATCTAAGTATAATAAGCAGATATATCCAGAATTATGGTCATAATAAAATATGGGAATCAAACCAAACTCGCAAAGAATTTAACATTAAAAAAAAATTGTTGACAACTTTATTAAGAACGACTCAAATCAACACACGTTGGCAACAGCGTGTAAAATTTCTCATACACGCATAGACCTTCAAGAAACACACTCGCGGGTATGTTTTCGTTGTCTTCGTGTATGTGACGCAACGGGCTAAAACCCAGTGCGCCTGTACCTTGCAAGCGAATGACCTATGAGTCAGTTCTGTTCTGAAATTATAACAAAAATTTGTAGTTTTAATGACATTTATCTAAGATCTGTAGTTAATGATTAGATATAGATTACTATTCATTACCGAATAAGAAAAAAAAATTAACACTTAAAGGACACAAGAGAGTATCCTTAAAAGCAACCCGTTAAGGATTGGTGCTATATTTTTTTGTTGGTGGTACATACGAATCTTTATAATCAAACTCGTATCTTACACCTGTATCTGCGCCTGCGTACCATTGTTTTATCTAAAGATTTTAAAGTATTCTTTATTAGAATCTAAAGTATATGTAAATGTAAGGTATTATAAAGGAATTTATCCACAATAATGAATTATTTTAAGATTTAAAAAAAAAAAAAAAAAAGTAGAGAGAAACAAAGAATATCATTTTTCAGTTGTCAGTAATATAACATCTGATATTGTATCAGACAAACGATAGATACAGTCGCAATACCAATGCAAATAAATATTAAAAATCTGTCTCCTGTGTACCATGTTCTCAAATTCTTCATGGTTGACAGACAAAGCCAGTCGAAGGTCGAATTTTGCAGTGGAACTCTCTGGAATAACTTGGTTTGAATGCCTGTATGGAAAATGAAGAACAAATATATAATAATTTCTGAATCATTGAATTACTTATTTGTTTTTTATTCTTTATTACGCAATTTAACTTTAAAGAAGTGAACGAAAGAGGTGGGCGTAATACTAACAGGCAGGTCAGAAAATTTTAAACATTTTTAGAACTATATGTCAAAAGATAGCAACTGAAAAATAAATTCCAATAATTATATAAATTTTGCTCAATACATTTCAAAGAATAATCTGGTTGGTAATAATTATTGTGGACTCTGCCACTGACACGGTTTTGTTTCGTTAATAAAAGTTTACGTAACCAAAACACATATTACTTTTAAGTCTGTAATAAATATTATTAAACACATGTTAATATGAGTTAATAAAAAATATGTTGACCTTATTAGTATAAACTATTATTGTTTAAAAGATAATTACATAATCCAGGGCAAATAAGTCTGCGGTTTGAGGTCTTACTTCATTAAGATCTCATCAAACCAACCAAACCACGAACGAACCAAGCCAATTATTTCTTTCTCCATTATGAACGATGTAACTATCATCTGGGCCAGAGATGCCTACGTCGAAGACGAAACCCACATTTAGTTTTTTGTAATGTTCTGAGGTCACAAGAATGACCATACTCAGATGGCCACCTACTTCATACTAAATGAATATTATTCTCATTATACACAATCTATGACCAACAGTGAACCAACTATTTTCTAAAAAAAATAGTTTCTTTTGCTTAAACTATTTATTTCATTTTAATAGCGTAAGTTTTGGATACAACCTTAAAGTTACAAAGATTACCCAACTACTAAGTTCAAGTAGAGTCAAAATTTCCAATTCTGTTTTCTTTGAATTTCAATTCGTCCAATAAAACTATTAGAACATCTTTTAACTTTGTAACTGTAGTTTTACTTTTGCTTTGATAAAATAATGTTTAAATAAGTTAATTAGTAATATTCATAGTTTATTTAGCATATTAATAAATTATTTTTATTCATGCTTGGTACAAAACTCGAATGTACAGTTCTCTTTAGTCGGATATTCCTATTCTTAAGTCTTCGCACTGCCTCTATGTAAATGATAGCAACTGACTTCATATCCTGAGCCCTACGAGCGTATATTATTCCATCCACTAACTGAGCATCGAATGGAGGATAAGACCAGCTTTTCTGGAAATCAAATACGTACATAAATATTATTATATATTGTTCGTAAATGTACATTCTAAAATATTACAGATATCTTCTTAAATTATTACATGATTTCTTTTGAATTCTCATGATTTTTTATACACTTTCCTCGAAAACTGGTACCACATCATTGGTGTGCGAATGCAAAATGCTGGGCAGAGATGGTTCTAAACCTTCCCAGGTCATAACATCACAGGGTTCTTAGACACCAACTCAAATACCTGGACAGACAAACCCAGTTCCTTTGCTTAACGCCTCAGATACGATATACAATCATCTGTAAAATTAAACTATTAAACTAATTTGAATTTTGCTGACTTTGTTTGTTAAATTTGTAAAAATTGTGTCTAATGTAGACAATCAATCAGTTATCATCAATCTAGTGCTAGTTAAGAAGTTCATCTTTGCCAAATTGTCAAGAATGTACAATTGTATCCATTTCGTTAGTTTATAAGTAAGTTACTATGTTCAGATACTTAAGCATAATATATATTTCTCTACCTTTTTGAATGAATACTATATATTAAAAAAAAATAATAATTGTATCAGGAGTTTATTATAAGTAAGGCAGAAAATATGTTTTTAATCCAATGTTTGCAACAGAACTGAAACTGTTAAAAACCTGTTAATATACATATACATATACATATACATTTTAAATAATATACATAGGTGTTCAGAAAGAAACTGAAGATTCCAATTATATCTGATACTTAAATCTACTTTTTGCTGACACCTAAATATCTTTTAGGTTTTAGACACATCATTCTACATCTAACTTGAAAGTACATATACATATGAATATATATATTCGTACATTGTTATAAATAAAATAAATAAGTAGTTACTATATATATATATATATATATATAGTAACTACTTATATATATATTAAAATGTATATGTATTATATTAAAATGTATATGTATATGTATATGTATATTAACAGGTTTTTAACAGTTTCAGTTCTGTTGCAAACATTGGATTAAAAACATATTTTCTGCCTTACTTATAATAAACTCCTGATACAATTATTATTTTTTTTTAATATATAGTATTCATTCAAAAAGGTAGAGAAATATATATTATGCTTAAGTATCTGAACATAGTAACTTACTTATAAACTAACGAAATGGATACAATTGTACATTCTTGACAATTTGGCAAAGATGAACTTCTTAACTAGCACTAGATTGATGATAACTGATTGATTGTCTACATTAGACACAATTTTTACAAATTTAACAAACAAAGTCAGCAAAATTCAAATTAGTTTAATAGTTTAATTTTACAGATGATTGTATATCGTATCTGAGGCGTCAAGCAAAGGAACTGGGTTTGTCTGTCCAGGTATTTGAGTTGGTGTCTAAGAACCCTGTGATGTTATGACCTGGGAAGGTTTAGAACCATCTCTGCCCAGCATTTTGCATTCGCACACCAATGATGTGGTACCAGTTTTCGAGGAAAGTGTATAAAAAATCATGAGAATTCAAAAGAAATCATGTAATAATTTAAGAAGATATCTGTAATATTTTAGAATGTACATTTACGAACAATATATAATAATATTTATGTACGTATTTGATTTCCAGAAAAGCTGGTCTTATCCTCCATTCGATGCTCAGTTAGTGGATGGAATAATATACGCTCGTAGGGCTCAGGATATGAAGTCAGTTGCTATCATTTACATAGAGGCAGTGCGAAGACTTAAGAATAGGAATATCCGACTAAAGAGAACTGTACATTCGAGTTTTGTACCAGGCATGAATAAAAATAATTTATTAATATGCTAAATAAACTATGAATATTACTAATTAACTTATTTAAACATTATTTTATCAAAGCAAAAGTAAAACTACAGTTACAAAGTTAAAAGATGTTCTAATAGTTTTATTGGACGAATTGAAATTCAAAGAAAACAGAATTGGAAATTTTGACTCTACTTGAACTTAGTAGTTGGGTAATCTTTGTAACTTTAAGGTTGTATCCAAAACTTACGCTATTAAAATGAAATAAATAGTTTAAGCAAAAGAAACTATTTTTTTTAGAAAATAGTTGGTTCACTGTTTGTCATAGATTGTGTATAATGAGAATAATATTCATTTAGTATGAAGTAGGTGGCCATCTGAGTATGGTCATTCTTGTGACCTCAGAACATTACAAAAAACTAAATGTGGGTTTCGTCTTCGACGTAGGCATCTCTGGCCCAGATGATAGTTACATCGTTCATAATGGAGAAAGAAATAATTGGCTTGGTTCGTTCGTGGTTTGGTTGGTTTGATGAGATCTTAATGAAGTAAGACCTCAAACCGCAGACTTATTTGCCCTGGATTATGTAATTATCTTTTAAACAATAATAGTTTATACTAATAAGGTCAACATATTTTTTATTAACTCATATTAACATGTGTTTAATAATATTTATTACAGACTTAAAAGTAATATGTGTTTTGGTTACGTAAACTTTTATTAACGAAACAAAACCGTGTCAGTGGCAGAGTCCACAATAATTATTACCAACCAGATTATTCTTTGAAATGTATTGAGCAAAATTTATATAATTATTGGAATTTATTTTTCAGTTGCTATCTTTTGACATATAGTTCTAAAAATGTTTAAAATTTTCTGACCTGCCTGTTAGTATTACGCCCACCTCTTTCGTTCACTTCTTTAAAGTTAAATTGCGTAATAAAGAATAAAAAACAAATAAGTAATTCAATGATTCAGAAATTATTATATATTTGTTCTTCATTTTCCATACAGGCATTCAAACCAAGTTATTCCAGAGAGTTCCACTGCAAAATTCGACCTTCGACTGGCTTTGTCTGTCAACCATGAAGAATTTGAGAACATGGTACACAGGAGACAGATTTTTAATATTTATTTGCATTGGTATTGCGACTGTATCTATCGTTTGTCTGATACAATATCAGATGTTATATTACTGACAACTGAAAAATGATATTCTTTGTTTCTCTCTACTTTTTTTTTTTTTTTTTTAAATCTTAAAATAATTCATTATTGTGGATAAATTCCTTTATAATACCTTACATTTACATATACTTTAGATTCTAATAAAGAATACTTTAAAATCTTTAGATAAAACAATGGTACGCAGGCGCAGATACAGGTGTGAGATACGAGTTTGATTATAAAGATTCGTATGTACCACCAACAAAAAAATATAGCACCAATCCTTAACGGGTTGCTTTTAAGGATACTCTCTTGTGTCCTTTAAGTGTTAATTTTTTTTTCTTATTCGGTAATGAATAGTAATCTATATCTAATCATTAACTACAGATCTTAGATAAATGTCATTAAAACTACAAATTTTTGTTATAATTTCAGAACAGAACTGACTCATAGGTCATTCGCTTGCAAGGTACAGGCGCACTGGGTTTTAGCCCGTTGCGTCACATACACGAAGACAACGAAAACATACCCGCGAGTGTGTTTCTTGAAGGTCTATGCGTGTATGAGAAATTTTACACGCTGTTGCCAACGTGTGTTGATTTGAGTCGTTCTTAATAAAGTTGTCAACAATTTTTTTTTAATGTTAAAGGCAGAAAATATGTTTTTAATCCAATGTTTGCAACAGAACTGAAACTGTTAAAAACCTGTTAATATACATATACATATACATATACATTTTAAATAATATACATAGGTGTTCAGAAAGAAACTGAAGATTCCAATTATATCTGATACTTAAATCTACTTTTTGCTGACACCTAAATATCTTTTAGGTTTTAGACACATCATTCTACATCTAACTTGAAAGTACATATACATATGAATATATATATTCGTACATTGTTATAAATAAAATAAATAAGTAGTTACTATATATATATATATATATATATATATATATATATATATATATACATATACATATATATATACATATATATGTAAAAAAGTGTAAGTATAAAAAAAAGTTTTCAGTAATAGTAAATGAAGGTCGGGATAGCTAAATATTTATAAACATATTGGATTCATATTTATAACACAAGTCGTATTATTGTAACATCAGTTCGTACTTACATACAATGTAAACATTTTGATTCCGCAATACGACCCCGGCTGTCGCAGTAATTAGGGACTTGGGAAATTCCAATAAATATATTAATAGCTAATATTTACGTACCGTAATTAATATTTAGTTGAACACTTCGTATGCGGAGATAATCTCGCAGATTGTTCAAAGTTAGGAAGGAGAGGAAAGGAAGGAGTTAGGAAATCAATTTCTAAAAATCCTTTCTTAGTGCTCAACGATACGGGCAGGGATTCAAACGCGCGACTACTGGGAAACCGTCCATTAAATAAAGAAGTGGGATAAAGACGATCACATATAGAATGCTTAATTCACCGACGTGGACAGCGATACGGTAGCTCAGTTGGTAGAGCGACGGGCCGGTTTCCTAGTTGTCGCGGGTTCGAATCCCTGGTCTCATCGGTTTATTTTTCATTCTATATATTTTTTGTACGTCTATACTGTTAGCCCTGTTGGCTATTACAGCGTCACCGGGGAAACGGGTGGGTCAGGAGACCCACCCTTAAAAAGGGGGGGCCAGATGGGCCCCCATGGGGAACGACGTCCCGAGCGCGTTTCAGACTGAGACACGGACCTCGGCTTGGGGCGTCGTTAGTCAGGAGGGAAGCTAAGGAAATTTGGACACTAGCGTCCTCCTACGGCAGAACGCCGGAGCAACGGAGCACTTACTCAGTTGGGACCTCGTCTATACCGGTATAGATGAGTGTCTGTATGTTGTGTGGTGTCACTTGTGCCTACGCGTACACGTTATTACCTACTGTGAACGCGTCGTCGGGGTCAACGAGTACCGACTTGGGTCTTCTTTTTCTGACTAAAGTAGTCTTACGTGGTCTATACTCTGCGGCGTCAGTCACCAGTGGGTTCGGGTGTCGCTCAGCACGTTCAAAGTACTTTTGGGAAAGCCCCTTGAAGTACTGAGCGATGGTCGGAAGGTCTAAGTCTCTATGGAGATCGATGTTGCGTACGAACCACGGCGCCCCGGTTGCAATCCGTGTAAACCTGTTCTGAATTACCTGAAGTTCATTCTATATTTATATAAATTTAAGTTATCTTAACATGGCTATACATGTTTATAGATATTTTCAAACATTGTTAAATTTCGTTTAAAAAAAGTAACTGTTGAGTATCTGGTCAGGTCTTCTTGGCAGAGGAGCATTCCGAGCTGGTAGCTTACTCACGGACTGACTTTACTTTTTAATGTAATAATTGAATTGATTCAAAAGTTTAAATTCTTATTTGAATAAAAATATTTTGAATTTCACAAGAAAAAGGCTGTGGATTACCTATATAACAGTCATTGAGTATAAAGAACTTCGTCGTAGAGATTAAAACTTCGATCGCTAAAGATACCCAAATGTGATTGTGATACCATAATGTGAAAATGTGATGTCAGGAGGGTTTATATAGATACAAAACTTATAGTAAAAAGCCCTTCTGTAAACACACCTCCTAATTTAAAATTAATGCTACGAGGATTTCAAGCGCGCCCTAGTCTGAGAAGAACAACACAACAAACTCTACCGGGTCTTTCTTATTATCACTGTTTCAGAAACGACAATATTTGTAAACAATTACGATCAACTAGAACCATCGTAATCAATTCTGAGAATCAATGGAAAAGCTTATTATGGTTTAATATGGTTAGTGTTTAGACAACCCAAATTTATTAATCATTTTGTGTAAAGCATAGTCTTTTATAAATTCTTAATATTTTTTATGCATTTAAATTAAATTAATATAAGTGTATTGAATACGTACCATAGTTTTAATTTCTTCGAATTAATATATTAACGGTTCACGTTTCATCACATTATACAAATTGGTCGAACAGCCATTAAAAGTATTTGCTACACTTTATAATTCTTAACGTAACTTATTTAACTTAATAATATTTAATATTGTATAAGATCTCCTAATTTTGCCTTCTAATTTTGTGACGAAACCGCACTGGATGGTCTTTCATTACAAATTTAAGCGCAACTAGTCCTGAGGCATGTTTTGAGAGCTGTTTATAATTTATTTAGTTATAGTTTGGTGCATATATAATTATACCAATTGACTAAAGGTTCTTTTTAACTTGAAGGTCTTAAAGATGTATAGCAATGTAATAAACAAAGTCCCAAAAGAAAACATTCACGCGTAGGTATATTTATTTATTATTGAAAATGTAATATGCTTAAACCATTAAGTGGATATAGTACCTCTGGACCTAAGTTGCACAATAATTTAAATATGCCCGAGCTGTCAGGCCCAAACACCTTGTTTTTAATCAGGAGGATGGCGAAAGTCGTATTGTCAATCACTGACAGATTACGACCTATGAAAGTCTACGTGAACGTCTACGTAAAAAATTAGTTTGTCATCCTGAATAATTGCAATGGGTTTCCGGTTTAGCTAATCGAATTGAATTTATATTCGTATTGTTGTTCAGTTGATGTGTGTGTGTTGATGTTCAGTTTATTGAGTCGTTGCATAAAAGTAGGAGTTAAAATTGTTATATTAAATATTTATTTAGATAAATCTTGTGAATCTACTTCTACAATAATGCATCATCTGTCAGGTTTATAAAATTGTTGTTACTCATTATTTCAAATTTGCTAGTAATTATATTTGTTTATCATCCACATATCGTTCCAGACTTAGACGATGGACGCTGATATCATTATCAGCAGAAATCATTTTCTTGACTTTTTTTTTCTTGTCTCACAAAATATTAAATTGCGAAGTATTTGTACAGGCGTACAAATAGAAAAAAAAACCTAAAGAAACCTAAAAAAACCTAAACCTAACCTTATTAGTGAAGAAAAACCTTGAGCATACCTTACCTTATTTATACATATTTTTTAAGAATGGCAATGAAACATATAAATTTGTATAAATTCGCATAAATCACATTCTTGTGGAAATAAATATATATCCCATATTAAAAGTTTAAGCGCCTAAGAATATTAGCACGTAATTGTCAAAAAAAAAAATTTTTTTCAAAACTAGAGGCACTGCCAAAAAACTCTGAATCAAGGTTACAGTTAGATAAATTCATTTTCTGAATTATGACATACTCGTAAAAACAAAATTAAAAAAACTAACAATAATCGTCACAAATTGTATTAATTGCTTCAAAATCTTCAGGCGTTAGCAACAGCGGGGATAACTTTTTCGTACACGCCCACACCTTCAAGAAACACGCTAGCGGGTAGGCTTTCATCGTCTTCGTGAATGGCGGGGCGCGTGTGACGTAGCGGACTGAGACCCAGCACTTTAGTGCCTTGCAAGCGGATGACTTGCGAGTCTGTACCACCGGGGAATGTGCGCACCTTGACTGGGATGTTTCTGAAATAATAACCCAATGATTATAAGATATTATAAGCCAAATATAAATCTTTGCTTCAAAAATGACTAACTTATCCGACTTATAATCCGATAAGTCAGTTTTCAATTTTCTTCAGTCAATCTTGTTACATCCAGGGTTAATAATAAAACGGCCAATAACAAAGTTGTCGACAATTTTGCAAATGTTGTTTGAAAGTAATCATTTACAAAATGTTGTCAGTTCATAGTTCAAAGATATAGCATCATATAGTTGTTATGATTTGGAATGTTTAAACTCAAATCCTTTAAACCCTTTTAAATTTGAGGTTTTTAGTTTAAGTAATGTTAATCTTGTTTCAAATTCTTATTTTTCATACTTCCTCGTCATGGAGCTCTTTGAAACCGTGCAACTAGAGTGACGTTTAATAAGTATGTACGTGCAATACTAATGTAGAGGCGTTAGTTTAGATTATAATTAGCTATAGAATATGATTCCTTATTAATTAAAATAATAGAAAATTAACACTTACAATTCGTCGAGAGCTCCCTTAAATGCAACCCAGTAAAGATTGGTGTTATCTACCTTTGTTGGTGGTACATACGTATCTTTATAATCAAACTCATATGTCACACCAGCACCTGCGTCTGCGCACCATTGTTTTATCTAAAGATTTTAAAGTTTTGTTTATTAGAATCGTGACAGGTGTAATACGTATTATAAATGAATTATATCAAAAATATGTTTTTTATTTTAAAGATTGACAATGAAAAACTAAATAAATAGTAAGAAGAAACACCACAGTTCTATTGCGGGTTGCCGGTAACATTTCATGTTATATCTGATGTATCAAATAGAAGATAGATGTAGTTGCAAACCCAATTAAAATAAAGATTAAAAATATGGTTCTTATGTAGGTACCATGTTCTCAAATTCTTCATGGTTGACAGACAATGCCAGTCGCAGGTCGAATTCTGCCGTAAAACTCTCTGGAATAACGTTATTTTGGATGCCACCCTGTTTGTAAGAAAAAATATATATAATCAATTCCATAACAAATTCGAACAAATTTGAAGATTGGTAAAAACTCGAAAGTACCAATATTCTTTTAAATAGTGAACTATAATTTTATGTAGTTGTACGCCTTATTTTATTTAAATGTTTAGTATAGTTAGTTTAAGTAAAAAAATATGCCGCAAACAAAAAATATTGCATTTAAGATATAAAAATTGCAAGACATTCTTATTTTGTTCAATATATTTCAAAGAGAAATTTGGGAGTACATCATTAGATGTTTGATCCCATTGTTGCTCGGATATGCCATGTGGTTGCACAGACATGGTTAGGCAGTCCTTTGTTTGCTTGATAAGGGTATACTTCCTTAAAATTTAAATTAAAGCTTAATCACTTAATTAATTTTAGCTAATCACTTAAAGTATCAGAGTTAGAATGATAAGGTAATTATTAAAAATGTGGTGTATAATATACAGTTACTAATATATACATACCTTTAAGTAATTTATGACTGGGGTGTATGGAATCAAATAATAACTATATAAGTATAGAAATACATACTGAAATCATGGTAAGGTTAACGGAAGTGACGTCCCCGATAGTCAATGCCGGGTCATCCTCCAGCTTTTTCTTCGACTCTTGGCGCAGGTCCATGAATTTGTCGATGATGTATCGAAGCTGTGAGAATTTATACTTATCAATTAATTGCATCTGATTTATTAAATAATTTCCGGTTATAAAAATTAATAAAATATAATTACAAAGCTTTCTTTTTAACATAGAAAAATACAAAAATAGATCAATTTTGTCATAATTAATTATTCTATTAATTCTAATTTCGTAATACTTAATTTACCATATACTTAATATTTACTAATAATAAAGGGTGTTACTTAATAAAAGTAACGGTTTACTCCGTTCTATATGTATCTATAACTAACCTTCTCTCCACAGTTGTCCGGCAGCAAGAGTGATCCGTGGCCGGACTTCCCCGGACATATTACTTTCAAGTCTGTGTTAGATAATATTGAGCACTCGTCATTATTAATAAAAAATACGTTTGGACTGTTATTACAAACTAATATTAAAATGGAATAAATAATAACCAGATAAGTAAACATAATAAGTCTACGGTTTTAGTTTAGACATAAACACACCATTAATCATAAAAGTGGTTGCTTTTTAAGAGGTTATTGATATTTTTAAAAGGTTATATTATATTATAAATATGAACATACGCCAAATACTTCTCTCTCCATTATATACGATGTAACTATCATCTGGACTGGCGAGACCTTCGTCAAGCACGAAACCAACATTTAATTTTTTATAATGTTCTGAGCTCACAAAAGTGGCCATACCTCCAACGCCACCAACTTCCTCATCTAAAATCATTGTTATAATTAAACATAAAATATTACAAACAGAAGTTGTAAGTAGGTAAGAAAAACAAAGGTTTTGCTTTGGAAATCGTTATTGTGATTTCACTTTCGGTTTTACGATATAGTATCTTACTTATTTAGTAGTTTTTGAAAATGTTTTACATGCCTGGTACAAAACTCAAATGTACAGTTCTCTTTAGTCGGATGTTTCTGTTCTTAAGTCTTCGCACTGCCTCTATGTAAATGATAGCGACTGATTTCATATCCTGAGCCCCACGAGCGTAGATTGACCCATCAACTAATTGAGCATCGAAGGGAGGGTAGGTCCAGCTTTTCTGGTTATGAAAAACTAATATTTTAATATTTATTTGTTGTTTCAAATATAAATTTTATAATGTTACAGATATTTGCTTGTTTTATAACCAGGTTTCTTAATAGTATATATTTCTTATAAGGATACTAATATATAACATTATATTTAGCTGGGTCTATTTCTCTACTTAAGTATATCACTCAAGAATATTTTGAATTTATGAGCATTCAAAACTTAGATTAAATTTTTATACACTTACCTCGAAAACGGGTACTACATCCATGTGCGAATTAAGCAAAATGCTGGGCAGAGATGGTTCTGAACCTTCCCAGGTCATAACAAGAATAGGCTTCTTAGATACCAACTCAAATACCTGGACTGGAATACCCAGTTCGGATGCTTGATGTCTAAGATACGATATACATTCATCTGTAAAATATTTTAAAGTACTTTAGAAATCACTTACCATTAAACTAGTCACCTTGTATTATGTAGCTAATAATAACAATTAAATGGAAATGTTATGACTATACAATACATACAAATAACTCATCTGCTAAGTAATAACTCATCTCAAGTAACAAATAACTTATCTACTAAGTAACAATACTTATTGACTACTCTCTATAAAATAAAGTAATAAAAGGTATCAGTACTTTGTTATAGTAAGTATAAAAGGAAAGAAAATTTATTTTGAATCGTAATAAAGTTTGCTTCGCTTAAAAAGTAACTATAGATTACAAATAAACATGGCTAGTTATACGAGCCATAATTAAACCAATGACAATGAGTTTGATGTTTTTGAGGCATACTTTGTCAATTATGTAGGTTAACTCGCAGTATACAATGGTACCGAAATAAATAACCGCAATGCTATATCAATAAAGTAAAAAATTAGAATGACAGGCACTTTTTGAATAATATTTTATTTTATTTATTTTTTTTATTATAGTTTTTGTATTATTTTGTACCTCCATTTTACTAGATTGTTAACAATAGTTTTTATATAAATATAGAATGTAAAAAAAAAACCGATACGGGATTTTGTATTATTTTGTACCTCCATTTTACTAGATTGTTAACAATAGTTTTTATATAAATATAGAATGTAAAAAAAAAACTGATACGGGCAGGGATTCGAACCCGCGACTACTGGGAAACCGTCCCGTCGCTCTACCAACTGAGCTACCGTATCGCTGTCCGTCTCGGTGAATTAAGCATTCTATATGTGATCGTCTTTATCGGGACGGTGGTGACATCTATTAGGTTTCTTTCGAAAATCCTAACCAATGTTTCTACGGATGGTTTCCCAGTAGTCGCGGGTTCGAATCCCTGCCCGTATCGTTTTTTTTTACATTCTATATTTATATAAATTTAAATAAGCTTAACATGGCTATACATGTTTAAAGATATTTTCAAAAATTAACAATAGTTCTTAAATCACCCTGTATATATATTTTTAATTCGCTGTGTTCCTCTCGAAATTTTATATAAATCTACTTTTTATTGAAGGCTTTCAGGCATCTAGACATTAAATTTTACATCTATTAAATTACAGGGAGAATTATAACATATTATAGAGCAGCATTCCGAGCTTGGTGGTAGCTTACTTACGAACTGACTCTACTGACCATTTTATTGTAATCATTGACGATTCAAAAGGGCGAGAAAATGCCTACTTTAATAAAGATATTTTGAATTTCAATTCATCCTAAAAGCACAATTTGATCTCAGTATATAAAAAAAAAACTAATATATATGATTCGAATTAACGAAACAAATATTAAAAAATAATAAAATCTAAACATTTTTATTTCCCAATACGACCGCCGCTGTCGAAGTAATTAGGGAGTTAATAAATCCTTTAGCTATGTTAATAGCTAACTAATATTATAAAGAGGAAAGGTTTGATTATTTTTTTGTATGTTTGAAATGAATAGGCTCCGAAACTACTGGACCGATTTCAAAAATTCTTTCACCGTTGGCAAGCTACACTATTCCCGAGTGACATAGGCTATGATTCATTTTCAAAAAATTAGGGATGATTACTAAAACTTTAATATTCTAACGCAAGGTGTAAAAAATTTACAAAAAACTGAGTGCGCTGCGAAAACGGTGAAAGTTACGCAAAAATGATGTTCTATGAAATTGATTCCATAGATTACGCGAAAAGCGACCTACACGCGGGCGGAGCCGCGGGCAACAGCTAGTAGCTAATATTTACGTACCGTAATTTATATTTGGATGAACGCTTCGTATGCGGAGATAATCTCGCAGATTGTTCACAGCAGGATCTTTGGAATAGTCTGTCATGTTGTAAATTAATGCCAATATCTTGTTCTGACAATCAGTATATGTCGCTCTATTATGTATATGCATACACTATAAATTTATGTATATTTTTACACCGCAACACAAGCAAGAGGGAGATGGGGGAAACAGGGCTAGTACTATTTTTTTAATTTCAGAATAATAAAAATTATAAAATCCTACATCTCATAATAACATCTAATTCTATATACTCTTTACATTACATTGATGAAAAAAATTGTAAAAGACATTCTTTGACAAATTTTCTTTTAGGTTTAGTATAATTATTATTCAATAGTTTGTTCCTAAACCAAATTAATAAAATTATATAAATAATAAGTAATAAATTAATTTTACTGTACAAATGTAATTAAAGGGGTGTTGATGTCAGGCTAGGCCCTCAATCTCTTTTAGCTTCTTAGTTGGTTAGGCAAGCGTCTAGGATGCCTGATATGGGCGGTTGCATAATCAACTACCTGGACTATCTGCTGACAACTGGTAATGACTGGTATCGTGTAGAGAGAATACCCCCATTAAGAACCTCCAGTCGTCTGTCGTACTGTCTTCTCTTCTGAGAATCCGTGGAGTTGCGGGGATGCTATAACGGATGTGGTGCATATGAACATCTAGAAGCATCGTGTACCCATTTATTTCAACTTGATATTTCTTTACTTAAAAGTTTTTAGGAGAGATCGCTATTTAGTAACACGGTCAAGATAATTTATGGTATATAAATGCCACTTTTAAATGTAAGTAGTGTCTTTCTTACCGTATGGGGTACATTAAAAGGTACATTATTATTTTCATAAACGTACAGAACAATTGTCCCAAAACTCCTCTATTCGAAAATATTTATATGTACTATATTATCATCAACCGCAACACTTATATTTGATAATAAATAATTATCATTTACCGCATGTAATAAACTTAAATATTTTAAATCAATATTTAAGAAGTTGCTGCGAACCCTAACATATATTATATTCTGGGAAATCTGAGGCGTTGATGTAGAGCTTAACAGTTTTTCGGCTTTTTTAAAAAAATGTCGAGCTCCGGTTACATCTTTCAATCCACACACATATTGACAATTTGAAGATAGGTTATGTATATTACAATTAAATTAGTTTTAGGTACATAATATTAAATCATTCGTTTCACTAATTTTTGTCCCCCAGGTACTACTTTCATAATTATATATAATTTCATAATTTCATACAGTCATATCGCGTTAAAATTTCCTATCAAAAATAATTAATCAGTCCGGGGCTAGTTTGGGTGTTTAAATTTTCAGTCATCAAAATTTAAAATATTGCATACTGAACTCTGCATTTTGATATCTTACTACTCTATAAGATACTTGTACCTTGAAAGTTCAGACAAAAAAAATCTTTTCCAATGTTAGTACGTTGAACAACAAAACACTCTCTGGTTCTACTGTGTTCATCGTTCAGGCAACGAGTTTGATTACTTGCAAAAAAAAAATTGGCAATAAGCTCTATCTAAATGAGGTTTATTTTACATTGACATCCTCCTAGCGTTCTGTTATCATATGGCCGATGTACGTAATCAGCTACGTATTCTGAGTTGTGTTTGAATTTTAAGGTTTTGTTTACGCCTATAAATACAATATACTCGTTTTTAAGAATTGTTGATAGGTCCATTCACTTCTGCTTGTTTTTCATAATCTTTTATTAAAGGTCTGAGACTTAGCAGAACAATCTCGGGATTATAGTAAAATTACATACATACGTACATACATGTATAGATGTATAGAACACCCGATTTATAGTCTGCTAAATTTTTATATGAACTTGATTACAAATAGGTTAAAGAGCCTTGATTATTAAACCCCGTAATATGTTTTTTTTAATACGCTGTAGAGTTGTGTTACTTATGTTTAGACATATAGAGTAGTTTTTAGAAAAATCCATTATTTTTCCGGGAAATATACTTTTTTTAAATTTGCTGTTTGCACATCTAAAAGTCACACTGGTTAATTTCAAAATCATGATAACTTGTCTGAAACCAGAGATTGCTGGAAGTACGATGCAGAGCGAGAGTTTCATGAAACAATAACTTTTTGTTGTTGTCTTCTTGTTAAAATGTAATTTATTTATATATATTCTGTGTACTGAGAGCGCAGTTACGATAACTTTTGTAAAATAAAAAAAAATATTAAAATTAAAAACTCCAAATCAACGTGGGTGGACATTAGGATAAATAGTAAAGTTTTTTTTTTAATATTATTATTTTATGCTATTATTCTGGGTAAAATAATATTAAAACTATAATTCCGATATATATGAATTATTTTTATTAGTATCTCTTTGGTAAAGTTTTAACGAGATAAATAAATCTCGTATTATTTTTACGAAAAATTCCAAATATCTTTTAATACGTTTCAAAAAATTTGGTGGCGGTTCTATCAATTATTATATTTATATTTAATTATTGCATAAAATAAAAGATATTTTAATAAACTGTATGATAATAAATAAAATGTATACTGTAATACTTGTACATTTTACAATCTCAATTGATATGTTTTTTTGAGGACATATATATTTCACACGGAGTTTAGGGCTTCGGCTTTATATTATATAAAAAATATATAATATTAATAATAATACTTTTTTAACCACCGACCCAAAAAGAGAGCTGTTATAAGTTTGACCTATGTATCTGTATAACTGTGTGTTGGTCTGTGTTATCGTAGCAGGCAGACGCGTGGACGGTTTTTTTTAATCAAAAGCCTGGTTCGTCGAGATGGTTCTTAGCTATGTTTGGTTGAAATAGAAGCTGTTGTCTCCAAGATTGAGCTTTATTGGAGATAGTGAAAGATTCTTATTCAATATTAATAGTAAATACCTAAAAAGTGAAAATCAACGTTTTTGTAGGTTCATATAGACCAGTGACATAACTTTAAAAAGCAGAAAAAAAATATATTAAAATACTACAAACACATCCTCTAAAGAGGATAAAAATTATGATATATTAAAGGTTTCTTTGCAAAAGTACCGGAAAGAAACTCGATTGATACTGTTTTTACTTATGTATATAAATATATTTTATAGCATTTAATATTAAATATCAATCATTATAATTGAAATTTGTGGACAAATTTCAAACCAATTTATATTAAGTGCCTGTACCAAAACAAGATTAGAATAACTAACCAAATCTCTACTAGTTCTGTAATGCCTAGGATAAAATACATATTATTAATGACTTTGTTTGGTAGATATACTGTCAAATTATAAATTTAAAATGTGAAAATGTTGACAAATAAGGTTTTATTTTTACATAGTTTTATAATCGTTAAAGTTAAATTATATTTTTGTTAATTTAACTTTAACTGTTATTAATAATAATAATTTTTGTTTAATAATTATCTATGTTAGTGATGGTTTCGTAATTACTATATTAATTCCACTTTTAGAAGACTCTCGTGGAATAGGAAGCCGTCGTTACATCTTTTAAGGAGTCTAAACATACATGTTTTAGATCTTAGCTTAGCTTAGGATACGAAATACGGTACGGCGGATAAGCTAAGTTATTTTCGTAGCTTGCTTACTCGTTAACTGAGTCACTGCACAGCGGTGTTATAAGACTTTAGTAACACTAATAAATGTAATACCGATAAATTCACTACTTTAAAACTCTGGTAACCATTATTAGCATATCCTACATATCACAAAATAAATCATTAATACATGTTACTGAAAATAATACTGTTATAAGCCTTTTTAGGTTCCGGACCCAAAGAACCCGAAGATTCCGTTGTATGTTTATTGGATGGATCAGCTGTTACATAGCTATGTCCTTTATAGTTTGACCGCCTAAAAATTAAAAATAATAACTTAATATGTTACTACAACAAAAGATAACCAAATTAACTATGTCCATACTAATAAACCTTTGTTTCCTATAATAGTAGATTTAACATTATTGCCGTTGCTTAAGTAAAAAAACAATTAATAAAACCCAGATTTGCTTAACTTGTTTTAATTTAAAATTCCTTATAGGTACCGTAAAAACAACATCAAAAATTATGACTATCAGGAAATGAAACAATCGGAAACGGGAAATAATCACATTTCTATATAATATATTGAAATACATAGAAAAAGAAAAAACAAAAAAGAATTAAAAATATTTCAATGTTAATTGTACAATTTTTTATTTAATATTATTCAACATCTTTACACGTTGGCAACAGCGGGTATAACTTTCTCGTACACGCCAACACCTTCAAGGAACACACTCGCGGGCAGACTTTCGTTATGCTCGTGAATGGCGGGAGGCGTGTGACGTAGCGGACTGACACCCAGCGCACTAGTGCCTTGCAAGCGGATGAACCGCGAGTCTGTACCACCGGGGAATGTGCGCACCTTTATTGGGATGTCTCTGAAATAATATCAAAACATTCCACTTAGAAATTAGTTTAGGATACAGGCACAATTTGTAGCTTATTCTCACACTTCCTTTAATACAACTCGTCTATGATCTCTGGTTATTAAATCACGATATATTATTGTTTATTAAGCGATTGGAATGAAAAATAAAATAAAACTTACGCTTCATCAAGAGCTCCCTTAAAGGCAACCCAGTATGGGTTGGAGTTATCTACTTTTGTGGGTGGGACATACACATCTTTCTGATCAAACTCGTATGTCACACCAGTACCTGCGTCTGCGCACCATTGCTTTATCTAAAGATTTTCAAGTTTCTATAATTTGAATCTAAAAGGTGTGCTTTTCTTTTTCTATCACTACTATACAAATAGTAATGATAAGAAAAGACAACACTACAAACAAATAATTGATCCATTCACAATCTATTGCACATAAAAATGAAAAATGTTTTAAAATACCATGTTTTCAAATTCTTCAAAGTTGACAGACAAAGCCAATCGCAGGTCAAAGCTTGCCTTGAAATTTTCTGGAATGACGTTGTTTTGAATGCCTCCCTGTTTGACAAACAAGTATTATATAATTTTATATATATAAACAGTGAATACTTCAACTAATAATTATTAGATAGATTCAAATCAAAAGTAATAAATAACTTTTGTAATAATTCTCAATTAAAGATACTCAACAGATTTCAATAAAGAAATTTTATTTAGTCGTTTAATAGAGTACCTCTTACCCGTGATACTCAAGTACCTTATTTATTTTGAACTATCTATCTACTAATAACATTATTATATTTAATATTCCAATATAATGCGTTTTTGTGCTGATCGGGGGGTTATATAGGACTACCTGGCAGCCATAGAAGATGCCGCCATTTTTAACTATCCACTAAAAAACCAATGGTTGCCCTCATCGCCTTTGTAGGACGCCACACGACCGCTTTCGCACTCACCGTGACGCCCCGGCGGAACCTCAGATGTGAACCCTCACGGCTGAGGGTCAGCCCGAGCAATTTAGGTACCCTAACGGCGTATGCCTATAGTTAGCGAGAGGGGTCACCCCCTATCAAGGCACTACAGTTGAGGAAGGCTGCGGACATAATCCCACATCCTTCTACCTAGCCTACCCCGACGAAGCGGTTCAGAGGAGGCTGTCTCCCTGTAACCACGACTGTCAGCTCAGTACGCTGACGGTCCCAGGCTGCGCACTTCGCCAAGGTGTCGACGGACTCGTCACAGTGGTGGCAGGATGTATATTATGACTGTGACATATGTAGCCAATCAAATATTAAAAAAATATCTTAATAAATACGTACTGAAATCATTGTAAGATTGACGGAAGTGACGTCACCGATAGTTAGTGCCGGGTCATCCTCCAACTTTTTCTTCGACTCTTGTCGCAGGTCCATGAATTTGTCGATAATGTATCGAAGCTATAAGAATTCATATCAATTATGTTAATCCTCTTCAATAAATTACTTTAGTCTATAAAAATCTCTGCACTGTAAAAACAGAGCAGAAGAGAGAACAAAAACATTCTGGAGATTTATAAAATGTACATTAGCATTATATAATTGAATCTCACCATCATATATATATATATTTAACATTGCATTATCTATATTTTTAAATATTTAGTTTATTTCTGAATCAAAGGCATTTTCATAAAAATGACTTCATATAAAAAAAAAAAACTGTTTTTGCACTTAAAATGATTTACAAAATATGGTATATAATATGCTAACAATGATAATAACAAAGTTTGTAATTTATAAAAGTAACGGTTTACTCCGTTCTATATGTATCTATAACTGACCTTCTCTCCACAGTTGTCCGGCAGCAAAAGTGATCCGTGGCCGGACTTCCCCGGACATGTTACTTTCAAGTCTGTGTTAGATGATATTGAGCACTCGTCATTATTAATAAAAAATATGTTTGGACTGTTATTACAAACTAATATTATAATTGAATAAATAATAACCAGATAAGTAAACATAATAAGTCTACGGTTTTAGTTTAGACATACACACCACATTAATCATAAAAGTGGTTGCTTTTTTAAAGGTTATTGTTATCAAATTCAAATTATATAATAAATATGAACATACGCCAAATACTTCTCTCTCCATTATATACGATGTAACTATCATCTGGACTGGCGAGACCTTCGTCAAGCGCGAAGCCAACATTAAGTTTTTTATAATGTTCTGAGGTCACAAAAATCTTCATACCCAGAACGCCTCCTAATTCCTCATCTAAAATGATTAACATTATTTATATCAAACACAGATAAAAAATATTTTGAAGTAATTTTTCTATTACTTTGAATTGACAGAGAGTCTTCAATATTCGATTTGAATTGTTATCAATGTTATTTTAATAACCAACTTCAATACGTTTAAAATTCAAATATATAAGTTACAAAGAGTAAGTTAAGTACTTATAAGTTTAGGTAGAATAAACATTTCCAATTTCCAATTCTATTTCCTTTGAACTTTAAACTGTCCAATATAACTTTAGTAATATCTTCTTTAAAACTTGTTCTTGTATTTTTACTTTTGATTTAAATAATGTAACAATTTATTAGTAATATTTAAAAATGTTACTAGATAATAATTATTTAGTAACATAGTAATGAATGTTTAAAATGTTTTACATGCCTGGTACAAAACTCAAATGTACAGTTCTCTTTAGTCGTATATTTCTGTTCTTAAGTCTCCGCACTGCCTCTATGTAAATGATAGCAACTGACTTCATATCCTGAGCCCCACGAGCGTAGATTGACCCATCAACTAATTGAGCTTCAAATGGAGGGTAAGACCAGCTATTCTGGTTGTGAAAAACTTAAAATTAATATTTATTTATTTGTTTACAATATAAATTCTAAAATTTCACAGTTATTCCTTCTTTTATTACCTTCTTAAGTTATTATTATAAATTAACATTAACTTTAATACTAGAGAATGATTTACAATTACAGACATCGTTATAAGTTTTGAATGGTTTTGTATACCATAATTAATTCAAACTCTTACATACCTCGAAAACTGGTACCACATCCATGTGCGAATTAAGCAAAATGCTGGGCAGAGCTGGTTCTAAACCCTCCCAGGTCATAACAAGCACAGGTTTCCTAGGTACCACCTCAAAGACCTGGACAGACAAACCCAGTTCCGTTGCTTGACGCCTGAGATACGATATACATTCATCTGTAAAATATATTAAATGAAAAAATATATTACATTAAAAAAAAAACAGTTGTACAAGTTTGTCTAAGTCTAACTAATTCGAAATCGACCGATTTCTAATGTCAAGAATTTACAATCAGATTCTGTTCGGTCTATGAAAGAATATTTATCATCTACACAAGTGAGATAGATACTTCTTCTTTTGTTACTGATTGGCTACTATTTAATCACCATATACCGCAACTATTTGTACCGCACTATTTCAAATATTTAAACGCTTTTTCATCAAACGTCATCACTTGCAGACTTGATTATTTGCCATATTTATATTTTCTGAATCTATTCATATCTACTTAGGTCGCCCTGTTCTCTTATAATAACCACATGCATACTAAAATACTTAACACTGTTCTCGTTACATTATTTTCATTTCGGTAAAAAATTATGTTATGATAAATAAAAAAAATGGTCTGTCTTTCTGTATGTTAGGTGTAATCTAAATCATTATTTTATTGAAGGCTTACTATATCTTCATGTTATTTAAATATTATATCTACAATTATCCTGAAAGTACAATTTATACTAACATAAACTTACTCGTTTTTACTTGTGCATTTGACACAATGTAATAAAAAGCATATAAAACATTCAAATAGCTTTTAAATGAAAGTAGTTTTGGGTCTAGTTATACTGACTGGATTTGTATTCATAAAGCAAGTCGTAACTTTGTAACACAGGAGGGTACTTACATTGGATGTAAACATTTTGATTCCGCAAAACGACCCCCTCTAGCGTAGTAATTAGGGACTTTAGAAATTTCTATAAATATATTAAAAGTATTTACGTACCGTAATTAATATTGGGTTGAACACTTCGTATGCGGAGATAATCTCGGAGATTGTTCACAGCAGGATCTTTGGAATAGTCTGTCATATTGTAAATGATATCCAATATCTTGTTCTGACGATCAATAAGTGTCACTCTATTAAGAATTTACAATTCTCTTTGTATTTATATATTTTTTCTAACCACAACATAGACACAACAAGGGGAAGATGGGGGAAATAGTATTGGTTTTAGCTTTTACAAAAAATAAATAACATTAATAAAAAAATCATCTCGCACCAGCATATCTTTACAAAAAAATATTTATATATATATATATGTATATATAGTTTGAAACAGTAAACAATTAGTCTAGTTTAGGCAGCTAAGTGATTCAAATTCAAAATATCTTTATTTAAGTAGGCATTAAGACGCACTTTTGAATCGTCTATGATTACATTAAATTGGTCAGTATAGTCATCCATGAGTAGGCTACCACCAGAACAACGTTCTGGTGAGAGTTGTGTTGAGAAGAGCTGGCCAGAAACTCAACAGTTGCTCTTTTAAAATGAAATTAACCTATGTTTAATGTTTGAGTTCATTTCGATAAACCAAAAATTCTTGGATGTTATAATAAGATTTATTTAATAATATACTTTTAATTTTAGTCTTAAAACTAAGAAAAGTTAGATCTAAGGTATCTTCCACAAGATTTTTTTTTTTTTACCTTATTATATTTGCGTACAATCAAGCCCACGAAAGATTTGTTAACTTTCTGAAGTCGATTTTTAGGCTTTACGAGTTTATTTTTATTTCTTCACTGGTTCTTCCCTCATATGTTACTCGTACTCGTACTTGTTAAATGATTGTTTGCGATCTGACAATAAATTTCATCTTATAATATCATGTCAGGATGGCCGAGCGGTCTAAGGCGCTGCGTTCAGGTCGCAGTCCACTTCTGTGGGCGTGGGTTCGAATCCCACTTCTGACAAACTTTTTTATCCTTTTTTTACTACTAGAAACAAAAATAAACTTTAAAAATAACGACGTTGTTTCACAACTTGTATTAATTTGTATGACTTAAGCTAAAGTCAATGAATAAGTCATTATTGTAATTTATCTTGCAAACACTTGGTCCAACGCCAACACTGGAATGTTAATCATGACAAATCCCACACAAATTGCTTTTACTTTGACACATTAAGACTAAAATTAGAACAAATATTAAATAGTTTATTATATGAAAATTTATATACAACCTATTTTTAATAAATGTTGTTTTTTTTTCGTACGTAATAATAATTTAATCACATGACCCACAACTCCTCATTTCCTTTCTTTAAATATATCTTATCATCAACCACAACGTTTATATTTTATGATAACTAATTATTATTTACCACAAATAATAACAAATATAAATATTTAAATAAATAGTTGATAAGTAGTGATACCACACTAGGTCAAGTTTTTCTTTGTTACTAACAAAATAATTTAGAAGCGTCTTTGTATATTTGTCAAGCGGAACAAAAATTGTATTAGTGTCAATTAATAAGTAAACTTTTTCAAATATTTCAAGTAGGTATATTATTTACTCCTACTTTAAATTACAATAAAACAAAAAGTACTAATATCATAGGTAGACTTGTAAATGTAAATTATGATTATGAATCTTATTGTGAAATCTCTTATAAGCTTTCTTAAACCTAAAATTTTGTTCTGATTCAAAGTCTTATATATTTCATGAATTTTAAACTGTTCGCAAAAATATATAATATGACTACTAAACGTGTATTTAACTTTTAAAATTTATTACATTTTATAACAGTCGCTTAGAACGTTGCTCCATCTGACGGAAAATTAAAGAAGCATAATAACTTTTCTGAAAAACTTACAGTAACCTTCTTATATCCATAGAGGGCGCTGAACGTACAACGTAAGGCGAGAGTTCCTGAACGTAGAATTTTCTTATAATAAATGTCACTAGGTGGCGCTGACACGGTTACTGCTTAATTTCCTTTAACCAGTTTAAACTAATTTAATACACAACCATTTATTATATATCGACGACAGCGTTACTTTCTATCCCTATCAGACCTAATTTCAGATATAATGTCATCTTGATTTATTTATTAAACTATGTTCACGGCTTTCTGACTGATTGTCGAGCGAGTAAGGTTATAAATTTAATTCTCGAATTTGAATTTTTATTACCTTTTACACATTATAATATAGTTTCACTCCCAAATCAAGCCTACTTCTCGACTAGTGAAAACAAAAAACGCTGTCCAGATTAACTCAATGCAAACCATTGAAAATAATTTTTGGACGATTGTTCTTATTCCTTAAGAACATGAAATATCATTATTAGGGGATAAAAAATTATGTCTTATATGATACATAAAGAAGTTCAAATAATATTTTTTTTTCGGAGTTTTCTTTTTATATATTTCTAAAGTATTCTGAAATTGAGTGCTTATCAGCATTTTGTTTTTTATATTTGACGTTAATATTTAAAGGTTTCTAAACTGACATTATAATTTTAAATTCTTTGTACACTTGCTTCTAACCTCATTAGCAAGATCTTTGAGGTTTTGCTTAATTACTACGGAAAAGTGTAGTTTTTTATGAATTTCAAAAGGAAACGTTCTTGACATTTAATATTTACGCAATGTCGTTTGGTTTAGAGCTACTATACTAGGTGTTTCCTTATTTATGTATTTTTTGTATCGAAAATAGAAGTCAACAAACAATGTTCAGAAATCTCAGTTAAAACATCAAAGAATACAAAAGATAATGATATAGCATAGTAGGGACCTATATATTTCTAAGATGGACAATTTTGATTAAACAAACCACTTCTATCTTCTATTTTCATAATACATTTTGAGAAATACCTAACCGATGTATTACATTCCTGTTGCGTCATATATATTATATAAAATAAATCAAGATTCGATAAATTGCGAAGTCGATAATCGACTTCTTCTAAGTGGTTTTCAAAATTGCTCTTGAACTGTTAGTACAGGTTTTGATCTTACTTTATGTTACATCAAGTCTAAGATTGCCTTGTTTTAGCAAAACCAGGACAACAAAGATAGATTTGAACTTTAAATTTGAACCCGACGTTTTGAATGCTTTACACTTTACAACAATCGTGTTGACGAGAAGACGAGATGGAGATGTCTGTCAGTAAGTCAGTTAATTAGTCATCTACCTTCAAAGTTCCTATGGTTCCTAGCGTATAGTTCAGGATACACACAAACCACACTAACAGTATCAAGAGGTCTCAAAGTGCGGATAGAGACATGTGATTTTACATTGTACATGAGTGGGTCCCAGGGGATAGATAATGTCTAAGGTGGAAAATATAAGGATTGTGGTTTATCAAATCGGCTAAAATGGATGGATTTGTCTATGGTATGTTCACACACAGCTGACTCCGATGGACGCCTATATTTAATATCCGATATGTGTTCTTGTTTCGATGCTCCTCTTTGTTTGAGCAAAGTATGACAATTCGTAGTTTATAACGAGGATAAAGATTGAATCAAATAGAAACCCGCGACACTCTTGCCTGCAACTTCCGAGAAGACCAACATCCAAACCAAGATTTTATCAAAAGTATGACCAAGACCAGACCATACCATATTGACGAAAAACAAAGACCAAGACTAGACTCGTCTAGACAACACACAGTAATGGTACAAGCGCTTTAAAGACTAAAACTTTAGACTACGCTTCAAAACTCCTATAAACCTGTTCATAGTTTCATACATCAATGAACGTATCAATACTCACTTACACTAAGAAGTAATAATTGATGATACACTTAACTGAATAACAGATTTATAATTTATTTATAGCTGACTTTATTAATTTATTTATAATTAGCCAATGTAGGAAATATATAAACCATGTTTTCTGGTTAATTACATTGTCTTCTGTTTCTCACACGTGATGAATTTATAGACTAAGGGTATAACGAAGATATAACGAAGTATAATAATAGATATAACGAAGGGTTTTTGCAATAAAATATTTATTTTGTAAATTGTATAATTGCTTTATCACTGATATTTGTGTAAATTTAACATACCGTAATATTAAGAGAAAATTATTCGTGCTTCAGAATAAGAAATGAACGTCATCGCGTTTAAAAATAAAATCACGGCTATTGTCAACACGTTGGTTTTTCTAAATAGTTAAAAAATATGAAAGAATCAGTGAATATTTTGAACCCAGAGTAAAGTTAAGCCCTGACCTCGAAGCAGTTATCATGATGTAGAATGTAGATCATCGATAATATAACACCAGAATGACCAGTAGGCAGTAGGCACTATTCAGTAGTGTTCAGGGAATCGCTTCAGTCGACGAACGTACGCGACTCGCGAACGTCTTCGTTCTATAAACGCGATAGAAAAATAATAAATGTATGGTTGTTTTTAATGTCTAAATTTTATTTGAACTCTTAATTCTGTGCGCTCTTTAAAAACTGACTGAATTAATAAAAATGACTTACTTTTCGAAGTGTTAAATTTTGTTTATTAAGTTTTGTGTTGTTTTATTTTGTGCTTTTAGTGAAAATATTGAAATTATGGTGTCTTGGTAAGGTAATTGCGAAAGATGATCAGAAAGGTTTAACTATACAGATCAATTCAAAACTAGTCAGACATAATATATGTTTATTTTAAAATATATATATACAAACATATATACTTAAAAATTAAAAAAAAAAAGAAAAATGTAAATATTTTCAAAAACTCCACGAAAGAATCGTATCGTTTTTAATGGTCTGTCAATCAAAAGGAGGAGGGTTGACGGTAAGTAGCGGTATTACGTTAGGGTTACAACGTACATAATATTACAATATTAGAACTAAAACATATAAACAATAATTAAATTATTAACATCAGGAGATACTTTATTCAAACAATTTATACATATAATAAAATTGTCACTGATCGATTTCTATACTTGAAATATATTAAAAACAATAGTGGGGGCCTTTATATGAACAAGAGAACTCAAAACAATGGTTTTTCATTTTGTCTGTTTGTCTGTATGTCTGTATATCTGTACGTCTGTATGTTTGTGCACGCTAATCTCAGAAACGGCTTAGCCAATTTGGATGCAGTTTTCAGTAATATGTTGTAATAGTCTTCACTTAACATTTAGTGTGTTATTCATATAAATCGGTTAGGAAATAAAAAAGTTATTTCACATATGTGTCAAGCACGCAATAGGTACCATGCAAATCTTCTTCTATACATGTTACAAATCTGTAGAGAAGTAGTCTCTGTACATTGAAAATATAAAAAATATAACCAGGATGTGAACCGATAATTAAAATAATCGTTTTCTAACATTTTTAAATTTTTTGTCCGTTTATCTATTTCTCTTTTAGTTGTGGTCGCAACACTAAAAAAATATGTGGCCAATGTAAATAACTTTTATACATAAAAATTTGAGCGTCATTCTGAATAACATTTAGTTTCTCACTTTCATTGCACACAAAAGATATAAGTATTTAAATCGTTTAAAATATTTATGTATATACATATAATAAAACTGTTATTGATCGCTATGTACATGGAAAATATTTTCAAAAATTCATAATACTGGTACCTTTACACCACACCACACACACACACACCAAGCAAAAACAATGGTTTTTTTGTTTTGTCTGTTCGTCTGTATGTTTGTAAGTCTGTACATCTGTATATATGTTACTAATCATAGAAACGGATTAACCGGTTTGGTTGCAGTTTTCGGGAATATTTTGTCATGGGTTTTTTCATAAAAAGTTAATAATTAATTAGAAGTTAATAAGCTCTTATTTTTGTACCATTACGTTAAGACTGTTTTTCAAAATTGAAAAAGTGGTCACCCCCTCAGGGAATAATAATACTCTTTCCAATAAAAAAAAATACGAAATCGGTTTACCTACTCTGTTAAAAATAATCTGTGATTAAATATAAAAAAAAAAGATAAAATTAACTAAAAAATACTCCTTCTACACACAAAAACTGCTTGACGGAGTTTGATGAAACCTTAAGGTTTATAGTTTATACATGGGTATGTACAAAGGGTAATGTTTTATCGAAATCGAAATCTACGCATACGAAGTTGCAGGCACAGCTAGTATAAAATAAAATACATTGTAATCTCGTTCAAACTAGCCAAATTAAAAATGAATATCGTAAAACAAAATATTTTAAAAGACGTTAGTCAATACTATTTATAAAAATTATTTGAATTATATATTCTAAGGTATTTTGTAAAATGCTTATGACTTGACTCCACTTACTTTATGTTCGATAAAGTATTCCTATAAATTCTCATCAACTTTTTTAGATTAAACTTTTTTATAGTTTTCAGGGTCTAGAATATAAATTTTGTATTTTTGCTATCAGTTCCAAAGTACTTACTATGTTGATAATTTTAATAATTCTTAATTCTTCAGCTTCAGCTTCAGCTTCTTGAAAGTTCTAATATCATCTAGACTTCAGTCATCATTTTAAGATAAAGTTTACAATAAAAGATGTTTTATTATTTCAAATGAGCTCAAATCTTCATCTACAGCAGGATTTTGCTGCTGCTTGAATTTAAATTACACATAAGTAGATATTGCTATTTTTTATTCGCTATTTAAATATTTTGATAGAATACGGTAAAAATGAAATAAGAATTTGCTAAGATCTTCGAATGTGTAGATCTATAGCTAGTGATTCACGGAAAATTAAAAAAAAATCTAAATTAAAAAAAAATCAATATTATTATCGTCGAGAATAATTAACTCAATTAGACTCCCTAAATTGTCAAGTGTGTGGAAAGATTGAAGATGTCCAGCATATATTATTTGTATGAATGAATGAATGTAATCGAAATACAGCATTAAGGAAGGAAATTATTAAGTATCTTAGGTTCAATTGTTTAGATGTTTTTAGTTTCATACCATCTTTTTCATCCCAAATTATTAATTACTTTTATTGTAAATCTTAGAGTAAGATCCATCGTAATGGGGCTGGGATGTTTTATTTAAAACAAAGGCCCTTAAATAAATAAAAGCAAAAAAAAAGAAAAAAAAGGAGGTATAACTAGAAAATAAATGTGTTAATTTAAAATTCGTTCGATTTAAAACTTATCATAATTTTGTTTTAATTAAAAACAAACTGTTTTTATTTGAAATATTTTTATTTTCTTTGAGAATCTTCAAGTAAAGTGCATCATTAATATTTGTGAACTATACACTAAATTCTAATTAAAATATTTTAAATACAATTCAATCAGAAGCAGATTTACTGAATTGCATTCATTAATGAAATATGTGACTAATTAGTTATTTCAATGTTTTTAACTTATAAACGCGACTTAGTGGACGTTTAATAAGTTAGGCCTCGGGAGACCTAATAATAAATATGTAAAGAAAAATAACAACTTAATAAAAAACAATAGGGTTTATCAAATATTAACATTTAATGCAACTCACTAATATATAAAAGTAAAACTATAACAAATAAAATAACTAGATATGAATGTCTCCATAAAATACGAATAAAGAGTTTTAAACTATAAAACTCTAATAAAGTAAAGTTAATAACAGTATACAGATATTCCCGTGATTTATTTGAATGCGACCGCCAAGTGTTTATTCCTGGATAACATTTAAATACAGAAAGACGTCACGGACAAAATTTTGGCTTCACAATAATAATTTCATGATGTTAAAATAAATTATATTTATCTGGCCATTGAATGTTGAATATGATTATTTTTTATATTCTGTTCAGATCTTTTTAATGTCAGATCCATAGACAGCAGTCTGCGGTGAAAACAGATAAAATTTGACAGCAATCAAATATTTTTTTATGCTCTTTGTTAGGGATAGCCTTATATTTAACAAATATGAGACTGGTTGTATAATATTTTTTGTATATAATGAAAAATATATTATTCATATATTAATTATACATTCATAAAATTGTCGTACTGTCATAATATTATAATTGTGTTACTAAAATAATCTAATTCCGTTGCCATCGTTGCATTACGTGTCGTCCTTGGCGTGAATATCAAGTGTCTAAGAATATTTTCATTATATTTAAAATATACTAAGAAGCCAATATCATGGCTGTCTATTAAACGTGGTTGGAGTAGTCTTTATAATACGACAGTATAATGGAAAGGTTTTGAGCAAAATTGATGTATTTTGAAAGAATATCATCTTAAAATATTCTGAGGAAAAATATATAAAATTCCTTAAACTAACAATGTTTGATTCTAAAGGTCTGGTCTATTAGACGTCTCTATATTTTATATATAAAAACATCATTTCATTCTGGCTCTTTTAAAGCTATTTTTATGATATTATTATATTACATGTGTATCAATCAGCCCCTTACTGTTAAGAGGATAAAAAATTCGAACACACATACCATAATATATTACCGATAACTATGTAATATTTTTATAAAATATTTTCTGTCAAATAAATATATTATATAGCAGGCCCTTGCCTAACAGTAAAACTAACTACGAATTGTATAAGCAGTCATAATGACCATGTATTTACTAAGCATAAAAAACCCATAGGAACTCGCTATGATTTTATGGTCCTTTTAAAAACTTCATAAACAGAGGAATGATGGAATCATTCCAGTTGGAAACTTTACAAGAGATGAAATGTTTACTGCAATAAAGAAACCACACAGATTTACTACAAATTCAATGTTTATTTATAACTAGTGTTTTGTAGTATATATTTAGTTAGGAGTACTTTAAAGTCTGTTTAGTAATAAATAGTGACTGATTATTTGTTTATAATCGTTTTAGTGAACTATCATTAGATAGTACTATTAATCAAAGGCTATAAATAAAGATATACTATTAACATTAGTTAGTTTCGAGTTCTTAGTTTACGAGTTCTCGAAGCATCTGCACTAAGACGAGCTTGCAACTAATTTCTTCAGTTTTTCAATTATGTTGATTTCCATCTGACAACGTTGCTTAAAATAGTCCCATTAGTTTAATTATAGCAATTGGCTATCATTACTAAGGATTCATTATCGAAATAATCTCTTAACTGTAATACGATTTTTAATAAGATTATGTTAAGTGGCACTTCAGAATTTATAAGTAGGTATGTAAATTGTGAAGTGCTACTATTAAATGAAAATAATAGTTTTACCAAAATAAAAATAGAGGAACAAAACAATTTTTATCCCCTTATATAAATATGTATATATCGTGTATGTGTCAGTTATAGCGTAACTTTTGCTGGACATTACTTATTGTTGAGGTCATTCGGACAATATATTTTACTAGTTACATAAAATTAATGCAAAATCCGTATACTTCATGTGTAACATTAACCATACCATCAAGTAATTTTTATAACTTTTTAAATATGCTCATTAGTTTTGCTGTGATGGGATAAAAATAAAAAAAATAACGTAATTTTATTGACGTGTTCATATCATATAGATATTAACTCGTAGCAATTATAAAATTAATTAATATAAAAATTTAGCGGCGTGTTTATTACATTAAATGTATAAATGTTTTGTCGAGACGATTGTCCAAACTGAACAACAACTTTTATTAAACATTGTTTTTGATTTCAATTGTTGTTACTAATATTTCCAAATTAGAATTTCACCAACACTTGCCCAGCCCTGGACACATGAATAAAATAATTTGACAATTGTTACAGTTATTTTAATACAATACTTAATTTCTCTATTTTTAAATCAAACGGAAGGGGATAAGGAATATTATAGATTTTTAAATTATTAAGTAAAATAATATTATGGCTTATTAACTTAGGTCTTGGCTTGATTGTTTTACAATGAGTCATCATTAATCAGAGATACAAAACCATTTTTCAAATAAATTTTAGCATCAAATACAGTTTGTATTTGATATCGACATAAAATATTACGATATCTTTCAACAGATACATGTATTTTTGAAATCCTGTTTCAAATTCATGATAACATAGGACTTTATTTATAGTTATGTTTTCTTTCTGAAGCATATAGATGCTCCCAAAAAAGATATTGATAATCTAGTTCTGTATTTATAAAAGATCTTAAAAACGAAGTAAATTCAACTGTATTCATCAAGTGACTTTAATTGTGAAAACATTATTCTTTATATAATTGTACCATGACCCTAGATATCTTAAATATAGAGCTCTCGTGGCCCAGCAATTAACTAAAGCGTTTTATGTTTCTGCCTAAATGCTAAAATAACATCACTGGTTAGCTGTAATAGTGTTCCAACTTCGAATATCAATAAAAGTGTCATGTGACTCTTGGAGTGCATTTAAAGCGACTAGACATTAGAAGCGTGCGACTGTCTTAAAACGCGTTGTCGACGCGTCGAGTCATGTATGGAGCTCAACGAAGTTGGCAGCTCTCGACTAGCAAGTAAGAAATATATAAAATCCTTGCCATTCTCGAGAGAGAGGTTTTATAGTTTCACGAATTGAACACACTTCAATAAAAGTCTTTCACAAAAGATTTGGTCTATCTTTGAATCGTATGAGGAAGTCTTAAATCTTAAAATAATTGAAAAAAAAAAAGGAACATTATATGGTATTTTAAAAAGAAATATATATTATGTATTACTTAATTATTAACTAAAATCATACTCAGCGTTTAATCTTATACCCGTTCATGTCTTGTGGGGAAAAAGAATTGACCGTAGGTCATTTACCCTGGTGTTGGCTGAAACTAGAAGATGGTCTTAAACCACATTGTATCGATTTGATCAAGTGTACTCCAATTATAAATTCTACCTGCTACTGCCCTCACTACGTGAGGTAAACAGTATTGAGCTAATTACTATAATTTCATCATATATTAGAAGAAGTACGTGTGAATTCAATCAGCGTACTGGGCGACCGAACTATGACCAAGGTAGGCTAGCAGGCTCATGCCGAAGTTATTTAAAACTATTGGATACTTACTATTGGAAAATATTTATGAACAAGTATGTTAAATAATTATACAAGAGCCGTAAAAATTTAAATAGTCGATAATTATTAGATATTTAATTATCCTTAATCCATAATTACTTTATTGAAAGCACGTTATTATTTACGTAATATCCCAAGGTATAAATGCGATGTGCTATCGATACCAATATGCTTCAACGGGAAACAAAAGTAGATCTTAACAACTATCTTACTTTATCACAAACTGGTTGAGAGCAGGCACGTGACCCACGACGAGCAGCGCCTGAACTCGGGTGTCAGACGATGTTGACATCTAAGTGTTATAGATGATGGGTTTTTATTTCGATCACTTTAAATTAGGAATGTTCCAATCCTTATACGAGTGAATCAGATAACTTAGAGACCTTAGCTAAATACAACTTAAATGTTTGTTTAGAACTAATCAGTAAGTTAGGTTTTGACTTCGAAGGCCTGAGTTATTCTCATTTGTATATATTTTTTTTAATCTACACTTGTTTATTAAAAAAAACTTACCCTAAAATTATTAAGTTAATACTAAATAACATTCAAATATAATCGAATAAATTTGAATATTATGAAAAATAGCAATATTTTGTTTTTACAAATATTTTCTCATTTTCCTATTTCTCGAATTTAACTGAAATAAGTAACCTAGTAAGAATAGTATGGAATAGTATAAGTTTATTATCCTAAGTAACAAACAGATGCATAACATAAAATAAATAAATAATTTAGAGATATAAATCTATTTATTCCAATGGGTATTAAGAGAATCTAGTCACGCCTTCCATTACACTGTAACATCGTAGCGAGTGGAGTCAGTCACATATTAGTAGCACGTGCTCGTAGCTCTTTTTGTAGACAAATGCTACGAGTAACCAATTTGGTCCTGATTGAAAATGTATTATGTGTGTATATTTTGTTGTTTATAATTCATTATTAAACACTATTTTTTATGTAACACTTTATGGACATTCTACGAATATATATTTATAGGTGTAATGTCGTTTTAATTTTAATAAGAATTAACATAATATTCAAAAATCATTCAAATTCAAAAAATATTTAGTTTTGTTTTTAATATATATTACATTTGTGATGTAAATGAATATTGATACATATTTACTGATCAAAATTATGTAAAATTGTAAATAATATCAATTTGTATGCATTTTTATTAATTGTTACAGGCATTTAAAATAAACTACAAAAGTTAAGACAAAATTAATAATTATATAGAAAAGATTTTACCGATTAATATTGTGGTGGAATAACGATTTTATCTATTCCTTCCTTCCTATTTAAAGTTACAAAATCAAAGCTAAAGACATAATAAATAGTGTAAGTAAATATAAAAGATTTCAAATACTGCAAAACATTACTATAAATTCATATAAATTTGAATACATATATCGACAAATATGTTTATATACATAGTAAAATTATAATTATTTTTAAAGCACACCTACGATATAAAGTATCTTTTTTTTGGGAATTCCTGACAAACCACTGATAGTATAACCACTTTGAAAATATATGTGTAAATACATAATCTTTGAGAAATCAGGATGGGTGAAGGAAAAAAGGACAAATAATGGAAATGTGAGTTTTGGACTTCCGGCTCTCTTATCTTGCGATACACAGACACATGATAAGGATGTATTAATGATATATTAAGTAACCCGTAACTGGATTTTCTTAAAACTTAATTTGGTCTTGAAATTTTGTATATTGTTAGAAACGAAACCATTAATATTATGCCTAATACCTATTATTTTCGAAAGATCATTTTTTTTTTGCGTACTAGTTACACTGCTGTTAGTAACACTGTTAGTTTTTCCATGAGGCCAATGTATATTAATAATATGTCATAGAATGTACGAGATATTAACGTTATAGAAAAGAAAAGACTAGTTCTTATAATATATAGTGACGGGGGAAGTAACAGATGGTCGCTGGCAATAGCTATTTCTCAATAAAGATCTTAATTAAAAACAAACAGAGACATAGGGATATAGACATAAATCGATAAATAAAGTCGATCCTTTTTCCTTGAAATATTTTTTCTGATTACATATTTAAATTTCAATTATCTTATATATCTTTGAGTATGATATTTGGATCGGTTTAAGTTGGTTGGGTTCAAATATGACCTTTGTCATTATTCAACTACGGATTGATCTTCAAAGACTCCTTTGATGAATTTTGCGTCTCTTTAGTATGGAGATAGAGCTAGGTATATTTTTAAAGGGATCATACGAAAATAATTGGATTATATAGATTTGTCATATATTTATGTTATGATCTCAGTCAAAGAATAACTTTCTGTGAAAATGTGAATAGAAATGAAAAAGCGTTCTATCAAAGAAAATAATGATGATCTAAAACATTTTTTTTTTTCAATATAACAACATTAGATTAATTCTATTTCAATGTCACAGATTTAGGGGTTGATATAGATTTCGAGGAAATGTGGATTTGTTAAAATAAAATACTTCTTTACCAATATTAAAAAAAAATAAATATTATTGAATTTTTAAACTCATACAGATCGTCTTCATTTTGTTTTTATTTCATCTGCAAACTATTCAAATATGTTACCGGCAACTTACATATACTTAGTTTATTACGAGACTCTCTCATCATATATTTTCTCACTTCTGGGACGTAAAATGTGTTCTACATATTCTTATATAACGTAGATATAGTCGAGACATAGTTGTAATATTACATATAAATTATATTTATATATATATATATATAAATATAAATATAATTTATATGCATAATCTGTGTTAAAGAAAAATTTTCGTCAACAACTTAAAAGTATTATTTGAGAAATCTCTGTGATAAAATAGTAATTATAATGGGTGTTACAAAATTTAAATCGATTATTTTGTACTTCTAATCTAAACATATAATAAAATTGTCACTGATCCATTTCTGCACATGGAAAATATTTGAAAAAAAACATTATGAGGTCCCTCATCCCTCTTTGTAAGAGCAAGATAACCCAAAACAATGTTTATTCATTTTGTCTGTTCGTCTGTATATCTGTATTTTTATGCACGCTAATCTCAGAAACGGATTAATGGATTTAGATGCAGTTTTCGGGAATATATTGTCATGGTATTCACTTTATATTTTGTTTTTTTGCTACTTACCATTGCTGCTTACCAGTTTGAAGGTTTATAGTTTTTACATATATTGGTAAGTATAAAGGGTACGTTTTATCAAAATCTAAGTTTACGCATTCCTACGCGTAAATTTCGATTTCGCAGTCGCAGACACAGCTAGTTAGTAATTATATACAAAAACAAGTCATATTATAAATGAGAAAGTTGGTATATCAAGACGTAATATATATTACAATATTATAACTTAAAGGTATTGATAATTGAATACTTATATAAATATAGAATGTAAAAAACCGATACGGGCAGGGATTCGAACCCGCGACTACTGGGAAACCGTCCCGTCGCTCTACCAACTGAGCTACCGTATCGCTGTCCGTCTCGGTGAATTAAGCATTCTATATGTGATCGTCTTTATCGGGACGGTGGTGACATCTATTAGGTTTCTTTCGAAAATCCTAATCAATGTTTCTAACTTTGCAGTATAGATAAACATTGAAAAGATGCCACTACCGAAATCAATTTTTGAAAATATCTTTAAAGATGTATAGCCATGTTAAGCTTATTTAAATAAGAATAAAGATATTTTCAAAAATTGAATACTTGTATAGAATTTGGACCCACCGGAAAACTTGTCCTTGAAAAGATCAGGGGCTACTTCTTATTCCGTCAAAACACAAGGTTTCTGTCGTAAAAACTTTTAACTTTTGTTGCTACTTTGTTTTTTTTTTTCCCATGCCGAAAACTTTGGAAACGTTATTAAAAATAATAGCTATATTTTTTATCAACGTCTATTCTAAATTATAAAAAAGGATAGTTAGTCAACGTTTTGAACCCAGAGTAAAGTTAAGCCCTGACCTGGAAGCAGTTATTATGATGTAGAATGTAGATCATCGATAATATAACACCAGAATGACCAGTAGGCAGTAGACACTAGGCAGGAGTGTTCAGGGAATCGCTTCAGTCGACGAACGTCCGCGACTCGCGAACGTCTACGATCTATAAACGCGATAGAAAAATATATTATTTTTTCTTATTTATAAATTTAATCACATGTTAGCGAAAATGACTTGATTGTTTTCTGTACTTTTTATTAGTGTTTAGTGCTTTTAGTGTTTTATTGTAATGCGGTAAGCTAAAAGCTAAATAAGATAATCAGAAAAGTCACTGTTATATAAACTAATAAAATTATTAGTTATTAAATGAATATAATGTAAATAATTATCGTCGTAAAAAGATTTTCATAAAAACCTGAAAGGCTTGGCTGTAAAAGGTTTATATTGCTCAAAAAATATAAAAACCTCAACAAAAAATATTTAAAAAATACATTAAAAATTTACCATGTTTACCAGTCCTTATTATATTTATGTATCAAAGGTAAATTAAAAAAAATATATATTTAATGTTACAGACCTAGAAAGTAATAATTGAGACAAAAAAAATATTTTTTTGTAATATGACAACAAGAGTGTAATAATATATTTTCTCTCTCTCCGTTTTTAAAAATAAACAACAAGTTAACCCAATAATAATATTTTAGGTATCGATTGTGTATTTTTTTTCTGTAAAGCTATAATACAATGGTAAGAATAAGAAAGGATATAATAAATCTAAATAAAAATAAGTTAGCAAAAAAATATTTGCATTGATTAACATATATATTCTTTACATTTGTATATGAGTATATTAAGACGCGAACTATAAATTTGATAAACACGAGAAAATTCAATTCGTTATTAAACAGTATACAGTTTTCTAATAGTCTAAAACAGTTCTTTAATATTATAAGACTAGCTGACCCGGCAAACTTTGTTCCGCCTTAATGGCAATAAATAAGCAGATTTATTTTTTAATTGGAAAAAATACAAAAAAATGAAATACCTACATTAATCATTCATAATTATTTCTTTATTTTAGTACATAGGTAGCTCTTCATTTAAGTACCTTGTGATACACGACATTTTTTGTTTTATTATCAGGCGCAAAAACAAACAACGCAGATGATCAGACAGATGGTCTTCCGACCCGTGAACATGCCACGTATAATTGACCATGGGAAAAACATGAATGTTCTAGATTTAAACCACAAACTTTTAAGGATTGGCCTTGTGATTTGTTGATGGTCATGGCAAATGCAAGACGTATCGAAAATTGAAGTCTTTTAAATTCAAACGGCATATCTGTTGGGATCATCGGTATCCTCGGAATGAGAACTTCCTCACCTTTGAATTTTCCTATCATTATCGTAGCGTAAATTACATTGTTCAACAATTTTCTAACCACCAAACGCGTACCGTTGCACAGTTTTGGTTGGTTTATGTTTCGAAGCATGATTACTACGGAGCCAATCTTTAGGCGTAAATTGTGCGGTGGTAAGCCAGGCACGTCCAAAGAGTTTAAAAATTCAATAGGATAGTTGGTGGCTTCATCTTCATTTGTGACGCAGTCAATAGATTTGAATGAATGCATTGTTCCAATGATCTTATTTTGAATTATGTAGTTTAGGTCATCTACATCTTTATTCTTAGCCGCTAAAATTGCTCGCTCACTCAACCATTCATTATTTTTGTAGTTAGAAATAATTTCTGGAAACACATTGTTGATAAGTTCGTCTTTTGATGAGACAAAAGTAAAGCACGATTATGTATCTCCCCATTCATCTCAATATCTTGATTTCTGGAACTGACACGAATTTGATGTAAAATATCTTCTGACATATTATCCTTGTATTTGTGCCACAGGTTATATGGGTTTGATGGAAAACATGTCGAAATTATGATAGCGAATAATGTGCGTATCTGACTTGGTGATGCAGAGATAATGGCTTCAGCGATTGTCGTATCCCAATGACTATCGTTTTCTAATAACTTCAATTCTTCACATGCAGCACGATATGTTGGGAATATTACACCATTAACAGTTCGTAGTGACTCAAATGACGTTGGTCCACGCACATTTACCAGCAACAACCGCAAATAGAAACATTCATTATTCTTTGGATGAACTGTATACATACGACCAAGAGCATCAGTAGAACGCACATCTGGATACCCAGGAACCGCATCGCCTTGCTTCCGTCTTTGAAAATTCTTCGATGAAGCATTCCAAGTATAATAACGTGGCATCTCCGAGTAAAGCAAAGTTCGTGCAAACTGATCGCTTTGGCAGATTGCAAAAAAACTGGTCAATGTAGTTGCTGGAGGTGTTTCAGCACGTTGCGTAGCATTCGAAGCCGTGAAATAGACTCGTTGACCAATCTCCAGGTTCACCGCCAAATGCATAACAGTAGGATGACGTTCGTGAATGGGAAATGCGAATATACGCCAAATCGCTTCATTACAGTTCACATAACGACCAACTTGATAGCGTGAAATTTCATCGTTTGTATTTGAGGATTGCAATCCAAAAACCGCCATATCACTGCCTTTCGTGACATATTTGCATATATATTTTATGGACTTAACTGAATTGCAGTATTCAACGTTGCAATGTGTCTTGAACGATTTAGAAATAAGTAGCGAATATGGAACAATCCAACTGTTGTCGACAACGAAATCCATTCTTTTCACTTTCGTTGTGACAGTTCGACCATTGTCATCTGGTGATCGACGCCGATACAGCGGATAACCATCATTGCCAGTGACAGTCTCCTCCGTTAATTTTCGTGGATATCGTTTAGAGCACTTTCCATCGACCATGCAAAGTGATTGGGGATTGATAGCACCACACGGTCCATGAATCATATTAGTAGTAACAACATCATGTAGGTCTGGATCGACTTCATAATCAGGAATCTCGGCACATATGATATTATCTATTTGGTCAGGCTGAATTCTTTCCACTAACCAAATAAGAATGTGTGCGTGCGGCAGGCCTCGCTTTTGCCATTCGATTGAATACATCCAGCATCGAGTATCTCCAAAGACGCGTTGTTTAAAAATAAAGTTCATCAGGGACCGAATTTTTTGCCTGAATATACGTGCTGTGATGTCGTGTCTATCACTTGATGTTTGTCCGGGAAGCAGCAATTGAGTAATTTCTATCCATTTTGGATTGCAGGTAAAAGTAATAAAGAGATCGGGCCGACCGTAATGACGAACATATGTCATTGCATCTTGTGCATATTCATGCATATGACGTGGACTACCAATGTATGTCGCCGGCAGAATAGTTAATCGACCAATATTAGCTGCATTTCCTTCAGTACTAACTGCATCACGTAAATGGATGTACTCCTCAGAACGCAGTTTGGCTTGGTTCAACCTAATGAATGTTAAACGTTCCGTTTCTATTTTTACATACATATCAACGCAATACTGTTGAAACAATCGACGAAACCGCAGCAAATAGTTGTCAGCATTTTGACGAATCATCAAGCGATATGCATAATAATTCATTGAGCTAACTTTCTTTGTAGTTTCTTCACCTGAAATGAAAAATTTTATAATTAACCATTTGAAAGGCAAATTTTAAAGGCAAACAATACCGACATTAACCATTTTTTTAATAAGCATTATTTTAAATCAGCGTCTTTCACAAATAAATGAAATAAATTATGATACTGATACTCACCATTCAATGGATTTTTCATTTTAATATTAAAATAATATCCATCTTCTCCTTGCCAAAACATCAGCGGGTAATGCAATGTATCATATGATCGATGAGTTTCAGATATTCGTTGCAGTTGCCCAGTATCGCGACGTGTAAGCACAATATCGCGTTTTTCAAATTGTTCATCAACAATCAGGATGGCAACTTCGTCTACTGTTGGAGCATTAAATGTCCTTTCGTGTGTTCCAGATGGTCGTTTATCTGCTTTGATGACAACTTTAAAGTCATCACTTGGCAGGCGCTCTAAAGCACTCTTAAACAACCTGACCAACGCATGATGTTCATGAAGCAGACACTGCAAGTCTTGAAGAATTGCTCGCTTCATTCCTGAATTGATCTCTAGGCGTCGATCAAGTTGTTCTTCCATGTTGCCCATGAAATATATTTGTAAAAATTTATTCTGTGTATCTTCGAAAGGTAGTAATGATCCAATTTTATGATGAATCTGTCCTTGTATCTACAAAATAAAAACCAGACAGTATTAACTGGGTTATAAACACTTTTTTCAGTGAGAGAGTAGAGTTCAGGATTAGCAATATACTACATAGGTACCAATAGATAAAGTAAGATATTCTTTAACTACATTGTATATAAGTACAAAAATAAATACCTTAAATGTCGGATTCAATCCTCGTTCTTCGATAATATGTGCCCCAAATGACGTCATTTGGAAACAACCATTGTATTTTTGAGTATTTGCAAGAAATTGGCGTGATTCTTGTGTTTCGCCATAAAGCAATGAATACAATGGCTCAGGTGGCGGAGTCAACAATGGCAATTTCAATTTACCATTAAGGCAGCATAATCCAGGCGTTTCTCCGGAAAACTTTAATGCACCACAATATTCGCAAACTACGTCCATTTGCCCAATGCAAACGCTAGGATGCAAGCTGTAATCAATGCTGCAATCGTATTGAAACGCTGCTCGATTTAAATCAGGACTTGATAAATGTCTTGTTCTGCGTCGCAAATTATCTATTTGTTGACCTCTGTTGTTCGCTCGACGATTCTGCATTGCTAACCGAGCTGTTTCACGGGCTACTTCACTTTGCTCACGTGTTTGAGAAGCACGAAGTCGAGCCATACTATCGCGGCACTGTTCACGTGCAATTTCTTGTTCTTCTTCAGTCTTTTCATTTGCAGTATTTCGTATTCTTCTTGCATTACGGCTTTGTCGGGAAAGATTCGATCGTCTTGGTCGCGGCATTATTAATTAAACTTCACTTCACCTAAAAACTCAAATTTTCAACCATACAGAGTTTTATAGTTCACTTCACTTCACTTCACTGTTTATATACTATACTGGCACTCTCATTACATTATAATTGTTAATAATTCATTTAATAGAAATAGTTTTATTATTGATTTCTTACAAATATCTAATTGTCATCCATACTTCATTACATAGCTGTCATTATACGTCAATTACATAGCTGTGATTTGATTTTTGTTATTCCAAGTCTGATTCTTTTTTGTTTTTATACCACGTTTTATAGTAACTGACGTTTCATGTCAAGTCAGACGGGAATGCTGTGGAACGGGATAAAAAGTATCCTATGTCCTGCTCCTGGCTCTAAACTACCTCCCTGCCAATTTTCAGCTAAATCGGTTCAGCCGTTCTTGAGTTATAAGTGGTCTAACTAACACGACTTTCTTTTATATATATAGATATTCTAATATTCTATAATGATAGTTGGAAAATTATGAGTTATTTAGTTACTAAGTTCGACAAGAATCTTCTTACAAGAATTAGGACAATAAAAACACAATAAACTGTTACTTCAAACAACAAACAAGAAGTAAAGAAGAGTAAAATAATGACCATACATCGGTATCTAAAGTGAAATTTATAAGTAATAAATTACGAATAAAACTCTTTGAACTATAAAACTTTGATAAAGTAAAGCTACTAGCAAGAAACACAATGTATGTGATTTATTTGAATGAGACCGCCAAGTGTTTATTCCTGGATAATACTTAAAATACGCAAGCGATCATTGACAAGATTTTGATTCTTAACGATAATAAAATATACTGAACTGCTTTTAACCGCGACTCCGTTCACGTTCGTGACTTTGAAAATAATTGGTTTTCACGAATTACTCTTTGAATTTTATATGACAATAAACAGTCCGTCCTGTCTCGCTGTGACTAATAGAAGTTAAGCAGCAATGAAAAATGTTGCAAATTTAATATAATCTAATAGGTTCTGACTGACTTAGTTATAGCATACAGTCTAAACCGCAGGTCGTAGAGATAGTAAAATTGGAGGACACATTTGTTTTCTACGTAATGGTGTACTAAGAAAAGATTTTTAAATTCCACCCTTAAGGGTTTTAATTATCAATTTTGTATGGAACTCGGCGGCAACATTAAAAACCACGCGGACGAAGTCGCGAGCGACCCCTAGTAACTTATAATAAATGAATAATAAAAATGTAGACATACAATAGTGATGATATTTCAAAGAAAAACATAATACACAATATGAAACAACATTTTTAATTGAAACTAAATTTAATTAAAGTTTTACGGTTATTACAAACAATTCATAACATTTAAATATTAAATGGAGTCCTCTATAAAAATATATATTTATAAAAAACTTAAAATCTTTACTGCAATAAAAATATACTTTTTTCTCCTTTATTTTTATTTATTTTATATTTTAATTAAAGATTTTTCTAACAAGACGAGGATTGTTCTAACTTGGCACAAATAAATGTCTATTCAATATATAAAAATGTTATAAATCTAAAATATATATTAACTCTAAAAATAGGAAAGATAAAAACAGTATATAATATCATATAAAATATAATTGAAAATCATAAAAGACAAGAAATGTTTTCGGTAATAATAAAATAATCGTATTTTCTTCTGTCTTAAATTTCTTCGTAATGGGTGCAAAATATTTGTGCTACGAAAGTATTTGAAGACGACCGTTTAATAATTTATAAGCGGATTAACTTATTTTTCTCTTTTATTAATATTGTATTTGTTTTATGAATTTCAAATTACTTTTCTTTAATAGATTGTCTTTTATAAATATAGTTACTTTTTAACGTATATTATGAAGTTAATAAAGTCGAATCTTATCCTTGAGTATTTTTAGGCAATCTCCTAAATAAATACAGTGGACGCCGCTTATAGTGATCGCGGTTAATGTTATCAGCCGGCTATTGTTATCGAAAATGGTCGGTCTCAAATTTCTCCTTAAAAATACATTAGAAAAAAGCCGCTTATTGTGATCAAAAGTCGTTTATTGTTATCGATTTAGAAGGGTACAAATGCTATTTATAGAAATATTTATTACTAAGGTAATCCTCATTCAAAAATCCTTTTGTTTGAGTTTGCAATCTTTACCTATTGTACAAATTCCGACCTTCCGATTAAAAGTTTCTCACTTTTCAAAAGGAAAAGAACACCTGGTCCCTTTCGTTAATTACCTTTTTGAAAACAATTAAGCGATGGTCCTGCATTTGTCTATAAAAAGCTTAAAAATTCAAATTTCCCTCAGTTCTCCTCAAACTACCGATAGAGTTGAAGTAATCGTATCTAAGACAGTTTTTGAAACATTTTTTGAGTTTCATCGTTCGAAGTGCTTAACTAAAATTAAAGTCAACGAATGAAGAAAAACAACAAATTCTCGAAAAGTACGATCAATTACCGAAAATAAGTCAACGTTATGCTGCGATTCAACTGAGAATTTCTCAATCACTCCTGTGTAAATTTCTAAAAAACAGATCTGTGATCGAAATATACTATAGAGTACTTAAATCAATTCTAAATTATTACAATTCATATTTTATCATTATGATCGTTTATTATGTGCACTAAAATCCCCCAACAAGCATGAAAAAGTACCATCCGCATAATGTTATCATTCGGTTATTGTTATCAAAACGGGCTGGGCTAAAAGTGATCACAATAAGCGGCGTCTACTGTACAATCAGTTTTAAGTAATATTAAACGATTGTGTTAAAACGATTGTGTTAATATTATTACTCTCTCTCTTTCTTTAAGTTAACAAAAACGGAGAGGAATTCTTAGTATAATGTCTTTGATAATTGAATGAAATAAAAGGATTTATTAATTAAATTTTGGGCTCTGGCCGATGAATATTATCGCGAAAATTAAAACGCCATTTTGGCGTCAGATAAGATATTTATAAAGAATTTTGTATAAAAGCCGAGAGAATTGATTTACTGTAATAAAAACTTGAAGTTATAAATCAAAATAAATTACTTATTTTTCGTAATGTTTTTCCGCCTCCTTTAAATCATCGCTAAGACTCTTCTACTTTATCTTTATTGGAATTATATTTAAAAATACGTGATTTTCTTGTTCAGTATAAATCGTAATATTTAATAATAATTCCAGATACATAGCACATATTAGTGTAAATAATAAATTATATTAATGTATAATTTATAGTTCAAATTAAAGCTCAAAATTCAAAGTTGTTATTATAAAATAATAAATTTGTATATTAATATTACAAAATTCCTTCAATTACTACTAAAACCATACACAGTTTACTACACCTACTAAATGTCGTAGCATGTGCGTAGGTAAAGAAAATACCACGTCTCATTAATTCCGTCCTTGTATATATTTCGGCTTCTAACAACATAGTAGCGGTTACACTGAGTGTTCCAATTACGTCGTCTGTAGGTTTCCTTATAATAAAATCATGTACAAAATATAATAAAAATTCGTATTAACAGTCAATTTGCTCATATTTATAAGATCAGTAAAATACTATCGAAAGTTCCTTCTAGTGAATTATTAATTGATTTTTATATGAATTGACATCCCATCCACTTTATCTATCAATCCTATTTATTTTATATAACCTCTAGACATCCTTAACTGGATTTATGTCTACGTATATCAAAAGATATTTAAATAAACATTTTTTGTCTTTTGTTAAGGACTACAAAGACGTACAAAATTTATCAAAAAAGTCATTGGTCCTCAAAGTTACATTGGGTCATGACGAGGGTCATCTTTGATCCCAACCTTCTTGAACCCGTCAACTTCTCTTCTAAATGAAACGAGCATATGATTTTGATGTGACGATATTATTAAAAAGAATCCTAGATTTCAAATTCAATTAAATCTTCAATGAACTGAGAAGTTCTGGATTAATTTAGATTGATATAACTATAAATCTTATTATACATTACATAAATAATAAAAAATATATAATTTACTTAATTCTTTAACACACATATCACACATAGCTTTACATATATTATATTGTTAGTAAACGAAATACAAATACTGGTTCTCAATCGAAGTAAAACCTTAAGACAGTAATAAATGACGTGTGTAGTAGATACTAGTTGCTATCAACAAACAACTTAGAAAACTTAAATAAGTACAAGACTGAATATATTTTTTTTTAAATTGATAAATATTGATGTTGCAATAGAATAAAACTATTTTGCTTATAATCAATATAATCTCTTCAATAAATAACTCGGTTACCATTTCTTTTCGTGTCTCATTAAAAAGTTAGTATAGTTTGAAGTCTGTTCTAAGCCTGACAGTTTAACAATATAAGTAACTACCACATGATCGGTCGATTGTCATCCATATTGAATAATATCCATCTGTGACGCGGATAGATTATTAATGCTGAGGGTTTCATTTAAATAATAAAACATAAATTGACTTATTTTACAGTACATTTTTTTCTATATAATAATTAAAATAGTCAAAGTTTTCGTTATAGTATTTTTTGTTATCGTGTTTTTGAAAGGCCCTAATGGATAATAATTCTTATAAATTAATTATTTCTAAGAGTATCCCATAAGAGCTTTTGGAAACAGATTTCCTGTTTAATTATGGAAAGGGTATAGGGCTATACTTTTACTATGTTCTCTTCCAACAATAACCAAAAATATAACAATTATGTACAAAAATACATATATGTTCGTCTCATATGGTGACCGAGCCATCAATTCCAAATAAGCATTGATACCCAGAATACGGGTACATGCGGGTAAAAACCAATTATATCTACATATTATATATATATATTTTTAAGGAATTCATAACAGCCATAAAATGCACAATTTTCTCTACAATAATACGTCGATACAATGTTAAAAATGCAAAAATGTAGAGCGATATTTCTCATATGAGATTGAAACATATTGTTGAAATTCAACAGCGTTCGTGAGTATTTATCTGCAAGTATTTAACAACATAAAAATACCCACTCTCTATAATATGGTACGGTAGTACAGACGTCATATAAGTTATTATAATATTGAAGTCTGTCAAAATAACACTTACAAAATTTAAATGTATATTTAAAATATATACAAGATGACGAAATTAACAATATATTTTTTTATTACATTAAAAATAAACGAATTTAAATTTGTCGTATTTATTCTTAAGAAAAAAGGCTTATCGTCAATAAAACAATACTTATTCAGCAGGTCTTATCGCCTCTACGCTAAGCTTTAGACGATTTGGATAAAATGCTCACGAAATACATACAAAATGTTTTGTATAAGGAACTGTATTAAACATACATATATGTCTTTATTTTAAACAAAATTATACATTTTTTTTTATAAAAAATATTAAGGTTATTTAATATTGTATCACATATTGAAAAAACATTCTAATAAAAATAAAATAAGTTTAAAATAAACTTTTTATAATGATTACTATTAAGTATTATTAGATAAAGGCAGATAACACTTGAAAATAAATTTGAATAAAAAAAAAAGTTCAAGGTGACTTTATTGTACATGTTGTTTAGAATTATAAAAATGATAATATCTAGTCTAGAGTTAGAAAGAAAATAAAAAGTATCTCCGATTCTATACTGATATCTAAATTCAAATCTAGATATACATAAAACATATCGATTAAAGAATTGCGAATAAATTTTCTTGAGAAAAATAAATGAATATTTTTCTACAAAACATGACAAAATGAGTTATAAAATAACATAAATCGTTATAAATTGAGTTACAATTTATTTTATTTTGTAGTCCATAGATAAATAATTAAATATGTTATAATCTTACAATATGAGGAACTAAAGATTCATGCGTGTGAGAGGTTACTGATAACGACAGTGCTTTATATATCTCCAGACCTATAACTTAATAAAGCTCTATATGTTGAAGGCTTTGAGCCAAACCCTTTTTAATGTGTCAACGCTTCCACAATCTTAACAAAATATTCAAATAATAATTCAGTTGTATAATCTATGAAAGAAGATGGAAGATTAAAACATTCTTTATTCAATATCATTTTTTTATATTATAATATCATAGTGTTAGTTAGCTAGTTATCTACATTAACAAATTAAAAATATATTTCTTTTTTTTGTATAAATATATATTATCTTGGCGTAAAATGTGATTTAAGCAACTTTAAACTTAATAACTGTTCAAGTCATTTCTTTTATATTTAGGCAAGTAAAAAAATATATAATTTGTGTTAATGTTAAAGATATGGATTATTTAAATCTAAAAAGTAACATGCTTATAAGAATATTAAAATGAGTCCGAATTTCAATGAATATTATTAATTGTCCTATAAATAATTTTCCGCTACATATCTGCCGTCGTTTATCATAAAGTTTGGCAAAAGATACCGTCTCATAGTTCAATTAATATTTCTTCATGTAATCTAAGTTATATTGTTGGAATAAATTAAAAGAAATAATTGTATTATAAGTCTTTAAAATTTATTCTATCTTTAAAACTACAATCTTAAAAATTTCATAATAACAGGATATTTAGCATACAGTAAGAAACAGTCTATTTTTTATGTATACATAGATATTCATATTGTCCAAACCTTCCAATTGTTTATGGTATTGTCAGCTATGTTAACAATAGAACCTATTTCCAACAACACACCTTAAAAAAATCGTAGCCCTGACCTGGGTCAATGACAAAAACCTTGGGGTTGCAGTGTCCTAATGGGTTTGGCCTTTCAGAAAATTCAAATGCAGATATATTAACGCGAAAGGTTAGTTTTGTGTGGGGGTGGTAAAATTAAAGAACAGAATTTTCTTTTAGATTAATTTAGATTATAAATTAAATGTATTTTGTAAATTAACTAATATGTATTCGATGTATTCTAGTCGTTTATTAAAATTAAATAACAAATATTATAAAAGAAAGTTATTTATTAGTCTCCTTTCACATCGACCAATCGACATGTTTTGTTTTTATACCGAGAGAATGAGAGCTGGTAAGTGATTGGATATTGTTTATACCGACCAGACTTTATCCCAAAATACATCTTATAATAAAACTAAGCAGCTGGTTAGTTACTTAGTATATAACTATTTTAATAGACAACTAACAATAACATATAACTTTATGACAACTAACAATAACTAACACATACACGTGTCAGAAGAAAATTGATTTTAGTGGACGTTCACACATAAACAAATGAAGGACGTCTGTCTGTATCATACACACACACACACACATACACACTATCATATCCACACTCATATATGTATACATACACATATCAGCTAAATTATGCTTCTAAGTAATATGCTTTGTGATAGGTTCATAAATTGTACTTTTCTGTATATATTTTATATTATAGATATATGACAATGGTGTTTTCCATAACTTGGTTTTTATAGTTTATTGTGGTTAAATAATTGTAGGAATTACTTTTAAATGAAATTCTTAAATAAGAATACTTTATTGACAATTCTTAATTATGTAATATAATAAATTGTGTTAATATTACCAGGTTGCAAGTTGTGTAAGCGAAGGAAATTATAAAAAAACCAAACGTTATCAGTAATTTGTAAGTGTGTGTAAAATAATATTAATTAAGTTACCCAGACTTGTTTTTCTAAACCTTAAACATGTTTTGGAACGAAGCCCAAATGGGACATCCACAAAATATGTAACGCAATAAGTTGTGTTTACTATCTTAGTTTTATGTCACTAAGTTCTAAGCTTATTCTATAAGGTTTAGGATTTTCTTAATATTTATAGTCTTATAAATAAATATAACATACATAATAACAGTTATAAATAGTTTAGTTATAGCATTACTGAAATAGTGATGAAGCGTTCTTTATATCGGCACTTCACTGGCTCGCTGGACGTAAAATAAAATTTAATTACAAAAGCTAGGCTAGGAATTTGGCGGGAAAATTTTCAAGTATGCAAACTAAATGTATCAGGCATGATGTGGAATGTTCTCTTTTGTTTTTTCATTGATTGTGTTAAGTAGGTCAAATCGAACAAAAATTTTCCGATATAAATTAAGAAACGAAGAGTTTTTTTTCAGCTACCGTAAACCAATGTACTTTAATAAGTCCAATTATTAGAGAAGTTAATGTTCCATAAATAAAACATATACATATTTTAAAACGTCTGTCAAAAAAAAATATGGCCACTCTTCCTTCATTGCCTTCTTTGAACTAAAATTTTAAGCCACCTATCAACATTTAAAATGCAATACACTTAAAAACATATAAATTTTTGTTTCATTAAAAAAAAACTTTAACCTTTTTTTTTGTGTAATGTCTGTTTAATTGAAAATTATCTTATATGTTGACAATAATCCACAACAGTACACTGAATTAAACAAACATCCGTTTAGGATTTTTGGTGTATTGTAATTAAATCCCACACTTTCTTTTGTATTTTCCATGAGGGCAACAAAATTTATTGGCTGATGTATAATTTCGATAATAACACAACATCACCCTGAAGTCTATTTAAATACCTCTAGTAATTGTATTACATTGTAATTATAGCAAAATCGGGTCTAGGGTCTTCCCATTATTGTAATTAGTACTTTCCTGACCAATATATAGGATGCTTCTCACCCGAAGAAATTTTCCAGAATGAGAAGCATTTTATATATTGACGGGGAAAATAATCTTTAATTCCGATTTATTACTTTATTATATTTATAAACGATTTTTTACAAAAACCTTTGAAATGATAACTGGCAATCTTTCGCTGAAAATCAGTGTGCATACACTTAACAAACCAGATCATTTAGTTTGACTATTTTTATTATTAAAATTTTATTTTTAGTTTGACTATTTTTATTATTAGAATAAAAATATTAGACATACGGGATATCTAATATTTTTATAAAATTTTAAAATGTTCATATTATACCAGTCTTTGTGGTTTTTATAGTAGAAACTATTAAAACTATATTTCGTACTTAGAGTTTTAAAGACGCGGTAGTTCTTCCCTACTTGTTTCTTCTTGATTTTTACTATTACTATTCTTACTGTTTTTACTTGATTTTCATGATATACTATCCTGTCATATAGGAGTGCAAATACTACTGTTTTAGAAGTCCAAATTGAGGTAAGAAACATAATCTTACCAATATTTTTGTTGTATTAGTCCAATGGTATGTTTTGATATCTAAAATTCTAATATTACCTTACTGCACAACTTCCTACCAATATTTAAATGTCTGTAGTTCAAGGTAAGTCAAATTCATTTGTTCGTAATGGCTTGTGTCCATCAAATGTTTTTTTGATTTATATAGCTAACTTATTATATTATTACTTAAAATTAAAAAGATTTACAAAGAGTAATTTAACCTCGAACCATTTACATAACAATAAAACTATTACATAATGAAACCTTATTCAATAAACTCTAAATGGTTTATAGTGCATTGCTTGCGTGATGTTTGTTGAATGAGGGACGGTATGCTACTCGATAATTATCTTAAAATCGATATTTAAATAGTTTTAACGTTACCGATTGTAACGATAATCGTTATCAGTGGACTGTGATATGTTATTATAGTAATGATTGAGATGTATCACGCGACATAATATCTTTTGTAATCTTTTGTATGTTTTAAATAAAAGATTTACATAATATTATCTTTAGTAATATGCTCTCCATATAAAACAGAGCTTCCATTTTTATTGATGTTGAGCTTTCATTCCATGTACCTGGTCTAAGAAATATTAATGTGGTAGTGAAGCATCAATTCTCGAAATACAATGTCTTATCCAAATTATTCTTCGCTATTTTGATACTGTATGTAAAGAAAATAAGGCCAACAGAATTGTTGCCCTAATAGATAAAGAATTCAATAAAAAGCTTTCCATATTTATTCATAAAAAAGTAACAATAATAAACATAAGTATGTACATTGTATAAAATAATGGGTAGGTCCATAGCGTGTCAAACTTGGATTAATTAATTTGTCGACCACACTTACACAGATAACACACATAGGAACGTTTGAATAATAAATATGATTTAATTCTAGGGCTTTCAAGGCTTTTCCGCTTTGTAATTTTCGATAGTTATCGAGGTATCCATATTTAATATATAATATAATATTTACCTGTAAGTCAATTTATCAGATAAATAAGTATGGTAACATATTTATGTGATTTAGTTTTATTATCTACATTTTTATTTTATGAACTTGTTTTTATACCAGCATTTATTTATTCATGAATATTTATCCAGATAAGCTTTTTGCATCTCTTACATTGACAGTTTCTCACGATATTACGATCTGTGTACGAGATACTTGGAGCTCATCCAACTGACGAAACCCGATGACAGTCTGAGTATTCTCGATATACAGACATTTAAACGACTTATTTTTAGTTCAAGAATATTTTAAATGTACGTCATTACACTATAGTATATAATATATTAAAGAGAATCACAGAATTCTTGTATCGGTAATGATTTCGTCATATCCTTTTTTTTTTTAAAGAAAAAAAAGTTCACTAAGTGTATGAAAAAAAGTAGATACTAATACCTTTACAGGATACCTAATAAAATTATTAACATTTTTTATTGAGGTTAGCAATTAGATATATGACGGGTTGGATTTTGTAAAATTACGTTAATAAAACAATGAGCAATAATATTACAAATTTGCTGGGATCTCGCCAAAACACCTCAAAATAATGTGTTTTCGAGTTGAGATTCTTGTTCTTAAACTAAAACCAGTTTTCTTGCAATTTCTGTTAAATTTACTCGTGATTGATGGCCAAGTACCAAAACTATGCCAAATAGTACAGCGCCATCTTGGCCTATTACTACATCTAAAATGCTATATATAAAAAAAGTGTTCAAAATAACCTATTAAATGTCTTTATTAACACAAATATTTGGCATCTATAATATTTTTATTCATCTATACTTTTTTTAATATTAATTAAATTCTTAACATTGTAAAGATCTTTAAAGGGTAACTGATGTAATAAAGTATTGTGTTGACTTTATATAAACGTAAGCAAAAAATAAATTCAAACAGTACCTAATATTAATATTTTCACCAGCAGCACTATGTAAAAATGATTTCTTTACGAATAGTCTGATTATTTTTTCATTTGCGTTTAATTTCTGACTAAAAGTTTTAATATGAAACTTTACGTTACTTTCAACGTATTGTAAGAAATGATTTAAGATATGAAGTAGACATACAATGTTCTACATACTCTTAGCTGTTGTATTTAGTGTGTAATCGTCGTAAATGTCTTTCAACGGATATGTGTGTATATGTCTATGAAATGACTGAACTATAATATACAATTTTAATAGCTCTAAGTACTAAGAAATTATATCTATCAAAATCCTTTTAGTTCTAGTATTATAGATTTCATATGACACAGAGTTTCTCTCTTTTATATAATATATAAATTTAGATCATATTCTACATTCTCTATAATTAATAATTTAAACAATTCATTCATAATTTATTAATTAAATAATCTAACTGCTTATAATTGGTTTTAAAAATCACAAACAAAAATGTTCATACATTTTACCTAAAATATTTACAATGTTTCGTATGTAATATATTAGTTTTTGGAGGAGGATTTAATTGCTTTGTATTTTTGCCGATATTTAAAAACTATTTTTAATTCATAAAACAGATTAAATGATATTTTAAAACATAATAGACTCTTAATAGTCTTAACCATTCGACAAAAACTGTACAACGTCTTTAAATACTTTGGCACAATTACTCTAATCTTCACTTTCACGGGGTTTGAAATGAAAAGCAAATGGCTGTAAAATAATTAAATATTTTAACATCTAAAAGCTAACCTTTGAATTACGCAATGGCTGTGAAACGGTACCCAAATATTTTCTAATTTGCTGTCATAATAAGAATAAGACAATTATTGACAGTCATTAGGTAATAGAAGACGTTGGCACCATATAAATTACACCAATCACCATTTATATACCCACAATCACCATTTATATACACACTAAAACAGTTCACACTGATACGTTGATCCACCATCCACACCAACACACACACACACACCACACCAACACACACACACACACACACACATACACACACAAATACACACACACACACACACAAACACACACACACACACACACACACACACACACAAACATACACACACACAAACACACACACACACACACACACACACACAAACATACACACACACACACACAAACAAACCCACATACACCAATTCACACACACACACACACACACATACACACAAACCCACATACACGCACCCACACACACACAAACCCACATACACACACACAAACCCCCATACACACACCCACACACACAAACCCACATACACACACACAAACCCCCATACACACACCCACATACACCAATTCACACACACACACACACAAACCCACATACACCAATTCACACACACACACACACAAACCCACATAAACACACCCACATAAACGCACCCACACTCACACACACCCACATACACACACTCATACGCACACACATACACACACACACACACACACACACACACACACACACACACAAACCCACATACACACACCCACACACAAACCCACATAAACGCACCCACACTCACACACACCCACATACACACATCCACACCCACACCCTCACACCCACACACACACGCACACGCACACACACTTGCTATCAGCTATTACGACGCCTGGCAAGTTATGGTGCTGTCAACAATTGTATCACTTACTTTATTGAAGGTTTTTCTACAATATTATAATAATTTATGGCTTTCATATTTTCAGAAAATCTACATATAAACTAGTACTTGCGATTGAAATGTTTTGTGTAAATAATTATATTAAAATTCCATCATAATACATTGTTACTTTATTTAACTCTGAGTGATTATATTTATAAAAATAATTAGTGTTTATTAAAATCTATTTCTTTAATTGTTAACTCTTATGTAAATGTATGGTAAAATAACTATATAGCTATGTATCCAAAATACAAACAATATCAACCCGTTTTATGTCCGCCCCATTTTAATATACTACCTCCTACATTCATTGTAGCCGGTGTACTAAAATATTGTGAAATTACTTTTGTGAATATTATCTAAGCTCGTTGTTGGACATTAACATTATTATTATTATTATTATTTGTCTGTTATTAATAGGGATATTAAAACTATTTAAATTCACAAGCTGTGCATATATATTACGCCTCCTCAGTAATGTCGACGTTAAAGAAACATTTTTATTTAATCTATATTGTTAACTCAAAACTGTTAACTAAAAAAGTTTAAATTTAAACGTTAAATTTTATTTTAACGTAATTTATGTTTTGAAAAAAATTCCTTAACTCCAATAAATATATTTAAGTACATACCTACTATTGAAAATAACAACTTCATATTTATATACATATTTTGAATACTTGATGTATGTTTAAGTACATACTTTTATTAACGTTGCTACTACGTGTTTATTATTTTTACTTCAATGTTATATGTATGTGTATAAAAAGCTCTAAATCAAGAAGTTTATGATCCTCGCTAGTACTAAGATAAAACTCTACAGCAGAGGCTAAGTAATAAGAACAGACTTTATAGGACATTTTTAACGAAATATAATCCAGGTTATGAAGTCGCAAAAATCACAATAATGTATAAATTAAAACTATAAAAAAGAAGAATCTTTTAAAATCCGTAGGTGCAATACTAGTTAAGGTGTTCTTAAAAATCAATTCCTCTTTCTCTTAATAGTAATTATAGATATAGAGACACTGGAACAATCAAAATTATATGTCCAGCCTATTTTAGGACTCTGAATGATTTTCAACATTTTATTACATAATACTAAAAGTTTAATAGTTACTTGACAAAATAATATAATGTTTGAAATGATATATCTGTTTTTCTATATGTATTATTCAATTCATAATCTTACTTTGGATTTCATATTGAACAAACTTTTGATAGATCAATCTCATTTATTTCAGTGGTTTCTTGTATTATAAATTAATAATCTGGTATGGTCGTATAATAAATAGCGTTGAATATTCTCGTATATATTTTAAAGACGATCTTATTCTGATATAGGTGAGAGTGGATTAAACAGACCAATTAGCTTTAGATCATAAAAATATAAACACTAATGAAATGTCTGGAACTTGAAAATTAAGTTTTTATTTAAAAGAATTTAAAGGGTAAGATTATGAAAGGGAAGTTACATATCACTAAAACGCTACCTACAGAATAATAGTATGTAATTTACTAAGATAACCTATTACATTATTTATGCACTGATTTAGGTTTCAGTCTCTTTTAAGGAGATGGATGGACAGTCAGACTAGACAATGCATTTTCTTAAATAACTAAATAATAAATAGCATACAAGTATATTTGTATTTAGTTTAATAAATCGTATCCAGCTAATATTATTATGTACTTATTGAAGTCGTTGCGTCGGGGAACCGTTGTACGTACGAACTATCTCGACGAACCAGGCTTTTGATAAAAAATGTTGATCCAATGCTACAGACAGACAAATAGATACACAGATATACAAATCTACAGGTCAAACTTATAACACCCCTCTTTTTGAGTCGGGTGTTAAAAGCTTTGATAAACAAACGATTTCGTTTGAATTGACTCAAGATGATTGGTGGCGATGTATAAAAATTATGAAAAATCATTCAGTTGAATCTTGTCCTGTTATATCCATGATTAATAAAAAAAATAAGTAACGCATAAAAATATTTAGCAATTATTATTTTTTTTTAAGTTTCATACTTTTCTTTTTTATATAATGACATGCCCAGCAATGTATAGAATATTTTAATCAATCCTGTCTCTAATGATTAATAAATTCTGTATCCTAGCTGCTTTTAAATTATTTTTGAATATCACAAATAAAAAAAATAGAGAATACAATTTAGGTTAGCATTTAATATAATTAACAATGCTATTTTTATCTCCTAATATTTATTAGCTAGTATAGCTGGTGGTTAAGTGTAGAAATTAAATTCACTGTGTAAATATTTTACTTCATGAAATACATTTGGTCTTGTAAATACTCTCAACCATTCGACTTCAGCTGTTCACCATCTTTTAGTACTAGGACACAATCACTGCAATCGCCCGTTACGGGGAATTAATCTTATTAACAGCAAAGAGAGGTAGTATATTTTAATATCTGAATGCTAATGACCTACACACAGGCAACCCTGGTATTAAGTATTAACCGTGAAACTACACACCATACCCTCGCAATTTGCCTTCTCGATAAGGATAAGACATTTATTTACAGTCATTAATATGTAAAACAGTTTAAGAATATTTGGACATCGCTTGTAGTAAAGCTACGAAATCTTTATTTTTCTTTGCCTGAATCTTCTCGTGAGCTCAACTAATTGAACGGGGTTTTTTATATGTCAAAATTATTATTGTCGCTTTTCTTTTAAATATATGCAATATTTGTTTCATTTTGACGTGTCCTAATAAATTTAAAATATTTTCAGGCAAAAGTTTGACTTTTAGAAAGTAATTACCACTCTTAAAATACTGAAGAGTAATGGTGCATAAAATATAATGTCTGAAAAGAAGAAAATTTTGATTTATCACTCTCATTTACTTTTAGAGTTTCTTGTGCAATAAAAAATAATCTGATATAACAGAATTATCGTTGATTATTACAATGACTTGGAATTTGGATTAAATCTTATTAAGACTAAAGTTATAGAAATATAATGAAAAATAAACCGATACGGGCAGGGATTTGAGCTCGCGATCTTTAGGAATCCGTCTCGTCGCTTTACAAATTGAGCTCTACCAAAATTCGTGGGTTCGAATCCCTGCCCATATCGGTTTATTTTTCATTCTATATTTATATAAATTAAAGTAAGCTTAACATGGCTTTACATATTTATAGATATTATAAAACTTATTAAGACTATCTTATTCTGTTTTGAATAAACGTGGTTTAAATAAACGTAAAAATATAAACTCTAATTGAATATTATTTAAGAAGTTGTAATTACAATGTCGAATAACTAAAACACTACTTATAGAAATTTTGTAATTTAATAAATATTTACCGAGACTATTAAAGAAACCAAACCTTTTAAGCTATTTATGCAGCGATTTAGCTATCAGTCTCTTTAAAAGTCCATTTATGTAGTTAAATATTTAGTAAGATGGACAGACAGACTAAACTGTGCCTTTACATAAATAACTAAATAATTAATAGTTATAACCATTATATATAAAAAGAGATTAAAACAACTTAAAACTTGATTTTTGTGTGTAATAAACACAAAAATATGAGGAAACAGTTTGTATTCGGGTTAACTTTTACCGAACCAAATATTCGGCTGAATCATTTGTTTTACCATTTCTGATTTCATTGTGTTTTTCATAAACAGGTTCTAACAAGTATGGTACATGTGGTTCCAAAATCGAATATTTCGGCCGAATACGAATAGTGAAAAAGATGCCGATTATGCCGAATACCAAATACTTACCGAATATTCGGCACATCTCTAGTACATACTATTTTCTTATAATATTTTCCCTTTTATAAAATAAAATATTTTGGTTTATTGTCTGTATGATGTTCAAATAACTGTTAATACATATAAAAACAGAAGCTGGTAATATGTCCTGTAATATATATTAAGACATATTAACATATATTACAAGACATATTAACATATACCAGCTTTAAGTATTGATTAATCTATCTATTGAGTATAAAACGTGGTTAAGTTTAATACTTATTCTTCAATTAATAATGTTACAATTAGACACGAAATATAACTAAGGTTCGATAGAACAATACTTCTAGTCACTTCATCTAACGTCTTTCCATCCAACACGAAGCCTGTTATCCGATATAGACCGGTTGCCGCTCAAAGACAACGATGGTTCTTATTGCGCTAGCGATCATAGTTGCGTCAGTGCAAACTAAAGTTACAACTGACACATCTCGAAATAAGTGACAGTTGACACAGACAATGATTCGTTTACTCGTTTATCAAACGCGCCGTCATATATTTAATAATATATATCTGTAACTGTAGCTCAAAACAGACGGACCGATAAACATTTCGTTTCCTGCGGATATTTTTGATGTGTAAAAAATAAAGCTATATACATAATGAGACAGATCACTACAGACAAAAGTTCACTACCTGAAAACTTGTGACGATTATATTTACACACACACATCTACGAAAAGTATTTAGGGCATTGTGTATATCTCTAATTCAAACCTTGTGTCATTTCTTACAATAGGTTAAATCCAAACGAATAGGCTACCCGCACATGTACCATTGACAGAACTGGCATACTTGTGCGGCGCCGGTTAAGTTTCAGTACTGCCAAAATCGTGTTTATTATTATATTGAAAGCATCATAAATAATTGTTACTTCATTTAAATCGATAGTAAATCTGTTCGTAGATAGCTGGGTCTTATCTTCGCATACAGGTTTTTGTAATGAAGATTAAGTCAAGGATCTGTATACTGGGAAATTACCCATTTAATTACGATGTTGTTATTTTTATATGACGCTTAAAAATACTTTAATTTAAATATATAACATTCTATGAGATAAGTAACCTTAAATAGGCTGTGCTACAAAAAAATTTTCAAAATATTTTAAAATACATAATCCTGATTGTTAAATAATGTATAACATTCTGTTTGAATATATCAACAAACAATTCTGTTTGAATATGTTTTTTAATTGTTATATATATTTAAAATATATATACTCAACCACTACATGTTCTTTTCTTTTATTTCTATCTTATATATATATGTGTGTATACAAACCCTAGGTATCACTTATAGATGTTTTCTTATAATTTATTTCCCCAAGAGAAAGAGACATTAACCCCAAATCAACCTGACAGTTGAGTCGGAAAGAGATATTTTCTTAGTATTTCGTCTTAGCGGAAGCAGAGGTCACTTTTTAAGCTCAGGGAATTCTAAAAACCTTTAATAAAATTCTATATGTTCGTGCAAATACATATAATAAAATTGTCACTGATCGATTTCTGTACATGGAAAATATTTGAAAAAAAACATGATGAGGGGCTTTTATAAGAGCAAGAGAACCCAAAACAATGGTTTTTCATTTTGTCTGTATGTTTGTGCACGCTAATCTCAGAAACGGCTGAACCAATAGCCAGTCAGTTCAGTTTTCAGGAATATATTGAAACAGTCTTCACTTAACATTTAGTGTTTATTTCATCTAAATCGATTAAGAAATAAAAAAGTTAGGTCATTCACGTAAGAGGTTCCATGCAAATATTATTCTTTACATGTAATAAATCAGTAGAGGTGTAGTCTTTGTACATTGAAAATATAAAAAAATATATACCAAAATGTGGAGTGATAACTAACTGAATACATTTTCAATATTTAAAAAAAAAATGTCTTTTTATATATTCTCTTTTTTTCGTACCATTGCTACTCACCAGTGATTAAACATAAAAATACATACATAAATAAACTAGAAATACTCCTACACGCAAAAACTACTTCATTGAGTTTGATGAAACTTTGATGGTTTTTGGTTTTACATACATTGGTAAGTACAAACGGTACGTTTTATCAACATCGAAATCTACGCGTACGAAGTCGCACAGCCAGTCTGATATAAAATAATTATAGTTAATTATTTCTGTTACGTTTAATTTGAATATTTTTTAAGAATATCTTATTCTGATTTAAATAAACTTGTTTTACATTTGTACGAAGGACTATTTGCTAATGAACCAAAATATATATAATGGAATATCTTTGGCAGTTGGTAATGTTGTTTTTAATAGAATACTATAATAAATATATAACAAGTATAACTACCCTTTCAAAACGGAAATCAATTATAAGCAATCATTACATTTAGAAATTTAATAAACTAATACTTTCTTTACCTATTAAAGAAACCAAACCTTTTATAATATATGCATCAATCTAGCTTTCCATGTCTTTAAAGGGCCATTAAGTATGGTTAAATATTCAGTATATTCAGTAAGATGGACGGACAGACTAGATACTGCATTGACATTAATAATTTAAAAATAAAAGCTTACTTGTAAATTTGTATTGAATTTAAATAAATAAAGTTCATTTAAGGACATAATTAAACAAGGTAATTATATAAATGTGATATTTCAATCACCAATGTATTTTAACATCAGTAATACCTATATGTATAAAATAATAAAAATAATAAATATAAGGCTTAAAGTAAAGAAATAATTTAATTTGATAAAAGTCGTAACAATTAACATTAGTGTCGTTAATATAAAAATTTAGAACACTTAATACATATCATCAAAAAAAATGATTTTATGTTATTGATAGCTTTTGAGGCCTTGGTTTAATTCAGAAGATGATCTAGCTTTTCTCTTATATACATTAAACCAACAATATTCTACAAATTTGTGCACTTTTATAACTTAAGACAAACTTTACTCAGGTTTTTTATGTGTTTTAAAGCTATAAAACCCCTTATAATGCAAATAGTTAGGACTACTAAAAGTTGGAATAAAAGATACATCAACAACTAAAGAATTGTCCATGAACAATACAAGTTATTAAATGTCAAATTGCTATACGCTTTTTAAACGTAAAAAAAATTAAAGCAAAAAAATATATAAAATAAAAAAAATATCAAAGCATCATGAATATTGAAAGTTTACGAAAGTTGAGTCAAAGAAAACTTAAAACGAAGTTGCAAATACTAGTAATAAATTGCATTCCAGAATTTGTAAGAAGATGAGATGAGAGAAGCGATGTTTCGTATCTTTTTCGCAATCTCTCCTTTCTTTCATTCGATTACTAAAATATACCCATTTAATTTTTTTTCGTAATTGCTATGTTCAGTAATTATAGCAATTATTATCTTTTTTTGTTTTGGAAATACATAAGTATATTCTTAAATAAATCTTAAATAAACAAATCATTTCTGTTGAATTTACTTAAGATTGATTGATGGCTAAGTATCAAAACCATGCCAAATCATTGCGCAATTTTGGCCCACTTCCTTATATCCATGATTTATGAAAAAAATGTTAAAGCAATTTTTTTTATTCCTAACGAATAAAAGTATTTGACATCTATTTATTTTGTATAATCTCAGCCAATATTTTGTACAAAAAAAATACAATTCACTTTGCAAATAATTTATTTCTTGAAACAGATTTTGGCAAGCAAATTTTAATGTAACAACGAATTATAATTGTGCCTAGATACTCTTAAACATTCGTCTTTAGCTGTTTACCATTTTTAAGTACTAAGTCGCATTACTGCGATCTACATAAGTCAATTTACTTTGACACAAACAGCAATGGAATGAGCAGAAAAAATATTTACAAATTTTAATATCTGAATACTAATGGCCTGCATACACGCAACCCTCGTATTAAGTAGTAACCGTGAAACTACACACTCATACTATCGCAATTTACTTTCATGATAAGGATAAGACTTTTTTTTCTTTAATAAAATAAGAGTTTGAGACCATTTCTATTATCAAAAAGTTTAGCTGACCAGGATTGGTAACCAAGTTGGATCAGAATTAATAGTTTTTGCAGCGAGCCTTGATCGATGCTAACCAAAAGTTATACAAGATATATTTGAGCATTTACGACGCTATTAGTTTACATAATAAAAATAACATCTTAAAACACCACAGAAAAAAATATGTATCTTGCAACAAGCGTATAAATAACATAGACCGAAAAACACTTTCCTTGCTGCGTCTTGTTTTTAAAAATGAGAAGCGTTAAATCCAAGTGCATGGGTAATAGAGCACATTGAAACCAGTCAGTACTTGCTATCAGCCAGTACGGCGCCTGGCAAGTTACAGTGTTGCCAACAATTGTATTACTTCCTTTATTTATGTTTTTCTCTACAAGATATAATGAATCTTAAGTAATGGCTTGAATAGTGAATAATTAATTTAAAGTAATAGCTTGATTTGAGTGAATTGTATCATGAGTAGTATTATATTGAAAGCACTCCATTATAATTAATTGTTATGTGATTTAATTAGATAGTGAATCTGGCCATAGACATCTGGGTCTTATCTGCGCACATGTGTCAAATGTCTATCAAGATGACACTTACGTCATATCAACGATATCAATTCTCAGATAGTATCCATTTAATTATCATACTGTTATCTATATTTGCAACATATCTGATAATGCCTATATTAATATTCAGTGCTTATTAGACAACGATGACGATTAAAGCTAAAGAAAATGAATCCAAAATCTAAAATAAACTTTGTCTTTATGTTTGTCCAACGCTTTAATTTATTATTATTTAAAATCTAATGTAATTTCGTTTTATTATATACCTAGTCTTGCCATAAATACTGTAACAAAGAAAAAAAATTTTTTTTTATTACAAATATTATTTATTACTTTTATAGTGTGTTAGTTTAATACACAAATATCAAAGAGTTAAAAATATAAAAAGCTTTTTCGAAGTGGTGTCCATTGGCTGCAATAGAGGCCTTTAAACGTTGAGGCCAGTTATTTTCTTATCAGAAATTCGACACTGTCAATGGTATGGATTGTCTTAGCCCGACTAAAACTGACAATAAATCATAATCCCGTGCGTTTAGATCGGGATTAGACGAGGGCCTGTCTTCAGCTCTGATGGAGTCCGAGACGTTCGCTTCCAACCAAAACTGCGTGGACCGAGCTTTATGACCCGGCGCCGAATCTTGCTGGAAGGACCATACTTGGTTATTGAACAAGGTGCTATTAAGGGGCTTAACTACCTTCTCAAGAATGGTATCTTGATACACCTGTGCAGATGTTTTGATACCTTTTTCACAAAAAATGTGGCTCAGTCAGTCCTTCATAGCTAACATCCCACCAAACCGTCACTAAAGTCGGATAATGACCACGTTGCACTCTGTCGACTAATTAGGAAGCTTCCCTAGAGCTTTCCGCATAAATACGGTCATTTTGTTTGTTAAAATGTTGCTCAATCGTAAACATTTTCTCATCCGTAAACAAAATTTTGCTGTGACGTCCCTTTGCGTACCTCTTTCAATAGTTGTTTTGATTTTACCACCCTATTCATCTTTAATTTACCAGTTAAGAAATGACCAGTGCGTCTCTTATAGACTGTAATTCCTAAGTCATCTCTTAAAATACGTGACATGGTTTTAGGTACTATCTTCATTTCCCGAGATAAAATCTTTTGCTTTCGGACAGGATTTCTTCGAATTCTTTCTCTTACTGCTTTGAACACCTTTTTCGTACGAACACCACGTGGACGGTCAGATCTTTCTCTGTCACTCTGTCACTGTACCTATTAATAGCCCGGTACACAAACATTTAACTAATACCAAGTGTATGGAGAATTTTGAAAATTGCATTTCGCTCCATACCTACTTTGTGTAATGCAAGCACAGCAAGCACACAAGCACGATTTTGTTCTCTTTATCACTCCATTCTATTTTAATATCCCAAAATATTGTACAATCTATTGGCGCTAAAATGAGCAAACACAATGAACAATCGTATAAAAAAGGCAGATTCCAAATTCAAATGTAATATTTTTTTATTTTTAATTGTAACAGTATTTATGGCCAGACCAAGTATATGAATGATATAAAAGAATTTATGATCCTTTCTGGCACGTTCTATGGCAGACCCTAAGTACTAAGAAAACACTTTATGATACATTTTTTATAGAAACACTATCCAAGTTATGTTTAGGAATTTTGAAAAATAGATAATTTATAGGTCAAAAATGAGGAATTCTAAGTAACCAGTATATCCAATAATAGTTGATGTTTTCATGTACTCCGATTCGTTTTCTTTTTCTAAATAGTTGCTATCTTTTTCCAATTCAAACTGACAGTTTAAAAGATAAGCTATCTTCATTTATTGTCAAAAGGAACCAAGAATTAAGAAAAAGCTAGGAACTCTTGAAATACAGAGTGATTTTATAGTTACTTAGCAATATAAAATAATGTTTAAACAATCTCTATGCTTCTACATGTTATTAATATTATTTTGGATTTCATATTGAACAAACTTTTGATGGATCGATCTCATTTATTTTCAGTGATTTCTTCTGTTATAAAATAATAATCTGGTATGATTGTATAATAAATATCGTTGAATATTTCATCGAATTGGAATTAAAATGAAATCTTTTTAGAGTATTTTATTCTGTTTTTTTTATTATTATTATTTTTCATTAATAGTGTACACCCTTATATACCTATAACAGATCAATTATCTCTAGATCGCAAGAATATAAAATCTAAAGTCTAAACGAATGTCTGGATCTTGAAATGATATTTTTTATTCAAAAAGCTTTAAATGGGTTTAAAAGCTACGCTGTATTAGAAAGTGATAAGTCAAAGAAACCAAACCTTTTAAATAATGTATGCACCAATTTAGCTTTCAGTGTCTATAAAGGTACATTGTGTATACTTAAATATTTAGTAATATGGCGCCAGACAGACTAGAAACTACATTTACGGAAATTACTAAACAATTAATAGCATACGAATATGTTTGTATTGAAATGAAATAAATTGAATTTAAAGAAAAATAAGTCAATAAGTCTTCCTCGGAGTCGGTTTCCTAAATTGGAAAAAATATGGAACGAAATAATGAAGTATCTACCTTATTTTTTTGACAAACCAAATGAACCGCTATAAGCTGATTGTACAGGTCGAATAATTTCTTTATTAAAATTATAAACATTTTATAATTGAAATAGTTTAAACAGTTTCTAACCTGATTATTTTTTTTATATATTTTTATGTACATTTTGCATCTAATATAAAAAAATTAAAAAAAAATTAAAAAAATTAAAACCCGATACAAAAAAAATCTAAAAAGAATCAAAATATTATTACACAACGACTTTAATTAGCACATATTATTGAAGTCGTTGCGTCGGGGGATCGTTGTAGGTATGTTGACGATGGGGCCAATCTTTACAAAATTTTCGGAGCTAATCAATGAGTTATGAGGACTTAGACTATACGATTTGATATTGTTATTTCGTTATTAATCTTGGTACTTGCATTTTGACTTCTTCTTTTATCACACTTTTTGTACTGGAAGTTTTTATTTTTATTTTTTTGATTTTTTAAATTATTTTACTTTTTTCTATGTTGTACTAAATGAACCTAACAACACAATATTTTTTCTTGTTGAGGTTTTTACTATCAATATTGTATAAGAACCATTCACCAGCACCAATAAAAGCTTAATATCACGGAGACGTTTCTTCTATTTCAACCAAACATAGCTAAGAACCATCTTAATGAACTAGGATTTCGATTAAAGAAACTGCATTCAAATTCGTCCACGCGTTTGGCTGCTACGTTGCTACAGACAGACACACAGATACAGAGGTAAAACTTATAACACCCCTCTTTTTGGGTCGGGGGTTAAAAATATCAACAACTGAAGAATTCAGGGAACACACAGGTTATAAATACACAAGGGTGCATTATATCATTAATTATCATAAAAAATCAGGAAATGTCAGAATGTCAAATAAAACTATTTAAATAAAAATAGCATCAAAGCAACGTGAAAGTAGTTGAGTCAAAGAAAACTGAAAACAAAGTTGGAAAGACAAATAGTAAATGCATTCCACAATTTGTAACACGATCTGCAAGAAAATGTTCGTGTCTTTTCCAGTATGGTTCAATACTTAATGTCTTGGTTTTATATTCATAGTAATACATAGGTATTCTACTGGCAAAACAAGTTATCTAATTAACAAATTTATTTGTTATTAATATTGTATTCATTCTACCTAATAGGAAAATATTGGTTGTATTGTATGAATTATTTATTATAATAAAACAGAGGTTTAATTTTTATATTTTTTATAATACAGATGTTTAATTATTTAATTAAGCATTTGGAATGAGCAAAAAGGGGAATTTGAGATTTAATTGTCCGTATTAGAATTCCAACGATCTAAAATATACGTAATTAGGGTTTTATCCGCCATTATAAGCCCTTTCATAATAAATACCGCTATTAAAATATCAAGTAATAAAATCTGAAGTTTTAACAAAGTATCTCCCATTTAATGAGATAAATATATAAAATAACTAAAAAATATAAAGTTTTCAATAGATATCAATTAACTGATCTGATCATCTTACATAGTTTTTACCATGACCTGTTGCCAGAACTAATCTCGCGCCAAAAGTGGAACAGAGACGAGACATTTTAAATATCTCAACTAATTAGTGTAATAACGTTTGTGTGCGAGTGAGATAGTGCTAGTGGCACGCAGCCAAGATGAATTTGATGTTTCGGAAGAACTTCAGCACCGAGAAGACGGTCTCGGGAGGAGGGGGTGGGGGGAAGGCGAAAGGGGCATTGGGGGCAGGAAGAAACGCTAAACGGAGGGATCGAGAGCGATATTCCTGTATGGAGGAACATCACTACAGAACCCACTTATTCTTCTCAGCACCTAGGGCCAGTACCCAGTACAATGATGGCTCAGGTAATTCGGGAAGTAAGAATCGTAGTTCCAATAGTGAGTGTGATCAGTGTTGCCAGCCGACTTTTTTGAATCTGACAATGGAAAAACTCTCTTTTGTTTATGTTTCTATATAACTGTAAGTAAATAATACTTTCTTTTTCAAATTCCATAAACGGGTTGCATGAATTGTAAATAAAATGTCTTCATCTGAAAAGCTTTTACATGTTACCTAACAAGTTTGTCACTACAATCATAACAACGCTTTGGACGCGAAATAAACAGTCCAATAATAATATTATGAAACAAATTATCGAATCTACTGTGGACTTAATGTTATTCCCAGTGTAAACGAAGTTTATCAACATTCTAGTTAGTATGTCATAATAAACTAATATAGACTCAACTATTTTTAGCAGTGGCAGTAGCAAGCGCGAGATTTGTGTTACTAAGTTGCTTGTAATTATGGAATTGTACAGATAGGGCAGACTTTTCAAGATGACATAACCCTAACGATAACATATGATCTGGGAATAAAATTCAATTTAACGTCTTTCTTTAAAACATAAAGTAACATTTTTTCAATTATAAAACGCGGGAGAGTTAGGACCATAAAATTTATAACTAAAATTAGTATTTAAATCTATTTTCTCTCTTAAGTACCAGTAACAACTAAACGTCCGGATATATTTAAATGTGGTATGTCCAATTTCTTTATTTAAAATTTGCGTTTAAGATTTTTAACTGGTTAATTCGATACAGATAAAAAATGCTTTGAACAAGAAATTGTTGATGGTTTTAATGGCGATTTATGCTTAAAAAACGATAAGCAACGATGTTATTACAAAATTATTAAACAATAAATTAGAAATATAATAGAACAAAAGTCTTGTTATATATAATAGATTCGTGAATATACATTAGAAAACGGTACCAATTAATTGACTCACTCAATAAAAGGGTACAAGGCAACCATCAATGAAAATCTATTTAGTCTCTGACAGATGTGTTGGACAACTGGCAACAGGCAATTGGAACAGCAGTATAAAGCTGGATTTAAATAAAGAAAAAATATAATTTATAATAATAATACGAATAAGATTTTTTAAAAACAATTGCTTCTGTGTATATTACGACACAAGCTTACTGGAAATGATAGTTGAAATATTTAATTCAAGTTTGAGCAGAAAAAATACATTAGGCATGAAAATTAAATGTGAATTAGGTTTACGCCCAAGATTTTATCACACGAACGTGCTGTTACACGAAAGGGCTTTTTTGGAAATGACAGCTTTTAAATTATTTAACATACAATAGTGTAGATAAAATATTCGGATATGCCCAATGTATGTGGGAAAAGACTATTCAATTACTTCTATCAATTTCAGAAAGATGCGGTCCAGTCATCGGTGGTGGTATCGGCTTGGACCCGGAGCCACCGCAGCCATTGGTGACGAGGGAACCCTCGGTGTCGCTCCTGCGATGGGAGAAACCAGTTACCACCGAACGGCGCCGGACGGAGCCAGTTTCACTGGCCACTCTAGAGAGGGACTGCTTCGTGATACCTGCTCATGCTTTGGACCGGTTCTTACCTGATGGTGTACCGGTAAGACAATTAAATAAATAAATTTATGATCAAATTTATAAACCTCCTAAGTATCAACTTTTTAATCTTTCAAATGATTGGGCTGTAGAATATGTAAGTTAGATATAAATGAATGAAAATTTGTATTTGCTTACTGAGCAATAATTTTGTATTTATTAAACAAGCTATTTTGATTGTTTCAGCTACCGGTGCCTCCGCCAACTCCCGAAAAGGGGATTACAACAAAAACTGGCCAAAATCCTCTTAGTATCTTAGAAGTTGCCGATCCAAAACTCTGTATATTAGCACATTTGATGAGTCCTTTAGAATCTATAGAGCCTATTCTAGAATCTCCACTTGCCAAACCATTGATCAGACAAAGAACTGCTGCGAGCGAGCTGTTGAACGACGTTGCTCACGCAAATACAGCTGTTGGTGGAATGCTCTTAGCTAATATGGAGAAGAATGCAGAATTTCCGTTCATATCCTACTATGTGCTAAATACTACACAAACTGATCCTCTGCTATTTTATAATAATATGAGGAGTGCTTCATTATCGAAGTTTGATCCAAAGACTATAAGATATTCAGCTGCCCATACATTAGATTTGTACAGTGAAGTGGCGATGATATGCCGGCCGCCTTTCAACGACCTTGCCGGTGGACCAAAGAAGTCTCACACTCCGACGACAGGATTTATTATTAGTGTTTATAAGGTAACATGTCCAATATAAATCATCATCCACTTGTTCTTATCCTAATTGTTTGGGGTAAGCGCAATATGTCAATAACTTCCACACTTTTCTACCATACATTATCACAGTACAGACTTTCTTACCTACATATTTCTCAACACCACGTTCAAAACGTATATTGATAAGTTTTGAACTTAATCAATTATGATTACTCGAATAGTTTATTTTTATCTGCATCTAAGTCTATTACCAAAACCCGATACCTGTTTGGTATTAAGTAAGAGGTGTATCTAGCAATATCTTAATCAAAACGCATTTTTAATTTCCAGGTCTTCGAAGGCGATGACGGAGAACGTTTCGAACGTAACTGGTTATACTGGACAGGAGCACGAATGCTATATCGCCATCTCCCTCACTCTGTAGGAATGAGAAAGATAGCGCTACACAAATCTGTCGCTTCACACGGTGACAAAATGTACTTGTTGGTGTGTGAGTGTGCTAACTTATTGGACGACTTGTCTGGTGCAGCCATGTTGATAACGGCTTTGCGTGCTCGTCTGTGTGGATACACCGGGCTATACAGACCGATACAGACGTTCTAGTAATATGCTGAGGTCTATAGTTAGTGTTTAAGTCTGGAAAATAAATCAAAAGATAAGTCAGAAAATAAATTTTACTGGAGTTTTGTTGGTAACTGAATTTTGGATTTTATATGAAATATGAAAATATAAAAAAGATTTTTTGGTTGCACCAAAAAGAAGGCTTCTTGAAAATAAAATAATGTTATTAATTATTTACTTAGTTGAATGTACCAAAGAGATTTATTCTCTATACCTACTAATTGCCAACTTTTAAAACTTCTCTGGGTTCAAAGTAAAATAATTTGTCTTCCATCATGAATGTCTATGTTTTAATTGATTCTAGTTCCAGATCATATAACTCGTATTGACTATAATTTAAGTAAATTTATATATACTTGTTTAAAATTGTATGCAATAAACATCACATAAGAAAACGTATTTAATAATTGCCAATGACAATACAACAGAAAGGTGATTTTAAGTGTATTATAAAATAAAAAAAGAGCGATGTGTTCTTACATATCTACGGATACATATCATAACAACAGAAATTGCCAAAATATGGACGCTTCTTAAAACCATATGTCTTACACAAGACAGGCCGGTGATTATAAAAATATATTAAATAATAGTTATTATTATTACGCATAAGTTAAACAAATTTACGTGCATAAAAACATTGCACACAATCCTCATTCGAAATATAAAAAGATTTGCCTAATATAAATAAAATTCTATATATAAAGCCATGATGGGAATAATAACACTGGTGATGGTTGCGGCCCAAATATAATAATATTATTCGAATAAGCTTTTTAGTGCATAGATTAAATAAATTTAAACCAGAGTATTAATTACTATTAAATAAATATTAATTTCTTCACTTTTAAATAATCTAGAGCACTACGAGTTAAATTTTCGCAATGCGACGATTTTTTTGCCACGGTGCTAAATATTAAGTATTAAAAATAGACATATTTTATTAAGTAGCGGCCATCTTGCTTGCTAGAAGTTAATAAGCTTTCGTCATTTTAAGGTTGAGTACAAAAATGTATTTTTAAGGCAGGTATAGATAAATGACAGTTTGTATTAAATTTGTTAATGTGTTCATAAAAATCTATTAAGTCTTTGCAAAAAAATAATTAGGTATTCCTGATATATGGTTGTAGGTTGAAATAACTGTGCCTAATTTTTAAAAGCCTACTTTTATTACTCGTAACATAGTGTTCAAGTTTGATCTAGAAAAGAGATGCTTGTTAGTATTATCACAATTGAATAGATCTTATAAACTGTTTTTTAAATACTATTAAAGTATTAGTTTTAATTAAACCAAAAATATAGCTTTCAGTATTAAACTAAGAGCTTTTTAATTTAATTTGTTCGTTGCATAATATTAATCTCCTGCCAGTAAAATATATAAATATATTTAAATTTTTATTCTTCTTAAATAAAGTTAGTTATGCACTATTTTTCAATACTTAAATTTAAATATTAATAGAGTAGCACATAAGCAAGCATATCGTGATTTTAATAGATTAACCACATTGTGTCTTTGATCTAATGTTTCAGTTGTTACATCACTATTCGACAGATCATACAGTGATTCAGTGAACCAGTGTAAAATAATAAAAGATGTATTTATTTATCACTAACTTGCACTGCCACTTTGTTGTATAACTTAATTTAATTATAAAAGTACATTACTTACAAATTATTTATTACTATTTTGAGTTGTATTCGTCCATATATATTGTTAAATACAACATAAATTTAATATGAAAAGCAATTTAATGTTTGTCCTCAAGCTTATATTTGCAAAAGCATTGTTAAATATATATGAGAATGTTGTATTATATGGTTTGTCATAAACTCCACACACTTGGTGGGAATAATATAATTGTATGAGAATGAAATTCATAATATAAATTACTTACTCTGTTTATCGTCTTTCTATCTGTTTTTTAAATTGTATCTTATATTGTGACGTGTGGCGACAACAATATTACATTAAATAACAATATAATAGTAATCCACCATAGAAAGTATATTTACTGGATCCCTAACGGAGTACGAAAAACAAGAACCATTAAAAAACAAAACATTACAAATACAACTAGTCATAGTAGTGCTGTACTTTAGTAACTTCTTCACATTTTCCGCCATTTAAAAATTTAATCAAATATAAATAAGTCGCTTTATCTCTATTTACAAATAAAATTTTAGTCTTTGGCCCACCCCTAATTATTTTTAAATTCTGTGTACTATAGTCTAACGTTATGGTAATCTTGATATCCTTAATAAGCTTATTAAAACTAAAGTAACAGTTTCTGCCGAAACAGTAGTAGCGAATTCATTCACCACTTTTTCTCCGAAACAAAAACACACGGACACACACACAACACACGGACCCAAAAAGTAAAATCAAAAAACGTTTAATATGTTAAGTATTATTGTATAAATACCTATGATCTTAACATAAGTCACAGTCAGACTGAATCGACTTTGTCTACGAAGTTAGAAATTCGAGGTTTCATTTAATGTACTATTCTCGTCGCCATTCCGAATATCATTCTTGTTGATTCTGACGAAAGCATATGGATAATAATTTAGTTGGCAATAATGTTGTACCCAAGCAAGGGTCATTTGTACCAATATAGACTTTAAGAGCAAATTAGATTTAAATATTTAGCTTCAAAAGCTAGTTTCATTATGGGCAGAGCTCTTACATAGAATTGTAAATTTGAACTATTTTTATAATAAAATATCGAATGGATTGATTTTTTATTTTATGTTTGAAGAGTATTCCCTACAATATATACCGAGTTGTCCAAAGACCTACCCGGTTGGGTAGGTCTTTGGTAGGCCCAATGTCTAACCTAAGATAATAATAATAACATAATTATGTAATAGTGAATAGCATAGATGACATTTCTTTAATAATGAAATTTCTTTACAGATAATTTAAAAATTTAAAATTCTTCAATGATATACTTAGTCTGACCATAAATACTGTTAAATTTAAAAATTATAAAATATTACATTTGAATTTGGAATCTGTCATTTTTATACGATTGTTCATTGTGTTTTCTCATTTTGGCGCCAATACATTCTATAATATTTTGCAATATTAAAATGGAGTGAGGTTGAATTCCGCTCTAATATTTTAAGCTATTTGAATATTATAAAAGGGGTAAGTATAAAAATTATAATTCAATTTGTGGATTTATAGTCCTATTTCGACGTACCACTTAAAAATAATGTAAATAATACTTAATAATATTGATTTATAAAAAAAAACTTGTAAATCAAAGTCCGGTCCAAAAGAATATGATGATTAATTGGGGCTAACAGTGATAAATATTATTCTTACATAATAATAGAATCCTTTGTGGGAGTGAACATCGAGTACCCTAGTGCATCTCACTTCACATTAAAACGTTCTTTTGTCCCGTAGACAGTTAAAGAATAATCCTATGTATAGAGATACAGCAACTTCGGTTTCGCTGAAAATTTCAGAAGGTTTTATATAGTAGGGTATTTTACATTTCTTGCAAAATATTTTTTATTATTTGATTTCTGTACTTGGAATATATAAAAAAAAACATAATAGGAGGCCTTTATATAAGCAAGAGAACTCAAAACAATGGTTTTTAATTGTGTCTCTTTGTCGAAGGCTTTTCTCTGGGAGAAGACGGTCTACGAACCCCCTCAGGCGAGCGTTCACCATAACCCCGACTGAAGTTATGATGGAGCTCCTCTAAGGAGGCCGCCTCCAGTGAGGGCATCGACACCGCGGCTGTGGCCGCCGACGCCCTCACCTCAGCGATCTCCTTTCTCGCTGCCCTTATTTCCGCCCTCATGGCAGCCACCTCGCGTTGAAGGCGAGCATTGTCCGCCCGAACGCCAGTCACCTCATGGGGTTCCGTCCGATTGCTCAGGGCCGACACGACTTCAAACAAGCTGTTGGTAGCCTCCCTCAGGGCCTTGACCATCGTACCTTTCAGGTTTTTGGACTTCGTGCTTGCTGCGATAATCGCAGCAGCATGTTGTCCAGCGACGGCCCGAAGTTCCTCTGTCCCTAAGCTGGACAAGTCCGGCGCAGGCTGCACCTCCCACGAAAGGTCTTCGTCGGATGCCGGCGTGCGCCTGTCCGCACCTGCTCTTACCCCCCACCCCCCCCCCCCCCCCCCCCGCGCGGAAAGCTCGAGCGCTCGGAACGCGCTCAAACTCCTCGCCTTCCGCTTCAGCCCTCAGAGCAGCGAGATCGGCTTTCGCCTTCGACAGCCCAGTTCCTCGACACATGACCGCAAGTCGTCCACGCCGAGCCGTGTTGCACTTGGGATGTGCAACCACCGACTCGGAATCGGACCCCGATGCGGAACACGAAGAGGAATGTAGAACCCCATAGGTTCTCTTTCTACCAACGGCGATTGTGGTTCTGACACATCGTCAGAGTCTGTTACCTCACCACGCCTCGCTCCTTTTTTATTTAGACTGGTCGCCCTCAACAAAACCGGCCCTTCGGCAGAACGCCGCACCGCCGGACCGACACAAAAAAAAAGACATGACAAGACGAAGAAGAAACAACGACACAAAGACGACACGGGTGCACCGACACGGAAGAAGCACCCGTATACCCCTGTCAGTCATGGACCGGGCACAAACCCCCATGACCGACCCCCGTGCCGGGTATTAGCCAGTGGGAGAACCCGAAGATTCTCTGTAACCACGGTTGCCCAGGATGCACCACGAGGAGGTTCCCGGCATCGCGAACCCAAGTACTGTCCATGCAAGTGTCTGTGATATTAATCAACCAGCTCAGTACTTCTCCTATTGAACGTGATGATCATAAGGCAGAGCCTTGCTTTTTTCGCATATTGAAGATAAATTACCAAGTGACTAAGCTGTGCAAGTTAATATTAAACCGAAGTATGGAAGTAAAGGTGTCAATGTAAAATGTAAATATACCTGCTGAAAAACAAAATGTAGCATTGTCACCATTTCCTCATTCAACACACAATATTGGTACTTTAACAGTAAAACTATCTTCTTAAAAAGAAAATTGTTTACTGAAAACACAGCTGATAATACTCCTATAGCATCTTATATCTTCTGATTATCAACCAAATTATTTATCTGATTCAAGTGAAGTGGAAAATGATGCAGAGGAAGAAACATTTAATTTGTAGTAGCATTACAATGTAATTTGTAGTAGCATTCTAACTGCTATTGTATGTATTTGTTTTGTTGTGTATTGAAAGTGAGTTGTTTGAGTATTGAAAAAATGTTTTTAGGATTACCTAAACAATTGTATCATTTAATAACACCTTTAAGCACGAAAATGTACGTTTAAATTATTTTATTTTTCTCAGTAACACTAATGCCACAGTATGAACTTTTGACGCCGATAATTTGAACAGCGTGTCAAATGACGTCACATTTCCTTTTGACCTATGGTGTCGCGTTTTGGAAATTTGAATTTCGCTCCCTTAATTTACACTTTTCATAAATTATTTTATGCCTTTAAATGATAAGTAAATAAAAAAAATGTTTTTATTATAATAAGATGATAATAAGTAATCCAAAAAAAAATATTTGAGACCATTTTAAATTTTATGCATATTCTCTATTGTCGATGTAAACAACGCTCTTTCAGTATTATAAAATGGTTTATAAATAATATTTTTTTGCTTAACAAGAAGAAAACAAAGTACCTATATCATTTTTACTTTACCAAACGTTCAAAATGTAAAACCCAATGTACAATTAAATAATGAGGAATTGAATTAAGTTGATTCTGCTGTATTTTAGATTTTTACCTAAGATACAAAATTGCAATGGATATATGATTTGTTGACCACACTTAACCCTGCCGCATACGCGGTTCAATGGTAAAACCGCTAGATTAGTCTACTTTAGTTATTTTCACAGTATCATGTCATATGGCATACTGTTAAAGTAATACATTAGATATTGATACTACATTTATACTGCAGAAGAGGGCTGTTCGGGCAATCTATAATATGAGAACCCGTAAATTTAAAAAAAAAAAACTTAGTAATTGGAATTATGCATAAAATTTATAACAATTCTATGGATTTACGACAGTATGCAATCTATATAGTTATGAATATTTAATGTATGGACATAAAAAATATTAATAAACAAAAAAACGGTGATGTATGGCTTAGGAATTATTTGTATTTCAGCGACTAACTAGTAATCTGCATGGTTCATTCAACATCGCTATTTATTTTATTTCAAACAAATAGCTGCATCAGACAATTTCCTTTAGAAGACTTGTGGCACTACTTGCAGTATTGCTAGGGACCAGGTGCCTTATTGTTGATCTTTCTATTTACATTAAAATAATACAAAAAAAATCTAAAAAACATGAATAATGAATCTATTGGTGAGCATTCATTATCACAAGACTATATCTAAGTAATATTGTGTATATAATCTGTTTATAGTTTCAAATTGAAATTCTATGCACCTCATTCATTTCATTCATACATTCATTTCATTGTTTATTACAACATACTTATGGCACATCTTATATGGAATAGTATGCCTAATTACTACTATAGGCAATAATCCGCTGACAGTTACTGCATTTGCTTGGATCTCAACCTTATTGGTGGTCACAATTTGATATTCATGATATTGCCTAAAAATATATAAAGATACAAATTTTATTAAATTATTTATTTCAAATAAATATGTTTGGTCAATAACAACATTCTAACTAATTATATATAATCCTTAATATTAATATGCTTTGAGGCCTCGGAATCTCCTTCTGTTGTCAAGCTGCAATGAAAAATTGTAATTTAATAATTTTCTTGGCTCAATTATTATACTTCTTTAAAAGTATCAATTTTATACCTATTAATAAGGATTGAATATATTTTTTATTTACATACTGTATATGTCTATGATACCAGAAAATTATATTTATACACCTTTAGTCTAGATATCTTAACAGAATAATATAATGTTTATTCTGCATAATAATTGTAAGTTTCCAAATCCTGTCTTAAATTAAAAAAATGTAGAACATAGTTTTGAGTCAAAAAAAATCATATGTCAACTATTTGTAGTTTACATATGATTTTTTTTAAATGTAGAACATCAACATAGTCAAATATTTTATAAGCTTATGGATATTTGCTGTCATTCAATAGTTACATTACTGCTATGTATGATTGCTTACCAATGATCTCTTGCATTCAAAAAAACTGTGCCTCAATTGTAGACATTCATCTGGTACTAGGCCGTCCTTCAAGCATTCTCTAGGTGTTTTCTTATGCTAAAATAATTTCAATATTGTTTATCACATAATTTAATTCAAATAATACAGATAATCACAAAAAATAAAATTGCGTATTAGAATTAAGCAAATTAAGAAATTAGCATTCTGACATTCCATTAAACAGCAGTTTACATAAAATTCATAAAATTATGAAGAACTAACCGTTTTACAACAATCGCTATTTAGTAAACATAACTTAAGATCAGCGCGTATTGCAGCACACGGCGATGTATCCACCAAACCAACTTCATCCGGTCCGAAGACGACCATATTTCATATATTAATCACAAACTCAATCTATCGAGAGATTAATGAAATCTGCACGATATGCGCTATCACAACGAAAATTGCAATGGTATCATAAATAATAAATCATAATTGTCATTGACAAGTGACAATTAACAAATGACAATCTTTGTGAATTGACAGGTGATATTTTTCCTTTCAATAATTTGTTACTTTAACTAAGGCCGTGTTCCGAAATACAAACCAGTATACTGGCCAGTGCTGATGACGTCAAAAATCGACGCCAATCGACACCGACACCAGTGCAATATGGCGTGGGTGTTATGACGTCATTAGCCCTGGCCAGTATGTTGGTTTGTATTTCGGAACACGGCCTAATAGTTTTAGGCCGTTTTAGGCCTAACTGAATACTTTGACAACATAAATTGACACTACTGACAGAGTATTACAAATTTCTTTTTAATCTGTGACTAAATATTTATTTTTAATGTGTCTATTTTAGATAGTTATACTATTCGTTGATGAAATCATAAGGCTTCTTTTCAGATTGATTGCGAAGGTTCTAGTTGTTCCGAAATTGCACTTAAGTTGGACATTTGTGAAACAGTGATCACAATAACAAAAAATATATCCGGCTGAGTTTGTTGTGTGGTTCTTCTCAGACCAGGACGCGTTTGGAACCCTCATAGCTTTAACATTAAGATGGAAAGTGCTTTTTCAGAAGGACTTATTACGATAAATCTAGTATCTTAATAGGCCCTCCTGATATTTCCATGTTGACGTACACAAGTGATCACTGATTATGATTCTAAGTGGAAAAGATATAAATAAATAAAAATATATATAAATATAAATATAAATTTTATTACATAAAATAATAAGGTTCCAAGAGAATGGAGTTACAAAGCAATTACAATAAAAAGTGTTGTTAATCAGATATTTAATTCTAAACAAGAGCAAAAAATATTTAGTAAGACTATAATTATAATTAATTAATAGTAAATGGTGAGACGAAAGAAATAAAATATTTTAAAACCTAATAAGAACGAAAATGAAAAAAGAATCATCTATTTACCTTAAATTAAATTTACTGCATAGATACTGTGCATTTATGTTATTGTAACTGTGATAATAATTTATAAAACTTACAAATATAAAGTATATATATTTTTCAAATATTATAATGACGAAAATTAAGTTGTCCTTTATCTTTAATGTATAGTATTATATGAAGGTTCGGCAGTACTTTACACCGGGACAGCTTCTTGTTTTATACAAAGCACAGATCCGGTCGTGTGTAGAGTACTGTGGACACATATTTGCTGGTGCCGCAAAGTCTCATCTTGCGGTTCTGGACTCTATTGAGAGGCGAGCAAAGAGGCTTATAGGCGATCCCGAATTGGTCGAAGCCGACCTCCAAAGCCTAGAACACAGGCGTAAAATTGCTAGCCTCTCAGTATTCTATAGGATACATTTTGGTGAGTGTGCGCAGGAATTACACGAGTTAATTCCCCCGTCCCCCTTCCATCACCGGACGTCCCGACGCACGGCAGGTATCCATCCTTTTGTTGTAGACATTCCATCTGTCCGAACGAAGCGCTTTGCTTCCTCATTTTTAGTGCGTACAGCGAAGGACTGGAACAATTTGCCTGCGTCGGTATTTCCGGCCAAATATAATGTGGGTGTCTTCAAGAGAAGAGTGAATAGGTTGCTAGGGCAATGCGACTTACCATCTAAGACTACATTCTACTTACCATCAGGTGGAATGTAGTCAAGCATTGCCCTAGATAACATAAAAAAAAAAAAAAAAAAAAAAAAAATTTTTTAAAAGTGGCAACTCTAATTACTGTTTGAATATTATTCTGCTTCTGCCTATATTGCCACAGATTACTATAAAATTACCTCACCAGTAAAATATGGTCGACACCAGTGCAATATGGCGTCGGTGTTATGACGTCATTAGCCCTGGCCAGTATGCTGGTTTGTATTTCGGAACACGGCCATAGTGCTTATTGATTATATTTTGTTTTCTAAAATTTATTACATTACTACACTTAATGATTTATAACTTCAAATATTATCTTAACAACCGTTGAAGTTGGCGCAGTGGCCCAATTTTCAATCAGCTGTTATAAGATGCGACTAATAACTTAAACTGTAAGACCATGTCTTATGAATTAATTTCTTTGTATCAATTATTATCTAGCAACCAGCAAAAGGTAATATAGGTTAAAATCATTTTGACTGGATGAATTTAAAATATAATGTATAGTTTAAATCATTTTCCGGCTGTTCACAGCTGATAGTTGTCAGTGACAACTTGTCACTGAAAACTGTCAGTTGTCACTTTGATAAGCGGTTGTCTGTTATTGGTCATTTGTGAATAATGTATGTGTTATATTTTAAGAATTGATTTGAATTGTTTTATAATTTAAAGAGTATAAAACGACATAACAATGAAAACTTTTTTTTTAATTTCCAAAAGACAGCTTTCTCACGTTTGCAGCTTGAAACCATTCAAGGACACGAGATGGCTGATGCCAAATGGTAATCCTATTGGAGCGTATGTTTACAACTGTGTTGCAGAAGAAAGAGTTCCTATTATACTAAACGATCCAACAATCGCTACTTGGTACTCATGCGGCCCCACAGTATACGACTCTGCTCACATAGGGCACGCGTCTTGTTATGTAAAATTAGATATTATCCAAAGAATACTGAAATCTTTTTTTAATATTAAACTAATTACAGCAATGGGAATTACTGATATTGATGACAAGATAATAAAAAAGAGCCAAGAGACAAAAACTGATTTCCGTACTGTGTCTAAAAAATATGAACACGAATTTTGGATAGATATGTCAAGTTTGAATGTTGATAAACCTATGATTGTCACTAGAGTGTCGGAACATATGGTTACAATCGGTAAATTTATAAATAAGCTAGTAGAATCTGGTATGGCATACATAGGCAAAGATGGTTCTGTCTATTTTGATACTTCAAAGTGTTCCGCATATGGGAAGTTGCAAAAGATGCAAGATCTGGGAGAACCAAGCAATGACGCTAAACAAAATAAAATGGACTTTGCTCTCTGGAAAGGACAAAAGCCAGGAGAGCCTTCCTGGACTATGGCTTGGGGTGAAGGAAGACCAGGGTGGCACATTGAATGTTCAGCAATGGTTAGCAAAGTATTTGGATCTCAATTAGACTTTCATGCTGGTGGTATTGACTTGCAGTTTCCACATCATGAAAATGAAGAAGCTCAGTCTTGTGCATTTCATGGCACCAGGCAGTGGGCCAACTATTGGATACATGTTGGCCATTTAAACCTTAAGGATACAAAAATGTCAAAATCTCTTCAGAATACAATACTAATTCCAAATTTAATAGAACAATATAGTGCTGATATATTTAGAATGGCATGTCTGATGTCTAACTATCGGTATTCTATGGAGTACAGTGATAATATTATGATGACAGCTTCTGATGTGCTCAACAAATTCAAATTCTTTTTAAAGGATGTTGAATTATATGCAAACAGTAACACAGTTGAATGTGGAGACTATAACAATAAGTTATTAGATGAATTACAGAAAGTTGAAGTTAATAATCTAGAGGCTTTGAGAAATGATTTTGATACCGCATCCTGCATTAATTCATTGCTGAACTTGGTGACTCTAGCCAATAAGATCATTAAGGCAGACACACAAAGCTATTACCCTGTCCCAGTAATTGTAACAGCAGAGTATATAATCCAGGTCTTGTCAAGGTTTGGTTTAAAGTTAACCGAGTCCAAAAGTGACAACCTATCAAGTACCTTAATAGATACATTGGTTGAGTTCAGACACACAGTTAGATTAAATGCTCTAACTAATAAGGACAAAGAAGTTTTAAATGCATGTGATATTGTAAGAGACAAAATGAAATCAATGAAAGTTCAAATTAATGATAGCAAGAAAATTCCTTCTTGGGTGTTTGTTAAGTGATTATTTAATCTCAAATACAGTTGTATATTGTTATAAATCACCAAAAATATATATGTATATTTTTAAACATTTGGCCTATTGCCTTAAAAATGTGATAGAAAATATTGTGTTAAAGATATTGTATCAATATTAAGACATTTTTTTTTTGTAAGGGGTAAAGAGCCAGGCTAAAGCCAAATAATATGATTTTAGGAGCAATAGTTAATGTTTTGAATTAGTTTGTTTGGTTGTTACCATGTATTGTTTTTACCAAACATTGTATTTTTTTTTAATAACATAAGTAATAATAAAAACATTTTATATGGCAAGTGTTTAATATGTTTTTTCATTTCTTACTCTTCACTATGAAAAATATAAACATACAATATGGTATTCAAATGTTGAAACAATCATTACACAAATAGTTTACATATGAAGCCAAAATATAACAAAAGTTAGGGTAAGAGTTATTTTAGTGTAATTTAAAAGGAATGAAATTAATTACAATTTTATACACATTAAGTACACAAAATGGAATGTTTATTATGAAAATCAGAGCAACTGTTTTTAATAAAGTACTTGAGTTTTTTTTATGTATGAGATAAGTTCGACTAGATCAATTATTAAATAAATATTAAAAACACATTTACAACCGAATTCTTTTTTGTGGACTAACTCTTTACATTCTCATTAATAACAGCTACTCTTATACAGTCTGTAGGCATTAGGTCCAATTATGAGACTCACAATATTTTGAATCTGGTATCTAGGTTTCGGGTACCTCATATGTTTACTTGTGTATAATGTTCTTATATATTTATCGTATTAAAATAACATTAATGATATCAATGTTACTAGAGCTGATATAATCATCGTCATGACCAGAACCAGAGGGTAGTTTAAAAAAAGGCTAGTAGCGTCTTTGCTATGAAGTGTACAGAATTAAAAAAAAACGATTATCAAAATGTATTACATTTAGACGTTGCATTTGAAATTAGAGGGTTAGTTTTAAGAAATGTACGAATACATTTTTATTTTTAAGGATCAAAAAAAAGTTTTTTCTTTAATAAAGCATTTTTCTTTGTATTATTTCCACACTTCATTAACCGGTATTTTCTAGTTATGGCGTTTAATGAAGTTATGAGGTTTGAGAAACTTCATAGAGCATCAATATAAAATACTTTCTTTTACCTCTATGATCTATAGTCATCCAAATGGTCATGAAAAATACAGTACAAATTGTTGAAGTAATATTACATATTTTTCATAGTACTGGATAATCAACCTTAATTCAAACATAATAAGAGTCAACTATAATAGTCACACTTAATTTAATTTTGTAGATACATTTTGTTTTTTCCTGATTAGTTCGTCGGAATCGGTATATTTCGGTCCTGTATCATATTTTCTGCTTTATAAACTTTCCATGCGATCAAATAATCTCGTAACATTTTAAATAATGTATAGTAATTTATAAATAACAGAATTATTATGGCTAAAAAGTTGTGCCACGCGATCGAACTGAACAATAGGAAAAATTGCATCGCGACTAGAGATAACTGCAGACAGAGCAACAGACACAGCAACTTGGAGGGATTGTTGAACACGGTCTGAAAAATCAGTAAAAGGTATTTTTTGAGTATCACGCTTATAGAAATTTAAAAATATACTACACAGTAGCATTTCCATTGGACTAAGTTCTTTATCTGGAATTTTATCCTGACAACAATCCATTAAAAACATAATATTCTCCGTTTTTTATTGTCACGACAGTCACATAAAATAAATGCAAGATTAATCGGGTAAATCTAAGGAGAAGAACTGACAAAAAAACTACATGGACTTTTTAAAGTCATTCTCAATTAAGTTCGAAAGCAAACCGACCTAAAATTAAATAAAAAGTCGTCCAATTAAAAAATAAATAATAATAATACCGGTACCCACATAAAACCTGGTGTGATGCTTGTCCCCGGGCGCGGCGCACACCACGGGCGCGGCTGCGACCCACGCGCCGCCACACCACTGCACGCGGGACCCCGCGCCACACACCACGGACGGCGACCACGGGGGGACCTCCGCCGCAGGGGGCACCGCTAGAGGAGGGGGGGAGGGGGTTGATTTAAATTAATGTCATACGATAAAACATTGCGTTCTTCGGAACGAAATGTATATTTAGCAAGATCCTTTAATTCGTTAAAGGATCTTGCTAAATATACATTTTGTGAATAAATGTTTTTTTTTAAACTTTCGACTTAGTAGCATAATTATTTTTATTTAAACTTTTGAAAACGGTAATGACTATTATAAAAAAAAATATATATAAAAAAAAAGAACTTTGCCAATATTATTGCGTGCGGATTTCATACATTTCCGTCTCGTACCACTGTATACAACTGGTTTGATGAGTTTAAATGATGTGACCTAATAAGGCGACGACCAACGGTGACAGAAGATAACATCAGTGTTGTACGGCTTATTATGATAGACATTGACAAAAGAGTGACCTATCAGCAGATTCGGACAAGCTTAGGCATCGGCATGTGTCACGTGCACAAAGTCCTCCATGAAAATTTTGCGGTCAGGAAGCTTTGTGCCCGGTGGAAGTGAAAAGAGTTCGAAGTCCAGGAAAAAAAGATGATGGCCTCATTCTTTGGAAGGATAGGTCATTACGAGACAATTGTTTTAGAGAATCAAAGACAATTAATTACTTTTGAGTGGTACACTAACTATTGTTAGCCACTCGTCTGGGAAAAGGGTTGGAAAAAATAACCTCTCAGAATAATCCTCGTTCACCACGACAACGCCTCTTCGTACACAGTCAGGCAAACAATCGACTATTTGGCGAAATCAGACGTGAAATTACTAACCCGCCGACTTATTGAAATTACCCGCCGTATAGTCCTGACCCGAAAATAAAAGAACAACTCGGTAAACGTTTTATAGACGTCGAGGAAACAGCGGCTGCGTTTCAAAATGCCCCAAGTAGGAGTGGTGAGCAAAGTGTTTTTCTCAGTGGTTCCATCGGTTGCAGCGATGTATTGATGTGAATGGAAACTATTTTGTAATGATATGATAAAGCGTATTACTTGCTTAAATGCTCACTTTTTGATTTACTAGAAAACTTCAGTGTGACCCTCATATATCATAAATGTCATTAAGATTATTACCACCGAGCATATTATCTCCGATTCGGAACGAATGCATTAGAATGGGTGGCAAAAAACCAAGCACAGCGAGACATAGCTACGTCGTAGCGGAAGTATTTGCATTGTTTATTACCAGCAAAGCACTTTGACTTAAAGCTACGTCGTAGCGCCTCTAGTTACATGTCAGTGTGCAGTACTAACCCAGCGCCACCCAGCGGCCGAGGTGAGCGGAGGCGCGGTGCGGCGCGTCTGCTAGCGCGGCCGGCAGTAGGTGCGCGGCGTAGCGCCCGCACAGCGCCCCCCACACCAATCCCACTTGCTGCGCTGCGGCCGCTACGTCGTAGTGGAGGTACGGCTGGGGATTTTCATTTGTATATAGGGATTTTAATACTGAATAGGACTGCAATTTTATTCAATCCAATGATAAAATATGATTTATGAAATTTTAAATACTTTATTGCAAGGTTACCAAATAATTGAACTAATAATGATTGGATGGATAGAGAGGTAAGTAAATTTTTAATGCTTTTAAAAAAGTTTGTTGTGCTAAAATGTAATATTATTCAATTTAAGTTGGAAAAACTACACTTAAATATCTGTAGCAAACCTGTGCAAAACAGCATGGTACAAAGCTGGTATAATATGCTCCAGCAATGGAATTGAAGAGTATCTTCTTAACTCTCAAGTTAAAATCTTGTCGTAACACTTCCACCTCCATACGTATTTGTTCTGGCTCGTGAGAGCAACTATGCATTAAAGGCATCTCTGTATTGTGCAACTCGAGGAATGGACCTGACGTCATCCCAAACAGAATGAAGTATATAACTGCCCTGAAATTATAATAATTAATAGAAAAATTAAAAATAATTTATATATATATCTATACAGCAAAAACACTTACGGATAACATAAATAAAATATCTTCACCACAGGATATTTGAGCATTATAAAGTAAGTACACCACAACAATGCTCCAAGAATCACTCCTAAGATGAACATCCTGAACATAGAAATACATCATATATAAAAATAACTAATTAATTAAATTTTTATAATAAAATCATTTAATACCTACAATAATTACATGATAGCATAATAATTATAATTCATTATGATAAAATGAGAGCCAACAACCAAAAAATTCAACCAATTTAATAAAGTTAACAATTATCTAACATATTTATTACTTGGATTAATAATTGACACAATTAGAAAAAAACATACCGAGCTGCTCTTGATGCATGTGGCATAATTTTTGGTGCAACTATACACTTTAGCAATGCAATTGTTAAGCTTAAAAGTAATCTTCGAAATATAAGAGTCACTATAAACGCTACCAAATGTTGGTCAATCAGGTAAAAGTTCTAAAAAAAAAATATTATTTATGATTTGTTAAAAAATGTTAAAGACAACATAAAAAAACTTAACAAGTCTTTGATTATTTTATTGCTAAAATGTATTTTATTTATTTCATCATTTAAAAAGTTAAGTTAATTTAAGGTATTGCTAATTCTTACCATAGCTTGAGTTGTATAAGAGTGTGGAAGCCACCACATTGTTCTGTATAAATTCAGAAACTGTAGTCCCATAGCCACAAGTGTAAATGTAAATGTCATTACTTCAAATAAAAGTTCACCATCATGAGGAATATATGGGAACGGTATGTGTTTGGGGGGCAATGGACTTTCTGATAATTTTGTATCAGGAATTGTTGTCATAGTTGGCGAGTGAGGTGCTCGGGCCCTTTTAGCATTTGTGATATCTTCATCAGAAACTTGGTTTACTGACACCTGTAATGATGGTTAGATTTTATAATGTGATTTTAATTGGTAAGTGTCATAAATTAATTATATAAGACTAATATACCTTCTTTGCAGCCCCAGAGGCTTTCTTAGATGCAACCATTTTACAGGAGATGGGGGGTAAGGTACGTTTATAATTCGGGTCTTTATAAAATTTGCGACGTCTAGAAATTCCAGTGGTTGGGTTAGTAATCGGGACGTTAATCCACCGTCGAAGTAAAAGTATAGTCAGGCCGCCAACAATTGTTGGAAGGAAGAAAACGACAAAAGGGCCACCTTCATTTTGTGTACAACTCATCACTTACATGATAAACTGTCACGATATTAATATTATTAAATTATGCCCTCCGCTTATATGCGCTTAAAATATACTTCCAATATTTAATGAACGTAAAAAGAAGTTCAAAATATTAATAAATTGAAAACTTATTAGCATCAACTATCAATATTCAATAATATGCCATTATGACATTGAAGTTTTAATTTTTTTATGATACTATAGAACTACGCTGATATAGACTTCAATCAACTATTAAATTATTATTATAAATAACAAAAAAGAGTATATGAAATGTGTTAAAATAGCATGTAAGGTAAAGCTATGACCTTAATTTTAGTTAAAATTTTGAAAAGATAATCTATTATTTGACAGATCCAAATAACACAATAAATGCATGTGTCAAAAAACTGCCGTGACGGTTGTCGCATCGCAGTTATGATGCCGTTTTGTTCTGGGCTTTAATTCAACGTTTCTATTTCGTAAGCAGTAAGAATCATAATCTCAACTAAATGTCATCTATAGTATTCTTTATATTGATTTTATGCCGGTTTTGCACAATTACAAAATGTTTTTTGGGATGTAATAATTAACTAATATAGTTTACAAGATGACATTTATTATCCTTTGCACGTTTGTTTTAACGTTTTACATTATAATATGGTTCTTTGATTCATTCTTTAAGGTAAGTCTGGAATGTAATAATATTTTCTAATGTTTACACAATGTTTTCAATTCTTTGCAAAAAATGTCATCGTAAAATGTGAAGAGTTTTTTTTATGTTTTTAAAAAAATGTTTATATTACAGAGTTGTATGCATTACCCCTATTATGCATTTTTGGATGGAACTGGCCTTAAGGTTGGAATTTTTAACTTTTCGTGGACAACTACAGCTTGTAACAGATTTATCTACAGATGGAGTAAAAGTTTTAACAGATTCTTAAAAAAGTGGTTTTCATTTGGTTACATTTTTACTATTGGAATATTTCTCCCTTTTGCGGTCTGGACCTTACTTTCATTTATTTTTGAACACTTCAATGAGACCATTCAGTTTAGCAGTGTTCCTGAGGTTAAGGCTGTGTTGCCGGGTATTAATATACCAGCTTCTGACTTTTGGGTATACTTCCTAGCTATTGGAATTTGTACTATTTTCCATGAAATCGGCCATGCTGCAGCTGCAGCTCAAGAAGATGTGCAATTAATAGCAATTAGTGTTTATGTTTTTACAATTATACCTATAGCCTTTGTGCAACTTAATACTGAGCATTTAAATAGCCTTACTATAGCCAAAAAACTGAAAATATATTGTGCTGGTGTGTGGCATAACATCGCCCTGGCATTTATAGCATTGCTTCTATTTTTCTCAGCCCCTGTCTTATTTAGTTTAGTTTACCAGACGGATATGGGAGTGAGAGTAACAGGGTTTACACATGATTCTCCATTGAAGGATGCACGGGGTTTAGAGGACAGTGATGCTATTTTATCTATCAATGACTGTTCAATCAAAAATGCAAATGACTGGTCTTATTGCCTACGTGTTGCCCATGACCGCTATGGGATATGCACAAGTGCAGAGTTTATTGCACAAAATGATGAAATGATGATGGAGACAATCAAAGAAAATGATGTAGTAGAATGTTGCAGGAAGGATGACCTTTACAGTTTCTGTTTTGAGTATATGGAGCCCAAAGCTTTTGTGGAATCGGTTTTACCCGGGCAATATTCTTGCCTCAGACCTAGAGACATGGTGAAGAAGAAGCTAATAAAATGTACAGAACCAAATGGTTATTCATGTCCAAGAAACATGCATTGTTTGAAACCATCACTGAACAATCAGACATATCTTACGATAATTGAAAGAAAAGATGATAATGCTGTTCTATATTTAGGTTTGCCATCTGATATACATTCTACTGTGTTTGTTGATCAATATTTTCCCAGAAATGCATTTTTTTCATTTTTCTCACCAACACAGTTTGAAAAACTATTACGATATATATTTATTTTCTCTATGGGTATAGGATTTATAAATGTCTTACCATGTTATGGAACAGATGGACATTATATAGCAAGAAGTATAATTCAGTGGTTAGCTATATATTTCAACAAAAATGGTGATTTCATTACATTCTTCACTGTGTTTACTGTTGTTGTTGGAACTGGTATTACAGGCCCCATACTAATTTATCTTTTTTACAGGGCAATTTATGTTGATGGTTATTAAGATAATTAATAAATAAAATAAATTAGTGACTTGTGTAGTATAGTGCTATCAAAATGAAAACACACAAAGCTTCTACATATTGTAGAGTCCTTCGAACATATTATAGTATATGTATATAAATATATCTTTAAGTTGTAAGGTGTAGATTTTTTAAATAAAAAAGTTTTTACAAAGTTAATTGGTATTATCTATTTTTATTTATCTTATAATAACATAACTAGAAATATTGTAGGTTTTTATAAAATACAAACTAAATAACATATTTAATTCTTGTGTTAACTATTACTCAATGCTAATGATTTTTGTAAATCATGTAATGATTTCTTTCCATAATGTAACATGGATTTAATAATAGACTCATCAGTGTGATGTTTGTTGTTTTTAAAGTCTGTTCTTGCCCATTCTCTAAGCTCCACACGCGTTCTCTCATCTGGAACTTTTCTTAATGTTTTGAAAATATCCCGATATAGCTTCAATACTTCTTGGCGTACTAGAAACTGGAGAATAGAGAAAATCATCTTTATAAATAAAATTTGTTAATATTAGTCTAAATATAATGAATAGCCTATAATATATATCTTTACCTGCTTTAGATTTAACGCTGTCTTGGGTAACTTAGAAGTCATTTTTGGGGTTATATTTAAACAACTGCAATATTTATTTGTAATTCATTACATTTTGTTCTTCATAATTGAATATGCCTAGTAGATATCTGACTACTTCTTAAGATTTAATAATTAAATTAAAATAAAAAACAATAGTTAATGTCAATTTGACAACTTATACAATAATAAATATTTTAAGGGTAGAGAAAAGGAGTTCCAACTTCAACCGAGTATTTAAGTATCCGTCAAAGACAACAAAATAAAAAAGGTACAAATTTCAAGAAAACCAAAAGAATAAAATCTTTTCGACGCAGAGACTCTAAATTTTTTAAATAATTCTTAAAGTATTAACAAGGTTACATTAAACGGAGTCTTTTTTAATTTTTTCAAGGTATTTTAATTAAATTAAGTTTTATTTGCCTATTATACTTTAAGAATATTTTTTTATGTTTTAGACGCGTTTCTTTAAATGATTCCTCTAGATCCAGCAGCCCCACCTAATATATTTTACTTACAATTTATTACCCTTTCTAACGCACACTTTTTATACATAAAATACTCAAAACAAAAATATCAAATAGTGCATATATACATAAATATTGTACATAAAACAAAAATACCTTCCTTACCTTACATTTTAACTATTAGTAGATACACATAAAGGGCGCTACTACGTGTGTATTAAATGGTACTCAAATGGCCAATAAGTATTAAAACTTAATCCACCAGAGTCAAGACATAAGTACACTGAACAATTAACGAAAGTCTTCGTAATCACATTGTCTTTAAACTAAACGAGAGATTCTATAAAAAATGTCGCGGATAGCAAAAAATGTATATTACCTCCACTTAGTAAACCAACTTCACCCTCCAGAGAGGATGAGTAGGGATTTTCCGAGCTACTAAGGCAATTACATACAAAAACTCACGTATAGCCAGAATATGTTCTAAAATTATTATATTTTGGAATTGATCAGTTCGCTAACTGTCGCGGACATTGGTTGCCTCTTGAAAAAGTTAAAGTTGAGCTGTTTGATGTTTCCTGCAGTGGAAGGTTCTATAGGCTAGAGTTAGAATGTAAAATCTAGAACTCAGTTACACGCTTCCGCTTAGCTTAAAGAGGAAATTCTTGTCTTGTCAATTACTGTTAGGAAATTAGAAGAAGAAGAAATAGAACACAACCTAGTATAGGGATGCCGTGTTTTGTAAGCCTGGTGATCAAGACAATGACCTTTTTTACTGTTTCGGAAACAAGTGTCGTACTAATATAAGCATTAAAGATAGTAACACGTAGATAGAAAATAGTTTTTTTTATCTGTATCTATTTTGTTTGACATTATTTTATTCGTATAGCTACTTAGTAGTTATGTTAAGTTAGTTTAGTTATTTAAAGTCTTATTAAATGTCAACTTGTTAATGATGATGGTAAATTTTGCAAATAAATCATCAAAAGCCACAACTGTAATGATTTATATTTATATTGACTTCAACCCAACCCAAACAATCCTAATTGAATGTAACGAAACTAAAAATTAAATTCAACATTTTAAAAACCCCCTATACAAAATTAGGTACGTATAAAAAGGATAAAAATAATATTATCAGCAGCTTAGGACAGTCTGTCCGCCACGAGAGCAGACGTCTAGTACGGAGCTCTCGATACGGTCCGAGTCACCATACTCGTTGTATCCGTAGCAGGGGCAATAACTCTGTCGCACAATATTGTGGGCAATAAAACACGCAATTAATTATTAATTGTGTTGTTTGTCTTGCCACAATCGCCTTTGTTAAGGCGTGTGTGACAATTATTGACCTTGTTGTGTGTCGCGACACATTTTATTGGCGTCATCAGTGGGGTCAGCACCTCAGTAGTGAAAAAGTGAGGAATCAATACCGGGTAATTGGTGATAATTACCCTGCGATTTCCGAACCGCCTTCCTAAAGGCGTTTCGCTGCTGGGGGGTCCATCCTCGGCTGGTTCGACAATACGTCACCCTCCGTCACCGCCTCACCGAGGCGCTTGCACGAGCACAGGCGTCTTTAAACAGTGGTTTAAAGGCGTCTTGACGCTGGACCAAACGGCGTGATTCGCCCCCCAATGGCATCTCGGGCCTCTGAAGAGAGGTCCGCTTGACTGCCGTGGCGGGCACCAAATAGCGTCACAACCGCACAATGAGCGGTCGTCGTGATGCGACAGCACGGCGGGTTTTTAACCGCCCGTGCCTGGACGCCTCGTCGGACAGTGGAAGCGAGGTCGAGGACACATCCTCCCTCCGCCACTCACCGACACCAACAATGAAGGCCTACGAAGGCAGCGCGAGAACGCCAGCGGCGCATGTTATCATGCGTCCCGTGGACGCTTCAGACGCTCCTTCCACGCCGCCTACCTTCACCGTCAGCAGGGACACCACTCCCACTGACGCATTCAAGACGCCACGGGCCTGCCGGCCCGCTACCCGTCAGACAACACCGCCGGAAAGATCTCCGTCGGTCCCAGCACGTTTGGAGTCTGAGCTGTCGCCGCGCTCACAGCTCAACTCTGACATGCTGGTGGTAGAGGCCATAGGAAAACGCAAGTCGCTCTCCGCCGCACTGATGGCACATATAGCCATGTTTCTAAACGACAAGTGCGAAGAGCTTGACAGCGCCGACGCCCAAAAAGATCAAGCCATGGAGGTTGCTCCACCGCTGATCTCCACCCCTGCGGGGGCAACCAGGAGGCCTCGATCTTCCGACGAGGCCTCAGATCTAGACCTGAGAAAGCGCCCGTGCACCGAGCTGCACATGGCCGCGCCGCTTCCCCCTCGCGATCCCCGCCTCCGCAAAAGGATGGCAGAGGCAGAACCCTCCACCTCAGCAGCTGGCACAGCTCGCGCCGCTCCAGCAGCAGCTCCCAGCTTCGCTGAGGTCACCCGTGCCAGTGGAAGCACGTCAGCCACTCCGAGCTCCCAACCTGGAGTCGCCACAGACCCTGCAGGACCACAACCTGCCCCTACCCCGAAGCCGCGGTACCCGCCACTAGTGGCGGAGACCCTGCCAAATTGGACGCAGCACTTTAAGGTGCTCCATTACCAACTGGGCTACCCGCCCAACGCACGCCCCTTTGGTAAGGGGGTACGTTTTACGCCCAACTCGGAGCAGGAGTATCGCGTTATTCAACGCTACCTGACCGAGTTGATGAACACAGAGGACATATCCTGGTTCTCGTATGGGCTGCCTTCTGAAATAAGCAAGAAGGTAGCCATCAGGGGACTACCAGTCACCACCTCACCGGAGGAAATCATAGAAGCCCTGGCCTCTTTAGGCTATATCGCGGAATATGTACGCCCCATCAAAGCACGGATGGGGCGACCCGGATGCATATTCTTCGCGATCCTAAAAAACACACCCAACCTCCTGCCGGGCATCTACAACATCAACCAGTTGATGTTAATGTCCGGAGTTAAGATAGAAGCATGGCGAAGCAAAAAAGGACCGGCGCAATGTCACCGGTGCCAAGCTTTTCGCCATTCGAGCCACGGCTGCCACCGGCGTCAGGCTTGCGTTCGCTGCGGTGGGGAGCACGCCGCTCGCGATTGCCCACGTCCTCGAGACGTCGCAGCCACGTGCGCCAACTGCGGGGGCCCGCACCCCGCAAATCACGTCGCTTGTATACAATACAAGAAGGAACTACGGAACAAGAGGGCCGGGACGGTGGCCCTCTCCAAAGAATTCACGCGGACGCGTGCTAATGCACCGGGAGCCACGGCACCCGCTGCACCAAACACCGTCCCCGCTGACGCCCAGGCGCCAAATTTGATGGCGCCAGCAAATCCTCCGCAAACCAGGAGCACCAGAAGAAAGAAGAGAGGGAAGAGGGGCCGGAACCAGCAGAGGGGAGATGTCCCCGCCACTGCTGCTCCAACCTCCGCCTCAACCCAACTGAAATCCACGGCGCACTCAGCGCTGGTCCCACAGTCGGGACCCCAAGTAGTCATCACATTGGAAAAGATACTTGACACCGTCAAAGAGGCACTAGCCTCAGTGAAGGAAGGTCAAGTCCCAGTACAATCACTGATGAACATCCTAACCAGCCTAACTCAACATAAATAAACTACGCATAGTTTATTGGAACGCAGCCGGTCTTAAGAAAACCCGGCCCCACTTCCTACGATTTCTGCTCTCCTCGCAAAACGCCGATATAGCGTTAGTTTGCGAAACTCACCTTAAACCCAGCGACAAGGTGAACCTATCGGGATACCATGTTCTCCGACTGGATAACACCCAGCTACCCGGAAAACGAGGACTCCTAATCGCAGTCCGAAGGAACATTATCCATGAACCGATTGCCGATATCAATACCTCAACATTTGAAAACCTGGGGATCCGGCTTCACCTCGACAAGGAACCCCTAAGGATTTTTGCCATATACCGTCCCGGAGGCACTAGCCTGTCGGTGAGCGAAGTCAGGAAGTTAATAGAAGACCCAACACCTACACTGGCTGCAGGAGATTGGAACGCTCACCACCCAGCGTGGCGATGCTACCGCTCCTGCAGCACCGGTGTAAAGCTCTTCAATGACGCTGAAAAGCATGGATATACAGTGGAAGGGCCGGACGAGCCCACCCGATATCCCAACTCCGCATCACACAGGCCGTCTACAATAGACCTTGTGGTCCACAAAGGACTTAATAATCGGGAGCTACTCCTGGAGACGATCCAGGACGCCTACGGATCGGATCACCATCCGGTCCTTTTAACCATCCAGGGGAAACTAACGAGGACCAGAAGACCCTCATCCGGGGGGCGTATTCTCTGGCCCAAGTTTACCACCCTGGTGGACCAAAATATCCCCTACTTCTGCGAAACAGCGGACACAGCCGCCAAAATCGATGAACTGGAAGAATCGATTACCAGCAGCATTCGTGAGGCAATGCATGCAGCTACCACTCCAGTAACGTCAAGAATCCTACCTCCCATTCCCAGAAGGCTCTCCGACCTCATCAAACAAAAAAGGCAGACCCGCAGGGAATGGCAGCGCACTAGAGATCCGGCAATAAAAACCAAGCTGAACGCTCTGATCGAGCGCGTCCGGAGGGAGCTTGAAACAATAGCCGAGAACAAATGGGAAGAACGCATTCACAACGCGAGCGAAGACCAAGCCTCCCTGCACAAGTTGTGCCGGTTTGTCCTCAACAAACCGCCTCCAGTCCGCCCGCTACTTCAAGCGGACGGGACCCTGACCGTCGATGCCCAAGCAAAGGCTGAAATCTTTGCCGCTCACCTAGAGAGGCAATTCGCACCGAATCCCTCCCTACTAGAAGATCACCACCGCCTCATGGAGACCAACGTCCGTGAGAAACTGGGTGTCCTGCTCCATGCAGAACTACCACCCCAGTTTACCTCCCCGTCGAGCATCAGGAAAGCGATCGCCTCGCTCAAACCTCGAAAAGCTCCGGGGAGGGACGAGGTGACCAACACCGCCTTACGGCACCTGCCATACAGGGCCATAGGAGCAATCACCAGGCTCTTCAACGCCATTCTACGCGTGGGATATTTTCCCAAAGCGTGGAAGGAGGGCCTGGTGGTTATGCTCCTAAAACCCAATGCCAACCCTCGGTTGGCCAACAGCTACAGGCCAATTACACTGCTTAGTGCGGTGTCCAAACTCTTCGAGAAGATACTGCTCCCGCTACTGCTGGAGCATCTCCATCCTCGTCCGGAGCAGTTTGGATTCCGCGCAGGCCACTCAACAACGCTGCAAGTCTCAAGACTGCTCCATCACGTAGCAGCAGCCTACAACAAAAAAGAGGCCGCTGTAGCGGTCTTTTTGGATATATCAAAAGCTTTTGATAGAGTGTGGCATCCGGGCCTCCTCTCAAAGCTTTTAGACGCCGGCGTCCCTTACCGGCTCGCCCTAATCCTAGATGAATTCCTGACTGAAAGGACCTTTCGGGTCAGAGTAGAAGACGCCATCTCGGACAGCCATCCAGCCCTAGCAGGTGTTCCCCAAGGAAGTACCCTATCACCAGCACTCTACTCGGCCTACACGGACGACATACCAGTCGGCCAAGGAGTCCTACTGGCACTATACGCCGACGATGTAGCGCTGGTCGCTACATCCCTCACAGCCACCCACGCAGCTCAAAAACTACAGCGCTCCCTCAACATGCTTCCCAGTTGGCTGGCAGAATGGAGACTGCAGCTGAACATTGGGAAAACCCAAGCCATCCGGTTTGGTTACAACAACATGCCTCAGCCACCTCTGGTCATTCAGGGGGCCGACATAACCTGGAGTCCAGCCGTGAAATACCTGGGAGTCATAATCGACAGAGGGTTGACCATGACGGCCCAGGTGAAGAAAGCCCGCAATGCAGCCAAGGCAGCATTGTGTCAACTCCACCCAATCTTCAAATCCAGACTATCATTAAGAACAAAACTTAACATCTACAAAGCATATGTCAGGCCCCACCTGACATACGCCGCCCCAGCGTGGTATGCCCTACTGAGCCCGCGACAGGCGAAACTACTCCAACAAGTGGAGAATATCGCCTTACGCCGGGTCACTCAGGCTCCTCGGTGTGTCAGAAACGCGACAATACAACGCGACCTCCGCACCGAGAGCCTGAAGGATCATATCACTAGATTAGCCTCTACGATGTTCAGTCGGGCCGACGCCTCTGAACACGCACATATAAAAGATATCGCGCCCTGGCATACCCGCCCGCCAGACAGAGCGAGGAGGAGATTACCTAGAGACATAACCGTCTCATCCCCAGCTTCTTCCTCATAAAATCCAACGAGAAGCCATATCGGGTCGCCGGTTGTCCAGCCCGAGCCCCACTTGCATAACCAAGTGTAGAGCCGAGCAGGACTAACCGCCCCACAGGTACTAGGTACCACATTCTCATCACAAACAGATGACCAGGGCCAAACGGCCCTAACCCAATTCACGTGTGTATTAACACACGTCGCTAGATACAACGATCTGAGGGCCAAACCCCTGCCATCGTTCCCCCTATCCCCGTGCGGGATAGAGAAGAAAACATGGATAGATCAGCAGCTTATTGAAGTCGTTGCGTCGTTACCTACGTACGCTGACGACAGTGTCTGTTTTACAATTTTTTCAGAGCTAGTGAATGAGGTTAATGAATATACTCTAACTACCTATATGATTTGATATTGCTATTTCGTTATTTTGCTTTGGTATTTAGCGGTCCCCCGACGCAACGACTTTAATAATTACATAATAATATTATTTTTACTCTTTTTAAATGTATTTTTGGTATCTAGGGTTTTTATATATTTATTTCCTCTCTTTTAAAATTATATACTTTTTCAATGTTATACGAAATAAACCTACGAACACACTGATTTCACTTGTTTAAGTTTTTACTATCAATATTGAATAAGAACCTTTCACCAGCGCCAATAAAAGCTCCATATCTTGGAGACGACTGCTTCTATTTCGACCAAACATATCTAAGAACCATTTCGACGAACATAGCTTTCGATTAAAAAACACCGCATTCAAATCGGTCTACTGTGACAGACACACAGATACACGAGTCAAACTTATAACACCCTTGTTACTAATGGCAAAACACTTTTTTATTCAAAAATATGTATTATAACAAATATCTGTACAACATAAGGAATAGGAATATAATTTGTGAATGACGTTTTTAACAAGTTTTTATTACTTTTACGTGGATGGTTGCTTGTAACAGTCTTTTTGAATGAGATTTTGTCTCATTTTCCACGGACCGATTTTGTTCATGATATGTGTACACTTATCACGGACATATAGTACCAAAAATAATAATTGGATGAGATTATCCTGATTACGATCTCCAGGTCCTGGAGATCGTAATCATCTCATACTCTCATGCAAAAAAGATCTGTAAGATAATTATCAATCCTGGAGTCCAGGATTAATAATTATCTTACAGATCTTTTTTGCATGAGAGTGAGAGAGACAAAATAACTTCTCTAAGTTTCCAACTCTCCGATCCTTAGCACTTACATGGCATAATAAATAGTTAAAATTCTTTTTGCTCTTCTCGACCCTTCCGTAATTGTTGTTATGCTGTATAACTTTGTATCTATAGCTGATAAGGTGGATATGTTTGTTATAATTATTAAACTTTTCGTAATATATTTGTGATTGTTTTTTCAAGCATTTAAATTGATACTTATTAAATTTCGTCATTTAAAATAATAACTATAAACATTCACTGACTAACATGTTAATGTACTCGCTTTTGTGATTATATTACAATAATATATAAAATATATCTTCCAGAAAAAAAATCATTGTTGAAAACATTTGTAATTAAAAAAAATGCTTTTTTAATCATTTATTAGATTGATAAGTATTACAATATCAAGTAGAATTTTTTAGATATATTATATATTTCGAAAATATATGAGATAAATATCGAATTTAATACGAAATTGAAAAAAAAATAGATATTTTATAATTATAAGGAATATACATTTGCCAAAAAAGTATGTAGGTAAAATAAATATAGTTTATAAAAACTAAAAAACACGCTTTAAAAATAAATCAAACTAAAAAATAGAAAATAATTCGTAAAATGAGAATGAATAATGGACCAAATATAATAATATTATTGTGAAAATAAGCGTGTACAGTAATATTTTTTTAATTAAAACGTACAATATTCGATTCCTTAGTAACCCTTCAGTAAATCAGTCATCAAACATCTAGGAGCAGTCTAACAGATTTAATCTCAAGTAGGTAGGTATACGTACTCATTATAAGCAATAGTGTGCGATATTACTAGAATGCTATTATTTAAAAAGCTTGTAGAAGAAGGATAAAAAATAGTTTAATTTTGTACTTCTAAGTAAAAGAAATACAATGTAAAGTTACTAATTATTTTAATTTTATACTTACCTATAAGTAAGCTAGATACGGAAAATATAAGTTTTAGCGTCTACTGCTATATAACGAATATCTGTTGATAGCTATATATATTAGAGTGTATATTAAATAACTACTTATAGTGCATTCGTGCCTAATCTGTAAATTCAATACGATTTATCATTTGTTTCTTTAAAAAATCTATAATCCATAATTTAATAAATGCTATATATCGGACAAGTTGTACAATTATAAAAATATGGAAATCAAAGAACATATATTTTACGAACAATCATATATAGACCTCCAAAAAAATTGTCGCCTAGGGAAATCAAACTTATGATCTTCACTGATCAGTAAAGCTCACCAACCACTCAACCTTAATTAATTTTAAAATTTTCATTGCTATATCTATATTTCTAATAGATATCAAAATGTAGATAGTAATCTATCTATTTAATGTAGCTAAAATACCTTACAAATGAAGTACAATAATTTATTTTATTTTAATTGATCATACAATAATTATGTATGTAAGTATGATATAATAATTCATTTAACATACTAGTTAGAGATTGGTCTATTAGCTAATACTTAGTCCAAGATGAATATAACAATAATAAAATATTTTTTTCTCTTTTTAGGGTTACCGAAAGGAAAAAACGGAACCCTTATAGAAACACTTTGTCCTTCTGTCTGTCCGGCTGTCAAGACGGTTTTTCTCAAGAAGGCGTGTAGGCGTCAAGCTGAAATCTATATCAAAATACTCAGATCTACTGTCCCTTGAAACTGTGAAAAAATCAAACCTCTAAACCAACACAATCGAAAGATACAGCCATTTATCCCGCTAATTTCCCACTAAATTTTTCACAATTTTTCGAAACTCGTAATGGAATAAAAATGTAAATTTCCCGTAAAATCTAAATCTTGAAATTTAGTACCAAGCAAACTCATTCGCATAGATAAAGGAAAATTGCGAAAATCGTAAATTTTTAGTTACATCAAAAAATAAACATATTCTTAATAGTTTTAAAGTTACCCCTTTCCTCACGAACGCTTAGAGTATTAAATTGAAATCCATATCAAATACCCAAGTCCAGAATAGCTTTAAGCCGTAACAAAATTAAGTTTCCATGAAACAATCTTTTATAGTACATAAAAAGGAAAAACTCCGAAAGCCTTATATTTTTGTTACATTTTTCTATATACAATGACAAGACCGACGAGAGATACGGAACCTCTCGTGCGCGAGTCCAACTCGCACTTGGCCAATATTTTTAAGAAACAAATTATTCAAAAAATATGTCAATATCTTGTATTGGCTTATGATGAACGGTTCTTATCGATGTTGATTATTGGCATACGATTTATTTGGTTACTTGAGATTTCTTATGTTGAGGCGGATTTGCTAAAATATTTATTTATATTGAAGGATATGTAGTAAAGTTCAATCGTAACTGCGACTAGCAAAGTAGGAATTTTACAATATAACAACATTGCGTTTTAAAAAAACGTGATCTTGGCCAGTTCTCTACATTTCACTCTATGACATAATAGTTAATGTTGATAGTTCTTAAATCAATAAAACTTGTAATAATTAACCTACCTACTCAACAAATGTGTTTTAACTAATATTTACTACCTGTATAAGGCCTTAACTCTATGGGGGGCCGTCACCGGGAACCTCCTCGTGTGCCCGTCTGTTTCCCTTGCTGCTCGGATTCGTCCGGTGGCATCGGAAGCAATAAGCAAAAGCAGCTGGGCAACAACGGTTAATGTGATCCTTCGGGTTTGCATTAGCCGTTGGCTAATACTCGGCGCGGTGGGGGTCGGCCATGGGGGTTTGTGCCCGGTTTATGGCTGGCTGGCGGGCAGGCTGCCTTTCGGGGTGGTCTGTTTGCGGGGGGGGGCTCGGGCCTCTTTCCATCGTTTGATCACGTTGGAAAGTTGGCCTGGGCGTTGAGGGTGGGAGGGCGCAGGCCCTCTTTGCCGGGGTCGGATGCGGAATTACTCCTGGTACTTCTCTGATAGCAGAGTGGACTGTGGAGTGGTTCCGCGGCTGTGTGGGGGGGGTCCGCGGCGGTCGCTTTCTTGCTGAGGGAGAGGCTGCCTGCGGCGGTTAGGGTCTGGACCTCTTTCCACCAAGCACTTTAGAGAGGGTGCTTGGTGGGGAGACGGTCCGAGACGTTGCCTGGATTAATCGTTGCCGAGCGCGACGCCACGGTTGCGCTTGGTGATGGTTGGTCTGGGCGTGGTGGGTTCCTGACTTATGCCTTTTTCTTGCTGGTCTCGGCTGATCACCGTGGCCGGCGGTAAAGGCCTGTCAGGTTCGACGTTGGGCCCCCTACGTGAGCGGACTCACGTTCGACTCCAGTGTGTTGCAGTGAGGCTGTCTGCGCATCACTGGGTCTTATGGGAGTGTGCTCTTCCAGGGGGTCTGACCGGTGGTCTCCTCTCGGGGAGATAACCGGCGGCGGAGCTGGACACGGTCAATGGTCGATTCGGTCTGTCCAACTGGCTTGATTCTGAGACTGAGTCCAGCTAGAAGGGGGTCTCGGCCCCCTTCAGAGGCAGCAGGCTTGAGTGGGGGGAAGGGGATCCCTCCACGATCTATCAAGCCTGCGAAAAAGGGATGGGTGCTCCTCGTTGCGGGGTGCCCTCAACGTGGATCACGTCGGGGCATCGCCGTGAGTGCGAAAGCGATCCCGTGGTGTCCCATTGTGACGGCGGCGGCAACCGTCAGGTTTAGTGAGTAGGAGTCTCACATAACCACCTCCATCATCCCCTTGATGGAGGTGTGTATCCATGAGGATTCCTGACGTTAAAAAAAAAAAAAAAAAAAAAGGCCTTAACTCTATATATTTAAACACTTAAATACAAATTGTTTGAAAATATACAGTTAAATAAAAAAAAACAAATTATTAAGAATTAAAAATATTAAAATATTATTTTTAAACCTCATTATCTTTTAATTATTAATTAAATAGTAACTCTAGATTCCAGATCTCTATAAATTACCGACTAATAAAGCTGAAGAATTTTAAAAATACTATATTTTGTTTAACTAAATTTTAGTTAAGTTATTTATTATTAGATTTTTTTTAACTTTTATTTATCTATAATAGGGGGTCGTTCATAAAATACGTTACAGAGGTGTGGGGGGGGGGAGGCTCAGGGGACCGTCTAGAACGTGACTTTGGTCGTTAATTAAAATATATTAAATTAATATTTCTTTCGATTATTTTGCTTTTTTACACACAGCTAATAAAACCTTAGTACAACATTTAAAAAAAATACATCCCAAACGAAAAAGAAAATATGAAATAGTTCGTAGTATACAAACAACTCGCATTGTAACTCCGCGAGCTGGAGAGCTGTAATGCATATTATGAGATGAAAACGCTGGTACGGAGAATTCGGAATGGATAGATGACGCTGAAGTGGATGGTAGCTTTGAAGATGAAGACGAAGATGTTGCAATATCGATTATAGATATTTCGGCGCATTTACAAAATCCTTGTACTTCTGATTAATAGAAATATTCTTATAATATTTCTAGGGGGCTCACAGAAAGTGTGCAATATGTGCAGCGTGACAATATGGGGGAGAGAGTCAAAAAAAGCTTATTTTAGCGTCACGTATTTTATGAACGGTCCTAGGGATCCTAGGAATCCTAGGGATTAGGATTTTCGAAAGAAGCCATTAGGCTTCATTCTTCTTTTGGTGACATCTATTAAGATGTCGCCACCGTCCCGATAAAGATGATCACATATAGAAATTCGCTTAAGAAAATAAGAAATAAAAATGCAAGTTAGTTACCAAGACAAATAAAGAAATTATTATATTGAATCGTATAGTCTAAGTCCTTAATGATTAAATTCGTAAAATAAGTCTTAGTTCAGCGGTCCCAATAAGTCTTTAATAAGTGCATAATTATATTTTTATTTTTTTTTGTAACGGGGGTTTGTCAAATATTAAATTTAATTTTTATCTGATAGAGACTAGTCACAGTTAGGTTTGATTTTAGATAATTATAAGAATATTTTAATTTTATACTTACCCATATGTAACTACTCGTATTTATGAAAGATGCTGGATACACCGACTGACAAAGTACTGAAATTACAAATTACATTTTATTAATTAATTATTGACCATCACAAAGTTTTACAGTATATGTAGTTAATTTAATAACAAGACCAATTCCCTATTTAGACTTGTAATAGTAGATAATTTAAAAAAAAAAGAATTTTTATTATTCACGATGATGGCTTATTTAGTACTTGTTTAGCACTATAGACAGTTTTGAATTAATTTAATTGAAAATATAAATTAATACAATTAAAAAACAAAATAAAGATATTGTATTTTATAATTGTACCTATGTGTTTCGTCAAACCGCCCAAAACTTCTTTAAAAGCTCCGCCCCTTTACGCGGAAAAGAGCTTTCGTTTCTGAGCTTTAGCCGACTGCGAAATTTGGAATATTAGTCGTGTCGCGGACACCGTGCGAGTTACACGTATGGGACATCGTCACATTCTGACACGAATGTTTACGTGAACGTGAAAACTTATGCTGTTGAGTTTCTTTTCTTTGTGGACTTTATTCTAAATATTTTTTGAGTGCGTACAGTGTAAACTATTATTAATAATGGACAAAAGTAGAGATCCTTCTCCCCCCAAAACCAGGGTGAAAAAAGAGAACGAAGAGGAAATCAAGGTAAGATTTAATTTGAGAATAATCATGACATTGATGTAAATTTCCGCGTGAACATCATCGTGTTTCAGCGCAGTTTGTTGGCAGGCGGCCTGTTTCATCTCGCTCAGTAACTTTAGACGGCGTGTCGTATTTATAAATTTGATCCGCCCGTCGATCCGAGGGTCTCTACAAAGGTTCGCAGGGTTACGCCGAATAAATTATTAAGTATACGATTACAATATTAATTACATTTTGCGATACACAATAAAATGCGTGTAATATCACGTTTTCGAGGCCTTTTCCAGCCATTAAAGTGTGTAACGCGATATCCGAAGCGCGCTCGGATCGCTGTAACCAGAGTCGCTGGATGTTTTGATAATAGATATAGGCAAGGCCGCTGTGTGAGTGTGTACGGATGGTGTGTGCTACATGTGTGTGTGCGGGGTAATTTTAGACGTTCCTTTGCTCAAAACGTAACACGAGACCGTCCCAGGCCGCAAGCCGACGCTACAATTTATTGTTTTCATCTGATTAACGCACTCCGTCCTAACTAATGTCCCGTAATATTTGTACGTAATAAATGTAACGGCCGCCCCCGCTGATTCGCGCTTTTATTTTGGCACGGAAATAGTTTGACATGTCAATAACCTCATTGGCGGTGTCCACGCGAAGATGACGTCACAGGCAGGGCAATTCATATTGGAAAGTTTGAGGTCAATTTAATTTATATATTTTAACGCGTCTACCGACCCAAATAGTATAGAACGTAATGGATTTTATTTTCGTGTTTTTTTTCTTTAAAGAAATTTGTATCCCAATTATAATATTATTTACTTCTTTTAAGAATACAATAGATTAGATTATCTTATCACCCCTTTTTATTCACTATTTTTAAAACAACGCGTCTGTCTAAGTGTGCGTTCATAGCTCCACAATCAAGTTTGCTTATCATAGAAATACTTTGTCTAGTTGCTAGTATATATTTGGTAATGGTGTCTAATGACATCAGCTGTAAGAGTTGTAGAGTTGCAATAAAGCGAGGCAGTGGTCATATTAAATAATAAGAAATTCAGTTATTTTTTCACGTGCAACGAAACCGCGAGCTAAAGCTAGTATATCGAAATCGTCTGTACATAAATATATTAATATCACCAACATGAACAGTGTGACAAACTGACGTGTTACACCGTTTTGATATGAAACATCAATAAAAAGTTAGAACCTATTCGATCTATATGCAAATGTATGTCTACCCGTCTGTGTATCCTTCACAATAATAACAAAACACACGCCAGGGCTGTTAAGTTGCAAATCGTCGATATATTTTAGGAAATTTTGGGTAAAACATGCAAACAGCCGATAACTTTACCAAATGCTTCGTAATCCATCGTGATATCAACGAATTACGGTGTCTCTTGATCTACGAGATTGTACAGATATTAGATATATCTAGAATATATATTCTAGAAGTTTCTACTGATTTACGAAGACATCTCAGACTGCAACAGCTCTTCCTATGCTAATTATCCATCCTCTCATAGCAGTAATATTTAAACTAAGAAATACAATCTCAACATCCTTTATATAAAAACATATTCTCTATTTTAATTTTAGAAACATTTTAATCTCAGGGTCCGTAAGCGAATTATAAAGCTGATGATATTAATTTATAAGCACTGCAACATTGGATCTAAATAGAATGTTTTCCGCATGTGCCAACGTCAGCGACATTGCATCCGATGCGCGCGCGCAGTATTGGGCCAAGGTCGAATGATCGCTGCAACACTTTTCTCCTTTGTTATTGTTTGGTTGCAGAGTTACTAATTATAATGATATCATCATAAGAAAATGATTACATAAATATTAAAACATACCTCTATAAATAAAGAACGAGAATAGATTTTATTTTATAGTTATAAAAGCCTTGTAGTATTAAGTTAAATAACGGTATACATATCAGATTTATAGGTACATTTTTATATATTATTAAATGTTGAGATAGCGAGAAGAATACGGGAGGGAGAGAGACAAAAAAAAATCTGACACATGAGGTTTATATAGAATGTAGGTATTCTATTGCTAATTAAAATGTATGATATAGCTTTAAGGATGAGTTATCCAGTATGAGACACAGGATAGCTAGTTGTAATAGACACCAGTGTGCGATGCTCTGCGTATATTATTGTGGGTACACAGACTATTGCATGACGTACAGACGATGAAATCGGATAAATTAATATTACAATGTATTTAAAGGTATTGAGATATTATAAAAATTGGTTATTGTTTTGTTTCTTACAAGGCTTAAAATATATTTTCTATACTTTTTATTGATTTTTATTAATAAATATATATTGCAAAATTCATCAACACTATCTGGACTCGAACATGTACTTAAAAAACCCTCTCAATTATACTTTATATTAAATTAGCTATCGTGTTACTATGATGACTATAGTGTTTAATATAAAATACGTTATTCCTGCTACATAGGCGCCTTCTTTAATATAATTCTATGTAGGTATAAAGAACTAATCTTGCACATAATATGTAAAATTTCAAGTATTCTCTTGTAATACTTATATGAAAATCGATTATGAAACATTCAAATTTTATTTAAAATCGTTATTAGATAACAAACTATCTGATTATATTTTATTCTATGTACGGGGGTGAATAAACACCTCCTTGCAGCGCAGGAGGCGTGCGTGGGTGTCAAGTGTCGGATGCTAGATGTTTTATTATGTAAGCCTTATTTATAAATTCATAAGGTTCAATATTAGAAATTAAATTGTAAGGGATGCGCTAAATAAATCTAGTTGGTTTAGATTTCTAAACATTAGCCTGGATATTATTTTCAATTTTATAAAACTAAAATGGCTTCTTCCTCTCGATGTATGTTAATAAAATTAAAACTTTATCTGCATATAAAGTGTGAGTATTTAATTATAGTATTCGGTTAAGGATATTACATATGTTCAATATTAACTTCACAATTATTATAATATTACATATGTTCAATGTTAACATCACAATTATTATAATTTAATATTGATATTTTATAATTTAAATAATTGTAAATCATCAACTCGTAACAAGTTTCAAACGTTTTTGATACGTTGAAACTCGGTTTTAAATGAATTACTTACTTCCTATGAAGTTGTAGAGTATATATTATTTCATATATAACCTGTATTACCAATGTTATATAATATAACCAAAATACTCATAAATTGTAAAATGTTATTATATTCACCGAGTATGGTAAAAAATCCGGTGTTAAGTTACTGAAATTGGACTCCACTCGGTCGCAAGTTTAACATTCGTAATAAATTATTTTTATCCGACGAATATATGATTTAATGATCATTCATTTTATATTCGTTTACAATTTATTACTGATTAAATATATTAAAGGTGATGTTTTTAATTTCACATTTTGATTAAATATAAATATTTATTAGAACTGTATAATAACAACTAATAAGAAGCTATTCTACTTTATAAGCAATCATATTATATTCATATATAGATTACAGTACTTTTTTTTAAAATATGGTGCAAAGAAATTTGTAAAAACATGACTTTGCAAAAAAAAAAAAAAGTAAAGTTATGGTCAAGTTTAAAATGACAGATAATTTATGTCACAGAAACCCTTTGCAGGTAAGACGACACCATGCGATGACATTCGTTGCTTTTAACGCGGGCTCATGTTACTTGACTCTAATTTCTTGACCTGCTTTTTGCCTTTATGAGTATTCTTGACTAATAGTAATATAAAATAAAAGGAATGGTTTTACAGTTGGTTTTAAGTGTTAAATTTAGTGAAGTTGACTGTTTTTTTCAGTTCACCAAAAATTTTTAAATTATCTGCTGAACTTGAAAAAAAAATTTTAAATCTCAATGACACAAAGACAGATAAGTTACACTTAAAGCTCTAGACGGATGGGTTATTTTTTTGTAGTAGGAAATACAATTAAGGCAAGGTTGGCATCCCAAAAAATGTTAAATGTAATACAAACTAAATGTTTTTTAAAGATTTAATTACTTTTACTTATACGTAAGATGAACTTACGAGAAATATGGTGCTCAGAACTAACATACAAACTCGTACGGTAAAGCAACTTCTTTAGAAACTCGAAAAACTCTAAGATTCTTGAAAATAAAACACAATAGACTTCGTTGATACATAGTATATAAATAATATACAAAATTATTATAAGGTTCTTCAATAGTATAAGGCTAGAGCATACATTTTATAACTCCTTCAAATTAAGCTTTTTTAAGGACATGCTCCATTGCTGGGAATAATCACAGAAATAAGTGTAGATGGCAATATTTTTTTAAAACACCGCTTTAGTTTATATTTTATATTATGTAACGTCATAATTTTAGATAATAAAAAAAGAAATGTCAAAACAAATTGTCCAAATTATTAATTTGTTACTTCCATATTAATACTACATTTATATCATAATGACAGATCATAAAAAGAATAAAATAATTAATCGTATAAATTTATTATAATTCAAAACTTATAACATATTTCCTTTTATTTGTTTTTCCAAGATCTCACATTCAAGTAGTAAAATAACTAAATGTAAAACGATATCCTGATGACAAATTCAAAGTAATTTGTATATGTCGGTCGTAAATTAAATCCTGGTAAGGAGATACCAGCGATGACATTTCGGATAGTTTTAATCGCGGTGTCCGATTACACTTTTATATTATATCGATGACTTAAGAATAGATTAGCTATGAATATCTTAAAAATACATGAATTCATTATTAAGCGTTCATTTTATTGAATAAGTAGTTGCAATAGGGTTTTTTTTATTTAGACTAAGCCGGACCGGGTGTTCTTTAAAATACTTTACAATTGATAAATACTAAGATGTTTAAAAGCAAAAATTAAAAATATTAAAAGAAATATACCTACTATAGAAAGAAAAATTATTAAAAGGAATATACGCCTGATATTTTGCCTCACTTGATATTCAAGTTGAAATTGAGGAGATTTTTAATTACAATCCGAGCCGCGTCACGAGTTTCGATCGCATTTTAATTATCTTAGTAGCTCGATACCCGACGCTCCTTAATTTTAGTGTAAAACGATACGAAGACACTGCGCGGGAAAAATGTTGCTGTTATCTCGTGATTTTAGACGTGCCTGGTACGTGTATAACAAACTGGTTTTATGTTACTTTTAACTATTAATAAGCAAACGTAATAGCAACTATATTAATAGTCGAACCATTAAAAAAGAGGTTGTATATAACTTGTTAACAAGATGAAGCGTCTATTCTAAAAGAATCAGCAAATTTAAGTATTACCTACAAACACATAAAACAAAAGTTATTATATCATTACCTATAATATGTGTTTACGAGTGGATAGTTATGGAGACAGTGATAGCTCTGTTATAGAGACTTCAAAAATATTCTAGGCTGGACTAGTATAACAGACAACTAAAAAACAGTCACTCTCTTAAGATACACTAGATGTAGGATAACGGTTTCGCCTGCATATATGTATAACATTATTATATTTACAGTATTGGGTCTGACTGATTTTTACTTCTAATTAGATTGTTAAAATAAAACTATAATTTTATACAATTTCTCCTAAAATCAAGCCACTTCATGTCCTATTTAAAGCTCTTGGCAGTTTAAATTAAGATTTTTTAGTACCTACTTACATCATTTACTAAACTCATTAATTAAACAAAGAACTATTATATTAAGTTAAAACAACATCGTAGCAATAAACAGAAGTGGTAAAATGTGTGACCAGAAAAGAACAAACGCCAAAACGACTGCGAAGTGACGCGAAAGAAAACTTGGAATGTCTTCGCGACGTAAAAACCTCCAACATATTTGGCAAACAAAAAAGTTTGTATTTTACAAACAATAGATAGTATGTCAGTAGTATATATAATTCCAAAAACAGCGTCTAAAACATATCAGAAAAAGAAATATAAATAAATAAAATATGTTTATTAAAATATAAAATCTAGCATTACATCCACAAAGGTTTCCAGTTTAGTTGAACACGATACCATAATTAATGCTGTTCTCTGGCCGCCATTGGACACCGTTTGTGTTTACGTCAGTGCTGGCGTTCATTTTCCAAAAACCTGATACGTCTGTCTGTTATGTCATAAATATTATTGACATATGATTTCCCGCGTGCTTCTGGGGCTGTTTTATTTGTATCCAAAAAAAAGTTTCTTTATTTGTTTTGTTATATTTTATTTAGGAACTTTTGCAACTATATATACTTTTTAATAAATTTCTGGGTTACTCATACTTCTTTTTTTATATACAATTAAAATCCTGTATTACGATGAAATTTTAAATATTTCTTTTCGTCAAAGGTATTAATTAAATGATGCTTAATTATACCAAAATTAATTGCTTTAAATATACTCCTTCAAGAAATTATATATTTAAACATATGCGTCATCGAAGTATTCATATTCCTGTCTCTAGCCGACACCCGACACCGCCGCCGTCAGCATCCTGGCGTTTATTTTCAAGGAATGTTTTTATGTAACTGTTTCACATGTCTTTGCTTTGGTTCTTTTGACACGATATATATTTTTATATGCATTTATATATCTATATATGTTTATATGTATGTATATATGATGAGAATTGTCTTGTAGGTCTACAATCATATTGAAATTATCCTGAAGTAAAATTTTTTTTTTGCTTGGTATCTAAAATAACTTGTAACATGTCAATATTTTTTTTGCAAGTAATAATTCCCATTATAAAGAAACAATGCATGAGGAAATAATTACCAAGATATGTTTACCAAACGCCAATGGCATCGATATTTTCTTTTATTGTAGTAGTCGTCCAAGTGTCATATTAACAGTAACTATATAAAACCGTTAAAAGATATCATATTAACCCGAAGAAATTTGACCCTACAGAGTATAGAAAGAATAATGTATTTTCAAATTTATTCAACAACAAAGTTACCGTTTCTTATTATATAATCCTTAATTTTGACTCGCTTTATGCACCATGTCTTTGAAATTACAACGTTATTTGGTATTTTTTCAAAGAGTTTTATAAAACATTATAAGTTCCTAAAAAATGTAAAACCTTTAAATATTTAAATGTAAACATACATAATGACATTAATGCAAAATTTCCCGCGAAAGCCATTAAAGGTATCACGTTTCAAGACAAATACTATTATTAGTCGTTTGACTGCATCGTATTATAAGCCGTGCTACACTAGTGATACCCGTGAGAATATAAGACATTTAAAAAACAATTCTTACTTTAATATGTACATACTTATATATTATTTTATTTACTGTTACTCACTAAATTTACTAAAAATTATAAAACACTTATCATGTACTTACTTTAAATATATTTAATTATTTAATTAATTACAGAAATATATAAACATAATCATAATTCATAAGTATCAAGTAGTGTTTCGTAAAGCACAAATAATTATTTGTTACAATTAACTAAAAACTCTTTCGTGTTTAAGTAAAAAAAAAAAACCATGTCTGTCATCAGCGCAACAATTTCGGTATACTTTTACAAGGGTGTTAGTTTGCAAAGGCGGTGTTGCTACCGAAAGTATCTAGCATGACCAAAACAGTATGCAGTAACTCGACGCGCGCTTTGTTTCGCGCCAGACGCTATAATGAGACGCATATGAATCGATGGTATATCGGAGATGTAACTAGAGACAGTTTTTGTTGACGTCACTTCAATACAATTTGACCCAAAGGTTGAATTTGAAAACTACAATCACAGATAATAAATATAAAATTACATGACACACATTAAAAATACAATATGGATAATGTCATGATTGTAATAAGTTAAATTTATTTATATATTTTTTATTTATAATAATCGTCAATACATAGATAAACTTTTTAAATACCTTTAATATATTTAAATATTTTACATTTATGGTTGTGCTCTTAAGAAAGAAATATTTGAACAAAACAGTCATCATCAGGTTACAGTTTTATTGAGTTCGTTTTAGTGCTCAATATATTTGAAAAGTTATTGTTTACATAAAGTATTATATAAAGTGACTTTATTTTCTTCTTATTATTGTATATGAGATGTATTCTTTAACTGTTTCATTTTATAGAAAACCTTTACTAATGTTTAACTGGAATCTTGAAAGCTCAGGTGATGTTCTTGAAGAATAAAAATACTAGGGTGTTTTATTTAATAATAACAAACAATATTATATATAATACCTACCAGAATATTTATAGACAAGTGGGAAGACCTAGATGTTTTTGTGAAAATTATAAAAATGAAAATAAATCCTACCTAATTTTTATTTTCACATTATCAATGATAAATAATAAAAACAAAACAATATCATTCGTTTTATTCCTACATTCATCGTAACTGATGTGATGATTTGAGTTACATTTTTGTACTAATTGATTGAATGCAAAATCATTCGCTCATTGCACAGTGTGTCGTCTAGAACAAGCTAGCTGGACAAAATTATTTTTTAATGGATATAGGTTGCAAAGCCTCTGCTAGATACTAATATAAATGATTTTATTAATAAAAATACTTGGAAACCCATAAAAGATGCAAAACCCAAAAATAATATGCATTCATTAAAAATACTGGTGTTTATTGCACGATTCGTAAGAAATATCAATTAAACTAATAGGTATTTAAAGCTAAATACATTATCTAACGATTAAACTAATATTATAAGAATAAATAAAACTAATTAATATTTACAACTTTAATTAAAAATTAATTAGTACACAATAAACCTATTAAATAATGACTAAATTATAACTTACTACTAAAAAAAGAATATTCATTGGATTATAATGAGGACAAACTTAGGAATTATTCATCATCACTAAGTTCATCCTCAGAAGAATCCTCTATACAATAATCTTCAGTATTAATATTTACAGTATTTACATTTTTTATGCGTCTCAGTTACCGTCACATGTTCATCTGGTGGCAAACAAGCTTTCTTGGCCTTACGAAGACTATGAAATAATGGAAATTCCTGATGTCCAGCCAGCATACTCCACTTCCGCGTCTGTTTGTAGGCGTGACTAGTAGATTTAAGAGTCTATATAACACGCAAGTGCCTCATCACTTGTAAGGCACCTTTGCTGCTTGAGGTCACTCGACTTTCGTTCACTGAACTTTTCAGGATTCTCACTAACTTCTCGAATTAGTTTTGCGACGTTGCGTTTGCCTGATTGTCGAGACGCTATTTCAGCAGCAACCAAAAGCTCCTCAGAGCTTCGTAACTGAACCAAATCATCGACACGTCGCCGGTTGGTTTTGGCACTTGCGTTTGCCAGGTCCACTGGCGGTCTCCCGGGACCAGGCAGTGAATGTGATGACGTTGATGCTTCTGCAAGGTCATAAGACACATTAAACTGTAAGTTTTCACCTTCTGGCCACTTAGCATTACAAGCTAAGAAACGATCCCGTATTCGGCTAGAATTCTCCCATTTCTCCGAAAGTTTCGAAGAAAAACGGGAAATTATAGTCTTGATGTCCTTCAAAGATGCTTCAGTTATGCCACTGAGGTCATGTTCTTGTAAAACAAACATGAAAAGCGCCTTATTTCGGTCACTTTTTGTATGTTTCACCCATTCTTCGAAAATATGCACTTTTGAGACTGTAAAACTGCTACTTGAAAAAAAATTAATTACAGCTTTTGAGCAAAAAGTAGCAAAAAAAAAAAGTTTTATTATAATTAAGAATAATGTATCTATCAGCTGAAAAAAATACAGACCGGGGATACTGGGGGGTTTTTAGTAATAGTCTTTTGAATTTGAATTTTCGACGACTAAAAGGAAAACGCAACTTGCGGCGCTCAGATTCTAATTTAGTATGAATATAATTTTATTGTAACTACATAAAAAAAATGTACATACCCTTAGTAATAGAATCCATCACTAAAATTTACCACAACTACTAAAATAACCTTGGGAGACGCAATCGTGTCAGTAGCAAAAATGCGAATAATATTATGCATTTAACCCAATTGTCTAATATACTACCCTCATTAACGATGTTATGTATGACTTATGCCAAAACAAGTGTTGTTGGTGTAATTACCAACTAATACCCTAATTACCCCCACTAATGTTTCTAGGAAATCTTAAAGTTGTTTTTGTCCAGCTAGCTTGTTCTAGACGACACACTGTGCATTGGTGAATATTTAAGATAGGTAATATTATTAAAATATGTATATCAACTGATATTACACTATAAATATAATATAATTAAAGAAATTATATTATACGTATAATATATTATACTTACCCTTAAAATATAGTTTAAAGGTATATAATAATTCTATATATAGTACATACGAAACTATTTGGATGCAGTAGAGTATCTTTTAAGTTATCATATACATTTCAATTATTAATATAATTGTCTACAATCAAACCGTATCAATAAAAAACAATGATATGTTTCAGTGCAGAGTAAACGGTATTTGTTTCCACATTAGCGGGCGATCGTTTTACGGCATTATCTAAATGATCGGCTCCACTGGTCGCCGACACGTGATATGTTTGCTGGCGAGAGGTACACTTGTACTAGCTATGATTTTACATTCTGTGGTTAATATAAAAATATTACATTAACACTGACATGAGCACTGAATTACAATGACCATGATGAGCAGTCATGATAATACAACAAATGACATAAATATACAAAAACATAAAACAAGTGACATTTTATGATCTTTTTATATATGCAGATACGACCCTGAAATAAAATATTTGTATCCACTGCATCTTAAAAAATAATAATAAATGTCAATAAATGAATGAATGTTGGAAAGTTAAAGCTCAATATAATTTCCAATGTAGACTAGCATGCGTAGGTCGGGTGTCGGGTTGCTCCGCTCCTAAATTTACCTTCGCTACCGCCATTAAAACCATTTATGTTATATTGAATGTCAGTATATCGACGTTGCATGGGTTAGGTTACAGCTTGGCCGACGGCGTTATGTATTCAATATATGCCTTTATTTTACGGTATATTATATAATGTTAACACCAATACAAATTTGTATTAATCATTTGAGCAATATTTCGCTATGGCAATTCTTTTTAATTATGCAATCCGTATTGATTGATTACTAAATGTTTGCTGAACATGTTCCGTTCAAAGGAAGTCTAATATAACAATTTTGTGTCATAATAAATAAAGAAATAAAATAAAATGATTAAAAGAAATAATTCTGTGTAAAAAAAAAATATGTCTCCTTTTACACCATACTTAATTTTTTGTGATTTATCATGAAGATTGTTTTATAGAAATCACTTCGTTTTCTCTGATAATATTACAATAATTAATAACGATTTTTTTCTAAGTTCTAAAAGAAAGCACACCGTTCTAAGTGCTAACAGCACATTTCAATCAAAAATAACAATTGATGAAACAAAATTCTGAGACGCACTACATGGACTGTCTTGAAAATGATGACTGGCCGGTATTTAAAAAAAATAAACATTAAGCAGGCCGGATAGTTATTCTGATTACGAATATTGTTCGCTGAAACGTATTTGTATCTGTGGCTTGCGCCCGGAGCATTGTGTAAACGAAACTTAATTTGGAAATTCGAATTTCAAATATCAGATAATAATTAATACATGGCAGTTCCGAATATCATTTTGTTTCATAGTGCAGTGCAGGCGAATCAGATTTAGTTCGGAAATCGGAATATCGTATTTTGTAGTTATAAATAATTGCAATGGTTGAAAATTTAAGAGAGTTTCGAATAACATAATGATATATAAAACTTCAAATAATTTAATCGATGCTTAAGATAAATTAATTCTCTGTATAGTTTTTATTCTATCGTCAAAAGTAACTAGAGCCCAATTTAACGGAGCTGGTCATCGTTTGAAAGATAACCTCCTCGCAGGACAGCACCAGTCGTATTAATTAAGCCAAGGTGTTCGCATATCAAAGGACATAATGAACGTCTTTAAGGACGAATATATCATTTACGATATTAGTAATAGATGCTCCCTTGCAGACGAGCTGATTATTTAATATATATTTTAAGGTATATTTTGAATTCGCTTCGTACACAAAAGTGTACACCGAAAAGGCGTTGCTATAGTCTTGAGTTATAAAAGTAATATTATTTTACTATTTAGTTGGCAACATAAGAAACGAAGACAATACATTTTATTAATTGTACATTAATTTTTATTTCTTTCGCTTTTATTTCATTTATTTTCGTTTATTTTTTTCATATTATATTTGGAAACACTAATTGATAGATGGAATTGATGATACATGGTACATGGTGATACATGGATGATAGTGGTTGCGTTGTAGTTGCCCTGCCTATTTTGTGTATTGTACTACCCAGTGAAGTAGGTGCTAATTGCTATATTAATTCCTTGGTCGAGTTCTTGTGAAATAGGATAGTATAATATCGATAGAAATATAATAGAAATAAAAATGGCAATGCTAGTCTAGTAGTTTTATTTGAGATATATTTCTATTTATTTTCACATTTTTTATTATTAAAAAGTGTTTGTAAGTTATATTAAAATAAGATAAAGAATAAATTATACTTGAAGAAAGAAGATATTAAAAAAATATGTCTACCAAGTATCAAAATTGATTACCCAATTATAACACAACTAAATGTCTCGTAAATATAAAAGCGCATATGTAACAGACGTCACTTGTGACAAATAACAATTAAGTATCATATAAAACATAACACTTATAATTTAAATGATGGTATTAAGGTACATTTGAAAAATGTATTGCGTTTGTTTCTTTTTAAAAATATTTCACAAATAATTCTTAATAATATTTTTTTTATTTCGTTCCATAGATATTTTTTTTTTGTTTTCTATAACAATGGTTTGATTATATTTCGTATTTTTTTTTTTATAAACATAATTTCTGCAAAGTTTCAATTTTATAAATCCGGTCTTTTTTATTGTTATTGTATGAACTGCGTGTGTATTTGTTAGTTGGTATCTTTTTATAGTGGCACAAATATTTCTCGAATAACGTCTCGTTGTCGAGTCGACACTTATATATACTAAGGAGTTTATAACTGAGATCACCAGCAATAAAATACAGCGGGAAAGAGGCCGCAGCGACTTCATTTTAAACAAATCTTGTTTGAGAAATAATAAAAAACACGTATTTTCAGTTCTATAAATAGGATTTTTCTTATGACTTTTTGATTTAATAAAAATCTATTTTAAATTTAAGATTGCCAGGCTGATTAAATATAAAACAAGATCCAGGCAACAAAAGTATCAATTGGAGTTAGTGTCTTTTTTACTATTTGTGTATAATTTATTACAAATACATATGATCTGGAATAGATTATAGCTACAAAAAGTATTCCAGGATATGTAGGGTTTAAGTATTAAAACTAGTAACGTAACCCTGGTTTGTCTGCAAAGTCCCTTGCGTTTAACGATATACATATATGTAAATATACTTATTGAAGTCGTTACGTCGGGGAACCGTTAAATAAAGGAAGAACTCAGAATGCGAGTAAGTTACCAAGGCAAATATCGAAATAACAATATCAAATCGTATAGTCTATGTCCTCATTCATTAGCTCCGAAAATTTTGTATAGACACCATCGTCAACGTACGTACAAGGTTCCCCCGACGCAACGACTTCTATAAGTACATAATAAAGTTATTTTTATCCTTTTTACACGTCTTTTTGTATGGGGTTTTTGTTTTTTTTTTAATCTTAGTCGGATGACTGTTACATAATGTTTTAACATAAAGATCGACCAGTTTTTTTACCGAGATAGCTGATAAATCTTAAGGAAATAATGAAAGGCTTACGGGCATCACAGAGATTCTTATCTTTACCTTCATGAGTAGATTTTTGTCTTGTCATCAGGGTATCATTTAGAAAACCTACAAAGAAAAAGTTTTTTTATTCAGTCTTCGTCGGAAAGTTGTAAGCTATTAATAATCTTTATCATAATGAATATATATTTTTTCCTAGTAGAAAATATAAAAATAGATACAGGTAGACGCCGCTTATTGTGATCACTTTTAGCCAGCCCGTTTTGAAAACAATAACCGAATGATAGATAAAATTATGCGGATGGTACTTTTTCATGATTGTTGGGGGATTTAAGTACATATTAAATTTCATAGTAAAAAATTCTGTTGTTTGCTCAAATTTTCTATTTATTTACACTATTAAAAATATTCTAACATAAGATTCATTTGAAATATAGATCTATTGTTGTTCGACACTTGTTTTCATTCATAATCATTTGAATATAATTCTCAAAATAGTATAATTTTTCGAAGTTTGTTGGTCGGTGTCATATCGAATCGTCGTATCGTCTTCTAAATCGATAACAATAAGCGACTTTCGATCACAATAAGCGACTTTTTTAAAATGTATTGCTAAGGAGAGTACTGTATCATATAAACATTAAAAACATATACCTATTATTGAGAGCTAGCATAAACAAATTCCCGACAGGGATGTGATGAGCACAGATGTCTGTATTTTTGGGTTTGGTCGTTTATTAAATATATTCTCAGTATTGTGTATTTCTTTGTATTTGTATCGTTGTATATCATGTACTTGTGCATTCGTGTACCCGGATTCTGTGGGGTTGGGGCAAATCAGATTTCTTTAATATATTTTTGTAATTTTGGAGCCGTAATTTTTATTTTCTGATTATGGTTTAACAATGAAAAAGAAAAAACTGGTGATTTGTCTTTGCCGGATCTCGCTTCTAACGATAATTTTAGACTTAATAAAGTGTTTGCTAAAAATTTTAGTAGAGAATTATATTTCTTTGTAAAACGCATAGGCATTTTTAATCCTTATTTAATTTTTAAAACTTAATTGGTTTTATTTTTTAATGTAAAATACAATTTTAATTTACAATATAGAGGTATACTATGTCCAGGGGGGCAGTTGCCCCCTCTGCTCCCCCCTCGGTACGCCCATGTACTTATGTTAAGGGTGTTATAACATAAGTAAATAATTTGTTTACTTAGGCATTAGATCAATTTGTATAATTTGTCCTGTGATATTATTATTTTTATTATATTTAATATCGACTTACAACATTGGATATTAGTAAAAACCTTAACGTTATCTGATCTTTTCATCATCATTCCAGGAGTTCGCGGAGACAGCTATGAACGAGCTGCTGGGTTGGTACGGGTATGAGCGTCTGGAACTGAGGCGCTGGGCTGCTTCCAGAGCCAAAGACAGTCCAGAACACGACCAGAAGGGGAAAGGTTATTGTTTTAATTGTCTATTTTTAAATTATGATAATTATTGTCTAAATGTAATGATTATAAAATTGTCCTAAAGGTAGGCGAAGGTTCACAGCCATAAAGCCCTTTGTACTTTTACACTAACATAGAAAAAATATACTTTACTTTTAATTGATTTTTAAATACTATAGTGAAAAAACGGAAGTAGCTTGTAGGTTAATAGCTTTAATGGCATTTACTTTATTTAAAACTATAATATAAAAGTATGTTATATAGCTTACCTATAATAAAATTTAAGTAATATTTTATCGGTATAGTATCTAAAATTCTGAGAAAACCACCCTGTTGCAGCTTTCATTCTCAGAACCATGATTTGTACTTCACCCCAATAGTTTTTACTCGGAAAAAAGGCGCCAAATTACACGTCACGCCGGGAGTCATAGACAATAATCTGATCAATCTTGTTTTTTTGAGTCGATTAGATTCAGTTCTAAGAATAGCAAAGGGCCTTAGAATTAACTATAATTTGAGTTAAAATATTAGTTTCAATATATAAACTTATTATCATAGTTTATACATATATTGAGGTAAAAGATAGTATTTATTTAGCAAAGTTATTGTAATAAATCCTATACTTCAATTAATTTTACGTACGAGTATTAATTTTCATATATTCTTATATATGTTATAGGCATGTACTATACGAGCGTTATTTATAAATTTGATACCTCAAAGCGGGTTTACTATTCCTAATGAACACTCGCGAAATTGTTGGTGTATCAAATACAACATTATATGAGGCGTTTTGAACGAATAAATGTAGAACTTTGCGGTTTAAAGGATGATTAAGAACGTGTGGAGTTACCCTTAAATGTAACATAAGTAGAGTACAAGCTGCAGATCAGAAGAGTATAATGTTACTAGGAGTGTTTTTGAAATTTGAAATGAAAAGGCATTCTTAAGTTTGAGTGTGTGCTCGACTGATGGAGATGGAGAGACAGAACATTCTAGATGTTTAACTCTGTTTTACCTGCATATTTAATTCTGTTTGTTAATTTTCGCGGTCTTTTATTTATGTTCTCTTTAAGATAAGTTGTAAAAATCTTTTAGTTATAAGTACAGCAACATTTTCACAATATTTCACAAATTACAGATTTTACATACATTCTTAATAATTATTTTAATAACTAAATATTTTACCCATTAATTTTGAATCTACAGGTTCTACTACTTAAGTTGTTTATTTAAAGGTATACTAACCGATAGATATAAGGATACATACTTTAATTTAATGATTATATACCTTCCTAGTAACTCTTAATGATATCCAGTTTATATGAAAAAAAGGAAACGAGTGAGATATTATTAAACAGATAAAAATATAAATCAACAAAGCGGTTCAGAAGAAAGCAATCCATTATAAAATGATAATAAATGATATGAAATAATGAATGAAGCTCAAATGTCAACAATTCGATATGACTTCGTTAGCAACAGAGAGATATTAATTAATAAGGCCCATAACAAGATACTGCTTTTATTTGCGAGCGCTAGTAATGAATGAAGGCCTATCGTGTTTCAGAGCTGGACTTACTAACTCAAATATAATATAGTTTTTTAGTGCATATGTTGCAAAATGTAGTTTATTATGAAATAGGTCTATAACATTTGAAATAACGAAAGGTTTGTTATTTTATATCAATTATTTAATGGAAAGAAAAGTTGGTACGCATTAACTATTAAGAGACGTTTGTTTATAATTAATTTCGTCATTCATAACACAATAACATGGCTAAGATGGCAATGGCAATAAGATGGAGAGAAATGTCTTCTTTATTTTGAGAATTAAATCTGGGATCACCGAATCTGTGGGTGCTCTTATTTCACAAGAAGAAAAGAGCATCTCACCCACAAGGAGATATGTTTATAATGTTGCCCAAATATCACTTTAATGATGAAAGTGAAGCCAATTGTGATCTGTGACGATTAGGACCTTAGCGTGAAAGAACCTATTAAAAATTATATTTGCTAATAGCTGTTTGTAACAGAATTCATATTTGATTGTTGTTTAAAAATATCTGCCAACCTATTACTTACAAACAAACAGTTTACAAAACTTTAAAAAAACAATCATCACATTGATATTTATTAGTAGCACATAATAATAATCAGTCAGTGATATACATATTATTTTTTTATTAACTATTGTATTTTAAAGTAGAGGATGTCTTGTATATGTTCATTATAGATAATGAGATTTTAAGGGATTAAATATAAAACCACCTTGAGAAAGACCTAACTTATTAGCACGTAGTAGCTAATAAGAACATATGTATTTTCATCATTAATCGTATATCAGAATAGGAAGTATAGAAATAATTGAATATTTAGATGTTTGTTTGACTTATATTTCCCTCTCCAGACGAGTGTTCCTGGTGCAACAAGAGTGTGACGAGCGAGAGCGGGGCGCTCCAACAAGCGGGCGCGTTATTTTGTTCAGAACTATGCTTCAGCCAATCACGACGCGCTAACTTTAAACGCGCCAAGACCTGTGACTGGTGCAGGCACGTGCGGCACACTGTTGCGTATGTGGATTTTCAGGTAAATATAGTTAATTAAAAAGATAATTAGATGTTAAAGCAAAGAAACCTTTTGAGCTAATATACCTAGCCTTCAGTTACAAATATGAAATAATTAGGTACTGTCCTTATTTAATTAGAGCCTCACATTAAAGGCTTACCTACGTTTTTATTGAGTCTGAGGAAGATATTAATATAAAATATTATTATTATTTAATGAGACTTCTCTAATCATTTCCAGGATGGTGCCACACAACTTCAATTCTGCTCAGACAAATGTCTCAACCAGTATAAAATGCACATATTCTGCCGAGAGACGCAGGCGCATCTCGATCTCAACCCGCACTTAGTGAACGCCGCGTCTTCGTCCAACCTCATCACTCCAGATCTGTGGCTCAAAAACTGTAGAAGTAGATCAGTGTCTCCAACATCAGAACGCTCCGGATCTCCAAATATAGAGAAAAATAACGAAACTGACGTAAACCAAAGAAAATCCCCACTGCCCCTTATAACTGTAGCTCCTCAGGCTAAATTAATGAATCCGAAACCACCGGAAGATAGACCGATACAAAGATCTCCGGAAACAAAAAAGGATTTACGGGTAACTAAAATGAACTTACGGAAGCGTAGGACGTCTAAATGTTCTTCGACTGTTACATCACAGACGGTTCGTCAACGAAGTAACACTCCGAAAACTCAGGACTTGCGAATGTTAAGTCCCTCGATGGATGGTTCATCGCCTACGTCATCAATAACAATCAACAACGCCATACATTCACCACCTAACCCAATAAATCAACCAATCCCACCACCGTTTCCTAATCCGATGTTCGGGATGCCTCCACCAGTTTTTATGGAAAACAATGGCCATATAAAGGACCATAGACATCCCATTTTTCCACCTAGGCTCGGTTTTATGCCTCCGCCCCCAGGAATGATGCATCAAGAGAGACCAAGGTTGTTTCCACCTCTAAATTTCCCTCAACCTATGGGCCAGGCTCCTCCTGTAACAGTTCTAGTTCCTTACCCTGTTGTTATACCAATCCCTATTCCCATACCTATCCCCTTACCTTTAACTTCATTCATTCAAGCGCATTGCACTAACAAAGTGAAAACGGAAGTAAACAACGATGAAACTGAAGGGCCTTTAGACTTCACAATGAATGGTGGTAAAAAGAACGATGAAAGCGCTAATGAAACCACTGAAGAAAAAGTAGAAATCAACCCGACTGAAATTGCAGACAAAACTAGTCAATATGATGTAAGCAACCATAGCAACGAAAGAATAGAAGATGATCAATCACAAAATAGCGAGACAGAAGTCATTAACCCAGAACAGACATTACCAAAGTTTAAAATTACACGACTAGGAAATAAAATGGCAAAAATCGTTGCTAAAACAAGAGAAACTGCGGAATCTTCTAGACCTTTAAGAAAACGACGAAGACTTGTCGAAGTTGCGACGGAAGACGACACCCTCATTCCTAAAACAAGGAAAATTGTACAAGTATAAGAATGTTCATCCTTAAACCTTGAATTAATATAAGAATGCAACATTATTCATAATACATATCACAATGCATGATAATTCGAACAAAGTTCATTATTCTTTCAAATTGCTAGTCCTAGTTGTAAGATGCGACATATTCGTTTTAATGTTTTAAATAATAATTTAGCGCGCACTGTTATTGTGATATTAGAACAATTTTTCATTGTCAAATAAATAAGTTATCAATATAGTAACTCATTGATATTGTTATTATTATTTACCTTTTCAGTATAGTAATATCTATAAATATACCATAAATAACTTACTAAAAATTGAAGGACATTAATTCATCGTTCTAATGAAATCGCAAGAATGGTTATATTCAGATAAATAATATTTTACAGATCCTAAAAATAGTTTAAAGTTTTCCAAAAACAGCTTATTTGTATTCTAGAATGGCGAAACATATTGAAGTTTTTACAGTCTAGCAACTGAAACAATATTTTACATAATCATGAATGATTCATAACTGACTGACAAACATAGTATTGCTGTTGAATTAGAATATCATTATTTATATATCACTCATTGTATAAATATATCAACTGAAGAAACGACGTTGTGAAGTAACTTCATAAATAAAAATAAGTTCTGAAATGATATATGTAGTTATTTTATTTCTGGAAATGAACTAAGGTAAATAACAAAAATGAAAAAACAAATTTCATTGGTGTTTAATGTCTCTAAAAACATTGTTATAAATCATTTGTAATATAGTCAATGCCATATTGATAACAAATTCCATTTAGGTATAAGAGCTAGACCACATTGGTGATGTGGTACTTTTTTGTACATTGTATAGAGATCCAATTATTATTTTGCACATTTATTGAAATCACAAATTAATTAAAGCATTTTGTAACATATGACAATTAAGGCAATATTGGCATTAAATAAATTTAATTGAACATATTTTGGTTAAATGATATTAGAATACAGTCTTAATTTTTTCCGAGACGTTAATAAAATGTATGCCTCGTCTTTTATAATACTTATATTGATGATTGACAAAAATAAATAATTGATGAAAATATGGAATTTAAAATAAATGCAAGCAAATCATTTGATTATTATCAATCATCAATATGTATGTATTGTTATTATATTGTTGAGACTTATTTTTCACTAATTTCAGAGTGCAACTAAACAAGGTACAAGTAAATGTATTTAGGTCATATTTTAAAATCATTAATTGTGGAAAGATTAATTTTTTGTGTTGTATAAATCCCATAAAGTGATGGCACCATCAAGGCCTCCGGCGGCCATTATGTTTGCATTCCAATAAGAAACTTTTTGAGAAGAATAAACAACATCTTGCACTGCTTGTCTGTGTTCTGTAAGTACAACCAGCTGCCTCAAAGAAAACCAGGAGAAAATACGAATATGTCCATCCCAGCCTCCGGAGGCAAAAACCCGGCCATCACTTCTCGTATTAACTTTATTTATCCCCGGATTCTTTATGCCCACATCCATTTTATGGGCCAAGGTGAAGTCTTTTTTGCTTATGCTAAATATTTGTATCACATCTGAAGCGTTACCAATCATGCCCCTCTGTTGTTCAATATGGAAATCCACGGACATGGGACATTCTTTAGTTTGCATCTTGCTAATGCATTGACTAGTGTTGAGATCCCACAGGAGCAGCCAACCTGCCTCATAGCCCACCAGTAGGCAGGGCTTGTCATTTGGAAATTCAATAAACTTCATACACATAGTATCTCCAAGTTTAGGGGATTCATTCTCTGGTTTCAGACAACCCAGTTTCTCTCCAGCAAAATTATAAATGTGTATTGTGGAATCCCCATCAGGTACATAGAGTGTTTCGAGTTCTGTGTTGGCTTCGAATCGACAAAATCCAGGATAATCTACATCAATGATTTGTTCCTCTTTATAACCTGCATTTGTTAAGTTGAAGATTTTAAACTTTCCACCTTTCTCTTGAGTAATCAGTTGGCTGTTTGTGTGAATAAGATGAAGAATGGGAGCTTGACCTACTTTGATCTTTTGCTGTACCCGGTTAGTCTAAAAATATAAAAATCATTATGTTAATATGAATTAATTTCTTTTAATATTTTTTTTAAAGAAAGGTACTCTTCGTACTGACATCTGTCTCAAAAAAATAACTAGAAAATGAGTTTAACAATATTTTGAATTAATGTACTTCATGTTATAACTACTACTGTATTTGAAGAACATCTATGCATACAAGGCATTCATTACAGAAAAAAATATGTTGTTTACGTTGGCATGGTCTGCTTTTTTCTAGGTCAAGATAAAATGAGGGTAGTAAACAAAGAAATGCGTAATAAATGGAAGCCATAACTATTTATAAGGTATAAACTTCTACGCGTTGAATATGTAAAGTAAGAATGATTGTACTAAGAATATCTGATCTCACCTGAAGGTTGTATGCATAAACATATCCATTTTTTGAACCGGCTAGTAACCTCTCGAGTCCGCCCGGTAAAAAGCTGAACGCCAAGCTATATACTGGAGTGTTGTCCACGTTTCGGATCGTATAAACCGGGTCGGGTGGTAGCAAAGCCATTTCTGGTCAAGCTCTAACCAAAATATGTAATTAGAATAGAAAAATAAAATATTAATCAAATTAATCAAGCCATCAGAAACTGAACCACAACTACGCACAACACAAAACTGACACAAAAACAAGAAAGTTTACCTACATACGTCTGTAGTTATGCGTTCGTAAATAAATCCTATATTTATCATGAATATACTAGTTCTGATCTAACATTTTGAAAGTTTGTAACAAATATTTTAGAAACATTAAATCACACCAAGTAAAGCTCTTTCAATATATAATTTATAATTATATGATACAAAATAAAAGAAACAAGTTTTATATAGTCTATTCTGTTTACTTTGTCTGTGACCTGGATATTAGTAACATTTGTCAGACGGCCGTCATACACAGAGACAGTCGCCGTTCTCAAAAATTGTAAAGCTTCAATTTCGTAGTGTTTTATAATTTTTTGAATTAAAGAGTGTCGATGTACCTAATGATGGGTGCCATATATAAATTAAGGATGCCAATTTAATCTTCGAAATCACAAATGGCTGCGGAGACACTTCTAAAAACGAGCAAGTATTCAAAGTATACGTATAGACAAATTCTGTATCATAGGTTTTTTGTCGGGTTACTATTGTTTATCTTAATATCTTTAGTGTTAACTGTAGTTTGTAATTTTTTCGTGGGAAGTACGCCTCATCCTGATACTTATGAATCTGTAAATTTGGAGACGTTGAGTCTTCCAGTTCGTAATCTTGTGAGTGGATCAAGATCTTCTGAACCGCGCTGGACGAACTGCACTTATTGGCATTGTTTAAATGTTTACAAATGTGGCAGAGGAGGACACGACAAGATAACAATATATATCTATCCATTAAGAGAGTACAGGACAGAAAATGGAAAAACGATGTCTCCGTTTTCTAGAGAGTTTTACGAAATTTTAAGTACAATAAAACATAGTAAATATTATACTCCAAACCCAGATGATGCGTGTTTATTGGTGCCTAGTATTGATACATTAAATCAAAACAGTTTTTCCAGTCAACATGTTTCACAAGCTCTGCAGTCACTTGAGCAGTAAGTATTTTTATTTACACCATAATTATAATATAAATATTTTTTTTAAAACTGCTTCATATTATGCATATGTTAAATAATATCTGTCTGATCTGATGTCTGTCTGATATCTGTCTGTCTGATCTTGCTAAGATTTTGTTGGGAATGAATGGTTTAGACTTGATAATATTAAACAAAACAAATGATAATATACCAATACCATCCACTCTCTTTAAAAAAAAACATTGCAGATTAAATGGTTTGAATTGAAATTTTATTCACTTAGTTAATTTAAATAATATTGAGATGCCTAAACTTTAATTAATAATTTGGATTAAATACTCAACTTCTTATTATAAATTGCTTGTGTTAAAATATAGTTACTTTTTATTTAAGAATATATAAAAAACTATTAATAGAACTAAAATATTTTTTCATTAAAGTTTAACAATTATGCTTTATCACTTTATATATCTTATATGATATAGAAAAAACAATATAAAAATAGTAACAATGTATATTAAAAAAAGTTAAAAAAAGACTTTATTTTCAGTTGGAACAATGGTGAAAATCACCTTATATTTAACATGGTGGCGGGAGAGTCACCAAACTACAACACAGTTGTTGATCTCAATACTAGTAAGGCTATTATAGCAGGTGCTGGATTTGATACTTGGAATTTCCGTTATGGCTTTGATATATCCCTTCCCCTTTATAGTCATATTACTCAAAAAATAAACAAATCACAACCCAAACAGAAAAACTATATCATAATATCAACACAAACAAACATTCCTGATGACTATCTAGCTCAGCTACAGAGTATAGCCTCATCCTCAAATGATTTATTACTTCTAGATAGATGTAAAAGTGTAGCTAACACAGATTATACTAAACGCTGTGAATATACAACGGGTAAAATGTTTGATTACCCTGATGTGTTGAAAGAGGGTATGTTTTGTTTGGTTGTGCGCAGTGCAAGACTGGCTCAACCCGTGCTGATGGACGTCATTGCATCTCAATGTATTCCAATAATTATAGCGGATACAATAGTCATGCCGTTCAATTCACATGTTGATTGGAATAAAATAGCATTATTTGTACCTGAAGAAAATATAAGGAATTTGTTGAAAATTGTGCATTCTGTGAGCAGAGAGAGAAAGGGCGAATTGTACTGGCAGCTGCGATGGGCTTATGAGAGATATTTTGATAGTATAGAAAAAATAACATTGACAACATTGGAGATTATTAACGAGAAGGTGTTTCCGTTGGCAGCTAGGATGTATGAAGAGTGGAATATGCCTGAACATTTGGTGAGTTCTTTTTATATAGATATTTATTCTAGTATATGCATACATCTGCTTCGATTGCAAAATCTTTATTAGGTGACAATTAAGTCATTTATTCATATAATTAGATATTGCCTCTGGGAAAAATATTAGTCATTTAAAGTTTTTTGTTTTTTATATTATAATACATCATTTTTTTGTCATAAACTTTACCAGACCTGACAAAATCATAAAAAATTTAAACTCAAACTTTTAAATGATTAAAGTTTTCGTTTATTATTACTATGGCGAAAGATACAGAGTAATAATAAACGAAAACTTTATCAAACGATTTTCTTCATATATGGAGACTGGTTGAAACAAATTCAATATCGTTTTTAGTTTTAAAAGTCAACTTTGGTGCTAAAATGTTAGATAGTTGAAGCTACTCTTCCAATTAATTGTTTTTACATACGAATACACATGTTACGATTTTTTCAAAAAATTGAATTTTCTATGAAAAATAATCATATTATATTATTTAAATTTATTGTATAATATAAATGTATTATAAATGAATGCATAATTCTAAAATATTTTTAACATTCAGTACTCACTAATCTAAATCTAAGTTAAAATGCGGAATCGCGTATCCTAAATCTCGACCCAATAAGATAAGAACATTACGGGGAAGGCAACAAACGTGACGTCACTACTAAAAATAACTAACAACTACATACGTAAAATATATGTATATACTAACTAGTACACGTACAGTGGTGCTCTAAGGAGGGACATTAAAATTGTATCGCGTGTGCTATCAAGGAAAACATTGTTAGTTACGGAGAAATTGTCACAAACACACACCCGTGTAATTAAAAAGTAATTTGTTGTCACGGAAATTTTATTGAGTAAGTTTTCTTGTTGAAGTTTTAACTATGGTTCTTGGTTTTTATGTTGAAAACTTGAAGAACGTTTGACCGCAAAGTTGTCTAACTATTTCTAGAAAGTTTGACCTTATTGAGCTGTACAATTTAAATTTATCTATTTTTTTTTATTGACAATTTCAACGACGACTATTGTAAAAAACCTTCCAAACCCATCTGTAATGTCTTATTATTTTGTTTTAATTATACCATATTATACTAAAAACAAAACATAAAAGTTCCTCAGCAATGCGACTACAAATCATATACGAGGTGAATTTTAGATTTTTAATTATTCGAAACAGAAAATTATTACTATGCGGTATACTTTTGTGTTTTTTGGATAAAACGAAGTCGTTTGTTTTGTTTCGTGTGCATTCGATTTGTTTTGCTCATTTTTGGCGATGTTAGTGACTAGTTTTTATATTACATTTCTCTGTTTACGTACAAACTAATTCATGTGTTAAATATAAATATTGTAAATAAAAAAATAACTTACTATTCTTTGTGAATTTCTGTGCCATAACAAAATAAGTTTTAAATCAATTATAAAAAAGATAAGGCTATCTTTCTCTTTCCGGTATAGGGTAGAAATAAAAGACGCCGTCTAAAATAAAAAAAAACTAACATTGAGACATTACTAACATATGTGCACTGTCATTTTCTGCGAAATAATTTCAAACTCGTGGAATATTTTGTTAATGGCTTTTCTTGAAAAAATGAAATCAAAAACCTAAAACACCCGCAACGACTTCAATAAGTGCATAATAATATTATTTTTATCCTTTTTAGACATCTTTTTGTATCGGAAGTTTTGTAAATTTTTTTTTTTTTTTGTTTTTTTTTTTTTTTTTTTTTTTTTTTTTTTAATATATTCTAAATGAACCTACGAACACACTAATTTTACTTGTTTAGGTTTTTACTATCAACATCATATAATAACCTCTCAACAGCACACATAAAATTGTTATTGTACTATTTTAGGCAATAAAGACTAAATAAATAAATAAATAAAAGCTCCATATCTTGAAGACGACTACTTCTATTTCGACCGCATGCGTAAAAAACCGCAATCATAACCGTTTACGTTACGTTGGGCTGCTACGTTGCACAGACAAACACACAAATACTCAGGTCAAACTCATAACACTCCTCTTTTTGGGTGGGGGGTTATAAACCAATGTTAAACATACCAATTTTCGTTAAGGATGAAGATTTACTAGATATTTATTTAACAATAAATATAAATACTTATTTTTTAATAAATATTAAATCTATAACTAATCGGGACGACGACCTTTGGGAAATAGTCCCGTCCTTCTATCAATTGAGCTACCGTGTCGATTCTTTTATATATCTCGAAAATCCAAACCAATGTAGATTAATATTAAAAATATACCACATCAGTTTTACGCTAGTGTTTGAAAATGATTTTTTTTTACTATATAAACATTGTGAAAACTAAAGCTATTTATTATCCTAATGATGGTCTTCCGCACCGTGATAACACCATTAGGTAAGCTGACATACTTACCAACATTTGAGAACTTTAAGAACTTATTACTACGTAAAATGTATTTATCACGAAAATATGTATTAAGTGTACAATAGCTTTATATTGTTTGTTTTTAGAAATGAGTCTCATAAAAAATGTGTTTGTGATCTACAAAGTTTAAATATTAATAATTTATTTCCATTTATACGTCATTGTAATGTATACTCTATAAATCTGCGCTCTGTTAAAACGCTCTGATTCATATCCGGCCGAAATTAATAATCTATCCTGAACCAAATTACTATTACAGGTAGAAATGCAATTCTTTTCTGGAATATTAAAAAGCAATCTAATCTTTTTCTTCATTTAAAACCATATTTCAATCTAGGATTATAGATCGATTATTAGTTACGGGGCTTAGAATAGTTAGTTCTATTTGTCTATTCTATCTATTCGTTTCCATCTTATTTATTATTGCTTAATGTTTTCTCTTCTCAATATATTATATTATTATTGTAAAAGTAAAAGTCTGTTTACTCATTCATAACTCCGTAATTATGTTTTGTTTACTTCACGTGAGGTATCCACAGTTATTAAACAAACGTTATTCTGTGAATAATGTTTTGTTCATTCACTCGATTTAAAATATTGAATAAAACCATATATATAATACCTATGAATCTTTGTAATTAATTATGAATATATATTATATATTACCTCTTTACATCCCCCAAAAAAATTAGATATCATAGACTTCATAGGTATGTATCAGAAAGGTAAGCGAATAAAAAACTCAATATAGGTATGACCCTATTTCACCCCAATAGCAATAAAGAACCCATCCCTTAAGGTGCTTATAGAATATTAAATACATGCTATCATGTCGTTATCAGTATGGTCCGGTGAACCCTCTCTTCCTGCCAGTCACGGCCCCCAAGTCCCCTGGCTTCACGGCCGTCATTCTGACCTACGACCGAGTGGAGAGTCTCTTCACGCTGGTCCGCCAGCTGGTGAAGACTCCCAGCCTCGCCAAGATACTGGTAGTGTGGAACAACCAGAAGAAACCGCCGCCTCCATGTAAGTAATTATAAATTTATTTATTATTATCTAGTATAGGTAAGACTTATATTTAACACCGCCCCGTTGGTCGAGTTGTTAGCGCAGACGTGTAGCGGCGCTATGAGGCTCGGGTTCGATTCCCGGCAGGGACAGGCATTTATGTGATGAACATAGATGCCTGTATTTCTGGGTTTGGTCGTTTATTAAATATGTTCTAAGTATTTACAATGTGTATTTCTATGAATTTGTATCGTTGTGTAACACCCTTAACACAAGCAAATAAATTGCTTACATAGGGGTTAGATCAATTTGTGTAATTTGCCCTGATATTATTATATATTATTATTATTAACCTTGTTGGATTTTGGGGTAGGTATAAATTAAATCACAAATACAGCTCGGCCAGTCATTGCCCAACTAATATATACATACCTATGTCCTATACCCACATCAGTAATACTCCAATATTCTGACTGTATGTTTTGTAGCTTTTATTAAAAGAGTTTCAAGTTGAAACATTATTCCTACAGTAATTAAATTGCATAAACTTTGCCCTCGTAAGTTCTAGATGCTTCCACTGCGAGTTAACTCCAACTACGATCAGAAACATCCTCACTTTACAAATTCACATGTTATTAAACTGTAATTATTAATTGTCATTTATTTTTAAATATATTATGATCTAAAGTTATATTTAAAATCTCACCAAAATGAAAATAACAATTTAAAAAAAAACAATATTTTCAAATATTTAATAAAATAGCTCCGTATTGAAAATCACTCGAAAAAATAATATAAATAAAACAAAATAAACTTGTTATTTACCCAAATCATAATATGAAGCTGTACTTTTTAAAAAATCATTCCAAAATCAAAACCACAATTCTATGAAAACTCAAATTAAAGTTATAACCTAAAAATATTCTTCTATTAAAAACCACAACAGAATTTATAATATTAAACGCCGGCGGTAAATGAATCTGGCTCAGCTAAATGTACCTCAATTATGGAATGAAAAAACTTTATAGAATAAAAATGCTCTATTGCACGTATCAGATTATATTGTAAAGCATGATTTTCTTTCTCGTTATTTTCAACAATGGCCGACTTTGTATTTATAAAGAAACTCAATTTATGGGATTATTTCAGAACATTCCAGAACTATCCGTCGTTGAGTAACAGTTGATAAAAAAATTCGATGATCAAACAAGCAATTATTATCAATATACATGCAATATAGATATTGTACCGAGTGTGTAAATTAATTGAAATACAGCCGTAAAAATATTGGGATAAGATTCATTTTTGAACAAATTAATATAGTATACATAACCAGTTTGAGATTTAATTTTTACACAAATAAAACATTCGATTCCAGGTTAAAAATTTGTTTTTTTTTTTAATTTTCCTTTTCATTAAGTGGCCAATATTTAAATCATCATCATTTATTAAGGCTTGTTGAATGAAGTTCAATTGATATGGAAATATGAAGGAGGTTTATAAAACAGTTTTTTATTTAAATTATTTTATAAGTTTTTAAATACGGCAACTGTTAATTAGAGCTGTTTTCCCTCTCTATCGTTGCGCTTTCTTATTAGCGAAATAAGATGCATTTATTATTGCTATGTTGAATGAATGTTTTTTTTGTATGTTCCTTCTCTTTCTAGCATCCGAGTGGCCGGTCGTAAACAAACCGCTGAAAGTGATAAGAACTAAAGAGAACAAACTATCTAATAGATTCTTTCCGTACGAGGAGATAGAAACAGAGTGTCAGCTGACGATAGACGACGATATCGTGATGCTGACTCCTGATGAACTGGAATTCGGGTGAGATATGTTTTATATTTTTATGTATTCTTTGCTAATTTTAATTATGCTTGATTTTTCATTTGAATATTGATTTCATGTATTCTGTCTGTCGCGTGTCAAGTAATCTTTTTAGGGTTCCGTACTCTTTCAGTAAAAACGGAATTATTACTGAAACCCACTATTCGTTTGTCAGTCTGTCTGTCACCAGGTTGTATCTTATGAACCGTGATAGCTAGACAATTACTATTATTATATATTTAAGGTAGTCACCCATACAACAAACGTATTTGATAATAATAATAATAATCGTAATTAGATAATGGACAAACAAAAACCTTTATGCTCGAGTTTGGCTCGCACTTGGCCGGTATCTTTTTAAAAACGTTGTTTTTTAAATATGTTTTTTGTATTATACTACATCGTCTGCGACTTTTTCCAGATCAGTTCATTCGTTATTTATTACTACTTAAAATGTATTAAATGCAAATTCATACATTGCTTATATTATTGTAATTGTAGCTCAAATTTTTATGTATGATTTTCTTAATAAGCATCGATATGTTGATTGAGTTCAAACTATGTACACCAAATTTCATCAAAATCTGTCTAGTAGTGGGTTATATATTGTTATTTTTGACCAATTATTGTATTACCCCGTAGATGTAAAATATTTTTTCGAAATCTAAACTACCTATCTATCGTATATTTTACGCGCGACAATAACCTATGGAAAATTAATTCTTCCTTGATGAATATACAAAAAAAAATATTTGATATAGATATAAGTTATTTTTATTTATTATTTAACGTGCAGATTCAGTCTCATTGCTATTTTATTATATGTCTGTATTTTTAATATGATCTCCATAACTAGGTTTTAGTGGATTATTTACATTTTGTGAGTCTTACAATGAGAATAGCATGGGTTCATGAACGTAACAACCCATTGTAACCGATAATGACAACAGTATTATTTTTTATGGTATTTAAATATGTATTACCACATTAATAATTTATTAAAAAATATATTTCCTGTGATTTTTGTATCTTCACTATTTTTTATATCTATTATTGTTGTACCTTTATTTGTAGACTAATTCTGAATCTTTTAGCTAATGATGACCATAACCCGATAACTTTCAATCAATTAAGATATTCAAAGATAAAGAGGTACTAGATACTTATTACGAGATCCAATCATTTTCAATATAATATCTTAATTAATTATATGATATGAAAAGAAACCAATAACGTCAATTAGTAGTCTACTTAGCATTATAAAGTACGTCTACAAGTTTAGTAACAAAACTTGTTTTTATATTAACCTTGGTTACTTACTGTTTTACGATTTCATCTTCCATTAATGGTAACTAGTGCAACATGCTGATGTCAGTGGTCATTGTAAATGATCAAGACTTTATAAAGAAAACCACAAAAAATCTATATATTCATATAAAAACATGTCTATAGTCTTTGAAAATATCTATAAACATGTATAGCCATGGTAAGCTTATTTAAATTTATATAAATATAGAATGAAAAAGCGATACGGTAGCTCAGTTGGTAAAGCGACGGGACGGTTTCCCGTAGTGCGGGTTCGAATCCCTGCCCGTATCGGTTTATTTTTTATTCTATATTTCTATAAATTTATGTCTATTGTCGTAAGTCCAAAACCAACATTTTCTATAATACACTCAACTAATGCCTAATAAATTAATAAAAACAAATAAAATAAAACTCTTGATTTTATTATATAATTAATATGATTAAAAAAAGAGAAAGCATGCACTTAATAATAATATGAATTTATTTATCGAAGCACAGAGGCGTTAACGAAATATTAGCGACAGTCACGACATGGTGTCACCTGACATAGCTTTAGTTTTAACATTAATATATAATGAAAGGGAAATACACCTTCTTTTATATGAGATAAGAGCTATTTTCTTTTGTATATATTTATCTAATTTGTGGCTATCTTCAGTATTTTTTCGTTTATTGAAGTCGTTCAGTAAGTTTTAATAGGATTCCTTTTGTTTTTTTTTATTGTTTTTTGTAATGTTCAGAATTTCGTTTTATAACTTCATTATGGTATTTATCTTCTGTCTGAGTAATATTAAATAATAAACTAAAACTGAATAAAGTTAAAAATTGTTTAAAAAAACGGAAAGCTCGCCGAGATTCTTTTGTCATTTTTTATTAAGTCTGTTTCAAATATTTACGGATCGATGGGTAAAGAAAAAAATCTTTTATACAGATCTTACTTATCAATACGCTACACTAAAAGTTCCTAAAAATTATAAATATGGAGTAATTTAGCAAGATATTAGTTTTATTATATCTTTTAAAATAGTGTCCATTGACATTAATACATCCTATGGAACCACTGAGAAAAACACTTTGTCCTGAGGGGTCTTTGGTCTTTGGGTCCTGATGGCATTTTCAAACGCAGGTCACTGCTTCCTCGGCGTCTGTAAAACATTTTCCTCGCAGTTTTTCTTTTATTATCGGGTATAAATAAACGAGGTAAGAGATCAGGACTATACGGTGAGAGTTATTCCACGTCCGATTTCGACCCAGTAGTTCCACGTCTGGTTTCGCCAAATAGTTGATTGTTTGACCGGTTTTGTACGACGAGGTGTAGTCGTGAACGAGGATTCTTCTGAGAGGTTGTTTTTCCAACCCTTTTCCAAGACGAGTGGCAAACAATAGTTAGTGTACCATTCAGAAGTAACTGTTTTTTAATTCTCTAGAACAATTGTCGCGTAATGACCTATCCTTTTGAAGAATGAGGCTATGTTTATTCCTACACGTAGTGCTCTTTTCACTTTGGTTAACAACCCCTCGGAAGGAAACACTCAATGTGCTGACCGTCTTTTGATTTCCGGATCATAATAGTAAATCCAACTTTTGGTACCCGTAGGCATGTCAAAAACAGCATTTGACTCGTCTCCGTTCACTATCTACAACACGACGGGATTTTCGGGCTTAACTCAAATTATGAGATATCTATATAGATATTTACATATTTGTTTAGATAATTATAACTTTTAGTCATGTAAAATAATTTCAGAATAAAATATCACCAATCTATTCTATGTAGATAAATAATATATATGGGCTCCAATTAAATAAAATAAGGTTATTACAATAATTAATACTATTTAAGGGTTACCTACTATGTTCTTGGGTCTTACTAGCTACCAATATTTGGGCATTTTTTTCTCTATTGTTTCAAATACAATTAGTTTAGAGTATTGTCTATGGTTTCAGTTTTGATGTCTGGAGGGAGTTTCCAGATAGAATAGTGGGCTTCCCATCCCGCCTCCACGTGTGGGACAACATGACCCACACTTGGAGGTACCACAGCGAATGGACCAACCAGATATCTATGGTACGTTTATTTTTTTATCCTTCTATAGACTATAAAAATAATGATTTAAATGTTAAATTTTAAAGATGAATAGCATCGATGACATACCAATTTATAAAAGTCTCCTATTTTTGTATTAACAATTGTGGAATCTGTCCACTTAGACTAAAGTTATACTAAAGTAAATTAAAAAAGCATTATAGACAGTCGAAAACAAACAAACCCTAAGTGTTTATTTTTCAACCTACTTAGTAAATTTGTTCTTTATGAAAAGCCCTCTTGCTTTTGTTCGAAAGGCTAAGAATCATGTATAAATACATAGTTAAATGTAATCTGCAGGTCTTAACAGGCGCGGCGTTTCACCACAAGATATGGTCATGGTACTACACGTATAAGATGCCATCCGTGATACGCTCGTGGGTGGACGAACACTTCAACTGCGAGGACATCGCCATGAACTTCCTCGTCGCCAACATCACACGAAAACCACCCATTAAGGTACACCAACTATACCATTTATTTATTTAAAGACTTACGAACTATATTTTGATAGTGACACAAGAATATTTTACTTTCCGCTATTAAAATACAATTTCTATATTAATTTAACCTACAAGTTTGAACACCAGAAACATAAATATTGACTAAAAATAGGATCAAACTAACTATATTTATCAAGAAATACTAAAAGTAACCAAATACATCAATCCTGAAACTCAAATGTTGGAATTTAATATATTTTTAAATATACCGAGGCCGTCAGAAAAAAATGTCTTAATTGTAAACTTTGTAAAATTTTACAATTTAGACATTTTACTTTGTAAACTTTGGAATTTGCATCATAATTATTATTTCTTTGTAGTATATACAGTGGTTTATAGTTAATGAGGATGAAGCATCAATGGCTAATAATTAATAAGTTAATTATCTAAGGAAAAGAACATGGGTTTCAAAGATTTATTTCTTTGTTCCAACCATTTTTCTCATTGCAAGAAGTGGTATAAACAAATCTTTTTATGAACTTTCTCTAAAGAATTTCTAGTCGTTGCATATTATTCTGACACATAAGAAACGAAATATGACAAGAATAGTCTATGTGACTGCGACGCCAAAACTTTTGTTTTTTATTAAGTTTTACAAAATTTTAAATTTTTTAAAAGTTTTTAAAGCGTAACTGCTCTTAAAAAAATAATTCAAAATCTTTAGTATTCCGGGTAGTTAAACCAAGTCGAATACTTACTTTTTCCGATAACAGAATTAATCTGATTGCAAAAACCTAATTCGTTATCCATTAACACTCCTAGCACATTTATTTCTGATATTGATCAGAAATAAAAGAACTCGGAGTGTTAAGGTACCTAGGTAGACCTAACGATTGCAATTCGCTGTCATTTTCAATCCGGTCATTTTCCGGATTTCCTACGGATCAAGCCGAATCCGATCGCATCCGGTCGAATTGATCAAATCAGGTTGTTTTCCGCTTTTCGGTCAAAATGAACTGTTAGTAATTTAATTAAGTGACATTATACTTAATAAAATTACTTTAGAAAAAGGTTGTTTGGCGCAAACCATTTCAAAAGAATTACTAAACCGGAATTTATTTGTATTTTAGTTGTAGTTTATATGTATATCTGTAATTATCCGTGTTTTTTCTGTCTACACTACTACTATTTATAGTACAAATATTGGTCTCCAAATTTGATAAATCCTTAATATAAACTAAGAACAAAAGAGGTCCAAGATTTGATCCTTAAGGAACACTCATTTATACTAATGTACCCGAAAAGAAAAAAGAAAAGATAAGGACAAAGAAAATAAAACGAGGAAGTTAGAATAGATACAACTTAAAAATTAAACTGGTGTATAAGATGGTGTCACCGACTGGCAATATAGTACACTGTAGAAAAGTGAGTTACCCGTTTTTCGGCTTAAAAATATTTAATACTAGTATTTCCGCCAGCGGCTTCGCCCGCGTGAAATTCGGTTATATCGCGCGATATGGTTAGTCGTCTTACATGATTTTATGTCATCTTACATGATGTTATGTTTGACAATAAGGAACTTCCATACAAACTTTCATCCTCTATTTCAACCCCTTCTACCAATTTTTTCGCAATGAAAAGTATTCTATGTCCTTTCTCAAATTCAGTTCTATCTTCACACCGAATTTCATCAAAATCAGTTCAGTGAATTAGGCGTGAAAGCGTAACATACAGACAGACAGAGTTACTTTCGCATTTATAATATTAGTAGGGATTCGGTTTTGTAGGCTATAGTCTCAACATACCAAATTAAATATTAGCTACTTTCGATTGAGGGACAACATAAAACATCGACATCAAATAGACTTATTTTTATTGTCCCAGGTGACGCCTCGTAAGAAGTTCAAGTGTCCCATGTGCACCAACACGGAGATGCTCTCGGCGGACGAGCGGCACATGGCGCAGCGCTCCGCCTGCGTACACAGGCTGGCGGAGCACTACGGACACATGGCGCTACGAACTGTGGAGTACCGCGCAGACCCACTGCAGTACGGGGAGGGGGGGGCGCCACAGACGTACAGGGACATAGGGGCTCTGTGAGGACTAGATGGGGCTCGTACTAGGAGAGGTGAGGAGTGCTTCAGTGAACCTTCACTGAGTGAAGCTCTGCTACTTGAGATTTTTTGTAGTATTGAAAATTTCTTACAAACTAACCGAGTTCGATCGGTCTAGTCTCCATAGTTCGTCGAGTCGTTAACATGTGCCGCTGAAATAAAATAATATTAGAATCGAAAAATCATGCAAAGATGTTTAAAACAGTTTAAAAGTATAAAGAGGCTTCAGTTATGTTTTCGGTTTTAAAAACTGAACACTTGCGCGATCATTTTTGGTGTTTTAATTTAAGATTAGACATTTTTGTATAATTATATTTCATTTGCAAATTTTGAACCATGTAAATATGTCAATAACTAATATGTAGTTTAAAACTTTTTTGCCATCTTATTAGAAATGATTCATCAAACACGTTATATATCTCACCATTTAAAATAATAATTTTCTTAAATACGAGCAAAATAGTTTTTAAATAGCAAAATAATTGTCAATTCTTACCTGAACAGGTAAAATGATATTAACTAGGAACAAATTGTAAATACTTTTTAAATTGTATTAATATTGAGAGCCCGTTGTAGTTATTTTAGGATTGGACAATAAATTCTCAGAAGAGAGGCTGTATGAATTAAAATGGGTTTCGTCCCCCAGCAGGGTATGTAGATGTAACTGCCAATTAGAATTATTTCTCCCATACATTCAATACTAATGTATTATTAAAACATTTACTATTATTTTTAATAACAATGTAAAAGAGGTGAAATAGATAATAAGATACCATTGTATTTTATTTAGCTAATATTTTAAAGCGACTATCAAATGAGCTTAAATCTACCCTCTTTAATAAAACGTCCAAACAATAAAACCTCTTTTGCGTTGAAATCAAATACTATTTTATATTTTATTGTCTGTATTTCTGTCTGTGTTATTTTTTCTCTGTGCCATTACTATACACGGAAGATTATTTTCCATAAATTCTCACTAACAATGATAGTACGCAATTATTATTTAAATAATGAAATAACTTAATTCTTTGATAATATATATTTTTTATGAGAATTTCTGAAAAAAATGGCAAAAAATACTATAAGTGCGGATTTATGGAATATATTATATAGACATTAGGAAAATTATTTGTATTGTGTTTTTAATGTTTTGAAGAAACAGATACCTTATTATTTTTATTATTACTTTATACTTTATTTGACATTTATATATATTGACTTCTATCAAGTTATTACAAAAACATTGTATGGTTGGAATTGTGTATAAATATAGAAAATGGGACCTCCCAGGGGTCGCCAGTTCGAGCCCTGTCCATGTTAATGAACTTATCGTTCTTTTTTATTAAAAATATTTTCATATTAGATTTACCTCACTTTAAAATTTGCTTTGATTTCCCGCTTTTTTAATCGAGTGTGAAAAAAGGTGGTAAAGAAAAGAAAAAAAATACTGTAATGAAATAAATAATAATGGACACTGTTTAATAAATCATAAACAGCTTTATTTAATTGAAGTAGCATTTATCTTATATAAGTTAATATTTTTAAGACAATAAAGTCATTACGACTAATAATTTATGTCAATTTTAAACATTATTTATAGCGAATATAATTGTACGATCATATATTGATTGCTGAAGGCATTTTTTTAAATACTCACCATATATATTTATACATTTTTCATACATATTTTTATCGATTTTTTTTATTTTAAATAAAATATGACGATATTATTTATATTTAGTTTGTATGTTGAAGGAAGTGGTTTTTAGGGGCAGTAACGAAATATGCAAATTTGGACAGAAGTCTAAATATTTTCGTCTCACTCTTATCTTAATAATGGAGATAAGTCAGAGCGGGAAGGCGATAAGTATACATTCCCATCGAAATTAAATGGGACTGACGAAGAATGCGATAAAAAATGTCCCTTAAATAGTAATAAATGTCCTTAGGAGCGTATAGAAATTATATTCTAAACAATTTAGAAGTATAGTACATAGGGAAATTAGTCCATCTCGACATATCGGTGCTTAAGGATTATCCTAAATGTATATATGCACGGAACATGTGAGACCGAAATTAATAATCTATCTACAATCCCAGATCGAAAGCAATGCTAGTATCTAATACAGTCAATCCACGGTTCGTTTATTTGCACTGGATAAATCATTCGTAATGCAATTTCGGTCTGGATTGATTATTAATTTCGGCCTGTAGTATTTTTTTGTACGCAAGCGACGGCTGAATCGAATGCCGCCATTTTGTAAATAGAACAAGTTATTTTATTACTATAATAAAATAATATTGATGTTCATATTGCTTAGGACGAGTAATTGTTAATAATTTTATACGTTTTTTATTGTAATATATATCGGCTGAAGTACAGATATGCCATTTTTCATCTGTTAGTAATTTTAAAATTTTCTTAGCATAATCTTATTATCTTTAAGATATTTTTGATCATAGCCAAAGACCCTGTCGACTAGTCTCAAGATGTATTATATATAAAACAATTAAAATATTTTGTTTCTATGTCGTGGAAGTTACCAGCGCTATATCAAAAGGACAGACTGAATTTCATTTTACGATAGATAATAGATAGACTTAGATATATATAATATATATAGCAGTCACTATACATCTGAGTAGGAAATAGTTTTTTTATTACTGCGTTGGAATTTCTATATATCTAGTTTGTTTTTTTGTAATATCATTCAAGTACAATTGATCTTTTTTGTTTCATATTTTGTTTTACAGTTAATTTTTTTGTCATATTGATACTTCTAGTTATTCGAGATTATTAATATATAAAGCGAAAGATCTGTAATAATTTTTTAACGAATTAGGTCGTGAACTAAAAATTGAGCTTCCGCGTTATAAATAATATCAACTCATTTTAAATTAAGAAAAATTGGCCTAAAAATAATAATTATGATGAACTTGTGCTTTAACAAGATTATGAAAACTATTATGATTTTAAGAATAAAACCTCTCTCAAAAAATAAATATTAACATTGAAAAGTGAGGTTATTAACATTTTAATGATTGTTTTTATGAATTTTATCAAATTGTATGTTTTATATATTTTTTATTTTTTTATATTGTAACTTGTAAAGAACTGATTAATTGAGAACAATAATTCCTGTAGTATTTTTTACATTTAGTTTCCAATTTGCACATATTTAAAATAATGACGTAGTTTATGTAATTTAATTATAAAAATGAATTATAATAAAATATTTGTTGTTTTTTCTATATTTTGTAGATAAATGTTTTGTATGTAGGTACTTAAATATTTTATTTGTTGCGACTGCAGCCTGTAAATAGTACATTATATTATATATATATATATTGTGAACAAAGAGACATATCAATTTGTAAAGAGTTTTTTATTCCATACACCAAACCTATTTTTTCCTTTATTCTCTAAATATTTTTTAGTAATATTTACTAAATATTTCCTACGTGCCTTAACAGTTCATTGACTGTTATTACAAATAACTCAGTAGGCCTGTTACAAATCTACCAACAGGCTCACTATTTGGTATTTCGTGGGCGGTCATTGTACCCTAAATAGTATTACTCTGTCCTGTAAAGGTTTGCTCTCATTTAATTGTTTAATGCGAGTATTAGAAATTATTTTAAAACGATATCGTGACCATATACCAAATTTAATACAAAAGTATATAGATAAAAGTATTGACATAAAACAAAAATTTCAATGAGTTAGCGAGTTACATGTCAATGTGATTTTTTTCGAGAAAATATAAGAATCCCGTAACTAACACTTTTTCAAAACCACCAATTAGAAAACATTAAAACCATTTTAATTTAAATATATAATAATATTCTTGTAAAATAAATAGCGTGTTACAAAAAAGCAAATTAAAAGTGAATTCCTGAGCTCTGGCCGGCGAGCTTGAGATGCCAACAAACACGCGCTACTTAGCTGCAGCGCTCAGCTGATTTATTTTCACACTTCATTACATAAATGGTAATTTTATATCGTATATGGCAATACTTTAGCAAGACAGGAAGAATTAGATCAATAATGCAGATCTGCCATCTGGGCGCGGGTAGTTTATTGTAAATATGTTAACTACTTTGTTTATAATTGCAGATTAATCTACGAGTCAATATTTTTTTGTTTAATTCTTGTAATTATAATCCTTCCTACTCAGGGATGTGCGCTAAATGAAGGAAATCAGTTACTTCGACCTTAGTTTTTTACTTGACACATCGTTACTGAGAATAAATGTAAATTAAAATATAAGATTTTTTTTTAGATCTAAGTATATTAAGTTTCTTTCCAATTTCGATCTAATACTGACTAATATTTTTTTTTAGAAAAGTGTAATGAAAGTAAAAATAATTTGAAAGTATTAAATATTTTTAATCAAATGTTGTAGGTTTATACCAACACTTAATTTTTTTTGAGGTAAAAAAAAATGCAAATTTGAGGGGGGAGGCGGAATTTTTTTATCTTATAAAGCATTCATTATTAGCGTTATTGTTCCATCAAACCTAATCTTTTCTAAAGTTTTAATGAGGAATAGTTTACTAGATGATGAAATTACAAAGGTATTTAGCAATCTGCCAGCATCAGGGAACAGCTTTGAATATACCGGTTATAAATAAAGTGAACATTTTATCAATTAAAATAACAGTACACATAAAAGTAAGAAAGTTGAAATATATTGTAATTTGGTGAGTAAGATATCCCGCGGCGATGAATCGATACCAATCAACAAGTGTAAATAACAGATTTTATGCTACAATACTTATTATTTTAATTTCTTTTAACGATTAAAAGATAATGTCAAGCGTTTTTTAAGAAATTGAAAACTACTGTCAAGATCTGGTAAGTAAAACTAAATTCGGCCAAGTGCAAGTCGGACTCACGCGCGACGGGTTTCGTTAATAAAATATATATATAGAAAACGTCAAAAACACGTTTATGGTTGCCCCCCTTATTTTTTTTTAATTTTTAGTATTTGTTATTATAGCAGCAACAGAAATACCTCATCTGTGAAAATTTCAACTGCTTAGTTATCACGGTTCATGTGATACAGCCTGGTGATAGATAGACGGACAGCGAAGTCTTAGTACTATGATTCGGTTTTATCTTTTGGATACAGAACCCTAGAAGGAAGAGGATTATCCAATAAGAAAAATTTAAGTTATCTTCCAACTTTTATATATTTAACACCAAAATTAACAAATAAGAGACAAAACTTTCAGATATGGTAAGGTAACTACTTCTAATCTAAATATAATTTGAATATTACTGAAACTTATAAGCAGTTATTTTCATCTGTGCTAAGACATACAGACGATGGACGCTAATATAGGTAAATCTAAAGCTTAGTCTTTGTTGTTCTGTGTGATGACTCATTACATAAATATTCCTAATTAGTAACTTCATTTGTCCTTTTTTGATAAGGATATTAAAATATAACAACATGTCAAGCGACTGTAGTAAGGTCAGAACGGGAATGGTGACAGTTTTAATTAAAGTGACATTATTATGAAAGGCAAAAATACGATAACACAAACTGGTGTTAGATTTTTTTTTAAAACATGAAATTTACGAAATGACTTACTCTAATTGCAGCTTTCAAAAGGTAGATCAATTGTGAACGGTTAAAAAATCCAATCCAAAGTATTTAACTTAATACTTTACAAAGTATTTAAGCCAAGTTATAGTATCAAGTATTCAGTCACAACTGGCATAGGAAAACAAAATTAAAATTCAAGTAAACCGTGGTACCGAAATGAAGACAAACTCCTAAATAACCATGCCACTTCTAGTTCTACGATGTATTGCATTTAGGTACAGGGGCTTAAAGGATTCTAAGAGTAATTATTCAAAATAATAATAATTTTATAAAGCCTTATCGTTGATCCAAGAACGTCAATAGACAATACTTTGGTTACATATAGTAAAGAACATATGCAAAATTGTCAACATGTTACTTATTGCTAGGTGTCCGTACGTAACTCTTAGAATTAGGTACATATTTAAAAAACAAAAAATAAGTAAGTAGTATGTGTGTAATAAAAAGTCATATCTTAAATACTCATTAAATAAACTGCTCTTATTTGTTATGAATTAACGTAATGCCAGTTTTTTTATTAAAATGTGGTGCCATAATCAAGAAAACGATAATATATGTAGGTATACCTTCAAATACAACAATAGAAAATACTTCAAGTTTTAATTGGACAATACAACTCTTGAAACTTAAAAAAAATCGGTAATACCTACATACTAAAAACAAATAAGGAATTAAACATTATTATCAACTACTTATTTTATAACTCCTCAATAAACAAAAAGAATGATAATATTAGTGTATATATTATGATAGTAATTTGTATATATATAGTATTTATATATTACAATTTCAATGAGTTGGTTAGATTTGAATAATATAGGTATAAGTATTTGTCGGTTTTCCTTTCCATGTTTTTTTAAGGACGCTTTTACAGTTAGGTATGCCGAAAATTATGAAATCGACAAGACAAACTTATTGTAATTGACCAATAATTCAAACATATAGAATGTTTTCTTATCATTAATTATATGTACAAAAAGTCCTATATTCTTATTTTTAATATTTGATTTTTTCCATTACTTCTTCTCACATATTAAATGAATTAGATTTTTCTTGTATTTCTTTCATATATATTTAAAAATAATAATTACCTTGGCTAAGAAGATACAGTCAACTAAAACGTATGCTAAAAATACTGCAATACCTTACATAGTAGGTATCTCAGAAAATACATTAAATTGTTTTTTTTTTTTCGCGTATCTGTTACACATGATTCTATAGATAGGTATGTTTATCATATTGTAGCTGACTATTATATACGTCTACTATTATATTGTTAAGTATAGTTAGTATTCAATTCAAAATGTTATAATATTAATATTTTTATAAATTATTGCACAGGTTTTTTTTTCTAGTTTTTGATATAAATCTTTCCTTTTTAATAAAATTGAATGCTTAGGACATACGAGCAAACGGACTACAAGAAAGTAAATGGTTACTGTTGTCCATGGTCTAGGGTAGTTGCATTTGATTCAGTTCTCCTCCATATCTCCTCGTAAAGACGGAAAACGGAGGGAGAGTTCTCGACTTTCTAACTCATCGTACTAAATTCAGACTCTTAGGCTATATTTATTTCACCCATCTTCTTTAATAGGATACTTTTACCACGGAAGATATCTTCACCCTTTCTTCATTGAACAGACCGAATTAAATAGACAGAAAATATCACGGCCGGGGATCAAACTTGTGACTCTCCAATTCAAAGACAAGCATTGACACTGCTACGCCAAACGGTCGTCAAACTTCTCTAGTTTAAATAAATTCAAAATAATACGTTTTAAGATCCTTGTAGTAAAAATAACAATAAATTCAAACAAGATTTAACCGCTCGGTAGCATCTACATTGATTCAAACACCAGAATTATTGCTTCCAGAGTCATTCTATTAGCCGGAAAAGATGAAATCTCGTGCACAAAGCACGCGCGGGTCCATATATCGGTTAGTTAAGTTACGGCTCCACTATCACAGTGTCGCGATATATTTGAGTGCTGGATCGCAAATCGCTCGGAGTCCTTTGTCGCACCGACAGCCCGCATTGTACGCGCTAACACGGGAGGTGTTAATGTCGACCCGCAAATATGTAGCGAGGGAGCAACAAAACTAAAACAGAGAACGCAACATGCGCGGTCCTTACAATTTATTGGCGCGTAACACGCCTGAAGAAATTTTAATTAGAATGGCCTTTTAATGAATAAAGACATAAAGTATGTTGTGAGATTCCAGAATCTTCGGTGGATTTGTTGCGTGCCGGTGTAATTGTGACTAGACGACGATATTTGTGGGATGTGGGGAATTTTCTGTCTCTTGATTGCTTTCCATTGTGACGGAACCGGCCGCTTTGTACTACACCATTGCGGACAAAGCTAGATAACGGCGCCTCCTTGAAATTATGTGTATAATAATATAATATAACACTATTTATTATTAATTTTGAACACAGCACTTACATTTGAACGTTATTAAGTAAAGTTCAATATTTTGAAAACCATGTTTAGACCAAGAATTCTCCAAAATTTTAGAATTGTATCAAAACAATAAACAATAAAATATATTTAATTTTCAATCCAATGCCTAATACGAACTATGAAATCAATAAATTCGATCTTTATTCATAAACACAGATTATATTACAATTGATGACGTATTGGTTGCCATTTTCAGCGATTGACACCTTACGTCAGTTCATCGACCCGCCACATTGACAAACAAATGGGTTGACCACGAGTTATAAATAATTAAATACTAATTGTTTTCCTTAAACGTTGATCGAATCTGCATTCTTTTTGGTACCTACGTAGTAAAAATGTCAACTAGTAAATTTTATTCCTAAATTTGAGCGTTATCGATACTATTCAGTAGTTAATGTTATTTAAGGCCTGTTTGCCATTAATGTTTTATTTTTATCAATTTAATTAAATGAAAACCTAATTAATCTATAATGCTATGTAATGTGGTATGTTTAATTATAATTTTTTTTTTGGGGCGTTAAGTCAGCAATGTAGTAATACTTATGAATTTTATATATATATATGATGTTAGTTTGAGTGCTGGATTGCAAATCGCAAAAGTATGTATTGTGTTGCCAGTATAAGTAACAACTGGTATATTTCGCGGTTTAGAAAATAGGTTGTTGAATTTGATGTACCTAATAGTAAAATCACAGACAGCATTACCCCGTTGACGCTGTAATAACCAACAGGGCTAACAGTGTAGACATAAAAAAATAAAAAAAAAAATAAAAAAACAGACAGCCTATTTGCAACATAAAAAGTGATGCAGGTGCGCTATCTAGCCTTGAGGAAAGGAGAGGACATGAGAGGTAGACGCATGTAGGTAGCGGAAGGAACCTTCAGGTTACGACTTACTCCCTGACCTCTTATAAAACATAGTAATAAAACTTGTTTCACGGCGATCTTCAGTGTCAGGACAGCACTACGTCGATCTATTAGTAGTAGTCAAATGATTACAACTCTGCTTTACACCCGAAAAGTTTCAATTTTAAAGACTTGCTTACTTATCTACATGGGGTATATTATTAATTTTTATTTGGTCAAATAATGTACTTACCAAATTCCAACAAATCTAATAATCTTTAATAGAGTAGGGGAGACCAGGGATAATTGACTAACTTTTGATTTAAGCTCGTATATCTCTGATGTTTAACTTGATATGACAAAATCAACAATTGCTACAGAAAAACTATTCAGGTACCTAAAATAATGTAGTATGACTTATATATTCATCACTATAAAACAAATTTAGGAAATTTCGTAAGCCCCTGATGCTTGAACAACCTACCCCATGACCGGGGTAAGTTGACCATACGCATGGGGTAGATTGACCTAGGCAGTGATTAGTGTAAATAAAGAGGATTAGTATAAAATAAAACACTAAAATGTACTAAATGATCTAATCTCCATTCACAAAGAACTTTGATAAATGTAATAGTTTTTAATCCTCTTATTTTAAAGAAAAAAAAATGTACTTTCTGTTCCAACTTTAATTGTAACTTGAATTATTGTATTGTAATAAACTTGTGAGTATCTAATATTATAAGCTATTAAAACATAAAACTATGTTTCTTCAACTAACTTATTTAGAAAAATATAAAATCAGTCTCATCTTACAGCATTGAAGAATATCTCCTAAAAAAACATTAAATATCGTCTTTAAAAATGTGGATTTATCGTAAACAATTGCAATCTATTACCAAAATTAAAAAAAATCTAAAACAAACTTATCTTTACTCATGTTATTTACTTTTATCAAAGACTTATTTAAATTGAGTCTCTCATCAGTCTTCTGAATCAGAATCACAGTTCCTAAATTGTTAAAAAAGCAAATTTTGCACATTTTGCACATTTTGAATGAGCCCATCACTTAATGTAATGTTCTAAATTTACTTTCACCAGGTTAACTGGCTGAATAGGATTCGTTGCATTCCAGCCAAATTTCATCATCGTCGTCGCTTCTATCTGACAGATCATCGTCATATTTATTTTTCTTATTCTTCCCCTTTTTTTTATCTTTGCCATTACCTTGATTTTTCTTTTAGGTTTTACAGGAGTTTTCTTCTTTCATTCTTTTAAAATTTAATCTTGACTCACTAGTTGGTTGAATAATAAGTCTACCTATCTAGAACAAAATTTGTCAACCAGCCCCTGACGCCATTTTGAATTTTACTTGCTAATCACGTGTAAAAAAGTACGAACAAAAACTTACCGAGACTAAAAACATAACATCTGATCTTACTTGCAAACACCTCGCTCACTTCGCACAATTTCGCGGGTTGCGGGGACTCATCAACGTTCATGATTAAATAATAAAAATCAATCGATAGTGGCGAGTTATCGTTGATTAACCGACCTATCTCTATAGCCTACCATCCCCGGTCTCCCCTACTTAAATAATAAGTAATTCTTTTGATCGATCTAATTGTTAAGGCTTGACTTCCAGCCAATGACTGAGACTCATCATGTAATTCTTTGCACATTTGTTCTATTTTACTCCAGAAAGAATAAACTAAAAAGCTTTGAACCCTTCTAACAGAGAATAGAGTGACAAATATTAAATGTAGAGTACGAATATACAGAGTTATTTATTACAACAACGCATGAAAATGGAGACTACATGTAGAAATTTAAGTTGTCAAGGGTTCAAGTCAGAAGGAATCTTGTGATGTTGACTTATAAAGGTATTAAAAGTATTTAAAACAAAAACTCTTATTTGCTTCTCTTTGATGCTTATTTATGTACATTATATTAGCAATATTAGACTTAATTTAATTAAAAAATCAGGTAAAATTTAAATTCATACACAATAACACCAAATACTTAAATTATAACCCAGATAGATAAAATATATATATATAACATTACTCATAATAACAATGACGTATTATAATTCAACTGAAAACACAGACACAGTTAAATACTGAAAGTAGTTATTATCATGCAGTCCCTACAGTGCAGTGTCACTGAATGGCGTTACGTCAACTGTCGGCGGCACACGAGTCAGACACATTTGGCGCGGAATGGACGCCAGCTGCGTTTAGAAAGTATCGATGCATTGACGGAAATCGTTTTTTAGACATTTCATATTACTAATATATAATGTTATGGTTGAAATAATGGAATATATAATATTTTTTGGGTTTAAATTACTTTTAATTAAATGTAATTTTTATTTATTAACTAATTTTACTTACTAGAAATTCTGTGGTTTTATATAAGGCAAGTCCTTCATAGATACGTGTCGCTGACCTCGTAGGAAAAGGCCAAAAAACGTAATGTTATATAGGTATTTTTTATAACATATATCCCTACCTCATTGTCTTATAATTACAATAGAAAACATATTATATTTTTTATATATTAGATACTAGCCGTTAGCATGATGATAGTGTGTATATATTTTTTTACAAATCTAGATTGAAAAATTGATCTAATCGAGTAGGATTCGAATCTGCGATACCTGCACTCTTTGTATTGGATAATATTAATCGGGATTTAAATCCTTAGCGATTTTTAACATTGCAATGTAGATTAACGTGAAAAACGTGCCACAGCAGAAATATAATCCTTTGTATAGCCACGTTAAGCTTCTTTAAATTCGTAATAATTATTTAAAGATAGAATGAAATAAATATAGATATAATGAAAAAAAGACTTGATTGTCAATGTAAGCGTACTGTTTGTATTTATTTAACACTTCGTAAACATACAAAAACATACACCTAGTAGGGGAGAGTGGGGTAATTGCGCACACCTAAGGAATAACTAAAATAAAACGAAAACTGTTTCAGTAATCAATGCTTTTTAGTAATTAGTCTGTAGTTCAAGTAATTAACCTTATCTTTAAATATTCAACAGTGGTATATTTTTCAAAATAAACAAGTAATAATAAAAAAACAAAACGTCTGGTGTCCGGGATTACCCCACGTGGTAGAGGGTAATGGCGGATACCGAGTGGGGTAAACACGGACACTATCTAATCAGATTTGGGATCAGGTCATTTGGGATTTTTGTCAAAATTGTGCTTTAAATGGTTGACTTCAGCAAATGTGAAGGCTATTTTTGGGACCATCTCAATGGTTAAACCATAAAAAAATTTACAGCAAATTAAAATATGATCTCCCAGTTCCACTTTCTGTTTTTCGGAAAATATGGCCTTCCTTCCAGTTCTTGGAGTTTTAATTGTGTCTTTTTTGAGGTAGACATGTATAGTACTGTTTGGTACAGAATAAGTAGTAGTAGTAGTAATTTTTGAGGTAGTCATGTATAGTACTGTTTGGTACAAAATAAGTAGTATTAGTAGTCATTTTTGAGGTAGTCATGTATAGTACTGTTTGGTACAGAATAAGTAGTAGTAGTAGTCATTTTTGAGGTAGTCATGTATAGTACTGTTTGGTACAGAATATGTAGTAGTAGTAGTCATTTGTGAGGTAGTCATGTATAGTAACCAAGAGAAAGTGTCTTAGTTTTGACAGCTTCAACGGCTTTTTCCAAATCCACTAACTTAAATTTTGTCTCAGTATTTCTTTGATGATTTCTTGGCATATGAAATTATTGTTTATTCATAATTAACAACGAAAATCATTAAAAAATAACGTTTAGGGGTAACTACGGACGTTCGTAATTACCCGACTTAAGTCGTCCGCCATTAGCCGACTTGCCCAGAAAAGGATATTACATTATTTTTTTTAGGTTAGAACTATGTGGTGTACGATACAAGTGCCTTAAATCGTTGTTCAAATATATGTTTTATCAGAAAAAAAACAGCATCCTGCTATGTTTTTCGTATAGTAATATACACACATTATATTTTTGAACAAAAATAAGATCAAATAATAGAAAAATCTTTAAGTTTACTTACTTTAAATTGAGAGCGCCCTCTCATCTTAGCGGTTACTGTTTAGCACTAAGTTCAGAGTCGACTTACAAATGCGTCTTTCAAAATATCTCCTATTATGCTCTAACATAGTTAAACCTATGCGTCCGCCATTACCCACCATCCGTGATTACCCCACCCTCCCCTAACACGCGTGACATTGCAAAATGTTTTGGCTAGTTTAGAAACCTTGATCGCCAGGGCTATCAACTTAACGAAGTTTCTATTTTATAAGACAAACAGACATAAACACACATTGTACAACTCACGCAGACATAGATGGGTGAAGACAGAACATCTTGCAACGATAATCGGTCACCAAGAGACACAGGAGCCAGTGTGGTTTTACATGTTATATTGCAGTTAAACAATAAATAAAAATTACTTAAATATTTTTTTTAATTTACTTTCAATTGTTATAAAATACATTAAGTATTCTGAGTAATTCGATGTAATAATAATGCAGTTATGACATTTCAATGACGTTTCTAACCACATGTTAGGAAAATTAATATAAATAATTGTTAATCATTTCAATGGTTATTAATTTTATTAATTTGTCATTGTGTGTAATTAATTTCTTTAATAATACGTGTCTCGTTTCTGGAATCCTGCATTATTACGGTTAAATACTTATAACCTTCATACATGAATACGTAACGGGTTAGTTAGTCAAAATTACTTTATTCTTTGCTTACATGGTTATATAAATTAGTTAATAATAATGAACAAACACTTCTGTAAGTCTCATTTAGTGATATATAATTAAACAATTGATCCACCAATCAAAAACAATTTAAAATTACAGTTGAAAACAAAATTTCTCATTTTAAAAGTCGATTGCTTCGAAATATTAAAAACACAAAATTTTAGATGTAATAAAAAAAATATATACAAATTAAATTGCATATGCTTTGTACAAACTTATTTATTATACCTATATTTTTTTATCTGTATTCTAATATTTCAATATCACATATCTTCTATTTAAGAACTTTGCTATGTAAGGAGCTATTGTTTTGAAACTAAGCATTAATTTGATCACAACGGTTTTAGATTATTAGTATTAGGTCATTGACTTTTCTAATTGTATGCAGTGTAAGTGTGATTAAGCAACTGTTAGCAAGGTCGTGTAGTGGATGGGTGAACGTGACAAACGATTTTGTATCTCTTGCGTTTTTTACATAGAGGCTAGAGCATACTTTACGGTAAAACACTATACTGTAGTAGGCATATAATATAATTATTGAAAGAATATGGATACCACAAAATATAATATTTATTCTTTTCATGTAAAAAAGAAGACAAAATTTAGTAATTCCAAAATTATGACATGTAAATTTTTTATAGAACTAAATTCTATTTTCAATCATTTTTTAATAAGAGAAAAATAAAAAAGGTTTCTATAATACTGTGATATTTTTATTCGTTACCAAACCTACTAGCAGACATTTTAATAAGAAAACTCGAAATCCTATTATACAAGCTTAAAACAGTTATATACTTGAAGTTCTAAATTATTTTTAATTATTAAAAATATTTATGAAATACCACATACTCGAAGTATATATATATATATACTAGTATATGCAATTGGGTACCTACTAGTCATTCCTGTATAAAAGATATTTTAAGAAATTATAATCATAATAAAACGTACACTAAGAATAACAATAAAATTCGAAGAGTGATTCTAATCCGTGTGCAAAACTCGCTATAATATAATATATTTAATATATATTGCCAAAAATACAGTTCAAAGAACTGTGTTCGCAATAAAATTACCTTAAAATGGAAAAATAGCATCTTAACAATCGGTGGGCGAGCAGTAGAGAACTAAGAGAGTATAGTTAAACTTGTGATTCGGTTATAAACATTTATATTTTATATCCTTTAGGTACTAATTTCCGACCTACGCTCAATATTCTCTTTTATTTTACAGTTACTTTTTAGAATATTATTGGTCCAAAATTAGACAAGCAAAGTACGAGACAAATAAAATTAACTCGATTTTTTTTTAACTTTGCACTTTGTACTCTCGACAGTTATAATACTTTTTGTATAATACATAATTTAGATATTTTAAATAAAATCATTGGAAGACTTTATATAAATCAACTACTAAGCTATGATTCTAGGAACTTGAACCAAGGCAGTGGAAAATTGGTAAGGAAATCAGCGGGAGCTTTATACCTTGCTTAGAGTAGATATGCCTACTTATCTCTTCAACAGACAGACCTGTAATATTAGTATCTATCTATAGGCATAATATGTCAACGCATAAGTATGTAATGCACAATGAGGAACGTGACAAAGTTTTTAATTATTAGACGTGAAAATCGCCAGCTGCGAGTAGGAGGGATTTCAGTGGCCCCCATTTGACCGCCATTGCCATATTTGGCACGGCTCGATTCTAAATATGGCTCGCGGCCAGCCCACCGCCTGCCGCTGCGCCCGCGACATCGCTTCCGACTCTATTATTTCTATTTACGAAATAAACTCAAAATAAAAGCTCTATTTTAATACAGATTTCGGGCACTGAAATGTTCGCGGGTTCCCGGTTTCCTACGGATGTGTCGGGTTACGCAGCAAGAGATATCTCCGTCCCTATCGTGATCCGAGTACTTGATCCGCGCCAGAGCGAGACGGATAGCGGTCGAGGTGCGCGGGACGGAACCGTGCGAAGTCAGTTGCGGTCCGAGCGGCCGAGCCGTCAGTCCCGCCCTCGGTTCTTTCGCGTTTTCGGTCAGTCTCCGTTCGACGTTCGAACGGTGAGGTGTGTATAGCGCGTGTGCGCACCGGTTACTGTGGCGTACTGCGAGGTTATAATGGACGCGCCCGGCGGAGCGCGGGAGCCCCGCTTCGGGTCGCCTTATAGTATGGGACTCCTGGGAGATGTACCGGACATGTATGGAGCAGGCCGGCCGCCGAGCTCCCTCAGCGGCGGCGGTGGGCTCCGTCCCGGCATGCAGAGCTGCCCAGTGCCGCGGGCCGGAGTCAAGCGCCCATCCGACCAGTGCTACGACGAAAGACCTTCCCAAAGTCTCGGCCTCGAGCACTGCGCTATGCCAGATATAGCAGATGACGGCTATGCCTCTCTGCAGCCCAAGAAGTCGCCACCATCCAATGGCAAAAAGACTAAGGGTCGTGTTAAAATTAAAATGGAATACATAGATAACAAACTACGGCGGTACACTACTTTCTCAAAGCGGAAGACTGGCATCATGAAGAAGGTGGGTTGTGAAGACAACTTTTGGCAATATTCCATAATGTTGAGTGTTAGGAAAGTTGATCACTATGATGTGAAAGTGTTATTTAATAATTATTTAATAACAGTGGCAGGGTTATTTTGTAGAACTCTGAGTAATTATTCAGGTACTATTATATTGTTAAACTAAATATCATGAACCGACTTATACTAAAGTATAGTAAAGTATAACATCTCTTGAGTAATTACATCTAAAATAATTCCTGTCTTATAACTAAGAAATGGAATTAATGATTAAGTACCATTTTGATATTGGTCAACACACTTCAATTTATAATCAAAAATATTATCTGAATGAGTAAATATTGTTTAAAAATAAAAATATTTTTCATCCGATCCGATTTCACTGGAAAGAAGTTGAATTTATGAACTTGTTAAATATATAGTGTATTGAATTAATATATTTTGGTAAACAGAATAATGTTCTTATAATAATGGAAGTAGTTCTCTCCTCTTAACTTATTACATATAACTAATAGTATAAAAATAATTAGATACTGCTTAAAAAAATTCAGAAATACAGTATATCTATAGATTTTATTGTTTATTAAAACACTTTAATGTTACTAAAATCACTAATTTACAAGATTTGGTTTAACAATTAGACAAAAATAAGTTTTTCTATTCGCACATAGGTTATAATACTCTGAATAAAAAACAAATGGAATATTGCTAAAAGTGCATAGAAATTAGTTTTTTTAATTTATTTAAGCATATTTTCAGTTTAAACAAGTTGAAAATGTGCTATTTGGACTATTTTTCTGTGTTTTTGTGAGCATTTGTGAAGAAAGTTTTGACAGATGTCATCTGATAACAAATTTATTGTGAGTATAACGTAATTACTTTATATCAACATGTAATTTTACATTTACATTATTTATTTTATTAACTCGTCGTAAAAATATTCTTTACAAAAAATAAACATCAATTTGTGTGTTATTAGAAACATTTTGCATCAGCTGTCAGGAAGTACTTTTAAAAATCGTCCAGAGATGGCGCTAGGAGTAGGAGTTAAATAATAATAATTGTTTTTAACATAATAATCGTCAAACATGATAAGATATATTTTGTAATTAATATAATTATTATATTTCAATCGTTAATACGATATAATATTCAATTGCAGAATAATATTTACTTTTGCACTTCCATAGAGTAATACATAAATAAAGGAAACATCCGACAAATTACTTATAAAAAAAAATTAAACATAGTTCTGCACTTAGCCGCCGTAATCTAGAACAACGTGAACCTTAATAAAAGACCTTGCTTTAAACTACTTTTAAAGGTATTCAATTAACAATTTGTATTCATTTACTACAAAATATTTTTAGACGCAATGTTTTTCAATGCCTTACGATTATATCTACATGTTCTTGTATTTTAATTAATATAGCAACACGTATTCGTAGGTGTCTGTTACAAACAGGCTCCTTCAAGCCGTCAAGAGAAGAATTTTAATAATGCACTTGCGAAAAATATTTAAGTATATGAAATAGTTTCCAGAAGTAATGCCAACATGACAAAACTATTTTGACTATTTCTTTGCACTTTTATCACTTGTTTCTGGATATGGTATTACATGGACAATATTACGAATTATAATTATAATGTTGTATAATATTCTCGTTGAAGATTTATTATTAAATTATGTTTAATGGAGCGTGTAAAACAATTTCCTTATTCATCCATCTTGTAAAGATACTTGTCTTAAAGGACTGATCTAATAACGAATATGTTATACATATATAAATATTTTTTTCTTCTTATAAGTACCTACTTAAATTTTCGGCGAATCCATTCCCATGAGGGTTAAATTGAGGATAATAGCTTATTTATATCTTAAATTTATTTTCCAAGGTAATATTCAAAATATTGGTTTGAGATAAAAAATCGTTTCAGATGTCTTAAAACTAATTTTTTGTCCCGTATCCGCAGTCGCGAATAAAAGATACTTGAAAATAAAGTAAAAATAATACAAAATATACCTATAAATTTGCTTACTTTAATATGTATTATGTTTATAACATTAAGATGTATCAACATATATCTATATTAGTTTGTTAACTTTGAGCTCTGAAGTTTATAAAACGCTCCAGTAGGTTTTTTGTTTTAATACTAAATCAATGAGCATAACATTACCTTATAGAAAAATAGATTTTATTTAAGAAAATAATATTTTTATTATTTTTCGATATTTTGTTTTGTTTACTGGACATCAATTATGTTTCATGTTTTAAAAGTCTTAAACCGAATATTAAATCATATATATTAAATATCTAATAGACATCAAAACCAAAAGGTTATCATAGCAATAATCTATATTTATTTATACGAATTTGTATGTTTGTACGTTGTATGATAAATATCTTTAAGAACCACAGGCTCTGAAGAAATTAGCTGTATACTAAATGAATGAAAACATTCAGTCGAAATGTATTTTAAAATCAATTTAATTGTACTTATCGATGTTATCTCGTGATGTATCGATGTTTTCAACGATATTTCGTTCGTTAGTTATATTTTTTCATCTCATTGCACGCAATCTTTGTAACGCAGCGGGTCGTGTTCATGTTACTTGTACTACTCCTCTTGTTACTATTTATATTTATCTTACTATCTGTTAGACATTCTAGTGATTGACAAATCATAGTCAATTTAGTTTTATTGATGATATATTTTTAATTTGTTCTAGGTATGCTAGTATAAACTATTTATGTTAAAAAAATATTCAGATACATAGCCATTTCTTTTTACTATGACATGTTTTTTTCTGTGACAGTATATTATCTGTACCTTTATGGTCTATAGAATATTTTTTTCTTCTAAGAATTGTCATTTTAAGTTGTCAGATTGACAAGAATTATATTTTAATAATATTTTACTTTTGACATTGCGGGATTATTGCAGACCGTATACCGCAGTACGAAAAGCCACAAATAAGCAACAACAATATTTTGTTATATATTTATTAACCAGTCTGAATGTAATTTAAAGACCTTCAAATGAGTGATAACACAGCTCGTGAACCCGGTCCGCTGTCGGTGTTAGTTGGCGGGCCATTGTAGCTGTCGTGTACTGGCCGGTTCGCTGACAGAGATAGTTCCAGGCTGTGGCTCATGTCTTGCAACTGGATTCCTTGATGCGATTTATTGTCACTTGGACATCCAAAGCCCTTTTAAATGGACAGCAATAGCGTCAATAAAAAAAAGTTAAACAAACCAGCTTATTTCTATAATTATTTATGTTATGTGCTAATAAAAATATATTCCAAGTTATAATTGTCATCGAGCAGGGATTAAGTATTCAAGTATAAGCATCGCTGCGATCAGAAACTGTCCGAGATAGTTCATTTTTAATTGACCGTCAAAGAGGCTACGATCACGATCTGCGGACGCCAAGAACCGGTCACAGGAACTAAATGAGTCAACAATGTATACTGAAACTCTTAGACTATGATAGCTTTCATTTTAAAGAGCTTTTGTCCGAGCCGGGAATAAATTATACAGTCCGATACAGGGTTCCCGATATAGTCCTTAAGGAGGACATTTTAATAAATTTAAAATAACGATTATCGTTGTCTGCGAGAGTCGTGATTTCGTTAGGTTCGTGGTTCGGTCTAGGGATGGAATAAGTCGTCACGAGCGATTACTAAATTAATTAGGAACTAGCCCCGATGTAGATTGCGACTGCGATTATTTTCCCACACGGAGCCGAGACGTTTAGATCATGAGATTCCCTAACTATTGTTACGTAGCACTCTGAAATTGATGCCTGCATTACCCAAATTACGGAACATTAAATATTTTCATTCTATGAAGCCTTGTATCACAATTTACATTTATTCTTAGCTACAAAAGTAATTTAAACATTCTAAATAAAACACTCCCATTCATTCATGTTTGTATTGCGTTAAAAAAACACGTGGATTTTTCCTTATTTGATTACATTTTCAGAAGGTTGTCTTTTCAAGATCCTAAGTTACGTACGTTAAGCAATAAAACACACAAGTGTATGGAGCAGTAAACGGATTGTTCTTCCCCCGGGACTACAGATGACGCCACACGTTGCGAGAGCGCTACGTTACTTGAAACCTCTTGGTTAATTCTGACAGCCTGGTACTTTTGGTTCCATATTTGGAACTTTCGATTTTTGTGTACGGATTTTGTTTTATTGTTGATTTATTATGGGGCGGTTCTTTTTTAAAATAGATAAATGCTTTTGAAAGACTGTATGTAAAAATGATTACTGATTAAATCTTATTTAAGAATTTAAAAAGTACCTACCACAAAAAAAAAAGTAATTAATTATTCGGTAAGTTTTATATGTAAGAAGTATTAATGACTATATATATTATTTTGTAGGATTGAAATTTGATTATTCTTGTTATTTGCAGCGCTTGTAATATTCAAATCGCGAGATAAGGATTAGATAATAATTATAAGTGAAATAAGTAGCGCCACACAGCTCGCTCCCATTAGCATTACAAAACGCGCACCGTGAGATATGGGTCGCAGTCGCCGCACCGCTTAGCAATTACTCTACGCAATGTATAATTGTTTAATTTGGGATTACCCTTTTATGTTACTTATCGTTTAGCAGAAGATTTGTATTTGGATTATCAGAATTAAGAAAAGAATACACTAAATATGCAATTTAAATAGATAATTACACATTGTCACCGTAAAGTCACAGTAGAGTATAAACAGATAGAATTTTAGGTAATAACTTATATATATAAACCATAGAAACTTTTATCTTTTTTCCACATACACCGTATTTCGAAGCAGTTTCTAATTAAAATTAATGGTAAAATGCATAATGGTAGTTAGCGCCAGAGAGACCGCCTAAACAAGTCGTCTACTAGGAGTTCACGACTTCTTCAGAGTTATCGGAAATCAACCAGTATGTGCAGATCTCCAGTGTGGCTACCGTTTCTCTTTGTTGGAGCGCACGTTTAGAACGCATCGGGGGGCAGGGGAGGTTAGATTGATTGGTCGGTGGGAAGGGAATGCCTGGCGAGTCGGCCCGCCCCCCAACGACACCTAGCGTGAACGCCTTGTTGTTATGCGCGCCTAGTACTTTTGCCTTTACTCCGCTAACTGTGGTTTCGATAAGTCCGATGTAAGCGTATGCTGCATCGGTTGGATAATCCAATAGATAAATCCGGCCCTGAATAAATGAACTTCTGTCAACTTTCGTTTGTTAATGCATCACGTACACTATTCTCTTGATTGATATCAATTCGACAGTTCTATGGAGCAAACAAATGACATAAAATCAATTTAAAAATTAAAAAATCGATTCGAACATCAATCTCTCGCACGGGTGATCGTCGACAGATGACAGACGGTTAGAACTGATTAGCGAAGAGGATGGACAGTTTGTCCACTAATCAGTGAATTTATCGTTCAGACACTAGTTCGTTAGTTGTCGGTGATATCAAAGGCTTCCCAGGGATCACGACTAAAATGTTCACGAAGCAGGTTTTCGAGAAAATCGCTCGTAAAGGGGCACGATTATGAAGGACCATTACCCGAATGCTGATGAAATGTAAGAAACGATTGTGTCGCCGAAAGAATTTTAATACATCCTAACTTTAAGATATCATTTTCAAAGCTCAAAACCATAATCAAATATAATCTAAGGAGACTTCCAAAATTATAACCAAACAATTTTGAAGAATAAAAATATAGTGAGTAATTAGTGTAAGAAAATTACCTTTGAAGTTTAAAGTCTGCGCAAGTATCCGAAAATTTTAATTAAAGAAGATCTCCGTGTAATTACCCTGGAGGCGCGTACGTTAAGCGACTCGAGTTCCCAAAACTTTTGTTCAGATATCATTCTTATTCTTACAGTAGTAAGGACTAATTTACAAAAACTTTTGTTGATCGGGTTTTAGAGTAGGGCCATCGAAGCGCCGTACATAAGCGCCCGTAATTTACCAAATGGGTATATAAATAATGTTTAAAAGCGTGTAAATTATTTTTTTGTTTCAACTGTGCAATTAAAATGAAAAATTGTTTTGTAACTGTTAACAGTCGCAAGAAGCACGTGACATTTAGTTTTTACTTTGTATAGTTTAATGACGATTCACCAATCAATAAACTCATTAAAACATATGTGAAATGTTTGTCAGAGAACTAAAAAAGAAACCATTAATCTTCTAATTGAATTTTGGTACTTTTGAAACTCATTTGTTATTTCAAGTGAATCGTGTTCGAAATGTGAATTCATGTTGCAGCTACTAAAATTCGGATCATATAAAAAATTCCTTTCAAAGTGACCAGCACATTACACTTGCAGATAGATCCAGTCATTATCGCTTGTAATGAGCTCGTTTGGATAATACTCCAATATTCCAGTATAAAGCGTAACCCAAGTTATAATTTATATTAATTAAAAAATTATAGTGATTTACTTTTTCGTCTTATTGTCTGCACAAAGTTTGTGGCCAATGATGTTACATATCTTATATTTGTAAAGATATTGGTTATTTGGTTGTATATTATAAACAATGTTCTTGGATGATTATTATATAGATATATTATAAACAATTTCCAGATAGTGTGATAAAGTAATTCGGTAAAGTTGATGTTTCGAATTATAAACTTTGTAAGTGCGTAAAGTGTGACAGGTAGGAGCCGGTTCTCGAGTACGGCGTCGATGCCGTGGGATAAATTTGTGACAACGTTTCTTCGACGAATTTCTGCATTTATTTCCTTTCTTAGACAATTGGTTGCAATCTGATGCAATAAGAAATGAAATTCCAGCGTGTCGAACGAAATCTATTAATATTAATTAGATGATTATTTGTATCAAAATGTATAGCGTATACTTGAAGCGACTATAAATAAACATAAATTTGTAATTATTTTATATAGATATTAATGGTGTAACTTACTTGCGCACGCGAGGGAGTTATGTCTATAATTCTTCCAAACCGCACTTTTAATGTCAGACCGAGAAATTTATTCGCAGTACTGAGAAAGAGTACATAATTACTGTAATCCCTTAATGTGTAAGATAAATTACGGTTAACACATAGGTTTTATGAGTCCTAGTAGCAGACACCTGCGGGTACCAGTTCTATCAAAACGGTCCTTCGGTTCGCATCATAACATGTCTCAGTGTCCATTTTAAATGTGAACGGGTGATAAATTTGATCGAGATTCGAAGTTGTTTTTTTATTATAAATCTATATTTCAGCAAATATACATATTTGTAATGTAAAATGTATTCAAGTTAAAACTATTAATAATTCAATTTTTTTTTCACGAACTACGTCACCTACTACAAATCAGTGTGCGACGTCTGGTTATAGCGTCTGTTGAGGGTCGTCCATAGCGTCCCTTGATCTGGCGTTTCTTCAAAATATCAGAACGTAGCCAGCGGGGCCCCATCCATAATGTATTGACATCGTGAATGTCATACATAAAACATGAACGAGTAACTTTTTATTTGATTGCCGCTTGAGCACAGCGACGCGTTGTTTTTTCGTCAATTAAAAACTCTACCAAACATCCACATTTCGGTGGGAAAGCTTGAGTTTCGTCAGCGTTGTCATGCAATTGAACCACCGAAGTGTTTTTGTGATCATTGTTTCCCGGAACGAGCAGGGTTCTGATGTGAAATGGAATTCACCACGGACGTCGCGTGCTACAGACTTCAAATGTCATATGTTTTTTTGGCAACCTTGATCGATAACCCAAGGCTGGAAGTTGTAAGTTCTGCTCGATGTATGTGCCTGACAGCGGTATTAAATATAAAGATTTGTTTTTCGGGCGCTTTGAAGTTCAAATAGTAAACGCAAAATCAACCGATCGCTTTGTAGGCAGTATTCGACTTAGTGTTGGGATGCTCGCCCACGCGAGTGGTCGTGTAGATTTAAGCTACAAAGGCACAAAGTCATCACGTGCGCGCCCACGTGACGCCTACCGATGCGATTGCGTTGCGAAAAAAACAAATCTCTTTACATAATTCCACTTGTAACCTTGAAATTTAATACCTCCATTAAATTAGAACATGTGGGTTCCAGGGACTCTAATTCGTTTAATAAAACTAATTTATATTTTAAAGTCGTGTATAAGACTTACAATAATGCGCGTATGAAATCTTTCCAGATATTGCGCCTTCAAACATTCATTAAGAACATATCTAGAGAAAAAATGTAGAGTGACCTACTGACGATATAACGACCATAAAACTGGTCGTAATTGTGAATAATAAACGGTGCGTTGCAAGCCCAGTAATGAACCATTCGGGTAATCTCAATAATTCTCGTGTCGCGTGTTAGTCGTTAATTAAGCTATTTGTCAGGTGCCAGGACAATTTACATTTCTCCGGGAGTCCTGGGGAATCGCTGTGGGTCGAGAGCATGGAAACGACGTATTATTATCCTTTTAGGGAGGGCGGCATCTCTTAGAGGCGCTTGGTTTCAACCGAACCTTTTATTGGAACCACTTGTGTTTATTTGCACAGACGTCTGAATTGTCCAGTAAATAAGGTTAGCGAAATATGTCTTCTGGCCCTTAGTGTAATATAGTACCATTTGCATATGACAGTGAATTATTTATATATAAGTCTTTTGAAAGTTTTGTATTTAAAGTAAATAGTATTCTAAACTGTAGGTAAAAGGAAACTTAATACTCTGGGATAACTAAGAGGGTACATCGGCATTAACATATAACCAGTTGGCACAGGTTTTCAGACAGAAGTATAAAAATGTCTTCCCAGTAGCACAATTCATGGGAACACGTTCTGGTCTAAGACAGCCCATCAAGTTGGTTCAGTCTGCAGGTGAAATGTATTGACAGCTTGTCTTCCTTGATGCATATCGGTGTGATGGTATCTAATATGCGGCGCGTTAGTCGGCTCCTCTTACTTTCGGACCCGTTGCATTGTGGAGATTACAGATAATGCCTGTTTATTTAGTTCTGAAATTTATTCAGCCATAAGATACCATTAAGAAAAGAATTATTAACAGTCGGACAGGTTTACGTTCATAAGCTCAGGTAATAGCTTGTTAAGTTATAGTTGTTTTTTTGGTGTTCCACTAATGAATTAAATGTAAATATATTTAATAAATTCGTCTTTATGTTGTACCGCTACCTACACTCCGTCGCTCGAGGCAGTAACTGCGATCTGGACCGACTAAGGTCGAGTCTGTAGATAATTGGACGTAGTTTAACACTCCTTAATGTTTCTCAATGAACTTCATAAATCAGGGTCAAGTTAGCGCCCACAAAATGATAGTCTGCGTGGACAACATTCGATAAATGGTAATAGGCGTGCAGGAAACTTATGGAAGTTGGTCAGCTGACACAATGAATTAAGAGCATACTTGAACGCTCATTCATAAAGTAATCTTAGTTGTTTATGAATGAAATGGTAACTACCTTATAAACGTGCAATTATCGGCACAGCGGCTATTGATAGCAATTCGATCACATTAAATTTGCATGTGACACTCGGTTTAATCTTATAACTATGCTGCGCACACGCAGAAGGTATTGCTCTATTGAATCGGTATTAGCCATTGTTCTGTAGATAGGCTATTATCGGCTTAAGATTCCATTGTTATGTTATTATATTAGACCTCTTAATTTGATCCTTACATTATTTAAATTTTATTTTTATTTTAATTGCTAGGAGACGTTTTAATTTTATAATTTGTATTGTATATTTTTTAAAACAAAACAGCTTGTGCAATATTGTTAATTACAAACATCTTTCGAAATTTAATTTGGGTGACATAATTTATATATTTTTTCAGAACTTATGTACGTAATTAAGTTATCATATAAACGATTTAATTATATTTTAAAGCCTTTCACGATACCGCAGTTTTATCTTGTTCCTTTCACAAAACACTTATATTAAATGAGTTAAAGTTGTTATTCTTGGACGCAATTCATTGGCTACCGGAGTTACGAGAATGCTCTGGTTACAGTGGTCGGTAATTGTTATTTAAGTGTCGCTTAAATTAATCGTTCTAGTCGTCGGTCAGCCTCTGGCTACTATCGAGGCGCCTGGTATCGCTTACTTTTCGATTATATGTTTATGGTCTTTAAATTTCACATATTTTTCTTAAGGTATCGCGTCACTTTAAAAGCCTAGATAGTTTCTGTATGTTTTTTAAACGCATGTATCATATGTAATTTACATATTGTACCGCTACGCAAGGAAAGATTCGCGGACTGGTTCATACTGAATTATTGCTTTTTTTCTGTAATCAAGTTTGCGGCTGCTTTTGACGAGCTCAAAACAAACAAGATGTGTTCCGACTGCTTTAAGTTTGCCGTTTCAGTTCAACGTTATGGACTTTAAGAATTTCGTAAAATGGGCTCCAAATAAGTACCTACAAGTGTGCTTATGTCGAACCTTTTCTTGTTGTTTTATCGTGATTAAACGTGTGGCTTCCGATGTTGTAGTGAGAGATAATGAAGACTGACGAGTGCTTTCACTTTTTGATCATTACGGATATCTCGATTGGTTTAATGGGAATGAGGGATTGGCGACCTCTGCGAGATACGTTTGGAATTCTTTACTTAATTATTGGAGGGTACTCAGTAAAAGATTTCGCGGAACGAAAATTATTAGTCTTCGTTTAGCTAATGGAGTTATTATATTCAGAAACGTTGAGTTCATGTTACATTTTAATTGCAGGTTACCGAGGTATTTAAGTCAGTTCGGAGTTTTAAACATTTTTATTATAAATTTCCAGTAGTTGAACAATAAGAATATATTATTTATAAAAATTATGTACATTATAATTTATTTTTTTGTAATTTATTATACGAATTCTTACTTGAAGATACAATAACGTTAAGATAGCGAACTGTCAAACAAAGCCACGTGGCTCGCCCGAACAAGCAGAAGGCTCGTTTAAACCTTTTACGATTAATCCACTCGACAACCGCTCACAAATATGGCAACCTGGCCTTTACAACCTGTTTTTGGGGTTTCCTCGGTCCCTAGTGTTATATTATTTCGTATTTGGTAGATACGCGTGCCACGTGGTTGAATTTGTTCCTCTATGGGAATGTGTATAATGATTGTTAATTTTGTGAACCGAGGATTGGTTTGCATTATTCATAACATGATGTTTATATCTACATAGCAATGATTATTGTAAATTAATCTGGTTCTTCATTTGGTAGTTAAATCTAACACTATATACTGTAAGATTTACTTACAGTATAATTAAACTGTTATGTGGCAGTCGAAGGATAAAGTAAAAGATGGATTTTTAAACAAATATTTTATTTTTTTATTTAATTCAAATTTAAAACCACATTGCTAGTCTAACGAGCCCTTATCTTAAAAATACAATCGTGATGTAACTGGTTATTGAATTAGATGTTGTTCCTGAACACAAACATGTTGTAAATGAGCCAGTACATTGCCAGATTTGATATCAACTACGATTACCATTCATTAGAATAGCGGTCATAGATACAGATAATTTGAGATTAAAGATATATTTACTTTAAAATCGAAAAATATTACTATCAATTAGTAAAGTTAATAATAATTGCCTTTGTTTTGTGAATACTTATAATTAGCAGAGCAGTTTTCCTCTGTTGTCGCATTTAATGTTTTCTGGATCTGGTTTACGATTATTGTTAAACATCTTTAATTGCGATACGTAGCGAGTGTCTTGATAATCAGTTAGAGTTTCTTGTTTGTTAAGTTGTGTTGAACGACTTCAATTTAACGCCTCGAGCGCAGTTTGCATTTCATTAGAGGTACGTGTTTATAAATGACCATTTGATACTCAAATTAAATACACATTAGGATATATATTTATTATTTTGCTTGGCCAATTTAAAAGATATACAGCTGAATATTTGAATTATATTTTAAGATACAAGCTTTGATATATTTTATCATTTATGAATTTGAAAGGAATTAAGATATTGTTAAATTACTCAAATTTAATGGAAAGGGTCTTCAAAGGCAATATTTAGTTAAAATGTCGGAACAGGATCGATGTAAAGTGGCGTTAGTTAATAAACTTAAAGGTCTGTGAAGGGACGCCTTTGTATTATAATTCCTTTACAATTGTGACTGGGGACCAGTTATATCATTAATGTATTATAAATTTATACTTTGGTGTTTGATATTGTCTATAAACATGTTATTATTTATTATAATAACAACAACAGCTTATTTACGTCATAAATAAATATACCTACCATTAAAAAACTCTCCTGTTAAAGACTATAAAATATAAATTGAAAACGTCGAAGCTTGTAGATCGGTAGCTCAATTGTTAGATTGACGGGCCGATTTCATGGGACAGTCGTGGGATCAAATCCTGGTCATATCGATTATTTTTTTATTTTAATATTTATTTTAAAATGGACGTTAAGACTGCCTCTTCACCACGAGGTTGAATTCTCTGGGCGCCGCATTGGTTTTCAAAAGTCGAGTTAAACAGAGGTGCAATTAAGGACTATTTACTGGACATTAATTTTTGGCAATAAAAGACAAGCACTCCAGAAATGTTCGGCACGTTCGCGGTTGGAAGCTCCGTGGGAACAGCGGCAGCCTTTGTACTGCATTGTACTTGCAATTAGCAATTTTTTGGAGGACCATGTTACGATTGTAAAGGACTTGTCGGTCCTGATGCGGCTGTCACTTATGTTTTTAAATAATTTCTACGTTTACTTAAATGTCGTTAAAATTATTGAATTAAATTTAAAGTTAAATCGAAGACACGATATCAACTCTGATTCTTTAGTGATTATTAACGCGTGAATAATGTGAGTGACGGCTTTCGTCATCAGTTGTTCGTTTTAAATTACATCTTTTTCGTATTCAGTTTTTATTATTTTAAGGACAATGACATTGATTTGAATGAGTGTATAATAAGACTCGTTAAATATAAGAAATATACAATGTTCAGAATAACTACTTTAAAAATAAATACTAATTAAAAATATTAAACTATATAGTACTGATGGTATAAATAATATTCATGTCATTTATAATGATATTTTTTTCCTTCCTATCAATAACCTCATTGCAACACAACTCTTTGTCATTGGTTACAACAGTTCCGAGAACATTTAACATTTTTATTTAAAGCGTCTCATCTCGATCGTCTTTCCCAGCGCTAACTAGATGATTATCTTGTTTATAGAGCTATTAGCTATCGTACTATCGGATTCTGTATCTCATCTCGGCAAAAAGTGCCGTTTTCATCGCCCGACGTTCACCGCGGCTCCGACACAAGCGCCAGGCATAACTTGAGGGTTAATGATTTTTAATAATTTTTTTTTTACTATTACTACAACTACTATAATATATAGCATGCACGTAAATATATCTTTGGTTCGTAAGTACATGATAAATGTGATTAATATAATTATTTAAAAAACACAGACGATCAATTTTTTTTAATTTTTATTTATTATTACTAGTGACATTAAATTTAAATTATTAATTACTTAATTTATATACATTATTAACATGTAATATTCTAACATTATTATAATTATTTTATAGTTTCTGTTTATTGGTACGCAATATAAAATATTTATTATTATTATTATTATTATTCGTATAAAATAAATAAAATTTTAACTACATAACATTAAGATATAAAAGAAATATAAGTAAATTATTAAACAAGTGTAAATGCCTTTATTTTATATTAAATATTTTGCAATCAATTTCAAACAAGTTTTGACATAATCTGTATTAATTATAGATTATGACAGTAATATCTTTTAAGGACATACTTAATTTGATGATTAAGTTTGTAAAAGCAGTCCGGTAACTCGTGCGGCGTTAATATTCAATTATGGAGGTTCGCGATACTTTTATTTTAATAAAGTATAGCAACCAGTGTATGTAAGGCATAATATTTTAAATGAAGTAGAGAAGAAATAGTTTCTCTAGTCTTATTGGTTCTTTGTTTTGCCTCAATTGTTCTTTTTCGTTTTGTTTTCTTTTAATAAAAAGTTGACTTGAATCATTTTTTACAATTCCATGATCCTAATTGTTATAAGTGTTTTAAAGTTGTTATTAATATATTGGAATTAAGTAAAAGATCAAAACGCTACTCTTGCGCCTTTTTTTATTTATTCAGTAATAAGTAGGGATAAGTAGGTACCTACTACCCTCATTACTATTTTACCCCAGCTGTAGGTAGATATTTCATGACTATCTTGTATTATATATCTTCTCTTGCACCGAGATACAAGCCTTTTGATTTGATGAATTATGCCGATTTCGGGGTACGATGGTGCGCACGCGCAGCAGCAACGGGTTCCTTTGATTTCTTGCACCTGATACTACAATCACTTTTTGACTTAACTGGTTCACTTGTCGGATAATTTTTCAAAAACTAAATCTGACATCAATTAAGGTGTACTCAATTGTGTATTTTATTACTTAGCTGTAAGTGCGTCTGTCCCACCACCAATAGATTTGATTCGTTGGTAAATCTGGAAGTGTTGCTGTCAATCACTAGGACATTTATAATTATATTTTCTTAAACGGATTAAATTGCGTCATCACTAAGAATTAGCCTAATGATTACATCGAAGGCGCCGCTATGAGTGGTGGTGAAAGTAACACCCTGGTACATGTGAAGTTTTGAAGGTACCATTTATTTTTAATCATATTACCAGGAAGAGTTCTGTAAATATAACTGTATAATATTTACGTAAAGTGTTAACCATTATTATATATTATTTGTCTTGTGTTTAAAAGGACTTATTGTTAAGAATAGTTTGATCTTGACTCTGTTATAAATAACTAATCTCTCTCTCGTATTAATATTTTGATTTTAATAAATCATTTTACGTACCGATTTATAATATATATTCTTACAAATTATGTTACATTCAGTTGAATTTTTACGTATTTTTAATGCTTTGTAAGTTTTAAAATTATTGCCTACAAATTGATGCTATCACCGATTATTGAATAACACTTACTCTTATTAATTTATTACCTTTAAACGTAATACAACATGGAGGTAGTAAAAATTGAAGTAAAAGTCGCACCTCAGATTTATTACATCCAAAATTTTATCGCGTTTTCTGATTGACACTGACAACGCTCGTGTTATATTTATAGTTAAATGACAAATAGTTATTTAAATTATAAAATATTTAAGAATAAAAAAAAATGTTCTTTATAATGAAAACTATTAAAACATTCTGAGACTCGAGATAATGTGATTCATTTAATGATTTCTTTTGTACATATATTTTTATACAATTGTTAAGAAATTCGGTTTGCGAACTTTCACCTTGTTCGATGTCAGCTAAATTTATACCATCGAGGCATACGTCAATCAGTCTGATAATTTCAGAATTCGCTACTTATTTTTCTTGTAATGTAACGATTTTAAGTATGTTATTAATTCTACCGTTACAGTCATTGATAATTACTTAAAATTATTTATATTATATATATTTTACATTTACTTAAACCAAAAAACTTGTCATCCATAAGTAAGTCAGTCGATTAAGTTTGTAGAAAATGCTTTTAGTTGTATTTTGTCAAATGATAAAAATTGGTGTCAGTATAAATTCCAGATCACTTCTGGAAGTATCTTACAAAGGGCTTCAGTAATTGGATGCCATTTCAAGCATTCAATCAGGGAGATGCCATAGCGGTAAAAAATATTAAACTTTGCAATTTTTTATGTCGGCTGCTTGCGAAAATTTCTCAGAGGTCTCGTTAATCATATTAACAACTAAACTCATTATAGGTGCATTTGTAATTGTCATTTTCGGGTGAATACAATCAAACTAGTGACTGTATGTCGTATTACATTAGTTTAAGGTTTATTTTAGGGTGTTTATAAAAATCGATCACAAATATATTGAGCTAATTACTACAACATCCATCATTGCATGGATCAGAGACATGGCGGGTGCTGTACTTGACTTCGAAGTAATTACAATCTTACGTGTTGACAGATTGAGTTTAAAATATGTTGTAAATAAATTCAATTACCTCCAGATGGCATAACGATGATATATATATTTTAAGTTTCTTTTACACGTCTTATCCGACATATTTAATAATCTACAAAGATACATGTTAATACTCCTGGTGTCTATTGATATATTATCTAGCGAGACAGGTCAGTGTTACCTCTCTTATTATTATTTAAGTCATTTATTAAAGTCATTTATTAAAGTCATAAGTGTAATATATTTATAATTAAACAAGTTTGTAGATGTAATGATAGTGTCTTCAAATACCACTTGTTCTAACACGTTCGAATTTAAATATTTTTGTAGGTTATACACAAATTATTACTAAAAATAAATGAAATGAATAAATCAAATAAAGTTTAATGACTGACAGTCTGTTTGTTTATCTGATCTAGACAAGATTTTAATAAATAATTATTTTTACATTTAAAGTTATAATGGATTTTTTATAATGCTGTTTAATGTTACCGAAAATAAGATGTTTTTATAATTAATATACCTATAAATTTGATTATAGTCATGTAACTTTGTCGAATATCACCATGATGAGGAATTATTTAATATTGTTTATTTCGACAACAGAGTTATTTTAATTTCAGAGAATATGATGGAAAATAAAAACATTTTATATTATCATTAACCACGTTTAAAATAAAAATATATCGAAAATCATTTATTAATATATTATATACACTAGTAATAGTCAACTACTTCACCACGTGAGATCTAATTAAAGAGATCTTATCCTTGTTTACCTTAACTCCTGAGTTTACATTTTGCTTAACGTCAGTTTAACAGGTGACTACTGAAGCTACCGCCATTTTTTGATCTGACTTTAAGTTCATTTGAGACGTATTTTAAAGTCCAAAACGGCCTGTCAAGTGCATGTTTAAATTGTGTAGGTGGCGCTAGTGGGTGTGATAATTCTAATGTCAAATATAAAGAAAGCCGTGAGAGAGTGATATTACTACCAAAAGTGAAGTTGGGCTTAAGTGTATTAGCGTGGGAGAGTTCGGATATATATGGACTAATTCACTTTTATATAGGAATAATTGCATTTTTATTATTCAATGATACTTGTTAATATACTTGGCGATAATAACATATTTCATGCCATAATGGCTGAGATGCAATCATTATTTGAAAGCTGACCTACTCGAGAGATGAAATAAATTTACTAGAATATGTCATTGTGAATGTAAAGTTTATGTAAATTTGAATAGAAACCAGTTTTCACACAAATGTTCACAAAACCGTCCCATATGTTACAGTTAATTATCTTAAACTAATTCTTAAATATATTTTTTGCAGGCATACGAGTTGTCGACTCTGACGGGTACACAAGTAATGTTGCTAGTCGCTTCGGAAACCGGCCATGTATACACATTTGCTACGCGGAAACTTCAGCCAATGATCACATCAGATTCCGGGAAGAGGTTAATACAGACCTGCCTCAACTCGCCGGATCCTCCAACCACCAGCGAGCAGAGAATGGCTGCTACCGGCTTCGAAGAGACAGAGCTCACGTATAACGTTGTAGACGACGATATGAAGGTGAGGCAATTGGCGTACGCGGGTTCCGGGCAATATCCCATAGAACATCACCCGGGTTTGGCCCCGTCACCACTACAGCAGTACCATCAGCACCCTCCATGCCCCTCGCCCATTCCCCTGGGCTCGTTAGGACAGCCCTACTCCCACGCTCATCTATCTCACCCCCACATGTCCCACCATCCGCAGCGGTAGTTCAGAGAGCAATAGAGCCGTCCAGCTATTTAATTGGCGTTAATATAATTCGTTCCCTTTTATTATTGAAACGATTTGTATCGGGATAGTCACGTTCTAGTTTAGCTTTATACAGATATAATAGATGATAGCATACCAAGTAATTATTTTTATATATTTTTACAACTATCAAACTGTTGGTGATGATACATTTGTGAGGATTGGAGTTGAAATTTACATATTAGTTACAAAAATTCAATGAATAATATATAATTATGCTAACATAGCACAAAAAAGGGATAATAAATTGACTGGTTGGTCATAATTTTTTGTAAATCGAAATAATCTGATATTAAATGTATTTTAAAATAATAAATCATTTTCCTTATATATCAATGGATTCGATGATAGACGTTCAAACGGTGTCGAAAACGATAGATCGGTTCAGTGGCAAGTAATCACGTTTCAAATCCATTTGTAATTAACGTCAAAAACCGGTTATAGGTTTCTGAACGAAGCTTCCGAAGTGGGAGCCGTTTCGTGTGTAACTATTGATTCGTTATTATGAATGAATCGGGTCTTTCATTCTCAGGCGTAGTAATCGAGTCGATTCATGCGTGCATAGATAATGACTGGCTTCTGAACGTTCCTCCAGGTGCTTTTGAAAGAATAGGACTTATATTGATTATCGATTGTACATTTCGTAATAATAGTAGTTTATTCAAATCAATAAACAAAACTAAAACCATCGAATTTTTTTGGAAATCATAATAGTTAGATTTTATTTGCGTGCTATGATGGATTTTTTTTATACTTAATAATATTATTTTCTGTGTATCGTTTTTAATATTACTATAAATATTAATAATGGTCAGTTAGGTCAGTAGACAGGTGTTAGACATTTTTTCAAGTGTTCAACATTTTTTCAAGTGTTCAACATTTTTATAAAACAAAGTTTATTTAGTTCATATTCTATGTTGTGATGTTCAATTTATAATCTTATCGCTTGCATATATTGCAGCAACTATTAATTCTAAGCTCGGTAGCTCTTACTAACAAATCGATTACTTCGTCCGATTAATCCTGTCTTCATTTACATAGTGATTTTTATTTGGACGATATCCGGCACCCACTGTGACTTCGTTCGAACTTCGAATTGCTTGTCAGCTTTGATATGTTGAAATCGATTACGTCGGCCTTCTCGTTGCAAACTCGATGATCATAATCTCTTACTGGGATGACTCCTCTTGACGTTCGAACATCATGTCTGTGGTACATGAATGCTCATTGTTCACGCGTTCTTGATAAATCTATGATTAAAATATTCACATAGTAATTATGATTTACACCGATAACTAACACTCGTGACTTTTTTTTCTGAACTATTCAGTACTAAGTTCTTATCCGCTATCTTGTTCTAAATGGCTGCTATTTTACTTTTGTATACGCGTTTTCTCTTGTCATAATAATTTGTGATTCCCATAAATTTGATTGTTTAAGTATTCTTTCCGTGATACGCTAGAACTATGATTTGAATATAAATAGTATTAGCCGAGTTGTGCAGGTTTTGTTTTTAAGATGGCCTCGTAGGATGCAGATGCATGAATTAGCGGTATAAATATGGAATTCGGTCAGTGCCCTCGCTCAAAACAGATCTCCTAATCTCGCATTCTTCGACCTGCCAGTGTTTCGTAACATTATAAGATTTCACTTTCAGTTTGTTACATCGTTGTTCCTTTTAATTCAAAATATATTAGGATTCAATTCTAAATTTATTTGTAAGTACAAGGCACGTATTTTTTGATAACTATCATATTTTGTATCACATTTCTAATAGCAATGACTCACTGAGCTCGGTTTAATAAAGTATTCCGCTTGGTTCTGACGAGACACGTCTATTCTAGACCTACTCGTTATGTGTCTCGCACCTCCCTATATTAACTTATCAATACCATTGTTTTGATAAACGCCCGGCCAATTTTTGTTGACTCATCTTATTGTGTAGCGTAATTGTCGGTGCATAAGCCGATTGCTCAAGTCTGATGTGATACAACAATAAAGCTAATTTGACTAATAGGTGCCTTGTAATCGTCACCGCGTGTGGTTTAAGGATTATATACAACATTATTCTACCCTATGTAACTTGGTTTTGGTAATGAGCGCCTCTCTAAAGCTATTGTTCTAGTTTCTATGTCTAATCTCCTAATCTTTATTTACTATTGTATGGTGTTTTAAAATTTTTAAGTGTTTCTTTTTATTTTGTTTGTCGTTATGAAAACCTTTAGATATCGTAAATATTGGCAACTAATAATTATTATTATTTATACCATATAACTTTTTCTGAATCATTTGATATGATCATTATATTATTATTCTACGCTTGAAGACACCAATTTGTTTTTAATTGTATAATGTTTGCTAAAATCACCGACGTTGTAATGAGCATGTCCGCAGTCTGAAATTATAAGGAGACGTACAAGAGATTAAGTACCTTACTGTAGATACGACATAAGAGAAATAATCGATAAAATGCATCATCGTATCGCTATTCGTTGTACAAATTAAGATATTTGAGCGAACTTAATTTGGATGGTTCTTACGGCTGGTTTGCGCCGTCATCTTGTTAATGGTTCTGGGAATCATTCTTCATCAAAATTAATAAGACTAGATATTATAACTAATTAAGCAAAAGAAAGTGAAAATTCAAATTAAAAATGATCTAAACTATCATACAAATCTGTTTAGGCTCATAAAACCTGTCTATTCTCATGGTATTGCACAATGAAACCATATATAGGTCATTGAGAGTAGAATGCGCCGGAGTTGTTTGATGAGTGATTCCGCATCGGCGTTATTTTGAGGCGCGGTCGGCCACGGAACACGGTATTATTTTAGGAGCTTTCGTCCACTCCTTGTACTATTACGGCAGACCGGCGCTCGCGGTTCTGTTGCATAATTCAGACACGAGCCCTGCCGTTTGCATTCCGATACTTGATATGTGCTTTCACATGTATTTATGTACGAGATTTTGTGTCTTCGTAATGTTTGTCGAATAAATAAATTGTGTAGCCACAAATACAATGGGGCAAGCCAGCGTCCCTCGTTACGTCGGCGAATGTAAAGTCCGAGTTCGCTTCTTGGGTCGCCAGATTGTCAGCATTTGAGATATTTTGCGGCAGTTGATGGGACCGCTTATATTGTTGTTCAGACCTTCGTTACATCAGCAGTTCATGCCGGATTTACAAATTGTCGTAAACGGGTTTCGTGCTCGGTGAATTAATCATCGTATTGTATTTATTGTTCAAATATTATAGTCGTAAATAAAAGAATTAAAATACGTTTATTGTTTGATATTTTATAAATTGCTTTTTGTAATACCCAATTTATGTAGACATAAAATTAAGATCCATTAATCCGAAATTCCAGCATCATTATCTAGGTTTTCTATCAAACACAATTCCACTGGCATCTCGGTTACCGCAATTCTAATGATTTGCAGCGGAGGTCCTTCTTTGTATGCAGTAGGCATCATGACGAGTTTTGTATGCAAGGTGCAACTGCGCTATCCCGTGCCCATCGGATCCAGAAACTTCCGCGAGTGACCGTCCTGATTGCTCTAATTGAAATTTATTCGCTACCTTCCAGAATGCGACCCTATTTCATACATTTTATTCCTGCCTACGCTTAATTTGATAACATTAATGAATAGGTTTATACAATTATCGAAGACATGACTTTCATTATAGATTGTTTGCTCTCCGATAGCTCGCCCTTTGTATCATTTCGATCGTTGATTATGTATTTAGTTGTCCATTTAAAAATATTTGATAAAGATTCTATGAATAATTGCTGTAGATTGAGTCATTCAACTCTAGTTCAAATTATTATCAAATTAAATTCGTTCATTTTAAATCCTGGTATTTGATAAGTTTGTAAAAAAAAAATAAACATAAATTATAAGTGCCATTTTAGGAACCTTTTACGTAGGTACGTGTTATTGTACGTACAGATGTGATGCGAATTCGGATCGATTGATTCTCCGAAACGGTGTCGGCCCACTTCCTAAAACTAGACTGGGAGACGCAGATGGTTAAAATTAGGCTCGCCGGGAATAGCGTAAACTGGGAGCGTGCCTCGTCACCGCGCGAACTCTCGCGGATATTGTGTTACATGATCTAATCAAATACCATTTATAAACGTTTTTAATGTATTCATATCAATTTAAAAAAAAGAACGAATTTTTAGAATTACTTTACAACTCCTTCAAGAGATTATTTCGAAATTCGAAATTTAAACGATTTTTTTGTATTAATTCCTCATCAAGGTCTGTATTTTTACCGTCCTTAAAATAACAATGTTTTCATTTCAACTAGACAAGTTATCTATGTGTCATCCGTTTTTGTTATCTTGCTGCTTTCCGGTATTTCAATATTATTCTTTAGTTTGTCTCACACTTGGGTTTCGTTTAGCAATATCATAATCATAATTTTTCATAGTGAGTTGATATTGAGCGTCACTTACTGTGAAAATAACGTTAGAGCTTTAGTTGAATCGCAGTTGAGCTTTGACCGTTATCTCGTGGGAAATGATTGTAGCAAGCCGGCGCTGCTTTGTTAGGATGATTGTCCACTACAGTGGTGTAGATGATGCGATAGGCTTTGCGTAGAGGCTGCGCGTGACAGCTATGGGAACAAAGCGGTGTGTGCACGCTTATTTAGATGATATTGTCATGCATTACAAAAGGGGTATGCTTAGTATCTGGCCTATTTTGACTCTAATACAATTTTCGTCGTATATATTTTAGCACACAATACAATTGTTTATTTTCATTCCTAAGTGATTACATACAAGTATTTGATTTTTTAGAAAAAGCAAGAAAAAAAAAGAAATCGGGTCACATAGAATGGAAAAGACGTTCACATTTCTCCAACTAGATGTTATTTTTTCTTCTCATTTTAGTAACCTGTGTATCACCTTACGAGTAATGTATTCTACATGCGTACACCGCTAACTCGAGGCCATTCAATTCTGAAAACAAATCGGTGTAACTACATCTATCCATCATACTTTTTCTATTGATCGTTACTTGAGCTTACACAAACAAAGCGCTTTCAAATGGTAATCCTTAGAACGTGCCATGAATTGGTTCCGCGGGACTTCGTGGGAAATGTCCTATCAGACTTAAAATTTCAATATGTTTTAGTTCACTATTTGCTAAAATGTAAAAGATTTATTATAATATCAGTTCTACTCTATTTAGCACCTTTTAGCATTTCAAACACATCTAGGATAGGTCTATTAATGAAATAGAGATTGAATATTTAAGTGTTTTTATTTAAAACAATTGACCTTATATGGCCACCTACATCTGGTGATATAAGTGCTTTACGTCACATGCGTAGGCGGCGTCCTTCCTAACGGTTGGCGCCGATCATCTAATGCCTTTCCTATCGATACAAGTACATGTATTGGATTCAATTTAACATATTGGGTCTCGTTAATCGGATCTGGTGAATGATAAAACAATTTGGATTTGTTCAGCGACGTCATATCATTTGCCAACATTGGTAATATAACAAATGAATAAAGAATTGTTTTTGAAATAGTAATTTAATGCAGGATATTTTAAACCTATACATAAAATGATATTAAAAATCAAGTTAAATCAAAACGTGGTCGTGATAAATCTTGTTACTGAGTTAACAAATAGCGCACGCGCCGTCATAGTTGATTTATAGAATTAATATGTTTTAGAAATTTCAATTAAAGCTTTTTAGTTTACATTCAGATTATTAAATCTTTATATCGGTGTGATCAAAGAATAATAAATATTGATACTAGAATATGTAAACGTACTCTAGCACTGTTTTATTGTTTGATATGCCGATGACAAACAAAAAGGTCGTTGAAGAGGTAGATTACGATTTAAAAGTTTATTTAGTGACATACTTAATAAACAGTAAAAACGAACGGATCAATGGACCTCATATTTTATATTCGAATATTTTTTTATTTAAATTTATCAGATAATTTCCTTGATTATTATTCATTTTATTTTATTACTTTATATATTCATAATTGCTGCAGCGATTACTTGCCATAACGTGAATGGAATACCTAAATAGTTCTTTTTTTTATGAAATAACCAAAAATTTGGCAATGAATTTATTTTGTGTCAAATGTGTTCGAGTGTTGCGTCATTTGAATCGAAAGTGGTCATAAGCCTTGGCAATGTTGTATCAAGTTTTGTTGATCTGTGACACTGTGGAGATTGTCTTGTCTATTCCGTTCTTACTAGGGGCTATTTTGTTATGTTAAATAAAGATGCAAGATCTTCAATCTTAAGCTCTCACTTCCGTCCGCCTACGGGGGCACGAACGCCGCCCACGCAAGTACCTTAAAAATTGCAAATTCGTGTTCTTTTGTGTGACAATATTGCCAAAATTCTGGACCAATTTTTTTTTAATCTTATAAAAATATTCTGTTTTAGAAATTACATTGTTACACGATATTAAAGGTATAACAATATTGTCCTATCAGATGAAATCACTACAGTAGGACTAAGGAATAACTTCAATTATTTATATCCCAAGGATACATCAGAATTTGAGGAGCAATGTCTGTAGAAGTGTTTCCACCATTTAACTGTTGTCATGAAGATGACATCAACACGTAGGTGTCTCGCTATAAACAGCGATTGTAAGCATTTTTACCTCAAACAACCTTTTCAAATTGTTATCCTTAAGTTATGACTTCATTCAGATCCTTAGCGATATCCGATCTGTTTTATGCAATAACGGTAAACCGGCCACTTTTAAAAGTCATGGCCATCGTCTGTAACATTTTCGTTTAATGACAGTCGATGGGGACGCATCAAGCTTGTAATTCGTTGTACTTAATTTCGGAATCATTTTTAAATCTTGTTTATCTTTGCCTTTTGACATTTATATAAAAATATTATTTTGCTGAACACAAAACGCATGCATTATATTCCAATCCAGTCTCAGTTTTACTTTGGTTCATCTGAAAGCGGATATAAAGCAACTCAAATCCTCGTAAATGTACAAATCCCAAAGTCATTACAATAAAACCATCATAAATAGTTGACATCAGAAAGGAACAATACACGGTAGTCAACAGACAAGCAGAAATACAAACTAATACTGTATAAATGAACGTGACTCGATTTACCAAATCAAAAGAGACGCGAGGCTTAGCAAGCTAAAGCATTTTACATTTGCTATGTACATTTTGTTTATAATGCCGCGTATTTTTAAACGTAAGATTTTACTCTATTGCATTTTATTCAGTTAATTCTCAGGCCATTAATAAAGTGCCATCGTCTGTATAGGTGTTAAGTACAACGAGGTTTTCAAAGCATCGAATAGGTTATAAGTATATTCGCACATGTATCTTAATTCCCATTTGTTTTTAATCTTCCTCATCACCATTCATGTAATACATTGCGTCCCGCTGAATGATCTGGTGCTGCTACAGTGGTTTCAACATATTTTTAGGTGATCTCTTTACAATAATATTTTCTGAGTTATATATTTAATGTTAAATCTTAATATATTTTTATACTGTAGTTAATTATAGCGACACGTCCATTGGGCTGTCTGTTAATATTGATACCTGTATTGAAGTAACGTAACATTCCCAGTTTGCGCTTTAGTGTCTATAACAGTGTTTGTGATCCATCCGACGATTATTAGTTAAGGCATGATGTGTGTTTTTAAAAGACTTACTCATAAATATATAGTAAGTTAAAGCATCGACCGACACTTTATTAAGAAGCCTTTAATAATTACTGGTGCTATGTCCGCTTAATAAAATGTCGATCGATCCTAATATATTTGTGTCTAGTATTTTTGAGACTTTCGACGACTCAGAAATACTAGCGCGATGGTAACAAGAGATTTGACGTTAAAACATAATAATAAATTAATAATTTAGATCTTAAGTAATTAGTGATGTAACAATACGACGTAAATTAAAAGACTGTGGACCAGTGTCTAAGAGCCTTGCAAAATCAAGTGGAGGGTGAAATCCGTACTTAAAACTTGATGTGTCCGAACCAGTATTATTTCGCAATTGAGACGAGGATGAAGTTCAACTTTTATTAGCAGTGAGACCAAAAGAACATCAGCTTAAATTGTTCGACACAGGCCTTAACTGTACTTAAGTTAACCAATCACTAGTCCGCACGGTCATATCAATACTCAAAACTCATCTGTTTGATGTAATCGTTACTGAGCTGAGTAAGTCATGACAATAAGTGTTTCAATATCATTTTGATATTCTAAGAAATTTGAGTTTATACTATTCCAATATACTAGAGTAATATACCTAAGACATAGCGTAATGTTATTGTTGATATTTTATTTGCAATGTATACGATCGTGTAAATATTAAGGAAAAACCTTTTGAATGAGAAATTAACATTTAAAGTTTTTTGATATATATTAAATTTGATTGGTTCATACAACAAAAGTCCCATCAATTAGTGACGTTAAAAACATACATTTAAACTCGAAATTAAGTTTTCGACGGGCTTTCATTGCTTTTTGAACCGATTATTTATTGAGCGGTGATAAATGTATGAGCAATAATTCAATTCTCGTTTAAAAGGTTCTCCATGATCAGCTTTATGTATTATCCAATCAAGCGCCAGGATATTTGTATTGAGAGCTAATAATAATCAAACACTTAACAAATTTGTTTAATTTGGTTATTATTTGCATGTTTAATAATGTACTTAAAATTGTCATATGATGTCTTTAGACATGAAAAAATTTCCTGTGAAGTAAAAATGTCTTATTTATAAGACAATAAGTATTTAACTATTAAAAGTTTTAGAATGATATTTTTGAATGTACTGGGCATAATATTTTTGAATATTTATAGACTAAGTGGTTGTGAAAGCCAACTTGTAATAATAAATTATTGCGTCCACACTTATACAAGTGAAGTTATAAGACCAGTCGCTATTGAGGGTAGTTTGTAAAATTTTAAACTTCAGAAGTGACTTTAAAAACAATGTGATAGAAATAATACCTAAAGACGCTAGATCATTGTTACTGTAAAATACATTTTTGTAAATATGTACAATAAAGTAACGAAATAAGCAAGAATATTTTTAATATTAGATGCAATGTTGTACAATTTTCTATTTAAATATTTTTTGAAAGATTTAATCTACTCTATTTTTAATAATGACCTATTTTATCGTTTCGAATAATTTATAATGTGTACAATGTCGTAGACAAATGAAGGAAGACATTAAAGAAATTATAAAAAATAATAAAATGTTAAAAAAAATGGTGAGATTTTGTATTATAATTAGATATAAGAACACCCGACCTTCGCGATCACTATCGGACCTTTACGGAAAATATATCCTATATGAGGTCCCGTGTCGTAATTTTAAGTTTCATATTAATTGTTTTTGCATAAGATTATAAATTTTACAGTAATTAGCATCTAATTGGCAGTTTTAGTCAGTTCTGGAAACTTAATATGCGGCACCGTGAATCGATATGTGGTAGGGGTGGCGTCTGAGGGGCCCCGATTGAGATACTTCACTGTTCCATGGCATAACATCACTCGGCTTAAAGGCCTAAAGTCTTGTGATCGATTTCTGTGGAGTTTTGGTGTATTTTAATTTCGGACGCTACCAAATGGACCATACAGGATATTTTTCCTTTTAAGTTATTTGTCTTAAAACATTAGCTTGTTCCATACTTCATTTACTTCTCGATAATAAATTGGATGATTTAAAAGGATATGTCCGATAGTGTTTGGTTTTATCGATAATATAAATCGACTGATTCGACTTGCCTCGCCCGCCAGTGGGACGTCCCTCGGAGGGGTATTCTCGAAGTAGTCGTTAATAGTATTTTAAGTACGTCGATGCCAAAAGTTGGACAGCCTGTCCCTATAATTACTTTCGATTTTTGTGCAACGAATATTGCAATCAAAAACAAGCCATAATTGATCAGTAATCCACCTACGGGTTTTTCGCGGCTAAGGTGACAGTTTCAACTTTCTTTTGGTATCGACTTTTACCGTTTATAAATAGCCATAAACATTGCTCGATCGTAGCGTCTGAAAATAAAAGTGAATAGAACATTCAAGATAGAAGCCATCATGAAGGTAAGTGGTTGATCTTTATTACAATTTGTTTTTTTGTAACTGCTAACAAAATTAAAAAGTTTTTTGCCAATGTGTGTTTTTCGATGTGCTTTTTCAGATTTACTACGTACAGGTATCAATTCATATAAAGAATCGTCGAAAGAAATTTTATATTTAAATATTCAACGTTGGTCGAAATTGATAATATATAAACTTTACGAGAAAAGAAAACTTATTTAACTTTTATTGTTTATAATATTGAGAATGTTTTTGCAATATCAAATTTATTTGCAAAAAACATTGTCAACTGCGATTTAAAAATATAATTTGGAGTGATTTAAGCAATTCGAATAGGGTTTCTATATATACATATTTAGAACCCCTTGCTCTATTCAATAATTTTTCAAATTATTTAAATAATTATATTTGTATGCTTAAAGAACCTAGAACTTAAATCATTATCGACAAGGTGTCATCATCACAAATAAGCAGTTGCTACATCAATTGCACATCTTTTAAAATGAAATGTAATTTTATGGCTGGCATTTGTATTTAAATGAGAGCCGAGTACTTATTTTTCCACATTCGTTTAACCGTATATTAAAGCCGACACCAATATTATCAGCGGAGCTCGGGCTCAAAGTATCCGTTTAAAATATTGTGACGCTTCGTGAATAATCTCTACTACGTGTGCTTACTATATTATGCGCGCCAAAAATAAGGGAACCGTCTCTGTCCATACGTTGTTCCAGCATCCCAAACATTTCAATGAGGTTGGCAGTTCTCGCGTAACTGGTCCAGTAATTTCTCTCGATGATAGTCGTTTCAATGGTGCAGATTTACGACGGAACGTGGTGCAGTAGTTCATCTGTTTACAGTCTTTATTTGACCGTCCGTCGGTTTGTTCTAACTCCTATAAGTAATATGCAGATTGCTAGAATAATTCACAATAGCATTAAGATTGTAGGTGAGTATTAATTCCGTTCGAGACAGCTTGACGTGCCACTTATGGTTTAGAATGATTAATAATAGAAAATATGTCACATCTATATAAACAGTGAGCCATCTATTAAACTTGAATCAAGCAATATATAATTCTTCAATAAACATGAGTTACAGATCAGATAGTTCATATATCTAGTTTTTGCCATGTGTTATGTTCATTGTAACGTAACGCGGAACTATTTTATATCTGCTAGCAATTTGTATCTGACATTCTCGCACGTGGGTGCATTGCCAATCTTTCATATTTCAAATTGCTAATGGCATTGTTATTAAATGTTCGAATTGATTGGCGACTCAATTAATAAAATGACTTATTTATTGAAGAGTTTTAAATATGAATGTAGATGGTAAGAGGGCGACATACATGGATGGAGTGAAAATGATTCATCAAAAAACAAGTCTCGATTGAGAAGACGAATGAACGAGTTGAAACAACAGCGTGGAAGGAATTGACGAACAATTAAAAAAAAACTTTTTATCAATTACTAACAAAATACTCCCAATCCTGTACAAATAATTTATCTTTGAAATGCTTACTCAATCTCAACACATTAAGAATCGAGAATGTAAACAAATTACGACTGATTTTATTTATCTGAATTTCTTCGGTCGGTAAATACTCCGGTATGTTGTATGACTACTTGTAATTCAAATTGATATTATTGATGTGCATCATGTGTAACGTTTCCACGCATATATAATTATATAGTTTCCAATATACATATTATATAGTGATATAGCACTGATCAGATACAGTTCTCTTTGATTGCTATATGTAATCAGGTTACTAGTTTTAGATTATTGTGTACTGTCGCATTGTATTTTATCATCATACGTAGGTATTATTTTCATATTTATATATTTTTGTGATGTTTTTGTTGCAAATTAATATGCGTCCTATAGAAGCCACTATTGCAGTTGTAGGAGTTTATACATCCTAGTTTTATGTCAGTACAGTTATAGGTCTTCTATATTTAACGTTTGGATATATACAAGGTTATTTTTAATTAGTTGATCACCTCTTGCAGGCAGCCTCTCTACATCAATCCTAACAAAATTTGGTCTACGACTTTAAAATTAATAGTTTTTAGAATTTGAGTTTTCTCATACAAAATTTATTTGTTTCCTCTAAACGGGCATTAACTCTGAGTGTAGCGTAGCTATGGCGTTCGGGTATTGACCTTTTGAGTAGTTCTTAAAAAATACAGAGTAATAAGTAAAAGAGGGAGCAAAATTTTTTTTCGTTTTTTTTTTGTGTTGTTTATCAAGATTTGTAAAAAGTCTTAGAGCAAATGTTGTCGGGATTAATGCAGAGAGGCTGTCTGCAAGAGGTGGTCAACTAATTACAAATAACCCTATATATATAAAACACAGTATATTTATTATAATTCAACGAGGTGTTAAAGTCTAACCTTATCTAACCTTGTCCTGATATTATTATTATTATTATTATTAACCTTATACAATATTAAATGAAAATGAGGATCCGTAAAGTTACTATATAATTATCTTTGGTCCATGGTGACGAGGGACGGAATAACAATAATGAATCTAATGTGTGCTTAGTAAGTGGCATTACCGCATATAAAAATTAGTATTTATTCATCATAAAGAAAGGTTTATTACCTATAATTCGCTTAAACAACGCAACAGTTGAGTTCCAAGAAAACATTAGAACTTTAAACTTTTTCTCACCATGTTAGAAATTGACGTGTCTTGGAAATGTAAGAAATCCTGTAGGCGATGTCGTAATTTGTTGAAAGTGTCATTAACATTCCTGATTCCTGAGTACGTCATTTTTGTTCTCGGAAAAGTATTACGTTATCTATTGGTTAAGTTTTTAGACATTTTTTATATTGATATTTTGTAGGTCACTTGTCGTCGGATTCATTTGGTTTTGATAGGTCAAGGTTAATAAAGACTAAATATGCTATAATTTTGATTTGCGAGCTTTTTAAACTATTAATAAAGACTTTTTTTGTTTTTTTTTTTGATGTAGCTGTCATTTTGATTTCTGTACTCTAATGAGGTGCAGGTATTATAAATATGATAAGAACAATATTAAATATGACAGTAAGTTGCATATATTAAATGGCATTGGAAGTAATAATTCATATTTACTGCAAATAAGTTAATAGAATATAATGATGGTCATAATGAATCCAATGTTAAGAATTATCTCGATGATTTTGATCGACGTGTATACTGAGCTTATCAGCTATGAACATAAATTAACAGATGATGAGACACTTCATACTCTTGATGGCAGCAAAAAATATAATGGGGTGTATAATGTGTGATTTTCGAATACCGAAAGGCTGACTTTTTGCGCAATTTATAATCAAGTTTTCCCTTCCTGGAATTTAAGATAATAATAATTCGGTAATCTTCTCAGTAGGCTACTTCGCGCCTGTCTGTAGAATAAACAACATTTTGACCACTTATCAGAAAGTATTAAAATATTGCAATATATGGATGTAACACAAAATCGATTTTAAAAAAGTGAAGTTGGTTTTGATTATGTTGGTATGTATGTTTACTTATAATTTCTGCCCATAAACTGCTGAACCTATTTTGATTAAATGAGATCTTGTGATAGATAATCGTCTGAGTCAACAAAACAGGTATTTTTTACTGCGAAAAACTGTCAAAACATAAAAACTGGTTCAGCTATAATTGTTATAAAACTTTAATTTCTCAGTTTATGTCAAAATTTATGTAAGATGGTAGATTGCAGATGGTAGTAGTATTTCTTGAGTATAAACGGAGCAAAATATTATTTACGGACTGTTTTTATCGAAAGAAATATTCTATTCCGTACATAACGCAATTATTTTTAAACACTCCCTTCATGTATTGCCTGTAACCTATAACAAAATTAAAAATACTTTATAAAGTAGGTATAGGCAGATAAATTATGATATAATTATTGATGACGCTGTTTTGGAAATATTAAAATCATATAAGATAGCAAAGGTAAAATCAGCAGAAAAATATCAGGGACTGGCCGGAACCATTATCGATTATGTTGATACTTGACAAAAAAAACATAAATTTTTGGTTAAAGATTATGATATCTGTACCAGAGTTATTCGACGGTGGAATTATAGTATAGAAATAAACCCATAGCAAGATAAATACCTGGTATTTCGTATAAGCCGTGACCGGACCAAGAAATCTGACCTCACTAATCGGTGAAACGTTAGATTATATTGTCGAAGAGCTTCCTTGGAGATAACTTTCGATGGGAAGTTATTTATATTAAAATATCCTTACAACATTTATAAAAAAAACATCTATTAAATAAAAAAAAAGAATCTTAATTTAATTAATGTTCATAAATAGTTAACTAAAAGTAAAAGATTCAAAATTGTATATTTTTTCAATCTCTATATTGGAATATTGTAAAAGAAAACTATGAGATAACAAATAAATTAAATAATATTTTCCGTTATAGAAGAGAAGCCTTTCGAAAATATTAATATTATTTTCGATATAAATACGATCTTACCGTTATATTATTGACACTGAGATGCAAGATTGGTTGTTTATTTATTTTTGCTGCGAGGCAAGTTTTACTGTTGTTTTATATTAAACCTAGGCACGAGATAAAAATATGATCCAGAATCCAGCTAAGACACTGTTGCTCTAAAGGCAAGTATTACATTACATCAGATTTGAGTTATATAAAAAAAAATACAATTAGATCATTGTTTGATTAAATTTTAGTGGATATAATGTAAAATATATATACTAATTTGATTCAAATTAGCTTACACTTATTTGACTTCAAAGGACTTTATTTTAAATTATTAAAATCCTATAATTGTGTACACTTGACTAAACGCTTGTTTTCAATCTAAAAAAATATAAATATTTTTTGCATATTACATTATTTATGTGATACACAAACGAATACAATTAAATAAATGGTCAAGGAAACAATATATGTAAATTGTCAAAATCTCTAACAGTAATTTATAGGCTTCGCTTAATCTGGGATTTATTCATTTTCACCTCTTCATTCATATTTTCATTCTCATCTTATTATTGCCAAAGTGGACGTTATTTTATAATCATGATTTTATAATCATTAGATTTCAAGCTATCTGAATAAGGTTTATTTTTAAAGATTAATAAGAAATATATATATATATATATATATATATATATATATATATATATATATATATATATATATATATAAATAAAATATTTGACGTTTTGTTTATTTTATAATAATCTTAGTATTTGTTACATATTTGTAATTCTCATTCAATCTCAAATATTACTTAATGTATTTTTCTCAATAAACTAAAGACTGAATTAAATTTTAAGTAGAATTCGCACAGAAAGTATTCATTTAATAACTGAACAAAAATTCAAAAGAATAAGTGTAGGAAAAAAGAATGAGAGTCTCATTCAATAGGAAGACCTGTAAAAAATAAGTGTATATCTTTTTGTACCAAATTTTTCCTAATTGAACAAATTTATTTAACTAAAAATAATTACAAGATATAAAATGTAATTTCTTACTCCCATTCCCATTCTACATTGACAAAAAAACAAAAATAAAAAAATAAACTAAACTGACGTCCTTAAGACCTGTTCAGATATTGGCGAACATATAAATTACATTACAATTCAATTTGCCATCAAAAAGTCCACGTGTATAGTTTATAGGAGTACGTGACAGTAAATTACGGAGACGGTTAAAAGTGAATCAATTCTGTAATTGCTGGCGTCTTAAAACAATTTTCCAACGTCAGTGTAATTTCACATTGCGTAATCATCTTGTCATCTAAGATAGCAGGTGGTGTGTCATCGATATATTATACTAACTTAATCGCCACTGCTAAGTTATCATTTTTTTTCTAAGCTACGATTTTGTTTTGACATACACAAATATATTTATATATCAATATTTAGCAATTATTACCTCTTACAAGGACCAAAACATTTGTAACTGTATTGTGAAAGCTATATTTTATAAAAATGGGCAAAAATATTAAAACTGTTTTCAACACAGATTTTTTGACGCCCACTTGAATCAATAAAACACGATTTATGTTTTTATGTTGTAATCTACTCAATCGATTAAATAAAAAAAAAACATTTTGAAATTAGTATAATGTTTATTTATTTATTCATTTAACATCTTTTTCTCAAAAAAATTGAGGGTAGTTTAATATCCTGCGCTTATAATACAAAATGAAATCCGATATTCATTTACAGTTTATAGATAAACTTAAAGAAATATTCTAATTATATATAATCTACTTTTAAAAGCTGCAACATTGTGCATACCTAACATGTTACTAGTTAGATCACGGAGGAAAAAGGAAACTGTTTCTAAACATGTTTAATTTAACACATTCATGAGATCTTCGTTTTATGTTACAGATATTTCTTTCTTGAATGAACACAAACATACATACATTATTTCATCTAAGGATCCACTTATTGGAAACAATGAAAATTATTTTGGTGGTTACAAATATTTAACTATTATTAAGATATGGTGATCTTTTTTGCTGAAGCAAATATTTGTTTTTGTAATCTAGAACTTCAAATTATTTCATTCTTAATGATGATCCATTTCAATTAATATCATCACAATCATTATCATTTGCGTTATGGTTTAATGATACACAATTAACTATTCAAAATTGAGTTCCAATAATTATTGGTATTTATTTAGTCAATTATCTGCGCCTACGCAGTATGTGTCTATGGATTACTCCATTATAAGAATGTTAATATGTGGTAATTATTTAAAATGGCTATGGATAAGTAAGATACTTAATGACTATGTAACTTAATTTTGAACCAACTACCATTATATAAATCTGTATCACAAACTGCATGGATTCGCATTTACTGGTTTCGTGACATACGTGTCATAGGTCGTTTGCTAAAAATATGTTTTCGTTCATTCATAAAACAAATAATTCTTAATTAGAATCTTCTTGGTTTTTTAAATCATTCTGTAAATTGCTCTCTTAGAAGGTCGTTCTAGAACATCAGTTAGGATGGAGCATAATTTCGGTTATTGATATGTTTACTATTATACTATACCTAGCATACATTATTAAGTAAAATGATTAACCACTTTTTACCACACTTTTTGCTTGAATAAGTTCAACAGTTTACAATGTTATTTTTGTCTACTTTAGATTTGGCGTCGACTTTTTCAAAAATATCTAATATGGTTTATATTTTATTGAACGCATTATTATTATAATTTTTACATATAACAATACTTTTTACGGTACTGTTGTTTGTACTGTTAGTAAGAAATTAATTTTTATATGAATAAGTTTTATTGTTTTGAATGTCCAGTACTTACTATCTATGATAAATTACTGAAATCCTAAAATCCTAAGACATTTCCGCTGTCTGTTCTGTTCCACCCACTAGAACATCCGATCAACATTATTTACAACATGGATTCTAATTGCAATCACTACAAATGCCAAACAGATCACGTACGAACACATACATATGAATACATTTAAATGAGACGAGTGACATGAATGTTTGTTTGTTTTCCACTTCGTCAGTGTTTTGAAGGAAAAGGTGGTTCATTCAAGTAATTGCTACGTGTTGGTATAATAAGATATAGTAGTATTATCAGTGGTGTGCGTTTTGTGAACTACTGATGATAAATTATATTATTTGGCACAGAAGGTAACATGATTGCAAATCGGATTTTTCTTCGTTATTTTAATGGAATAGATTTATTTGATATAAGGGTATAATGAAAATGTGATATCATCGCAAAATGAATATCCCATGAACCCGGCTTAAATAGTTGCTATCAGTGAGATGGACTGACTGAAAAATGTGATCTTATCACCAACTGCTTTAATGGTACCGTCATTGCCCTCAATAAATATGTCTCCACCTGACGACCCTGGATAAAATGACCAGGAAAACAATGGCTCTAAGTGTCATATCCAAGAATAAGATGGACCGTTCGGTGAATTTTGAAAAGCATGTAATAAAGATCTAGAAGACCATCCCACGGGTTGATCCCGCGATAAGAGATTTCAGATCATCACTATAGATAAGGCACCGCGTATTTGAAAGTATAAAATGTTTGGACAGCTCTTGTACGGAATCTTTCACGTCTGCGAACCGCACGATTATGACGCGTATATTTACTGACAATTAAAATAAGACTCTATTTTCGTTTCTTTGTGAGTGAGTTCAGGTTGAGTTTAACTGTAATACGTTTTGCAACGGGGATGTCGAAAATGGTATTCTAAATTATGAGTTTTATTCGTATGTAGTTAGGGTTTAAATTTGTGTGGCTTCGTGGCTATCGTCTCCCATCGCTTAACTTTCGCACGATTGATCGATAGTATTTTTTGCGGGGTTTTATTTATAAAACAATTGAACGTCGTCGATGCGATAAACGCGAGCGCCCCTACCATTGGCCGCGACAATTTGTAGACAAAAACTGCTGGAAAGCACAACGCGCACGCATTGCTAGGCAATCGTTATTAATTTACTTCTAGAAACTATTCTTTTTATTTTTATTGTAACGTTATTGTGCTCGAATGTGAATGCATATATAACGAACTTAAAGGTTTATTATGCCTCGCTCAGGTGATTTTATCTCGCAACGAGTGTTGTGTAGGGTATTTAATATAATTATATAAATAAATAACTATTTATACGCCTCGGTATGGACAAATTGATGTGCATTAATTCTACTTATCGACCTAATATAAAATAATTTAAAACTTCACAAAATTTCTATGGTAGTGGTTTTTCAGGATTCGATTCCCGATTGCGTAATGGCTCCAGGAATCCCAGCGTTCTGTGGATAATTGTCATTTCATTATAGAAGTATTCGCGGGGACTACGTCGGGTATTCGGCAGCGCTTTTTAACAAGCAAACAAAATTACCGATAATCGAACCGGTCGATTGTTGATCGATGAGGCATTGTGGACACTGGGTGTTGAGGTTTTTGTATTTTTGATTTTATATCTCAAAACAGAAGCAGTTCTAATCTAAAATATTCAGTTTTTCTGGAATCAATTTAGATTCTTTAAATATCCGTCATTATCTTATAAAAAATGTATCGATGCCACAGCTTGGCGTTAAGATAATGTATTAAGACAATAAAACTATATGTTTGAAAATATCTATAAATATGTATAGTCATTTTAAGCTTATTTAAATTTATATAAATATAGAATGAAAAATAAACGACACGGGCAGGGATTTGAACCCGCGACCTCTTGGAAACAGTCCCGTCGCTCTATATATTGATATAAAAAAAAACAAAACTATATGTAAGAACGATTGGTTTCTAATATACAGATAATTATCTATTAAAATGATTGCATACAAAAGACACTACGCTTGCCTTACTAGGCATTGAATTACTATTTGAATGGCTTAGGAAGTGCAAAAATAAATCTCTGTGCAGTTTTATTGCATGGACTCGAACAACATATCTCACTAAATCAACAGTTGGACATACCTAATAGATTGTAATTTTACTGATATTAATGAATCGTATACAATATATCATGATTCAACGATGCATCCGACGAACAGCCATGCACTACTATTGTCAAACTAAATCAATACTTTAGCATTTCTCCAATACGCTCTTAAATCAGCGAATCAATAAATATTTCACCTCATGTTTACGTAATAAACTATAATGTAATGTTATGACATTGAAGGACTAATAAAAAATGCTAAATCATCGAATATCGATTGAACTGGTAGAGTTTAATAAATCTTTCTTACTGATCTTACGCGTGGTTATTGACCTCTTTGGTTATTAATATCTCTATGATTGATTTACAAATATAGTGAAAGGAATACATCTTAATAATTATTTTCAGTTTTACAGTACTATAAGAATAATTCTGCCTATGCTGGCTTTTTGTGTTTTTAAAAATAGATGTCATCGTTTTCTTTATATTAAATTAAAATTTGTTTATATTCGTAATATTTTATTTTTTATTGTTCTTTAAAATTTAATAACCTTTTTTTATTTAACAGTTTTATATTCTATATATATAAACAAAGAAAATAATAACGAAGTATATATATTTTTATTTTTTTTAACGTCAAGAACTTATCATGGGTACACACCTCCATCCAGGGGATGATGGAGGTGGTTATGAGAGACTACCCACTAAACCAGACGGTTACCGTCGCCATCATAGTGGTACACCAGGGGATCGTATATATACATACTATGTATATCTTAGATATACATAGTATGTATATCTAAGCCAACTTGTAAGGTATCCCTATTGAATTTGTTTTTCAAACAATGTCTAAAGTTGCTACCAGGGTATTATATCTTCCATACCACAGATAAAGCTGATAGAGTTATTAGCAAAACATGATAATTTATAATATGTATGATGTATGTTTTTATTTAAAACAAATGAAGACGAGTGCAACTATTAAATATGACATGCCTCCCTGTGACTTCAATTTATTGCAAAGGAATGTCCTACATAAGTTATTTTTAGATTGCACAAGAATAGACAATAGAATATAAATCTTCTGTAAAATATAACTATTTGTTATAATATACTTTGCCGTCTTCTAGAAGGTATGAAATAGAAGAAACGAAGAATTCCCTAAGAACGTGTAGGTTAAGTAAGTAAACTGTAAGAAGTTTATCTTACACGATGATATAAAATCAATTGCTAATTACTAATTCGCTGATCTTTTGGGATATTTGGGAGTTCGGTTTTACTGACCCGGTAGAATCTGTCTGTCGTAAGAGCTGTAGTCTATGGGTAACAACTTGACTACTTTCTACAACTGTATATAAAATCGTCTATAATAAAATTGGAAAAGTTTACTCAATTTTCCAAACCCTATATAAGTTATGAAATGATATTTTTTGTCTTGAAATTTGATTTGATTAGCAAAGGCAAACTCGTTACACCTGAAGTCTTGTTGAAACGCAATATTGTTTTATATTCAATATTGTTTCGCAATACCTAATTACTAGAAGTGCATTAAAATTGTGAATTAATTACTGCAAACTCAAGACGCATAGCATTTTAATTTATTTAAAACAGTTTCAGTATCAGCTAATTAAAGTTAATTTTTCTTGTAAGCCTCCAAGAGTTAACCTGCCTTGAAAATTCCGATTGATTTTCTGGAAATACGATAACAATCAAAATATTTAATGAAATAAACAAAGCCAATGTCAACGTGCGCTAACAGCGGGGTTCAAATAAATAAAAACAGGCGGCTTCAAAGAGCTGTTTAATTGAATTTCGTTTATTCAAATTTTTTGTGTCTACCCTATTTCTTATTACGCGCTGTCGGCGGTCGCGTGCGCACAATGTAAGCTACCGGTTACTACTGAGTGACATATTTACGAACATTTACGATTATTTTATGGTGAGCCAGTAACTAAAGACCATATACACTAGTAGTTATTTGCTCTTATTTATATAGGTATGTGTTAGATTCCTGTTCATGAAAAAATATTTGTACTTAATATTTGTTTTTTCCCCTTTTTCATACTTGGATAGTATTTTTACCTAGTAAAGGAATTTACACATAATAAATATTTTTGTCGTGGTATTTTATCATTGTTTTAAATGGTTATTGTTTTGTCTTTGTGGTTTTTTGTACGTTCAATAAGTCTTTCGTTCAAAACATGATAATGTAAAACCTAAAATCAATATTGTATCAATCGCAATTCCAAATCATTAAACCCATCGAACCTAACGCGGTCTATAATTTTCACAAACAGCTAAATAATTCTCTCTAAATTAGCGAAGAGACAGCGCATTCAATTTACGTTCAAACTGGACTGAGACAATACACCGACTACACGAGTGCGCACTACCGCGCATTACGCATTCTCTACACGATCGCATCTCCAATGAGACGGAAAAAGCAACACAAACGTAAACTAACATCCAATACTAGTAAAGCTCATGATACTGATTCGTAACCACAAAGCAAAGAACCAATGGATGAATACCAGGAGACGATGGACGCAGTGCGTTGAGGAAAGTAACGTTACAAGTCTGATAATTGTCGCAGGCGGCCGCAACCGTATCGCCCTAGATAAACGCATTTTCATCTTATTGTACGTTTCCAGATAGCCACCACAATGCACTTTGAATATTACTAATTAGGCCCGGCTTATGAGCCGGCCATTGTTGAAAGAATGAGATAGTTATCTGTTTGTCTGCAAATGAGATTTGCGATGCTTTGTCGGTTCGTGAAAATGTAAGCTTTGTTTCATGTGAAATATTATCTATAGCTGTTGTCTCACAATGACTCTTATTTACGGTCTCGGCTGAATCAGATTTAATAATTATTCTGCGCTCTTCATTTGTTTCTGTTTCCTCAGTTATTTCGATCGAGCTATGACGTAACGAAGTTACAACTTCTAGCCATGCCATACATTAGCCGTTTAGTACTATTTTATTTATTGTTCTGTCATTCGCTTATTTATTTTAGTTACTTATACTTTTTAGTTCTAAATATTTATGAAGATCATTATCTCTATCAGAATCAGATCTGAACATGAATTCCTACTTTTACATCATACTCGATATAAATAAAAACATCGTAAACATATGTATATTATGCAACTTTACAAACCTTAACGCCCAATAAAGTACGTATTGTATTGAACGAGAATCATCGGACTGCAAATAAAAAAACAATACAGTGATACTAGCGGAGATATGTAACGAAAAAGTCATAAAAATCCAACTGAACGCTGTAAATGTACAATAATCTTGCAATCTTAAATATATTGTTCCGTTTTATACTTCATTTGTTATCCGGGTTCACATTTGTGCCAATGTTTTGACCAATATTTGTAGGTCCAAGAAAAGTTTACTTATTTTTTTTTTTAATGACAAATTTATCAACGCAGGCAGGAACCGAACCTGCGACATCTAGGAAGGGACTTGAAAGCTATCCAATAAAAATAGGCATAACCAGGCGTCAAAAAAATGTTTTGGTTTATGATTATTGACAATTTCAATCGATGTTTTTGTATGTATTACATATATTTCCTTAGAAATTAACGGTCCTTAAATATATTGAAAATGGAGAGTTCAAAAAGTTATTCATTGACATAATGTCAATTCAACGGTACAGTTGGATCAAACATTGCCCAAAGGAATGGCTTTTATACTGTATACTGGTCAATGGACTAGAAAAAACAACCTGCTTACTTTTGTAGATAAAATCGCATTTAGCGTTTATTGCACAATGAATTGTGGCGTTTTATGTTAATAACAAAACGTAGGCGGGGAATGTCGAAACACTGACTAATCTGCTCGTGGGTTGTGGCGAAAAAAATGCCAATTTTAAATTATACATACTACCCACATCTGGACGAAATCACTCCTTTATCTATTTTTTTATGCTTCTAGATTGTTAATTACTTAATTATTATGAAGTATCGGTTTCATGTTTTCGCCCACTTTCAAGCTATTTTGGTCTAAAATTTGATAAACATGCTCTAAACAGTTAGATTAGGTGACGTCTTCATAATTTCTTTATAATTTAATGTTGTGATATTTCATTCTGACATTTACAGAGGTTTTAGACTTCTGCCCCATTAATAATGTTCACAGAATAATGAAATTCTTATTTCAACAACTTTTAACATTGGACTTCACTATTACCAACAAAATAATGTATTGACATTTAATTTTGTATTTATTGTAATAAAAAATATATAAATTTATTAAGTTAGTTTTTATTACAAAGTACTTTAGTAAATTATAACATTCTGCGAAACCACCTACAATCGGTTAGGACTATTGTAAATTAAATAAGTTTTCAATGTTAATCACTTGAGATACGCCAAGCATTTTCTTCAACCCCTCCTTTTCCTTCATGTTCCTCAAAAATGTCAAGGCATTTTGAAATGGATTTATTTCTGTCCAGACTAAAATAGCAGAAACATAAAAACAATAACCAACAATATTTTTTGATTACACGATTTGATTACGAATTACATTTTGATATACTTTGCCATTTAAGAGGTTTTAGATTCGTCATTTTTATATACCTATAATAAATAATAATAAAGCCAAGTGGATTTTCAAGTTAATTTTCTCAATACTGGTTTATAATTTATTTTTCTTGCGTAAATTAAAAAATAAACAAAAGAATTTAAAATATAAATATTTTTTATTTTCTAGCCAGATATCAATGGAAAGTGCGAATAATGCGCAGGAGTAGATAATCATAATCACTTCTTGTTTCCGCCCACGACAAGATTTGTCAAGTAGTAGCTTTCAAACTATAAAATCTGATTTTAAAAGTTGATCTGTCAATAAATTTGTTTTATTTTTAAATAAAGTTTGTTATGCGCATTCAAAAGTTGAACGAAGTTTCTAGATTTTTTATATTTCGTAACAATTTATGGATCCAGATTTAGGACTAGACTGATGACCCTCTTAAATAAAGTTTTATATTTTATTTCTTTTGCATTATTAACTTACAACGAACAATACAAAACCAATAGTGTAATATGACTTAATGTTGTAATCAAAAGAGTACTCGATAGATGAGACAATAATTATTTTAATGAATGCATATCTACGTAAATAAATTTATATTTTCATTTAATAATCTCTTTCTAGATTTATAATGAACCCTACAAACCTTTGATAAACACCGTAGAATAACGTCACGGCTGATGCAATTTAATATGATAAATGATTTACGAAATTAAAAGATGTAAGGACTATTAGCAACTTTCGAGACTTCTCCGAAATGAAATTTGGGTAATTATCGCTTCTGCAGTATTATTCCTATACGTGTCGACGCCATAACTCACAGAGAAACACGCCCTGCGCCTTGTGTTCGGGATGGGCCAGTGTGGACCAGTATGGGCCAGTGTGGGGTGCAAGGATTATATTATATTACTATTTACAGTTATATTATTAAGAAATATAATAAATAGTAATCTTAGGTTTCTCGGTTATAACATGAGTACAGGACATCAAATTACTTCGAAACGCAAGTGTGAAGTTGGCGCACTTCGGCAGAGTCTATCCTCAGTTGGTTCGATTCCGATATAAGTGGTAAACATCATGATCAGAGCTCTCTGATAATTCGAATCTCAAGCTGACAATAAGTGCTTAGAAGCTGCCTCTCGTTTCGTTGTACATAATTAATCAGATAGTTGTTCATTGAAATGAACAACGCCCAAGACTGAAATCCAAGAGAATCGGTTCCTCCGACAGATATAATATAGTTTTGTATTTGTGATATCAAACTTCTCTATCAACTTCAATATTATATGATGTCAGATTTAATTTCTGTTCTGTCACAGTACATAATAATGTTTTCGTATAAGACATTTTGTAAGACTTAAGTACCGGTCAATCTTTTATAACTTACTCCATACATCGGCAACGGTTCATTAAAGCGAGTTTCGGATAATTATGCACTGATAAAGTAAGCAAATTGTCAGCGAATTACCCACGTGTGATGGATATCAATGACGTCCCGAATACTCTCCGCCACTCGTATCCAGTCTGACTGACTGACTGACTGATTGACTGATTGACTGACCACGTCAATATACACAATTAACGATAATCAATAAATATGTCTTATTCTCTGTATAAAATAACACGTTGTTCTTGTGTCTTTTGTTTTCAAAAATCCTTTCGTTTCATTTGATAAGGATAAATAATTTTCTATAAAAGAATAGGCGGATTGGATGTATACAATTGTTTAATTGTATAATGTATTTAATTATAAATAAAAAAAAACATACTTTATTTGTTTAACAACAAACCTTATAAATGCTGATATTGTTTTTTTCATAAAAGTATGACAAATGTGTTTTGTCAGAAGCACACTGAGACATATTCTACAGATGATCACGGTGTTTAACTTTAATTATAGTAAAGAGAACTTTCATGTATGAATCTTATATTTCCCATAAAAAAATAAGTCAATTGTATTAAAATAAAATGAACTTTCAAGTTAAAACCGTGAAGATTTAAAAATATTGTTTCTCAAGGAAATCGTACATAATGATATATATTACATTTTAAATTACTTCTTTTGAATCCACTCTGCTCAGTACCCAGGGGCTGGAAGTTGGTTATAAAATAAAACAAAATATACATTTTAAAAATCTCAAAACTGGGTCAAATCAATATTGATTTTGATACTGAAAAAAGTAAAAAATGTTTGTATAAATATTAAGTGATAGTACAAAATGATAAAAAATCACAGTCATAATTTTTAATAACCAGCATTTACGAGGCTGAATCTTCACTAATTTTGATACTTAAAGCATTTTATGATTGAAGTTACGATATCTAGAGGTCCCTTTCACTCTTATTAACAACTTTAAAAAAAAGAGAGATGTAGATAAAGAAATGATACACTTAAAACACTAAGATAAATTTTAATGATATAATCGGTGCGAAAATATCAGGATACAGTGAGAAATCGGTATTATATGCAAATATATTCTTTGAATTTCCGATTTTGTGCCAATATTTATACCAAACCATTGAAATTTATTATATATAATTAATATTAAGCCTGAAAATACAATAATTGATATATCTAGGGTCTATACCAAAAAAAGAAGCAAACAAATCTAGTAAAGTGAAGTAACAAAGGTAGGTCCAGTAAGGCATAATGCTCCGTTTATTTCGGTGCAGTATAAAGTATCATTAGGCAAAGTCGCGGGACAATACAATTGCCTACAATGTATACAGCTGATGATAAATGCATTTTGTCGCTCTACGTACCGACAGCATTTAAATATATTTACATTATTTATTAAAGTCTGAGTAGGATTTTTTTGAGAAAATCGTTTTTTAGTAACTGAGGAAATTATTTTTTTATAAGTAATATATGTAGGTACTTATGTGATGGTATTATTAAAAAATATTAGTATAATTTTAAAATGTAATAATAGTTAAAGAACTACAATAAATCTAAAATTTTAAACTACCCTCATTATTAAAGTAACGTTATTTCTAAACGTATGTGAGGTTTTAAAAAAGGAATTTTACATTAATAACGAATAGTCTGTCGTTACGCGTGGTTAGTTACAATGTATAATGTGGTCTCGGAGGTGACCACACTGACCGCGTTCATCATAGACAGTGGTCGTAGTTATACCATAATGAGACATTATGTAATTTAAATAAAATATATATTATTTTAAAGTTGCCTAAATCTAGCCTAACAATGATTCAACTGATTTTTTTAAATTTTATTATTGTTATTAAAATAAAAACAACTTTTGACATTATTCCATTTTAGAAGTCCGTTCTAAAAATCTGTAAATTAGTTTGAAATTCACCTTATAGTTTCATAATAAAACACCTATTATTTTCTTTACATTTTATATTTTCTGGAACACAATGTCTAATAATTGGCGTATCGATTCTCATTACTCGGAAACAAAATAATTGGAATATTTAGTGTTTCCGTACTCGGCGTCTAATAAAAAAGTGTCTGTCAACGTGTCAAGATATAATGAGGAGTTAATTTTTTACGATTCCATTATATATTTTTTGTATATAGTACAATAATAACAACATCATTGTCTTTTAAAAAGATGATATTTTTTTCTTTACCCACTCAATTAAAACATTCATAATTTATTTATTTCTTTTGTGAAAAGATGTTTCATTAATATTAGTTTTTTCTTCTTTTTAAGGCTTTCAATAACTAATTATACAAATATTAACATGAATGAGTTCTGTCGTTATATTGCATTCATTATAATAATGCAAAAATATTTGTTTTGCAACTGTTTAGAAAATTTTACTGTTACTTTAGAATTTTTTCTTATACTTTTATTGCAATAAATTTCTATATTTGTAGGTAAAAGTAAAATTAAATTTCTTATTTCTAGATAATGTTATATTAAGACATTAAAAAAAATGGTATTTTGAAGTAATTATATGTAGGATATTAATTATTAAATATATGTAAGTTTAAAATAGATATAATTACGATCGCTTAATTTATATTATATTCAAAAGCCTGTAAATCGTATATTTCTTTTAATTAGCATTCAAGTCCATTAAAAGTTACATACAAAACATATGTATATATGTTTGACTAATCACAGCACGTTCGTCCTTGCATTTTTAACACAACCTTAGCTAGTTATAACATGAGACCTAAATACTTTAAGTGTATGTATTTACTATGTAGGTATAAATATTTTATTTAAAAATATTTTATTTAGAAATTAAATTTAAAGATCTAATGTACAAGTTATTAATTAATTTTCAGGTTGGTATCTCAGACAGTTAAGGTTAGTAACAAAATAACAAAGTTTTGAATATATTTTCTTGGCTCTCTATCGTTTGAACGGTCCTGTTGACACAATTTCGAGAACGCTCACGTTTCGCTACCCACGTGCTCTATTGTATCGGGAATTGGGATAAATTATGTCATTTGTAACACTTTTATATTATTATGAAAAATGTTACAACTCTTGAATACGGAACCTTGAATACCGTCGTTCAGATAGTACGGAACCAATTAACCAATATGTATGTCTGTGTGCACTTACATCATAAAACGATTTTTATTAGTTTTGATGTGGATTTTTGGGCCCATTACGAAATGTATCAAAATTGATGATAATAATTATTTAATTGCCATATTTTTATAATTCAACCGTTATTTTTATATCTAAAATGATTTTCATTGAATTATAAACCATATTGTTATTACATCAAGAACCAACACATGATGGTATGATACCATTAAAAACTCTATAGATATGACCATAAAGACCCAACTTAACCTGTACACGTTTAAAATGCGCAGGTAATGAAGGCAGCCAAGGTCTGCAATTACTAGAACTGGGTCGTCTAGACCGGTCTGACCTGACTGATAAGATATCCTCCCAAAACTTAGTTCATTGATTGTAACCAATGCTAGTGTAATGTACCAAATATTGAATATATAATATACCCAGTAAATACAATGAATATATGTGATAGAATTCTGTTGGTTTGTTTGTATGCACAAAAAGTGCTAGTTCTTAAAAAATGTGCTAAATGTAAGAGAGCTCTTAGCACGAGATGATAAAGACATTATTTTGTTATTAGTTATATTTATTATACAGTGGAGTGTTAAAAGAGTTAAATAAATATATTTCAATCAATTTGTATTATGTACTAAAATAATCAATTATTTGCTTTAATTCACTGAATACATAGAGATTTTATATAATGTACTTAGTATTTGTGTAATTATACAAAATTGAAAATAATTTACTGTATGTTATGTTTTATAATCATATTTAAATGTTTGTTTAAATTTGAGTTATTTCTCTAAAAGTATTTCATTTATATGGTAAGATTAAAACTGTTATTTTTTATATTAATATCATTTTTATAATACTGTAATATTAAATAATATATATAATTACGATTATAATAATTAGTACCATATAAAATTCCTAAGCATATCTGTCAATCTAGTAATTATTCCGCAATTTACTTCGAAATCGTCTAATAATTATAAATAATTAATTTTAATTAATTAAGTCTTTAAAGACGGGTCGCAAAATAACATACAAAATATTATCACAGTTCAGTTTTGCATATTTAATAAAAAAAAAAATTATTTATTTATTTGTAATAAAATTAAGAAGTAAGATAAGTTAGGCTTTTAGGAACGTATTGCTCTGGTATATATAATTTATTTGCTATATACATAATATATAATGTTATTATATTATTGTTAATAATTGATGAGTCTCTCACTATTGTATATGTATACATCTTTAGTATAAATTATCATATTGCTTTATAACTTTTTTAAATATGGATACAAGTTACTAGTTCACTTTAAAAAATACAGATTTTATAATTTAAATGTAACTTATATAATACTTGATAACTTGTTTTCCTTATTTTTCTTCACATAATTATAAAATATACGTCCTTTCAATGACACTTTTAATAATGTGGTTAAATTCTTTCAATAATATATGTAGAAGTATTTATTTTAACTACCTTCAATTTAACGGGTACAATTTAAAATTTAATTCTAGATCTAGTCATACTGGTTAATTGAACTAATGTGATTTACGACGAGAGAAACGGTTAGCAATTTAGCCATTAAACGCTATTATTAGCCATTACCCGGTTTCCTACATAACTGAATAATAAAATAATTAAGAACTCCGCTATCAGAGACAACGTCTTTGATCTGACGTTGTTTTGACACAGGTCTGACTTTATTGTATCACTGGAAGATTATATTCGTGTCATAATAGAATTGTACATTTTGTAGGTTAATGTCCTTAACATGGCGGACATGACAAATGTTTATTATTAAAAAAATTACATTATTATATTTTCGTTCAGGATTCTTCTAAACTTAAGATAAAAAAGTTAATAAAAATGTAATCAGGTAAGTCAAACTTAAAGAAATTACAAATACATATATTATAATTTTCTTGTCCCAATATTGAATATTTGATCATAATTCAGAGGCCTTGTGTAGCTAATATACCCGATATACGATTTGCCATAAGCAGTGGGGCCATAAGAATAGCGTGAACAAGTATATATGTATATATGTGTATATTATATAATATTGTTATTATGGCTAATAAATTTTAGGTTTTCAATATTAAAATAATCTCTACTTTTTACAAACTCTTGGGGAAAAAATACTGTTTAAAATATTTTAATAACAGTCTTAATAGATATTGTATTGGGTCTTACGCCCTAACCCTACGTTTGATTACGTTTTTGTTGTTAGCCTAAATTTATTATGTTGATATTGTAGAAACTGCGTCAATTAAAATAATATATTTGTTTGTTTGTTTGTTTGTTTAAAATGTTTATAGAAATATAGGTTAAAGTAGAAAATCTATCTAATAAAATAATAATAAAATCTATCTTCTATATAGTCATCTCTGGTGTGGTGTCCACACAGGCTCGTCTGGCGCTGATGGCGCATTCATTTGAACTATTTACGATGATGTTTATATTGTTTACGAGGAACTGAACTTCGTGATTACGGCGAGTACCAAATGTACGGAGAAAGCACTTATACTTTGACAACTCCAATTTATAAAAAGATTTCATTTTCTATTGATATTTCTGTCGAGTCTTCGTGACCCATTCTTAATGATAATAATCATTAATTACAGAAATAAAAATAAAATTTTACAAAATAAATATACCATGAAATAAATTAGTACAGAACCTATAAGTGTTCTAAAACCCATAATTGAATACCATACAATTAAATTACCGGCCATTATTAAGGAACATCGTTTTTGTAAGAAATAACAGTTTTCATAAAGTAAAAAGAACGGTTAATTGCATAAATAATTCACGCGAAGGTAATCGTCACTGGCTGTCATCAATAACGGAGGCTCGCGTGTTGTTACTCGAGAGGTGATATTGGTTTAGGGTACCGTCGTCACACAAACAAACATATAACTAAGAAGTTAAAAGAATTATTTGTAAATAGTTCTAAATTGAAGATTGATTTGGTTTGTATTGCATATTTTTCAATTGATTCGATGGCAATGTTATTACCAATTGATTACGTTTAAAAATGTTAGATATTAGTTTTACTGTTTCAAAAGGGTTCTTTTATTAAGTAGGATTGGCCAGACTCAGTGTGTGCTTCATACAATAGTGTCTTACTATCTGACCAGTCAGACGTGATGGAAACGACAAGTAATGACATTTTTTATTGGAAAAAGAAGTGATTTTTTTATACGTTTTCCCGAACATTTTCCAATCTTCCAAAAAACCTTCCTCAAACTTCAAGTGTACTGAAAAATAACTAAAATTATGGTTCTTAAGTTATCGCGTTACCAAGAAATATAACTTAATTTATTATATATAAATAAAGTTTCATAACTTACACAAATTATAAATATAGAACATCAAGATTAAAGTATTAAAAAGATACGGAACACTCACATATATCAATATTAAAAAACAATATTTGCCGGTTATGTCAGCTCGCGATAAAGTCACAAATGTTTTTGCTTGTCGATGTGTTTGTTTATTTCGGCATTACTTCTTAACTCTGATTAATGATTTCGAAATCAGACACCAATTTCAGTTTTAAATCGAGAACTTTAATAACGTATGCAATTTACTTCACACACACACACACACATACACACACACTAAAATAAATATATTTAAATGTTTGTTTGTATAAATACTTGGATTTGTCTTTATGTGTGTATATGTTCAATTGTAAGCTAATATCTGTCAGAAGTATTTTAAAAGATTTATTGTTTTAAAGTAGGTACTAAACTGTTGACGAAGCAATAAATTGTACACAGGTCAGTTTAGGTCACTTAAGGTACTAAATCATAGGTTTATGACATATATAAATATAAAATTAATAATGACATATCAAGTATCAGCTAGGTCTAGTTTCTCTCATATCACTAAAACTTATATCATAAGTAAAACTCGTTACAATTATTAATTCAACTTGTCATAAACAAATACATTGAAAATGCTGTCCTATCACTTAGTGGTGACATTTAGTTTAAAAAATACCAATTTTAGCCACAATCTAATTAAAAACTACCCACAACGAGACATCAATATAAAAACAAACAGACACCTTAAACAATATATCACTCACTATAATTACATATGGAGGCAAGGTGTTCAATAGCTATAGAGTACACACAAACAAACATACTAGTAATTATGTTTACATACACACATTAGTGCTATTTATACTAGTGTGAGTAGTCTCATAAGTAGGTACAGTTTTAGGTATTTCCATTGCTATAGTTTTTTATTTATTTATTATGCAAATCCACTTTACTTTTCAAGAATTGTCTGTGTGAGTGTATTTTTATATATATATTTATATATGTATGTTTTATTCACAACCCTTTATATGAATAATAATATTTAAAAAAATTATTGTACGTCAATTTGGTGTACCTATATTTTAAACTTGTAACGGAATACGGATTTTCAAATAGAAGTAAATAGATACGTGTTTGGAAATATAGAGCTTTAAAAATATTTTGCAACATAGATAATAGAATTAACTTCCATAGGTTTGTTTTATTGTTAATATTCAACAGTTTCGTATCTATGGTCACGATTTTTAGTTTCTTTTTTTTTGTAATTCATACTTTGACGGGAGTTCATACCAAAAACGTATTTTATAAATGTAAACAAGGTACACTGTTCCTGTTCGCTATTAATGTGACAAAGTTTTTTTATAAATATGTTGTAAGACCCGTAATAAATCTTAAAATTAAAGGAAACCTTTTTAAAAAAATATTTATGTATACAAAATTTAGCAGATCGAGTCCACAGTCACATTAAGCGCATCTGCCTAACTTGATAACAGCTGATTAATTGTTGAGATGAATCTCTCGACCAAGCTACCGTTATAACACCGAATATAAACTTTTTTCTGACATTCAAATGACCAAGGAATGGTCCTTAAAATATATATATTGTTGTTTTTATGTGAACTTTCTTCTTTTAACATTTTAATTTAACAAAAAATGTAAATAGTTGCACTATTTTTTAATAAATGCTCGGAATAAAATAACAATAATTTGTTTTTATTCTCGTATAAAGAATCAAATTTAACTCCACACTGGACTTGCAACTACCGTTGTATGACGCCATAGAAAGAAACAGACGATCTCTAAAACCGGTAAGAGCGAGACAGCAGCATGGTGAAAACAACATACCAAATAGGGTGATCATATGTAACTAAATATTGCGATAATTGATCATCGGTTGCGTTCAGAGAAACTACACTTTCGCGGGTAATTTGATTTTGGAATAACTTTTATTTAAAAAATATATTTAAAAGTAAACGAGTTTAAATAGCCGATAAAATAAACTTTTTTAAACATGTGTCGTAAATGCGTCATCTGTGAATCTTTGCGTCATTGAAACGATTCTTTTACTAGAAAAAACATGGTTTGGAATTAGTAGGTACTATGTAAAGATCCATCTCATTATATAGTTTTTTTTTGTAATCCTGACTTATTGAAAAGGTAGGCAATATGCATATTACAGTTCATAGATCATTGTTGTTTTGATATTACCGACGTTATATTCACTGTATGTAGCTCAAACTTAGAATTATCAGCGCTTTATCTCTCGCCTGTCAGTTTGAAACAATAAATAGAGATTTGAAACATAAAGCTGTTCGCACACGACCGACTAAGACATATACATCATGTTATATTGACACTAAACTCAGTAAATGATTGTCATGGAAGGCAATAAGAATGGAAACAGAGTGTTAAGGCACGTTAAATATAAAGTATACTTAAAAAGGTTGCATACAATAAAAGAGGTTTTAATAAATAAAAAAAAAATGTCTATGGTATTAGTCAGTTATATTTTATTTAAAGTAACTCCTTAGTGTGATTGTATCTAGTGTAGATATTCCTTTAAGCTGTAGGCGCCGACAGAACCTTATCTTTGAATCTACTCATGCGTTTATTACTTAGATCTCAAACCTATACTTGATTTCTCTTAACACTATTATTTTATTGACAATGAAATAAAACCTATGCCCTTGGAATAGAGTTTAAAATAATTGAACATAATCTTAAAGTTCTAACAAAAGTATAGTTTCAAGTCGATACAGAGAAAAGATTTTATCTCTTTTCAATGTATCAAGGATGCATGCCTTCTCTTTCTGTAGGTGTGGAAAATATAATTTACGTCTCAATTATGGTCTCAATAAAATAATTACTATAAATTGACAGCATCTATTGATAGTAATGGCGGGAGATTTGATGTTTAAGCAGTTTTGTAATAGAGTTAGTTTGGGTTTAAAACTACAATAATTGAATTGACATGTTAGTAATTACATTATCAGTCTTTCTTGTGTTTGTAACAGCTTAATTTGGCGAACCAAAATAACAAATATATTATTTTACAATAAAATAACAATAACAATAACATTAAATGTAAAAAAAAACATTAGTTATACAACCGCATTCATAATAATAAGTCTATTGTTCAACTAATAATATCAAAATTTATGTTATTTCTGTGCAGTACATTAAAATTCATGCAAAACCGAGTTTCTCAGTTACGATGGACGGACAGACGTTCATGTTTATGATCTTGCAACATATCCGGTTTAAGTTTATATTGCTGAATACAAATTTTGTGTTTACCTACAAAAGGTTTGACTACATCCGTGTTAGGGAAGCATACAGTTTTGGCTATAAACTTAATAAATATACGTTTTAACATATATAAATATATAGCAATTCACGTAAAGCCTCAAACGACTACAGACGAAGCCGGATGTGATAACTAGAGCAGACGGCCGAGCCCATCCCGAGCGTGGTGGAACTCAACTCATAAGCGCTAGTGTTTAATAATATTACATTTAAAAAAAAAAAATCAACACGAGTAGAAATCGAATTTGTGACCTTTGGGATACCGTTTTTTTTTTAATTTATCGTATTGTTTGGTTCAACGTAAACATACACATTAAGCTAAAACTCATATCAAAATATTTCAACAAAATAATTAATAATTTATAGAAAGCAGTAATTTATATCAATGATATGAGATTTTAGTAATCTTTTTATAATACAATGTATTACAATTAGTCACTTGTACTACCACACCACGAGGCCGCGCCGCTTCCGTCATCTCTATAGCCTTAAATTCATTAATTTCAACCTTCTGTTAATGCAATAAGAGTCAGTTTCGTTTGATAGAGCTGTTTGTGTTTTTTTTAAGTCGGCGTAGTAAAGAGTTCAACGGGTGTAAAGGAAGTCCGCAGTACCTAGACGATCTAGATTCCCGTGACTAAAATGTTAATGTTCTTCAAATTTAGGTTTTTTATGTTTAGACATATTTGGTCAATGTACCTATTCCAAATTTTAAGTATTTTTAATTTATTTCTTATGTCATATTATAATAGATAGTGATATGGTAAATGTTGACATAATAATTCAAGGTTTCATGGCCAAAACAATTCTAGTTCTTTGGTTCTTTGTTTGACCAAATTTAGTCATGAGAGGAAAATAGCGTACGAGTCACGTGGTATCGTACTGTGTGGTTTAGTTAGTAAACTCACCCACAAAATTATTAAAAAACAACCCACAAAATTATCTTATGTCTTGACTGATTAACTGCTACCGGCAAATAACTCGTATGTTATAAGTTCTTTGTCTGATTCGTAACAATAATTGGTATAACTGATATTTAATTAAGTTGAACCTAGGAAATCTCACTTCAAACAGCACTCTTACCACTGCGCAAACGTTCCATACCCACAGTATTTCAAATTATATTAATTATTTTTTATTAAATGAGTTAATGCCTTACCTTAATTCTTTAATTATACCTGAAAAAATTGGTGGTATACTTTAAGCTTATTACAATGTAATCTTAATTTTTAATAATTATACAGGTTTTATACTTAAGAGTAAACCGTAAGTAATTGATATTTAATGTTAATAACTTGCCTCGCAGTTAATCACTTTGGTGAATATATAATTATTACAACAATATAATTTATTATATATGATAACAAAATCTTATTGACAATAGTCAACACAATATACAAGTTATTTATAACTGCATATTTAAATTTTGTATATCACTTTAAAAAGGAAAACTCGTATATACGGGCTGGAATTGAAGCAGCGTCTATTAGGATACTGTATTCGTCGCTCTACCAACTGAGCTATCAGTATCAGTTCGTTACCCGCCATGATGAAATTTTAAATTTTAATTAATTAATAATAAAAAAATATTAAGTTTTAAAATTTCTAACTTCTAAATTACCATCTATTTAACGGTGACTATATCTACCCACTGAATTACTGACTCTATTCATACTAATCATCAATATTTGTCACTTATCAGTCCTAGTATTATATATTTTTCACTTTTCAGTTCTAGTATAATTATAGATTACACAAAATATTAGTTTTTCCACGGTTTTGAAACAAAAGCATAAAGAATTATAAATAGTCAGTATTAGAAAATGTTTTGTTTTTTTTTATATAAAATTTTAGTATTTAGTGGTTAAACATTTAAGGTTGTATAAAAAATAGTTGCTGCGTACCTACAACATGTAGCAACATTTTTGTATATATTTAAATGTAATGATTTGACCCCGATACAACATCTATATCAAATCAATGATGTGATTGTACAAACATGTGATCTCAAATTACTCTCATTTAGTTTCTTAGAAGATGACTGCATAGATTTTGTACATCCCATTCTCCAGGAGTTCTAAACTGTTTTATTTTATATTATTTATTCTTTGCTTGCATTTTTGTGTTTGAATTTGAACTTTATTGTTGTATTTTCAAATTTTGTTAGTATTATGGAATTTTATACAGATTTATAACAAAGTGGTACGACAATGTTTACTTATACTGTTTTCAAAATTAATTTAAAGAATAACGTTCATTCTTATTTTATATTGTTTGAACTCAGAACGGCTGAAGTCAAATGTATATCTCAGTAAATTTAAGTATATTATATTCAAATGACTTTAATTTAATATTATGTTGTTTTAAACTGTTTAGTATTCATTCTAATTTGAGTAATCAATGCTGTATCAAATAACAATGATATATTTTAATCGTCAAACAAAAATAGCTTTAAGGCTGAAGAAATAATACATGCCTTGTTAATTTATCAATATATAACAAAGACTTAATTATTACTAATATAACTATTTAAGAAATACCTTGAATTGTATATTAAGTTGCATAAATTAATAATAATATCAGCAAATGTATTTGAATGTTATGCATTAGGAAAAGATACATTAAAAAAAAAATAGGGATAGGATTGTATAATTTCCAATCCTACTTGTCCTCATCCCACCAGGAGACGAATAAGTGTACACGGTCCCTTATAACCATAAAAGCTTAAGTTTTTATAAAAACTATGTAATTGAATTGTTAAGTGAATCTTTATTGAGGTGGATCATTGTCCCGTTGGTCTCGATGTATCTGTAGGACGCAAATAAATTACTTCACTTACATAACTATGGGATGTACACTCGTATATAAATCTGCACTTTCTCTCCGTTTATTAAGTTTGTGGATACAGAGTAAAAACATTGGTGGACCAAGTATGTCAGATTTTTTCGAACATGCACATTTTTTTTATACTGTTTTAATTTTGCTAACTCTATAATTTCTTTATCTTTCTTTTAATACATTTCGGTTTGGTATATAATATTTATTCGTATAAAATTTTTAATAGTAACTGGTTATTTTGTAAAATAGAACGGATGGTCCTACTGCATATCTTAGACTGTGACCAAAACAATATTGTTACTGTATTTCTGAATATTTTTTCCCTCGGCGGTCGTTACGCCGAATTGAATCGATAAGATAACCGTTAATTTATAATAATACTAGCGCATATTATATAAGATGGTCCTTAAATTTAGGGAATTCAATACCAACGGGACCTTAATGTGGTTGGAGTTTTTAATCAACAGAATGCGAGGTAAATATGTTGTAACTGGTGAAGTTCCATCAACTAAATTAACTCTGGGTGGCTGCATAATAACTTGGCAAAATAATATTATAAATATCAAAACAATCGCGGTCAATTGAGATATCTCGGATGGTTCGTGAATTCATAATGATATTAAAAACATTAAGGTCTTTAATACACTAATGCACCCGTTTTGGAAGTGTACTTATTTATTTGAAATAAATGAAAAACTCTTTTTAGCAATCATTTAACTTTAAAATTATGATGACAGTCGAAATCATCTTCTTATATTTATAGCTGCAAGAATCTTAATATCAAAGCAAAATCATTTTTTTAACAAAAAATATCTTATAATAAAACAATTAATATGTATACATATGGAATTGAAGACGTATCATTACAGTTTTGGAGATGGAAGAAGCAGTTCTCATACATACATACATTAAGAGTACCGCGCTTTAAAAAATAGACGCCACAGATGTATAGTGGTTTGAATGACGACACAAAACCGAAACGATATAAAATATATATTTATGTTCTAACCGTCAATGGGCCATTATCTGCTTAACCGTCGTAAGATGCAGAAATAAATATAAATATTCATAAGCTATACCAAGTTTCAATACATTTTTGTTCAGCGAAATCTCCCAAACTTTAATGCATCGTTAGCCTCCGCGTGCATTGTTCGCTTCAAGATAAAAAATCTTATTGAAATATTTTCTTGTGAACGCCTCTAGCTACTGTTTACATGTTAAACTGTTTATATAAATTATAGGCGTTCAGTTTCTTCAATATCATTAATATTAATTTCGCTCTGCTAATTCAAATTCAATTTTAAATTGGTTTTAGTAAATATATACATAAAAACTGGTATTGTGAATCAATTTTGTATTTGTCTTGCGGTATTCCACTATATGTAATTAAGTTGATCTGAGTCCTTGTTGCCAGTAGCCTGTAAAAACTAGTGTTGATATAAGGGCCTTGCGACAGTGCACTGTTTTAGCAAAAAGACTATAAACGTCAATTAAAAATTTGTTTTCATGTCGTCTCAGCAGGGTGCCGGCTAACACAAGACGCCGAAAAGTTTCTTGTCGTGCAGTTAAATGTTGGAATTATCAACACTAATAAAATGACTCCTTTTTGTAATTCAAAGGCGTGTGCCAAAATATGTGGATATTTCATCAAAGTACTGCTGCAACACGTTTTATGAATATTGATTTTGATTCTAAATTGGATTTGTGAACAAAAAATACGTTTATTTTGATTTTAGTAAAGCATTATAGCATCGAGGTAATACTAGATATGAAAGAGTATGATCTACATAAATTTAATATACAAATGACATTGTCCAAATTGAATTCAATTATAAGTATTTAGGTACGACAGTAATATAATTAATTAGGTACTATAATAATATCGTTACATATGTGATGTATTAATATATAAATTAATTATAATTATCATAATAATTATCACAAGCTCACGTAAAGGCTTAATTACAAAATTTACTATTGTAGTAATTAAAGTTGTTTCAATAAACAACATTTATCACTTACAGTGTACGTCTACTTACTTCTTACAAGTAGGTGTCGCTGTTATTCTTCGTCTTTAAAAATATTTGCAATAATGATATGCAAACCAATTAGCCACTCTTAAACACCTGCCAAGTAAGGTTTAATTAATTTTGCGGATAAAAACATTTCAACGCAGAAATATTTAAACGTTATGAATTGCTTAGTAATTTTTTAATTAAACTTTACAAAATAGAAAGAGGACAAAAATGAGGTAGATATAAATACGTAGGTAGGTATCATAAATTAAAGTATTTGATATTGAATATAATAGCTTTAAAGTGATTTGAAGACGTAGAGGTAACAAGCCATTATAACAAAGTAAGGAATACTTTAGTAACTCTTTCGTATTGAAAACTGCATTGTCCTAAGGTAGCAGCTGCTCCCAATATGTCACGCGTCTAGGAAGCTGTAACTCGATCTCCTTTATCTAAACTGACTCAGTGTTTACTCATATCGCACGTTTCTCTTTGTCATTTGTATTGAAGAACTTATTATATCATGTATTTAAGAACTTATTATATATGCTAAGTAATCATTTGAGGGCCATATTAATGTTTACCAAGGCTCATTCTTAGCTCCATTTCTCTTCATCATTTACATAAGTGATCTACTACATTGTAATATGTTATGAAAATAAAATACATTTGGAAATGTAATTGCAAGCAAATGTTTCGGATTATTAATATAATTTGTCAAACATAAAGTTAACGTTTTAACGTTTTGTAAATACATAGTATATAATCCTATGTAGTAAAGTTATATAGTATACTGCGTTCTGTAATGAAGTTACGCGATAACTAGTAGTCCACACTGATTGGTTACGGACTTATCGGTAATTACAAACACACACAAATCTGTAATGTGGGTGTGGTATGGGAACCCGTATATTTAAATAAACTATATTGGAAAGTTTTATTTCACAAGAGAAAGCGATTTATGTTTACATAAGCCCTTTAACAATGATAACTAAGTTTTATAAAAAAAACACAAGTGATTCTGAAGTATATAAAATATACAGACAATATGCATTTGGAACTAAAAACTGAAAAAAATAATATTCTATCTTTTTAAATTTTAAATTGCTATAATCGCTTTTATTTCTAACTTGCACCACTCCCTCAAATTCTGTGGCCAGTAAACTCGGGAACGAGGTTTAATTGTTTTATGTGCAACAAAGGGTCTTTAAAAGGATTGCTATCCGTTTAGCGGCGGCTTAATTTGTTAACACTTGTGTGCTGTGACTAGGTTCAATTTACACTTTATATTCAGTGGCGTGTGATTTAACTTCATTGCTTTAAAATACCCTTAATAGTAAGTAAAGAAATTTTTAAAGCTTTTTATAATTCCATATGTTGATATCGAAATCACAGGCTATATTTAAAGTTTATATATTTTTAATATAAGATTTTATTTTGGATAATTTTATTATAATCTATCCAGTAACACGTAAATAACTGGTAACATACCCTTGACCGGTGAATCAGCGATGATGTATGGCGTTAAGAAACGCGTGAAAAATGAAAAATACAAAATGTCACCCATTTTGGGTCAAAGACGACTTGTACTTTAATCCGAGTTTTGATGAGTAAGGTCACTTAATTATGAACCATCCTGAACTTTAAATTGAATGACAAATTACTTATATTATTTAAATGTTCCTATCATAAACATTTTAAATAACGAAATCACATTTTTATTAAAATAAAATATTAAATTAAAAAATCTGTTCAAAATGATTCATATTATTATATGAGACTTCGAGTGAACATATTACACTTACAATACATATTTCGTTTACTATTAAAGTTACTTAAACTTTTTTAAGGGAAAATGAGGTGCAACTACGTATGCGAGCTGGCTTGACCATTCCTCATGAATGCCAACACATTTCAGTATGTTAATTTTCTATCTAATAACATAATAAATGGATAAGTCAGTTAAAAGTATTAAGAGACTTATAATAATTCAAAAAGAAACCTAACGTCGTGGTAAAACTTCTCTCTTAGTATAAAACCTATCAGACTCCAGGTCTTCAAATGCCCTAAGCCGCAGCTGCGTTTTCTAATTTAATTAAATTCTAATTTCATCCTTAACGTGAGTATTGACATGTTTAATATTTATTTGTAATTAATCACTCGTCGCTGATTAATGTGAGGAAGTGCGTTTAATGAATTATTTATAAGAAGGATGTAGATATTTAATTAATACAAGATTAACTTTTTAAATGAATATTTAAACGTATCTTTAATTACTTTTAAGAAGATGACATATATTTCGAACCTGGATACGCTTCTCACAAAACAATTAACTAATAATTATATTCTATAATTTCTAGCTTTAATGTCAGCAAAGTAATACAATTACGATCAAAATTATTGTTAGTTTATTATCAATGTAACATTAAATATATTTATTTTTCTTGATAACTTTCAGAATGGTATTACCCTTATAGTAATCTAACGTAACATGTTCCAGGTGCAAATTTGTATAATATTTAGCGCTTCGAATCACATAATTATGATGACAGCACAATGCGCAAGCGTCGACAACCTGACAGCTGTTCTGGCAAACGAGATAACCATACATACATACATACATACATATTACGATTATCATGACAGAATAGATCGAGATTTACTACAGCTTTTATGCTATAAATTTATACTAGTAATAATATTATCTTATAATCTTACTGTTATTTTAATTCATGAGAAACTTATAATTTTTATTATCAAAGTGTTCGGTTGTTTCAGTTTCTTCTTTTTATTGGTCTCATAACATATAAAACGTATTTATTTTTCCAAATTCATTCACTAACTTTTTCAAAATGTTCTTTCTTCCGTAATTCAAAATTTCCAAAACGAAAATAGGAAAATAACATTGTATAAAATAATATTTTCGTAAATAATAGAAAAATTACCAACAGTTTTAGACTATTAAAATGAAATAAACCATATCCATTGTGTACAAATATGTATATAAAAGTACTTTTTATATACATATTTGCAGCAATTTGAAATAACAAGATGTTTTTTTGGTCAAAGTAAGCGTGGGCGTGAACGCAAAAAGGACTTGGTATTAAATTACTGTTTACGTCATAAATCAAATGTTGCTGCATTTAATTTCATTTGTATTCTTAAGCCTGTAGTGTTTGGGTTCTTAGTGGTTGACTTTCATATCATTTATTATAATAATAATACAGGACAAATTACACACACTGATCTAACTCCTAAGTAAGCAAATTATTTGCTTGTGTTAAGAGTGTTAGACAACGATACAAATACATAGAAATACACATTATAAATACTGCGAATATATTTAATAAACGACCAAATCCAGAAAAACAGACATATATGCTCATCACATACATGCCTGTCCCTGTCGGGAAACGAACCCGAGTCCCATTGCATCGCTATAGACCAACATGGTTTAATATAAAATATAATTATATATCTAACTGTAACATATACTTTATGTTCTTTTAATAATATTGTACTCAAGTACGTTAGATGAATCATGATGGTTCGAGTAATTTATTGATGAGGGACCTTTGTTAATAGTCGTCTTATACGGTTGAAGTAATTATGTTAAAATATGTCGATTGTTATCGCAAAATAAAGTTCAGTTTTAACAACTTTGGTACAAATTAAATTAATCTTACTATCTAATTCTAAACTGACACAATGACTAATCATTCATAATGTTCTGTTTTTTCATTATGTTGTCAAATATAATATTATTGTTATACTGTAGTACAAAATTAATCAACTTGTCTTGATATTTTTATTTTGAAGAGTGGAAATTCCTAGCAAGTTTCAAGATGTATATTTTTTTTATGTAAGTTAGGCTTCATATGAGAAAAATTATGATCATAAATAAGAATTTACAATAATTACTAGAATTCTGTCCATATCAGTGTTGGTTTCCTTAAAATATCTTTATTTATAGTAATTATAATATATAAATAATTTTCAAGTGGTTTGGATGTCATATCATATTTTAAACATTAATAATAAGGGGTATTATAAAGGCTTAACAAGTTAGGGCTACTTCACACTACACTATAAATAACTTCACTTCGAAAATAAATTAATAGCTGTGTGTTGTATGTAAATGAAAATGTTATGTTTACAACTTTGCTTTCATGCATTCAAATATTTTATTTCATATATATATATATAGCATTAAAATTTTAATAACTTTTGTTTGAAAATATTTATAAACATGTATAGCCATGTTAAGCTTATTTAAATTGATATAAATATAGAATGAAAAATAAACCGATACGGGCAGGGATTCGAACCCGCGACTACTGGGAAACCGTCCCGTCGCTCTACCAACTGAGCTACCGTATCGCTTACAAAATCCCTGCCCGTATCGTATTATTTTTCATTCTAACTTTATATAAATTATAATAACTGTTTTTAAATAAGAGTTAGATACAAAGAAAATCATAAAGTATTGTTAAAACAGTCATGGCCGTGAGCTGCGTCCGCGCAGGTTGTTCAAATATTTGTCATCCGTGTCTCTTCCCGCCACACATCCTCTGTCACTTTGTTTTGTGACGTCATGACACCTCGTATCTCAAATACCTATTTATTGCTTTTATAACTTCTCATTTAAGTACTTTTGCTCTTAAATTAATGTATATTCATAAACTTGTCAAATTTAGATGTGATATCGTAATAAATTCTCTTATTACACATTTTATTCTTCAATTTGGTCGGTAGTGAAACATAAAATACGTTTTTTATGTCTATATGTTTGAAAATGCTAATCTTCAAAACGGTGAAGCTTTTAGGTAAAGCACTGAAATATTTATACACATATAATAAATAACCCTTTTTCTTGTCTTTATATTATACAAACGCTGTTAAAATAAATCTCATATATTATAAGACTTTACTTGACTGTCACTATAGCTCCTGAACTACTTGGATAAGAACTATAACATGTTGAGTAGGTCTTTTATAATGTAGACACTCACTAAGATATTCTTTAATTACATCCCTAGGGGGGTAAAATAGGGGATGACGTTTTGTATGGTACCTTTAATCTCGTACACACTATCTAATCTTATGAAAAAATCTTCAACTAATTGAATTATATATCATATATACTCATGGGCGTACCCAGATTCCGTGCTAGGGGGAGGCAAAGCAGATTTCTTTAATATATTTTTGTAATTTTGGAGCTGTAATTTTTATTTTCTGAGCATGTTTTAACAATGAAAGAGCAAACGCTGGTGATTTGCCTAATCTCGCTTCTAATGAAGATTTTAGACTTTTAAAGTGTTTGCTAAAAGTTTTACTAGAGAATTGTATTTGTTTGCAATACATCTATATAGAATACAATACATCTATATAGAATTATAGATATATATATATATGCATATATCTATAACAACTGAAAAGCCACATTTCATGTCCCCGACTAACCTTCCTGAGAAAGCATTTCTAAGCCTTCTTAAATTTTTAAAACTTAATTAATTTTATTTTTTATTTATTTATTTATTTATTTAATACTTTATTGCACACAAAACATAAATATGTACAAGAAAAAGAAACAGATAAAAATGCACAAAAGGTGAGCTTATCTCTAGGTGCAGAGATTTCTTCCAGCCAACCCAAAAAATATGATGTGGTTATAGAATATTGGAAGGCATCGTGTACAATTTATATATACATATATAAAAAAAAAGAAAACAATAAAAAAAAAAAAAGAAAAGTACCAATTTTATTTTTTAATGTAAAGTACCAATTTTAATTTACATTAGAAGGTAGTGGAGAGGTATACGATGTCCAGGGGGAGAGCTGCCCCCCTCCCCCTCCCTCGGTACGCCCACGTACGTATACTTATACTTACGTATTTAAGTTCATGACATAGATTAAACATTTAGCAATAAATAAAATATTAAATGTAGAACATAAAACAAAAGCATATAAAACTAATTTTTCCCGTTTCTTACAACAATGCGGGCACGATAAGGGCGCCCTGGTGAAAGCGATGGTATCACCGCGATGGGATCGCAAAGACGCCGCGTCTGAAGTCGCCGCGTCTGCGCCCGACTTATGTGATTATTTAGTACACGAGCCCCTTATCTCTGCCTTACTGGTACGTGGTTTATGTTAAACTGTAGCCTTATAGTTTTTATTTTTATTAAATGTATGTACATCTTGTAACAACAATCATATTTTTGAAATATTTTATCGCTTATAAAACAAATTACCTATTTCATTCACACTTCATGATTTAAGATTATATAAATTGTATTCATATCTAAGAAACTACAATATCTATCACAAATGCCTCTAAAAAGACAAACAAACACCTACTCATTTGTAACAATGGTTATAATTATTACGTACAGATTAATGAGAAGAAACCCTCGGGATATGTAGGATTTAAGACGGTCAAGCAATAAACACGACCAGTGTGGTCCGGACTAGGCCCCGTACCACCCAGCAGCCGCTGACGATTTATAACTGGACACCCTCCTGCTTAGGCTGCACACACGGGGAGCGATTTAAAATAGCAATTTGTATATTATATTTATTCTTTATAATAATTTATTTGAAACTTATAAACATAAACGGAAGTAAGCTATTCAGTTAGTTGTATTTATATATGCTTCTAAACCTAACGTTCTCAAGTTAATAGTTAACATTTTGGATGTATTGAAATTGTATTAACCTTTAAAATATTTACAAGATACACTTATAACGAGCCTTAGCTGATCTAATTCAAAATAAACATCCCTATTAATTACCCACAATCCCTTCCAGCCTCCATCATCCGTGGACCAGGGCAGGCAATAAACAGACCCCGCAGATAACTCTCATTGCAACTAAATCACGAATTACATTTTAAAGAGCACCGCGGGTCCTTAAATATTTCATAGCACACGAAGTCGCTGACGGTACAATAACTTAACAAGTGCCAATGCAATCTGTACTCTATATTTATTCAATCCTATTAAAATTTATGCAATGATTTATGTTTAAGAGAATCGTCAACTTATTAGTTTTAAAGGAATTATTGAATTAATATAAAACAAGAATATTGTTTTGTGCATGTTTTGTCAAGAACAGTTTAATGTTTAGTTTTTGTAATTGTAGTTTGTTTTCGTTTCACTGTAATTTTGTGTCAGGAAAATATATTTTTTTAAAACAAGTATGTTATATTATAGAGATACCACTACTTATATAATATGACTCATCTGAGCTTCGTGCATTCATAATGCCAATTAAATTACTTTATATCATGTCATTACATAACACACAAATTTAAACTTAATTACAAGGCAATAAGAACTTTAAATTTTGTATAAAACCGACAATACGATTTTCTCAGTTGTGCCAATATTAAAAAGGTCGCATTGAATTAAAGCAAAACGATGAATTTTATATTTTATTCCTTTGCACTAAGGTTGTCTTTCAAATGTTTAATAAGTTCTGTAAGTGCAGTGATCCAAACAGTTAGTAGTGACTCCCGGGGTGGCTCGTACAATGTACGCGCGTGACACTGCTCTATTTACGAGAGTCGGTCTCTTAGACCCATAAGATACAACGCGGTTCGAGTATAGTGGCGACTGTATCATTTGTTAAGTTTATTCCACATAGACAGGGACCTTAAAATAAAATTTATACAATACTTTTTTATATTTCTATAAAAGGAAAGTAGTACATTATGTAAAAAAAGTTTCATAAATTTTTCGAAGCTAAGATAAAATAAAGGCTTTCTTATAACTTAAAATAAATATAATATCAATCCACAACTCCTGCGCCGTATAGCTCGCGGAACCATACCATGCGCACGCGGCGGTATTGTGCGCATGTCCAAGCTTTTAACGCTCCGATTTATTCGCCTTTAATGGCCTTCTCATTTTGAATAATTATAAACGGCAATACCCATATATACTGGTGACCTCTGGTTCCTTTTCTTTGTCTAGGGTCACGCTGGTTGGGAGGTATTGTTACAGTGATACTTATATAGTTGTATTTTGACTTCTAGTATCTTTAATACTGTCTATTGTTAAGTTAATGATCTTTTTATTAGGAGGTGCGAAAGGTATTTCTTTAGTATCACATTACATAGTTTACATTTACAACTTGGCAATTTATTGAGACAATGTGGAAGACAAGTAACTTCACTTTTATGAGCTCTTACCTATGTTATTATCGCTTCTTGGACTTTCCATTTGTTGTCAACTGGACGATAAGTAGTTTTTTGAAATCAAAAACTTATTATAAAATGTTTGAATTTTTATATGAATATATTTCGCCAAGATAAGTTTATTAAAATTTTACATTAGTATGAAAAAACAATTGACAGTTTTCTTAAGATTCGCGGGTTGGAATTGAATGGTAAAAGCTTATAAAACCTTTTTACTTCCATTATATGTTGTTTTAATAAAACAACTCTCAATAGCTACATGAGTACGTGTCTGGTTAGATATTATCCCTTGGGTTAGTTAAACGAAATATTAAAAAGATTTATTAGAAAGCAAAAAAAATTAAGTACTGTATAAATTGATTTCGAAGTCATCACATTCTGCCCGCTTTGTTGGAAACTGCAAATTGTAAAGTTTTTCCACAATTAAAATTTTATCAGGTATTAAGTGCATACATTTAAGTGCTAAAAGGTGATAAAGTTCACACCTCACGTCTCCGAGATGAAAACCAAACGACCTATTGATACAGATAAAGATGTTAGTGAAAAAGTCGTAGCCTAAGTAAGGAAGAGAATGAACCAACTTTATTAATAAATATATTCTGTCTAGCCTCTTGATCTGGCAAATAAATTACCTACAAGTAGGTAATAATAGGTGCTAAGATAATTGAAAAAGAATTAATGAAATATGTATAACCAAAAGTTAAAATTATCAGAATAGATTAATGTTCAATTAAAATATTATGGGCTTTTCGTATTCCCTACGAAACAATAAATTGCGTATTATAGTAATGGAATGTCAAAATAAAGCCTTATTACGTCAGTGTAAAATCCGCCTAATTTTGGAATCAGGGTCTATTGAGCAAAAAGCTGTCGATTCAAGTTGGGACGCGGCACGTGTTATTTGACAAATAAAAAAAACCAACGCGCCATATCAATGCGGCGAAATAAAAGGAACTACGAAAAAATACAACCGAAATTAAAATTTGAGTGTGATGAAATCTTTTGATGCGAAATGGAGCGCTATTTTGCAGTTCGTGGATTAAACAATACGTTTAAAGTTCGAATTTTGTTTGTGGATTTTTGTATTTTGCACAAATAGTATTAATGATCAATCTCAGTATGAACCACTACATTATGAGCATAACATATAATAACCGTTAACAGACGTAACAGTTGTAGACGCTCCCACGCTGCCGCGCGACAAAAACGCGCGGTCGCCTCATTGCGATGCAGCGCGCGACACGCCGCGACTGCGCCGAGTGTTTTTTGTAGTAAATAATTGTATTTGTTTATATATTGTTTATTTAATAACGTGTATTAATTGATTTAAGTAAGGCGGCATTATTAATAAGACATTCGAGTTTTGTAAGCACGTGTTCATCTTGTCAGGTCTAAATTCAGACTTTTTTGAAAAATTTTCATTCCAAAATACTCGGAAGTGCTGAGTGCGTTCGGTTCAAAGATATAGTTTATTAATTAAAACAATTAACGAAGTTCACTTTGTCTTACGAATATTTTCATGGAATTATTTTTAATTGAGGTATACCTTGATTTTGTTTAATTATCTGAAATTATTTGGACATATAGTATGCACGTAAAATACTGAACTGATCATGGAATACAAACTTATATTTTTATTTATTATTATTATTATCTCATGAAAAGTAGGTTTCCTTTACATTGTGGGTCTGGAACACCTTCAGATTAGTCCCATTTCGTATTCACATCTAGTACTGTACGTGGGAAAGATAGTAATAAAGTGGGGAGTAGGGCACCGGCATCCGGAGTTCCTCAGACGATAGGGCGCCTGCATTCCAAGAATTCTGAACCTTCAGATACCGTCTCGTATAGAAATGACTGATTTATTACACATATTGTAGAAAATATAATGACACTATATGTTTAATATATATATTGCTATTTGTCATTTCATTCAGAAGTTTACAATTTTAATTTAAGGGGAGACAAAAATGTGATGACGATAAAAATGTTGAATATAGAGACTTCTTAACTTTAAAAGAAACTAACTACTTGTTTGTAGTTTGTACTAGAGCTAGTGTCAAAACGGAGTTTTGAACTACCTACAAAATTACTGTAAGGAATTTTTTTTTACATTAGAACTAAGTTTGTATGTATTAGTTATTTAGGTCTCTTCAAAATATTATTTACGAATACTATAGACTTGGATATTAATAAATATATATTATAAAACCATCAATTATATTGTCAATCCATATAATATAATATGACAGAAGACTTGATCAATATTAATTATATGATATAATATTTAAAACATTTACCATCGCTCGTTAATAATTTCTCAGAGACGACTATCATCCAAGTATTTCAGTTTGAAGCTGAAGTTTTAATTAGGAAAATTGAACTCAATAATGTCAGGGCATTTTAATGTGAGAAAACCGACGAGGAGAGGACTCTTCCACGTAGAGTGACTAAGAGCAAGGAACTACATAGAGATGATAAAAGATACCAATACTTTAAAAATAAAGTTTACATGTTTTAAAAATTAAAAAAAGGGCAAATGTCTTTTTATAATTATATTGATATCTCAATCATTAAAGGTAAATTAATGTTTTTGTAAATTTAAAGCTTCAGATAAGATAATATTATGAACCATTAAATAAATATGTGTAAACTTTGTGATACAATACTCGGTGTAACAAAACAATAGGATAATAACAATTTATATATATTTAGGCAGTAAACTAAATATATCAGTGAGGTAACAGCTCTGGTTGTTTCATCCTGCGCCGGCGCATTCCCGCGCGTGCACTTTTTTGCGAGAGCGCAAGATGGCTAAAATATTTGCTTTTATTTATTAATATTTACTATATCTTTAAATTAATAATCATTTTTTTCTGATAAACTTGGTTATTCTATTATCGTTTCTAGTTATAATTAAATAAAAATTAAAAGATCTTATTGTAGTATGTTTTCAATATTCGCCTTATTGAATTAAAAAAAAAAGAACGCAAGATTCCAATACTCATTTTCGTTAGGTTTTATCTTTTTTTATCGTTTATGCTTATGAAGATCATATACGTGGTTGTAAGCAATGAAAAACAATGGTAATGTATGTAGGTACAATAAAATAATCATCCACAGTAGCATTCGTGCTGTGTTTTGTTATGAATTCTTTATTTACTGATCTTTTGTTATCTCCCGTTGTACTCGCTGTAGGTAGATAGGGAAGCACGAAATATCAGGTACGGAATATATTTTGTTCCTGATAATTTTAATCTAGATCCCAATCTGAAGTTAGTATTTAAAATATTTACCACCATTCTTAATTTTTTTTTTTTTAGTATTTATCATAAGATTACAAAACTACGAATAAATAACTAATTAAAATATCACATTTAACATTTATTTCTTGGTTAAATCTTATCTGGTGTCAAAATTGATTCTTTAAGTATTTTTCTCCTATGAATATATTTTTTATCTATAGGTATACTTTAAAGTTTATACGTCTGTATAGCTTAAATAGAATAGAATAGAAATGATATATTTTTACATTTCATACATTATCCATGTGTTTATTTTTATTCTTTTCTGTATGCAATAGTAATTAACATATTAATATCCAAAATCTCATAATCACATCGATACGAGGCTATCAGTGAAAGTACAGAGCTTTTGTTTATTTGTCTGGTTATAATATACTATAAATATTAATTACTGTTTCCGACTTAATTTTGTTTTTTTTTATTGAGGTCTCGGGCATGAGCTGAGCGAGTTGTCGAATATATTTTTTTATTATTTTAAAATTGTCTAATATTCAAGATCTTATTTTACATTATACAAAACGCTTATATATTAGTACTTTTATTTTCTAGGTTCTTAAGATTATGATATTAAATAATTTTCTCATTTAGTATAAATATGTTCGATACCATAATATTAATTTGAATAATAAGTAAAATAAATATACAGAAAATTGGGATATAAAAATATTTAACTTTAAACCATAGTCCGATAATCCTGTATATTTTATATATATCCGCCATCTCTTATGTTCTGGAGGCCTGGCGGTCGTCGGTGAACAGAGCACATGAAAGCCCAGTTTTGTTACAATTAATGATTTTAATTAACAAAAATTGTAATTTAAACTGTATCAAAATGCGGCTAATGAAAACTGAGAGGCGTGGCGCTGGGCCGCTGTCGTTAAATATTTATCATTACGAGACGTACTATAATATTTGTCATTTTTACTTACAACATTAAATAACTTGCAATATTTGTTATGCAATGTGAATTATTTAATGTAGTTTCTCTTATTTCTGTATATTGTTTTTTATTTTCTCTTTTAGATAATTATAGTAATACTTTTTGTATTTACAGTTTTTATTCATAACATATTCTGCCTTATAGAACAGTCGTAAAAAGCCCTGTGTATCTGAAGCTTTTAATTGACAGGCTATCTGTCATCTGATATGAGATCAGAAATGCTGGAGCGAGAATAATTCGGTTAGTGTCGGGGTCACGGTGGTTTTTAGCGCATCGATATTGCGCGTGCTGGCCAGCGGCGCTGTAGTGATGTGCCTTTATCGATGCTGCGGCTTTTATAAAGAAGTGCGGAATTGGGTTTTGAATTATTACCTTATCAAATCTGTTCTTTAATTATTTAGGTTTAAATATCTAAAGAGTAGTAATAGGTTCTTCTATATTCGTTTAACCATTATTTAAACAATATTTTAAGTACCTATAAAAGAAGAAATATGTAAAATTAAATGTCAATGGTCAATATTCAGTGATTACCTACTTAAAATGTAATAGTTCACATTACTTACCTTCTTAAACAGTGAGCAACTCAAGTTACATCACTGTTATACTGAAGCGCGTAAATCGGTGCGCGTGCGCGCCGTGGGGCGACGTTCAATCGTAATTCGCGCCCCCCTCCCCACTCTTTTGAATAGTTGAACTTACTTCTATTCTACCAGATTACGTTCTAGTTACTCAATTTGTATGCATTATATTCTGCTATACTTTATATGTATAGTTCTGTGATTACGGTAAATAATGTTATTATTGTTATGTCAACTTGACAAATTCTTTGAGTTAACAACGAAGTCTACAGTGTGTGAACATACTATAGGAAAACCGAATGCTTACATTAGATTCAATAAACCAAACACAGTGGCTTCTTACTAAAATTGTTTTTAGAAGAATTAACAAGGCTCTTAATAATAATATGAATATTCATGATGATGATCTTTAGCAGCTCTGTAACACCTTATATTCATCTGTCATGAAAATAGGAAAAAACAAGACTGTCAGTATATTTTAAGAGTTCCGTGTGCATCTTGAACTCTCCTTTTGAAAATTTAAAAAAGTTGTGGGTAGATGACAAATTATCTGACCAACTGACATACACCACCTACCTACATCTCATCTTACCGGGCAGACGACTGTTGTTAAAGATTTGAATATGGTATTCCAATAAATGATAATCTTTATTTATACAATTCAAAACATAAACAATTAAAATATCGAATCGGCGACCTACACAATGGACAGACAGACGGACAGTCCTCAGATGCAGCCTGGCCCGTGAAGAATTTTGATTTTATTTAAAATATTAAAAATCACAAATATAATGAACACATTACAATATATAATGAGCGACCTATCCTATACATAAGTAATATTAAATTATATAAACATAAAACTTACAATTGCTAACGATATAGAGTTTTATTTTAGTATCTTACCGTGGCTCGACTACGCCCTACGAAAAATAAACAAACGAACCTGCATATGATTATAGCGAGCAATATCCGAAAGATTGCAATCTTATCTTGCTATCGAGACATGAGCATGGATCGGTTACTTTACAACCTACGACATTTTCAGCTGGTACGATTTATCTTATGCTCTGAGGCGTCCTCTGTCAACAAGTCTTCAAACTTTACTTCATATCTATATGTGCGTAATTACAAATAAATTTCATGAGTAAATTCTATTTACTAATTACGAAGATAAGAGAAACAGAATCTGAAATTTTCTTTTATTTTGTCCTCTCATCAGAAATCGGTTTATTTTCTTACTCAATAACTGATACCTTTGAAAGGAATATATTTAAATTAGATTTTTTCGTCGTACACGAAAAAGCACTGGCATTGATTTATAGTGGAAAAGAAATAAATGAATAATAATATTTAAAATACATAATATAATTTAATTCAAAATAAAAATTTTGCATATTGCGTAACTAGTTAATGCAAATTCTGCAATAATAATAAAGTCTGAAAGCGAACAACTGAAATTCACGAATAAGTAATATTTATAATTATGTTTGCCGACAAACATAAGTATTAAGATTGAATTATATCAATTTGTGTTGTTTCAAAAGTAACAAAACTAAGTTTTTAATTCATCTTATCGTTTATTATAAAAGACCCCATATTAATGCGCTTCTTTGTAATCTGTCTTAAGAAATCCCGCGCAGTGTCCACTTTCTTCTCAGCATTTGCGCAAGGACCCACTTTTATCTTACAACTACTAAAAAATAAAAGGGTATTGTCAAAAGAACCGTTACCTGTCGATATGACCGGCCGGTATAAAGTCGTCTATAGACACTCCGTAGGGACGGTACACGTAGAAATGTTTTAACGATATTGTTCCCGCTCAATTAAGGAACGGAGCTAAAGATATTTTCTTTCGGAATTTCGCGCGGTCCTTGGTCTTGTCAATAAAATCCATATAAATTGCCTCCACCAAACCGAATTTGAATATAATAGCCCTTTCCTATGGTTCCCTTTTTGCCCCTTACGTTGCGCCGGCGCAATCGCTGTACGATTATATTGTAAGCAAATTATCTGCTTGGATCTGGCGGTTTTGAGAAAACCTTTTTTATGATCTTTTGTATGAATTAGTATGGGTTATTTAGTTATTAAAGAAACTCGGTTTTTGTATACCTACTACAGACTATTCAATAGCCCTTAGTACTTAATATTATATATAAATTATAGTAAGAATTATGAATAGTTTTGAGAAACTCTAAACTCTGGCTTTTCCAAAACAGGAATATCTTAACATATATTATAAATATATGAAATTTACTTTATTATTATTGTATTACATATTATCGTCATATTAGAAATACAAACCCACATAGATGCCTCAGGTATAGACATTTAGTATTAAAATTACTAATTCTTGTAGTTTTATACGTCTAATTAGGTACTAGGACACACATTAAGAACATACAAATTTATACAATACATAATAAATATACAAGAATGAATAAAGATGTATAGTTTTCACACGAGGCTTCGTAATAATCAATTGAGGTGCCAAAATAACCAGCTACAATCATTTTTAAATTCGTGATGGAGCCATAGTTCTGATGGATAAAACTGGCATGTGGAGATTATTTATTGTATCAATGACTTCAAATACTATTGCAGTATTTAGGGAATAAAATACTGCATTTCTTTTGACAAACATCGTTCAAAATTAAATATTCATACTTGCTAGAAGGAGAATGATTTTAGGGGCTAAACTTTTTATTATAATACAATTATATATTTGGTGTTCTAAGACAATCGCATATTTTTAAATTATATATTATTGTACCAACACAATACAATCCCAGTAATCACAAAATAAACCTGTCGTAAGTGGCAACTTTGCGCTTTCCCGCCACGCGATGGACGCCATTTTGTAATGGAATAAAATTATCCGTGTTCGAAATTTTGAGAAAATTTAATTTGATATGACACACCAGTTTGTAACAACCATTGTGGTTTATTTTGTACTAAAAGATACAATAAATAATTTCTATTCAATCGTAACTCGGTTTGTGTTTGGACCCGGTAATAAAAGCTGAATCACACTATACTTACTATAAAATAACATATTAATAATTTCTAGTTTAATAGTATCCCAGAAATATACTACCCAAACAAACAATTTTCCGAAAGTCTTTATATCTTAATATTTATCATATGAAATATTTAATACAACGTACAATAATAACCTTTATTATTATTAATATCTTAATCAAATATAATAAATAACTTACGTAATTGGGTAAATATGTTTTAGATATGTATCTCATAAAAGTAATTAAAATCGACAATACTTTTAAATGGTAGCAACTTTTGCTTCACTTTAAATTGTATTTATAAAGACAAGAATTTAAAATAGATGACTCTAAGGTTCAGTATAATTTAACATCCAATGTTACTAATAAGTATTCAATGCCATAAAGATACATCGGTGATTTGACATTATTTTTTTTTTTTTTGCCGAATTTACTTCAATAAAGAATTTTGACATTAACTTTGACAAAAGTTTTATTATAGCGTATACTTGCTCGCGTAATAATTTTAATAACTCAATTATATAGCAGTTTAATTTAAATGAATAACAAATATAAGACATTCACAAAAAGGTTTTTCTGTTATCGTGCAGAACTCTAACCAGCACACAAACTGGAGCACTAAAGCAAATGATAACTTGATTTAATTGAAGGGTTCACAATTAAAACTTAAAACCTTCAAAGCATATTTACGTAAGGCTGTAATTAATGCTAATTTACGTAACCGATCGTGTGTGATAAGAATTGGGTAAAATACTTTCTCGCGCATGAATTGTGTTTGTTTATGTTCTCTTTAAAACACGATTATTATGATTATTACAGTGCTAATATGAATTTAAGAATCTAGGTATCCTTATTAAGAGATTTAAAGCATTTTAATGTGATGTATATAAAGCAACAATTACTTTTTGTTTTATTACTAAATATTTTTATATGCCTTGTGCTTTTCATTCGACTTCTCTCTTATAATACATAATAGGATGATTAAAATGGAAAAATAATCTATGTTATCTATGTTGTATTCGTCTATTTTGTGGAAGGGAAGAGTACATATATTCCTTACAAATGCTCATTATCTCGATATAAACTCTTTTAAAGCCGTTTTTACGAACCACAGGAAATAAAACAATTCCCAACAGTCTATTATGAATGTTCTAGAATACAGAAAATAAGAGCCAAGTATTTTTATACAGATAATTGCTCTACATACCACATGTGTGAGAAACAAAATAAGATTGCGAATTATACGAAAATATATATATTTTTATCAAAACAATTTTTTAATTCCTTAAGCTTTTATAAATTAGTTCTTATTACCTAGCCAGTTATTTAAAAATGTCTGATGTCACATTTAACAATATTTTGTCAGTTTTAACTATATGAAGGGATACTTATTTGTTCGAAAAAATAAAGTTCTAATTTATAATTGTTGTATTTTGGTACTCGTAGTTGTGATGTTAGTGTTAATAGATGTAAATAGTTACTTAATGTTATTTTCTTTTTATAAACTTATTATAAACAGTTGACCCAAAATCGTTAATCGATCTATAATCAGAAACAACCTTTGATTTCTTCGAACAAAATCATTCTACAGTTTAGTTACCAGCACTGATAACTCAAGAAACTGATTATAATCTTTTACTATAAGTCGGATAAGGATAGATTAATAATTTGTGTTTGCTAGAGATATAACTCTAAAACAACAAAAAAACAGCGTATAAAAGTAAGAACATCGTCGAAATTTATCGAGATAAACACAAAAAAAACAACTTCTTTGATTGGCTCCAAGTTAGCTCTGAAATCAAAGTATTCATCAAACCAATAAAAAATATGGGTAAAGATATATGTTTTACTTCCATAACATAATTCTACGTCTAATAAGAAAAACCACAGGTTTGTAACGCAGTAGGAGATCTAAATGATTGAAGTTTCTTTGAGATGTCTGCATTTGTATTTGTGAGGTCCTGAGTATCCTGTGGCGACCACTGTACTGTTTATTTTAGTCATTTAATACAAAGTATAGATAATGTTGCTAGCTATGCCACAAAAATAAATAAAATAAATTTTGGTATTTTTTTATGAAATAAAATCACGTAATCGAAGCATAATTTTTAATGCTATGCAAAATCAGACAATCTTATGAAACTGTTTTACGGTTAAGTATCGAACTTCAAACTTAACCTTGCAGTTTCTAACTTGAGACTGGAGGTAAAAATTTCCTTAAGCACTTTTAAATTGGTTTTCGTGTAAAAATCAAATCACGGACATGGCGCCGGAAAATTCTTTTAAAACTAGCCTATTTTAAAGGTATCAATAATTTTTAATATTAACTTTACACAAAATTTAATGCCCTTAGTAAAAGAAAGGATCGTAAAAGTTTTGTAAATAATATTTTATAATTTATTTTACTTAAACGGAGGGTGTTTCATTCATATAAGAAATTACTCAATGGGTGATTTATATAGCCATTTGTGTTTACATTGATTGTGTGGGGAGAAATCAACTTGGGTACATTGTAACTAAACCACTTTAAATATTAATATATATTCTTAAGAGAAATTGTTGAAAGTATAACTTATCGTTATTTCGAAAATAAATCTCACGTAACTCTAAAACTATGAACGCGAAAGCACACATTTCGTACATTTATCATACCATTTGGAGATATACTTAGACAATAACATACATAACAATAACGAGAGCAATTAGTGACTTAGCATGTAACGATACCTGCTCCATATTGGGGTTCACAATGCGCTTGCGCAGCCGATTACGTGACGTCATCAACCATAATGGTTATTATTGTGACATGAGTCATTTAATTTGTGCCATTAGGATAAGATTTGAAACTTGTGGGTATTCCAAACATTCAAAGAAAGTACACATAAAAGATGCAATTCTATACCTCATGTCATTATTTCTTTCCTGCACCCATAAATAAATGTAGAATTATTTCGTAGATGTCTTATAAATAGTAAGCTTATTAATGATGCCTCTATATGAAAGTTTCAGTGACAGTTCATTGGCTAATGCTTTTCTTGCTAATGGGCCACAGAGGGTGAGACCTTATTCTGGATATATAATGCCTAATATTTATTTACTATAATATTTAATATTAAAATATTACTTACAAGTTACATGTTCATATTACTTACCAGTTATATGAACATATTATTTACTATTTTTTATGTTCCTATTTAAACGTTATTCTGATGTGTAATCTGTGATAAATATTCATATATATATAGGTATATATAATTAAGAAAACAATCTATAAAAGGGTCATTCGTATAATTTCAGTCGTCTTCACACATCTCCTCTCTAATCATTTCCCAGAATACGGTTCTCAGACTTGTTAAACGCAGCGGGATCCTCTTGATTTATTCTTAATTCATTCACGTTTTTACGTAAAACGCTTACAGTTTCACAAAATGTTCATGTGTGCATTCCTACACGTTTGTCTGTTTTTGTGATACCGTAGTTGACTCGATGGATATATGATGGGTGACAAAAGAACAGACGGCGTGTGACAGTCGGTATCAACCGACATTGGAAGAAAGAGATTAGGAGACAGTAAGAGAAGGGAAGGGGTTGGGCTTAAGGGTTTTGGTTACTGAACGAAATTTATAATAACTACTTTGCGCGGATCTTCCGTAAGAGGATAAACCTATCCATGGAGATGATTGATGAACGCGATGATAATAGAAGAGAGGATAACAGCGAGATAGCTTGTATACGCTGCACTTAAATGACTAGAGTCAGTCTCTACAACTCTACATATTGGTATTTCCATAGACAATAACTTAGCGTGCATTATTCAATATTAAGTAAAACTATTTCATTATTCAAAATAATATTTGTCTTTTTATACAGATTTTTTATTCTAGAATAAATTAAAACAGATTGCAATTGATATAAATATGCAGCAAATTAAAATAACTCAATTGATATCATCATTATTTTTAATTTAAAACTAGTGAAATCTACAAGATATCGTAACTACATTGAATGTCTAGTTAATTTCTAAGATCCCAGATAACATCTAGTCTAGATTTCGCTAATCGATACCAATTAATCTTTACTGGGTATAACGTTGTTATTAATAATATTCATATTAAAAACCTGTATTGATAGAACCGATAAAAAACTGAATGATCTTAAGAATTAATCTTAATATGATGTATAAAGTGCGTATATTTGTGACAAATACACAATTAATATTTTTTAGGAACTCTAAAATTTTCGCAACCCTTCTGCTATTATATATTGGTTATTAAACATTATTTGTCAGGTTAACTAAAAAAAAATATTATTTTAGTTACGGTCTGTATATTAAGATATTTAAATATATGTACATATCTACGGTTTGTTGACTTCGTTGATCTTTTAAACTTCTCCAGATGCCTTAGACAATTTACTATTAATGTTTTTTTACATAAAATAAATAGACACGACAGACATCTTAAATACTTTATTACAAAAAAAAATATAGATCAATAGATCCTTTAATTAATTCTGAAATATTTTATTTAGTTAACAATAAAAAAATACATTTGCGTTATTTTAATTTATAAATAAATTAATTCAAATGTTAGTTCACTATATTTTAATAAATTAAAACAGCAGCTGTACATTTAATCACACACATATAATACAAATAACACACACATACTAATGGTAGTGTATGTCAGTAGTGTTAAAAACTAAATAATAATAGTAATATAAAAGTTACAAATGAAGCACCAATCAATTAACGGGTAATGACCTGTACCCGGCAATCAGAATTTCTTATTTGTCATTCGTCAAGATTGATATGGTGCGGTCCAAGTCTTGAGACTTCAGACACAAATTTTTAATCTTCAAACAACTTTATTCCATGGAATAACTTTTAAAATAATAGATATTCTAGTCCCCTAGCCCTGAATAAATATTACCTGAGAATTGAGAAATTGATTCATAATACCAATCATTCAGTGATCAAAATATTCAAAGATTATTTTTATTATATTGCAAAATCATTCGAATAAATAAAGTACTGTATAATATTAAAGCTTGTATGATCATTATATCTTAAATAGTAGACGAATACTGCTATTACTTAAGCCACCGATAAAAGCACGAAAGTTAATAGTTTTAAACAAACATTGCTATTAGGCGCTGCGCGGGCGCAGGGATATCATTAAACAAGAAGGTGATAATTTCTCTAATAATAGCCCTATCGAGGAAGTGATGAATGCACATTAAATATATTTAGAGATATTTATCTATTAAGGTTTTAGAAGAGATGATGAATGAAATCATTCTTGTTATAAAAATACTGTAGGTACAACAGTATATATATTTTTTCGGTACAATAACTAAATTATTTATGATATATATATATATATATATATATATATATATATATATATATATATATATATATATATATATATATATATATATATATATATATATATATATATATATTGTTTATATAATTGTGTAAGATACACCTAAAAATATTTTTGGTATTTATATAATAATTTGATAATAATATCAGATGTGTAACAAACAATAGATGAGTGTATAATTATAAAATGATAAATAAATCTAAAATAATATACATCGAACTAAAACAAAGAAATTTGTAAGGAATAAATAAAAATCGCCTTAGTAAATAAAGTATTATAGGTACGACCCTACAATAAAATCCAACGCGGAATTAATTGCATATTTGGAAGACAATTCCAATTCTTTTAATTCCAATCAAATAAGCAGCATCTTAAAATATCTTCGTTGGCGAGATTTTATAATCAATTTCAACTTTCTCGAAGACGTACCAAAAGAAAGTGCGTCAAAAAAAGAATTACGAGTTGCAAGTAACGCCCGCGGCGGAAACAAAATGTACTACGCTTAATTATCGAGCTAGTGATGTGATTATGTCGATAAGTGATGTCTTTATTAACGGTTGCTGTTTAACGTGAGCTCTATAAGATTTCAGATATCATAGCTCATTATGTATATTATATACCGCTGTGATACTCTTGAAGAATAATATAAAATGTATTTCGAAGAATTTTATAACATTACTGTAACTATAAAATCTTGAAGTTAAGATATATACAGTACTTATTTTTAATGGACTAAAATATATTTTACATTATCCGTCCAATTTGATATAACCTGCATAAGTAGAGGGTAATTTGTATTTATACAATTGACATTTAATCTTAAAACTTATTTCATATGTACATTTTATGTTCTTATCGATGTGCACATCACTAGAGAACGATCACCACGCGATGAGCGTCACGTTTACTTTACATAAACATCAAAGCCGCCGCCAAGATAGTGCCAAATTTACCCTAAAAGCAATTTCGTCAGATGTTACTGATGTCATTATTATAATTTGACAACAGCTCATCGCATCAGTAGGTCACGTTTTGATTTAAAGGACACATAGTTCCTTGTCTTAATGATAATAAAAAATATTTACATAACTTTCCTACAGAATGAGAATAATATAATATATAACTTTTATTATGAAATGTTGTAGCATACGATGAAAAGTTCATAGGAAACTTAATTATTCGTAAGAGTATTCCTGATTTAATTATATATTTTGTACCGATACCAGATACCCTTGAATCAAACTTTACTTACATATAAAAAAAAGGAGTGTACATTTTTTTAATACATTGATCAATTAAACAAAATGGTATTTTACTTTCAGTGGCACGAAAATTAATATGGCAATATGTAAAACGTCATCTGAATGCAAATTCGCGTGTTAAAACCTATTTTTCACTTCCCAAAATCATCGAGTAGCGGTACGATCCCCGCAACAATCAATATTTGGAACTTGTTTATAAGAGTTGTTAATATACACAACGTAATCGAATCGCTAATGAAAGGTCTGTTCGTTATGTGCGCGGGCGCAGGTATCGACAACAGGAAGGTAATTGATATCGATACGCTAAATCATGAGCTGTACCATCACTATTTTATTTTATCGTACGCATATTTTTGCTTTGTTTGGTTAAGATTGTTTTAAATGTAAAACCAAGTAGTGATAAAATTTATTTATTTTCTATATCAAACCTATTAGCGTCGTTTATAAATACTTTAATAAGAACTAGAAATAGGTTTCTCTATTGTTACAGCGTCTTACGTAAATGAACTATTGTATCTAATAATTTTCTATTTTTTATCAAACCAAAAAAAAGTGTCATTACTGTTAATTTCTATTAAATTTAGTTGATTTTTCTAGAATGTTTTGTTAACTTATAATTTTCAATACTAATTGCAGAAGTGACCTATCATTAAAATGTTAATAAATTTATGTACACACTTACCACCTACAATATATATCAATTTATGAATAAAATTTTAGTCATTAAGTAACAAAAAATACTTAATTAAAAATTATAGTCATAAGAAAGGGGAGAGAGAAAAAAAGCAATATTTCCTACGAAGTATTTTGTTTTCATTTGCTCTCATCAAAATATATTTTAATGTTAATACTATGCATTATTATATAATTTATATGAATTATTTATAATATATGGGCACGGTTAGTAAATTTCCAATTCATAATATAGTGTGTAGTTACTAATGTCATACCTGAAAAAGAGCTAAGGAGAATAATAAAACAAAAAGGTCAATTATTTAGTAATAAATTTACGTTTATTCCGTATTAAAATTAATTTACTATTGTCATGCAATACTCGCAATAATTAAAACCAAACAAGAACGCAGAACGGTGTTGAAAAAATAAAAATAAAAAGGGAATTATAAATTATCTTATGCATTCAAATACAGACAGAATTCACTGTATATAAATATATATAAATCTCACAAGGTTTGGGTGTCAGTGTATAGCTTTCAAACTCTGAAACCTATTAAAAATAAAACTTAGATGAATAAAGAATTAATAATCAATCCTAATACAATTTTTGATAACTAAGTTTAAAATAAGATTTAACCAACCCTTGCATTGATTTTGTAGGAAGTCCGCTAAGGTAGATTTCAATCTCGGATTATAATTTCAACCGTAAATCTAGTCTAGGATCTAAGTTAATGATTATTATCAGTAGATAGTGAAAACAAGTACTATTAGATTGCTCTGCGAGTAAGTGAGGGGGAACAATTACCTACATCCTATTACCTAGTTACCTTATTTACCTACTTACCTATAATGCTATGGCTGGTAACCCACCAGGTATCCAAACAGAACCCTCAAAATCTGCAAAATAGAATTTATGAAGAATTTTCATTATTATTGCTGTAAGTATGTCTTAAAATCATTTTTTAACTATAATAACGTTGGTATTTATAAATATTTTTAGCCACGCCATAGCCATTTCAATTTCAAATAAATATATTATGAAAAACAAATCGATGCGGTCAGAAATCGAACCTGCGATATCTGGAAAGTAGTATAAATTTAGTACTAATCAAAGCGTAATTAGATGACTATTGTCACCAAAGCACAATATTACCTTTAGTTAAAGTTACTTAATAAAATTCCAATTATCAATATAAAAATATGACTAATTAAATATGTTTAAATACAATATATCACATCTTATATAGCAAAGTCGATAACTATCCGTAGCATCTAGAGATTGGAGATTAGCACACACACAGACACACAATTAAACGCTTATCACCTGCGATATCTGGAACCTGCGATGCGAACCTGCGATATCTGGAAAGTAGTATAAATTTAGTACTAATCAAAGCGTAATTAGATGACTATTGTCACCAAAGCACAATATTACCTTTAGTTAAAGTTACTTAATAAAATTCCAATTATCAATATAAAAATATGACTAATTAAATATGTTTAAATACAATATATCACATCTTATATAGCAAAGTCGATAACTATCCGTAGCATCTAGAGATTGGAGATTAGCACACACACAGACACACAATTAAACGCTTATCACCACCTAGCACTTTTACTGATAAGAGAAATGCAAATAGACCCCGTCGGCTGCCTTAGAATCTAGTTCGTAAAGGTGCCGCTAGATAGCGTTGGTCGATTAGATGCGCGCGCGCAATTTACTGCACGGGCGTGGAGTATCACGGACAATAAATTAGACATTCGTTAGATAGAGACGTATGCCAATTATTTTGTGCAATTGTTATTGCATTTCTACGTGCTTTACTGATTGCTTGATTGCGTACTAAATTATCTTTTTTGATGTATTGAAATAATTTTGGCTTTATACTAATGTTTTTTATTAACTACGATTATTATTTTTAAGTATAATGTACCAGCGTTATGTTTTTCTTATTTATATACTTTAATAGCCAATATATATTTTTTTTATATGTGATGAATAAGATAATTGTTTTTATATGCGAGTCTAATGTGTTAGACTTGAATAATTCTGACATTTACAAAGATCAGAAAATGAAAATAGTTCCGGATTGAACTTATTTCTTAAGTACCAAATATATTATAATGTATGTCTGTTTATAATGAACGTATTTCAATAATTTATAGTATAACTTTATTTGATATTTTTTCAAATACCCCACCGTGACTAATATTTTAAAGCAATTTTTTTTGCTCGTTTATACGCGCTGATTACTAGAACTAGCAGTCAGATTTAGAAATATATATTTGCATTTGGTAACACTATTATAATAAATTATAATTAAATATTTCAACACGACAATTATAATAAGTGACGCATTGTGTAGTACCGCGAACGGAGTCGCGGTTTGCAACTAGTTGTATATAAAACAGAATATAAAGATTTATTACGTCGTAATTATTTTTGTATTTTATAATTACGAATTCATTTATAATTAAACGGCAGTTTTTATACCTATTTGTTGTGGTTTTTATTCTCAGATTTAATAATGTTATGAATATTGGATGTGAGGTAGTAATTAGTACAGAACTAAATCAAAGGATTAAGACGAAGCTAAGTACGCCATAGTTCATTATATTTAATTGACGTCTCTGAAACAATGCAGTTCAACTAGTAATGTGGACAAAAACTATAATCTATCGATACGCGGCGAGGCGATGTTTTTATGCGCGTGCGCATGCCATTCGCTCACAATTCAAACGAAACAATACATTGACAGTATTCGCCATTTTCAAACTGCAACCTAAAAAAAGTATCGATAAATTCTTATGTTAAACTACTAAGATCGATAGTCGACTGGCCACAGTCGCAATTTATTTTAAAGAATGGCGTATACGCACTTTACGTAAAATGCTTTTCATGAATTAACCATGAGCAACGACAAATAGTGTAGGTAAAGGTCAGAGCTTTATTATAGATGCGTTCAGCTCACAGTTTGATTGGCGAGCTGGTGAGGGGAAAAAACAAGTCTTGTCAACTCAAACGAAATCATTGCCTCTGTTATTTTTCGATCCAACCATTTATAAATATCTGAAGTTATGTTGTTTACAAAGGTATATATTACATACGTGATGGATTTTTGTAAATGATAGTCTCTTAAAATATTGTAACCGAGGAGTTAATATGTTTAAACAAATCATCGGAACCTGACCGGTAATAAAAGCCTCTATTGAGATGGAATTGGAACTCGGAAAGCTGTAGAGTGACGCGAGAGTACAGACAGCCCCACCCCGCCCCACCCCGCCCCGCCCTCGCCCCGCCCATCTACTGGTGCTGACTTCACGGTGCTTGGGAAACTGGGAAATTGGAGGCTTCGGAGTGGGGACAGGTAACAGAGTAGTTTGAGTGTTGTTGTTCAAGATGTTGACTTTGTTGTTGATATCAGAAATAATAATACTGTATTTGACGACGATAGAAATTTACTTACAAAAATTTTATAAATTGTTCAGTGTTACGGGAAGGAGTTTTTTCATTTAACTAAACTATTAAAGTATAACAAACAGCAATATTAATTTACAAAAATCCTATAGAAGAATTAATATTTTATCTTTTTTTTTCTTAGTTTGTGAAAGCCCTAAGTTACGTATTGGTTACTTTCTGAACCATTTTTTATTTACAACGGTGAAATAATTATTGCAAAAAATAGGTACTGTGGGCGAACCATTCCTCTTTATTTTAATATAGTTCTGATATGTGTTGCTCATTGTACCCGGTCATTGGTCACGTATGAGTCTCGTCAGTTCAAATTACAGACCAATTTGGAGCAAATATTACTCATTATGATTTAAAAAACAAACTGGTTAATTGTAATAACAAGGTATTGAATTATGATAGCTTATGTGAATCATTACTTGGATCGAGATATCGAGATGTCCTAAGGATAAAAGTTAAATTAGAAAATAAAATAAACTACAATTGTTAAAAAAGTTTAAAATTCAATCGTATGTTTGTATTTATCATTATTTTGATGTACCGATTGATATTGATTATTTTAAACGAATATTGTTTAAAATATGAGTAGAAAAATAAACTATTTTAATTCAAAATATTATATTCAGACAACAATACAAAGTTATGAATAGGACATGTGCAAGTTTTGTTAAGTGATTACTTGATCTCACCGCCGGATGTTCTAGACTATGTCCGAGGACCTAGGGTGTCTTGGGTGGTCTTAGTAACCAGGAAGTGGTTTATTTGCATTATAAGCTGTGAAGCAAGACCACTATCTTTTCAATCACCTTTCATAAGAATAACCAAAGCTGGAGTTAAAATCTAGAATATAAAATACATGTTTTTATGATACCACAACTAAATTAGTGTGATACCAGGTAGTAAATAAACAAACAGTTTGTAGGAACAGGTTGATCGAGTGAAATTATAGTGTAGGCGTCTGAGTCACGCGCTATTTTTGGAGATTTTAGTTCCTCCAAGATAGGGTGTAACAAGTGGCTTTTAGTCCAAAAAATAAACACGACTATGTCCATGTATGGGGCGGCTACTGTGTCTAAACGCGCTATATTTTTTGAGATAGACGTAAAAGTCTCGTCACGCTTGTTTTAATTTGTTTGTGAAAGCTTTATCTTAATTCAGAGCTACCCTGCGTTGAGCAATTGGGTTAATGATATAGCTTAGGACTTATTACCAGTGTTAGATAACAAACTAACAAAATCTTTTTACTGTAAAAACTTTATATAACACCATATTCATTGACACTATACTGTCGTATATGGTCCTTAGTGGGTGTACTTTTAATTATGTAATGTATTCTTCATTGATAGACAAAATAAATATTCTATATATGGTGTTTAGTTAAAAAAAATTAACAGCAACAAAATAACAGAACTTAATTTATTCACAATTAACTCTACATAATTTGCCATTTTGTTTCACACCTCGTATCATAAATGGTGATTCCATTAAAATAGTGAGTTCTTGCCATCAAATTATCACCTTTTATCTAAAGCTATTAAGTTTTTTTTTTGGTAAAAAAAAACAAAGATGTTTGAACTAAAAGTTTCCAAAAGTTAATGTTAATGTTAAAATTGGTGTTTAAATGAGATAACGGGACTATGTCGCATAAAATATATATATATACATATATTTACTGATGTTTTGACCAAGTCTTGCATGTCACCAATCGTCAACACGGGATGACTTCGTAATTATATTTTGTTTGTTACAAATTTCGTCTTATCATAAAATAATAAATCTTTTTTATGTTTCATAGTTCTCTATACAATATGCTGATATAATATAAAAGGGGACACACCACCAACACGAAAAGCATGAGACACACTATGAGAATATACCTGTATAATATGCCAACAGGCGATTCGATAAGCCCATACATTTAATTCCACGTGTAATAAACAGGCTGTACTTGGGTCAATAAACCGAAACAATATCCTGCGAATGACCAAAATAGATATAAAAAAAATAAAATGCACAATGGTCACTTCCGCGCAGACGTCCCTTCCGGCTTCAAAGCGGTCGTTGACTTAGGATGGGAAAAATCTAAATGCAAGGAATACGCCGAATTACGATTTAACTACCTTAGTATGACCATCCGTCGTAAAGTCCTCTCAAATATCTGTAAGTTCTTTTACTATAAATTTGAAAATAATATTAAGAAAGAAAATTCAGTTTTAATTAAAGATTTTACAAAAAAGGTGCCTACCTAAAAATACGTGTTAGCTATCCCATACCTTAATGAAATCTATAAAGTTATACATAAAATGTTACTAAAACTACTACAGCTAAAAAAATCAATGTCTAATAATATAAGCTGTGCCATAGTCACCCTACATACTGAATTTGACGGAAGCGAATTGAACGTGCGGTGTTGACGGACCCGCACTTTTTTTTGGCATGATTGTCACTCTTATCTTATCATGATTCGATGATGACGATAATGAGATTGTTAATGATCTTTATCGTTATTTATCTTTGTGAAATTAATATTAAAACTTACAAAGTTTAAATTAATACACCTTTTAAAATAATAATAATGTGGTAAAAAATATACAAAAACCATCTAAAATCATTGCTTTTATCTATATTTTTATTTCTTAAAGATGTATCTGTATTTATGTTTTATTTGCAATAATCATTAATCCTAGTAAAATCTTTATTACTCTGTTACGTGATTTAAATCGAACAGTTTGCGATTGTCTACAACTTAGCGATTTAAATACAATGTATGCAACTTCCCTAGTAACTTCCAAAATGCTATTTATATTTCACGTCACGTGTCGTGCACCCATCGTCACGTTGCAGGACGATCCTAATTGCCTTATTGCATGATGCATTATAATGCACAACTAAATTATAAACTACGTGGCGCCAAGTAGTGAAGTAGTTTGACTTAATAAAACTATTTCAACATTAAAGTCAAGAACTACTGAGATTTATGTTTTATCAAAGCAGCCTAATATAAACTCAGGACACGTGTCAGTATTAGTCAAATAGACTGTTAGGTCATCACTGGACAGTCATTGTCTTCTTTATGAATACTTTATGATTCAATTATTAATGTATGTATGTCTGTACTGAAGGTATATCCCTAGATGTATAACCTTATATTTCAAAATAGCTTTATTCTCTTAAAATTCAAACCTCATCAAAGTCGACATATGTGTACACAAATATATAGTTATATTCGCAATATTGTATTAGAAGTTATTGACCTTTAAAGGTGATTTTTGGCGGGCGATTATCTCTGTGACGTGTCTTCCGGTTCCAGCGGAAGTTGAAACTTTGTCACCAATATTAAGTTAAACATTGACTATCTTAAGCTTACTTAAAAAAATCCTTTTTAACGACTCACACAAAGTAACAAAATATATATATTGCAACTATTTTATTATTATTAATTACAATGATTCGTTTTTATGTACAGCTTTGGTAAGAATATCTATAGAGTAAAATTAATAAGACTAAATGTTTTGACCTAGAACATTACTACTACTACTAGGTACTACTTATATTATTAGTTCTACAACTACTACTACGTCTATTACTACTTCTACAACTACTACTACTTCTATTACTACTTCTACAACTACTACTACTACTGCTAGTAGTCATGAGATGGTTTGGTAGAAGCACGTATCTGAAATCATTACATTCATATGTGTAGAAGGTACACACACACTCACACACACTGGTAAGATACTCCTCACAGCACGTACCTGTTACATAACATCAATGTTCAAGGGTCGTTAAGTTTTCTTCCGATGGGATCTAATATAAAGGGCAGCTCACTTTTTCCTTCATAATTACAAATGCCACGACATAAACGTTGTAACGTTCGTCTACAAATATGGCGAATGTCTATCGTGTCATACGTATTTCCGGTTTGCTGTTCTTTTTTCAAAAAAGGAAAATGGGCGCGTGCGGTGTTCGTATGAGCTTCCGTTTATATAGATATGAAGTTGGAGAGAGATAGTTATATATATAAAGCTGTGAGTGGAAAAAAGATAGGTATAGCAATTAAATGGAGTAATTTTAATGAGAATCGTCTATTAAAATGTCATTTTATGTACCCTTTTACAAAATGGAACTTTTTAGAATAATGTTGTCATTCGTACGTGTTTTATAACATAAAGTTTAACATTAAAATTAAAAAGTTAGTAACTATTTTACTACTATAATTGTTATCTTTTTACTTAAATATAAAAAGAACACGACATTGTAAAACTGAATATAAAAAACAATTGTACACTTTAACAACGTTATATAATATACATTTAAATCAGCTTAATAACAATGTAATGACTGTTTGTACATGTTGTATTACTCATAAACTATATGCAAATTAGTTAAATATAACTATTTCAATTATTTTATATTGCAGCCGCTAAAAGACCATCAGTTGCATTTAATGCATACCAATAGAATAAATCATTGTATGTTTAGATTTATTAGATAACTTTACCCACACATCGACAATGGCAGACATTTTGAATTTTTGTGGTACGTGTATGAGTGTGTGGTATAGATGTGCATTTTTTTGTTTTTTTTTTAATCTAACTTGTTATATTAAGTTCTTATTCCATCACACTCAGACTATATTATAAAATATAAAGTAATTATTCATAATAAAGTTAAATGCGTTGGTGTTTTGCACACGGTACGTTAAATTCATCAAGAGATTTAATGCTCTAATGCTATAGATTTAAAGTTCTAATCGCATTAGTTTATGAATTGTTTTCTGCCTATACCCATATAAGGAGACATGGAGGCTGTGTTTGATATCTTACATTAATCTTTTAAGTTGACTGTATTATTCTTATATAAAACTAATTAAAAATGTTTAGATGTTCTTAATAAAAAGGTAACCTACTTATGATCTCCAATTATGAAAATCTTCAAAATGAATTATTCATGAAAATATTAAATATTACGCTTAAGAAGTAGACTTAACAAGTGTTAAAGAAAGATCCTAAAAATGTATGTTTATTTTTTTTGTGTCATACATACAGAGTTTTTTTTTATTGTGTATAAATGTTTTTCTACTTTATATATATAATCCGTAATATATTTTTATATACATTTCCCCTTATAATACGTTTTTTTTCGTGCTTATGTAAGTGTAGCAAATATTAAATACTAGACCACTTAATAAAAAAAACCTTTCTTGTACATGTGTTACAAAAGAGGAGACAGTTAGTTACATACTTCATTGTTAAATTTAACAATCACTTATATATTTAAAGGTACATAATGCGGATCTCCTATTGAGTTGAGTGAACATGAGTTAGCATATAACTCGAATCATTTCCACGAGAAAACTAAAAAAAATAAAATAACTAAATTGATTGATGGTAGGTATTGAGATAACAGAGAAACAGATGAAGTCACTAGCAACATCTTATTACAATAACATCCAAAGTCAAAGTTCTTTATTACATATATTAACATTACAATTATGAAACATCAATCATATACTTATTAACTTAAATTAACTTAATACTTGTTTGAATATATCTATAAACATAAACTTATCTACAAACATATTTAACTTAATTAAATTTTGAATAGTGATATAAGAGATACGGTAACTCAATAGGTAGAGCGACGGGACGGTTTCACAGAGGTCGTGGCTTCGATTCCCTGCCCGTATTGGTTTATTTTTACGAAACCTACGAAATAAAAAAAAATCCGAATGGGTTTTATAATACCACAATTATACCAAGTAAGCCGTAATCGGCTGAAATATTAATAAATAAATTGTGTAAATAATAATAATATTTTATTAAATATTCTTGTTTATTAATTTCTCTTAAGCTGTAGATTCGTTGTTCGTAATAGGCTTAACTCTTTTGAGCAATTAAAATTGTAATAACGACTGCTGTTACTTGAATACAATTAGTAATATTTATTTATTGTTATATTGTATCTGTTCTTGGATATTTTATAGGAATAATAAAACAGAAATATTGCTTGTAAAATATGTGATAGCGTCTTGAGTATTGTAGTATTTATTTAATATCAAACTACGATGATTAAGAAATTGTACTTTGTTTTGATATATACTTTCTTGTATGGTAATTACCAGTACCATATGTTTAAATCTTTTTAGAGGTTTTGAATGTATATTATTTCCTCAAGTAATAAGCTTAAAAAAACCAGAGTATATAATATTATTTTATGTAGCGTACAAGAAATGAATGATAAAAAAGATTATTACGCAAGTAGGTTTCACTCAAGCCGATAAAATCTTAATGATCAGTGATAATTACAAGACTGATATCCATTTCCGATTAATGATGGCGCCTCTTCCTCTTGAGTGTGAAATTATTTTAATCGCATTCATTCAACACCTCACTCATTAATGAATGAATGGTTAATGGATGATTCTTTAACGTTTTATTGTATTTCGATTTGAACCAAATAAATATTGAATTTGTTCGTTCTCTTAAGTGTTTTATTGCACAATAAGTTTTTTTTCATTTAAAAATATTAATTTCTTGATAATAACACCCCGCTGGGCTTAAACCTCTTGTCGAGGCTACCTATAGAAATTTAATCGTCATAAAAAGAGACTGGAATACTAATAAAATAAAATAATAATACATGTCTTTATCGACTGGTTACTTAATAAATAATAATACAAAACAAATAAAATATACGTATGTATGTTCTGTCTAATGACATACATTCGAAACAAAGTCAAGTCAAAAATGAAAAAAGCAATTGAAACAGAAGCCCTTGACAAGAATTCGGCGACATTAATACCGGTATTGTCAAACGGTCAGACAAAAAGGACATTTAGGACGTATTACTGATGCTCTTAAGCGACCGAGATATCAAATAATTCGGAGAAGGTGGCTATTTAGGAATCGAGAATGAATCGTTTTGAGAATCGATCGAAGTTAACTGTGTAATAAAACATTGTCTTAGATGATTTGGAGTTTTCTATAACATTGTCATTGCATTTAGAAAATTTACGATTTTTTATTAATTTTCCGTTAGGAGATAAAATATGAAGATTCTTTCAAAACAAAAGTTTTGTTACTAATAATTAAATATAATTAACTTTTATCACAGGTACAGCCCTGTTTCGACATGTTACTTTCAAATTTAAGTATGTAGTTTGTTAGAAATTGTTATAAGTGTCGCCTACGATACTTAATATATCGCATGGCTCACAGGATCGACCACTAAATCCATACATGAATAATGAGACATGGTCCAACATGGTCTAAAAAATTGCAACATGTTCCTGCGTGTTAGACATTAGTAATAAAACTTTTTATCCTGTATTTACCTGTGTTTCTCGTGTTCAGTCGGAATGTTTGGATCTTCTTGATAGGAGTTTGATACTAAAATCTCGCCTTTTTACAGCTAACTGAATAATGCAGATTTGTTTAATGCTGAATTTAAAGTATTTTATGGATTAAAGAGTTTGCTGTTCTTTATATTAACAAGCGTTTATTTTATCGTTTCTTTTGAAATAAATACATTTAACATAGAAATACCATTCCCCAGTCACGATTATTTTCTTTCGCTTCCTCTGTCGGAAAACTGAAATACATCCACGTAATATGACCTGCTGCGTCAAAGACTCCAGCTGTTTTATTTTAAGCACTTGCTATATAAGGTACCAAGTGATGTGGTGTTCCGCAGAAAAAGAGAAGCTTACAATTATTTTGAAAGAAGCTGCTAATTAAGATTATTGTTTAATAGTATTAGGATAAATTCTATTAAATTATTCTGTTATATATTTTTTCGGCTTGAATCACCTGTGTAACTAAAATGCTATGTACCAGAACCCTAAGTTTGAATTTCAAGGATCTTGCATTAAGAATTCAAGTAGTTGCCACACAGAGAATTTCTTGCACATTTTCAGCTCACGCTGTGACGCCTCAGTGTTTTGGCAAAACGTGTGCTAAATAAACTATGAACCTACCGCATTACTCGTTCATTACCTCCGTATCTGAGAAAAACACTGATAAATCGTCAATGAAGATCCAAGAGACGTTTACTCTATACGACACGATCGAACTATACCTGATACTGTTAGGGAACTTTCTTACTAAATCACTCTAACAATAATCGTTTCAAAATTATATATTAATTACAGATGAGTTGTGCTCATTTGAATGGAAATCTTTTTGTAAATTAGAATCATAGCTGTGAATTTCAATGGAAAAGCTTTTTAAATTGTTCTACTTTCATAACAGATTTTGAATCATAATAAGAATTCTCATCATTGGAAGTTCAGGAAATGGTTTCGCTACGATCAACGTGTCGTGAAGAAGTCGGTTGGTCTAACAAATACCTGTCAATACCGATCACCCCCACAGTGATCCACGAGGGAGGTCGTTTTTCGCCGAACAAATAAATCCTTTGCAATTTATTATTCCAAATAACCTTTCATTTGACCGACAATTAATTTCGTATGGCCGTCGCGACGAAATCGTTCGCCTCTGACAGATTCTATAGCAATTATATAATTTTTTTTGCACGTTATAAATATCATTGTTTTGCCAATTAGTTGTTATCCTGTCGTTAAATGAATGTTAATACGGTTGAAAATGTTTCGTGTGGGAGATGTTGGGCTGCAAATATATAATTGTCTGTGTAAAAAGCGAAACGATAGTTTTTTGTGTCGCGTCCTGAGACCACACAGGATGGTAGCACGAGTCCAGCCTGTACTTATATATATAGAAACAATCACAAATCCCGAAATCTAAGAATTTTGGTGGGCTTCTTTCCATAAATAACTATGATTTGCACATGAATCCTTTTATCTTAATAGATTTTTTTGGCATAAAAAAAATAAATAGTGGAACTAATGAAGCATTAGTGCTAAAAATATTCATTTCAACTTGATTTTATATGACTAAAAATATATAATTAAAACATCTTAATTATATATTTTTTCAGAAGATTATTAGATACAGACATCATTTATCCTTGGTTATCCTAAATACATTCTACAATAACTATTATGTCATCTTCTTAATTTTTTTTTCAATAATTATACATATAATGATTTTTATTACATTACATAGTTATTATTAATATAATGATATAAAAGTAAAATTACTTTTATATCATTATATTAATAATCAGCTTCAGAGTTTCCATACACTTCAATGATTGTTGCAGTCAGAAGGGATGTGCTGTCATTTTTAAAAGATATTTTAAGGTTTTGATTTTTTAAGATAAAAAAGTGAGCTCATAAATGTAACATATGAATTGTGTTATCGCAACATCGACTGCCCATTTAGAGCAATTATCATCAAATTCGGTGCAGTTTTTTGAACTATATTTGTGTCGTTTAAGAGACCTAAGTCATATTTCATATCTTTTTGTATTGAATAGTAAATATTTGGGGAATTTATTAGCCTCTATTAAAAGGGGATAGAGTGTTTATTTGTGTGGCACATTGGCTATTCACCTTTGTTCTCAGTAATATCATCAATCATTTGTCACAGAGCTACGATAATCATGATTTGTGTGTTTGTTTGTGTAAAAACATTGTCAGTTGAATGAAAGGAAAAATTTCGAATAAAACTCGGCTGAATTTGTAATGTAAAGATGATGAAAATGAAACATCTCGAAGGTTGCCACTCAATCATCGACACAAAGTGATTTCGATTTTGTGAATCGATTTTTTAATATCGAATGAATTCAATATAATATTTATATATCGTTTGTATTTCATTGTATTTGAAACAAAATAATGCAGTTTGATGTCTTATCGGTTAGATTAAAAAAGTCTACGAATAAGTGAATTGTAGAAATCCCTCCTTAGGCTATAGACAGACACAATAATTAAATAATATGTAGATAAAGTAAAGAAATAAATACTATTTTTTTAATATCCTCACTCTATACTTTCTACTGTATTTTCAGTTTGACTGGTAGAGAATGCTTTTTAGCATTAAGTCCCCCTCTTGTACTATTTTTGACAATAAAGACTAAATAAATAAAAAACAATCTGGTACATTTTAAATATTTGTGAATTTTCGTTGTTTCTTGTATAATTGGCTAGTGAATTTTTTACAGTATTTAATGGTCCATCTCTTAAGATGTCTTCAAATAATCTAGATGTTTGTCAGTCTGATTGTGTGCTGGCCAGCTTTCAAGATGACCGACCATGTATCATAACTGTCATAATATTGATTTATAAAACTCTGTTTTTCTCTCTTGATTGTAACTTTTAACGTTGCTGGATCATCATCTTGTCTCATTTAGAGGCTGCAAAAACTAAAAATGGTATCTTCGTCTACAAATATTGTATTGTCTCTTTATTATATATTATAGAAGCAAGCTCAGGCTCGGTTTCTTTTTATAAATCTTTTACATTTTAATGACCATTGCTCGTTTGATACAATGTTGATTTTAATAATACTGTATAATGCAGTAATGAATGCTGTGTATGATATATGGGGTGACGGAAGGATCGGTCCGGTTGTTTATGAATACAAGAGCTCCCTGCAGGACACAATGGCTGGCATTGGAATAACAAGAGCTTTATGTAGTATCACCATGTATTATAATAAGAAATATTCACTTTTACTAAACAAATAATTAATTTTAAAGCTAAGCGCTAATTTTAGGCTGTACTATCCTATTCATAAGTTTAACGTATTTAAAATGCATGTTTTTGTTAAAGAAATAATATATACAAAAATAACGTAAAGTGAACAATATACTACTTACAAATAAATAAACGTGAAAGAAATCATATGAAAAATACTTTATTTGGACAACATATAAAACAAAAAAGAAAAAATAAAATCAGTAACAAAATAAAAAAAGGACATAACTCTTAACATAACACAATTAACTGATTAAATGATTAAATGATCATAATAAAAATATAAAAAAAACCTAGAAATTTAATAGTAAAACTGAAGATATGTCGTCCAAATTGGTTGACCACTCAGCAAATGTTGAATACAATGTTTTCAACGCTGGTATTCTGTGGCTGTCATTTTGGAGTTACGTCACGAGTTACGTCACGAGTTGCAATCGATATAAAAAAAATATATAACCTGTTTTTTGTCACTTGATATTCCCCCTACGGGTTCACGGGTCGTATCCGTAGCTGAGATGATACGATACGATATCGTGTCGTGGCAGAGGTCACAGCTCCTGTATTGAGGTCCATTGTCTGATAACCAGCGTGCGGTCGGACTTTTAGCATAAACGTGTGTTATTGAAATAATGTATTGTAATCGAAGTTTTCAAAACGTTATATTTTTTTTCTTTTAAAATATACATTCTGTTTTTTACGAATTGATGACTGTTTGGTTTTATTTTGTTGTGTTTCTGTAATGTTAAAGTATTATACCATGAAACTACATTACATTATGGAAAATACAGAGTTTTAAAATTCAAACTTATATTGAATATGTAATTAATCATCAGAGTTAACCAGAATGTGTAGATGATTATTTGATAACAGTAATTATAATCAGAGTCAATTGTCTGTTTGTATGTCCTCGATAATTAATCCAACGCATCTTGTTTCTATGTTGCTGGTACCTGGATAAAGTTCTGAATAACCCATACCCAATGAATTACTAAGAATTGGAAGGTTTCGTTGTGTTTCACAAAAACCTTGATCAAAGATTATAAAATCAAAAGTGAATTTCAAATATTACTGTGACAACATCGAGAAAGACCTATCAGTTATGAATATCTGCGATATGGTATTCATTCGTTAGTTTTTACCCTCAAATGACTGGCGATTCCGTGATAACAGAAATATTAACGATTAACGATACGTGATTTGATAAGATAACGCCTCCCATTGCTTTGTCTAGACCGAGATATTTGTTGCAAAAACTATGCCTGAATTTAAAAATTAATTGCCTTGGCCTTTTTTAAAATCAGAGACCCTTCATATTTGATGCTGTCAAAGACATAGTTATCTTACTTATCTTAGTTATATCTTATGTAAGCATTCTGCTCAATTCAGGATGTTGCTTTTAACATTATCATCATGTGGTGTAGGTTTTATTGTTCGCAAACTTTCCGAAAATCTTACATTGAACGTATTCAATTAATATATAAACTCTTTGGTTATTAACTTTCATGTTTCTGCAAATTTATGTACGTAAATTCTAAATCGATTCCGAAATATCGATCAATCATAACTCTCATACTCGAATAACGTTATCATCGATAAGCATCGTAATGGATTCTACCTTTGTTTTGCAAAGCAACAATTATCTGTTGTTTATTGTATTTCAATGCGTTTAGCGAATTAGTTAAACGCAAAAAGATATTTTATTTGAAAAACGATTTATTTTATTATAAAGTGAATATTTTTTTAATAATAGCACGTTTATATTTCGACGTTCACAAAATATGTCTTTTTAAAAAAATATATGATTTTTTACATTATATTTTATGTACCCATACTATTATATATGAGTATATATTTTTTTAACTAATAGAACATAGGTTCTACATAAAAAATGTATGTACATTTTTAAAGTGTATGTTTTATGGATTTCCCATTAAGAAAAGCTATTTTACCTCATAATGTGTTCCTTTAGCCGAAACCAGTCAATTGATAAGTTTCCTTACAAAAGCGATGATGATCACTAGCAGTGCCACCCATCACGCTAAAACCAAATGAAATTTGTATACCTATATATCATATGATGTTATTTTTCTAAAATATTTATTTGTCCTATCCCGGAAAAATAAAAAGAAAAAGTAGACTTAATTATATTGGTTACCATCTTATTTACTGAGTTAGAATGTTTTAAATTAAGATAAAATTTCAATGTTCAAATTATATATTTATGCAGTGATAATACAAAAGAAATACATTTTTGAGTAAAGAAAAATATTTTAGCAATAGTCAACATTTCATCTAAGGAATTCGGCTAATAAATACTTAACTATAAAAAAATACAGTCAATACAACTTTGTTAATTTAATATGTAAACAAATATATACATTATAAGAACAAGGGAAATTACGATTAAGAGATAAACAGAGATCTGATAGAAGATCTATACATACAAGGCTTTGGTTCTAGAAGATTTACATACAAATTAAACTCTTTGGTTGTAGGTTTTAGATTGGCTTAAATTTAATTTTTTTATCACTAATATGTTTGTAATTTGCTTAAATATACTATCCTTCTAAATTTGAAATAAATATTTATTACATTTTCTCCATATGCAAGCTCATAATAAGATTTGGTTTTATATGTATATTATTAGATATCATAATAAATTTGACTTTTTCTTTCTTTTTCAGGAAGGTTGTAGTTTTATAACACAACATTTGATTATATTTTAACAAATTACAAAAACATACCAAAAACCTATTGAGTTTGTTTGTTGATTTATGTGATGTTTGCATATACTATCTTATCTCTAGTCTTCAGTTTGATTCTTCATTATTGGTAATTTTATTCCGGTACATCGTCCAAGGCGCCGGCGGCTAAGTCCCGCTCTAATATCAATTTATTATAACTTTTTACCTCAAATCTAACACATAAATATGTCATTGTTGACACTGATCAATGAAGGAACCCTTTAAATCTTTTCATTCAATAATATGGTAACCCTGTGTCAGCGTCATTCTATTATTTTCATGTAATATATTCGGTCATGAATATCCTTGGAATAAGAATTTAAAGCCATGGTTTTACAAAATTTTAGATATTTATTTTTAATATTTTATTTTGTTATGTTTCAGGTAATATGAAAGAGAATGCCACGAGTGTAAGTCTTTGAGTGTAATAATAAATGTATTTTAAATAAAATACCAGAACAGCCGCAAAATATAAAAATATAAGTTACATTTTAACTGCTATAACCTTTCACACTCCTATTTTGACAAGAAATTTTAAAATCTTAACAAATTTCAGCCACTTTATGTAACATCCTTCATTAGTTACATTTCTGATAATATCTCGATAAGACATATATCCTTAATAGCCATAAGCCAAACAGTTAATTTGTAAGACCCAAAGTGGTAAATAACTCATTGCAAAGGCGTTATTTTTCGAACTTATCTCACCATCTTGAGTTTAACAAGAGTGATTAATAGGATGCGCCTGCGCATCGCGATTCAACTTTACCGTTGGAGAGTGCCGAAATGCGTGTAACTATTTATATTCTCCGAATTTCGCAATTTTGGGGTTTTTAATCTGGGACATAACAAAATCTTTCATTTAAATCACGAAACAATATTTTTATGAATAACTTGAAAAAAAAATGTACTGGTAATAATGCTTTTGTTTCAGAAAATTACATATATAATGAAAATAAACATATTCTTTTTATATCCATTATTATAATTGAACTATTGTGAGCCAACTTAAAGTTTTTGATTTGCATTTTCTAACAATGACTGTAGTTACAACTAAATCACAACCATCAAAGTCAAAAATAATTAAGCTGGTAACCCGATATCAAGTATAATCGATTGTGCTCTCGACAATCGTTTTTAATCGAGAAATCGATCATCGAGAATCGCAAGCACTGTCAAAGACTTGCACCTTCATTATACAGGAGCGGCAAACAAATCAAGTGGACAGACGGACGGACAGACGATCGCTGGATACAATAAGATACAATAACGTATTTACAAGCCGTCTGAAGCTGCCGCGTATAGGCATTGTCATGTTGATCCACCTCTCGAATTGTAAGGAAATTCTTTGTCATATCAAACAGTACATTTTATGTCGGTTTGTTTATTACTGATTTGAATATTTTTAATGTTCCCAAATACTTGAAATAAACATTTTGTCACACGTTTGAGAGATCATAGAAGTTGTACCTTGAACACACTTTTAAGGTTCTTCATAAAAGGCAATAGTTCGCTTTTAAAGTTGATTAAATGTACATTGAATTATATATAAATGGATGACAAACCTCTATGACACTTAAGTGTCACCAGAAATACATTTATCGGTGTCACCGGTGTCAAATCAACGTTCAATCAAAGTGATCGTGACGCACCATCACGTTTGACGTCGACCATTTACTGTCCTCTGAATCGCAGTTACCACCACCATCGCGAACATTACCACTCATTATATTCAATTCATCTGACCTACCCACGACTCGATTCCTTAATTTTTTTCTCGGTCACGACGACACCTCACCTATCTTAATGATGCTCTATTTTCAACTAAATCGTGTCTCTGTATCGTAGGAATTCGTCGTGGCGGCCTTCTGTCTTGTCCGGCCGCTTTGGATCTAAAACGTCGGAATTAACGACGCCAGACGATTTTAGATCACTTACATATCTGACGTTGAGCTACAGGTTGACACAAATATGTTAACAATATAATTCTAGCTTAAATAAGAGCTGCCTTCAGTCGCAAAAATGCAGCATTTCTCGTATAAAACCACACAGTTGGAAATCTGCTGTATCCCAACATACGTCGTTTTGATGATGAGTTGGTGAAATGGTCGTAGTTTCAAAACGCTGCTGATCGAGGTGCAGTGTCCATGTAGGGCAGTCGCGCGTCCAACGCGTGGCAACGTCGCGGAGGCATTACAAAAGGTTAATTACACACGAAAAACTTATTGAACCAGTGAAGGAATCCTGCCTCGTAAGGCCACCGCTTAAGTTTTCTGGAGACGCATGAATATGGATGGGAGCCAACATTGTTTAGATTTTTCGGTTTTTAATACTCTAGACGCTTATCTGTGGGTGTTCGCGTGTTCAGAAACAGTGATGTTAATTAGGTATTAGGAGTATTTAGGATAGCATTAAGTTCGATGAAGATGTTTTAGTCAAGTGGATGACTGAACATTATTTAAATAAGTATAGACTCGTTCTGAGTGGTTCGTTTTTACGGTATATTTTCCTGTATTGTTTTAGATAGAATGGACGAACAGTAGAGCGATTCGCCGTTGTTTCAGTAAATAATGTTGATAGCACAATGCGGGGAACTAATGTATATGCAAATATTACGCCAACATCGCTCCGGGAAACAGAGGTCTGTAACGGAGTTTTTTGGCTGAATATTGAACACATAACGGAATTTAATAACTATTGGAATAGCATCAGGAATACCAATTACTTTCTGAATAACAAGTATTAGTATTATTTTTAGTTATATCAATGTTTCTTTGTGTAATACATGCTACTATCACTATTCTAGACCAGTGTTCAGGCCATGTATGTTCTATCGTAATATATAGTTTTTGTTGCTGTGTACTCGACGGGGTGCTGTACGTCTGTCAGTAATTGACGAATTGAATTGTAAATATAATTCTATGCATGTTTGTTTACAGAAAGGGCGTACCTTTGAGAAAAGAAACTAATAATTATAATAAATAAATTAAGTTTCTCACATTAAATCAGTTATATAATGTTTAAGATATCATAGAAAAAATGCTATTCTTGAGCTTGAATATTTAAGATCACATCACAAATTGAATTGGCTTTTTCTGTCTTTGTATCGTAGGTTTGATATTTTAATACCGATCGTTTATAATAGCTTTTACGGTTATAACCTTTAGATTTATGTACATTGATGTTTACAATTTTTTATTGTCGTAAAAATTGTATTGTTAACATTTATATAATGTTCGAATCAATTTATCTGTTTTTATCGAGTTTAAAATCGATTTTTGGAATTGATTGCACGTTCTCGGGCCTCATCACCTTTTATGTTTTTAAAACATCGTAGTACGCAATAATTGGTGAATTGCAATGTAACTACCACTACTGTCTTATATTATAGGATTCAATTTGTAACCTTAAGCCTTTATGGATAAAGACGATTATCAAGTGTCAAGGTTGATATATATATATGTAACTCATACCTAATATAAAAATTATACTAGTAAAAACTAAAGATTAATAAAAGATATTTTGAAGTTGGTAACACATTAAAAAAATCTTTTAAAACGAATGAGAAAATCTAACTTCAAAATATAATATAACTTGACATTCAAGTTATTTTTTTAAATTTAATAATCGTCCATTTCTACATTGAAGTTACATGATAAGTAACTTATTATTCAGTATTAACATAATAATTTAATTATTGTAGAAAGTTTGGCTTTCATATCTTGTCTTAAGAATGTCTTTAAATCTGTTAAAAGTAGGTATTCGTAGTTAAAGTTGTGAAAACCGAGTCCTTTTTTTACTCCAACTGATTTATTTGTAAAAAGCATTAACTTCTTATTCAGGTCCTACCAAATTAAATTTACTATCGCACGGTGCTTTTTCTTCCTTTTATTTATGTCTGTTTATTTATTTAAAAAAAGGAAAAACAACAACGTTCTTTATAAAAAAAAACAGCTCTAACTTGATAGAAACAACTAAAGTACAGTATAATTCTATTTCTAGATACTTTCAAAGTAACCTCGGCCACAGTTCCCGATGTGTTCGAGAAAAAAGAGTTCAGACAGGTCTTTATTATGAGCTTGAGCGTATGTGATAAAGATTTCACTAAAATAAATTACAAATGTACTTTATTAGGTTTTCACCTCTTCGCGACGATTTACTTCTTAAAATAATACTTTAGGGCTGGCACAATTCATCTAGCTATCAAAATATATCTATACATGTTTACATGCTATATATATTATACCATGTACCACAAAAAATATATAATGTATTTAAATGTTGACCAAATTGTATTATAATACACCTACATAGTTCTTGACTTAAAAACATATAATAATAATTATTTAAAAGGCATTCGAAATTGTTCAAAACGAAAACAGGTCCATAAAAAATAATTCGCTTGTAGTCTTAAATTGTCTGTGATATGCCAATAGCATTCCACGAAGCAGCAGCCCTGAGCAGTGAAACCGCGACCGGCAACCCTGTCTTACGCTGGAGTACGCGAATCGTAATTTTTTGCGGGAAGACAAGCCTCGAATATAAAGTACTGGCGCGCTTCCTTGTCCTTATAAGGTGACACCCTTAGGCGGGATTCCGTGGGGGAACGTGTCCGTACAATAAAACGATTATTTATTTATCGGTTAAATGAAAGGCGATCGACCGGTGCGTGCCGATTGTGACCGGTTTCAGGTTGACGAATTATTACGTCTAATTCGGTAGTCATGATCCGAGTGGGGCAGCCCTCGGGATTATTGTTATGTCTTCGGCTATAATATCTATTGTCAAGTTGAGTACACACCAACAACCCAAGTCTATGGCTATATATATATATATATATATATATATATGTGTAACAGTTATATCGTAATAAATGTCCTGTGTATTTGAAACCGTTAATGTAAAATCATTAACAGACAGACAGACTGGTACAAAGTCGCGTGCTTGTCACATTTGTCACAAGCCAATTATAGATCCTTGCTCTAAGAACCAGACGTTCCGATGTCCGTTCCCAAGCACGGTTCCGGGTTCGATTCCCGGTAGCACGTGAGAAACTGGTGTGCCATATCATCGTAGTTTTTGTTGACTGGTTAGTTATTAGCTTTTTCCATCGTAGTAGTTTACCGGTTTGCGTAGTGATTTCATTTAAATTGTTTTGCTTTTGAACTACTTTTTGTGTATATTGTGCTGTGGACGTGATCAGTGTGTGATCAGCCTTATTAGCAGTCTGTTATGAAATATATTAAAATGCTTTCGCTCTGTACACATATTATGTTATGTTAAGTTGTTTTTTAAGTTCTTATCAAAAGCTTCTATAATTTTACGACGGTTACTTATACGCAATTAAAATTAAATAATACAAAGCATAGTAGAACTGTAAATATATCGATGATTTAGAATATATTCATAACTCGTAAGCAAACAATTGTCTAGAAAACTAAAGCAATCTGGAATATTGATTAGAATACCCGATGTATTGAGTTAAGTTAGTTACTTTAACTATTCTAATACAGTGATATATATATATATATCATCAACAAACAATATATCCTATTACATATATAACATACCAAATAATTAATATTAAGTCCACATATTGGTTCATAGATAACACAATTCTCTATATCTATGTAATGACATAGTTTAATGTACTCGAAACCTAAATTAGGATCGCTTCATGCAATATAGTAAAAACTACATTATATATCACTTCATCATATTGCATAACTCATCCATTACCACGCCTCGTTAGATTAAATATCGCCCAATCATTACTTGGACAGCGTCTATTATACCGACACGATGTTACTGGGCCACTGCGAAATAACTATCAATATAGTTTATGGGAAAATAGCCCTTTACAAACCTATCTCACGTCCAGGTTTCGCGTATTTTTGCATTTATAATCAACGATATTATGGCTTAGAATGAGCTGCCGATTATATCTATATGGATTTGCAAAATATTGTACAAACATTATTGAAGTGATTTTATAACCTACATTACCTTCAATTATATTTTGAATACTGTATTTTTTAGATTAATATTATTTTAGATATTAGTTTAGATAATATTTTGACTTTTACTGAGCTTGATTTCACGGGCTTAAAAATGTATTCCTTGTATAATCAATTTGAATTATTAGAAAACATTATCTGTCGTATAACAGATTTGTCGTGTAGTGTAAAGAACACTTTGTATGTTCATTATTAGGATTATCGTTAAGCGGTAGATTAAAAACAATTGATAGTATTTTGGAATTACGTATAATTTACATATTTCACAAAAAATATGTAGACACAGATGTGCTACCTCCATGTTATTTTTGATTGTGTATTTATTTAGTTAATAGTGTCATTTATTACGAAAGGAATATATAAAAAGCAAGCGAATGAGAACGATCTAAGTAATATGTAAGGTGGTTTTAAAGTACCACAGGTAGAAAAGAAGTAATTTCTCGTTATATAGTCACGTAGTACAGAGGGATGAATGTTTATCTAAGAGAGAAGGGTGACCGCAGAAGATAAGGAAGGGATGCTTGAAATATTATGTAGCTAAGAAGAATGTTATCAGTAAGATGACGTGTGATAACAGATCGTGTAAGGATTTGACATATTATGTCAAGTAATTGAGGAAAGACAGGATAAGTTAATAACAACATTTATTATCCCTTGTTTTATTAGCAGCTGTAAACAATAAAATTATAATCAGTCCAGATTTTTCATGAATACATATGGATTGGCAAAATTCATTCTTTACAAGCAATTTAACCATATTTAAAATTTTACATAAAATTTATTGCATCGTATTGACAAATGGTTGGAATCTGCGCCATTAAATCCATGTCTACAATTGTCAGATTCCTGAACTCGTGATAGGCCAAGAGCCCGCGGCTGAGACTGTTCTGACTTTCTTATATTACCGGCGTTTTACGCTCGTTTCTTTCATATATTTACATAGATAGATCCTAGCTGAACTCTAGACTCCTCCTGCTTAAATATCCTCAGCAGTTTAGTAGTCTTATTATTTAAAGTTAGTAGTGTGTTAGTTCAGTAGTATTTCATATACTCACATGTTTTGGGCTAAAATTTTCAAAAACCTTTTCTAGTTGTATACTACATCGTAGCGATTTAGGCTGTACGTTGGTAAAAAGTCATTGATTAAATAATAACGAAGGTTTTACCCTTTTTAAGTGGTAGGGCCACAGGTGCCGCAGTGTTAAGTGGTAGCTGCTTGACTAATTAGTTACAGCCCTTATTTGGGCTGGCTTAAACGGGGACCACCCTTTCCGTAAACGTTACGCATATAGTGAACTTCCCCCTCGTTTACTCTCATCACTTAAAAAATCAACTGCTTTGGATAATTTATAATTAATATTTCAGACTTTATTAATTTGGATTTACATGAATTTAGAAGATGTTGTAATGTACATGGTTTAATATATACGACTATTTAAAAATATATATCGCTGATTTACTTTTTGACCATAGAAACTGGTTTATAACGTATAATGAATCGAAATTAAAAATATTAAATCCTTAGTTGGAGCTGAAAATGATTTCAGAAGCGTTTTTCTTGCTTTGTTTTCAGGACCCTTAGGTTTTATATCACTTATCTCTCGGGTACCGATTATTATAAATAAATTAAAGGCATCTTTATAATTTACAGTTTTTTAAAACGTTACAAAATCAACGCGCGTTTTTCTTACAAGTGTGAAGACGCTTTACGTCATGTTATAGTTCTCAGACTCAGAGTGATGCTTAGATTTAACGATCAATCCTTTCTTTACGCCAATTTAAGCTAAAACATTCATCTTATAGACCCAAGATTAGAAATTGTTCTTGTATTAAAAAAAAAACACTTTTATGTTCTTATAAAATAAGTTACGTTGAGAAATTAGAAGAGTCGCTTAGAGTTTTAGCAGTAATAGACAATTTAAAATTGTAAATAAAACAAAATAAACTCAACGATATATAACTATGTAAATTGAAGTCCTAACACGAAGATTCATAATGCTTTATCAACATAGGTTAGAATCGGGATCATAGTTAGACCTAAAACGTGATCAGTAAATGGACATGGTGTGAGTGCCGACAGCGATGCTGGCTCTCCCACGTGCCTCTGCCATGTGGTATGTAGCTGTGTGTCTTCATCTTACTTATTTTATATTACGGAATAATAATCTTAGGAAGATGCTTGGTTCAGTGTAATTGATTTGTAGAAATTATTTATAATGAAATAAATTTTATTTTATAAAACATTACATTCATCTCATTCGATTGGATTGATTTTGAGTTTGATTAATCTTCCAATATCTTACAATAGTGCATCCGAGTGTGAACTGCTTGAGATGCGAGCGCTATCAAAACCGATATAAACCTATATTTTTGCTAATCTAACGTTCCTTCCTTTTTTGAATCCATTGCCTATTTTCGTAAAGATCAATATTTGAAATTAATCTACGTAAATATAAAAAAATTAAAACTGTTAATTAGAAACTACTCCTCCGTTAGATTCTCGTACTTAGTTAAAAATAAGGTTAAATTTAACAAACAGTAAATAACCAGAACAAGTGTGGACCAGATATTTGAATATATTAAGGAAAAATTGTTATTGGAATCGCAAAAAGCATTGCACAGAATCCAATAGAGGTAGGGGCCCGCGGGTCTCACGTTGATAGGCGGGCGGCTGTCATTTGCGGACTGACCGATGTTTGCACTTTGCGCTTCGATCGATTTGAATCCGTCACGAACGAGGTGCAGGCGAGAACCTACAAATTGACAGCTAAGATGATATACTTAGAACAAAAAAAGTAACAGTTTTTAGTATTCATTTTATTATATTTTTTTTTATCATTGCATATCCTCAACCTTAAGGTTGTCAGAAATTGATTTTCAGCGATAAGGACTTTTTGTGTCACCATATTTTTTTTATTTTGTTTTGTATTGTCATTGTTTTGTATTTCTGTTTATTAGTGTGCAAAAAAGAATATTTATTATTATTAGTAACCACCAAAGAGTTTACATATTAAACTGTTATATAACAAATATTAATTTTATTTTCGCTGTCACATCAATCTTAATTCACTTACAGTATGTTTATAAATTATAAAGCCAAATACAATGACAATCTTTTTATCGATATTCAACAATGGCGTCCATTAATATCCATTAGGTCTAAATCCCGAGGGCAAAAGTTTTCAATAAATAAATCCTTTAACAATTCATAGGCGAATAAGCGGAGGTGACGTCACGCATATTAACTAAGCTTTCATCTCGCCGACATTCTACTGACTTCCGCGTAAGTTGCGAACGGCGAAAAACTATTTTATATTATATGATAATTATTACAAAGAAATGTTTTAAAATTCACGTACTCCTCTATTATTTTTGAGATTCTAATCTTTTAAATTACAATATAGTTGCTTCATTTTACAAAATATTTTTAACGTAGGAACATAAAGGCATAAAACAAACCATGTTCGTTATCGAATTAAAATATTCATTGATTTATTTTAGGCAAATGTCAATTTGGCTTATATTGTTATGTAACCAAATGGTTTTTGTCTGTAACACATCACGATGAAAAACAGTTTTAAATCTGATATTTATTATAAGCGAGGTGTGACTATCATATGGTAAATACAGTAACATTTTATTTTGTTTCTCAAATGTTAATTTTATACTTATTCACCTTTGCTCAGTACTTGATATTATTTGAGCAAACAGTCTAAAACGTTGGTTCTTACAATGTAAGTAAGTTACGAAGCCGTATTGTCCTGTTATCGGTAGCAAATTGCGAAAATAATCAGCTCGTAACAAAGAGACTAAATAATTCAGTATAATCTATGAATAATATCAATAAACTCTTTATTTGGTAAATTCAATAGTTGCGTATACCGCCCGTTACTAATAACACATATTTATCTATATTATTAAATGTATTTAAATTTTGAAAGTAACAAAAAAATCTAAAGACGTAGTAGTATCAAACAAGAGACAATGGATATCACTTTGTTTGTACTACACGTAGTCAAACTACATTTTTGTTTTATAAATATGTAAATCTGTAATTTTTAAATTCCAAATTGTAATAATAATTTAAACATGGCATTGACAATTTTGGAAAAGAATTGACGTCTTTACTTGACACATGCTATTACTTTAGAACAAAAAAATCTCTTTATTAGTAAAGTCACATAAACTGTATAATAACTCTATGGTTATAATAATATTTTAATATTATTATACCCATAGAGTTATCGTATAAAATAACCAACCTCTTTATTTACACTATTATAAAAAAGTAGTAAACAAATTAATATAACTGGGTGATTTTGTAATTTGTTTAAATCAATGTTTAAATATCTCAAATTACATGGCCAATGATACTGAAGCAAAAATAGTAACCAAGGCGAAAGACAGTAAAGATTATATCTGAGATCACACAGTTGTAGCTCGCGAGTAATTGGCACTTTCGCCAGCAACATTAAAATTCAAATGTCGTGTTACTATCAGTCGGACATCACACCCCGTCACAATGAACGTGTGTCGCCTCCTGAGTATCAAGATGAGGGAGATTTTGCTCTTAATAGCTTCGAATATATCCTTGGGTAAATAAAATCGAACCACAAAAACTTAAAATAATAAATTGGTTATATAGATAGATGATCCTTTAAAAATGTTTTTTTATCTTAGCACATGGATAATCATTAAACACAAAATATCACTTAAACAGGATCTAATCGTGTTGCGCCCACGCATGAAGACTATACAATTGTACGCGAACATTAGCGCGATTGACAGCTACAAGGGGCTTGTTAACTTGCCCTCCAGATGCGTATCGTACACCCAAAGGCTACTGTTTGCGTATCTTGACCCGGAGATAGGTTTGCTGGATGAGGCTTACACTTTGATTATTATCAATGGTTAGATTTAAATCAAAAGACTAAAACTAAATAAAACTGCTACTATTTTGATGTTTTCGAAATAAACTAGATGACATCGATAGATTGAATTACCGAAAATTTGGTTCTAACCTTGCTATTTAAATTATAGCACTATTAAAAGATGGAAGTCTTCATGCTACAGTCTCCCCAAAAATAATATTCCGGTACCAGACCTTGAGATGCCTCTTCCATTTAATCTTACCCCGTCAGCAAGCTTCGGGTGTAAATGGGTGCATAATAAGCAGGCATTCAAAATCAAGGAGACGCATTCCTCGCGATATAATAGGTATTCACCATACACATGTTTGTGTGAGACATTTGTATGGACGAGTAATGATTTACATGGTAAATATCTGGTTAGATTTTGTTTTGCAGATTTTCGGGATGTTTCGGGCATGTTTTTTTGTCCGATTTATTTTTTAAAATGTATAACTGCTTTGTCTTTTATTTGAACTTGAGTGAAATTATCATTTCTGTTTTATAGGTACATTGTCGATTCATTGAGTACTTCTTAAACACTTACAGTAAACTAACATACAATTAACAATATTAGTGGTGGCCCGTCTTTTAATGTTTAGACCTCTACATATTAGATTTTTTTTTTTTGTTTTTGAATATTGCACACTATTTCATCTAAAATACATACATACTTGATATTGATAGTGTCAACGCATTCAATAAAGCAGTGTGTAAAATGTTTCGCATTGTAGTGTGTGTTAATTACTTACAATTAATTTAATTTATTAAAAGTACATTATTATTAACAACAATAGCTTTCGGCAATTTTTTTCGATATATGCTTTAACTGTGACGTATTAATATAATGATTGATGAAGTGATGAATTAAGAAACCAAAACTATTAACAACATTTTAAAGTTAAATATCTATTTTTATTTGTAATAAATATTAGATATATACCATTAATATTAAATACAATTAACAACTGATTTAAGTTAAGGATCAAAGTGTAAACATCAACAATTCCTAACGATACATACAGACCGGTCATTCCTTGTAAGCTCAATATTGTTCCCAGAATTTAGTGCCCCAATATTTCCTAGCCCCAAATAGAAGGACTATTATATTTACAAGGCTTTGTAGTAGGATTGTAAATAAGTATATTGTTAGAGAAGCGACGATACGTGAATAGAGTCTAAAGGACTGTAGCCCTTTTAAAACCAGGTTCTTATAGAATATAATATTAGTCGGTTATAATTTAGGATTAAAGTTAGTAAATGTGCTCTTGATTTTCAATAAGTGTAATTCTTTGTTAAATTTTATATGGTATCGTTAAGAGATTTGGAATCACAATATTGTGAAGGTTACAATAATTAATTTCAAATTCTGTCTCGTGGTATGATTTATTTCTACACTAATATGTTTTAATATTAGAAGTAAAACAATAAGCGGCTCATTTGGAGGTAGCAAGCCATTATGTGAACAAATTCGGGCTCATTATCGAAGCGATATCGCAACGCGTGTCCACGGTATCCGACACAATCAGAAGCGATAGTATCGCGCGATTGTATTGCTGGTGTGTTCTTGGTTCTTACTTTAGTTCTTGAAAAAAATGTTATTTATTTACATATTATTTCACAGATAATTAGATTTAAGACAAGTTTAATAATTAGTGTACTGTGTATAAATAATGCAATTTGAGTGTTTATTTCGTATATAAAATCATTTATTTGTCACAACATCTTGTATGATGTAAGGCTGTTTGAAGATTATGGTTTAAGTTATTGTCTAATCTGACACATTTGACACTATGAATTTACTATAAAATTTTACCTTTTTCATATGTTATAACATGTTGACGTCAAGTTGATTGAACAAATTGGGGTTTGACTAATTATGTTTCATGTTTTATTTGTATTAAAAAAATTAAAGACACAAGTGTCATATTTTTATCAAAATATTGATACATATACGCTTACAGAAATATATTTAATAAAAAATATCAACTAGTCAATTTTAACGAACCAGAAGCACACTTTAGTCTGAATCGATGCGCTCGCGCAGCTCATCTGTGTATTGAATTTCACGATAATGACGACATTTTCGACCCACAGTGTCTTGTTTTTCAGTGATTTATATCTTATTTTGTGTAAGTGGAAAATGGTAGTTTTAGTATTTGTTCCACAAATGGTATGTATATAAAAATGGAATCAAGGTATGAAAAAGGCTATTAATTCAATTTAACATATCAAAGAATTAATATTAACAATGAAAGCCTGAACAATGGTACAGTATGGTACAGTACAGTTTGGTATCGGGCAATCACTGTGACGTCTCTTGGTGGACAAAACGTCTGTTAGCCCAAAAAAGGTTTAGAAACTGATTGTACTCGCATGGCAATGTACAGTTGACAACAATATAAAAAAATAATATAAACGTTCCATCAGAAATATGGGAACTTTATATTAACTAATAATTTGTTATGTTTAATCAGGTATAGAAAACAGAAAACGTGTTTTATTTACCCATATATTGTAAATTATTTACTTGTACCCTGTTTTTATATTATAATTAAAATAAAGACACTTGTCTATAGTCTAATTTCATCTATAACTAGTGTATTGTATATCTCTATTTCCTTAAAGATATTGATAACTATTAAAGCGCTAACGAGCTCAAATACAATTAAATATATGAATAGAATCTCTTTCTGTCCATACTGTATGATATCAGATGAAGAGTAAAGAACCGCTTGCGTTAAACGGTAGTTAGTTAGCCACAATTATTATTATTTAGTGCTGCGCCTGCGCACAAAGATCACGCCCACGCGCTTCTGACAATACACATTCATGCTATACAAGATATTGTTTTATTGTGTTCTGTTTGTTTTTTAGTCATACCTATGTAGTTGAATACCCTTTTTAGATATAAATCTTGGTCCATTAAAAAGAATTAAAAATATTTTAAAACAATGGCATTCCTGTTATAATGAAGTGGCCTAATTGTGTCAGTGTTTCTCAATATTAAAAGTACTTAAACAAACAAACATTATATGTATCTCTTTTGCCTTGTAATATGTCCTAAATTTAATAAAGCAAGACATTGGTGTGTGTGAGGAACGTTTTAGCGAGAGTGAAAAATGATGTCTCAGTAACGATCATTTACCAAAAGTATTAGGTCTTAAACGACGTGATTGGATGAAGTAAAAAGTGCGTGGCTAAAATAGGTTAGAAAATTAAGATTTTTGTTATAACAATTAACCAAAAAAAGTATTTTTAATAATAATTAATATATATGAATTTCTTCAGTCAATTAATAAAATAATGTTGTTTAATTCTTCAAAACAAATTTAAGTAAATTATTTTTTTTTTAAAGTTTTTAAAGCTATTCGTAATAGTTCTTTTAATTTAAAACTTGGTATGATGTAACTTAATTTCAATAAATTCTAGTACATTATTAAATGAATTATAAGAGATGATATTTTTTGCAGGATGAACCGGCGTCGTCCGGGGACAGTGGAGACGAGAGCGGCAGCGACCCCGAATCTCCAGGAGAGAAGCTGATGCAGCAGAACCATAAGGACTGGAATACTGAACGGGAGAGAGATATCAACAACAGGTCAGATATTTTTTTAATAGTTATTTATATTTTAAACTGAATATAAAATTATTTTCATCATATAAATGTAATGAAAATTAAATATTATTATTTTCCTATAATGAATTTTTATCGGAAATATTTTAAGTCGAAATTAAATTTCAGTGCTTATCCTAACAATTCTTATGACATTCAACCAATGTAACCAAATCTCATTGTCTTTACAGGCAATCTTCACAAGACAATATGCCTTCAACATCAATCTCCGAACCAGAGAGCAGCAAATCCAGCCAACCCTCATTACCCAAGATCCTACCTAAGATAGACCTCCCGGGAGGAGCCATGTTGTACCACTCGGGAGTCCTGGCTGGAGTAGGTCTTGATGGACTGGGTACTAACCTGGGTCTTGGTAACTTGGCTATGGGCTACCCGCATAGTTTCATTTTGGGCTTGGCTAACCAGGGACAAGAAGGAGGTAATGTATATGTTCACTTAAGTACTATTTAAACATGAATAAACTTTTTACCAACTTTCTTATCAGCTTTTTATCTTTATCTTTTATTTTTATAAAGCTCCAGTTTTCCAGTAACTAACTAGATAGAGACATAAATACTAGTGTATTGGTTACGAATTTCCTAAATAATTTGTAAAATAGGTACAATAATAGCGCGGTCTATTCTACATACTAACGCCATCTAGTAACTACAATAGAAATTGTATTTGCAATTACAGGAATGTTATTGTCAATTTGTATTTAATACTTTCAGTTGTAAATGTGTTGTAATTAGAATAGTTTTATAATAAGTAATCAACTTCTACTTATTGCAATATTATGGTTACCATAATCAGTTCTTAGATTTGAATATTTTCAAGAGAAAAATAATATTTTCATCATTCAGTAAGTAGTACCTATATTTTAATAAGATGTTTATAAATACAGGTATTCTACTTAAATGTATATTTTTCTTGAAATTGCATATGTTTTATAGGCATAGATTATATATTTTTAGTCATCAAAAACCTATTATTTCATCATACACATTTTTTTTTATGTTTTATTACATTACTGCTTAATTGCTTATTATAATATATATAACAACCAAAAATAATTTAGATTTACAAATAAACATTAATATTGGGTGTACTTTATCTAATACTGTGCTATTCAACGTTTTCGACAAGAGAGTATCTAAGATATGCGGTACTAGGAAATGGAACAAATATTTATGTTTGTGGTTTGCTATATCTGAGGTATGCCAAACTCGTAGCTCCACAACACTACTGACTAACTTAGTTATTGTACTGAAACAGCATTTAACAAATCATTTTTATCTTTTAAAGCACGAAACCTCTTCTGAATATCAAATGAGCACAATAAAAAAAACACCCATTATACAAATGCAAATGTTAAATTTACCACTGCCTACGAAATTCAGTTGGAAAATTGTATCTGTTTAACTTTGCCTTTTCTACTCTACATAAATGGCTTTCATTTCGCAATAAGCATAACTTAAAAATCATTTCTTCAGCATCATCATCATCAACTCAGCCGCAGTTCATCACCATACCGCTATCGATGATGGCGTCAGGTGCTGCTAATGGTTGTCCCAGCGCCTCTAGTGATGACAGTAGTGAACTACAGGACCTGAGTACTGGAGGAAGGAAGTGATGGTATGAAAATACATAATACATAATTTTACAATATATATATTTTTTATTTAAAAGTCCTCATTTATTTGACATGGTATTTTAAATTTTGTTCATTTTTGTTTTGTTTTTTTTTGTGTTTTATTTTTAATGTTTTCTGTAAAGAGCTTAAAGCTTTCGGAACTTTTAATTATTTGATATATAAATGTAATATTGTATTATTACAGGTTCGCTAATGATGGAAGGTACTAAACGTTTTCCTAACATGTTGTATTTTATTTTATCTTCATTGTACCAAAGGTATATATTGGAATATTCTTATTCTGTTAACTCTTAAGTATTAAATTCCTGTATCAAAATTTAATTTAGTATATTTCTTAAAGCTTGACGAATTGTGCTTGTATATTGTATTAAATTGGAAATAATGTAAAAATACGTAATTTATTATTATAAATTAAGTAATTTAAAATAGTATTTTTGTACCAGAACATAATAAAATTCTTGCCCTTGTGTTTTAGAGGACATTAAAAAATGTTTTTCTTGTAAGCCTAAAATGGTTACTAATGGTTTTGGTCTTAAAGCATTTATTTTTTTCTATATAATAATTTGATAATTAATGTATGATCTATTATTAAAGAACTTTGGATACATTTGTATGGATTACGTTATTATAATATTTAACATAAGGCCGATAATGTTCCTTTTCGTTTCCTATGAATTAATAAAGTATTTGAAGGTTTTTTGTATATTTTATTTTTTAAATCATCAGATAATTTAAGCTACTAGAAACCTAAATCCTCTCAAGATAGATGAAACAACATATACTCAATAAATTTGATATTTTTTACAAATAATAAACCTTAATGAACAGAAAGAAATATTAAAGTACCTAAGTACCTACTAAATACGTACCTACTAAATACACTATTGTAATAAAGTTGTCGATCGAAGCTATTTTAAGAGTGAAAATAATTCTCATGGTACATATAATGATATAAGGTTTATATCATTATAATGAGGTATTTAGGATTATTTATGAAGCATCTTAATTATTAGAGATGGAATCAGCATACCAGGAATAATGAAGGTGATTAACTTCAAACTGTGACCGGTTCTTGAGCAAAAAAGTATTGTTTATTAATATTCAGCCATTTTAAATTGATCTATCCCACACCAATCGATACATAGTAGTATTGGATCGTTTAAATAAATGAATGCAGATGTATGTTGTATTTTCATGTCACCAAGGGTAGATATCGCTTGCTGTGTTTTTTGTTGCAATCGATTACTTTATTGATTATTTGTATAAGAACATGGTTGGCAGGTCTTGTTAAACTGGTCTATCTAATAGTATATTCGGCGTATTGCGAAGACATATATATTAAGATGATCTGTCATTGGTCAGTTCTTAGCCAATAAGGAAAATAGTTATATCTAGGTAAGCATGGAGTCGTAATGGAGTAATTTATTTTAATTTATTTCGTTTTTTTCTGCCAATGACATAAGTGTATGTTGGGTTAACATTATTTTAAGTTAACAGCGAATTGCGTTATAAATGGAAAAATAAATAATAGTTTTATTAGTCATTTAAAAACTGCACTGACTTGATTTTTATTGCAAGTGACAAGTGTCTAGTCGCCTAGTTGGTGTTGTGGCTAAAAACAAATAGTTATAACTAAGATTTCCTGGGTTCGAATCCCAGTCGAGCAGTTTTTATATGTTTTTATAATAAATGTACCCCTCATCCCATCATGAAGCGGTAGGTGATTGGTGAAGAGTGCATACAGGCTACTCTCGTCCGACACCCTCTTGCAAATTGACACTTTATATATTTTTTAATTGTTATAATAATAATTATCAAATAAACCAATGACCCTTTATTCGTACTAAGTTATAAATGTACGATTCTTAAAAAAATATTTCCTCCTATAAAATAATAAAATAAGATTTTCTCATTATAATTCAAAATATATAATAATATTCTATGTTCACCTAATTTTTCAAAACGGCAGGAACACATATACCAACCTAAGCATACCTACACGCAAAACACACACATACACACACACCTACGACACACTCATATATACACATTCCTTACCACAAATGATCCGTGTATTATCGACATAAAAATAACTCCAGTCTTCGTCTTAGTCTACACAACGCATTCTATTAACTTAATTAAAAAAGAATTCAAAAATTTGCTTTTTTTTTTAATTACGTTAACGAGGAACGTAAATTACGTCATGGGAAAAGAGGAAAGAGGCTTTAGTTGTTTTTTTAATTAGCACTTGTTTATTGTTCAGTTTTTACTTGAAGCTGTAAATGGATGGGAATAGAACATTTAAATACAACACTATATAGTTTGGTTTCATAGTATGCATGTAAATTATCATATTTGCATACACACACACACACAAATTAATATATACAAGCCTCCATACATCCACGTTGTGTTATGTAATTAATCATGTTTGTTAATATATATTCTAATATTATAAAAATATTATTTTATTATCTATACACACAAACTACTAAACTGATCTTATGTTTTTTTCTTCATTATAAAGCTAAAGGCAACGATATAAAAAAAACCTTTATTAATCAATGATTGATATAAATTTGATAATAGTTATATTTAACGTTAATAAATAGTAATTTAAGAAGAAAATTTCTTGATTTGTTGATCTAAAATTTGTTGCTAAAAAAAATAAATTTCATGATCATCTAAGTATAATTTTATTCGATTTTGTTTATGAACTAAAAAACAAAAATAAATATAGAGACGATATACAAATTTCTTATTTACATATTTTTGTTGAGTAGGGAATATCCTTAAAAACAAAAAACATAATGCTAGTAGAGCTTATTTTAAAATTAAATTAAAATTATGAAAACATTTTCATAAGAAGTTTACCAACTCACTCCAGATGCTCTCAAAGTTACTATTTAAAGAGTAACACTAAAATATTTTTTAAATTTTCATTAGCCGCTAGAAATACTAATAGTGAAAATAATTATGCCCATTGAAAATTCGTTCTTCTATAATATTATCACCATTTCTATTAAATTATTTTATTTTAATGTTTAATCCAATCAAGAAAATTCATTATTTTAATAATATATATAATTCATTATTTTAATAATGATAAATGTTTATGTTTTATGCATTTAAAGATAATTTTTAACGACTCAGTATTGATCCATATATGCTTGGTTTAATAAAAACCTTCAACTGTAAAACCTAACGCTTTTAGCCATATCAGACCAGACGACTTATGATAAACGAATTGACTTCTCCATATAAATATAAACATTATTAAAATATATTCTTGTAGTATTTTTAATTATCTGATGAGAGATAGCCTAATAAATATCTAGTAATTAATAATTATCAGATACGAATGTTATTATTTTTTGTGTTTGTAATGTATACTGTATATAATCAGTAAAGTAAAACACACTGGATAAGAGCTTAAAATGTTATACATAGTAACATAGATTATTAATTAAAACACCTTACGCTTTGCGGGTTGGTCCGAAAATATTAATTGTACCTACTAGGAAACATAATATATTTACCGTATCATTTAATTTAAATGCATAATGAATATAATGGTATAGATTTTTGTACCTATATATACCTACACCAAAGACCAGAATTTATATTATTATTTGTATTATATTAATTAGTTATTATATAAGTAATAATAATAATATCACAGGAAAAATTACACACATTGATCTAATTCCTAAGTAAGCAAATTATTTGCTTGTGTTAAGGGTTTTAGACAACGATACAAATACATAGAAATACTACATAGAAATACAAATAATTATAAATACTGAGAATATATTTAATAAACGACCAAACCCAAAAGTACAAACATCTATGCTCATCACCTACATGCCTGTCTCTGTCGGGAATCGAATCCCCGCCCATTGCGTCGCTATACGTTATTCGTCTGCACCATTGGGACGGTAATGTAGTGATTTCTATTTATGTATATAATCATCAAAAAGAGTAAATTTAGTTTAATACCTGGAAAAGTGTCCCGTCGCTCGGACAATTGAACTATCCGGCTTGGAAAATGTTCCATTCTTACTTATATATTAAAGAAGAATAAAATGTCTGAGCAAAAAAATATCAAACTATTTTTATCCCATAGTGCATTGTGTAAAATATTTCGAGTAAAACCTAACTAATAATATAACAAAAGACAGAAATATCAAATATTCGTCACTGCCTATGAAATATGCGTATTGTTAGTAAATTGTACAAATAGCATAAAATATTTACAGTTTAGGAAATTATAAGTTTACATAAAACTTTATGTAAAGGTACATCTATATACTATGTACTATCTATTATAATCAAATTGGTTGTCCTGTTTATCAACAGACATACATAACTACTGACTCTATGAAGCAGACTCGATACTGAACATGTGCAAATATTTCACTCTTCAGATGAAAGTTTTGTAAGTTTGTTATATTAATTTTTTTTATGGTATGGAGAGAAGTTATTAATAAAAGTACATCATATAAACTATTAAAATTGGAATACCTTTCAAGATTAAAAAAACACATATTGCAGAATGTTTTAAAATTTCACTAGAAGAAATTTCAGAAATTCCTTTCAACCGAAGTCGGATATCAGCTAAGGATATCAGCTAATATATTAAAATAACAAATTCTTTGTGTGTTTGTATGTCACTAGACATGTATATAACCGCAACAGTATATTTATTTGATAAAATAATCTAATTCTACATAAATGGGACGGCACATATTTAGTAAAAGGAAAATATAAGTTAGTTGAGTGAACTAACACTATTTTAGAACACTGCAAAGCTTTTAGGAACTTTCAGAGGCTTCAGTTATCCGGGTAAAGGATTTGTGCTCACAAATATTTAAATGAGCCTTCCATCCTTTGTTGTTTAGAAGAAATATTTATTATTATATAGTTTTTCTATATCTTCTAGCCAATGTAATTATATAAAAGAAACAGTCGAATAACATCAGTTTTACTCAAATAGATGTTTAGTTGAATGTATTTTAAATGTGTTGTCTGGTATTTTAAAATAATTTATTTTTTACTTGAGTTATTGAATTATAATTAAAGATACAAAACATGAATATTCTCAACTTCCATGAAGATTTTAATGATGACTATATAAATATTACACACACATGGAACCAAGCTCAGGCTCACACACGTTATTTCGCACACATATATACATATTTGTCTGTATATAGACACGTTATTAATATGACCCGTATCAGGATCACTTTCCTTAAGCGCCCTGTCACCCTAAATGATATTCACACACTCATATTATAACGTGTTACAAATTATGTAACTTAATTGGAATTGAGTAAATTATATATTAATGATAAGAAAAAAATATAAATGTTATGAAAACTTACAAAGAACTGGCGCTAAAAAATAACCGAAATAAAATAAAAGAACCAAGATACTTCTCGAAAGTAAACTCTTAAATGCTCATATATCAACAAAATTAAAGACGAAACAATTATTTTATCTCATACCAACATTAATCGGATTCGTTGAAAATTTTTCCGCCAGAAAAACAAGCATTAAATATTCAGCATGGCTTCTACATAAACATTTCGCGACTACCATTCTATGGGCACATTATTTTAATAATGCCCGCCATAATTGGTTTCGCGCGTCAAGTTTTCACGGGTGACCATGGTTTGGGTAAAATGAGGTAAGAAGCTTAACTTTATCTGACCATTTTCTTTGGACACCTACCTTGTATAGGCGACGGTGGAGACTGAAGGAATGTACGTAAATAGTAATAGTATCGTATAGGTATTTGTTACAAATTAACTAGAAATATTAAATGTTCTCAGGACAATACCATGTAGACGTATGTCAGTTACTACATCCAATGTTTGTTAGTACTACATCCAATGATTTCGTAGTCATTAATATTTTAAAAAAATATATTGTCGGACATTTGATACCTGCATGAATTATGAATTTCTATCTAACCCTCATATCAATTTACCAGCTTTATCTCACTATATGTTTGTCTCTCAATTACAGGTAGCTAGATATAGCTGTGTATTTTTCAGAACTACATTGTATGATTTCAAAACTGATTACATTATATACACTGTACATTGTTTAATATGCTTGCGCACGCGCCGTCCATAAGAGTCGCGTCCGCTCCGCTTATGGACAGTGAACATTGTCCGTCTGAAGGCCGATTTTCATTAATAAACCACGAATTCTTTAACCATTCGTCAATACAAAACTAATTTTCTTACTCTAATTAAAAAACACTGTAATTTGCTAACACCGAGACTTAACTGATCTTCAACTGATATTTTCTACCCTATGTCAGCTTAACTCTTTATATTAGGGTATAAAGTGTCTATATTGAACAGTCATGAGGCAGGTTGCTTTTATTCCCCAACCCTGAGGAGATTAATCATCCTCATCACCTGGGTGGCTCTTCTTTAACAGTGCATTCCTCAAGAATTTTTCTTCTACGCAACCCTTAAAGGTTCAGGCTATTCATAACTTCATGTATTATTAGAGTGATGTGACCGGTATATGTGAAATTGATTTTAGAAAAGTAGAATTATCACTTCCGAAAAGTTCATGTCACATACGCAGTAAGATTTTACTAATTGTATTTCGTCCTGAGGTCAAAAAACCCTCATAACCCAGACTATATCTGTGTAAGGTATTTTTAGAAGAACTAATCAATAGAAAAATTGCAATTTCCCACTGTAATCTCAGGAACATTGCTATGTAGGTATGTTCTAATCACTCCATATGTTCTCGTACTACGGACCTTTGAGTAAAAACATAACAACGCGGAAGGACTGTCAGACATCTCGGAGCCTATTTGATATTATTTATTATCTACTAAACATAGATAACCTCATTTAATATTTTTACTATAATGATTTATGATAAGAAGAAGTGTTTACCGACGATATATCATATGTTGCAATGAATATTAGAGAAGAAAGAAAACTGACAAATTGAATCAAAAAGAAAATAAATCACCAGCAAGATATATGAAAATATTTATTATTATTTCGTAAAAGTGGTTTGTAAATTATACCACGTATATTACGTCCAGGTTATGGAGCATTCTCAAATGGGTCAGCTAGCTATATAAGTAGCTAAAATATATATTATATGTATATAAATACGAAAATCAATATATTTCATGGCAATAGCGTGTCAATCACGCTGGTTTCGACCGCAATCAGGAGACGATCGGCGCCTTAATAAGGCGCTGAGGAAAAAAACGTTAAAATTATGAGATGGAACGATCGTGTTACGCGCGACGCAAAAACTTCTACGAGTCCAGTTGTAAGGATCGGGTTGTATGTTTTCTTATTTATTATATACGATATATCGGATTCAACTCGAATTGTCGGCTGATATAAAATCCAACATCGAAATTGTTTATATTTAAAAATACTTTACATTTCACTGTAAAAATGTTTGTTTAATTTTATTTTAACAAAACTTTACTATTTCCTAAAGATCGTGTATGAATCGTGTCGGTGTCGTGTAGTAAACTATAATGAGACGTGTAAGTTGTAAGATAGATAACAGTCTTTAGCTGCAGGCATAAAGGGCGTAGCTCTGTCTCCCTTCGACGAATACATACACACACCATGTGTTTTATTATTTTATATTTTTGTCTTAAATTAATATTACACAAGGAATATAATAAAATAAAATATTAGACAAATTTTAATTAATTATACATTTACCAATTATTTTTATATATATATCAATAAATACAATCTCCGAATATCATACCGATATTAAAATATGTCATCAAAATTAAATATCTTTTCACAAATATCATAATACTATGTATACACAGGGTAAATATAATTCAAAAGAAAAATACCCCTGTGTGCTCCACGCACGTAGCTTATGACATTCAGAGTACCGCACACCACAAAAACTGGCCAACTCCATTTTCGTGCGCGCGCGCACTTCGCCGTTATTACGAGACCTCTTATGTTAATTACAATTATATACACCCGAACCACAAAAACCGATATCCTATACAATTTTAATGCATTCGTAAGAATTTACGGCAGATTCCATCATCTAAAAAACAGGCATCGAATTTTAAAGTGTCTAGTGTAAGAGGCGGGGCGTAGTACATGTCTGTGTTTAATTAGTTTTATATATATATAGTTTATGATGTTGTTTGTTTGTTTTTGAATCATAAATTAATTGTTATTAATTAAATTACGTTATAGTAGAAATAATGACTTCTAAAAGTTGGAAATGTTTTTATGATTATCTACGTATTTATGTATTATAATTTATATATAACTAGTAACAAATACGTTCTATAGGTATTAAATTTTATAACTGATATAACAAACAAACATGTTAAACTATTTAAAATATCTGTAGCTGTACTAACCCCATTTTATTTTTTTTATTTACATAAAAGTTCTTTTTTCTAATAATACACGAACTAAACTGTTTTAAATAACACTAAGACAATAAGAACTGATATAATATAACTCACAGAGAACTAAAAATATTAAACTCAGTGCGTCTTGAAATAATCGACTCTTTTTAACTTTGTAACATAATTTTGTTAATATTTTTCTTTCTTAATAACTCGCTAATATACCCAGAACTATATTTAGAATATTTACCCCATATAATATAACACATTTCATATAAATAAAACTTGTTCTAAAATACATTTAAAATATCCTTTACGTCATTAAAATACTCTCCTATCATAAAATTATCAAATTATGAACACATAGTTCTTGTTCAAATACATTCTGGATACCTCCGTGTCCTTCGAAGGACGACTTATATAAAAACAATATGCACGCACGGAATCGAACCGCATACAGCAGATAATGGGACAAAATTAGAGTGACATTTTCTAAATAGCTGTGCATTGTTTTAGGAAATAATTACAGAGTGAGGACTGAGGCTTAATTGATTACAAGTATTGTATTGTACGGAGAGGAATTTGTATTTGGGAATATCGATGTCAGACCACAATTAACTTATATTATTCCATACTTTATTTAGATATTTGTGTTACTTTTTTATTTGACTAAAAATATATAAAAATCTAGAAGTACTATTAATTTCCTAGACCTCAGTAAATGTTGGATATCAAACCTCACAGCTGTTGATGTGACCCGGAAGACTAGCCTACATGTCCTCTGTATATGGAAGCCATCAGCTTAGTCCACTGACCGCCGGACGTTTAGGCCTACGTGCGGGAAAATCAACGTACAACGGGACAGTCTGTCGTCATATAAATGTTAATATTATATATATGGGATCCATCCTTAGATTTAAATATTATTAACAATATTCAAAGGTGTTTTGTTTATATGTGTACACTATTCTATGAATATCATATCTAAGCACGGAAGTGAAGTGAATAGAAGGAAATCTATTCTATTTATTTTATAAAAATAAAAGTTAATAATTTAAGTCATATAAAGTGATATATTTATTTGATACTGACAGACATTTTCTTGTTACGAACTTTTATACGAAACTATAATGTGGTCTTAAATGTTTGAAATTACTAAATACTATAACTGGGTCGATTTGAACAACATTCGAACTAATTAAGTTTTTTATATTAATATCGTTTAGGGTCTAAATGAAATAACTTGTCTCAATGTGGCTAAGCAATACTTGTAATAAAATTTATATCACAATATTTTTTATGAAGGCACGAATACAGGATTTAAAAGTGGGTAGGGCAATATTAGTCCACCTAACGTAGTAGACCTAACGTCAAGGAAGCAAATTCGGACTATTATAAAACAATAATTAAGTTAAAATATTTTTATGACCCTAAAATATATGCAGGGTGGTGAAAATCAACTGCTTTTTTCGGTGGGTTACAATACCACTCATTGCCCTGAAATCTTTCTTAATTTAAGGTATCAAATTAAATTAGGTAAAAAAATATTTTAAAATTTTATATCTATGTAGGTAAAAATGTAATATTTTTTAACAAATAATGTCATGCACAATATTAATATCAATGTTTTAAATGTTTTTTTTTTTAAATAAAAAGTATAAGAAAACTAAATATTTTTTCTAGTTTAAAATTTCTCGTTTAATTTTTAGACAAAATATTTATAGATATGACTTCCGTGTATACTTAAACTAAGAAAATGTTTGACATAGTCTTCAAGTTATTGTCCCAAAAATTAAAAATCTTATCCTTCTTGATGACAAATAGATTATATAGGTACTACACTTTTTATATTCATTATTTGACCCACGGACGAAACTGTCATGCTAACAATGATGACATTTGCCCAACTATGTTGAAAATAACATATTTTAAAGTAAACAATAAGAAATATTTTTATAAACTTTAATTAATGCAAGGAGGTCGCATGTATGCCAGCTGAGTACACAATTTTGACAAATGTCCACGCATCCGTCCACAAGATGGCAGCGATTGTTATGCAATTGGCGCGAAAGTAACTGTCCACGTCCTTCCTGTGCCACCGGAAGGGAAAATAAATAAATGGTTTGTGATATATTGAATCCGTGGCACGTAGGACACGAGCCCTGAATGTAAATAGTGATTGACATTGAAATATTATATTAATAAATTATACTGGCAACACAATGTTTGGAAGACGAAGTACTTCAAATCTTCTATTCTATTGAGTTTCAAACGAGGTAATCAGGTAGGAGGTTACAGTATTGATGTTCCTCATGGCCAGTTGCAAATACGTTTCATTTCTAGGAATTCATCATAAATAATAGAAAGGAATGTCCAGTATCCTGAACATGCGTAGAGGTGGAGAGGTTTGAGCTTGCGGCATAGAGTACATGGCAACATTACTTATGACGATCTACTGTATGGAACGTGGCTGTAATATTTTAGGCAGATCTTCAATATTGTAGCTCAGGTTATTCCAGTAAATATCTGTATGGTAGAGTGTAATAATAACTGATACATATAATTTTATGATATCTGAGCAAGAGGATTTTTGCAGATATATCATTATAGTAAAAGATCACACACACTAAAACGCATACACAGTAAAAGATTTTAAAGACTATTATTCCTGCAACCAAATGTGTCACAGTGCCGTTATACTTCTATGTGAAACTTCCGTTTTATTTCAGAAATCCTTGTAATCTAATTCTAAAATCCTTTCAGCATAATCTTTCATTGCAATATTTAAATATTTACAGACTTTATTTGTGAAGTTTAAATTATTAGTCCACTACCAAAACCAAACTAAAACGATAAATTAGGAACGTTGGTGCAAGTTGAGTTTTCGTGATCATTTGTACCTACTCTATTATCTAATACCTATTCTCTCTCTCTATATATATATATATATATATATACATAGATTTATAATAGCTGCTGACTTTAAGTTAATTAGATCATATACATCCTAGAGAAGATTTGTACAACAGACTACAATTATTTACGAGCTATTAATTAATAAATATTTTGATTTGATCTGCCTCTACGATTTTATCTCACTTTTCAATTACAACTCTATCACTTAATGGCTACCTAAATGAAAATAGTTTTTAAAAATAATCCCCATAATAAAAAACCATGAAGTGATTTGCGCCACGCACGAGTGCGAGGTGTTTCCCCGTACATCCACATCCCATAAAAACTACTACCGGTATAGGATAGACAATCCAATTCCCATGCAAGGTAATGGATCACCCAACACAGCATGCATACTACACTTATATAAGGACCAGCCCCTTATTAGGTCCATACAAACATTGGTCACCTCTACTCCATATGAGCTGACCGTCAGCCCAAACATGCAAAAACCATATAAAACTCTTTCATTCAAGCCAGGAGAGCCCAGACACCACGTGCACTACCATACACACATAGGACCATAATTTTGGCCTCTATCCATAAACTCGATTCACTTGAACAGCTTACCTACGTAAGGCTAAAGAGCCAGACTACTGGAATATTCTTTTTTGGTCACGAACCCAAATGGAATGTTATATAATATGAAGCCTTATATGTTTCTGTGTATGCTGATATGACTATAACAATCGTCAAGTTAGTGTTTATCCTCACAGCTATGCTAATTGTATGTTTTTTTGTTGGAGTGTTAATAACTAATTGATTGTTTGTGCCTTGTTATGGTCATTTTGGAATTAAGAGCTCCCATCTCGTGCTTATTTATTTAATGACTTCAGTTTTAATTCAATTATGACGTTGCATTGGTAATTGTCTGTGTATTGTGTATAGTTTTTCAGTGTAGCAGGTCTTAAAAGCTCAATTTGTGGGACATTTCAAAAATGTTTTATTTATTTCATATAAGGGCATATAGCCAGTCTGGTGGTTAAAGGTCTTCATCATCAACTTCAGAAACATGAAAGAAGTTGCAGGTAAGTTGTTTCCCTTAGGAACTGACAGGAATGCACACATGCACACATGAGAAAGGGAAATTTCAATCCCTCAATTTTCTCACCCTATGCAGCTACAAGAACCTCCTCAGAGTCATCTCGTAAGCTGGTAGTTATGACTTCTGTTTATTCGATCCTCGAGAAACTAGTAAGGCTCTACGTACTATCAATCTACAGCTAAAATAATACCCACTCAGTAAGGCTGAGTATTTTGTTAATGAATATTCAAAATAATAAAACTGTGAATAGGAAATTAAGTAATAGACTACCTTATATTTCTGAAAAATATATATTTGTTTTAACTAATATATAAATTGTGTTAATATTATATAAACATAATAGTTTAATCTATTAATTTAAACTTTGAACACAAGAAGTTTTATTTGTTTGAGCAAACTCTGATTTGTCAGTTGTTTACGTTAAGTTAAAATTGAACTCAAAATGCTTTAAGATTGCTTCTTAGAACTAATTAGTATTTGTTAGTTTTTCATGTAATTACCGAGTTAACTGACTAACTACTTCAAAGGTTTATTACAAAAACTAATATTCGCATAAATTCGCATAAGATATCAAAAATTACTAAACTGAAAAAAATATTTATTTACGTTGTTTGTTGCTATTTGAATCTTGGGTAATGTTTATTTGTTATATAAATTCACGTGGAAAGTGCGTCAAAGAGAGTGTATGTATGCGTTCATACATATATGTATGAATGCATGTGTGTATATATGCATGTATTTATGTAGAAATTACGCATTAATAATTAATTATTAAGCGAAACAAAGCAATTACCCTTTATGTTTAGTATTTAATTTAGTAAACAATCAATAGTAAAAAACAGTATTTTTATTCGAATGACTGTCTGAAATTTTTATTCGAATGACTGTCTGAAATTTTTATTCGAATGACTGTCTGAAATTTTTAATCGAATGACTGTCTGAAATTCAGTAAATAAAACTTGAATGTAAATAGTAGCTCATAGTAGAACCAACTGTAAGTGTTAATAATATTTTATATGTTATTTATTGAATGTTTTTTTTAGTCATTAAATTCAAGGCAAACTCCTTGAATTACCATTATCACTTAACATAACTACATAAACTTACCACCATCTTGGTGTACCAATTGTCAGCACCAAATAGGGATGTCTTGTTTAATGATAAAATTTAGTGTTTCTGTATTTGGTGGTGGTTTTTGGTGACAACGCACTAATTATGTAACAACTAAATCACGTAACTTATTTGGGGAACGTGTTAGGAACATATTTTTCTATGTCATTTTTGTTTATAATGGCCTTATATAAGTATTATCTATAGTTATAACCTCAAATTGATGTTTATTTTTATATTTTAATAATATCCGAAATTATGTTTTAATATTACTTTAATAAAATGGTATTATGTTATAAGTAAGTGAAAAAGGAGATACTAAGTTAGGCCAAATAATAAGTTTGTAGTAGTTCTATATTTTTCTAGTATTTTTCCAGCGGAAGCAAATGTAAATTTTATTTACGTTCATCTTGATACTTCGTACCCTGGTATATTTATGTGAATATTTATAAGCTAGTTTACATTAAAAACAAATTATAATTAAAAATTGGTTCGTTAAAGCACATTGCGTTTATTTGCTGGTTTATTTATAGAGTTAAATTTAATCGTGTTAAACTAATTAAGAATCATACCACATATATACCTACATATGATCCAAACTCTCTTTTGTATTGGATGTTCCGTTATTTCACTGCGTATGTTATTATATATCATATACCTATTAGACGTGTAACTTTCGTCTGCCTTTATTTGGAAGACCTAGACCAATGCGTAGTTATTATACAAATTCCTGACAATAGGGAATCAAACCCAGTATAAGTTTAAAGACAAATAAAGCCGCGTCTCTGCACATATTTGTTTATCTGCTTGAGGGTGCCTTGTCCTAGTTGTATCTTAAGGGTTGGTATGTTTTCAGCTGGTAATTATGTATTTTGAGACAAACATCAGTTAGCTACTGTCAGAGCCTTTGTATTTTTAGGATGTTTTGATGGAGGTAGCATTTTTTATGTAATTTTTTAAACACAGGTTTTTTCGGAACTCCGAATCTATGATTATACATGAAAACAATTTCTATAAGGGGCAACTGCAGTTTAATTTATTGATCAAAACCATGGGAAGGTCGACAAAAAAAGTTGACAAAAGTCACACATAAAAAAAATGTGTTGTACGTTTATTTATATCATAATTTTCACCGATGATTATTTACTTTTATTTTTCTCAAAAAAGGATGTTCTTCAAGGAAGGATTTTCTTTTCATGTTATAAACTTAAATAAATTGTCCTAATAAATAAAAAAAACCTTGTGAATTAATACAAAAGTGGGAAAGTCATTTTGTTCGACTTTGAAATTTTGGAGTTAAGGATGTAATTAAGTACTTGCTTAAATGTAATGTTGGAAATGTTACTCCTTAGGTGTTTCAATAGGGAATGAGAGTTTGTTGAGTTTGTAAACTTGAAAAACAATGTGCTTACTTGAAAAGTTACAGTCGGATTTGACTTTATTTTATTTAAAAACCAAATTTATCAGCTATACCGTGGACAAAACCTTTGTGGTCAAAAATTTTCCTGGTCTGCTGATTCCAGTTCCAAAAATATTTATTTATTTTGGAAACTATTGCTTTAATTTCCACCAAAGAAAGCTACGATCTCTAAAGACAAGATTTTTGTTAAAAAAAGGTACTTAAATCAGTTCATCCGTTTGATACCTATGATGCCACAGACATACATACAAATACACAAATTAAACTCATAAAACCATCTTATTAATTCATGTGTTATATAAACAACGCTAGACAGTACAAAACTATGAAATTATATTTTGGCGCAATTTAATATTATTTTCTTTTCAAAATTATGGGCTTTACCGATTCTACCTTTTTTGATGATGTCAGTAACACCGTTAAATAAAATATCAACCCAGACCGTTATTTATTAACTAGTTTACTAAAAATATACAAATTGATCGTAAACTACCGAAAAGGAGAAAATCTGATCTATAAAATAAATTTCTTTACATGTCTTTGATCATATTTATTTAATGATTATTCAGCGGACATAAAGTATGTATACCACTCTTAAAAATAAATAATATAATATAAATATTTACATGGCTTCACCTAATCATCTTAATTTTATCGGAATTTCGTCCGTCTAGTTTTAAAGATTCATAAACAGAACAGAACACGCGAATTCTACTTTCTTCAAGTCTATGAGTTTGACCCCCGAATATAGCCAGGAATAATTCTGATAGAATGGTCGTGCGCATCCGGGTAAATTTATAAGTATTTAAAATAGCATACTGGTGCAATGTACTGATGAAGAAATGTGTTAAATGCATTTAAATTATAGAAGGTGATTTAGGCTGTGCGTAATTGTCGATAGTTTGGAAAAATAAATGTGATATTTTATGAAGATTTTCATACAGGAATATCTGACTTTGTCAATGGATATTGTTATTTTTTTAATATTAATCTTATCTAAGCAATTACGAAAGCAACAAAATGAAAAATCATTTAAGTCGTTCTGAATGACGTTTCATATATGCGGCAAATGATTTTATATTAATAAATAAATATTTTAAATTCATTGTCATTTTATGGTCTTAACAAGAATTATCTTATAGTTCATAAATAACAACAATATTATATGTATTTAAAACAACTTATTTACAAGTATGAAACGTTAATTGAGTTTTGAAATTAATAACTTATGACATACAGATGGACATGTAGACGGCCATCTTACCTATATCATCTATTTGCCTACAATATATTAATAAATAGTAATGATAAATATTCTTTTTTGTATACCCGGATCAGATCCACCGCACCATTATCTATAAAAATCGACAAAAACCAAGAATTTTTCTATGGGAGTCCTTTTGTATATGTATGTATTTTAATTTACTTTAACTGTTTATTTTTAAAATGAAAATATAACTAATTTATGTGAATATTTCAAACGTCTAATTGTTACGGTTAATAATTAAAAAAAAAATCGTATGTGTATATATGGGAACACCCTTTAATATAGATTTTATTATTTTTTTAGTATTTTAATAGATATACAACATAACCATATGCAACAGAAATACATAATGTCTGAAAATTTCAGCTGTCTGGCTATCACGATTCCTGAGATACAGCTTGCTGATCTACAGATGGACAAAGAGACTGGGCAGTCTTAATAATAGAGTTCCGTTTTTGCTACAGAATCTATATATATTTTACTATATACTACAGAACCCTAAAAAATGGTATACATTGGGCGCCCATATTATAAAATATATATAATACATCTTTACATACTTACGCTTATTAATAAACATCGGTATCTACATAAATAAAACAATTATGATTGTGTTTTCATTTAAAATTCGTTGAACACTTTAGTTGTTTAAAGATTTATTAACAAAACTAAATCCCTATACCTTTGTTATTAATTTTTCTAGGTTAATAACATATAATGCTTAAATTGATTTGGAGATTTAATCTATAGATACTAAATTAACTTAGAATTAACATTTTCATATCTTGAATAAATGTGAAATAGAGTAAAGAATTGTTGTGTTTTTATTGAACTGGTTTTTAGAAATAGTTGAGCTACCAACCGTCTTGTACTATTAGGTATATATAAAAAAACAGTATAACAATATTTTTACATCTAATTCCCTTAAATTTATTACAAAATTCGCACTTCGTGACTAAGAGCTTGTCCTGTCTTTAGTCAAACCGAGTTTGTTTTCCAATAAATATATTTTTTATTCCATTATTAAGCCGAAAACCGTTAATCGGTCAATGACTTGTCCAAACTTTTGGCCCTAAAATGCCTTTTACAGAGCGCGTGGTACGTCAGCCTACGCACTTTTCTTGGAATATTTAGCAAAAGGTGTATGTATTTTAAAAACACATGAAGAACTGGGTTCTATAAGAGATTTAGTAAACCAATATCCTTCTTATTCTTTTCGGGATATCTTTTACTACAATTTTTTGCGTATATACTTAAGAATAATTTAAATCTAATACATGATAATTATATAACTACACGGTGTTTTCAATTAGTTAGATGATAATCATTCAAATGATGCTAATAATGTATTTTTTTTCTTATTATTATTCAAACGGAAGTAATGCATAGTATGATGTTATGCAGTGATTTCTTTCAATGTTGCATTCTTATTATGTATAATGTAAATTAAAATCAGAAAAAAAATCCATAGAAGGTAGGTTGCTCGAAAGAGTTTTTTCCAATTAGAATTTAGACAAATAGTAAGACAACAAATATCAAAAAGATGACTACTACTGGATCTTATTTTTATACCTAAAAGATCAACCTTATTTCGTTTTCAAACCAAATAGGTATATATAGTGTTTTTTGTAACGGATACGTCTATTCTATAATTCGTATTACTGCATAAAGTACAATAATATTTTCTGAGACGAATATATTATAAGTAGTTATAAAATAATATTGCATAATAATTACTTAAGTAATAATATAGTATAGCATGTATATCAAATTAATGATTTAAAGTCACCATATATCTTTACTGGTAGTGACATCTGTTGATGATTTATTAACAACTTCGAATTAATCGAACACTTTAAGAAGAAGGGACTACTATATATTCTATTGTCGTAGCTATTTCTGTTAACTGACGCTAGATGGCGCTCTTTTAAATAAAATATTAAGTGAAATGTGTAATTAGCTTTCGAAGTAAATAGGGAATTTAGAACTACAATAAAATACTACATATATTTAAACGATAGCATAATATATAATTAGATATAAATAATATTCCTGTGGTTTTAGAATTTTGTATTTATAATAATGTAGGTATTTTGTATGTTACAAGATGAGCCGTATTTCGTCATAAAAATGTATTTGAATTGTGAAATTAAAATGTCGTGTTCGAAGTCAATAAAACTTTATCAGTACATAGATTTATCATGAATTTTTTTTATAGTAGGAAATGTATAAACAAACTATATTATCATGAAACAAATTATGTTGACTCAGACACACTTGTTTCAGGGAAACTAAATATTTCTTAGTAATCATTGATCAATCGGAAATCAAATAAAAAGTATAATTTGATAGATACTATTTTACTTAAACTAAAACTATATAAATACTGTTTAAGATTATAAAATTTAATCAATAGAATATTTACCTTTTAGTCACTAAAGTAATTAATACTTTTGTAAATAACATTGCTATAATAAATCTACAGGCGCCGTGAGCATTGGTTGTAAGCAACTAACATTGTCTGATTATAATTAAAACAACATACAGACATATTACATGTAATTTATTGTTTAGAAACCTAAACAATTGATTACAGAAAAAATTGTTTATAGAAGCTTCTGACTTTGACAATTATAAAAATCGATATACGAATAACGACACATCGTAGTTAGGGGGGGTGTGATTAGGGGGTGGGGGAACATGCATTATGTAGCGGCAATCAGGCAAGGGTGTGAGCGATTGCTGACTATCTGAAGGTGTGGAGTAGTTTTAGTTAACATTTATGATAGATTAGATAGAATTATGAAATTAGTACTATTATTGTTTTTTCTTTAAAATTCTTTGGGTGTTGGAAATCTCTTCTTTAAAGATTATTTTTTTTAATAATTTATATTATATTAACAAAACATTATATAGACATTTACATAAACATTATAATATTTATTAATTAAATTTCAACATTAATATATTTTTTGTACGTTTCAAAAATATAATTATTGTCGAAGTAATATTACTTTAAGCAATGCGACTCCACTGTAAACTTGTTCCATGACACCTGAAGGCTTCAGGTGTCAGACAGCGCGACCTGTAATTTCTGTGTAAGTATTGTTAATCCTGAATATAATGCGATTAAATGATTTTGATATTTGATATTAATCTAAATATTGTATTACATATGTAATATCTTTTAGTCAGTAAAAATACCAGTTGCAATAATTGTTTACCAAACCAAGATTTAGGTGTATACATTTATCTTTAATTTAAGACATATTCCTAACATTTCATTAATCTTTCTATGTATTTAAATAAAGTATACCTAAATTTTGTTTTGTGAACAAAATAAATATCATTATAATGAAAAAAGCAGCTTGAACTGCAATAAAATACTAGAAGGGTCCAGAAAGGTTCGGACCGCGAAATAATATTGCAAATATTATTTTTTGATTTATCAAACAAGAGCTAGTTGTTGTCTTTAGTAAACCTAAATAAACCTATACACATAAAACATAGTTTTCAAGTATCAAGATTGGTTCAGTTGAAGCTTAGTAATTGTATGGTGAAAATAAAACCCATACATATTAACCGAAAGGATAGTATCAACTTGGATGCGCTGTTCACCGCACGGGTCATTAGTTCAGTGAAACAATAATTATAATGTGAATAATTTAATATTATGGAAACAATTCACCAATATCGAAGTTCTACATTGATCGAAAAATATTGTATTTCTTTGATTTTTTGGTATTGTTGTAAATTTTAATGATACAAAACTATTCTAATATATCTACAAAAAACTCAAATTCAAATTATTTTGGAGTTACATCTGTGAACAGTATAAACATACGTTTATAATAACGTATACAAAAACTATAAAAGGTAAAAAACTAAAAAAATATATACTTTAATATGTAACTATAATATTTTACAATATTACAAACAAAAACTTCCACTCAGGTTGGTATTAAGCTATAGAAAGTAGTTCACATTTCCTAATCATTGATATTGATTTTCTCTGTTTTATGTTATTAAATAAGTATATTAGATATGACTACAAGAAAGTGAAAAATTCCAAATACCTAAAGAGTGAAAAATAAAAAATATTTTGATAAATAAATTCTTATATATATCTTTGTAAAACCGAACTTATTTTATATTTGTTACAAATTTGTAAATTATTAAAATTTAAATACAATCATCTACATATTCTTAATGAGTTCGAGTACTAAGATACTGTGTTCAGAATAAAAAGTGGCGTTTGTTTGTAAGTAGGCATCAGGCAGTTCATGTCATTGGAGGTCATTTATTATAAAGAAAGTTAATTTCTATGTTAATTTGTTTAAGCTAGAAAAACATTAAGTAACAGATGTCACGAGATAAAGAAATACTATTATTAAATGGTATGTCCAAAACTCCAAGTTATAAATTTATTTATGAGAAATTAACATAACTTAAATTATTGTTTAAAAGTATATTTTAATATAAAAAACATGTATATGATTAATGTGTAACGGAAGTCAGTTTTACAAAATAAAATGTCTCAACCATTGTACATAGAAGGTGCTGATGTTAAGCGGGTCGTACCAGCAGACGACGTCACTCCACCTATGAATGGTTATGAAACCCTTTATATATTACTAGATTAACGGTTTTGAGAACTTGTCCTAAATTTTAGTATTTCATTTTCTTGTGAAAACCAATGCTTTGTTCATGAAACATTATACTTAATTCAAATGACACTAAGGCATGTTTTACATTGTAATTTATTTTTTCATGATTTTTCTTTGTTTCAGTATTACTATAACATGTTATAAAATATATTGGAATGGGGTGCGGTTCGTCCAGTCACGTGGTCGGTCCAGACAGTGCGCATGCCAAAACTGGCAATGGCATTAATGCCACCAATGGCAATGCCACGAATGGCACGAATGGTTTTAATGATCACAATGATGATCTTCCTACTGTTGTGTTGCCAGAAACTCCTATGAAACCTAAACCTCGTAAGTTTCTTATTGACTAAAAAAAAATTTCAAAAAGTTTATTTTCTTAATAACATTTTTTCTTTAAATTAATTGCAATTGAATTTAAATTTATTGCAAAGATCTAATAAACTTACAAACAGTTAAGAACAAAGTTAATAAAATAAAACATGTACATTGGTCAAGTATAAAGTATTCAGTAGAGTCAGAAGTATTTGTAAGTTAAACCCTCTCAAACCTTTTCAAAGAGCTGGTATTTGGGAGCGCTGTTCACACTTGTTAAAATTATTTAAATTAAAGTCGCCTCTTTCGTTAAATCGTGCATTATGCATAAGTCCCGTCTCACATTAACATTTATATTAATAAATATTACATTTGAAACAACCAGCTGAGAACAGTTTATATGGATTTAAATAAAATAATTTCAAATATTTTAAAATAATTTCAAATATTATTTAAAAAACTTATTATAATTAGGGTATATTAACCAATGAAAGGATATTTCTATTTCATTATTAACTATAATATTCCAGCGGTTGCCTACGAGATTCCCATCGAAGAGTTTGAAGGAGCGAAGCGTTCCAGTACACCACCAGCTCACCTGCAGAGACTCCTGCAACAACCAGCGGCTGACATCAGTCTACCAGATATAAAAGAGAAACTGGCTGAAGCTGAACAAAGGAGACTATTGGTAATATTTGAATTATTTAGCAATTAATTTTAATGGGTTTCGTTAGAATTAGATTGCTCATATTTAAAATTTAATCATATACCTTATAAGGATATGAACCAGGAGTCGAATGCCAATTACAGGTCTAGATTATCAAGGTATATTTAAAAATAGTAGTATACAACTTCATATTTTCAGATCTTGCAGCAGCGTGCTGCCTCTGCACAGAAACGAACCCAAGGTATGATGAAAGCCTTCGCTGAAAATGGGAAAAAATATAGAGTAAGTTGTTATATTTGCGTAATTAAAAAGAGTTATTATTATCATTTTATTATTTATTTGTTTCAGCTAACACATAAGGTATAAACCAATAAATTATGTATCTTTCAGAATGTTGAAGAAACAATACATGGCTCCAACGTTCTTTCGATTTCTCCACATCCAGGAGTATGATAATATTAATTAATATTTACAGCAATCCTATTAAAGTTAATTAATTTATGGTATAGTTAGGTAAGCATACTAAAGCTATATTAAAACATCTGTTACGGAATATTTAATAAATATATATTATATATTACTTTATTTATCGGAGAAAATTTGATTATATTTTAGAGCAATAAAAATACTAATAATGTACTTATAATAATATATGTTTCTTTAAACGATTCCAAAACTACTGTCATAAATTTAAAACAGTTTTTAGTTTTAATGGTGAAAAGCTAGTATTCGTATAATAACACAAGCATGTAAACCTTTCATACATGTGCTGAAATAAAGGTATGATGATGTGAATACAAAGGTAATTAATTTTTAAATAAGTGGGATTAAATCCCGCTGTTCAAAACCACACTAGCAGAGGCTGTCAGTTGCTATTATTAAATATGCTCATTCTATTCGGGGCCGTAAATATTAAATCTCTGCCTCTAGTTTATTTCTTTCTCTCATTTTAGTTTCTGTTTACAGACAACTTTTTAAGAATACAGTATCGAATAAAAAATGTACATTTCTAGAAAATAAAGTAATGGTTTATTACATTCGTATTTCTTTTAACCCACGGGTTTATAATCATAATAAGTCTCCTATTTTTATATTGCAACTCCAATATACATAATATTATAAGCTCTCTTATAAAGGTTTTATTCCCGGATTAAGGAGTTTCCCTACATCTATTACTTTCTGAGCAATAAAGCATTCATGCAACTTAGACTGGAGTTGTTCGTAACTTCGACATATGGCTCTCATGGCTTAATAAGGCTGACGATACACATTGCGACAAGTCTTAAATACTATTTATCTTCTATATTTAAACAATATTTTAATTCTATTTTCTGTTATTATAACAATATATTAATATTGTTTCAACAGAAAATATTTATTGCAACTTAGTGCAATAATAAAAAATGCGAAGCTTCAGGAAAACTGTTTTATACAGAAAGGTATTGTGATTTCACATAATTAACAATTTACATGAAATTTAGTATTTGTAATATTATTGTTAATAATCTCTTATTGTAAATATCAGTAGGTATAATAGTGTGTTGTCACCTTTATAATCCAGTGACCTCAACTGAGACACATGAATGTATTCTAGACTGACCTCTCAATAGTTAAGCAGTCTAGAAACTAAATTCTCAAAGTCCTTTACATACTTAACGATGATTACTTCTTATTCTGGCTAACATTTGAATACATGCATATATTTTATCGCCGTTTAAAGTTTAACCTGTTATGATTGTGATATTAAATTTAATAATAAGTTAGGCAGTCCCTAATTTTACTCAATTTAAGGTTAAAAATGCGAAGAATTTTATCACAATATAAATATAAAATATGAAATTTTTATGACCCTTTAAATTGATATGACCTTACTATATCTGAATACAACATACATTTTGATATATAAATTAAAATGAAATACTTATTTTTAATTAAAAATAATATGTTTCTCGTCTGTAGACAGACTTAAATGGCAGTGGAACAGATGGTGGCTGTAGTTTATTAAAGTTGTAAGTTTCTCGCGACGAGCATTCTTCAACAATTTTCTCTTTTGTTAAAATTTTACTCACCGTTGTTTCAGCTTACAGCATCGCTGAACAAACTCATTACAATCCCGTCCTAAGACTATTAACAGTTTTATTATTTACTAAAATAAAATGTTCCTAATCTCACTTAGGCCTAAAGTTATTAAAATGACTTATAGAAGAACATATGGTCAAGATAAAAATCAATTTAGTTTATTTGACTAATATATTTGTGTCATTTATTCTAATATAAATATTATTCATACGTAAATATATATTAATAATATGCTTATATACATGTAGTAATTTTATCTTTAAGTAATCTTAGACAACGTACAGTCATCACACGCGGTACCCTGGAGCTTTTCGTTTCGACGGTGGCATTTTAAGCTTTGCTTTGAGATACAATTTACATGTTGTCTTATTTCCCGAGAGATTGAGTTGTATTCTCTCAGATCAAACTGGCGTCTTTGTTTACTGTTCAATGATTTCTTGTTGAGTTCATCTTTTAGCATACTATTATTTGAGCTAACTGCAAATTCGGTATATGTGAATATAAGCTTCTAGCAGAGACTGATATTAATAATTAGTCTTAAATAATAATCCATGTTAATTATTAAAGTCTTATTTATATAAATAGTTTCTTTAGTAATATTGATTGAGAGTGACTGATCTATCAACTCATGGCCGAAATGGCTGGTTTTAGAAAATAGTAATTATGTTTGTAAATTCCTTTGTACCACATAGACAGTTACTTTCCTAAAATTTTAGGTGATAAAGGGATGACATTTTATATAGTACTTTTATATATCCGAAGTAAGAATGATAATTTACATGTACGATTTGTCCAGGCAGCTCTTACAAAATACTTGCTGACTGGACCGCGTTAGTACCTACTACAATTTTACAGAAAATCCGCATGATTTAGATAGTAATATATTGAAAGAAGTCCGACCGTCAATAAAAATAATATTATATAAACTACAATTTTAAAGCTTATTATTTTTATTATTTTATATTATTTATCTTCTAACATTTTCACAAAACTACTAGATCTTTGTCTGTTCTGACTCTCGCAGATGGAGTTGAAAAATAGTGTCTTGGTTATTATATTGTACAGTGAAGATGATGGTAAGTAAAGAGCGGCGGTTCACACAAAGAGAACAATTTAAATACGAAATAAGATTGTTAATGAGGAAACAAGTTCAAACGGAATAAAGTATTGAGTATAAAAGAAAATATAAACTCGTATTTAATATAAAAAACTATTGAGACATTGTTAATTCAATGACAAGCCCAGCTAAGTTAAAAAATATTATTCCTTACAAAGACTAACGAAAATAAAAACTAGAACCTTAAAAGTACTGGAACTAAAATGGATTAACAAAATTACTAAAACTAAATAAAAAAAGATATCTATTTTACCATATCTCTAGTATTTGCAGTTTTTATAAGGAAAGTTTTAAGTTTAAACTATTTTAAACAGCGCCAAAGCTTTCACGGGAAAGACATTATTTACACTCCACATGGCACTAGCGAGTGTTTTTCATATAGAATTAGTTTCGTAAAACATTTTCTTTGTTAACTTTACAAAATATAATTTTTTGTTCTTTTTCGAATATCAACTACTTATTTTATGAATACATTAAAATACAAAGAGTAGCTTAAAATCATAAACCAACTATTAATTTTACAACTCCTAGATACCTCTAACTTATATAAGGCCTTTATGCTTTATACAAAATATTCCAACATCCCTTTGTTCTAAGTTTGCGAACTTTAAAACATCAAATAACTCTGGGTCTTTGTGAGGTCAATTATACTCACAGCTTCATTCTAAGCGATTTCATGTTTACTTGTAGTGACACCATCAAGTGAATATATTTTAGGATTTAAATAGGTTTAATATGTATATAGCATTCATATCTAAAACATTTTATATTTCATAGTATTTAAAGTTTCCTCACCTCCACTAATTCTGCTTATTTCATATTATTAACTTTTGAAGTTTATGTTTTTGATATAATGATGTAATCTGGTATAACATTCATGTTACATCATTTATATAATTTATTTGAGAGTTTTTTTTAATGTCATAAAAAGCGTAATGCAATCTTGCTAAAGTTTTGCCAGATACATGTAAAAGCCTTTTCTTCATTAGTATTGTTTTAGTATTCCTTCTCATTCCCATCTTTTGTTACCTCGCTTAGTAAAATAAGTTTTTGGTTAAGATAATCTTAATCAACTGTGAACAAGAATATATACATTCAATGAAACTTCTAAAAAACTGAGATTTAGGTTTTGAGCAAAATAAATGTTAAAATTTATTTGTTGAAATATAATAAAAAATCACGTTATACACCTATCACATTACTAAAAGATAAGTTTTTAAGTAAAAAATAGATGTTTTAATTCATTTTTGTATAATACATAACTAAAAGAAATGGTGCTAGTATAAAATCGATACACAATATCCAATTCAAGTACAAACAAATAATACATAGACTTATAACTTACAAAGTTATTATTTAGGGACCTCCTACTGTGTAACATCACTACTGAAAGTAGACATTTCATAAATCACTCGCTAACAATAACTAGCTATGCGAAAAATAGCCATCAATTATTAAAGACAGATCTCAATATTATTTTGAAATTTTGCTGAAATATACTGAAATTTAACAAAGGAATCTGGTTGTTTTGATTATTGATGATAAATAACTATGGGCATAAGTTTATTATATTGTATTTGAATATGTGTGTGTAAGAGGTTGGTTGGAGAAAAAGGATAAGTAATCGTTGGTAACGAAATGCTGAGGGATGAAGAGAATGCAACGAAAAGATTCTTAAGTATGAATGTGGATGGTTGTATGAAAGAGGATGACCGAAGAAGACATAGATGAAGTGAAAAATTATGTAGGAAAGAAGGGAATCAGCACTGACGTGATGTATGAGAGAAGAAGGAAAGAATCAGCATGTTGCCGCGACACCGAATAATTCAGCTCAGAGGAGGTGTATACCGTATAGATTGATGTCATATCTGTAGAAAAATAAAGTATTCTTAAATTTAAAAAACTATGTAACGAATTTGTTGCATTGTTTGAAAATATCTAAAAATGTATAGCCATGTTAAACATACTTGTATTTTAAATATAAATAGAATGAAAAATAAAACGATACGGGCCGGGACTCGAAGCTGTGACATCTGGGAAGCCATCCCGTCGGTTGGTGGGTTGGTAGAGCAAAAGAAAAATTACATTATTAATATTTAGTAGTGAACCATAATGGCCTCTTACTTGTTTTTAATCTTTATGGTTTAAAACAAAATAAATATAGCTAAAATCCTTCAGTCCGTGGACAGAAAAATAGAATACATTAATTACAACCCTACCAATACAAAATAATATACATTCTTACTTATATGGATAATAAATTAGAAAACGTAAAATGATGAAAACATTCTTTATTAACACATATAATGAATATTTATTAAGTAAAATCAAAATTTTGTAACAAAATGAACATTAATACAAATTGATTCTTACATAATTTGTAATTATAACTGTATATTTGACTGATAACTTAACTACAATTTCAACTGCAGTTAACATTGTACATATAATTACAAAACTAATAATAAATATTATGTACGTCCTGGAATAATATTTGTCTTAATTATTCAGAGTTTAGTGACCTAATTACTATAATGAGGCGACTACAATTTTTGGCATGTTTCCAAAAGATGCTTTCTCAAAGGCTGAGTTTATTTGAACACATAAATTTAACTTGAGATCAATATAAGATATAGCTGTTAAATCAAATCAAATATATCATTTAATCTCGATAATTTCAATTTGTTAAGTAAATATTAAATATAATTATACATAACCATTACACGACATTATGAAACCTCACCTGAATTAAATATAAATAACACAAAACAATTATGTACTACATATACTGGAGTTACTCCGAACAGATTATAATTAGTACTGCAGCTAAAATAATTGCCTTGAAAACAGAAGGAAAACCGCGTTCAATGACCAATCGTGCGTGAAAATTTTCTGAACAAAAATTAACAATCTAGCTGTTAAATATGCTGTAATTAACTTAATTTACATCCTTTTAAAGTACTTAGTTTGTTATTGAAACTGCAGTATTAGTAAAAATAAGTAAAATGAACGCTTCCGACAATTACGGTATATTATATAGTCTTTTCTAATTAGTGTATATAAATTAATAGTTTAATAATAATATTCTTCTGTGATTGCTTGAAAATACTAGTATTATTTATTACTAGTATTAGTTATAAATACTAGTATTAGTTATACGCAGTAAATATTACAAAAAATTATGCTAACGGTTGATTTACAACGGTAACTTTTTACAAGATATTTATTCTATAATATGAATTTTATTGTAGCATAACATGAATGGAACTTTGTGGACTTTTTTGTTGTTATAAAATAATTTATAATTCTTTAAAATTGGTAAATAGTACTTATTTATTTATTTTTTAAAACTTGTTATAGCTGTTTGTTATTTTGTTAATTTAAATTGTTTGAATTTAAACTTTTTGTTTTTTAATCTCTTAAGATTAACATGACTGATGACTGACATTTATACAAAAAGCAAAAGACAGTCTTAGAGGTCATATTGCCGTCAATTCAGTTACTAGAAAGATTTAATTATTTGAAACTGTGTAGCCTTAACATTTATGCGTTTATTTATATTTATATTAACTTACTACTTATATTTTGTAGTATTAATCAATTCATCAAATTAATTTCCATTAAATAGGAAATTATTAATTATCTTGTTGTTTAATAAGTGTATACATACTGTAGTAATTGTAGTAAATATTTGCTAAATGAATTACAACAAATTTGTATGTGTCACAATCCTGGAAGGATTTAATTATCCTTTGCTTAATAACTTACCTATTGCGTGTTTCAAATAAAAAAAAAACATCAGACTTCAACTATAAATATTCTGTAATTCATAGTAATAGACACACTTCGTCTGAAAATCAGGAAACATGAACACCTTAGTAACTGTGAGTATTTTATTATTATATTATAATAATATAATGATTATGAAATAGTCTTTTTTGTTCTTCGTTCTTGATAATTTCCAAAGAAATAAAGCGAAAAAACTATACGTATAAGTATGAAGCCTTTTATGAATACCTATTTCCTGTTTGGTTAATTTCCCACTCGGTATCTTATTAGAATAATAATTGGACAAAATTATCTAACTGCCAATCCAAACAACCAACATCCAATCTCAGATTTATTTCTTCCATGTTAAATATCGATATCCTTCTATTATTTATGTTAATTTCCATCTTTTTACAAAGCAATTGTATTTCTTTATCCTTAGGTTGTATGCTTGTACATTTTTTTTTAAATTACTACCATATATGAAGGTATTTTGTAATTCATCCATTTAAGAACCAAACATTATATCTTTGATATTGAAATAATAGGAATGTTGGTCCAACAGTTGGCGTGTCTGTTGGCCGTAGCTACCACCTGCTACGGCAATGGCGGTCTGTATGGCGATGGACATGGTAAACCTTGTTGTAATCACTGATTGTTGGAGACATCTTTTTTTTTAAATTTTAATCCATCATTTATATTTCTTTATAGGTCTGTCCGTGCCGGTACTATCAGGCTCTTTATACAGCGCACCAATCATTAGATCTGCTCCCATCTTAAAAGCTCTCCCAATATCCAGCTATAGCTACGGTTTGGGAGGCTACGGTCTTGGAGACTATAGTCTGGGAGGCTACGGCCATGGGGGCTATGGTCTGGGAGGCTACGGACATGGAGGCTATGGTTTAGGAGGCTACGGACGTGGGGGCTATGGTCTGGGAGGCTACGGACATGGAGGCTATGGTCTGGGTGGCTACGGTCGTGGAGGCTATAGTCTGGGAGGCTACGGTCGTGGAGGCTATAGTCTGGGAGGCTACGGCCTTGGAGGCTATAGTCGAGGCGGCTACAGTATTGGAGGACGTGGTCTGGGATATGGTTATGGCAGAGGCTACCTCGGCTAAGGCTTTCAACAATAAAAATTCTTCAGACCTAGCAGAACTGATCTTTAGCCTTCTCTTGTTTATCCTGAATAAAACATTCTCAATTTCTATTTAGTTTTATTACTTATTGTAATTATAACTTTTCAAAAATCTAAGATAAGATAATTTTTAACGTACATATAACTTTCAGATTTTTATATACACTGAGAAGTTTAATTAAATTTTAAAGCAAATATTTGATATACTTATTATAAAAATAATAATAGAAATATATTTTTTTATTTTTTATAGGTCTCAAATTATATGTTCTAATCTTATATTCAAGCCAGACTTGTGCTAAACACATTTTTAAAGTATATTACTGAGAGGTGTCATGACATAAGACAAGATGGCCTTTTGATACTAGGATCCGCCACAATGCGCTGCGGGAGTTGAGCTGAGTGCCCTTCTTCTTTTTTATGCTACTAAAGTCGGTCCATATCGCGCCCAAGGACTTCCAATGAAGTTGCTAGCACCGGAAAGGTTAAGAGTAACGATTGGCAAGCGCACGCAGATAGGTACACTTAAGCTGAAGTCTATGGGAGATTCAGTTTTTTGACTATGTCTTTAAACCAAAAATATATTTTTTTATCCTGTTTTTTGGAGTAGAAGATCAGTGACGTCCTTGACAAGCGCGCCAATTTTGGTTAAAATTGGTCGAGTGGTTTTTATTGTGATGTGGCCTCAAAAAATTGATTCCCAAGCTTACGCTCAGCTCAATTAATTCAAAACATCTATGTATTATAAATTGTAAATATTGATATTAAAATGACCAAATGAACATGACGAAAATGGCGTCAGATGACATTTATTTCGATTCCAGCGCGGAACTGTGCTAAATATTTAGAAGATATTCTCATAACAAGCCAATTAATTTATTATGATAACAACATTTTTGTATGTGACACCGCGATTCAGAAATACGATGGACATGCACAGCGACCTCCGTTGAGATCTAGAAACTGTTAGCTTAAGTCTATGGGAGATTCAGTTTTTTGAAAGTTTTTTGAACGAAGACTGGATGAGGACGATGACCACATTGCAACTTTACAGAACCGTTTTGATCTGAACTTCTACTGAACTATAGCGATTGATTGAGGCAGGTCAGGTTTTATTATATAGAACTGAGTTCTATCGAAAATCTTTATTTATTATGATAAGATTTTGAGTTTCCAATCCATAATCCAACTGAAATAAAATCCATGCAATCAGAAGTCACAAGAACAATTAATAAAATATAACCAACTTTAACTGCAAACGTCAATTAGTTGCAGCAGCATATATTTATTTACATCCAAGTGTGCAACATGCTAGCAAGGATACCAGGTCGTATGATTACGATACCGTTTCCCGCTGAAACGAGGTAAACCGGCTATAAATATACTGCGCTTGCAATACTACATACACTTCATTGGAAGATATCAAGTACAATGAATACCTTTTATACTGTAAGTATTGTTCTGTTATATTTATATAATATATTTCTTATATTTGGTAACCCTTGCTTTATTTGGTGTAAATTAATTAACTAATCAAACTAAATGTCATGTGGTTCTTGAATTATATCACCAGTCACAGAAATTATTTAATAGTATATCCATTGAAAAGAGAGATTAAATGTTTGTTAAAATATAGTATAGTAGTTATTTTTCATATTTATATCTCTGATAACTAGTATCTATTTTTTATCTATTTTGGTTGTATCCAAAAGTTGTCTTGTCTATTGGCCGTCGCGGCGAGCAGCCATGCCTCTGCTATCGGTCTGGGATACGGACTTGGAGGATACGGGCTTGGTAAGTTGTTCCAATATAAAAAAATTTAATTAATCAAAACTAGTGATAACAAAACACAGGAAACCGCACTCAACTCTATCTAGAAGTTTCTTTTACTCTTATAAGTTTTTTTTGTCGTGGAATTTACTTTTGTTCTAAATTACAAATTTAAATGTATTGTTTCTGAACGGGGAAATTTAAACATTCACCCCCTCTATAACCTTGTTAGGAGTTCTATCTTAAGTTGCTTAAGTTGATCAACATGCGAAATTTTAGACTCTCAGCCGACATTTCTTGATTAGTTGAGATTAGTTAGATATATTGGTAAGAGGTTTTGTTTATTTTTGATTAATTCAATCCACTTTCAATTGTTATTTCAGAAAAATGTTAAAATTATATTAATGATACCCATTTTTATAAAAATAAATAAATAATAAATTCATCTTTAATCAAATATTTTAGTTCTTTTAAATATATATTATGTTAGTCTCAATACGAAGGTGTCAATTGGGGAAGGATTTGTGAATATCGGCTTTTTTAAAATTATCTTCTTGTTCCAGGGCTGTCAGCACCACTCATAGAGGCCGCTCCTATCTACAGCGCTAAGGTCCTCGCCCCGGCCATCTCCACATCTAACATGTGGAAGGCTGCTCCCATTCCCATTATTAAGAGCGTTGCTGTTGCTCCCATCATTACTGCCCCCATTGTGAAAGCCTTGCCAATTGCTAGCTATAGCTACGGATTAGGTGGCGGCATTGGAGGCTACGGTCTTGGAGGGTACGGCCTAGGAGGCTATGGCCTTGGCGGATATGGCCGTGGAGGCTATGGCCTTGGATGGTATGGCCGTGGAGGCTATGGCCTTGGAGGGTATGGACGTGGAGGCTATGGCAGTGGAGGCTATGGCCTTGGAGGCCAAGGTCTTAGAGGTGACGGTCTTGGAGGTTACGGCCGTGGAGGCTACGGTCTTGGAGGAAACCGCAACGGGGGCTACGGTGGTTACGGCTATGGTAGATTGTAAGCTTCAAACGAAGTGTATACATCAGAATTATCTTGTTTGTACTAAATAAAGCATCCACAAACTTTTAAATTGATTTATCTCTAAACTCACACACAATAAGAGAAGTTAAATAAAAGATTATGAAATGTTTCGTATCTGAAGTGGTGCAGAATTTCCGTGCACTTGAAAATTTAATCAGTCTATGATCGGTCTGAGGAGTGAGATGTTTCCTGAAGGTTTAATTGCTTTTTCAATTAACGCCTCAACGATCTTCAGTTCACATCTGCGTAATGGACTTCTCATAGATTATTGTATGTAGAGATGCCAACCTTTAATTGTATATAGATATGTCTTTACATAATAAACTGTAAAACGTTTATATATAATTAAATTGAACTCCTTTACCGACAAAATTAAAATTAAATTCCCAGCGTTTCCTCACGAAGCGTTTCTAACATCCGTTATGTGGAATAATCAAAATGATTATTAAATACTGTTCATAGTATTGCAACCAGTCAATAGTAATAAAAAATCCTTATACCCTCTATACTCTGTGGCCAGACACCGACGCTCAGACGTTCATAATTCCATTTGGCACGGACTAAGTTCACCTGATACGCTTTCAACGTTTTGTAGATACAGAATGCCTTATAGCGGACTCGTAATTATTCTACCTAATTAGCAGATCCACTTAACTTTTATATGTTAAGTTCAAATCTTAGGAGTATGGATTGTTATGTTTATATATATTGCACGCGATTGTTTATATTGACAGGAGAGTTAATACTGCTATAACCTTTTAATAATGTGGTATTATTTGTGCTGTGAAAAATCGATTTATATTAAATTATTAATCGAAATATATATCTTTGATTCTTTCTTTTCATGAATGAAGTGACATTAAAATTCATAACAACAACAATCTAATTCTCATTAATACAAAAGATAATATACTTGTATATTAAGTTTAATAATACATAAACATGGAGTGAGGTAAAAAAATAAACATAAAAATATATTAATTTTAACTCAATATCAGAGCTGCTAGTTCAAAAAATAAACCTACGCTATATTTTCTCTAATACTCATATGAAAAATCAAACACCCTTCGGATGGAAATAGTGTGAACTGCGAATTCATCAAATCGAATTTGTAGTGTAATCACTGCTATATGGACGTATCGGTCTCCGGTATTACAAAAAATATTTTCAATTTCCATCTCTTCAAATTTCATAAACATACAAAAGAGTACTTATTTACTAAATTTGTTGTTTATATCAGTCTATCAGGGATATAGCAGTCCATAACACATATATAAATAAAGTGAATCCACAAAATAAACACTAAAACTATGTTAAAACAAACATGCTACCGCATAAAGCGTGTCACAAAGTTAAACTGAAAGCCATTCAACACTCATTTGGTAGTTACATTGAAATTTGGAAACGCTTTTAAGCTATTACCACAGCATGAGGTCAATAACACGAGTGAGAAATATAGAATACAAGGATAATATATAATAATACAGTTTTGAGATTAAAAATATAAAAGGAAAAAATCAGTATCACGGGCAACAATCGAACATTCAGGCTGTTACGGTAACTCAGTGCGTAGAGCGGCGAAGATGCCTTAGGTGACAGGTTCGAGTCCTGGGTTGATGTTATATTTATATAAAATTTTAATTAACGTAACATACAAAGATATACAAGTATTTAGACAATTACGAAAGTATGTTTGTAGATATTTTCAAACATTAATATGTTATTTATGTAAAGGGTCACCGTATATAAGTATTTTTGTTGTCTCTATTTCACTCTTCCGGCAACTTCTAATATTTCTAAAAGATAAATTTCTAAAAAAACGGAAATTTCTAATATTTCTAAAGGATAATTAAAAAACTTATATTATTTAAATACTAGACTTATTATGCTTGAAAATATCTATCATACATTTATTTAAATAAAGCCACCTCAAGAATTTACTAACCTTTTGTTATGAAGGTTCAAGTTCGGAGTAAAATTTCTATTATAAGTATGTATATGTAAATCATAAGTGTTTCATAGAGGAGCATTTCACTCCAACTGCCGGCAAATAGTACGGAGTGGCAATCGAGTACCTCTCAGAAGCCCTTATCTGATCGTGACTCCGTTATGTGAACGAATTTTCCTTTGAACAGATCTTTCGTTACCAGGTATGCAATTTACCAAATAGTTTCACACATTCAAGAAACTAAATACGTTTAGGAGAAATAAATTGTAATAACTCTCAAATACGAACCTAAATATTCTCAATCCGTTATTAAAATAATAAGTTTATAACTTAAATACATTATTGTAATGCTTAACATATGTAGGTATGTTTAATTTTAAGCTTACCTTTTAAATGCCTTGCTGGAATTGTATTCACAGGAAGACGATGTGCCCAGGTGTCTGTCAGACCTACGTCTCGTTTATAATGTGAAAATACGCGGGGGTTAAATTTATTATAATACAGTTATTATTATTTATTTATTCAGGTAATTTTAATTGTTAAGTAGGAAGATGAAACACAACTCTAAACAGGTTATTTTTCTGGTTTACACTTTTGTTTGCCCATAAAATTGTATCGGTTTTTTAAAATAATTTTTGTTTGTTCATGGCTGTGTGTGTAAACATAGAATATACTTTTTAAATCATAAAAAAAATACAACTTCCTTGATTTTTTATTACAAAAAATTAGAAGTTTTATATTTTACAAATTTTATGTTACACGACTTGAGGTGAGAAAAGCAAACAAAATCTTTGGTAGCAACTAGATTTTTTATATTTTTTTTTTAATAAAACAAAAGCACTGCAGTTTGTTATTCTCTTATGTTTTAAAAAGTCCTCATATGATTATTTAAATTGTTCTAAAGTTTTTAAGTAAAATCAAATTATAGAAAGCAAATAGAATAATTTTAACTATAGATGGGTTTTATTAGGAAGAATACTTAATCATTATTCTGGTTCTATCTAAAACTAATAAAAAATAGCAGTATCCTTTATTTTATATGAAAATATAACTTAATGTACCAGATTATAAATGTACTTAGGAACCCAAAAAAATATATTATTTTAATACAATAATTGAAAAGTACTCTTTATTATTTTATCTATAACAGTATATGGTACATTACTTATTACGTACGTAATAGAAATCTATTCCTACACTACCCTTATCTAATCTAGATGTAGATACAAAGTGTAAAAAATTCCTTTGATTTTTGCCTTATGTTAGACGAATATCCTATTATTAGACAAGACTAGTAATATGTATATATATAACTAATATTATATTTATAAGTATAAACAAAATATAACATGAAATAACTGTAATATGATACTGCACTTTGCCTAATATCTGTCTATTTTTCTATTTGTCAGAGACTCATATGTTGTTTCCTGTCATAGCTCATAGTTTTCTCTACAGATATAAATTGACTTCAGTGATAAGATTTAGTTAGTAGGAAAATTTATAAAACATTTTTTAAATATCCTAATACGAATATACTATATTTATTTTATGTAATAGTTCTATTAACATGGTTTAGTTATGATATGTATTATCTTCGAAAATCTCAATAAGTATTCTTGTTCATCCGTGGACGTCAGATATCTGACTTGAGTAGGGTATTTGGAAAAAAATCCTACAAAAGAAACCTCACTTGTCTGTTTCAAATATATTTTTCATTCGTTTAAGAAATAAGAACCTACTTTTTAGGAGAATTATTAATTTTATTTTTTGTGTTTTCATTATGCTTTGTTATGATTGTATAAAATATTTATTTATTAAATAGTTTACAGTTGTACAATAAATATATAATGAGCTGTAAAAGCTATACAGAAATTAAGTCTTCAATATTAGGGAAAAGAATTCCAAACCTTGGTTGTATATATACACACATACACACAGGATATATATACACGTACACACATATACGCCACACTACCTTAACACGGGTATGTCGCTGAATCGATCTTATCTATGTGTGTAACTATAAAATTTAAGCATTCTGTGAGCCAACATTCGAACACTAAAACTTAATTCAATATCTTTAATATAGCGATATTAATTGGTTATAATAAAAAAATCATTAAATTTATCAATTGGTTTTTAGGTCACATTTATTGGCAGAGGTTCATCTCTTAATGGAATTTTGATAACTGCTATCTGGAAGATATTAGTTCGATTGCCTTCTGATGTATTCCAACTAACAAAAATTGAGTTTAACTTAGTTTGATCTTGATTTAGTTATTTATTTGATTGATAAACTATTTTTTGAAAAGTTGAAGGATCTTCTAAAACAACTACTAATGTTATGTTTTCATCAATCAGATATAATTTTAGTGTTGTCTTTCTTTATGTCGGATATGTTTTATATATTTAGAAAAAAGTTATATTTCATCACTGTATATGAGTTATCTGAGGATTAGAAAATTAGCTCTAGGTTTAGATTTAGGTAGAGAAAGGTTATTTTTAACAAAAATATGGAAATTATTAATTCGATGTGTTATATTTATTGCGTTTAAAATAATAATTATACAGTTTATACACTTATAATTTGATAGTTTATTAACGATTTTCACTTGTATAATTATTTAACCGCGGTGATCCAGAAAATACCAATGTTTAGTTAAATTTTTATTGTCTTTGGCTATACAAAAACATGGAATAATATTTAAAATAACTTACAAAAACACATTTATTCATTGAATACATTATTATGAGATCTTGTACATCGATTACGACTATTTAAATTAGTTTTAATATAGAGACGTTACAAACCACCTTTTAAAAGCAAGTAGACAAATGTATTTTTAACAAAAATTGCTATTATTATGAGAGAGTAAAGTTACGTGGCACAAGGATACAAAAAGCAATTTTCGTTAAAAGCACCTTTAAAAAATCTACAAACTTACTCTTTTAAGGCGAATATTGCATTTATTTTACAATAATTGTTTCTATAATGTGATGAGCAAAAATTATGGTAAATATAGTTTTATTAACAAACCGTGGTTAAACATCAGATTAGAATTAAACGGCAGTAACAAATACATTTTCGTTTTATTTATTTAATGCTATATTACAAGACACCTAAAAAAACTAATCATATATACAATATTATCATATTTCAGAGCAAAAAATCTTACAACATAATGTAGAAAACAGACAATTATATTAAAAGTATTTTTAATTTGGCACTGAATGGGTCTTTGATATATTAAAAAATAATAATAAATGTAGGTTTTTTAATGTAAATGTATCATCTAATGTGGCACAATATTAAATTCTAAAATACATTAACTACACGACAAAATTTCAGTAATAAAATTTTCTATTTAATATCATCCCTTGTTTTACTTTTAATGTTTAGTTCACAAATTTATTACATTCAGATATTTATAAAAAACTACACAACTATTAATAAATCGCCGACAAAACAATTCACCGAGAAGGCAAGTTATTTCAAAATGCAAACCAATATAATATAGGATCTTTTATCATTCATTATAAAATTGAAAATCCATCATTTTCAAATGACCCAAAGGAGATATTTGTAAGACAACTTTTCTATTTTACTTTGCAGCATCCTCACGGGTGGACCAGAAAGCTTTTCTTATTTTGCTTTCATTATGACAAGAACTTCATAAAGCTTTTTAACTCGTAAATTAATTTTACACGGAAAATGGAATATTTTATTTTTACTAAAAGTATTATATGGAATATTTGTATATCAATATTATTAAATTGAAATTGGTGAATAGGATTCTAACAATAGTTTCCAATTTTCAACTTTTTTTTTCTATAATTAAGTAATGTAATATAAATGCGTTTAAAAATTATTAGTTAATATTTATATTAATGTTTTTAATGAACATATACCGTATTTTAAATAAGCTTGTGTGTCACGGTAGCGCAACTGACAGAGCGGCGGAACGGTTTCCCAGAGGTCGAGTTCGAATCTTAGCCGTTGTGATAAATTGTTAATTATATATATATTTTTTTAAGTTGGGTATTATTGGCAATGTTTACACAAACTGTAGCTGGATGATCAATACTTGGTATGTCGGTTCAAGTTGCCACGAACATTCCATCGAGTCTTCAAAGGTATTTAAGTTGTTCGGACATCGGTTCACTAGGCTGGTAATATTTTAACTGTCAGTTAATTTAAATACAATTTAATAGTATTTTAGATCATCAAGTATCTATCAAGTGTTAGAATGATTTGGGGGATTTTTTATAGTCAAATGTGCAAATGGCGGTCTTACTCACCCGTGGTAATCTGCTAAGTAAATTGATTTAATTTGCATAATAATAATAACCATTCAATAATATAACAAAACAAATTCATACGTAGTAATGTTAGTTATTATATTTATATTCTCTTTGAATTAAATAGTATGAAATGTACATAAATTAGTTTCTAAGAAAATGTACATATGTTTATTAATTTCAAATGATATATGATATTATTTGATTAGTAACTTGTCATATCATTGATCAGATACTACATCTAAAACACAATTTAGTATTTCCACAAAAAGTTTATTTTAATTAAAATCTAATTATTCTGTGCGCTTTGATTATACATAGGATTTAAACGACCAAAATTCATTACAAATAAATATTAAATAAATTAAATTTAGTTACAAATGGTTTTGTAAATTAATAATATCATTATTTTTAAGTTTCATTCTCTTTGTCGAGTGTTTGAAGGCTGTATTAAAAATAAGAATTGTTTCCGTGCGTTAGTTTAGGACTTAGGAAAAAAATAAATATTAAAATAATATAAATTAAGAATATAAAGCGCTTTTACTTATAATAATACTATTTATATAATATATCATTAATATTTGTAATAATTTTTGACCTCTAACAATAGTGAATGTTGTTGAATTACGCATTTATTTAAGAAAATTACAACTTTGATTCAAAAATAAGTAAAAGTAGTGGCAACAAATCAAATAATAACAATAAAAGGTACTCATGTTTAAGAAATATGTTGATAAAAAAAATCATACAATCACACATAATATTTAGGATGTTTTAAAACAATATTTTAATAATAGTATAAAAACAATATAGTTATATAAAATGCGTAATTCACCTACCTGTATAAAAATCTTTATTTAAGTCTTAGTTTAATTCAGTATTTCGATATATCTATGTCTACCGTAAAATTAATAAATATTTTAATAAATCTCATTGGTAACAAAGGAACGTTTCACGACATTGATTTATACAATAAGACAATTATTTGTATATATTAAGTTATGTATTATTATACGCCAATACAAATATCGTAAAATTATCATTTTGTTCATATTTTATTTAATTTAAACACACATTTAGAATATATTGTTAAGATTCACTTAAACTATTTCACATTGTATTATTTCTGTGACTGATAACACAATCAGATTACATATTTAAGAAAAAATAACATAATAATAAGAAACATTAAAATAAATAATCATCAAGATTTAAATCACCCAAATTCCGTTATCAGCCACAGTGGTATTTAAAAAATGTCGGTTATTAACCTTAACTTCGTTATAGACGTAGTTTATCACATAAATAACGTGAAGACGACAAAAATGTCCCAACTATTAATGTGAATGTTTAGTTTAAGAATGTACAGAAATTCCACGATCTAGGGTTAAAACTACGCGTTAGTCGTTGTATACAGGATCCAATGGAATATGAGGCTGATGGAACGTGAGGCTGATGAAAGCAAGTAATGACATTAATAATTATATATAAAGCACAAGGTACATAAGTGACAAGAAACACTAAATATATATCAAACAAATTTATCCTAGTTTACTTTCAGTATTGCTTATATTTTACAAATATTAACTTATGATCGAACGAAGATACAAAAAGATTGGAAAATCTCTCTTGAAATCCGTAAATAAATTACATTAAACGTTTTTGACATGTTTTTAACAAACAACATTGGTCGTCAATTACTTAGTTATAATATAATATTGCAAATTAAATTACGCAATAAGAATGGAATGTCAAATAAAGGTCATGCACTAAATTCGTCGACTTTACCCTAGAAGCTCACACTTTACCAGAACACCATAGACATGTTTCACTAAAAAAGTTACTTCAAGATTAAACTATATAAACACAACGTCTGTTGTGGGTTCACTACACTACATACTACTCACTTATTTGGCAATACATATCCTAATAAACCTTTGGTTTTTGGATCTTCTTACAACAGAAGAACGAAATAAATGATTACGAAACGACTCCGAACTCGGTCAACTAATATTAAAATAAATTTAAAATGGACGGGACTCGCTCACTAACGAAAGATTGCTTCAAACAAATCCAGGATGTTATTTAAATACTGGATTGAGATCTGTGGGAATATTTTAAGCGGTACTTAAACGTCCACCCAAAGAAAAAAAAGTAATGAAACGTTCAACGTGCAAGGAAACGATTGAGGTTCTCTTAAATTCATCACATCATTTCAAAGACATTATATTTTATGTTTCCAAAGATACATAGATAAAATGTGGCAAGCTACAGAATGGATTTTTGAATAACAACAATAATAATCGATTTTATTTTCGTCCAATTAGATACGTTAATTAAAAGTTTCGTTTATATTTTGCTTTAAAAATTATGAAAACGTCACAAATTTTAGGGATATTTTATAGAGCGCCTTAACTAGACCGATTTCAGATTCCGATACCAAAACTGGGCAATCGCTATCTTGGTATCGTAATAATCCATCGAGGCATTATTCAATTTCATTTTGTTATTATTATATTTTTTAAAAGATTCACATCACTAATTGTACACTCCTCGAGTCATAGCTTCTCTATTTCGGTTATGCCACTTACAAGTCAGAATTCTGACGTACGTTCTTCTAAACGTTGCATTGCATAGAGCATAACATACGGGATTGATTGTGGAGTTAATATAGCACAGGGCGTAGAAAAATGACCAAAGTTCGTCACACTTGGTACAAGCAGTAAGAGGTTTTAGAAGCACAAGGATGTTGTAAGGCGTCCAAGTGATGATGAAGGAAAGAAGTATAGCTGACAATGTTTTTGCCGCTTTAGACTCTTGTTTCTTTTCCTGTGTTTTCTTTTTCTTTGGCTGTTTTGAAGTGATACCCTTTCCAGCCAATTGTTTAGGAATAATTTTGGCATTCAAAGGGATTCTAACGTCTTGTATATGAGAAGTTCTTCTGGTTAACGCAGCGTGGCCTGCAGGATGTAGATTCATTTCTGAATCCCCTCGGGCCGGTCTATAATGTGTACGAGCGTTGTTTGGTGGAGATTCCTCAGTAATCATTTTGATACTTGCTCTTTCAGATTCCGCTTCTGGTAATCTAATAAGAATTGTGTATACTGAGTCAGCGGATGCTGATTTAGGGGCTGGTGAGGTAGACGCGTTAATTCTAGTGTTTGGAGGTAGAGAGCGACTGTCCCTGGCAGCTGGTATGGGAGCGGGGTTGTCATAGGTTCGTCGGAGGGGGGAAGTCCCTCCATCAGCCACACTTGACCCTCCGGACCCTCCACGACCCGCATATGGGTCTCTGATGACATTAAGGGATGTGCACCTGTGAAAAAGTAAAAATAAATAAAATAATACAGACAATATTATTTAAATATATGTTCAAACTGTAATACTGCAACAATTCACATTAAATGTATTATAATGTTTATTATATTTCAATAAAACGCAATTGATTAACCAATATCTGAGATAAAAGAAAATAACTATAATTACCTAGACACAGTACTCTGCAGTGGTGTCTCTACAGACACAGGGGTTGCGTACCCAGGGTCTGAAGGTTCCTCTTCAGGCTCAGTGTCTTCCAGGTCTTCCCTCCCCGAATGCCACCACGCCACACACCAGTCTCTTACCGCTGCCCATCCTCGCTTCGGTCGTTGTGATAAGGCCTGATAAAGTGTTTTTTAAATCATTAAAATTTATTAACGTTCGTTATTAGCCAATGAGATGGTAGTTTTCGTTATGCTCATTTTATTAACAACTAATTAATATTTATGAAAAACACCTTTATAACTTGGTAATGGTTTTTTAAAAAGATAAGATTACTAAAATTAGACGAAAAGGTATAGTTATGAAATATTTTGACCGCATTATGATGATTTTAAATGCCATATTTCTTTATAATAATATTTGTTCGCCATAATACTATAAGTACCTCAGTACAAAGTTTAATATTAAATAAAAATAGCAATTAAGGATGTTTTTATACAACCTTTATGGTGGGTTTAAAACCACAAGATACCTTTACAGTTCGCACCTTGGTGACCGAGCACTAAATTGCTGCCAACACAACAAAACTAATTCTCAATCTTACTGCCATTTGCCAAATGTTCCGGTCGCTGTTACATTTATTGGAATAAAGCCAAGCTATAAGCCTTAACTACATTTTCGAACCACATTTTAATATAAGCCTTACGCTGTTAAAATAAAAGTGAATTTAAATAAACAATAACAACATATGACTAGCTTTTCGTATCGTTACTGATCTCATTTTTCTTCGAAATAACCAATGTTTTGAACACGTGTGCAATAAATTGATTCAATATGCTTTTGAGGAAATTGTATTGCAATATAAAACGAAGATAAACCAAACAAACAAATATCGTTACAGAATATTACCAACATATATTTCTTCACTTTTACGTGAAACAAACATTGCAATTTATTACTCTAATTGTTTTCTGTTATATAAATAGTCTCCTTTATAAAGATATAAAACAGTCTTAATATATTAACTGTATTAAAACTAAATTTGGTAGAGCGACGGGAAGGTTTCCCAGAGTTCGCGGGTTCGAATCTCTGCCCGTATCGGTTTATTTTTCATTCTATATTTATATAAATTTAAATAAGCTTAACATGGCTATACATGTTTAAAGATATTTTCAAACATGTATTAAAAGTATATAATAAAAATAAAATACAAATATTAAATATTATAAATTTTATGCTTAAACAAGTTTACAATAAATCTTTTGATATTAAAACGCGACAACCCTATAAATTTAACTTTCGGTGCATGCATACTGGTGAAAGTTGCTCCGAAACTTTGAAATCCGCAAATTAGGAACTTTGCCTCGTGTTGCATTTTCGGAATACGAAATATTACTAAAATATAGTGGTAATAATTTATGTTAAATGTTTAGAGACGAAAAGTTTTGATAAAATGACAATGTTACCTTAAATTAACAATCACGAAAGATTAGTTTCTGTATTATTATAGTCGTTTGTACATCAATAAATTCTCTTATTTTGAAGTTAAACTTATGTAATTATTAATATCTATCAATATTTATAGACTATGTATAAAATATAAAATGTTCTAAATTAAAAAAAACATGGTAATATCACCCTATATTAAACAGACAAAAAAGAATCATAAGTACCTATATTAATGCAGTTAGCTGTAATTACATCTTCACTTCTGACGATCTTACTTTAAACTTATTTAAGGATAATGGCTCTTATATGCTTTATAAGCTGTATGTTTAGCAAAAACTTCCTCTGAACACGGTCACTATATCGGAAACTTTGGGCGACTGTAAGAGCTGCAACTTGCGCCATCTATCTCATTATTGTATTAGAGCTAAATACTATTTATTGCTTCTGTTCTCGACAATATAGTAATTAGTTTAATTTGGTTCAGTTTATCACAAATACTACCAGAAAATTGACTTTAATTTTATGATTTTATTTTTGTTCTAAATTAAACCTAATATAAAATTAAGTGAGACTCAATATTTAGCACAAATTGCGTAAAATATTGACGATATAAAACATATGTTACCTGGTTTTCCCTCCATCTTGTGTCATGTAAGGCTCCCCGCACGTGGTACACTGAGTCAGCATCACCAGACTCTGACCTCGCACGACCGTCTACTTCCCGAGTCTCGTCACTGGAACCGTTCAAAAGCATTAGCTATCTTAAAAACATATCCATTATTTTTGTATAAAATTGTTAACACATTTAATCAGGTTAAGCATTTTTAAATGGTAAACATGTACGTAAATAAACCATATAGATTAGTTTTATATTTATTTTATATACGTCCCTTATTTGGTGGAATGTATTTAAATAAATGTGTATTTGATATATTTAGTAATCAAAAATAACAACAGGATTGAACAGTACAAACTTATTACTTAATCTTGAAACTTATAAACAAATTAGCTATTGTGGCATTAAGACAGTAAGCTACGACCTAAGAGTTTTGCTTGAAAATAAATTAAAAAACCCTTTCTCGTCTCTGAGACTAAAAAGTCATTTTAGGTCGCTGTCGTCGAGTCATATCTACAGAGAGCTGAAATAATTTAATCCATGAAGAAACCTCGTTAATAAGTAATTACTTAATATGAAACTTCGAGCTGTTTTAACTTAATTTGTGAATTTTATGAGCTTATTTCAAACTAGCTATTCGCTCTCATATTTCAGGTTTGAATTAAATTAGAACTCAATGAATTGTATTTTCACAGAGCAAATAATAGAATAATATGTTTACATTTGATCTGCCAACAGTTTTGGTACAAGTTCATAAACACAATTTTCATATTGAATTCCGTTACACGTGTTTTTGCGCTCTATATAAGTTTCATATTATACTGTATCGATATAGAGATTATACGTACTGTGTTCTCACACAATAAAATAGATTAATAGAGATATTCTAGAAGTATTCTTGAGGAGCATTTACTACTCCTCATTAGAATTCTTCATTAGAAATTCTCCTCCTAATTTATATGAATTAAATAAGAGTATTTGTTAAAAGATTTTTTATCAAAAAATACAAATCTATGTATAATTTTAATTATACTGAAATCAAAGCCTTTATCAATCCTTTACAGAATAACTCTATCAAGCGAAAATTTCATTTCAAACGATTAATTTACCGCTGAAAATACACAAATCGGGAAATTTCAGTCCTCAATTTAATGATCTTGTCAGTACAGTTGTTGATTGATAATTAATTGGATTCATTGACAGCACAGGAGAGATGAGACGGGCTTATCAGGTATAATAATAAATATTACAATATTTATTACAATATTTATTACAAATATCTATGAATTATTTTTTTTTATACAAAAACTAGGTTAATGCATGACTACATTCCACCTGATGGTAAGTGAAATGTAGTCTTGTTACTTATAAGGAAGAATTTCAAATAACATCATATTCTTATCTTTAAAATATTATATACAAAGTTATACAAATATATACAATATACCAAAACAACAGTTGAAATTTTGCAAAATGAAGACAAAATGGGAAGCATTTCTAAAGGCACACAATATATCTTTTAGAAGTCTTACAACAAATCTTAACAACTCTTCGTACATTACAAAATCCTTCACTCCGCTAAATTAGGCATGGTGCACATATAATATACCATGGCTGTACAAGGGGTTAATCAAAAGAACATAAAGGATGTGAATGAATGAGGAAAAGGAGTTGGCATGGTGCCATGACGAGGATTCAGAGAAGATTCACGAGTATTTTAGTAGTACTTAAAATTATATAACTTCTATTATTATTATAAAAATGAGTTTAAAACTGTTGATTGATTTAAAAAACAATCTGGAGATACTGATAGTTGTAAATTAAAAATTCTTTATAAAGTCTAATTAATTTATAGCTTTTATATATATCTTATATTTTAATATAATATATTCTTCCAGTGCATCTAAATTGCCTGCAGTCTAGCCGAAGAGAGACGACCTCGAGTGGTTCGGATTTCTTTTATATTTTAGTTATTCTCCGTTTTAGTACCGAGGAACAAAAAAGACGTTAAAAACTATTATACTTACTACTCATACGTTGTGTAACAGGTTAGTTTTTATGTAGGTTATGCTTATAGTATTCATGTTGCCTTGATAATAGTTCTCGTATCATATTATTTAGTTCAAAATGTACAAGCTTATGCTCGCGTCTCCGGCCGCAAGCAATTAAAATAAGTTTCCAATAAGAATAAATACAGGGTTATTTGTAATTAATTGACCACCTCTTGCAGGCAGCCTTTCTACATCAATCCCAACAATATTTGTTATACGACTTTTTAAAATTAATAGTTGTTTTAAATTTAAGTATTCCCATACAAAACTTATTTCTTGCCTCTTAACTGGCATTAACTCTGAGTGTAGGTATGGCGCCCGGTCATTGACCTTTTAAGTTCATCTTATAAAAGACAGCGTAATAAATATAAGCGGAAGCAAAAAATTTTTTGTTTCGTTTCTTTTTGTTGTTTATCAGGATTTGTAAAAAGTCGTAGAACAAATGTTGTTTGTATTGATGTAGAGAGTCTGCCTGCAAGACGTAGCCAATTAATTACAAATAATAATATTGAAAAATAGATTATCAAACGTGATAAAAAAATAAGTCACATATTTTCTTTGAGATAAACATAGATATTTATATATAATTATAGTGGCTTATAATTAAGAGTTTATACATTACAAACCTACAAATCCTTCGTCTTGATAATATTCAGTACAAGTTATGTAGTAACAACCATTGTAACATTCTAATTCCTACGGTAATTCTTTTTTTACGGTAATTCCCTTTATAGACTTAAAGTCAAACTAAATTTATCACTCTCTTTCTTACAGTGTATGTGTATGTATATATGTGTGTGAGTTTCAGCGATACCGTTTATTTATTTACGTACTTCCCCTATCCTTTCCTGGATCTTAAATAAGAGCACTCCAGCTCTTAGCAAAGGTTCGATTTAAAGAATGATACTCAGGTATTTATTTAAAACGTAAGACGAACAACTGATGATATCCCCTTAAAGGCTTGGAAAATGGTAAAAGGACAAAAAATATTTTTAAAAAATAATTAAAAAGTTGTTTCATCTTACTTTATTAAAATATTGATTATCTTTAAATTTGGTTACCTCTTTCTTTAGAATCGAGAAGATGAGAAAATAGTTTGTCGTGATATGGTTCACGTAATGTGGAGGAATGAAAAGAATGTAACGGGAAGTCTTAAATATGAATGTGGATGATACAAAGAGGGTCAAAAAATTTGGATAGAATGGGTCAAAATTGGGAAAGAAGTAAGTGTGCTCCGAGATACATCTACCAGAAAGGGGTAGAATCATTGCCATGCTATGATGACCTTAAACAATTTGAAATAGGGGAAGTGGGTGCTGGATAAAGATATGCTTAACAGTCCATAGATTCCAATTACTGATTTGAATTTCCTTTTATATAATTCATTCGAGTTCGAGAGTCGAGTTACCGACGCAAATATTTGTTATATTTTTAATCTGTGGAAGAAATAAGAAGAGAGGACTATTACCATTGGATTACAAAATGGCAGACTGCTTGACAGATCATGATCTAGAATCAAGTATTAACATGCTAATTTTATATTAAAAGTACAAAAGGGAGCAAGTACCTAAACAGTTATTCAAAATCTTGATTTTTATTTAAGGATACTTTAAAAACGCTCCTACCGTCTTAACAACAAGGCCGAAATTTCAAGATAGATTTTTACTAAAACATTCTTTTCACATTCAAGGTCCATTGAACATCCATGACAACGAAAATTCAACTTCATAACTAATTCAAGAAGACTCATAATTGCTTGACTCTAACAATCTGTTATGATTCTTTAGAAGATGCAACAGATAGAAATCCACGAGAGCTCTGGCTGCATCTTGGTCCAGCGAAAGAGACTAAAAGAAAATTTTCAAGCAGGCCATTTAATACTGTATTTCAATTAGTTAAGGTTTATTTTAACTTATGGATTAGTTCTATTTAAGTCGGTAGATGGGTATTTTTTTTAATCGGTTCGGCTAGATAGATATGTTATAAATATTTAAGTGCTTTTGTTAAAATGGTTGTATGACACAGATTTATAAAAAAATATACGTCATCTAATGAATGCATTAATAATATTATTAGGATTTATTCCCTATAGTCTTGATTAAAGATAAACATAATAAAAGCTAGAACTTATTTGGACTACACTAAATGGTCTACCAAAAGGTCTACATCAAATTTTATTTACTATTTTATCTAAAGATATAACACTATTGAATATTTATGATCTTTCATAAATCACATAGATTATCTTTAAGTGCGAATGAATTTGACATTTATATTTAAATAATAATATTTATGACTTTTATAACCTCAAAACGATTGTTTTTTGCTGGTTGTAGCAGCAGTCAGATTATGACATTCCATTTGACAAAACGTTTTTCATTTCACTTTAGGCTTTTCGGTAATCGGTTTAAAAGCTTTACTAAACTTAAAAAACAACTATTATTTTCATTTCTTTCACCCAAGTAATTGTAGACTTTATTACATATTCATAACACTTTATTGCACGCAAATATATAAAAAGAAAATTATAGACAAAACATAATATATTTGGTACATGGGCGGCGTCTCAAGTGTTCTCATAGAGGCAATCTACTAAATAACATTAAGATAATTTAATTTTATCAGCAGCTGTTTTAACAACAACTTTTTACTAAATAATATAACAACACTTTGCACTGAAACTTGTAAAATCATTGATCCATTTAATTTTAATAGTTATTCAAGAACTATGAAGAATTGAAAAGTTTTTGAGAGAATTTGTAATAAATCAGTTGGAATTTGAACTTAAATTACAATGACGGCTTGTTCAAACAAATAGACTAAGATTTTACATAACATTTCTTTTATTGCTTTCTTTCTTTTTATAGTTTTCTTTTCCATAGTTCTAGAATATTAAGTTCCAAACATTGTTACAAACATCATCAGGACTTTATACAAATCTTTGTTTTTATAACTTATTTCTAAAAATTATACACAATTTGCATGTTCATATGTTTGAATTTGTGAAAAAAATACAAAATGACTCCAACTTTTCATTATTCTGAATATAATATTTACCAAAATTTTAATTATTTTAAAAGCTACCCACTTCTAACGACTTGTACGTTTGCGAGAAGCAAATTCAGACTGCCAAATATTTGGTATCTTGTTGGCAACGGTTGGACGTCAGCACACAAATTGGTCACAAATATTGATACAAGTACACAAATCTTTGGTCGTCTGTGTATGTAACCTGAATTGTGGCTACTTTATATCACATAAATCAAAAAATCTTCAGTATTGCCCTCGTAATGTATTCTTTACAAAATATATTAATATTTATAATACTTTACTAGTGCTAATAGTTCCTCGTGTGTGTTATGTTCCAAGAAACAATATTTTAAGAATAAGTCACAGTGTTCTTTATCTTTTTAAAATAGTGTTGGTGGCCAAATTCTTGGATAAAAGAATTTTTAAATTGATATTTATATTCTCATATCTCTTATAACGTGAAAGAGGACTATTTAGAGAGTTTATAAAAACAATAAAATAAACAAAAATATAATCCCATCGACTTTTAAGAACTTGGAATAGGATATTCACTGATAAAAGAGTTGAAATTTTTGAAAATATATATAATTTAAACATTTATAGCCATGATAAGCTCATCCATTCTATATTTATTTAAATATTAAATAAATATACAATGAAAAATAAACCGATACAGGCAGGGATTCGAACCCGCGACCTCTAGAAAGTCGTCCCGTCGCGTCGCTCTACCAATTGAGCTTCCGTATCGTTATTTTTTCTTTCTATATTTATTCAGACCTTAACATGGTTAAACATGTTTATAGACAATTTTAATTCAATAGAAACCATTCATTTAACTGATTAGTTCGATGGTTCAGGACCGACCGTGTGTTGTGACATTAAATAAAACAGTTTAATGTAGCTTATTTTGCAAAGTAGGGGAAGTTGTCTCTTGTTCACAAAGACGGCGTAGCGGGTAGCAGTTAGTTATATTTATGTAAATTGTTATATTATATACTATATTTTCTAGACAGGTCTTATAAAGCACAAAAAATATATAAATGTCTCTAAATTTACAAGATGTTCATGTCCAATATCTTTGGATCATTTAATCTTTTGGAATATAAAATTAACAAAAAAATAAATTAATATTATTTCATTTCGTTCAAATTTAATACAAACAAAGTATGGATTATATTAATTTAATATCCAATGTTTTAAGCCGACTGTAATCCGGACAACAATTTATTTTAGCTGACATAATAATTTTTTTATGTACTTACAACAGATATTATGAATAGACAGATGATTAATATTTGCTTCAATTTGGTAAATAAATAAATGTTAATGTTTTTATTAAAATAGACCGCAATTATCCATCTTTAATCTAATCTAATCAATAGTCTATTCTATCTATAATAAGTTTTTTTTCTAAGTTGCTTTATCTATTATTGGTTTTATTCTATTTACACTTAAGGTACAGTGAAATGAAGTATAATAATAGCATAGCACACATATGTCAATAATTCTTTGTCTTGTCTGATGTTTTTTTCGAAATAATTTTTAAGTGCAGAAAAAATATATCGGCGTTTGAGTAAAACTAATAAATATAATAGTATATTTGCTTTTAGCTTTGACCAATTATTAATACATAACTTTATGATCATATGTTTTAGTGATTTAAATTTTTGGCACTAAACCATGTGACTATGATTGAAGTATTTTAATAACTACACAGATATTAACGGATACTATTTTATATTTCTAAACTGTTTAGCTTTATATTATTGTTGGTAAGTTTAAGAATTACAATTGGCTTATGTTTTCCTAGTACATATTTTTTAAATTAGTAGGCTTTTATAACATAAATTTACTGAAAATAGTAGTAGTACCTTAGAAGTAAATATAGCCTAAAAAAATACTGTACATTTTATTTAAAAAACGCAGAAAAAAAAACAGAAACTTTTCCAAACAAATAAATTTTACAGGTTATAGGTATAACAAATTTAGTAATGTATGTAGTAAAATCTATCTTACTACATACTATATTTGTTAGAAGAGTTTACCTTCGCTTAAAACGTACCAAAATTTTCAATAGAGATAGACCAATACGTCGGTGAACATTAAAAACAGAACCATTATATAATTTTATAATAATCAGAATAGAGATAATAAAAACAAAAGTTATCTTAAACTTATATTTATATATTTGATTTTTACAGCAGACCTAACCTAAAGTGTTCTACTACTGGCACCTTTGCTGATGACACTGCCATTCTATCTGCACACTCATACCCAATTACAGCCTCAGAAATTCTGCAAGAGGGGTTTAATAAAATATCCGATTGGCTCAAGAAATGGCAAATAAAAGCCAACGAAACCAAGTCGGTAAAAGTTACATTCACGCTAAGGAGAAGTATTTGTCCTTCAGTCACGCTAAATAACATAGAATCCCGCGGGATTCACGTTAAATACCTTGGGTATGCACCTAGATAAAAGGCTCACTTGGCGTAAACATCTTTTCACAAAAAGAAAACAACTTGGTCTTATGACCAGGAAATTATACTGGCTCATGTGTAGCAATTCACAACTATCCCTGGAGAACAAACTACTTCTATACAAAGTCATACTTAATCCTCTCTGGCCATATGGGATACAACTGTGGGGCACTGCGTCCCATTCAAACATTGAAATTATTCAAAGGTTTCAAAATAAAGCACTACGTATGGTGATAAACGCTCCTTGGTTCATACCTAATGAACTATTCCATCATGACCTAGAAATGCCTACAGTAAAACAGGAAATTGAACGTTTTACCAGAACCTACAAGGATAGTATAACACATCATCCAAATACTCTAACCCAATCTCTAATGGATGAACAAAAGGAAGCTCGCAGGCTTAAACGAAAAATACCTCAAGATTTGATCCCATTACTGTAAAAACACTCTTATAACAGATAGGGGGTGACGCAGGTCACATTCCGGGAACGCGAACATTATACCATCCAACCTATTGCTGAATGTCCCACAGAAAGAGACAGATTGTAATAAATAAAAGTTTCACTTTAATAAAATAGACAAAAAAAAAACTTGTACTTAAATCCAACATTTACGATACGAATTACACGATAGAAAAATATTTATTGGCATACTGTTATTTATGCTTTAAGAGTTATATTTGTGTGGCGACGGTTTAGAATTATAAAATCTGTAGAAAAAAAAATAAGAATTCAAAAAGACAGGGAACTTTATATTTGGAGTATAAACTACCAATGATATAATAAATCAAGTACTTGTTTTTTTTTTATTACTCAAACATAAAAATAAAACTAATTATAAAAAGATAGCGACCATATGATTTAAGAAAAATAAATAAATTAAAGTTCTATTGTTTTGTATTCTATTATATTTTCTTCACACTTTACTTAGTTCTATGTAATATAATATGTTTATATGTTATAAACAACAAAAAGAAAACTCTTAAAATAATCTTACTGTAGAAAATAAATTTAAAACAAAAATACTGAAAACGGAAACGATGATATAATTTGAATAACAGACACAGAATATATTTTGGATCCAATCAGCCGTCACTAGTTTTAGGGAGGTTCCATGTCTATTCACAACCGATCCGTTTTATCGATCTCATGTCCACGTGTCCTACATTTTAGCTACGATTTTATAGTACTCTCTTTTGTGCACTAAATATAATATGACCAATAATAATATGTCCCAAAGTTAAATGTTATATAGCATTAACACAGCCCCATGAATAGAAAACAACAAACAGACCAACAAAACAACCAACAACCTCATTTTCTCTTTTAATCCGTTGTTTTATTCAAATCTAACTGTATTATAAAGCGCGAGTACCAGGGCGACATATTCGTAAAGGCGGTTTCCTTTGCATACAAACTTGCGACAATCGAGACGCAACACAAAGCCTTATGTCCTTCCCTTTCACTCGCGTAACATGGGTATAATGCCGTCTCGGTTGATATGTCCTTCCTCGGCACAGCTGATTCTATCGACTGAGTGACAGCATTCCAGCTTCTGAATGGAAATACTCAATAGATATCTGATCGGGCTCGGAGCTTAGATAATACATTTGTATATGAATAGCGATGGACACTCACTAATGTCTATTTTATTTTATATTGGCTCAAGAATAGATCACGTTTATGAAACTATGAATAATATACTCATATAAATGTAAATATATCTTAATATATTTTTGTACTTCTTCAGACCATAGGTTACTTAATTTCAAACAGTGATAACACTAAAACAATTTTATTTGTACATTAAAAGTAGTAATTACCTATGAAAATAAATTCACTTTTCAACATTTTACCTTCATAGTACACTCGGCGTCACAAAAATCACACCTTTTAAAAAAGCAACTTCAAAATAATTTTACTCAAACTTTGTGAATTGTAAGGATATGATTGTAGGATATCATTGGAAAGGTAATTCAATTGCCTATTAGAAAATAAAAAACATGTGTATGCATTTTAATTCTTTAATAACAAAAAACTTAAAACATGACAAAGTGACAAAAAATAAAATTAATAACATCATAAAAAATTACAAATAAAGCCTTAAAATCTAGTGTTTCCACCCCTTGCTGTGATGGTAGCTTCCAGCCGATCCTTCGTGGAGCTCACGAGGGTCACCACTCTTGCTTGGGGTATGTTGTCCCATTCGTCTTTCACGGCATCCTGGAGCTCTTGTAGAGTGGTGGGAGCAGGATCTCGTGCTCGTACGTACCTCTTTACATCGTCCCAGAGATGCTCGATCGGGTTCTGGTCTGGACTTCGTGCTGGCCACTGCATAACAGGGATCTCAACCTCTTCCAAATAGTCCCGCACAGCAAACGCAGTGTGGCAACGGGCGTTATCATGCATTAACATGAACCCATCGCCAACAAAACCAGCATACGGAACCACATGGTCTTGTAAGATCTCCGTTATGTACCGCCGAGCATTCAGCGACCCTTGCCCGCGACCACCACCAGTCCGAGAGACGCACACAAGCTCCGTTTTCCCTTCGACGGATATGCCACCCCAGAACATACAGGAACCACCTCGGTATTCGACGGATTCCTCTATGCAAGCCTGGGCAAATCGCTTTCCTCGTCTTCGGTATACTCTTCTGCGTCTGTCGTTGCAGAAAAGACATACTCGTGTCTCATCGGTGAAGAGAACGGCTTTCCACTGTTCACTCGTCCAGTTGACATGCTCCTGGGCAAATCGTAACCGCTCTCTTCGATGCTGCACGGTCAATTTTGGGCCCCTAGCAGGTCTGTGAGCTCTCAATTCCTTTTCTTTCAGTCTTCTTCTAATCGTAGAAACACTCACAGACGTTCTGCAAGCTGATCGGAGCTCTTGTTGCAACTCAACAGCATTGCTGAAGCGGTGCCGCAAGGATGTGGAAACAACGAAGCGGTCGTCTCTTTCTGACGTGCAGCGTTTTCTTCCGGATCCACGTCTTCGAGTATAGCCACCAGTCTCAAGGAACCGTTGGTATATTCGTCGAACTGAGAATCGGCTAAGGTTCAACTGTCGAGCAACGTCAACCTGTCGCAGTCCTGATTGCAATAGCGCAATGATTTGAGCGGCTTTATCAGGGGTTGTATCCATCTTCAGGTACTGTTCTCTTGCGTATGTTGTTCCGGTGTGTTCACTCTGAAGTCTGAGTAGCGACTGACCCATTTTTTACCTTTACATGAGCTTTTATACCCTTATAAGGTAGCACAAGTAGTGCTCCTTAAGTGAGCATTTTTTTAAACATTTTTTTGATTGGTCCCTGGTTAGAAATGGTGATTGTTTTTGTAATGATACAGGTAATTAATATAAAAGTATTGAAGTGCACTTTAGAATGATATATTTTTTTCATACGTAGTACTTATGTGCTAGATTCTAGGAGCGATTTACTGAAAAAAAACATAGAGGTGCGATTTTTGTGACGCAGAGTTTATTTAAATTTGGACCTTTGTTGTTGATTTATTGCCGATATTTAAGTTAATACGCTGGTGTAGTTTCCGATGACCAAGAGTTACCGAAGTCTGTACCTGATGGATGGTAACTGCCACCACCTGATCCAGGTACATTCATTCCTTCACTGTCTCAGGGGGCTTGTATTTTTTATCAGTAATATCTGATATGTTACCCTTAATGGATGTCGGAGTAACGTTGTCAAATCTGATTTTATAATTAAGTACTAGGAAAATCTTATATAGGAGATTATAATCATAGAGGTAATTTCCAAATTAATTATAATTTCCTTGAAGTTGAATTATATATCAAAACTAATTTGTTATTTTAGTTCATAAGTACACAGTAGCTCAATAAACATGTCGCCTCTACCAAATTAAAAGACAAGTTCGAATCCATAATCCATTTATTCTTAATTTAATGAGATATATATTTCATTTAGTTTCGTATAAATTAACATTTCTATAGTTTTGGCAAAGATATTGAATGATGATAAGTTTCAAATATATTTTGTGGATCTGCCAATATTCAGATTGTTTTATTACTATTAATTTATATGATTGATCGGTGTATCTTTTTATGTAATATTTTTTGAGACCCAAATTAATTTTAACATACTGTTTTACCTTTTCGTTATCACCGAAAAAATAAAATTTGTTAAATATTGTTTACATAAAAATTAGTTAAAAATAAAAAAAAACATACAAAATTGGTCTTGTTATATTTTTTTATAAAAATTCGCTGATTTTTTTTATTACTAATTACACTTGATTTACAAATTACAAGTTGGTTTTTCTTCATACATTATTTGTCAGATTTAAAAGCTTCAAGACCTAAATATTAAAAGCATTTTAATTGTTGTAATGAAACACTTATAATTTATTGTATTAATAAATAAAATACATACAAATTAATAATATCTAACCGATAAAATAGACTTCAATAATAGTTACATATTAAAAAAAAAATCGTTCAATATCTTAACCTTGACAATCAGCGTTTGAGGGATTGTTAAGATATGAGGGTTATTGTTACATAATGGATTATAATGGCGGAAAGGCATATCACTGGCCTATCTCTGGCACACAGCCACGCCACTCATTGGCGGATTATGTTATCACATGAGGTCTTATATTTCTTTAAGGGGTTTTCTTTTATGGGCATAACGATTATGTAGTGTATTATATATTCTCTTCTGATTTTTAAAAACTACGATAAATATGTTGTTCATATTTTATTAATCTGTAAATTAAATTGTTTAACTGTCACCAATTTTGATAAGTTTTTATTTTGAGCCAAGTTTTATTTAATATTAGACAATAATTAAATATTATTTTACTACCACAACTATTCAATTGAAATAAAATGAGAATTATACCGACTACTAGTAGTACTAGTAGCAGTAGTAGTACACCATAGCTCAGTTATCGGAGAGACAGGAGGGTATTCTCTTGCAGATTCGAGTCCTACTCTTTTAGTATTTTTATTCCATAAATCTATTCATCGAATAAGAAAGCATAAATCTGGTTCAAACTTTTAATAACTCTTTTAAAATATTGCGCCATATTTGTATACTAAATATAGTGCAAACTTTTGTTATATATTATATGAAGAAAAGCAAAGTAATTTTTCACGAGATTTCAGTGATGGTATTGACATGAACAAGTATTGGCCAACAAACATTCCAACTACGGGTTGGCTTCTTTGTTTTTACTGAACAACAAACTGACAACTTTTATCTCAATGGAATAACTTAGTATTGTGACAGAAACTCTCGTATAAATATTACTCGTATTATACTCGTAGATACAATATTTTTCTATACATTAAGTTGACAAAATATTGTAATAAAGAAGTCAAATTGTTCATGTCTTTATTAACTTATTTTTTACGTTTGACTTGATTATATTTTTCATTATAACGGTAACACTAAGACGTGAAAAGTTGTATTTTATATATGTACTAAAATTGTTAGATATTATTAATTAATAAGTTATTTTCTTATTAAAAAAAAGCAACTATTAAATTGAAGATTATGTAATACCTATGTCAGGTTATATGTGTGTGACACACACATATAAATAATGCACACTGCACACACGTTACACCCAGGTTAGGGACAAAAATCTGTAGATCACACAAAGAATTGTCCTGTATGTCCCTTGGTCAGCCAACATGGCCCCTACTATTAGTGTATGACTGAATGTTTGTGTGTATTGGGTTGAGACGTCAGATTTGTACTATTGTTTAGGTGATCATTTATGTGACTATGTGTCATTAAAATATAAAAGTATAGAGAAAGATTTTTAAATATCATAGACTTAACAGTCTGGTCAACACTGGTCTACACCGGTGTCTATCACTGCTTAAGCTTTACTTAATATACACTACTTTTCAACACTAATGAGCTTTTTAAAACTCTGTTTGTTTCATATTAAGTAGTTTAAACGTGGAAACTAACATTTATTACAAATAAAAGTTTTTGTACATAAATGATCTTGACACAAATGTTATTAAACCTGTGGAACAAAGTTGTAATGAGAAAATCAACTTTGTTTGTTGAAAACGGTTTTTTTTTATATTTTGTATGTTTTAATTTGTATGCAAATTATTTCAAGAGGCTGCAAACTTAGATCGAAGCAATTTAATGACGTAAATAATTAGATTAATAGCCGCTATGTTTTATGAACTCCTGGTGTTTCTAAGACGAACAACTTTTAAATTTAAATTTATTGTTCCTTAATAAATAAATCTTCATCGTAAATAAATAATAAACTTTTAATACTCTCATAATTTAAACTTCTGATAGTTTTTAGTATTCTTATAAAAACTGTATAGTAATAATAATTGTTAGCCCAAAAACTAAATAAAACTTAACCCCCAAGCACAACACCAATGTTAAAACTAGCAGCACTACGCTGTTTCATTTACAATAGATACATTGACTGAGATTGATGGTAAATAGTGATTCCCTCCGAGACTGCGATTTATGGAAGGATTGTTGACCGCAAATTAATTACTACCTTTTAACGAATTGCCGATACGAGAGTACATGAATTCATTAAGATAATACATTGATTTGTTAACCCATAAGGATATAAAACAATCAATTAGGTTCATTCATCACTACGTACTGTAAAAGTAAGTTTGATTGTGTTTGTCTGAAGGAATAGAGTTATGAAATTAATTAATATTAGGTTAAATCTTGTTTGCCAAGTTTGCCAAATTACAACTACCCACATAGTACTAGGAAAGGTTTTGAGTAACGAACTACTATATATGTGTACTGTCAAAATTTATTATCATTTGAACTATTTAAAATAATATTCAAGTACTCGTATATACTTAAAAAAAATAAAAGATGTCTGGAATAAAAATTAAGCACTTTATATAATGCTTACTTTTAAATGATTAGCACTCAAACTTAAAACATATTTTATATTACATTACAAGACAGTATCCATACATCCGTTAGCCTAACTATATACTTAGATTCATACTCAAATGTAGTAGTAAATGTATGATAGTTAAGAGTAAAGTAAGTAAGAAGCTCGTGACTACTTGATAGATAGTTAAACAGCTTCGTATTAATAATATCGGTCTCAAAAATACATTCTATTATTTTACTACAAATATCAAAGTTAGTCTGGATATTTATTTTTCATTTACGCTGAACGGCTCAAGGGATTTTATGAAGTTTTACGATGAGCAAACCCATTTCTCTATCCTTACTCGACGCGAGTGTAGCTGCCTAAAGGATTGTATTTAATGCAATAGTAAAAATCCAATATGACCTAGTTTGATAGAAGGATTTTGATATTCAGTTCCTGCTATTATAATAAATAACGTTCATTTTGAACCAAATTTTTTTTTCCTATATATTGAAAACTTTTTCCGCAAGGGATAGACTTTAATAATAGTAACTAATTGTCATAGACCCACATATTTATGCGCAAAAATTATAAAGAAAAGATGGACGCTAATAATTAAAAGATAAAAGAAAACAGCCAATAGATACTTCATTCTATAAATATCTCTCTAAAAATTTAAGAGCTGTGCTCTTGGTGGCGAAGGTTTTTTCATCTTTTTCTATCTGGCCCTCTCCATTATGTCTGTATACTCCGTTATCCCCACCTTTTCTTTATTTGGCCTATAAAATCAATTCTTTGTCGTCCCGCAGTTTTTCCATAATAATTCAATGGCAATAAATGTTATTATGGTAGTCAATAATAGTTCGTTAATAATATTTAACTTAATTACATCAATGAACCACACAATATTGTTTTTTAAACCGAAGTTATTATAAAACCATTATATTTTTATTTTATATAATTCAATAATATTTTTAAAATTAATTAATTTTCAAAAAGTCTTTTATCAAAACCTTCAGTATATTGAAAACTATTCCATATAACTTTCTTTCTTTATTTATCTTTTCTTATCTTTACATTATATGTACCATTACCCCATCTGGTCATTGGTAACCCATCCATAAGGAAAAAGTGTTATGGAACGATTAATAAAAGTTCTCTTACATTCCCGAATATAAAATGAAAATATACGAATTCTTTGGTCAAAGGAAAATATGGCGACAAACCCACAAGGGTTGTTTTTGTATCGAAACCCAAATCATTACGTTTAAATATTGGTTGAATAAATTGTAGCTATCAATATATTACTAGATTGGAATTAATTCACTTTGCATAATTGATGTATAGTTAACTTAATTATGTCCCAGTTAAATTCGAATAATGTAATTGTATCATAAATGTGTATTTTGTATTAAATCTATTTAAACTTCAAAGTCAGAATAACACCTTGTAATAAAAAATAGGTTAAACTAGGATACATTGTTACTTCGTGTATAAATCTTTTATCTCAGAGTAATGTCCTCGCGTCTTCAGAGGTAATGGCGTTGACTTCAAGGGTGGAGCTGCCCGTTACGATAGTTTTCATACAAAATGTAAGTATATTTTTGTTCTTCAAGATTAATATAAATAAGTTTATTTTATAGTTATTTTTTTAATAATTATATTAATCAAAACGCGAGTGATATTACTACGTAGAGAAAACAAAATTTCACAGGTTTATTCTTCTATATTTTTTAAATTAACAAAATAAGCTTGTCATCACTAGAAATGGAATAGAGCTAGTCCGAGGTTCGTGAAAACCGATGAAATTTTTAAGAGCGCACGCTTCGAGTATTTTTATTAGATACCGACGAAATAGCCTCGTGTTGGCAGTCGACTTTTACTTTATTATTAAGTAATCTTATATTATCCACTTTCAGCTCTTTTGACAACAGAAGAAATTGTTTTATTCAATAAACTATACACAATAATGTAACTAATTCCTATCGTATATTCTTATGTAAATCAGTTATTTTGGTAACATTTTACTCGTTTACTACTCCACTGATCATAATGAAATATTGCTCGCACATTATCAGGTTACTTACAAAAGAAAAACATAACAGACACGTTTTATAAATGTTTCCAAGGGAAAGAGGCATAATTTTTAGCATCCGTCAGATGTATCAAGAGTCTTTTTTTACCGATTTCACGAGGGCAAAAGATGTTGGTAGAAGCATATATATACGTATGTATTTTTTTAAGAGTAAGGTTCCGTTATAACAATAAAGATGTAGGAAAGCAACGGTAATAATAATAATATTACAATATTGTATATAAAAATCCAATTCGTTTTCACAAACGATCAGGCACCCTTGTTGATTTTCTATTTCTAGATTCTTTGCATATGCATCCTCATTGAAGTAGAATATACATATCTTTGTGTGGATAAATATTAACAATGAATACAATACTGCAGTTGAGTTCATAATTTTACATTAGAACAATATTTAATGTACGTGTAGATATGATTTCTAAGTTAATCTAAAACAAATACTTGTTTCAAATAATAATCTAGTGAAAATAATTGCTAATTCCATTTCGAAATAAACTCTAAACATTATTTGTATTACGTTGAAATACTACAGAAGTATACATTAAAGAAAATGTCATTGATAAAGTTAAAAGGAAAACCTACAAAAACGTCGGTCAGTCTTTACACGCTTAAGGCGGGGTCTGTTCCGCAAAAGAACTCCTTTAAAACTAAGAATAAATACGAAACCACAACAACTAAAACTAGACCTTAAAATAAGTGTAGAAAAACACGAAGTTGTTCGTCAAAGAACAACGCCAAACAGAATTACAGAAAAACTTTTGGAGGCCATTGCGAAAGTTGCAAATTGTAAGTAATGATTTTGCGCGTATAACCCGTGATCGATAAAATAAAAAGGACTGTGATTCTTACTTTTGAAGATACTGAAACTTTGAGCCAAGTTATAATACGATTTCACCAAAAATATTCGTACATTCACAATAAAGTTTTACCAAGATTTTGACTTATTTCTTGTCTAGTTAGTATTTAATATTTTTTATGAAACTCACCTAGAATTAGATCTTTTCGATGAATCATGTTTCTTGCCGCCCTGAAGATTGGGTAAGTCTTTCTGTCTCTTTTTAGTTTCCCTCCAAATCTTATAGTACAATATACACATCACTGTCACTGGCACATAAAACGCAGCTATGGCTGTTCCGAACGTAATAAACTGATTCGTCTCTATGAACTGAATATAACATTCGTGTGGTGGAACTTTTCTCTCCCCGTCAATGTAGGGCCAAGCATAAATCCATGGCGGCCATAAGAGCAAACTAAACCCCCACGCACAACCGATCATCACCATAGCGCGTCGTGTAGTCCTCTTAGCCCTGTAAGTGAGGGGCCGCGTCACACTAAAATACCTATCAAAACTTATAATTAAAAGATTAAGCACTGAGGCGTTGGATGCTAGATAATCCAGCGCCAGCCACGTGTCGCAGATATGAGGTCCGAGAGGCCAGTAACCATATATGGTGAACATGGTGAATAGTGGCATCGATATCAAGCCAACTGCGAAGTCGGCGACCGCTAGCGAGAAGAGAAAGTAGTTGCTGATGGTTTGTAATTGTTTGTCGATCTTAAAACTTATCATGACCATGGAGTTGCCGACGACGGTGAGTACGGAAAGGACGCTGGCGATGATGGCGATGACGATCTTCTGGGCGAGGCTGAAGGGGCTGGCTGGGCGGTCGGAGTCGAAATCCAGGTCTGAGAAGTTGGCTGTTTGGTTGAAAGCGATGAGCATGACGTCAACTCGGCGAGCCAACGGCCCCCGCTCCGCCGCTCGTTCGCCGACCGAGAGCGGACCCGTCTGAAATAATACAAAAATATATATATTTGAAATTGATTGATATTAATTTGTCTATATTAAAATCATTGTTTACTTATTTAATTTCAACAAACAAGTCACGAGTCATATAGGTATTTATGATAATCAGAATCACAAGTTGTCTATTTTTTGTTTAACTGCCTGTCTGTCTGTGTTCACATATTATACAAATACCATTAGACACATTAACCTTAATAGGACCTTTTTATGTACCTAGGTATCGACTACAAACAGGGATGTTTTTTTTAATGTTTTCTTTATGTTTTTCTTTTTACGTTATTTTGTAATTTTATTATTGCCAGGCATTTTTTTGTTATTTATATAATATGTTGATAAATTATCTAATAATAAAAAAGTATTGGGATCTTATCGTTGGTCGTTGAAGATTATTTTTCTTGCGTATCTCAGCAAAAACAAATAAATGTTTTTTATGAGGGTTACTAAATTTGGTATTTAATGGTCATGCTTATAATCTTACGAATTTCATTAATTTCAGCTGATGAAGTGATGTTTTTTCCCACAGTCCACACGAACTTAGTTGCAATCGAACCAAATAATTAATATAAGAGAAATGTCTTGTCTGTTTGTCTCACTTCACTCAACTGAGAAAATACCATTGAATCAAATGTTGTACAGACCGTATTATTTAATAATATTTTTAATAAAAAAAAATTTTTTCTTTACTTAATTAATCTGTTTAAGATAAACAATTTTTCCGGGAATATCATTATATTTATTCTACTAAATAACAAAAACTCGTTTATGGTGGTACTGGTTATTGTAACAATAAAACTATAAATTAAATTTAAAATTAAAAAAAGTCCCTGATACAAAAATAACTCTAAAAAGAATAAAAATAATATTGTTATGTAGTAATTGAAGCCGTTGCGTCGGGAGACCGTTGTAAGTGGTTGATGTCTTCACTAAGTTTTTGGAACTAATTAATGAGGACTTAGACTTTCGATTTAATATAGTTACATCGTTATTTGCCTTGGTAACTTACTTGCATTTCGTTTTGTTCCTTTATTAAGCGATCATATATTATAACAATATTGTTTTTATTATTTTTTTTTTCTGCTTTATAAAGTTTTGTTACTGGTACCTATGTTTTACTAAATGAACCTACGAACACACTATGTTTTACTAGTTTAAGTATTTAATATCAATATTGCATAAGAATGTTTCACCAGCACCAATCAATATCTTGAAGATGCTTGCTTTTATTTAGACCAAACACAGATAAATACCAACTCGACGGACCAGGCTTTCAATTATAAAAGCTGCTATCAAATCCGTGAACGCTAAGCTTGGCTGCCACAGACAGACACACAGATACACATTTCAAACTTATAACCCTCGTTTTGGGTCGGGGGTTAAAAATAAACAGGTTTTCTATAAATTATATGTTCTGAGAGACAATGATTTTTTACCGACAAGAGGTGAAAGATGAAACAGATAGTATATCTATAAATAAATCGATTTCATGTCCTACTATTATAAAATTTATATTATTATTTTAATTAATTATACTAATGTATCTAAAGTCAAGAAATGTTGAATCCACAGGCAACCTTACGGCTCATTCAAAAGACCCGTGCATACGTGAATTCCTTATATTATTTAGTCTGTACGAGAATAAAATATTAAATCTATGAAATGTTACCGAGCATTGCATATGTGAAGACGTGGAAGCCAAAAATATATATATGTTTTTAATACGCTAAGTGGATGCATTATATTATTAACCAGCTCTTGCCAGACTTCTTCTGTCTCCCTCTTTTAGTCTTTTACTAAACATATATCTTATAGTTGCACTACCTTCAATTTTAACTGGACACATATTTTTAGTTTTATTGAAATGTGCGCTGTAAAATGTTGTGTGGCTGTTAAATTGGTAATTTTCTTAAGTGAAAAGCGGCAAAATATTATTTAAGTTAATTTAAAAATATTACTTTTTCTGTAATGTTTAACGGTATTCCAAATGACTTTTAGCGACAATACTGCATACACCAAAGGATAAACATAAATATAAGAGTTTTATTGCAACCACAAAGTGTTCTACCCCAGATAGCAATTTAAAAAGTAAACAGAATGTATGACCTGACACAAAAATGCAAATAGTTACTTTTATTTCGGCTTGAAAATCTTACCGAAAACACGATATTGCAGCCCCAAATAAGAAATGTGGAGAAAAAAAGGATCCGTAAATGAATATTCATACACAATATACTCTCGTGAAGTGTTTTATTTTTCTAAAATGTTAATATTTATCCTCGCGGTCTAACCGTACTCCTTGACATATTTGGGAACGTGTGGGTATTTTTTAATATAAAACTGCGTATCTTGTAAGCAACACTTCATTGACTCTCAATGAAGCAGCGCTGGGGTCGCTGAACCCTCTTCATGTATAAATAACCCTAAAAATAGAACAAAGGTAAATTTAGCAATATTACTATTATATTTTAGCGAGGCTTTGGACATAAAATAAAGGACCACACTTTGATCAGTAGAGCATTATATTTTGAAAATCAAGTCACAATCATCCATAAAAGTAGCCCTTATGTGTATATGTGTAGGAATTATTATTCGATTCTTTGTTTAGCAATTCTTTGTCGGTTATCCGGTTTTCTAGGTATTCCTTTTACATTCGTATGCAATATTATTTCTGGCAGAAATTGGGAAAACGACGTTCAAAGGCTCTCAGCGGACTTACGGATGTATACTTTGAAATATTTTCTTTCCTGGTTTGAGTTATAGCATTGTAAATTATAAATATGACGACAAGAAAGGGTCCCAGAGGTCGCAAGTTCGAGTTCATTTTCTTTTTTTATTCCATGTTATTTATTGACAATTGAAATAAGCTAAACATAGGTGAATTAATTCATAGACAATTATAAATACTATAAATACCCTATATATAAATATACCAAGGACAGGTTTTTCTATTGATAGACGGAAACTTTAAAATAACTGTTTCGATATGTGAATGTATATTAAATTAAATGTCTAATTTCACAGATAAAGCTAATCACACAATCAAGATATCGTAACATTTCTATTTCAAAACATAACGTTGTGATCTGGTTTAACGGATAATGTCAATTATGACACAACGTCATCCATGACACACTAACATAACATAAGCTTTGTCTTTGAGCTTCGTTATACAAACACGCAAACGTCACTACAAGCTTGATATTTCCTGAATGCACCGCATTATTCCTATTCAAACCGGTTTGTACTGGTTCTGTCATGTTTTCAAATAACTTTGCTTTTATTGTGTGCCAAATTTAATAGGCATTATTAATTCTTTTATTTTTTTTTTTCTTTGAATAAGTTAAGGTTTCGCAAAGCAAAAATTCTATTTTATACATATACAAATTCCACAACTTTAGAAACTAATACCAGGGCAAAAAGAAACTAATTTTAGTAAGGTTAGGTTAATAATTTAAAATATAATATATCATACATTTAGAGATATAAAATAATAATCACTCATATAACCATTACATCTAAGGTACTAAACACAAAATATTTGGATATCTAAAAGTTCCCTAGTTCCGGACTTGACAAAAACTCTTGCATAAAAATGTTGTAAGCTCAATAATTTAAATAATAAGATATGTATATCATTATTACTTTCTTTAAGTTTTAAAAACTATCGCTAAGTATTTTTTTCTATTTTTGGTAACTTTTATTATAAATTATCACTATAATTAATCACAATGTACTCATAATAACTCTACGTACTTCCTTGTAGCTGTAATTTCAGTCGCTTCAGTGCTAAACCGCAGAAATTCGTAATTAGCCCCAAAATTACAATCCGCTTGAGTCATCACTCACCGCAAGGAACTGCATATAGCCATTAATTACGTTTGTGTGTGTGCGTTTATTAAATGTATACTAATATCACCATATCAGCCATAATCTGGTATATTTCGAACGGGAAAGATAATCCAAAAATAAAATGAATTGAAATGAAAACGGTAGGAGAACGAAATGAATGAACGAACCAAAAAAGGTTAGCTAAATGGCCAGACATAAATAAACTGTATTTTCCAGTTCGTTTCTCTTCAATTCGAATTAAAAAAATTGTATATAAAACGAATTTATATCGAAAGTTTTATTTTAACAAACCTTACATAGAACTAACACGAAACACAATTAGCAAGTGAAAATATGTTTAATGAAATTCGTCCAACATTGAAGCAAGAATAATGAGAACAATGCTTCCATTAATTTAGCTCCTTGTTTTAATAAAGGAAGGACGTGGGAGCAGTTTATTAATATCGCTTTGAGTCTTAAAGATTCAAAAATATTTATCTTGATATAGATTATATATTAGGAATTTATTTATTTATACAAAGACAAACTTGGGGTACAGAAAGAAAGGAAATCTCGAAACTAAAAGACATTATCTAAGGATTTTACTGTTCAATAAACCTTTACTATTGGCTGGAGGCTATAAAATTATATCACTTGTTTAAACGATATGTAGATATAAATATATATAACGATAACAAGGTAGATATAGATATAAATAAAACAATAGTACTATAAATTACAGAACAGCCAATTAGTGGCGGGCACTCGGTCATAGATTAATTACAAATTAACTACCACAACCGGTCTACATTCCGACTTCACGTATCTGAGCACGACAATTGAATATACCATTGTCAGTAATTCGCTCAGAAATATTGTATGATTCTGAGATAAGATTTTTATCATGTGTTGATTAATTAATAAATGTAAATAAAAATAACTATTATTAAAAAAAATGTATAACTAAGAGTAGATTTATAGTTACTTATTTCTTTTGTATTTACGTAGCAGTTTCGTAGCATACAGTTACGACGTATGTAAAGTTACGGGGCTACGAAAAGCGTAGCACATACGTATCAAAGTTAATGCAGCGTCTTACATTGCAGATCAGATGTAATTTAAGTGCATTAAGTGCAGTAGACGATAAGTGTACTCTTGACTTGACCACCACTTAGATTTACAGATTTTTAATTAATATGAAATATAGCCTATATTTTATAGATTTTAGGTACTTTATAAAAAATATACATTTTGTAATTACAGGTTTACCAAACGCAATAGTTTAATATACAGAACCTAAACCAAGCTTTAGCATAGAATGCAACTTATGCCTTTGGTCAGATATTAGGATGACATAACAGAAGCATGAATATTTATGGCGCTCTTGTCATGTTCGTAGCCAGCCTTGATTATTATATTATGAGCCAGGAGCAATAAACGTATAAGCAAAAGGATATAGTATAATTGTCCATGTAAGTGTAATTTTGATATATGGGAAAACCATTTGAGCTGCGGTCTGTACTGCTATCTAATTACACCAGCTGTGTAGTACATAATCTGAATGTATCATAGATATTCAAGATAGCTGTACTGGTACAGTTATTTCTATAATCCGTTAATATTATATTAATATACACTACAGCATGAATTGTTAGGATAAAATCAGTTCGAAATCACCACTTAAGTACTTGAGGTGTCGTTTAATATCATTTACTTAAAAATAATAATAATTTCTCTCATATTCAACCGATCGATCTTTTTGACAACGCAACACGACACCGCCGACCCAATTTCCGCCAGACCGTATATTTTCATTCACATATCTATTTATCATAATTTCTCACCAATAGTGATGTCATAAATATTTTAATCGTACTATAAAAGAGTCATGAACGAATGATTGGTATAATTTAAAAATTGCTTATAAAATAAAAAATTTTAAGACTCATCAAACGGTAAAGAGGTAATTTAAAACTTTCTAAGTTTTCATTAGCTATTAACACGGAATAATTTTTATATTAAAGTCATAGCTCTCTGGTTAGAAGTTAAACACCTTGTTAGTCAACAAACATATAGTTCACAATTAGGTTACTGCGACACACCAAAAGCAAATACATGGATCTGACACGCGAAATTGAACCTTAATCTTTTGAATGAACACTCACATGAACTGTTACGTAAATATTGTTCATTAAAGTCTTATTTGCTACACTAATACAATGAACAACGGTTAGGAATGTTTAGATATAAGTGACTGGATTTATATAAAATTACATTATTATTCTATAATTTGATTTTTGTCTATTTATATGAGAAAGATAAGGTATTTAGAGATGAGATGGACGTAAGTGGCTGACTTAGACCTATAATAAGTTGTTTAAGTAACTTATATAAGAATACACTTATACAAGTGTACGGGAGTACACGGGGTAGTGTATACTAGTAATCACCCTAAACTAAGGGTTGCTGTACAACACTAACTATATATGATTTTATTTATGTCACACATTATGAAAGTACGAGAGAAAGGTTACGAAAAACGACTGCAAAGACTGGAAAGTGAGGTCATCCAAATTTAGTTTGGTTCAGGGTTTGGTCTTTGGTGTTCGGCAATTATGCGAGAAATACGGACGTAGTAAAAAAAAGTTTCGTATTGTGTTCGTGAATCTCAGAATGGTGTACCAGTAATACGTAGCCGGTGAGAGAAAAGGGTATATTAAGTAAGAGTTGATTCGTGCTAAGGGAGGTAGATCTACACAGGTCAGAACGACTTCCGGAAACAATGAGATAGTTTTAGTGTCTCAGTGGGGTCGGTTTTAGATACAGCCCTGTTCCTGTTTCATTGATGCGGTAAAAGAAGAAACTTGATGTATGCTTTTTGCTGTCTTTATTTTTCCGGTTGGCGAGAATAGTTTTGAGAACCAGAGCACAGTGAAAAAGTTCTATTAAAATTTGAGAATCAAGAGAAACTTAAAAAAAACAGTAATACAAGCTACAGTGTTTATGGATCGGAATGCTAGGCAAATGGATTAAATGAAAGACAAGTGGATAAATGAAAAAGTAATGGATAAAGTAGGAAATGAGTACTTAGGAGGTAGTTTGTGAGTAGCACCAGTATCAAAGATAGTCATCGTTGTTTGTGCTATAGTCACGTAATTTTTATGAATGTGGATGAGCATAAGAGATGAGGGTGGCCAAAGAAGACGTGGATAGATTGCTTGAAAAATGATATGGCGATGAACCCTTCACTCAGATAACGAAATTTACATATTGCGCCAACCTAAATAATTGGAATAATGGTAGACGGATAATATTAATATTATTTACTACTTTATAGTATTGTATACAGGTTGAATAAAAAAATATTGGTTATATTTTAGTAAAAGAATACGTAATTTATTTTATTAATGAAGTAAATCTCAAAAAACCAATCAATAAAATAGACTGGATTTCACCAAAAAAGACAAAAAAACGAAAAAGCAAACAAAACATCTCTTCCATTCGTGGAGCATCGATTTCTCTACCAGGCATCACTAATTAATTCACTACGGAGCACTTAGAATTAAATTAGAAGGTGAAATCTTCAGCCTTAAATTATGCAATCGCTTATAATTAAGGAACCAGCAACCCATTGTCCTCTTATTAGAACCTTTGTCTGGTTATAATACTGTCTAGATCTAATTACATTACAGGCTTTCTGATATTTGAGGTTGTAAAGAAAATCAAAGCCTTCAATATTTTAATTATATATTTTACACGGAAGTTAGATAGATTTGTATTTATACAGATATTTATAAATTTAATTCGTAATCACATAAATTTAAAATAAGTATTACCTTTTGGTCTGTTGGTCTAGTGGTTAATAGCCAAAACTGTTGAGCCAAAGGTCGCAGGCTCGATTTCAACATTAATCCTATAAAGCTGGAGTTGTTATTTTTCTAATAAATAAATGAATAACATATTTTACAAAATAAAGATAGGTATATATATAATCCTTAATCATTAGAAGTGAATACAAATTAATCTTAAAATAAAAATCTCGGTATAACATCAGTATTTTAAAGAAGATATATTTCTTAGAAATATGCAGAACTATGAAAATGAGTAAAAGATTTTGGAATGCATATGAATTGCTGCATTATGCTAATGGTAAGGCAAGTTTTCTTTTATTATATATCTTCTGATAACTTCAGGCCATTGTAAACATATCCTAATTTATATACAAATTCTAATTTAAAGTTTATACATCTAGTTATTTCTTGTATCTTTTTATTATTTATACATTTTATAATACATTCATTGGTCTTATAGTGTATATGAGACCGATATGTATGTGTGTGAGTTATTTTCACATACTACAAGACAGCGTTTGACTTACACTTAATTACTTATTGAAAATTATTTATTAATTTCTTATTTATCACACTTTATTGTACACAAAAAGGTAAGTATAAAACAAAAAGAACAAATTAGTGGAAAAATCAAAATCATTTGGTACAATGGCGACCTTATCACTAAGAGTGATCTCTTACAGTCAACCCACGAGTAAAAGGACAATTTTATTATATTAGGCAGTAGTTAGTGCATAAAATAATTAAACAAAACATATTACTTACATACATATTACGTTGATAACTTGTACAATATTGCATACACATGCATACTAACATATACATATATTAAATATATATTATTAAATATACACTAATAAATATTTTATATGCTATTACAAACCATACTATACATATTACTGCTATATGATATATAAATATAAGACAAATTACAAACCTAACAAGTGATTTTTAAGGTGACTTTTAAAGCTATTAATGGACTTAGAGTTTCTAATCTCGAATGGAAGAGCATTCTATAACTGAATTAACAGGAAAAGAATCGCTGTAACACAGCGTATAACTTAAAGGTATCTCAAGCAAGTTATCATTTTGGGAGCGAAGTAGAGATTGATAAACATTGTAAAACAAGAGTTGGCGCCAAGAAAAGAAAAACGTCCTTCCAGATATGAAGAGGTTTTAGGATGGAAAATAATTTTACAAAGAAGAGTGAGAGAATAAAAATTGCTGCGATGTTGTATCTTAAGCCATTTGAGCTGCAGGCGGTGGTTCGTTATGTGGTCATACTTTCTTAACCCAAATATAAATCTTATGCATACGTTTTGCAGTCTTTTCAATTTGTTCAATAGTATCTGTGTTAAATCTAAGTAGCATGTATCTGCATAATCAAGAACTAGGGGTAGGAGTGTTTGAGCTAGGGTTATTTATATTTTTTTCACCTATAGTACCAAAGATCTTACTGCTCAATTCAGAAATGTGAGGAGCCCAGGTTAAGTTGTTATCCATAGTTATACCTAAGTTCCTCACCGAACCGCTGAACTGCAATGCCATACCATCAAATAAAACAGAGAAAGGAAGAGTGTAGTTTAATTTTGAAAGCTGATGGTGTTTGCCAAAAATCGAGAAGTGTAACTTGCATGGATTTATAGACCAACTGTATGACTTACACCAATCTTTAATACCTTGTAGGTTGGTAATAAGATGAACTATAGCTAGGGAAATATCAATGACAGTCGTTGTTATATAATTCTGCAAGTCATCAGCATAAAGATGAAAGGGTGAAGTGAGAAGTTTAGTAATATAATTTATAAAAATAGAGAAGAGTAAGGGTGAGATAATACCTCCTTGTGGAACACCGGCTCTGACACTGCAACATGTAGACAATTTATTATCAAGCTGTATGCGTTGTTCATGGTTATGCAGATTCAGATGCCAAACCATTCCACAACGTTAGAGCCAATATTAAGGTATTTTAAAGTTGCTAAAAGAATATCGATATCCACCATATTAAAAGCGTTGGAGAAGTCTAAGAGAGCCATAACAGTAATCTGCTGATTGTCAATACCTGATCTAATATTGTCGCACATTTTTGATTATAAGCTTTATTATTAATTGCGTTACTTATTATTACATTTGATTTAAATAAATATTATTTACAAGTTAGTAAAAACATGTACAGCAAATATCGTACATTCTCTCGTTTTTTAATTATAATTGTAATACCTAGTGGAAAATGTTAAAGAACATTTTTATTCTCTTTTTACTACCAATTATTTTAACTACATACATTTAATACAATTCTGTAACAAAATAACTAGTAACTAATAGATAGACGATACTGATTTTTATTTGTTAGTTTGTATACAAATTATATACAATATATTTGTAAATAGTTACAAAAATGTAAGTCTAAAGTTTTTGATAATATCTACATACATTTATATAAATATTAAGCTTATTAATTTGTTAAATATTTAATATCGAATGAAAAATACAAACAAAAACCGCTATCGGCCGGAACTTGAACCCGCGAGCTCTGGGAAACAATCCCGTCATTCTACCAATTGAGCGATACGGTAACTTAATTGGTAGGACGAAGTCCCAAGGACCTGACCGGGTCTAGTTTTCATTATATATTATTTGTTTTCTTTTTTTTTTTGATATAATATTTTATACAAAGATAAAAAGACTACTACTGATAGCGAGACCACAAATTATAGTAAATAGCTGATCTATTATATGTATCCACAAATAAACAAAAGAAGCACACTGTCTTTTGTAGAGTAAAATATATATATACTCTGTAAATTCTATTAAATACATTAAGATAAACTCCTAGAACTTATCAGTATTAAGATCCAAATCCTTTGTTGGTCAAGTCTTTAATTTCTTTGAAGTTTCTCTCGGTATTTTATTTTACTTAGTTTTATATTTATCACGAGGGCACTCTGTTTACGGCAGAGGGCGCTGTCAAGACTTTTTTTCACTAATCACTGGATGCACGTTCTGAAATTGGGTCACAATGGCCGAGGTCACGCTATCGGACCGCACTCTATCGTCCGGACGAGACAAGCTTTTTTTAAGGAACTTGAACTTAAGTTTTATTTTTATTTCTTTCTTAAAAGATAGATTTTTTGTAGATTATCCTATTGCAGATATCCTAATGTGTTTAAATGTGTGCCTGTTAATTTTTATATTCTCGTTTTTGAATGTAACATAATTAGAAATCTAAAACCCCGTGCGCTAGAAATAAGGCATTTATAATAAACACTATTATTTTTAGGAAAGTTTAAAAGAAAATAGTGTAAGCGCTATGAAGAGCGCTCGTCCATCCTTTTCAAGAATCTTCACAAAAACCGAATATAGTATTATATTTTAAAATCAATCATTTTATATAAAAAATCAATACACATTTCTGGTTTGCATGTAGCAAGTCAAAACCTTTCATACACTATGTAATTTCCTTCAAACAATATCCGACACTGGCGTGCTCTAGTATGTCGCTTGTTGGCTAAAATTGAAAATTTAATTTCTTTTGTCGGTTGCTGAACATGCCTAAATGTTACGCGGATATTCCTGCAGTTCATAGAACTCGATAACGAATATCAGACACAATCCTGGTTTCGTCGTTAGTAAAATGTTTTATTAAAAGTATTAATTTCATAATTACCACCTACTTTTCACCGCTGTCAACTTTCAAAAAATGCCCAATTTCAAACAAGATGAATTGTAACTCAATTATTTTATGTGTCTACGTTAGATTGATTTTTATATGTAAAATATATTATACTTTATTGGCTACTATTTCCATCCATTATTAAAATATTTATCTATAAAATAAAATGGAAATTTATCTGAAAAAAGTTTTGCAATTATGTAATAAAGAGCAAAACTGTCAAGTAAGTTTCTCTAACTATTAGGCCACACATTAAAGATTGCTTTGTTAAAAGCTGAACATTTTTGTTGTTTCTCGTTAAGACCTCATAAGGACGTGAATTAATTATGTACCTTCCTTTCATAGCTTACTCTTTGTTTTAGTTGATTTAATTACTACTCTTTGAGGCTTAAGTTCTTACTATTCAAAGGCTAGGCAAAAACTGAATGAATAATATGACAGTAACTATAGGATAACATCGAGATAAAATTGGTGTAGTTCAATTGGTGAGGTTGAATTAAAACAAATTAATAGTAGACACCTTTACGTTACTGAATTTAATGCACTTTATTGCGACTGAAACATGTAAAACATATTCTATTAAGAACACAACACAACAGCAAGGAACACAACACACAACACAACAGGAACACAACTCCTAAATTAATTAGTAGTTACCAAAGAGCATTTTATAGTTTATAAAGGCAATAGACAAACAACTGTACCTACAGTTGTAATCGTGCTTACAACATACTTACAACTATATTATGAATAGGTCAAATATTACAGCTAAAATGAGAAATACAATCATCAATATCCTAAACCATTGCTAATGTAGTCCATTAAGTGATTGGACAATTCCGGTCAGTACTGCTGTATGAAACAGAAAGCAGAAGCTGAAAATTCCAGGTGACAGCTGCTTCATACACTGAATATTGTCACATACTAGCCTATAACTATGGCTTCCATTTGAGAGGATTTATAAGAAATAATCTTCTACTCGGCTTTGATAAGATCAGTTATGTAACGAAATGCGTAGATCTATTGGTTTTTAATAACGAAGTTCATATGCTTATAATGGACATGTGAATTCGTTGTTTAATTGAATGCATAATAACACCAGCTCACATCCCTTTGTTGTAATTTATTATCTGTTGGAATCCCTCTAATGCGGTGACCGGAACAGAAGCCAAAGCAGCTAGGATAAACTAAAACGAGGAGTGCGGGCACGTCCTGACCACCATTCTCTGAACCCTCTAAGATGTCGTAATGGCGGGTGAGATAACATTTCTCATGAAAGCGGTGACAACTGGATTAAGTTCATGAAAGACCGCATGAAAACATTTGTCACGGCAAGTACATATTAAGCTTTAAATTATTTCAAACATCTTTTATATTATTTGTTTTGATATAAAAATAATCAGAATAAATTAAAACTAAAATTAGTAGTAATTAGATGGTTATGATATATTTGACATTGATATTTTTAACCATTTATTAAAATATAATAGTAGGTATTTCTATTCTACTACTCGTTTATCTTATATTTCTTTAAGAAGAAACTCTCAAATTCTCAAACTAAAAATTACAGTTATTAATATTTTATATTAATTCATATAAAAAATATATAATATTGTCTTATTTCGCTTAAAAAACTTACTCTCTAATATTTGTGTAGCACAATATTCTAGTTTCCGAGATTGTCAACTGTAATTGAAAATGTTACCCGGAGAAAAGCGAATATTGCCTGCGTATTGTCACCTCCCACCATCTCAAATAACAACTCAATAAACGTAATATTAAAAAAATATATACAAACAATACTTCAAGAAACATTACGACATTTCTATTTGTATTAGATTAAATAATTCGTAGCTTCCAACATTTTTATCAAATATTGAAAAGAAACAAATCTAGACAAAAGCCGTGTACGGAGGAATTTAGAGAGATTTATAATTTTATATAAATATATGAAGACAAATTATGCAGGCAGGAATTCGAACTCATAACCTCTGAGCCTATCAACTAAGCTACGGTGTAGGAACGCGCTTCAATGAATTTAACATAATATATGAGTTATTATCAGAACGGTAATTCTATCAAAAATGTCAGTGACCAAAATGCTTCAACTGACTATATATTTCGTTGTTACCCTTTGAAGCGGTAATGTAATATGGAACATCGTTCAAAATAAACAGTCAATTTTGTATGAATATCGAGGTCATACAGATTTTAACGTTCTTTTTACAATTTCCTTGCAAATGTCATTGGACTATTAAAACTACAACCAAGAAATGTTACATTTAAAAGTGACAAGGTAACATAACCAACAAAATTATATTCGCACAAAATGATATCAGATTAAGTATTTTTATATTAGAATAAGTTGCTTTGGGATTTATCATATGTATTTATATAAAATAGAGCTTATCAAAGTTCAGTATACTTTCAATGTCTATCCGATTGTGGTGATAATTAATGGGAAATAAATGACTTTACCTAGCAGCATGCGTAATGTTACAAATCTGACATCATCAGAATGTCCATGTTAGTATTGACTCATGATTTAAATTAAAATAAGTACCTTAATACTACAACTTATCATTTGATCTTATTTTATGTTTTCTTATTTATTAACTTATATCATCGACGTATATATCAGTATAAAATTATTAGCTTCAAATGTTTCTAATTATTTTGTAGATACAGATATATATACTCTTAGAGAATTTATTCTATTAGGCTATATGACGTAGTAAAAAAGCATATGAAAATAATTACATCATCCCTCTTTGTACGCTCACAGGAAATAAATGATTTACAGAAAATCGATATAAAAGATGATAAACCGATATAGAGAAGGATATTGCATTTGTATCCAGCCGGTCTTAATCTAATGATGTTTCCGCTTATTCCGTTTAACGGTAAAGGAGGATTGAATAAAGGAAATGACATAAGCCTCACGATAAGAGATTCCCAAGCAGATGGCGACACTAGCGCCACTACCTACGTATGTGTATTATTGAATGTTATCGAGCGTGTTATGCAAATAATGCAAAAAAAAATATGACTCGAATATCAAGAAGATTATTGACAATAAGGTAGGTATATTTTGACTCTAAATATACTCATAAATCACATACTGGTTAGTCAACAAGTAAACAAAGTCATAACTCAGACAGTATTTCTGCAATAACAATATTAAAATAACAAGTAAATTTAAAATATCAAATGATCAGGCTCTACAATTACATTAATGCCGCGAATACTCAATTATTTAAAAAGACACAAAGAGAAAAAAGTAAAAAAAAATTAAACAGAATAATTTGAAAGCGTATACCTTTTAATTAAAATTTGTTGACGGAGTACACTTCCTCATACTTGATGGAGTTTTAACATAAAAATAACAAAGACTACACGTTGACGGTGATCAGACCGAACCGGTCTAGTCTAGTCGGTGATGAGACCGTGCGATGTCGTTATAGTTTGTGATGAGACTGCTGGTGTTGTAACCGGTTGATGAACAACAATTATTTTTTTACAAAAATACAGTCAGATTATTAATATATTATTTTTATAATTAAACTTTCGTGAACCATGATGATTACTAAATATCTATTTAAATATTATTTTTAAATGTGTAAAATAAATTAAACAATAATATTATAAAATTTTCGACTTAATTAAGAAATCATCCGTTAATTAATTATCCATCAAACCATATATAGTGGAACAATGTTGCCGCGAGCAAAATAACATCATGTTTAAAATATAACAACAGTTTATGGGAGAATGGTTTTTCTAATTACTTATTTTGCTCTTAATCGATGCCCTAAAAATACCCATGCTATTCTGATACATATAATATGTACAAGGGAAAATAGTTCTAAAATACCAATACGTGGTCGACAGCCAAATGTTAACGAATACGGAAGCAGGTGTAAGGTTGAAAATTGCTTGCACAAAATTGGTTTAGGCATTTGTTGACTGAATCGAATTGATCTCTAACACTTGAGTAAGCAGAGCAAGTTTGTTTGTCACAGACCGACAAATGGGCTTCGAGTTAAGGGTAGTTTACACAACATGTAATAATGTGACATAAAAACATACACGTTTTTATGTTCTTTTATACTTATTGGTTTCTTATTGTCTAACAAATTGTTATCATATATGGAAATTGAAATTTATAAGAAAATCATTTTCTTTTCTCTTCAAATTATAAAATTAAAAAACGAGTTATGTAGCTTGACTTAATATTTATAGTAAATAACAATTCAGTGACCTATATCTCTCAGTAATATAATAATCATCTGCTTAGATATGTCTACCCCTCCTACGCTCGCCCTTATAAACGTAGGCACCTAGTGACCTTAGTCTAGCCATAAGATCTCCGCTTTCATAAACCCACTAATTTTATTACACCCCGAGTTATGGGGCATACTGAATAATAGGGGGACAATAAATTATAGGATCTGTGTAGGCGGAACCCACACTCCGATTATTTAAATCTGACTATTAATTTAATATAATCAATCTTTTTTCTTTAAAAAAAAAAAATAATTAAAAAAAAAATAATAATAATAATACACATGAGTCAACGTAAAAGATATCACTTAAGCTTAATTTAAATTCTCTCTTACTTAACATTTAACTTTACCGTCTTGAGCTACGAACAGGAGCTTACCGTGCCCTCTCGTCTGTCGGATGGATCATACACATATATTATGCATTGGCCGTCTGTGTGTCGTAACAAGATACAATTAATTATAAAAGCTACACTGTTTAAATTATTAAACAGCTTTGGAGAACAATTGACTTCCGTTACATACATTATTATTGTTTACTTACTAGTGTTTCAGTTCACAATGATACATTTGACATTTATGTCGTACTTATAATATCATTCGTTTTGTGAAGTCAAATTCTGCTATCTCAAATGGAATTCACAATTTTAATAGTAATACAATTCAATAAAATGTTCTAGCTGTAATAACAATCAAGTTTTTCAGACCATTTCCGGTGAAAGTTAGCGCTACGCCAATATAAAACTTACCGACGCAGATATGAAACATAAAGTAGAAGGCAAACACTCAACTCAATATTAGTATGTGTTTGTTTGATAACCGCTTCCATTCAACAGTTTTTAAATCTCTATATTACTTTAACGAGATTTTGCATATCTCTTCATAGTTATAAAATAAAATGTAAAAGTAATATTACTATACTAAAAATAAATAAAACCATATTATTCTGAACATTAACTTATAAAATTAAAAGGTTTTATGAATTGCAGTAAAAAGTTTTATAGAATAATTCAAGTATAGAAGTCTGAAGATGTATGAATTATAAATTTTTGGCTATCTTTATCTGTGGAATGAGTGTAAAAATATTCCACAGATAAAGATAGCCAAATATAAGAAGTAAAATTCGATCGTGAACTCGTCTCCTCGCAGCATCGTTACAATGGTAACTAGTTAATCAATATGATTCAGCTGAATTTCCCTTGAGCATTTCCCAGCTTACTCTTACGTTTGTAAAAAGTTTTGTATGAAAAATAAAATTACCTATATTTTTGTTTCGTTACGTAAAAAGTAAATACTACCTGTATTTATCGAAGGAAAATATTTACACTTCCATATCATTTTGTATTTGCCAGATTAATTAATATTTAATATTATATATAAGGTACTTAAAGTTAATGTTGTATGTATTCTTCAAAGCCAGCTTAAGTTGAATGTATAAACGGTATAACAACCCTCAGCCCGTATTCGGATAAATTACGTAGCATCTGGGTGTCCGTGGGTGTATAGAGGGCACGACTTAACAACATGACTGATGTACATCCTGACACACAATATATTACTTATTATAACTTAAATTATGTAACGTTATTCACAAGTTATAATAATAATTATTATTTTATTATAAGGCTAGTTACTCGTCATATACTAATGAATATTAAAGCATGACAGCTGTCAAATTTAACATTGACATTTTTTTTTTAATTTTTCGCACTAATTCTAATTTTAGGATTTTTCTTGTAGATTTTTTAAAAATGTATTTAATACAAATCTCTCATACATGTCAATTGATATTTATATATAGATAACGACTTAAATTTCATACAAAACATTTTTCTTTTAATTTTAAAATAAAACAAGCACAATAATGACTTCAATATTGGGGTTACAGCAACCTGTGGGAGGATATTTGGGCAATGATTGCATCACGGGGACCCGACACGTGGGCGTGTAGTTGAAGAGCTGCCATGTACAGTTAATAGAATTGTGTTATTTAACATAAATACATTATTTTGGATAGTAGACCTACGATATATTATACAAAATTTTCTACAAATGTATATATAACTATTTTTTAATACCTTGATATAGGACAGAGGAAGACACCCTGAAACTAATTTCAGGTATGAAGTCAGATGTCAAGGAAATCACTTTATGTGTGCTTTTGTTGAATTTTATGTGTTTATAACTATATATATTTTTAATAAACATAATAAAAATGACAATGTCAAAAACTTACAAAATATAATAATTGCAGATGATTTCAGTCAGCTCTTAGACTATATTTTAACTGAAATTCTCTGTCCCGATTTTAATTAAATTCCTCTATCCCTGCCATTATGACGCGTACCTATTTTACAGTTTTACGATCACTCTTTTATACTGACCTTTTGTTTGTGGTTGAAAAAAAATGTGAATTTAAACTGGCAATACGAAGTGGTCTAAAAAATAATTTTAATTATATATTATTTATTATTCAAAAATTAATTCTTGTTTTTTTTTTTATTAATTTCTACTTTTATTCACGGACACGTCGCCCGTGCACTTTTTGCATTTAGTCTGTATTTGGCAGATTAATCGTTGAATTTTGAGATAACATGCTCAAAAAGAAGTCTATTAGTACAGGTATTTTAAAAACTATATTAGTAAGGTAAGTCCTTTGCACAGCAATTACATATACATATATAAATATAATATATACATTTCTTTTTTTAATGCTAAATTATAAAACAGGATTTTTGAAACGTTTTCAATATATTCGTAACGTAGCCGTTAGAAAATTCGGTCCTCTATATTAAGTCGTCTGTACGTCATGTCATAACAGAGTTACTATGACAGTTAACAGTATGAAATACATCTATATCGATGAAAAGATACGCAGAATTGGAGGTACATTTTTGAAGAATGCTATATTTTGTGAGGTCTTTCAAAAATTGATATTTGGTGTAATTTTACATAAATATTCGTAAATTAAGTGTATTTAGTGTAGGTACTTATTTAACTTATTATTGAAATTGATTAACATTTTTTTTAATCCTATTTTTATATTTAAACTTTCGTGAACCATGATGATTATTAAACATACATTTACTCGGCTATGTTCACATAATTTTGATCTTAATATAAAGAAACTAGTTGAGCAAAATTCCGATTAAATTACGTGAATATAGCAGGCTAAATATTTATTAATCAAGAATCCTGTGAATGAATATTGCTCAAACATCATACAATCAAAGATTTTGGTCTAGTCTATGTTATGTCCAACATTACTTACCAGTAATGTACATCCAATATCAGTATTGACTAAAACAATATGGCCTCGTAAATTTCTCGGCCATAAATGGTTTGAAGTTAACGAGAAACGAGCTAGAGATTGATAAAGCAAGAAAGACTTATTTTACGACACTAAAATTACTTACCCAAGATAAGAATAGTATGGAATAATTTACAGAAAGACTGAAAAAATCATGAATGTACTAATATACGGCTACATAAAATGAAACCCCACATATTTATGTGTGTTTGTGCGTTTTGTGTGTGTGTGTGTGTGTGTGTGTGTGTGTGTGTGTGTGTGTGTGTGCGTGTGTATGTTTGTATTTTTATATGTGAATCGAGTTTCACGACATCCACGTTGCTGATGCAAATCGTGTCCATAGGGGAATTTATATTGGTTTCATTCTCAATAACAGCCGTGTCGCATTGGAAAATTGGATACGGAATGGAAAGGTTCCTAAAATACTTAAACTTGTACCTGTTCGGATAAATATATATTTAAACAATAGTATTTGTTACATAATATCATTTTATCCATTGCGGCACTTTTGATAACTCGTAATTATAGGACAGGAATGGACTTACAATTTATGAAAATATATATATTTTTTAATTTTTTCTTATGTTGAATTATTCATTCAAATCGTGTGTGAAGGCATGGCCTATTTTAAAAGATCAAGTAGTAGTTCCTTGTAGCTAATTAACTTAATATCATTTAATATATCTAAAACATATAGTGTTATATAAAACGACATTAACTTCTTTATAATACTGCATTCATTATATTATAAACAGCGCTACTATTGTAGCAACATGGATTTAATGCAAGATATCAATCAAATAAAACGGTTTGGTAAATTTAAACAAATAATATCTATACATTAATTATTTTTTCACTTTTCTATGAATTCGATTATTTTTATGCTTATTTGTTTTGAAGAAAACATTGTACAAAAAATTACGTTTACTTAATTAATTTACAATTAAATTTATTTACGCACTTAATGCTAAAGCATTTTTTAGCAGTCAACCAACACAGCTAACCGAAAAATAAAATATGTTAATAATTGTATGATAAAATAAACTATAATGTTTTGATGAATAATAATACATACATAACGATAAAAAAAACTAGATTAATAAATTAAGAAAAAATACACCCAAAACTTGAACAGTTGAAAATAATAACAGTTTAGAACAAAAAAATATATAATGATCTCTCGTAAAGACATATATTTTTTAAGATAAAAAAGATATATTCTGATGCGTCTTTTAAATACTTACCTATTATGATAACTTTGAGATATCAGTAAAATGTAATATGTATTATAAATTCAGTCATACATAACGTTTAAGTTGAGTTACCGGATGTTGGCTAGCACTGGGTCCACGAGGACTGTTTTGATCGTTACACGTTTTGAACATCAATTCAGAACTCCTGAATCAGAACTCCTAAGAGACAACATTTTGCAAGCAAATTTTGTTTTGTAAGGTATTCAGTTTTTACCCTTTAGACAAAATTTACAAATACAATTACATATAGGATTTTACAATTACATATAGGATTTTAATACAAACTTTTCAATCTATAACATTAGTATATTATAATTTACGCCAGAAATAATAACGGTATCTCACTTCTTCAATATCACACATTGCTCTCAATCGGTTAATTCGTCAAAGTAACCAAGGTTTATGCGATTTTGTATTCTAATACCTGTGATATATAATTCAATTTTGAACTTCACGAGATTTATACGCTAGAACCGATATTTCACTTAAATCCTTAATAAATTCAATCTAACGGAGTTAATATGAGTAATAATATTAATACATCTTGATTGCAAAATACTATTAAATAAATATTAAAGCTAAAAGCTAAAATTTGTTAAAAATTTCCGTCTGTATATTATATAAAAACACTCTAGACAATGTCTTAATATCTTCGAATATAACTGGCTTATAAACTTTTCTTTTAATATTCAATATTAAACTGTTTAAAAATACCATACTATAGCAGTTGTATAGATAATTCATAAATAACCACAGAGTATTCATGCTTGCAGATCGCTAAAAGCTTTCCCATCCTCATTTAATCTGTGGCATTATATCATGGCAACAAGAATATCTTTACAAACATATGAATATTAAAACGGTTTGTATAAACAATTGCTGCTATGTAATAATCAATAAAGACAGTTTATAATAGAAGAGATTCCAATACACTAGTACTGAGATTAACCAGATTACTACAGTGATACATTGGAATCTATAACCGAATCAAAATTATAATATTCAATTCATAAGATTACCGGCTAGAACTGAACCCTGGATATTAATTTGGCGGTAACCGCTTATGTTAAATTCATTATTATGTTCATACAACATTACAATGAATATGTGACCATTACGAATATCCCACAAAAACCCCAACTTAACAAACGACTTACCATAATTTCATTGTATTCAATGGGACATGCGCAGATTATCATAATGGTAAAAGAATGGTCACATCAACGCATGGGACTAAATGGTTGAATAATTTGCATAATCTGTACCATGAATGTTGCCATATTTTATTCTGGATTTTGAAATCAATTCTGTCTACTCCAAGGAATATTTTATTAAGAGACAATATAATAATATTGAGTGAGAACTAAATATAAACTGATATTTTTTAAGGTCACAATAAAAATCAATTACTACCTAAGCAAGCGAACTCCTTGCTAAAAATAATTAACTATTTCTAGCTGCGTGTTGGAATACTTTTAGTCTTTGACTTCTAAATAAAAAATAAAGAAACAACTAGGCTTATGTTATATTGTAAAAATAATCACCGCGCCTCAAAATGGACTCTGGCGCTAAAAGAATAAAGAAAAAAAAACTATATATAATGCAGACCTATAAGTATAAGTCTCTGGCAAATAATAAAGGAGGCAAGAAAATAGACCGATACTTATCTTTGTCTAATTACACATGCAAGAAAGAAAGACAGATAGTTAGCCTGATTTCCTTTCTCTTTTTTTCAATGGACACATTTTAGGTTGGCGTCTCTCTTTATAATAACTCTATGAAAATATCAATATGACAGAAGTTGAATGTTATCAGTAAAGAACTATTACATCTTTAAGGTTTTAATAACTACATATAAAAACATATTCTTATGATAGCACCCATTATGAAATATTAATTATATTTAGTATGCGCGACACGAGATAATTGGAGGACAAACTATAACTTTCATTTGCGTAGAATGCACCTCATGAATATAAATATGTAAGGAAAATTAATAATATCTTATAACTGCTAGAAAATCAGAAAGTTTTAGTACATACTTTTTTAATTATCGTGTATGGAATATTACAAATCTACAATTTTATTAACATTAACAATACAGTAAATATTTTTTGGTATACATAAAAAATCGTAAATAGTATAAGTATAAATCGTATTAGAATATTACATTTTTGAAAATATCTTTAAGCATGTATAGCCATGTTAAGCTTATCGAAATTTTAAATAAATCTAGAATGAAAAAACGAACATAGAAGGTCGCGGGTTCAAATCCCTGTCCGTATAGGTTTATTTTTCATTCTATATTTATTTTAAATTTAGAATATCACATTATAAATAATATCGTCAGTCAAAGAGGAATGTCTGTTATCTGTCCAATGCACTATTCCTATGAGACATTACCCTTCAAAACCTTCAAATTGAGTAATAATTTAAAAACCGTAGCTAGAACACAAAGAAACCAATTTTCTTTACAATACTTTTACGAGAGGTATTTTTCATCTACCTTTTGAAATGATGACTAAAAATCGATTATCCTGAAACAATTGAGAGACGTCTTTTCAAAAAATGTAATTTTTAAAATTCGAACAGATATTTCGGATCTCTAAAAAATGAATAACTAAACAATTATTCGCTTAATCAGATTGTTATTATTTTCCATTAATAACAAAACGGTCCGGAAATATAGTTATTATATTTTCTTAAAATATAAAGTTTCTTTGTAATGAGGTGTTCTATAATTTCCCAACAGATAAAGCGTTCAATATACTGTATCGCTATTTATTCCTCGCTAGAAATATACTAGGTTCAGGGTTGTCAGTTAAAAAAGATTATACCTTCGTTAGGGATGGGAATAATTTTATGTAATACAATTCTATAACGAAATTGTACTATCTTTAATAGCTTTTCTGATATTTGTGAGTTACTCGAAAATCTATTACGTATAATAATATTAAAAGGATAAATACAAACTCATTATTAGAACAAAGATTCAATAAATATTTTGCTACAACATAAATATGGAAATAATATAATATTAAATGTGATAAAAAGCACATACATCCCTGGGTCGCTATATATAACCCGACCTATCACAGTACATTACTCCAGTAAGTGGGACAGGTTAGATTAAGTCTACGTAAGCCGTGTATTTTTAAATTGAGAGGGTGCTCAGCCCTCTTAAATATGGGTGATTACATTTTGTATTCCACGTCATATTTAGGTTGTAGCTGTCAGAAAGCCACATTTTGGAGGGAATTTTGGTGTAGTGTAGCCTGCTCTGCTGTAAAATTCGAGTCATAACTAAAAGTCAAAAGAATTTGCATAATAAATGCGACCCTTTTCTTAACTTTATTTGTCTGTCTTGTTCAAATGTCGGTAGAGAGTGTAGAGAGTTTCGAACCTATTTCTGATATTTCATTGGATATAAATTTGAGGAAGGAAACAAAAGCTGCTTTCCAGAATTCTCAGGGCCCAATTGGCTCTAATTCGATTCGATATTTGTATTTAATTGCTCTTGATAATGAGTTAACTCAAAGACTAATCAAAGAATTAATACTCGAATAAATTTAAACCACTTCGTAAAATCTCGTCTTTATTATCAGATCTCAGTTATCTAGTTACGAGCATTGCATTAAAAGTTATAAATTTTATTACACACACACACATACATCATAACTGCTGCATGAATTATTTTATTGTGTCGTTAACATTTGTTTTTTTTATAACTCCTAAAGGGTTATAAGGATTCTATCAGATAGTTATACATTCAAATCCTATTAGCTTACAAATACTGTGACTAATTTTGGTAATTATTATAAACACTAACCGACGATATGTTACGACATAAAGCACAATATGTAATTATTTTTGCTACACAATAATTATGAATAGAGTCAATTATCCTTAACATCTTTGAAATTTAACTATCAATACATAATTTAACTACAATATAAAAGTCGGATCATAATTGCTATTACAATAACAAAACACACTTAAATAAAATTACATTTTTACTTGCAACCATTTTTCCAATGTAGAAATTCATTGCATTTTTTCAATTATTTTCAATAATTTTCTTCATTTTTCATTAATTTTCAATAATTTTGTTATATTAAAATGGATTGGTGTAAAATACTTAAAGTAATTAAGACAATTTCATGCAATTTTTGAAACCCACCAACCGCTGGTTATTACTTGAATGCTTCTGTACCAGGCTATTAAACGGTACAAAGAAAACTCTTTTATTTGTAATAGAAAAGTTCCTGGACGTCCACATAGTATTCGTACAAAAAAGGTGATCAGAGCAGTAAAAGAAAGAATTCGAAGAAATCCTTTCCGAGAGGAAAAGATTTTATCTCTGATTATTATCTAAGTGATAATTTTAATACAAATAGGGTGGTAAATTTTATCAACTACTTGAAAGAGTAAAGGGAGGTCACAGAAAAAAATATTTACTGATAAGTAGTTTTACTGTTTAGCAATGTTTGAAGAATGTCAGTACTTACACTCAAAGCTCTATAGAGTCAAATTCAGAAATTATTTATTCCATGAAAATAGGTTACATTTATTTGGACACTTCAAAATGAAACAAATATAATAAAAAAAAATAAAAAACAATTCTGGATTGTAATATAAAATGTCAGTTTGATTAATTGACCTCACTAGAAGATTAGTTGAGCTCACGAGAAGGAAGAAGGGGATTCCCAATTTGTCAGCAGAGTACATTGTAAACATCAACCTTCTTCAGTGCTGGTGGGGTGTTAACTATCAAGGAATGCCCAAGCCACATTTTTGGGACAGAAATCAAGATTCTGACAGATCGATAGCTGTAACGACACCATGTTCTTCAATTCATGTTCAAAAAAAGTGCCTTCTGGAATACAGATCACAAGTTCATAAAATACGATCCACCCCAGCCATGGTTGAAAACAATCGTTTTCGACTTAATCAGAGCTGAATATTTGCCATCATCTAGCTCCGATCTTAATTCAATGGATTAAGATTTATTGTCAGTTTTAGAGAGCTTGAGCAGTTTATTCCATGAATAAATGCCCTGATAATTTAAAGTTCTTAAAACAATATTTAAGATTGGAAGAGAAAATTGTCCCACGGGGAGAGTTTTTATTGATAACTGACCTCCTACTTGTTAAAAGATTGTATGAAACTGAATGGATATCAATGTAAATTATATTTTGATTGTAATTTTCCTTATAACAAGATTTCTAGAAGGTCTATTTTCTTCCATCTTCAGCCCACATGTTACGGACAATCTTATTTAAGTTCAGTTAATTGATAAAGAACTTACAAAGAATAGACAAAGTGAAAACAACACTTACTTCAATTAGAGAATTTTATACTTCTTAAAATTATAAATATAAACAATAAAAATCTTCATCTGCAAATTGCGATCACATTTTATAGTTATCAGACTTTACAAGGATTGACAAAAGAAGAACTTCTTAAGTTTTGCAAGAACAAACAATTATTATAACTTGGAGTATAAACACAAACTATAGACCATAGTAGAACAAAAATATTATTACTAACACACTGCTCCAACAATTACTTTATAAACACAAGAAAATTAACGTTTGAAAATATCTTTAAACATATATAGCCATGTTAAGCTTATTTAAATTTACAATGAAAAAATAACCGATATGGGCAGGGAGTCAAACCCGCGACCTCAAGGAAACCGTCCCGTCGCTCTATCAGTTGAGCTACTGTATCGCTACCCATCTCGGTGAATTAAACATTCTATAAAAGATTGTCTTTACCGGGAAAGTAGTTTATTTCAATTTACAAGTAAATAAATTTGCTACTGCAATTGTAAAAAGATTGTATTAAAAAAATGTTTCTAATGTACATTCAATTTAAAAAAGACTGACAACGTCAGCAACGTCTGATAACAGCCTTAATTACGAGTCCATGTTCAAAGCCAAGTAATAAAACATGGTTGAAAAAGTAATTCACTGTTTTATGAGAATGGGTGAATGTAATTAGTAATATCAAGGTGTTACAGATTCATGGAGCTGTAAAAAAGATACTTTTTTCAGCTCAATTTATTATCTTATCAGTTATTTTCCACTTCGTTACAAGTGTCATATTACGTTTTTTAATTAGGGTATTCTACATTAGCAAGGTGTTAATTAACTATTAACTATTATTCTTATAATTATGATTTGAATTCAAAATAAATATAGAACAAAAAATAAACCTACAGCGGCCCCTGTCCATATTGGTTTATTATTAACTAGGTAGCTCAATTGTTAGAGCGACGGGACTGTTTCCAAGAGGTCGCAGGACCGAATCCTTGCCCATGTCGGTTTATTTTGCATTCTATATTTATTTAAATTTAAACAAGCCTAACATGGCAAACAAACATAAATTCATGTTTATAGATATTTTCAAACAATTATGATTGGATTAGAGTTTATGAGACTTGTTGCTTTTTTGTGATTCATATTATATTTATTTGAATTATACATTAACAATCTACTCTGTTAAAATCAGTTACTATTTTTATAGGAAAGAAAAGATACACTAAATGCTAAATGAAGTAATTTACTAAAGTAAATGCTGAAGAAATAGAATGTTTATTAGAAATTAAAATCCCTAACAGGAAAATATATCTTATTTGATTATCATCAAGATTAATAATTGTATAACAAGCAAGTAAATTACGAGTAAAACTGTTGTATCAACACAACAGTCATATGTGGATATATATAGCCATAAGTCGCAGTAGAGTCGTAGTATACATATAGTCATAAGGCGTAGTAGAGTGAAAATATAATAAGGCTAGTTTATAACTAGGTTATCTAAGACTATCAAACATTAACAAATGTTTTTGTATTATTCAAATGTAATTTACATATTATACTGTTTCTATTACTTCATCATTCATATTACTTTTAGGTACTTATTTATATATTTGAACGTAATAAGAAGACTCAAAAAGTTTGTGATATACAACTATATAATGTCATCTAAAAGAGTAAATAGTGGGCAGTTATGTAGATTATTAAAAAACAAAATTTGAATGCAGAATGTAATCAATCTTCGTCACATCTGACATCTATAGAAGGTCTATTATTGTACTATATTTTAGTCAAACATTGCTCAGTAGCATTTATGGTTTTTGGCAAGAAATTGGTTATTCAGAAACTAATCAATAATGAAGGTCCACACATCAAGGAAGGCATTGTAGTTTCTTACCACTATTTTGTTTATAAATTCTGAAAAATCGTTTTTTTTTTGTCACAAAGAGTTTGTCATTTGTTACCTCAACTTGATTTTTTATTACGAATTGGATATAAATGCTAGCGTTAGCTTTTTTATTATTATAATAGAGATTATTTATCTGATATATACTAATGAAACGCCACATTAGAAGTAATATTATAAATATTTATTTATTTATTAATACTGCATTTTACAAGTTAAAAAACAATGGGCGGACTTAATACTTAAGTATTTTGTACGTGTCAACCAACACAGCTAACAGAAAATAAAACAATGAGGGTACCAATTAAAAAACAGAATAGAAAACACTTAAAACTAAGAATATCAATGGTGCTATAACAAAGTAAAGCTGAACTATAGGCAATATATAATAAATATATATATTTATTATATTATAAAATAAATATATACATAGTAATAAAATAAACTAAGTACATTATTGAAAAAGTAATTTAATTTAGGAAATTATATTTAAAGATCTAATTATATCTATTTTTTGTTATTATACTTTCTTATTCTTTTTTTACTAACTATTCTATGTCTAGAAACTTTATGATTCTATTATTTTTTTATTACTGGACAAAAACATGCAAGTTGTAAAGGGTCCTTGCTTTTTGAAACATAGTGTGTGAACGCCTTTACAAGTTCTGACTTTAGAAAACTTGCCATAGAAATGAGTATGTAATCCTGGCAATTAAAAATTCTTACTAAGACTTCTAGTGTAGACATTCATATAAGCCATGAAAGCATAACATCACTACAAACAACAAGTAGATATAATACTATAATGACATATTGTAACTAGTCTAGCCATAAATTCCGTTACTGGCTGTTTACATACATTTAAAAAAAAACATTAATTTAAATATTTGTTTTGAAAATGGAGTGGGGAACTAAAGAAAATAGGATTGTAGTAATTGCACTGTACAAAGTAGGTAAGGAGCCAGCCGACGTTTTTGATACCTTGAAAAAGCTAGGGATTATCCAAATATTAGTATATCGGACCATCCGAAAGTACGCTGAAACCATGTCTGTTGATGACTGTTAGAGATCCAGCTGGTTGCGGTCTATTCGAAACAATCAGGCCGTTAATGCCGTCAAACCCAGAATTCTTCAAATCCCATAAAGAAGCAGAAAATTCTTTCCAGAGAAATGAGAATCCTGCCGAGAACACATTCTCGGATTATCAAACAAGACTTATGTCTAGGGGCTTACATACCTAAAATGAGGCATACATAACTAAAACAAAAGAGAGTCGAAAGATCAAAATAGCTGTTACTTCGATACGCGGACGAAAAACACAGAAAAATTCTTTTTAGCGATAAAAAAACATGACAGTCGAGGAGCAAGAAACAAAATAATTGAGTAGAGAGGCTTCCGAGGCCGAAGTTCAGCGAGGACATCATCCAGCATAGTCATGGTTTGGAGGGGTGTCTTCTACCAAGGGGTCACGAAACTCTATTTTTGAAAGAATACATATTAGAAGCGGTGGCTAAACCTCTTAACAACAGTTTATTCAAAAACGAAGTGTGGACATTCCAACAGGATTCACCCCCGGGTCATAATGCGCGGACTACGTAAATTTGGCTTGAACCAAATGTTCCAGACTTCACAAGGGCTAATGATTGGCCTTCGGCTATTCCGGACTTAAGCACTTTGGACTACAAATTGTGGTCTGTCCTATCACATGGCCTGCCCCAAGCGTCACCCAAATATGCTCAAGAAGTCTTTGAAGGCAACAGTGACCAAGTTACGTATGGAAACCGTTCGTAAATCCATCGACGAATGGCCGGACCGTTTAAAAGCGTGCGTTAAAATGTGAACTTGTGACTTGAAAAATAAGGCTGGATTTTGAATAACTAGTTTAGTATGTTAAAATATCTTTTTTACTACATAGTCACATATACCTAAAACTTTTAAATAAAAAATTTTTTTTTTGAAATTATGGGATATTTTCTTTGTAACAGAACTTGTGTTCTTATGTGTGTACACCACACAATACAACAAAATAGATTTCGAAAAAGTCTTCGTCATCGAAGATAATTTATCCGATAAGAAGCCAAATTGTTATATAAAATATGTTTATAAACACAATAAGAAACTAAATTTAACTGCATCACCTTTATTTATAATAAATAGTCTATAATTAAAAATATATATATTTAAATTCATTTTTGTTAGCAACATATATAAATTCATTCCTTCATGCCACAAACAGAAATATTTTCAGAGAGTAAAAAGAACTACTAACAATCTTAAACAAATGATTGTATTTTTAATGTAAATTTTATTAATTTACAAGAAATATGCATGGTTTAAGCGAACTATTTTAAGTAAACTTTTCGAAGCACAAAAATTAAAATACATTAAAGTGTCTTTTTAACTACCTTATACTAACTACCTACTATAGTTAATATGTTCTAATAAAAATAGTATTCTGAATTACAGTATACAAAATAATATATTTTTTTAAGTACATTGTTTTCTTGTAGTTCTTTATTTTTTTTTACTTGTATTTATTTATTGTTTTTTAGTTAGATTTTTATAGAAACGTGTTTATATAATATTACATTGTCATCAGTCCAAATAGGTAAGCAAAAATCTATATAAATCCGAAAGTTCAAATTTGATCAAAGTCACTTTCCAAAATTTCGTTACAAGCGTACATACATACAAAGCTAATAAAAGCGTATTTATTAAAACATCCAGAATGAATAAACACAGCAAATATACATCTAGCAGTTATCGTACCTCCATTTCCTGTAGATAACATATCTATTTGAAATATAATAATCCTAAATTGAACTTAATTGCGCATTCAGTCATAAATCACATGGTATTATGGAACGCTAACTGCCCTAGTGAGTCGAAATAATCTACAGAATTATTTATAACATGGATCCAATTGTTCTGAAAACTTCATTATATTTGCTATTTTATGACATATGTGCTTTGTCAAACCATTTTAGTGCAACGTTAGATATGATCATTGTTTATATCAAAATCTGGATTATGAAGATCAGTAGCGGATTTAGGCTTAGGCCCGTGAGGCCCGGGCCTAGGGCGGCAAATTTTGAGGGGTGCCAAAATTTTTAAGATGACTAAAATTTAAAATCGATTGGGTTTTCTGTAAACTGCAAGACCAAATTTTAAAGTTTATTTTATTGCGCTCTTACTATCGAAACATAGTACCATTTTGAGGGTAGAATTTCTTTGTTAAAATAATTAATCAGGCAAGTCCTAAAAGTTGTTAAAAAAATAAAGATTTAATTTATACCTGAATTAGATTGCTTATTATTATTGTTATTATTTTAATTTTTTTATACACACACACGTATATGTACATATATGTATATATATATATATATATATATATATATATATATATATATATATATATATATATATATGTATATATACTGTTACAAAAGATAAAGGGCGCCATATCGTCTCGGGCCTAGGGCGTGCTCAAACCTAAATCCGCTACTGATGAAGATGTAACTTGTTTAGCTAAAAAAAACCTTTATTATTTATTAATATCACATTTGTAGTATTATATTTTTACCCCAGACCCAAGAAGAGGGGTGTTATAAGTGTAACGTGTTTAATGTGTGTTTTTTAAATTGAAAGCTACCGCTAAATAAAGGGAGAAATCAAAATGCAAGTTACGTTACCAAGCAAATAACGAAATACCATTATCGTGTAGTCCTCATTAGTTCCGAAAACTTTGTAAAATAGACACCACCGACAACGGTCCCTCGACGCAACTTCAATAAGTACATAATAATATTATTTTAATCTTTTTAAATCGAGGTTTTTTTAATTTTTATTTTAATATCTTATCTCTAACAAACCTTTTCATTTAGATCGAAATGTATGAAATATCTTTTTAATTGGATCATATATATCATATTCTTCTAATGAGGATTCTAAGCGAATCTTCTAAATATATATATTTTATGTATGAATGTTGGTCAGGACTCTCATTTCTCTGATACCTGCAACTAGATTACAATTATTCTTTATTGATATATTCTTAGAGTGATAATATCTTTGATCTAAACCAGTTGAATAGTTATATTAAATATTTATTTGAAGTTGGTATATATAGGTATGTATATAATGTTGAAAAGTTTTTATCGTTAAACTAGACCCATTCAGGCATGAAGAGACCATCACAATAGAGTGTACAATATAATGTTTGAAGAGTTCAAAGTAAACGTTAAAAAAACCGCCATTTACGATCCACTAAATTTGATATCAATTTTTGTTTTCACTACGAACTACACTGTATATAAGTATTTAAAATCCTTTTCAAAAATTCGTTCAAGTGAACAGAACGAATGACTTCTAATTTTTTTTAATAACGATTTTCTATAATATTCCATTGTCGATAATTTTTCAGACCAAAAAAAATTGCAGCAAAGTTAATCGAATCTCAAAACAAAAAGCTCACCGAGTCTTAAAAAAGCAGATATTTTGACGTCTGAATTTTTTATTGAGAATGAAGGTGCTTTTTCGCAATTACATTATCATAAGGGAAAAAAACGTTATGTTTTAATAAAAAAAGATATAGTATGTTTGAGACATAAGTTTCACTTGTAGAAGATAAAAATAAAAAACCAAAAACTCGGTTATTTCATTTCTTTGCACAAATTTAGAGTTTAGGTGAAAAAATTATAAAAACAAGACCACATTGCCATTTTATTTTTTTCATAGGTGTTGTAGTTTTGCCGGAAGTAGCAATAGAAAGTTTTTTATCATTTTCAAAGGCATGCGCACTGAACGTCTGGTAGACAAACTAAATATAATCAAATTAATAATTTAGATGTTATTGAATACTTAACTCTATATCTAAAGCTGTTTATTTCAAAAATGTTTTGAACCTTTTGACATATTCTTACCTTACTCGCTAAGTCTTCATATTCCTAATTCCCATCCCATCATCACAGAGAGAATATAATATTGGTTGTACATGTTCCCACTTTCCTTATTATGTCTATGTATTTCCAACTCCGTCTGTACGTACATTCACGCACACAAAGAGAGAATATCATACGTTATCAAGCACTCAGAAAAGGGTCATGAAAATGTAAGGTTTTACTTGAATTTACATGTAATTGTCCCAAAAACACCCTTTACATTTGAATGTTATTAAAATATAACTTTTATAAAGCTCTTTTTACTTTTACTATATACTTTTATATTTATCACAGTAAAAAATAGTAAAAATGGGTATTAAATCATCTATGTTAATATAACAACACAGAGAGTACAGAAGAATGATCAGTATAGTAACTTATTTATCTTACTAGTAAGTAACAAAACTTATACAGTAATATAATATTTAAACCTAACCTATGATATACGTACAATCCTCAGTAATCACCCACGCTGTTAGACAGCATGTGACCTAGTACTTAGGATTTATATTCAAATGATAACACATTTTCTCTTTCTAGTTTAAAATAAAATATAAAATAATAAATATTATATTGACAACTTTTGTTTTCAGCCGCTTTTATGAAGTTATAGTAACACTTGTATTTTAATTGGATTCGAAACACTTAAAATCTTCAAGTTATTTTCTGTCTATTTATTTATTATGTATATTTTTCAATATTCATTCCAGTACAATTTTATAATAAATATTTTGTATGATTAAAACATATATCATTTCACATCAATTAATTATCTAATATACAAAACATATGACAAATTATTTGCATTCGTTAATTCAATCAAAATATTTGTAGGTACACTTTTCATATTATATACTAAGAGCCCGTGAACCCCAGACCTTCCTTATTTTATAAAAGCTGAAAGTTTGTCAGCGCACACTACCAATACAGGTAAGAACGATGGAGCATTATGAAGTTCAGACTATAGTGGCTTCAGCAGGTAATCAGTGCTGAAGGTGAAAAAATTACTACTTTACTTTCGTCATATTATAAAGGCTGATTTTTTGGTAATACCTTAAGAATATTATTAAAAATCACGTCATTCATTGCCAGACACTTTACACAGTGGAAACCCCTTGCCAGACACCCTTAAAGTTATGAAAATTTTAACCTTACTTACGTTATAGTATAAAAGCTGATTTTTAAATATAATAATTATATAATAATTAGATGATGTTTTCTCATCAGCCAGACACTTTTCATAGTTCTAACCCCTTGCCAGACAATAAAATAGGGTAGCTGTAAGAAGGAGCGCGAGGTACTGCACACGTATAGGTGCGAGTGAGATGGCGAGTTAGGCCTATTGTCATCCCCACTGCGCAATTGTTATTTGTACTGCGCATATTGATAGTTAGTACATATTTACAACGGCTAAAATAATTGTTTATGCTATCTCTAATTGTAATTTATTTTATATTCGATATTAAGTAAATATTAATTATTAACAAATAACATGACATATTTTAAATCTGTGCAGACTGTAAAGTACATTCATTATCATTAGTGGATTATAAATACATACATAGTATAAAGCAAAGTCGCTTCCCGCGTCTGTCCCTATGTTTCTATGTATGCTTAGATCTTCAAAACTACACAACGGATTTTGATGCAGTTATTTTAATAGATAGAGTGATGCAAGAAAAAGGTTTATATGCATAATAACATACTTAATACATTGATTTGCGCTTACATTGCAAACGCTGGCTGATCTCTACGAGATAGATCAGAATAAGGTGGTAATTATTGTATACCTTAAAAAGTTCTACAAGAAAATCCGCGATGGTATATGTTTATCTCTAAGAGAAGAAAATCTATAAGTGTGATATATGGTTAGAATGGTTATTAAGTACTCTGTTTAAAAAGTATTTTATTGGTTGTTTAGGTAAAAACTAGAGAGGTATAAAAAAATACAGTACCTACCTAATATTGTATCCTTATTAAAAACTTTAAATAGATTCTTGGCAGTGAGCGAAGTCTGCCGATGTCGGAATTTTGATTGCATCACTTAAAACAAGTCATATAGAAGCCAATACAAAAAACAAGGAAAAAGGGAATCGTTTTACTACGAATTTAAGGCGTGCGAAGCCTCGGGCAAAGCTAGTATATAATAAGTTTACTATTATAGTTCGTGCATTATATGTGTGATATGTTTTGTCAATGTTGAGAGTTATCGGTACACACTAATTACCTAGGAGTGCACACGCACACTACAATGAATAGACTAATCAGGAGAGAGCGTCATTGTCACAGTGAAAGATGCTCTTCTTCAATTTAATATTTTTTACCCGACTGAAAGGATAGGGCTATGTATTTTTTTATTTTTTGGTGTGGATATTTTAAATGATTATTAGTTAATACACGATAATATTAGCATTGGGGGTAACATTTTTTGTTTTGTTTTGTTTGTCTATACTGTTAGCTCTGTTGCCTATTACAGCGTCACCGGGGGAGTAGGGGTAACAATAAACATAAATGAAATACGTGAAAAAGTTATATTCATCTATATTGAGAAAAGAAAATCGTTAATCACTCGTTTTAGAAATATCTGATTCCGAGTCTGATGTTTCACCGACATTTATAACAAAACTAAAATCAATGTCAAAATATCTCATGTATTCTTCTTCTTTTTTTCGACCTGCTGACAAATATTGAACCAGACATCTTGATTTTCTCAAAATATAAAGTAGAGCATATTTCGTGACGAGTTTGAATTTTCTTAAAAATTCGCGCGTCTTCGTGAATTGAACTATCTATATGGTATGATGGTAATAGACGTAACTCGTCATCTCACTCGCACCTATACGTGTGCAGTACCTCGCGCTCCTTCTTACAGCTACCCTATTTTATTGTCTGGCAAGGGGTTAGAACTATGAAAAGTGTCTGGCTGATGAGAAAACATCATCTAATTATTATATAATTATTATATTTAAAAATCAGCTTTTATACTATAACGTAAGTAAGGTTAAAATTTTCATAACTTTAAGGGTGTCTGGCAAGGGGTTTCCACTGTGTAAAGTGTCTGGCAATGAATGACGTGATTTTTAATAATATTCTTAAGGTATTACCAAAAAATCAGCCTTTATAATATGACGAAAGTAAAGTAGTAATTTTTTCACCTTCAGCACTGATTACCTGCTGAAGCCACTATAGTCTGAACTTCATAATGCTCCATCGTTCTTACCTGTATTGGTAGTGTGCGCTGACAAACTTTCAGCTTTTATAAAATAAGGAAGGTCTGGGGTTCACGGGCTCTTAGGCTATTACTTTTAATAACAAAGAATGGAAAAGTTTCGTCAGCCATTATTATAAAAACTGTAGTCAACAATCAAATCATTCCTATAATATTTAGTTTTATTCTTTTCCCTGATGATTCAGGTTTCAGGCGAAGGTTATATGAACAACCATTTGATATTTCTTTGCTCGTAAACGTTGGTCATAAAAATTTCATACTCTCAGTTCAAAGATCGTCGTAGGGTTAGCATTCCACAAAAATATATATGAAGCTTATTTTCTATTACTTGATAAATTAAGGTTTAACAGTTTTGTACCCTTTTTTATTTTATAAAACTTAACGAACGTATGAAAAAAAAAGTTTAAAATGTTACAAAACATTAAAAAAATATTGCTTTTTTCTTGGGTTTGTAATCAAATAATGAGGTAGCGTGCAATTTTACAAAATGTTCATTTAAACTACTATTACAACGTTAAGATAATCATAAAAATGTTTTCCTTGGTTTAGTAATAATTCCATTTTTTAATATAATTTTTGACAACCCTGTATTTAGCACTCTGTATAATATTTTGGCAAGATGGCAGATGGCAAATGGAGGATCATTATGTGTATTTATTGATAAAGTTGATAAGTTAAAGGTAATATAGGAATTGACTACCTTTAAAGACTTCTCTGATTTGTTATGTACATAAGTTTAAACTGTGTTTCTGTTTGTTTTAGATTCAAAATAAAATTCATTATACTTTTTATAAAAGCATAGCTGTTTCCTATTGGTTGTATTTTATATATGTGGATCGAACTAGGTAGAACCAATCATATTTAAAAGATGTCGGGAAAAAGTACATAAATATTTTTAGTTATTCCATAATAAAGATAATTGAAAGCCAAACCAACTCCTTCATCTCCTACTTCTCCCTTTATTCCTCTGCAAATCTGGATGTCGTAAGATGACGACTATATCGAAGACAACCGTTTCCTGTCCTCATCCCGAAAAAAAAAACTTTATCTCTCTTGCAAAAAATAATACTTCACTTATTTTACAAATCTCCTCCCTTTGAATGTGATTCGCAATTGTTCAGTAGATTTATTACTGGATACACAAGTTTTTCTAACAAATTAACTCAGTTACAGACCACTCCGGATAAGCTAATTTTCGACACTGCCGTTATTTAAGTTCAAACTAAATTTACATCATATAATTTAATCCGATACGATTATTGTTATATCTAAAATCAGATTAATTTTCAATTACTATCAAAACAATATACTTTAAAAGTTGAGTATACTACAATGACAACATATTTTTTCATTTCAATTCATAACAGACGATCAATATTAAATCTTATACAGATATAATTAAATTAAACCCATTTTAATTTAAGTCGTGTCGTAACCGCATCGTCATGTTTGGAGGGCTCACATCCGCCCCTATTTGTAGCTCGTTATAAGTTCGCCATCACATGTACGTAGCGTGTAGCAAAGTCAAGACATCCGAAAATATATTTAACTCTCAACCCTTAATCTGGATTAAACTCAATCTACATTTAAATACATCTCTAGATAACTCGCTTCAAGTACCACTATTTCGACATTATTACTTCTAGTAAATAAATATATGTGTAAATTGTATTTATAGTCGAAAGAAAAGAGATACTTTCAAAGAAAACCTATAAAAATCAAACCGTATTTCTCTTAGAACTGAGGAAGGAACGCTTATGTATTCAACGAAGCATAAACTCCGCCTCGATTGGCCTGAATTTGAAACATTTTCATAGAAATTCGTGAAAGGATTCGAATAAACGAAATCAATTTTTAATAGATATTTTGGTGGTTAGTAAGAAATTAAAATATATTTGTGTATTATCGAAGCAGTTAAAATAATTACAATTATATTATTACTGACTTTAAAACTGTTTTTAGTATATGTTCCAAATCATATTATTTATTTATTAAATCCTCTATAATGTGTAGATTGATAGAATAATCTTTTCAGTGCACTACTTAAGATTGGCTTCAGTCGATTGTAATTATTCAAACAGCTTATTGCTTTAGGTCGAGTTTATTCAATGAGATTTCTTCTAACTAAATAAATGTATCGAAATGCGATAAAGAAGTATGTGTGTCTGTGTAATATTTATTTATGTAAGAGTTAATGTATGAGGACAAATTAAAAATAAAAAAACATTATGTATATATACATATTAACTCTTATTAATCAGAAAAATTACATTCTTGGTTAACATACTTAGCAGTCTTGTTAGTCTTGTTAGTCTTGTTAGTGGTTATTTATAGTCTTGCTTTACAGATCTCTTTCGGGAGTTAAATAAAAAATCTTATACGTAATCTTAAAGCCGTTAACAGTAAATTGCAATATTATTGTAACTGAAAGTATTTTAATTATAATACCGAAATTTTGTATTTTGATTTTATTACAAATATTTGGTAATAAAAAGCCGATTGTTTTTTTTTTGATAATAAAAGATACCCAATAAAAACTAATAATTAACTAACCTAGAAAAAAGTTCTGTCACTTTACAATTTTTTTTTTTCTAACTCGAGTCTGACTGCTACTGAGAAACAGAATTTGAATATTAATTATCTCTGAACTGTATTAAGAAAAATATTTATCTATCAGTCAATGTCACCAATAAAACACGTTTAAGACTTAACGTTGTCAATGAACACGTGTTTATTCGTTATTGTGTTACCATCATTAAAAACCTTTCCACAGCTTGATTTTCGTAAATAAATATAATAGAAATTTATAAAAAATAATGAACTTCCTTTTGATTGTCAACAAATCCGCTTCTAAGAAAATAAAATAAAGAATAAAAGTTTCTATAAGAGGACACAATTCTCGCTGAAGTTGGAATTCACAATGACTATCAATAAATCCTAGTGTCAAACTATGGAAGCAGCGGCAATTCATTTGTTACAGCATGTATGTTTGTCTATTCGAGAGCTTCCAGTGTCCAAACTTGCACGTACAAAGTAATAAATTACACAATATCGTCTGAAGATCTGTATTGCAATCAATTCTGTTCATGCAATTTACTGACAAAACAATTTACTTATGATTAGTTTAATACTAGAACTAGAATTAGTAAATTCAATATTAATTCTGAAGTAAGCACAGACGATAACGGTATTAAATATATGCATTTGATGTTTGATTAAAGTTTAACTATTGATTAACCGAAATAGAGAAATAAGTTATTTTATTTCAAAAATTCACTGATACAAATAAGTATTATAATGTAGTTGATAATGTTATTGTAAGAGAGATAGTGACATAAATAAAAAATTGTTTTCAGTAAAGCTAAAAAACAAAACTGTACATAGCCGAGAACCTGAAGCTATCATCAGATTACAGACAGACAGAGATCCTAATGAAATTTATGCAGAACAAGATAGAAGCGTCAGCTTTTTCAAACATTTTAAAATTATAATTAAAAATTTTATTATGGTGATTTTTTTGAGATCTTGTATTTTATTCGACGATATTATGACGTCTTATTTAAATTTCATTTTTTCTACAATATGTATAACATATTACGAAAATAAATAATTATATAATAGTTAACACAATATTTACCTGTAACTTACAATAGTTACTCCTTAACTTAGTTAATTACTATTTTATTTTATTTAAAACAATATTAATATTTTTAAATTAATATGATGATTTCTACACACATATCAAAATATGTTATGCATTCGAAGAGGTCGTATTGAATATTAATTATTGGCGTCGTTAAATTGCCAATTAATATGGAAATTGGAGTTTTCTACGATACCTAAATATTTTATTTACACGTATACATCATTAAATTTGTGATTGAACGAGCTTTTGAATTAATTAGTAAATTGACAGGTGTGTCACCTTCATCACAAATAAATGAAAATTAAAGAAAAAATTACGTTTACTTCATTACTATTTTATTTATTTCAAAGCAGGTGCAACGCGTTTTGTGATTTTAAAACTTTAACTCTCCATGTATTTATAAGACCTAAACGGGATGATTTCGGCTCATGCGTTCGTACCGGGCCAGCCGCACGCACGCTCGCTACAGTTTTGACAGGCCCATCAGGGTTCCGCCTCGGGCCTGACCTTGACTCACCTATGATTCCGCACATGGTCGGTAAGCGGCGTGCTCAGGAGAGCGCGCGGCCATCTCTCCGTTCACACTTTCATCACAACTGATCACAACACGTCACTCATATCAATTCTCCGTGAGAGTTACGTGCGAACTCTCCGCGCCCGCTTCATTCACTGAAAGGCCCGGGCGACTTGTATGGATTGCGCAGACTCGGACATGCGTTGGGACGCGAGAGCCCTCTACGATCTACTTTCTTGGCCACGCATTTGCCGGGTTGGGCTTCAGAGGTCATAGGGTCGCTCGAACCTAAGACATCAAATAAACAATTCCCGCCTCGCTTCTTAACTTTTATGCTTGCGTGGTTTGAGTTGACTCAGTGGCTGATAGAGTGAGTGGGATGGGCGGGAGCCCGAGACAAACAACTTACAGATTTATTGAAAACTAGCGTTTATCTCAATCTATCTGGCTTTTATACTCTAGATATTTAAACGACTTTTCTATTTACTATTTATCTTTATTATTTACTATTATAAATTTAATAGATAAACTAAAATCTATTTCCATGATCAGAAGATTATTTTAAGCATTTTATAATTATTATTAGATATAATAGATAATTGCTTTTAGAAAACATTTAATAGTAATGATTCTTAACTTAGGCAATATTAATAGCTGATGTCTATCTGCCTAGATCTGTCAAAACTACGATGAAGGAAGTACTCGTTTCTCTCCAGTCTACGAGTGTAATTTCAAATTCATTACGTCAAAAGTTCTTTTGAAATAAAAACTATTTATTTAAATTTACTATTTTACAGACATTTTGTTTCAAGTTTTTCTTAAGGCTTATTCATATCTTGTGACAAGAAAAAAATAAGATTTTTCATAAAGATCTAAGAACTTAAAGCGCACAAGATGAATGTCAATTACACATTAATAAATAAACAAACAAAAGAATAAAGCATATTGCAATAGATGTATAATTTCGTCATCTACAAAAAGCCCTCAGAGTTCTTTCTTTCGCATAATAACAAATCTTAAAAAACTTTACTGATAATATGCTAATTCGAATCCTCCGAGTGATATAATGTTAAGTAACTTTTATATTTTTGTTTTTATTCCAAACAACTTTTTTATTAATTTTGAGAGTTTAAAACGATTTTACGTCTTTATGAATTTCTTGGGTATCAACATCCTCGACAGAGCTTAGCGGCGCGACACACAAGACTACAGTAAATGAAAAATGATATCTTTTGTTCATACAAAATAAGAAGAAGGGTATAAAGTATATCAGGTTGAAGAATTACTTAAAACTACGAAACTTAAAATTTAAGTCAAGGAATATTTTTTTATTTTCAACAAGAATATTAGATAAAATAGCCTCTGTACCTACGAAACCCTGTTATAAATTAAAGAAGAAATTTTCTAATAAGTTCCTTAATTAGTATTTAGTACGCGTCTGTGAAGCATCGATGAAGTACAGATAATAGTCGTTTAGTAACTATTCACAAAGCAGTAATTTGTGAAATCTGACGTACAATAGACAGACAGACAGACCGATGCAGGTATTTCGACGCATTTCTATTCACATCTGGCTGGGAAAATATTAATCTATAGGTACTAGAAGGTATAAGATATAATAGATAAAATATGCCTTTTCTTGTTTAAAATGTTTATAAATTCACTCTATCAGGTGCGATGAGAAATTCATTAACCTACTGTAAACAACTCTTTTTACTTACTAAACTTAATTTTTTTTTTGGTGAATATTTTACGAAGTAAAAATTTGCATAAACGCAAAGAGCACCAAATCGTATTTCAAATATTATTTCAGCTATCCCTTCTTTTGATTTTAATTAATTGACCCACGAAAAAGGGTGAAACATATTTTTAATACACATTCTACCATGAAGACATGTTAGAAAACATGGCGTTCAATTATTTTGAAAAAATTACTTACTTATTATTGTTACTACTAGAACCTGCGACAAATCAATACTATCATTGGCCATTCAGATATTAAAATATAAATTAGATTTATTACAATATTATTAATATAGATATTAAAATACATCTTGTAATTCATAACAAGTTTCTTTTTATGTAAAATGTCAAAAATTTAACATTTGCCACAAGCCTATATAAAGTGTTTGAATATTGTATTATGTAATAAATAAAAACATAGTTAAAAAAAATTAAAAACCCCGATACAAAAGACCTTTAAAAAGAATAAAAATATTATTTTTATGTACACAGATTGACAGGTCAAATTTATAACACCCCTCTTTTTGAGTCGGTAGTTAAAAAATATTATTGTACTGTGAAGACACTGCTGCCAGTTTCATATAAAGTGTAATAGGTACTATAATATAAATTTATATAAATATAGAATGAAAAATAAACGGGCAGGTATTCGAACTCGCGACCTCTGGGAGACCGTCCCATCGCTCTACCAATTGAGCTATCGTATCTGCCTTTACATAGACTTACTTTACATAGACATAGTAAAATGTAGCTTAAAATAAAGAGGCCGAAATAAGTTTTTCACTTTCTTACGTGTATGAAAATTATATAATATAATAATTTATATCTTAATATATATAAATTACGTGTCACGTTGTTTGTCCGCGATGGACTCCTAAACTACTTAACCGATTTTAATCAAATTTGCACACCGTGTGTAGTTTGATCCAACTTGAAACATAGGATAACTTACATCTTAATTTTAAGTCACAATATTATTTTATATCAAAATATTGTTATTTCGTTATTGGCCTTGATAAATTTACTTGCATTTTAAATTTTTTCCTTTACTTAGCGGTCGGGGGTTTTTTTTAATTTTAATTTTATTTTTTCTAATGCCGTGACTTCTTAAATAGTTTACTACAATGTAATAGGTATATCCAAAACCTTAGCAACCACAGCAACGCGTGGCCGAGTCTGCTAGTATGCGTATATAATAAAATTCTTCAAGAGATCCTAGGTGTTCCTTTTTTGAGTATTAAATCGTAATTTTAAAGTACATCTTAATATATATAAATTACGTGTCACGTTGTTTGTCCGCGATGGACTCCTAAACTACTTAACCGATTTTAATCAAATTTGCACACCGTGTGTAGTTTGATCCAACTTGAAACATAGGATAACTTACATCTTAATTTTAAGTCACAATATTATTTTATATCAAAATATTGTTATTTCGTTATTGGCCTTGATAAATTTACTTGCATTTTAATTTTTTTCCTTTACTTAGCGGTCGGAGGTTTTTGTTAATTTTAATTTTATTTTTTCTAATACCGTGACTTCTTAAATAGGTATATCCAAAACCTTAGCAACCACAGCAACGCGTGGCCGAGTCTGCTAGTAATATATATAATATTAACCACTATCTCTAACCTCCTTTTACTAAACCCTGTGCCAGCTTTGACGATAAACATTTTTAATAATCCTATTTTAATATATTTTTCCTTATTTTTTAAAAAATACCTTTACATGAATACAACTCTCCCTTCAACAGAAGCAGCTTCCACTCTTTGTTTTTACAGTCACCTTGCTTCCTTTCTACGTTGATGAAGTTGCTTTTTTATGGCAATATGTACGGATAACTCAATAATTTTCGACATAACTTTAAACGCGTCCATAAAGAGAATACAAGTTACGAGATGGGCTCAAGAGACAAAATGGAAGAGTGGTAAAGCAAGGGACAATAATGAAGGATACTCGATTTATAGTTTTAAATATATAATGAAAAAAATATTTGATTTAGACTCAGGGAAGTCGTCTTGTTGCTCGTTTGTTGTACCATATAAAATAAGTCATTGAGAATGTAAGTGTTAAGTAATGGCTATGGTAATACGGTAGCTCAATTGGCAGAGCGACGGAACCATTTTCCAGAGGTCGCAGATTCATGTATGAAATATTTTTTATTTTATATTTATAAAAAAAATTGATAAGTTTAACATGGCCTAACACTGATCCCTGATAACTATTAGATATATTTATCCTGTTGTACTCACTTCAATTATTTTTGAATTTTGGCTCTACTACTACTCAGAGTACATACAGGTAAATAGAAAACCTACGTACACCTACCACTACCTAAATGCCCAGTCGCACTACCATCGGGCCAATTTAGCTAGATAGATCGATAGTTAGATCCCATTACCCTAAGTTAAACCTTACAACTATGTGACGAACTCAAGCACTTCAAAAAGTATTTTACAAAGCAACGGCAGTGTCAAAGTCTATGACTAGTAAATGGGAATATGTTACAATCCTACATTAGAACTCATATCTTTACTTACCATTTATCAGAAAGGTCACTGATACGACAATTTAAGATTCACTGAATGTGTACAAAATACGGTTTCATTAATAGTGTCAATTACGTCGTCATCGAGTATTAAATTTAGGCCTTATTGGGGAACATTAGGTAAAGAAAACCTGAGGCATTATGTTGTTTATTAATAAGCAAAAGGTTACTTGCCGCTAACCAAGACTACTACACAGTACACAGTAGTGTAGCGTGGACAAATATTGAGTCAGAAAGTGAATTTAAATAAGAGGTTTTTCATATATAGTTAAAGTTAAATGCACTATTTACGAGAAGAACCATATAAAGAAAATTAGAATGTGCTTTGCCAATTTTATAAGAGGAGTGAACGAAGTATTTGATAAGATGAAAATGTTGAAATGGATCTGTGGCGTGACAAGACTGTTTATATAAGAAATGATAAATTAACAGGTATATTAAAAGTAACACCGGCGATAGGAATAATGAAAAGTATCGTTTGATTTGGTAAATATTGATATAAGATACAGGTACCTACTATTGCAGGTACGCCGTCTGTACAAAGTCCAATGAGTACCTATATTCTAAAGCATATATTTTTATCAACATAATTTGATATTGAATTAAATATCTCTAGATATAGTACCTCCTGTCAAAGATTGGATTATAAAATATCTTCTTCAATGATATCTCCACCGATGTAACAAACCAACAGTTAACTGTGCACAATTAACGATATCGGTATTCATGTTTAAATTTTAAATTATACTTTGTTAATTATTTGCGTCAAAGTCAAATTGTCTGTCACAAATTGACTTTGACGCTTGACTGTGTTATTCGAAAGAGAAATAGACGTCATTTTTTGCTCTGCATCTGCTTCTAAAATTATCTGCGTGGCTTTTAGGACACACGGTTTTATTCATTCTGCACAATAATATGAGAAGTCTTTGCTTTGCTATCATTAAAACCATATCAAATGAAGCTTTGAGATGCAATCTCATCCACTTGAGTGATTCTGCTTTAGAAGAATCAATCTTTCGAAGAGTAAGATGTTGTTGCTCTAAATGCCTTGGGCCTCATGCTATCATTACAACTTTCATACATATTACACCCTGTGGCCATTGTATGTCTCTTTTTTATAAAGATAAATCCATACTTAATGTAATGTTCGGCAAACCTTCTTTTTCTCGCTGCCATTTTGTATCAATATTAGTATATTGATACAAAATGGAGCGAACTTTAAGTACTTACTTAAAGTTCACCGTTTGAAAATTATTTCACCACGTTGGTTTGATGATGTGTTAAAAGAATCAATATAGTAGACAAAGGCGTATCCGCTCTGTCAACAATTACTAAATTTATCTTTTAACAGTGAGGCACAATAATTTTACACAAACAAACTGATTTCTCGCCAAAAGCCTGTGAGAATGTGAGAAACTTTAAAAGTAAAAAGTGTTTATTAAAAAAAATATATGAATAGGTACTAATGATAGTTACTAATGAGACATTTGAGACTGCCTATTCTGCACCGTTGGTTGATTTTAGGTTCTGTTTTTGTCAGAGCTATCTATCATCAGGTTATTATCGACATCATAACTATTTTGCTGTTTAGATTTAATTAAAACTAGAGCAGAAAAGCCTGTCCCACACAAGTTGAAGTTGAAGAAAAAGGAACTAGTATTCGTAAAGCAAAAGAGGCAAGTTTCGTATTAACAGAGAATCTTTTGAGCCAAAATTTCTAAAATGTGAAGCGATGGTAGTCATCTTTCATGGACTAATCAACTAGATTATTCTTGTAATGTCATTAGTGACTCTAAATTAATGTACCAAACAATGTGGAATTGGTCTTTCAGCGCTTGAATCAACATATTACATTTGGACAGTCAGTGTACTTCTATATGGAACAGAAAAACTTTATGATGAGAATCGAGATCCTCGCAAAGTAAAATATATAACGAATTAAAAGTGAGCTATTAAAAAATATATATTTGTAGAACCGATTTTGTCTTTTATATTTAATGGTTTAACAAAACAAATACGTACTCATATAAAAATATATTTTTTTCGATAGATATCAGCTCTATCACCATAGTGCATGTTTATCTAATATTATCTATCTTTTTAAATTCAGGGAACTATAGGTTTATTATAATTAACATGTATGTATTTTTTCTTTATTTATGTACAACTGTTTGTTCCTAAATAAAATTAAAAAAAAAATAAAAAATAAAAGATTTATTTGATTTGCAATGGCAACATTGTAGTTTTAATGTCGCTGTCTGTTTAATCTGTATGTCTTTTTTGATTCGATTCTTTGCCGTGTCGTTTCGGGTACGTTAATAAATCCGTAAAAATCTTCGTAAACGGCTTGTTATACTTTTGCTAAAGAATATGTTATATTTTTCAAATTACCAACTTTCTAGCAATATGATTATTTTCGAAATAGTTGTTATTTACAACCATTATATTCGTCGCGGCAAATTGACATTTAGCACGCATAGTTTGTTAACCTAATGTTTTCGAAACAGTGAAATAAAACGTGGTTATTTTGGGTTTACAGCGAAGGATACCAGTATGAAGTACAATAAGCTGGTAACGTCCTCCAGGAGGAAAAATAGGAAGAGGCATTTCAGTGCACCTTCTCACATCCGAAGAGTGTTGATGTCTTCTCCACTTTCTAAGGAACTCAAACAAAAGTTCAATGTTAAATCTATGCCAATCCGCAAAGATGATGAAGTTCAGGTAAATAGCATTCTTAGTTCCTTTGGATTGTTCTTTTTCATTTCCTTAAATCTAGCACTTTATAAAACATAACCGTCAAACTAACATGTTTAAATTATTATTTAATTCTATGAAACAGGTGTCTGTATATGAAAAACTATGTTTGTTCAAATATGAACAATGCTTTTTACTAGTACATGTGGTCACATAGTTTGTATGAATTTTAATTTTATATTTTCTATGTGTAATTACTTTATATTAACAACAATATAGAAAATATAACCTGAACTTAAATGATGACACAAACCATTCACAGACTGCTCAGTAGTATCCTCAGATAGTTAGTGCTGCAGGTTTTCTGTAGTGCTTTCTTGAAGTGGTTACAAATGTGCACCATGGTTCAAAAATTGGCTCTGATATTGCTCATACAATGTTTATTCAGCAAATTACTTCTTCAGATACCTAATATTAATTGTTGTTATAACATTTTGTAGGTAGTGCGTGGACATTATAAAGGCCAACAGGTAGGCAAGGTAGTTCAAGTTTACCGTAAAAAGTTTGTTGTCTACATTGAGAGAATCCAGAGAGAAAAGGCCAATGGAGCTACCGCATATGTCGGCATCCATCCCTCAAAGGTTAGTTTCCATTTAAGATATTTTTTTCTATTTAATTATTTGGTTCACACTTGATGCTTTAAAATACAAGATATTCAAAATAAGTCTAGGGCTGTATTAGTATACTTTATATAATACCCATTATTTGATAGTTACGATATTGATCTGTTATGCATATTGTTCTGAACTAAATGCAATTCTTGTAGAAATTCTGTTCTCCTATCTTAGATTACAGAAATAATTGTGGCATATTATTTTCCTGATTAAATGTTATTAAAATTAATTTAAAATTATATCAGCTTCATAGCTATCAAAATTAAACTTCTAAATAAATGATGATAAATATGGTCTTAGACTGTGTACCTGCTATTTTGGCTTGCCAAACTGCAACAACACAGTGATTGCTGAAACACTTCCATGGCTCTGATAAAATTGCAATAAAACTTAATATAATAGTAAATATACACATATATTAATATTCACATTACTTGCAGTGCGTAATTGTCAAACTAAAAATGAACAAGGACCGCAAGTCCATCCTGGACCGCAGATCAAAGGGCAGACAACTGGCCGTTGGAGGCGGAAAGGGCAAATACACTGAGGAAACAGCTACAGCTATGGAGGCCTCGTGAACATAGATTTAAGAACAATAAAATATAAAACTCAGAATTGATTTTCATTGCCTTAATGGCAAAGGCACAGAAATCTTATTATTTAAATACAATGGTGCATCATTTGATACACATTATTAGTTGTAGAGTATTAATTTCTGTAGAATCTATGCAAAAGAGAAAACATAAAATAATAAATTATGAAGTTCTATATATATTTTTTTAATTTATTTAATTTATGAGGATTAAACATTTTAACCATTGAACTAATAAAAAATAAATAAGATATACCCAAAATATATCAAATAAGAGTCCATAATCTGCAGGTTCGGTAAAATCATGGATCACCACTTGGCACCTACCCTGACATTATTTAAATGAAATAAACGCATGCTATATAACCATACACATGTTATTATATGAGACTGCTAGTATAGTTCGTACAATTCACGAAGACGCGCCGCACTATTCCTCCTAACCGTTTATAGTATATGTGTGATATGTTTTGTCAATGGAGAGTTACCGGTACACACTAATTACCTATGAATGCACACGCACACTACAATTAATAGACTAATCAGGAGAAAGCGTCATGGTCACAGTGAAAGATGCTCTTCTTCAATTTTATATTTTTTACCCGACTGAAAGGAAAGGGCTATGTATTTTTTTTATTTTAATATACGATAATATTAGCATTTTTATAATGAGGGTAATTATAAACATAAATGAAATACGTGTAAAAGTTTTATTTATCTATATTGAGAAAAGAAAATCGTTAATCACTCGTTTCAGAAATATCTGATTCCGAGTCTAATGTTTCACCGACTTTTATAACAAAACTAAAATCAATGTCAAAATATCTCATGTATTCTTCTTAATTTTTTCGACGTGCTGACAAGTATTGAACCAGACATCTTGATTTTCTCGACATTTGAAAAATATAAAGTAGAGCATATTTTGTGACGAGTCTGGATTTCTAAAAATTGGTGGGGCGCGTCTTCGTGAATTGAACTATCTATAATATCCAGAATATAAATAAAAAATCTATATTTGACCATGTAGTATACATATCTTGCTAATTTTTCCTTGTTTTCTTAAATCTAGCAATAATAATCAGATATATTTATTTTATGTCTATACCTACCTCGGTAAATATCTAAAATGCCAACTTTTCTACCTTGTGCTATGTGCGACCAATCTGAGCCAATGATTTTTTTATCTCATATTCCTCAGTTATAGGTCTTCCTCAAATTTCTTTTGCTCTTCAAAGGATGGTGCAGGTCCATCTATTATCTTAAGTCTCACTGTGGCCGGCCCATTTCCATTTTAACTTTAGTGCGTAGATCAAGGTATTAGTGACTTTTTTATGTGTAGAAACTTGTCTAGTTTTTTTTATTTTGAGCATACTTCTACACATTCCTCTATGCAAGGTCATGATTTTAGTTTTGACTTTTGCTATAAGTTTTCAACTTAAGCATTCATATGTATTAGCATGGTATGAGAGAGACTAGAATTCATTGTCCTAGTTTTCAGTTTTATTAGCAAGTAACTTTTTCCAGAATGTTGAAATTTTCCAGAATTTTTCCATGTTCTCTGTACTCTTTTTTTGAATTTCTAATTCGTTGTTTTCTGTTTCTAAAGCAAATGTATTTTACCTCGTATGTTAATCAGCTTTTTGGAGCTGCTAGTCATTGTCATATGGCCTTAGTGAGATTCATTTCAAGTCCTACAGTGCACAGTGTGTCGTCTAGAACAAGCTAGCTGGACAAAATTATTTTTTAATGGATATAGGTTGCAAACCCTCTGCTAGATACTAATATGAATGATTTTATTAATTAAAATACTTGGAAACCCATAAAAGATGCAAAACTCAAAAATAATATGCATTCATTAAAAATAATGGTGTTTATTGCACGATTCGTAAGAAATATCAATTAAACTAATAGGTATTTAAAGCTAAATACATTAGGTATCTAACGATTAAACTAATATTATAAGAATAAATAAAACTAATTAATATTTATAGGTCTTCCTCAAATTTCTTTTGCTCTTCAAAGGATGGTGCAGGTCCATCTATTATCTTAAGTCTCACTGTGGCCGGCCCATTTCCATTTTAACTTTAAACTAATATTATAAGAATAAATAAAACTAATTAATATTTACAACTTTAATTAAAAATTAATTAGAACACAATAAACCTATTAAATAATGACTAAATTATAACTTACTACTAAAAAAAGAATGTTCATTGGATTATAATGAGGACAAACTTAGGAATTATTCATCATCACTAAGTTCATCCTCAGAAGAATCCTCAATACAATATTCTTCAGTATTAATATTTACAGTATTTACATTTTTTACGCGTCTCAGCTACCGTCACACGTTCATCCGGTGGCAAACAAGCTTTCTTGGCCTTACGAAGACTATGAAATGATGGAAATACCTGATGTCCAGCCAGCATACTCCACTTCCACTTTATTCTACCCGTGTTATTTTTACACATGCTCCTGATGACTTTGCAAACGCTATCGTGAGTTACTGTATCGAACTTTTAATAATCAATGAAACCAAGATATAGTGGTCTTTATTGTTCTCTGTACTCTTCTAAAATTAATTCTAAGGTGTGTCCACTATAATCCACTGTAGAGAAGACCTTCCTAAAGCCGCCCTGCTTTATAAGTTGCCTTAACTTTAATTATAAGGTGTTCTTATGTTTACAGTGGTAGAGACCAGTTTATACAAGGTTGGTGGCAGACTATTAGGTCTATAGTTAGCTATTTCCTTTGGATAACCTTGTTGATATTAAAATAATATTAGACTCGGACCACCGTGTGGGAATACAAATATTCGCAACATATTCGCAAAGAATTTAATAAAAGTAAAATAGAAGTCAATGAGAACGGTAGTTCTGTAGAGTACCAATACCAAAATAAGCTACTTAAATCTTATTCAGAACAAATGTACTTTAATAAGATAGATCGATATTCTATAAAACTGTCAATGCTTGATCAAGACTAAATTTGATCACTAAAATTAATTCGTTAGTGAAACCAAATTATGTTTTTGTATTACTTTGTAGTGATTTGTATGTATATAGAATTTTGTTAGAAATTATTTTATTATATACTAGCTTTTGTCCGCGACTTCGTTCGCGTGGACTTCAGGTTCGTCCCGTCTAGTCTAGTAATAAGTAAGAAATACGGTAACTAAGCACTGCAGAGCCCTAATCATAGGCCTATAGGTAGCTACTGCAGTATGCTCCTATAAACTACATTTAACGATCTTTTTTCATAAGCATAAACATGCAGATTCTTCGCTTTGGAAACACGTGATCTTTATTAAATGCACAATGTATTTAAGATACTTAATTGGATAAGGATAAGATAAGATACTTATTGCTTAAAATCGCTTCGTAAATAAGCCATTATTTCTCGTACAAAGTAAAGGATAAAAAATGGTTATTGTGGGTTATTCCTAAGAGATAAACATATACCATCACGGACTTTTTTGTAGACCTTTTTAAGTTGTACAATACTATAGTAAATTGTTTTGATCTATCTTGTAGGATTCAGTCAGTGTTTTTTTTACGACCTCACATTAAAAACCTCAAAAATTGTAGCCTATGTGTTATTCTGATGTATAAGATATAGCCTATGTGTTATTCTGATGTATAAGCTATATTGTGGTAAAGTTTCATTCAAATCCATTCAGTAGTTTTTACGTGAAAGAGTAACAAACATCCATACATCCATACTTACAAACTTTCGCCTTTATAATAGTAGTAGGATTGTCCGTCCCGAAAGAAAATGTCAGCCCAAAAAAAAGAAAAATTCTGGTTTCTTCATCTAGAACGACGATAAAATTAACCACAAACACTTAGTAATTCATATGATTCTTCAACTGATGTTCGAACGTGCATGTACTCGCTTCGGCAGTACATATACTAAAATTGGAACGATACAGAGAAGATTAGCATGGCCCCTGCGCAAGGATGACACGCAAAATCGTGAAGCGTTCCACATTTTTTGCCGGCGGGGTCGTGGATGAAGGGTTAGCCGTACCCACGACTCCGCCAATAAGGCGAGGAAGGAGCGCCGCGGGGTTTTTAGTGGGTACACCGTCTTCGGGAGTCCCACACACGCCCCTCGCTTCCCCCGCGAGGGGTACGGTGCGTAAAGCATTTTCCCCGCGGAAACAAAAAAAAAAAAAAAAAAAAAAATGTTCGAACGTGCATCAAAGGGTGCATAAATAGGACGGCAGTTACAATAGTTCCACCGTCCCCCTTCCATCAACGGACAGAACGACGCACGGCAGGTATTCACCCTTACGTTGTGGACATTCCACCTTTCCGAACGAAGCACTTTGCTTCGTCTTTTTAGTTCGTACAGCGCAGGACTGGACAACTTGCCTGCGTCGTTATTTCCGTCCAAAAATAATGTGGGTATCTTCAAAGAAGAGTGAATAGGATACTAAGTAAATACGCTTTACCACCTAGGACTACACCACCACCAGGTGGAATGTAGTCAAGCATTAACTTGGACAGTATAAAAAAAATGTAAGGGACCCCATGACTTTCTGTATCTCTAAAATCGTGTTTGGAAAAAAAAATATATACGTATGTAGTGAAATTGAGGCGTGATAAACTCACATTCGGATGTATATTATTTAGAAAGCATTTTTTACTTAGCAATAATAACTAATGAAAATTTAATATTAATTAGGCAATAAGACCGAAAGTAAGCCCTAACACATGCACCTTGATTTTTTTTTTAAATTAAAGTACACGTCGTTTACCATGTATCCCATATAAAGTCAACCATAAAGTTTCTCTTAATCTTTTTAGTTCTTAATACTGTTTTTAATTTTTAATGTTCCGCAGAGGTATGGAAATAAACAACAAGTAATCAATCACCTTAAATTATTTATATTTATTTCTGAATTGCATATAAATTTGTGGACTTTCTGTTACAATAGTACTCTCGACCGTCATCTTTGTATAAAACGCTAAAATATGTACGATATTGTACCAGAGGACCAGTCAACACTCGCTCCAAACAGAAAATGCACACGCAATAATTTATACTCTAACTTATATACTCTTTAGAAATTAAACTATTTAAAAATACTACCTAAATTAAAGTACTTAGTTCTCCTAAGATTTGCACACACACACGCTCACCGAGCTTCGATACAACAACATAAGGTAATCCTTATATGGAAAACGATTTAACAAAATTGTATTTCTAACGAAGGGCAACAACCTTTATCGAACTCTAGTGATTCAACAAAACATGCGTGCAAGATTACAATTCGATATTCAGAATGATTTAAATCGAATTGTATTCCGTTCGTACGCCTTTGCTTTCTTAATGGTACATATTTCTATTATCATTGCGCTAACTTGATGAATTATTTTATACATAGGCAGTGACGCATTTGGTATACAAATGCGTATGAATCAAAGTCATTAGAATGTTTGGTCCAGACTGATCGAGATTTAGAATTTCATTCGTTCAGATACATACAGGTCAATATCCTAATTAGAAATAAACACAAGTACAAAATAACATCTCATGAAGCGTTATCCAATGATATATTTTGTCACCGATTTCGATGCTTTGTACTAATATACAATAATTTCCATCGCAATAAAATCGAATATTCTAGAAAAGTTTAGAATTTTTAGAATTAATCTTATACAAAATCAAACTTATTAATCTATTGCTTATTTTATTTGAGGTAAAAAAAAACCTCTTCAAATATAACGCCTTAACACTGGATGATGAAATGACACAATTTACTCAAACTTCAATAAAATCACTCACCACCCAACAAAATATATGATATTTTTTGTTAATTTTTAAGTATTTACATTGTTAGTACATAAAACAAATTCACATAATGTTCTTGTGATGTCAAATCCATGTCCGTGTAACAACAATTTAAGACACATTTCAGGTTATTCAAAGTTCCGTTAATAGTTTTAAGCTAACTTGCTCTTCTCCAGCTTAAATTGACGGACTTCCAACACTAAGTTTATTAAATTCTCATTTATCACTATGAAAACGGGAACGTAACAAAATGTTCACTCTCATTAAACTATTAAATGTTTGAACCTTGTGCTATCGTTGTTTCTAAATGTACTTGCTATCATATAAAGACAATTGTAAAAGAAATATTATATATCTAGATCTGATTTTAAAGTATATATTGAATATATATAAAAAATGTTGCTAGTATAAAAAATAAAAAAATAAAACAGATTATACAAGCAAATAAATATTGCCTCTAAATGCTGTCAAATAGACATAAACCTATTTACAGTATTAAAATTATTATATTTATAATATTTCATCCATGACATTGATAATTTATTGCTTTTTAACATTAAAGGTGATATAATTTTCTATTCATCTTTTAATAATGCTCGAAAATACAATAAATCAATATAAGTGGACAGAAAGTTCCGGGTGTATGAATATTGATAAGTTTTATTACATAGTTTTCAAACAGAATACATATTAAACTTACAATAAATAAAAATATATTATACTGAGCTATTTTTATGAATGGCCTTGCTTTTATTTTTAATATAAATGCATGTGTTTTATGGGTTTGAAATTAATAATGGAATATGAGATAAATACCCAATTATCAAAAATGCTCATTAAAAAAAATAACTCATAGAGCAAATATACATTTTAAGAAAAACATGGTGTAACAGAAATATAATTCCCCTTGTAGTATTTTGTGTTAAAACCATATATGACTACATAGGAGACTATATAGGAGAAATGAAAAACTGAGTAAGTTAACTTAATCTTAATGTCATAACAAAATATTTCAATAGTTATAGATTACTTGTACAAAATATCTGTTTATTTGTTAGCACTTGTTGTATTAAAACAACAAGTTACTATGACTACTGACATGTCACTGACATATTGAGTTAAGTTAAGATACACATAAAGAAACACGTCAAAAAATAAAAGATAATATGACAAATTGAGATAAGAAAGCCAGTTATAAAATATATAATATTTTATATTTATAATCTATACCAATGTACCTAATGTCCAGGACATCCACCAGTTCAATTTGGCAATGACAGCTCACTGACTTCAGGCTAACAGCTGTCATCGCCATGTTGACAGCTGTCATGTCGGCCGTATTGACAACTGTCATGTCGGCCGTATTGACAGCTGTCACGCAGAGAGTCCGTGTGTTATTTATGAAGGCGACGGGTTCTGCCCGTTTTGCCTGTTGATGTTGATGGTACGGGGACTATGGGTGATGCTTTATTTTCTGCAATCAAATTTTGTTTTGCATAAAAATTTTTTGAACAGAAAATTATTTTCTCAGACACTCTTAACGATGGTGATAATGAAATGGTAAAACACAGATAAAACATTAAAAATCTAAACATCTTAATCTATAGATTTTAACTAAGTAAAGATGAGCTGTAAAAAAAATATCAGTTATTATATCAAAAGTAAGTATAACATAAACCTTTAGCAGCGCGTCGTCCCCTGGGAGTCATGATGGGAGTCTCTACCTTAGCTTGCTTCACAGGAGTTCGCTTAGGTGGAGTCTTCTTTCCTTTCTCGCTTAGAGCTGTGGCTGTCTGGAAGTTAAAACAAGAAATATGGTGCAATCTTCTTTGAACTAATCCTTTTACTTACTTAGAATAACATTCGTCATTTTGAAGTTTTTTTTTAATATTTGAAATTAGTTTTTCAGTTCATGCAAATAAATACATGCTGAAATTATTTTCGTAATTTTTGCAAAACACCCAAAAAAATTATAAAAGATATAAATAATAAAAAAACAACACAAAAAGCAAGCAATGACAGATGGAAATGGATGACAGATAACTTAAATAAAATTATTATACTTTAGTATAATAATATAATAATTACATAGTACATTATTTTCTATAGTCTGCTCTGGTATGATCTTTTTATTAATTCTTATGGATAATTATCCAATTATACTATATAGTATAAAACAATGAAACTATAACAATCAAATTATAACAATATTTAATAAAAACCTGATCAATTCAATGAATGATAATGAGTTGCAATGGTTCATGAAATAATACAAATAAATACCTTGACCCAATCAACTGTAATCTTAACTCTCATTGCATGCACAGTTTATATTATAAATAAGTACACTCATTCACTCAACTCCATTCACTAACTAACTTGGCCTGGTCTGCTTTGTTTGTGATTCAATATTTTTAAAAACTATGAATATTTATTTAACACGGTTGATTTAAGATTTGATACAAATATTTCTAAAGACACAACAAATATTTGACATTAAAAAGATGCAAAACAAAAAATGATATTAAAAGATACTAAAAATAAGATACTGTTAAGCAGCAAATTTAAGTTTTTTGAAGAAAAAGAATTCAACGCAAACCAAAATTTAAAAAGAACAATCTCGAATCAACCGTCATCTGTCAGTCATCAAACGTCATTGTCAAAGCGTCGCGGCCTCACACGCCTAGCTCACGTATGTAGTAGATGGCGGCAGATACGTACATTTCTATATATCCGTCGTACTATGCCTACCTTGCTAGAGGTCGCCACTAAGGGCGTACTACCTAAAGATTTTCGTTTTTGCGTTTTAGGCGCGGATTTCGCTTTGTGGACGCTTTTCGGACTGCGTTTTGGCATCGTTCGCGCCTTTTTGATAGGCGTCGCCTCTTCCTTCTAATAGGAAAAAGATAGATAGAGAAATGACAAGTTTGAAAGGTCTAAGATACATAGTATGATTTGGAAACAGGTTTCTTGCAATAGTTATATCATATGTGCAAAATGAGCATTTGTGAATAAGCAGATAAATCCCATTTTTTGTCCCATTATCTTGAGGTGTGTTTTTACTACATGTAGATATAATTTTGTATAATTGTGTGTTGATTTGAAGCTTTAAATGTTATGTTAGGAAAGCAATTTACATGTGCAAGAGAGTAGTAGTGTTTGTTATTTTTTATATTAATAAAATATCTTATTTTATTGTGTGCTCACCGCAGTCTCGGAAGCGTCACTTGGGGAACCTTTAGAACTGTTTCGTTTGCGCGATTTCTTCTCCAACTGTGATTCGTCTGTATACAACGAGAGGTCCACTGTAATAAGGCATTTCTTATTAAATTTTATGTTCTAATATGAAAATAATATATTTACGTATATACGGATGAATTTTGTCTATTTATTTGATCAGTTCACCGCTGGGAACATCTAGTGATGTTCCCAGTGGCTTCGGATGCTCTGTGAAGGTGAAAATACAGCCATTATAATAACCCATAATTTTTTTTTTTCTATCCTCAGGTACTTTTTAGGGATTAATTATTCCCTATATTGTTTTCTGTAACCGTATCAGTTATTGTTCAAAATTTAATGTAGATTGGTTAAGTAGTTAAGATGTAAAAGCGTGAAAAACAAATAAAATCACATTTTCCTTTATAATATTAGTTAGAATTACTCAGAATAAGACAGTAGATAAGCATTGGAATCCAATATAAAATGATTATACCTAAACATTCATCTTATTTTTAAAGGATTTATGACTTTGTATATAAAGTACCATAATAGCTTTAACCCTGGGTCATCAACTATACATATATTAGAAATCATTACAATCGCTTAGGTAGTCCATGTTTGATCTTACATCATCAACATCATCCTGAGAAAAATCTTCGAAATCAGTCAGCTGGTACATATATTTCATACTATCTTTTATCTTCTAAGGTAACCTATTATTAACCTTGTCATTAACTGACTTCCTAAGAAAAATTATCGAAATTGGTCAAGTGGTTTCGATTTTTCATACAAACTTTCATCCCCTATTTTAATGCTAAAAAAAGTATCCTATGTTTGACCCTAGGTCTTCAAATGTTTTCATAAACAAACGAATAACATATAAAGCGGGTAGGTGGTTTAGCTGTTAAAGCCTAACATATAGTCAGACAGACTGTCGCTTTTAGAATATGAGTAAAGACTATATTTATTATTTTTAATAATACAAGAATATCTCATCTATGGTTGTGACATTCATGTATCCGATAATATTCTACATGTAGTGATATTATTAGTATTGATAAATTTAACTTTTAAATAACATTATACATACAATACATTTACATATCTTGTCAGAAACATTACCAATCTGCAATCTTGCAATCAGGTAATGTCAAAGTCTTTAAGTGTTTTAATAGAATATTCTATGGGAATATCCATTAGTTCACAATGCTTAGTTACCCATGTAGCCCATGGAACATGTACAAGTTACATTATTCGTTAAAAAACTGTCCAGAACTTACATCCATCTGGATGCTCCTCGGTGAGCAAAAGGCAGTTGTCCCCTCTCTCAGCGCGCAGTGCTCGCTGCAAGATGGATTGCGCGCGCTCGCGCTCTGCCGTACGAAGCAACTGAGCGCCGCCGCTGGCACGCGACAAGGACAAGGTAGTCAGCACACACTCCATGTCTGAAAAAACCTTAATATTAATATCAAAACGTACTGAATTTGGTGACATTTACCTTTTTGTTTCTGATGGGTTAGAGATTGTAAGACGTTAGTGTAGCAATAAAATGATACTTTGTCAAGTTGGAAGTTGAAATTTATAGATATTGGCCAAGATTATCTTTTGACACATTTCAATATAATTAAGACCTTAAAATGAAATAAGCAAACAAAATCTACCTGTGACATCATAAAAATCAGGTTTGTATGTCTCTCCCGATGAATCGGACTTATCTTGTGAGAGCCATCGTATTTTGATCTTGCGTGTTGTTCGATAGACATTCTGAACAGCCTGACATACGTAGAAGCCTCCTTCAGCATTGCGGACAGCTAAGTATTCATTTCTGCAATGAATTAATCCAATTATTTGCATAATAAGAAATTATACGAAATTAAGTGTTTTATCACTAATTATTAGTACTATTAATAGCAGTGTAGTACTTATACTACACTACTAAAGTTTATACTTTATAAAATTTATACTTTTTAAATAAATATTAATAGTATTATAAATAATTGCAGGATAAAATATTACAATTTTGGTATACATTACAGATACTTTTAAGTTATGTAACTAACAAATGTTTTTAGTAATACAAGGTAATAACCGTTATCAACACAATGTATAAATTGTCATTGTATTTTAACTTTATTATTATCATTATATTAGTTTTAATACTCACAAACCTATTAATTCTGATGACATAAAATAACATGAACCATTCTTTATTAAGAAATAATTAGCTACATTTTAACAATAAAAATAATTTATCATTCACATTAATCTATTGAATTACCCATTTCGTTCTTTTGAACCGACTTTAATAACTTGCTTGTCATAATTATTAAAACATGCAAATTGCTATAAAAAGGAAATCTTACTTGTAAAAAACAATAAGTTTGTCATCATTTTGCTTTGTTGGTGTTGAGCGCCCAGCTGATGCTGATAGCTTGGTAGCCATTGCTATTTCTGGGGTGGGTGACTGATATAGTTGAACCTAGAAAAATATAAGTTTGTATACAAATTTTAGTGATTAGACTTTGTTACTATTACAACGAAAGAATAATGAATAATAGAAGTTCAATTAGAAGATATATTTGCCTCAGTACATCAGTTCTCTTAACATTCCATTAATATTTCAATGAATCAAGACATTTTATATTATGGGTTTGACAATAAGTATAAATATAAAAAAACTTTTTCTTATATTTTTCTTATTTGTTTTTCACTTCATAAAGATGATTATTAACTTTGATGGAAGGGTAATTGTTAAAAAAATATATAAGAACCATTATATAAACACTTGACTAACATCTCACGTACAAAAACTTTTTATAATTTCAATATTATTTTTCTTATTAATTCTCTTTCTACAGATATAGATAGATAAAGAAAAAAAGTTAGTTTCCTTTATGGAGATAAATAGAGATATGATTCCTTGAGCAACTAAAAATTATATATTATTTTTTTAACTATGAATTAAAATATCTGACAAAAATTTATTGAAAACACATAACTACATGATAATTTAGATTACCTTAGTTCGATTCCTCTTTGTTCTTGTGTCTGGAGTACTGTCACTTTCTAATGCCTTCTTAGCTACAGTCGGCTCTTTTTCAGAAACCTGTCTTCTTTTCCTTATTGGAGGAGTGACTGTTGCAAGCTTCAATGTAGATTTAGGTGCCTTGACTTCAGCTTTAACTGGAGTTTTTGAATCAGTTTTGTTTTCAATCTTTTCATCCTTTTGTACAATTTCCACCTCCAGCTCTTTAGAAACCTCTGGTTGTTTCGTTTCAGGTTTCACCTCTATCTTCTCCTCTATGGTTGGTGCAGGCTTTTCTACTACTTCCTCCTTCTTTTCTTCTTTTGCAGGTTCTTCTTTTGCACTTTCACTCTCAGCTTCTTTCTGTGGAGTAGCAGGTTTTTCTTTAATCTGGTTTTCGTTAGCTGATTCTGGCAAAGCTTTGCTGTCGCTTTGTGTAGGTGCAACATCTGCAGTAGGTGCTGACTTGACCTCAATAGGCTTTGTGGGTGACTTTTCTGGAGGCTCATTAGCAGTTGCTACTTTCGATTGCACAGCTATGTCTGACTGAATCACAGGATTAGATGGCTCAGGCTTTTGAGGAGTGCTGGGTGTGCTTATTGGCTTTTCAGGAGGTTTAGGTGTACTAGGTGAAGTTTTAGCTATATCCTGCTTGTCTTGTTTAGGCTCAGGGTTTTGTGGCTTTAACGTTACAGGTGCACTGGACCCTGATTTTGGAGACTCAACAGTCCCATTTGCAGGTCCTGTGGAATCTGGCTCTTTTTTCTCTGGAGTTCTGGTTAGAGCTAGAGGTTGAGATGGAGTGGCTTTGCTTTCTTGCACTAAACTGAGGGGTGCACTGGTGGTAGTTGCGTTCTTACTAGGGCTAGCAGCGATGTTCGCAGGTGTGACTGAGTTTTGTGTGACGTGAGACAGGTTTCCGTGGTGGCTCATATTCTGTGCCATCTGAGCCATGTTGGCGGACACGGGTGCCATGGAGGGCGCTGCGTGTGACGGAGGCAGCGGCGCAATGACGTGGTGTACCAGGTTCTGACCAACCAGGTTATTGGAGCCGTGATGCAGGGAGTTTTGAGCGCCTTGGGGTAATCCTACTGCGTGGTTCGCGGTGGCGACATTTCCCTTGGCAGGACTCGACTGCCCGGCGGCTTGAGGAACCCCCGGTTGGGGCAGCACTGGTTTTAAAGCAGAGTTCATATCAACTTAAAACTCACTTGCTTCACCGTGACATAAGCTGAAACATAAAGACTGTATTTACACTGTTGTTGATGCAAGTTAGAATACTGAGATGTCTTTGACCCAAAACAATAATTCATACATAATACGTCTTGTATCTATGTATAGGCGTACGCGCGCAAGAACGCCGCCAAGGTAAATTCGGTCCGCTTTTTAAGATATTCAATAGTATCCCAGGTTAAAAAGCTGAAATATAACATTCCAACGTTACCACTAGTAAGATTGATGAAAAATGCTCATGAAATTGCAGTATCCGGAGCGCGGTAGAGATAGCCGCAAAAAATATGCGTTGCTATAGTTAAGAAACTTCCGCAAGATCGAGACCCTGCCGTCGGCACTGATAGGAATACTACAGTCATCAAATTACACAAACAAGCACTTGATCTAACTCGCGGCAAAGTAATTCCATCGTTAGCACTTTTTATCACGAATTAACGTACACAGAACACAATTTAGTCATCAAAATCTTTCAACAAGTATTATGCACAGTAATTTAGAGATGGCGTCGGCTAAACGCGCATGCGCCACCCTCTTTTCTATTGTCCAATGAAATTTTCGTGATTCACGAAGCCTTCACGACTTATACCGATAATGTTTTGTCTCGTTAGTCCACTATAAACCGAGTTAAAGCATCTCTTTCTACGCTATTGTAGCGTTCAGCAAATACATTGATAATAATTTATATTTTTGTTTGAATCGCTTCAATTTGTAAGTAAGTAATAACGTGTAGTGACAATATTATGTACATCATACCCTAAAAATACTAAACCACATTTATAGAAAATTTACTTTGGGACAATTTAACAGTAAACTTATTAACTATTCAAACATTATCCACTTTATTTAGTGTAAAGAAAGAGTTGAAAACGCACAATCAGTCACTTACGGCAATACTTACGGCATGTTATATTAGATTCTCAGAGAAATTCAAACATAATTACATATGTTATGACGCATTATAAATCAAAAAGACTTAAGTTACGACAACTTTTTCATACATTACAGCTGTTTAAAACTTTTAAATAAGTATATATTGTAACTTATATATTAAAATAATTTAAAATGGGTGTGAATTTTAAATATATGTTCTATTAGTATTAAAAAATGTTTTTTTTTTATATTGTCAGTTATATAATTTATTGTTTCTTTATGGGTATAAATATCGGTCCTTTATCTCTTAAGTTAGCGTAGAAAAGTGAATGTTTTGCAATTTTTTTTTCTAATTCGATTGTTCGTCGTTTGTTCTTGATTGTTTGATTAAATTTAGCGTTTTTTTGATAATAACTTTTTTTTTAAATAATCATTCAAAATTTCATCTGAACCTGTGCATTTGTCTGAAAATGTGCAGGAGCGTGGGTGTAATGATATTAAAAACTTGATTATAAAAAAAAATACGACCGAACAAACGTTTTTTTTAAGCGAACGAACAAGAACTCATCAAAATTGATAAAAAAAAGTACAGACAATTAAATATTAAGAGCAGGTTCAGATAAAATTTTGAATAAGTATTTAAAAAAAAATCAATATCACTTATTCACGCTAACTTAAGAAATCTCCTTTATGGGTATAAGTATGGTAGATAATATATGGGTTCTTTATGCGGAGTGGATCAATTATCATATTATACAGAACATATGATTAAAAAAAACGATTCAGTTTTATTCAAATGCAAATTATGGTTGTACTAAGTAAAACTTTGGTTAAAAGTATACGATAGAAAGAATTATAAAAAAAAATCTCCCGTACAACATTAAATTTAAATTTTTAAAAACCCCCGATACAAAAGACCTCTAAAAAGAATAATAATAATATTATTATATACTTATTTAAGTCGTTGCGTCGGAGGACCGTAGTACGTACGTTGATGATAGCATCTATTTTATGAAGGTACGAGGGCTTCGACTATACGAATCGATATCGTAAGTAGTAAGTGGTAAGTGGTAAGTGGTAAGTGTAAGTGGTAAGTGTAAGTGGTAAGTGTAAGTGGTAAGTGTAAGTGGTAAGTGTAAGTGGTAAGTGTAAGTGGTAAGTGTAAGTGGTAAGTGTAAGTGGTAAGTGGTAAGTGTAAGTGGTAAGAGTAAGTGGTAAGTGTAAGTGGTAAGTGTAGGTGGTAAGTGTAGGTGGTAAGTGTAAGTGGTAAATGTAAGTGGTGTTATGTATGGTATTATAGTTATACATATGTCTTTTTGTTAAATATTCGTTGGGTAAAAATAGGTTATATATCAAGGAAATGCCTCGAAACTTACTATATACTAAATTTTATCAAAAACGTTTTGTAGTTTTGTATAGTTCGCGATGAAACAGATAAATAGAAAGAAATCCATGTTGCCAATAACATAAAAAAAATATTTGTTAAATAAATCAGTAGACTTATGTTATGATAGATTTGGGTCTTTTGGTGGTTGACGTATTATATATATCCGGTGGAATAGGATAATAATATTTGTAATAAATCACTGACTGGTAGTTTATGCAGTTAGAACTTTTTATATTTCACTAAAATACTTTACCGAATTGTTTTAGTCGGAATGCTGCAGTCCTAATATACTCAATTTAAGCGATGTTGTCATTTACCCTTATATCTCGTTTACTCTAAGGTCTTAGTTTAATTCTGTGAGAATTATATTCAAATAGAAGTGCCGCAAGAAGTAGGACTTCTTCCATAGACTCTTGTTCTAAAAGACCTTATAAAATTATTTTTATAAGCTGTGTGAGTTTGACATTGACGGTTATAGCCATCCGGTGTCCGTCACTCCGGCATTTGTTCCCCAGCTCGTTTTAAGGCTTATAAGTTCTGAATAAAACTTTGTGTTTAAAACTACTTCATTTTCGGTAAAAAAAAACCTTATAAGTGAAAGAACCATATTTACGTTTTTACTTGTGAATTATCCTGTTACATCATTCAAATTCGACAATGGCAAGTACATACAGTTATAGTAAATATCGTAGCATGAACTAACTTTACTATGCGATACTATAATTTTATGTATTTCAGGATGTCTTAACACGACCTGCTGAGGAATTTGGTAACGATGAAACGCTCGAACATCTATGGGCTGCGCGAGCTATGGAACACAGTGATATTTATTTTAATGTAGGTTATATTATGTTGTTATATAGAATTTTCCAGTCTTTTTATTTTATACTTTTATTTAAAATCAATAATGTTTACTGCATTATATAATGTGTTAATATGGGCATAGTAATGTAAATTTATTAAATGTCTAAATCTATTTTTTCTTTGTATCATTTACAGGTTCTTTGTTCAGTAGACACGAGATGGCTAAGATTGACTCCCCATGATGATCTCATATACACTCATTTTAGACAAGATTTTTCTGACTTAGATGTCACATATATAAAAGAAAATGAAATTAAAAATAATGTCAATAAAGCAAGGTGGCGTTTATTCTGTGAAAAGTTTAAAAACATTGTAGAGGACTATAGTTTTGGTACCTTAATGCGTGCGGATACTAATGGCGATTACTCAGAACAAAACACCATTTTAGTGCCCAGAGTACAATTTTATGCAATAGAAATTGCAAGAAACAGAGAAGGGATGAACAATGAAGTAAAGAAACATTATAAATGTGCATCTAAAGCCAACATGGCCGCACAGAATATGAAAAGTGAAGTTACTGTATGAATATAATATGGCTTTGCACTAATATAATGCTATTAAATATACTTAAGTAATGGCTTACATTTATAATTTAGAAGCAAAATATTTTCCAAATAAGTGGCAGCTTTAAGACAATAAAACTGGTGCATATTTATACATTTGTGTCATAGATACAGTGATTGACCTGTGTTGCCATTTTGTAAAATTAGATGCTTTTATGTTGTCAACTACAGAATATGTATTTCTGCGGTAAATTGTATTATTCTATCATCTTTATTTTGTCTTTAATGTATAATAATTGTTAAACCTTACATGTTATCTACCATTAACCTATAAGACATACTTGGTATATTGTAACTTAAAAGAAATTAAGAAAAACCATTAAAATATATAACTCACTGAAAATAACCTGCCATTAAATATTAATTCTTTAAGCCTAATGTATTTGTAAGTGTATCTTGTATGAAACATTTATATTATAAATGAATGAGGTGCTCAATTTCTCATACATTTTGATATTAAACATTTTACCAACACACATTTACATTATTCAATAAGAAATAACATTCCTTGATTAGGTGATACAATCTTATAAAGATCTTTATCAAAGTACACACCACGCATGAAGAATTTAAAAGGGTATATAAAACGGTCTCATAAAAATCAGTATTTTTATTGTTATAAATCTTTTGAAGTACAGTTATTACATATTTGGTGGTTTTAAATTAAAAAAAAGAAACCTGACATCAATAAATAGAAAAGTTTAATCATCATCAATGTTTTCTAATGGATATTCAGTCATTATTAAACCTCTACTCCAAAGAGAATCAGCTATTTGTATTTTGTCAGAATCACTTGGAACATCCAGATTCTCAACCGTTACATATTCTGGGTACGTCATAATTAGAGTTTCAATTGCTGGAGCCAAATCTTCTTCAATTTCTAAGTAAGGCAACTCATTGCCATGATATTCTAAGGAGTTTTCAACATAATAGTACAATCGGATCCGTTCCTCTGAAACAATCCTTAAAATATTCTTACGTAATAGTCTTACCCTAGTATCTAGACCTATTTCTACCCTGTTTGTTACTTTGCCATTTTCAATCATTACATCACTGTCACCAAACACTGTGACGGCTTTCTCTAAATCACTTAAAACTGGAGGTAAAGCATCTTGCTGAAATTTTTTATTCATTTGATCCACTGCTTCGTCTATTGGTAAGTAATCTTTAATTTTATCAAATAGAGTCTTTACAATTTCTTCAATTTCTTTTTTACGTGGTGTGTTTCCATCTGAATGAACTAAACCAAAATGGTCATATATATCAAAAGGTAAACCTTCCCGAAATTCTATATTTTCAGTGATAGCAATTTGTAAGGCAGCTGGGATAATCTTTTCAAATAGGTCGGCCCAGGCATGTTTTTGGTACATACTTATTGTAACATGAAGAGAATGTTCTCCATCAATAGTTACTCCTTGATGTATGTATCCTCTAGGAAAATATAACATATCACCAGCTTCTAAAGTGACTTCTAATACTGGTTCTCCTATTTCACATTCATCAAAATTCTTTGACGATGTTCGAGGAAGAATTTCACTTTCGTCTCTAGGTTTATAAATGCGCCAATGCTTTTTGCCTTCTGTTTGCAATATGAAGGCTTCAATATCGTCATAATGTGGTGCAAACCCCTGACTATCTGGAGGTGTTAAATATGCATTTGCCCCAACAAAGGAGTTGAAAAACTCTTGAAGTGTAGCATTTAATAAGTGCAATTGTGTTATATATGTTTGTGGGTTTAAAAGCCTTATGCTACAGCCATTTAAATAAAAATCCCACACTAAATGAGCATGAGCACGGCCTCCTGGATTATGGGTATCCCGCTTGCCATCAACATATGAAGTAATATCAATATTTTTAGTAAATTGGATGTTTTCTGTTCTCAGCATGTTATCAATAGCAGGTGTGTTAATAATATCTTTATAGTAATTTGGTTTCTTTCTAGCAATATGCAAGGGTTTTTTCTCCCATATCTCATTTAAAAATTCATTATGATCAAAGGGTTTTAGCATCCATTTGAATACTTTTAGTCCTTCGTCCCTACTATTAGTCTGGACAGGTGTAAATTCAAAACTATCAGTGCTTGAACAAGAACATGCACTATCTACATCGGGAATTTGAAATTTTGGAGCGGCTATTAGTTCTGGGACCTCATCATCTTTTGAATTTATTGAAAGTGAGGTTTCCGTATGTATTTTAATTTTCTTTTTGTCGACTTGTTTAGATTTCTTTTTCTTGTGTGATTTTTTCTTTACAATGTTCTTGGATTCCTTTTGTTTCTTCTGCTTACGTTTGAGTTTTGTGCCGATTTCCTTCATAACATTTTCTTTTATGTTATTAACGACGACAGCCGGTGGTGGCGGTTTTTTGGCATTTTTCTTTTTTACATTTAGCTTCTGCTTATTATTTTTCTTCGAATTATACACCGCAAAAGCGGAAACTTGAGGATCCATGTTAAATAATAACGTCAGCGCAATGCCCGTACCTTAGATTGTAGACAATAATAGGTTATCACGTACACATTATTATCGTATCTTGAATATTGAAAAATAAAGTACAAATATAGTAATATATAAGTAAAATGTGACGAGAACTATTATAATAACTATTAAACTATTATAGTTATTGTGTATTAATATTGAGTCTACAATAAAGGTTATGTTTTAACCTCAAACCAAAATTGTTATTGACAGATTTTCGCACCAATGACGTTCATTCTTGGCAATGACTTTTCAAACTTGTCTTTGATCACAAAACAGATTACAAACTACAAAACAATTGTGGTTTATGAATCTTAATTACCCATACACGTTTCTGCAAGCTGAACTACGCTCTGGCTGCCCGGTTCTAGACTGTTAACCATCTTCCGTAGTCCGTTCAATGCACAAGTTCATGCATAGTAACGGTATATTTATATATACTTTTAAAGTTTTTTTTATATTGTTTTAATTACGACGAAACAACAATATCACTAAAATAATATTTATATGATCATCAAATTCTGATCGTCTACCGTTTAGTTCTTTTTCCCCTGAATTAGGGGGCTCGTTTTATTAAAACGGAAAACCTGCTTTTAAATTTCCGTATGTTTAATATTGCCCGAGAACAATATTTCACTAAAGTTAGTATTACTGTTTCAAGTATAGGTATATAAACAAAGCCTTTATGTTTAAAAATATCGATAAAAATGTATAGCCATGTTAAGCTTATTTAAATTTATATAAATATAAAATGAAAAATAAACCGACACGGGCAGGGATCCGTGTCGCTATGGTAGCTCAATTGGTAAAGCGATGAAACGGGTTTCCCAAGGTCACGAGCCCGTGTCGGTTTATTTTTCATTCTACATTTATATAAATTTAAGCAAGGCATTTAGCTTCTTCTTCTTCTTTAAATGTATAAAACATTTAAAATGTATTCATCTCTCTCGTTTGTAAATCTATATAGATCTTACTGACATTCGGGGTTTCCAATGCTTGGTATAGGTATCCCGTGCGACAACACTTAGCATTTTTCTTACAATATCTTTATAGATTACATTATACAATTTGAAAAGTATGTGCTCTTTTTCTATCTTTCGTATCATTATTCCTCTGCAATTGTCCAATCCTTGAAAGCATTTTTTTAAAAATATTTTCCACTTTATTCCATCGCCATGTTTCTTTACCTATCTTTCTCTTGACTCATATCATTCTCTTTGACTCATTCATCATTCGCCACCCACACAACTTATAAAGGTGGCGAATCCACTCCCAACATTCGTGCTCTGCTTTAGCATTCATATTCTCTTACATTTCAGTAATCTAGTAACCTGAAATTTACTTTTTTTTTTATTTTTTTTTTATACAAAACTAGGTTAATGCTTGACTACATTCCACCTGATTGTAAGTGAAATGTAGTCATTGGCGGTAATGCGCATTAACCTAGCAGCCTATTCACTCTCCTTTTGAAGACACCCACATTATATTTGGCCGGAAATACCGACGCAGGCAGGTTGTTCCAGTCCTTCGCTGTACGCACTAAAAAAGACGAAGCATAGCGCTTCGTTCGGACAGGTGGAATGTCCACAACGTAGGGATGGATACCTGCCGTGCGACGAAACGTCCGGTAATGGAACGGGGATGGGGGAATTAGATCGTGTAATTCCTGCGCACACTCACCAAAATGTATCCTATAGAATACTGAGAGGCTAGCAATTCTACGCCTATGTTCAAGGCTGTGGAGTTTGGCGTCAACCAATTTAGGGTCGCCAATAAGCCTCTTTGCTCGCCTCTCAATTAAGTCCAGAACTGCAAGATGAGTTTTTGCGGCACCAGCAAATATGTAGCCACAGTACTCTACACACAACCGGATCTGTGCTTTGTATAGTACAAGAAGCTGTCCCGGTGTAAAGTACTGTCGCACCTTTGGAAGTACGGCAAACTTTCCTGCAGCTGCTCTTGTTCTGGACTCAATGTACCGACCAAAGTTGAGGTTCGAGGAGATCTCTAAGCCTAACAACTGAAGCCAGTCACTGTTAATTAATGTATCCAAGGATACATTCTGGAAAGTAGGAGCCAAGGTGAAAGGGCTCCTTTTGGCGGTGAAAAAACACGTCTGCATTTTGGTGGCGTTGAATTTGACAAGATTGCCATTGCCCCATGCGGAGACTGCCTGAAGTTTGTCATTCAAACGTTGCACCATGGCTTCTCTTTCAGAAGATCGTTAATGTGCAGCAGAAAAAGAGTTGCAGAAAGAACGGACCCGTGAGGTACCCCGGTATTTATTGTCAAGGGTTCCGAAGAACATCCGTCAACAACTACACGGAGAGATCTCTGTCTCAGAAAATCCGTTATCCAGCCTATCAGACCAGGAGATATACCGTACGCTGAAAGCTTGCTTAAAAGGCTCTCATGCCAGACCCTGTCAAAAGCCTTCGAGACGTCCAGAGAGACGGCGACCGCTTCTCCGTTCCTCTCGATGGCTTCGCCTAAAATGTGTGTAGCGCACGCTAGAAGGTCCCCAGTGGACCTATTTCGGCGAAACCCGTACTGTCGGTCGCTGAGGAGATCGTTGCCTTCCACGTACGCTAGTAGCCGCGAGTTCAATACACGCTCCATAATCTTGCAGAGTATGGAGGTGATTGAAACGGGCCTATAATTGGCAGGATCTGCACGGCTGCCTTTTTTGGGCACGGGTGGCACGTTGGCAAGCTTCCAGGATTCCGGCACTTTTAGTTCCAATAAAATGTTTTGGGACTAGACTAAATATGAAATGAATATTCGACATAGTAGTTTTTATAGTCTTTATTGAGTTGCATCAATACAATACATTTTCTTAATTATGACATGCAAGTTGTTCTTTTGTATACTAGTGTCTAATATGTTATCTGAAATAATAATATGTTCTATGTTTTAATATCTCTGAATATTTAAGTTATATGTAAATAGTTTCAGCAATTACATTAAATTAAAATGAAATATTTGGGATAAATTAATTTTAAGAATGATGTAGGTATATTATTCTAAACTAAAACTCCCTGTAAGTTTTTGATAGAAGTTTTTTGATGCAGGTTCTAATTTCCAACTATAATGTCTATAGGGTGGTAAGGTTAGTCAGTGCCTAGTTTATAAATATTTTAATATATAGTTTAATTTATCTTGTATTTATACATAGCAATAATATATAGGTATAGAATACTATAGGTATAAGAAAAGTATTATTTTTATAATATATAAAATATATTGTTTATTAGGGAATTTATTTTGTCATAAGCTTTTGTAATATTGTCATAGATTTCGATTTAGCATCTAATACAAATAACAAAATGCAAATAAAATGAAAGAATATTAGAATGTGTAGTCACAGCCACATTTCTTGTATTTTCAAAACAACAATAAAGAAATCTTTTTTAATGCCAGAAATAAATAAAAATCTGAGGTTAGTAAATAGCATTTCTTTATACTTTTTAACATAAATTCTAAAAAGCAGAGGAATGAATCTAAATTCAAGTTAGTTATTTGACTATAAGATTATTACCTATATGATTACACATGTTATACTACACACATTAAAACATTGACACATTTTCGATAAATGCTGATATAATTCTTATTATACGATTAATATCTCTACAAGCTACCATATGATTTACGGGTATATATTTTTTTAATGTTTACCATTGGTCATCTATCACACACAATTGATACGTCAAAGATCTAATGTACAGAAATATACTTTTTTTAATATTTTTTTATATATCTTTTATTAGATTAGTGCCGATTTAGGTCTGAAGGAAATGCTATTAGCTTTAAATTCAGACGTATACAGTAAAGAGGGATACATTTTTCAGTCTGTTAGAATTTATTTTATGAAATTCGTGACATTGTTTATATTTTTCTCTATATAGAAATCTATAAATTGAGATAGAAAAGTGAGAAAATTTTAAAAACCTCCTCAGTCTTTTAACGAACCAAGTTCGATTTCTCAAAATATTTAATAGTTGCAATTTCGTGCAAGACTTTAATATATAATTACATAAACAATTTGAAGGACGGTTGCCAAAAAAGTTTCGTGTCGAAAAGAATAATGTAACACTACAGAAATTAAAATTCCTTATAGAATACGAATATCATTACTGATATTTTTTAACTATATAAATATCTATATATCATCTTTTAAAATGCTAACCACACTTCCTGCCAAAACTATAAGTCATGCTAAAAGATAAATAACTACATAGATAGATAATAAACTTAAAACATAGACCATAACTAACACATAATCTGTACATTGCATAGTGCATACCATAAACTCATAAGTGCGTTTTACTCTGTAAGATCATAGTATTAAGCCCATGAAGGTCAGGTTTAATGTACTCGGATATCCCTGGCGTGAACTGGTGTAGTGTCCTCGGGGCTGGGACTGTCGTCCAGGTGAGGTCGGATGTGAACTACCGAGCGTCGCTGGTCGTGGTGGTTATAGTCATCCCTCATCACTAATCCCCCAATACCGTACCCGGGGCCCATCATTCCGGAACCACTCAAACGCATCTTCTCAGGATCTTCATCGAGCTTCATCGACGAAAACACAGTGCTGAGATTCAGTTGTGGTATATCGTAGAAAACTGTCAGCGTCAACATGAGGAATGTCAGGCCAATGAGTAAGTAGACTGAAAATAATTTATAAACATTTATTGGACTTATCACAAGCTCTTGAAAACAAAAGTTGGAAGAATCAGCACTAGGAGAAAACTTAATAGAACTGAACTGAACTTAATAGTCTACTCATTCTTTTGCAAACGTCTAATTATAAAAGAACACTTACAGGTAGCGGCAACCTTGTACAATGGGCGGTAGGGCTGGTTGGGGTAGTCGCCAGGTATGTAGTCGCCAAGTCCGATAGTGGTGAGTGAGATGAAGCAGTAGTAGAACGAGTCCAGGTAATCCCACTCCGGCTCTAAGGTGTCGAAAATCGCAGCTGGTACCATCAGGAAAAATATTACCAGGAATGAGACTGCAAGAGAAAGTCAATTTTTGGTTGATTTAATTGTTCTTCCAAAATTTACAAATTGGAAATTTTTAGCGTCAAAAGATTTTCTCAAACTCAATTTATTATTATACAAAAATTGATTAATTTTTGTATAATAATAAATTGAGTTTGAGAATATCTTTTAATAATCATTAACTGCTACTGAGTAAAGATTAATATAGTCATCTAATCTACTATTTAAAAGGCAATTTCACGTTCTCTGAACATTTAAAAGACATTAAAAACATTTAATAGCCATAGCCCATACAGGTCTAGATTGGCGTAGTCATTGGATTTTAATATTTAAATTATATAAATGTTTTGACAATTCAATTCACTCACCAATAATCATAAGATGCACCAAACGTATAGTAAACGGTCGGTACAGATGTCCCAACGCCGCGTTCAATGACCTCAACAGCGCAGTGGCTGGTAACAACAGCCGCTCCACCAGCGCGGATAGCAGCACCAGTGTAAGTGGTATACCCAGGAGAGCATACACCATACAGAATAACTTGCCCGGCTTGGAGAGTGGGGTCACGTGACCGTAACCTGCAGATAAAAGATTTTATTTGTTAATATAGGATAGTTCTACATCTTTGTACATTCAGTAATAAAAACAAGGAGAAAACGGGCGGCTTACTTCCGTTGGTATTATAACTTTTCTGTAATATTATTTTACCTTCTTCAGCTTAAGGCTTTAATAAATTCAGCGAGCCAGCCCTTATTGCATTAAAAATATAATTACCATAAAAATATATATTTTGTAACATTTTATTCTACTCTGTAATACTTATTACCAAAATATATGTATAATGTAGGTATCAAATGAGAAAATTAATAAAAGTACAAGTAACATCGGTCGTTTTCAAATAATCCTTAAAACAATAATGAATATAATCTTTTTGTTGTATAGAGTATGGCTATAATAAGTAATATAGTTATTATATAACAATATAATAAAGAGACAGACATAGAGAGATAGACACAAACAGAGATAGACATACTAATAATTATTCGGAATGTAATTACCTAACTACATATTTTCATATTAATACGTGTAATTTTTAATTTGTTTATTTCGTCTAGAAGGCTGTAATTTAGTTTAAAAAGGAAGCCTTTAAGTAATTTACAATTTCTTAAACTAAAATAGGTCGAGATACCATATACAAAATGCATATATATATATTATACATTATATAATTACATATATTATAAATATATTATACATTATAGGTACATTTATTCATTCAAAAGGAAATAGGTTGAGAGTGATCGTAATTGTAACCAATATAATCTTGACAGGAAATCCCTTTGGACAATCCCTCGTCATTCTCGATAATTATATCTGTCAATGTGTGAGTGAGATGCTTTGGGATGCTATCGAATAGATTAACAAGTCAAAAGAGATTTTCAGTAGATTTTTTGACATCTATTTTGGTAGACTTTCTTAAACGATATTAATTTTGTTGGTTGAATGAAAAATTTATGGTGAAAAGTGGTAAATTAATCTTACCGATGGTGGTAACGACCGTAGACGAGAAAAACAAGGACTGCCCAAAGCTCCAATTGGGTCCACCACTCACGTTTCTGGACGCCGACACTCCTCGGTTGCTAGCACGCATCACTTCATCCAGCAGCATTTCAAGGTCTTCACCTAATAAATAAAAAGATTGTAAACGCACAAGCCAAGTAAACCCAATGATAGTATAAAAATAAATATAGAATAATTCCAAATTTAAACGATTTTTCTCTCATAGGTGATTTACGAGGTAAGTTTGAGGGCAATACTATAATTCACCCCGTGAAAGTATGACGAAACCGGGGGAGGGAAGGGGGGGGGATACTTAGTATGTATTATATCAGTCTCGTTGGTGATACTGTCAAATGTATTTTAAGAAATAAGTTTAAGATTGGCGTAGGTACAACCATTAGGAACTCAGACTGTAAAAGATAATACTTACCTGTGTAGTATGATAAGTACCTACATATTAACTTAACTAAATATAACATAAACAGATTATAAAAGTACCTAATACATTTTATCTATAAAGGAATTGTATTTCTTATCCACTTATTAATTTATATATCGTGAATAGTAGCAGAAGGAATTGATCAGGTTTTGGTATTTTTTTTACAAACTGCTTTTGATTAACAATAAGATCCAGGATCAGTAATAAATCGGTTTAAACAAACATCTTTTATCAAGCCCTTTTCGTGATTAATACAATGATGCTTTTTTATTAAAAAAAATAATTACCTAAATAACAAATGTCCATTTTCACATTACATTTTGATGAAAATGACGAATGAGTTTCAAATCGATCGTTTTGTTATGTAATAGTTTGAATACTGTTTATGTGAAGTACGAGGTATCTGTGTTGATAATATTATTTTATAATAAATAGGGATTATTATAAACGTAATCTGTACGTACATCTGACGTCGGTAGTTCTTTAGTTAATGATAGTGATATATTCAAAAGTTAAATCGAATATATTGCTAAGGTGTAATATATTGCTAATTCTTTGAGACTATATAATGTACATTTTCTTTAAATTTCAATAAATGCATAATCAGTTTAACCTTAAAAACACTCCTAGATTGTGTCTGTAGTAGTGTGAAAAAATATCAGGTTTGGAGAAACTATTCAATCGCCTTAGTTGTAAAGGCTAACAAATAAATCTAATCATTGCGGGTAGGAATAAAAAACATGGTATCCTTAGAGAATAAGAAATAATAGCATAAGGACGATCTGTTGCTCCGACGAGACACGAAACTAGGACAAATAAACTTATAAAGACTCATATTTTCTCATATATAAGTATAATTAACATTAATTATGAGCTTAGGTTCAACTTATTTTGTATTATGAACAAACAACATAAAGTTTCAAAGCCACAGAGGTTTTTACTCGCCAACTCGTTTATTATTTAACTGAGCGGCTTACGGTTTTAATTGAAGTGGACAGACAGACGTTTTATACTTCTATAGACTTTAGGTCGGCCTACTTACCTACAGTGTAACATATGTAATTTGGTTTTTTGGACAAAGATCACAGATTACAAATAAAATGTGTATGAGTGTATATTTTATTATATTAATACTTTTAAAATAAAATTAGGGACGACATTTTTATCATGGAGTAGAGACGAATTAAGAGCTATTACTTTTAGGGTCTGTCACGTATCACAGGTGACCTAGCCTACTCTAATTACAGAACGATGATTATTTGTAGAAGACAAGTATATTGTACCATGCCTTTAATAATTTCAAAACGTGCACTATCGCCTTGAAATAAAAGCTTAACAGTTCATGATTTAATTAATGCTGTCAAATAGTTTTTTAAAGAGGTTTTTTATTACGGAATGCAGGTTACATTTCTTTATGAACTAATATTCGACGAATGCAGATAAATAATCTTTATAAGAACGATGCTCGCTCCAGAATGCGTGGCATTTTATCATAATTTGCAAATGCATCTACGCCATATTAGTGCTGGAATTTAAACCGTTATCGATAACTTTTAACCTCATTGTCATAATATCGGTAGGTCATCACTATTACTCTAAACGTTTACACTATAAGTACAATGGTATCTAAAGTTATATTAATTAATGCTTTTTTTTTAATATCATTACGATAATTTTGCCTCATTAGACGCAAACTTAACACAATTATCATAGATTTACCTACTTATCATAGTTATCAAAGATATTATTTAAAAAGATTTCCTAGAATTAAAATCAGCTTACACGTAATTAATATTAACTTTTAACTAATGCTTTGTGGTTTGACGTAATCCGGTCGAGAAGTAAAATATACCTAATGGATGGATATACCTAATATAACTAGAGGATGGAAAATTATATAAAAAAAAAATCAACATCTTCGACTCTTCTGTTCACTTAAAAAATGTATTTATCTTATTATTTTAAGTTGAAAATAAACATAACAATTTTTTAATTTTTAACGCTATCTTATCTGCGGTTCACGACATTTTTATTGACATATGTATCTCGGATTGTCGTTAGGCCAACGGATTACATAAACCTTACTGGTTTTGGGATAATCTCAGCATTTTGGAGCCTTCTCAGATAGATGTTGTATGGGGATAGGATCAGATTTTCTATAAAAATATAGAAAATATGATATATGAGTAAGTAGGTACATTCCTCTTGAATCTTATATAATTTTTTAAATTAAAATAATTTATTGAAAATCTTTGTAATCAATATTAGCCTACCCTCTGTCCTTTGATATGGTTGAATTTGAAACAGATAGGTAATAGGTTAATAAAAACAAAATAGAAGTAAGTCTTCAATTGAATATTGAATATTCTTTGAAGGTCCTATTTCTTCGAGTGTATCTGCAAAGTTTCAAAGAAAATAATATGAAGTATGAGACACTCAGCTTTCTATTGAAATATTGATTACTTACTTTATTTATTGGATTGTGCTATATTGAGTATCTAGTTTTAATATAAATAGAGTGTTTGTATCTCTGACGCAAATGACAATCTTAACCTGAAAATAGATCAAAATGTATTATTACTGATATTGAGTTAATTGAAAATAGTCAATATGCTTTTTAGATATTTATGTTTAATACATATTAAGTTTTTTCCCTGTCGAACTAAAGATACCAAATAGCAATTTCGATATATCTAATAATAAGAGGTCTACCTCTAACATTCACTTTAAATTTATGTTATTTTAAGATAATATGAAGGAATGAAAAAAATGAATAATATATGGAACGAAGTAGACTGCAGAAAATAATGTTTTATACATTTTCATCTATTTATCTCCTTTTCCTGGTAGAGAGTGCCTATTTGCATTATGCTTTTTGAGCATTTTTATTTTAAAAATTTGTATACATAAGAATGATATAAATACTTGTGAGTACTTTTTAGAAATTGAAGTATGACTAGAGAACTTAAATAAGATATATTAATAAAAACGTGTGCAATGTGCTGTAGCACATTCGGTCGGGGAACATTGCTACAAAAACGAATATAATAGTGTAGTAGGTCAGGTCTTTGAACTTTAAATTGGATTCAAATGTGACAAATTTTTGATCTGTAACAGACCACAAAGAGAAGAGAGAAAGAGTCAGAAGACTTGGTAGTCTTCTGACTCTTTCTTGTATATAATTCTTATTACTAAATATTTCAGTTAGTAAACTTATCAATACCTCTGTTTCTTGTAATATTTAGTTTCGTATTTCTAACACAGATAATTATGAAAAAACTATCTTAATAAAGTAAATGGATACGGACATATCACTAGATAATTAAAAAGTTTATTATTAGATGTATGAGGTTTATTTTATATTGAACTCTGTTGGGTTAAAATTACACTGAATTCGAAGACGAACTAATCAGTTAAAACATCACCACTTAAGTATTACTTTTTTTATTATGGATATTCTCTGAACAAGAACAAGATTACGGGGCAGTAAAATGGCACTTCGAGCACAGAGAATGCCACCATTTTTAAGGCTACCCAATAAAAACCAATGGCTTCCCTCATCATGTTAACGAAATGTACCTAAGTGAATGGGAACGATCGATGAGATGAATGGTAAATTACAAGGAGGTATAACATAAGTTACAAGTAAGTGTAACATATGTTACAGTTAAGTGAAACATATGTTACAGTTAAGTGTAACATATGTTACAGTTAAGTGAAACATATGTTACAGGTAAATATTACCTAAGTTTAACCTACGTTTACTCTAATTAGGTAAGACAAATAGAATTGGCTCTCCGTTATCACGTGTCCGATAACAATGAGATGTCAGTTCAGTAACTAAAAGGGTGTGGCTGATTTATGTGGAAATACAATTGTTATCTAAGGTGGCATTTATGGAATTTTCCACATACTCTGATTAAGTATATATAAAGGTTTTCTATAGGAAAACTTTTGTTAATGAAACTTTTGGGAAACTTTGAAGATACCTTCACTTATCTTTACATGTAAAGATAGCAATAAAACGAAGAACAAATGTTTTATTATATAAATGTTTAATAAAATTTTAAATAATTCATCGCATAGCTCCGTGAAAAATTTGAGAAAAATATTGTAAAAACGAATTCTATAATACAAAAAAGTTTTTCGTTTTAATATCTTATGATTATTTCCAGTGTTTATAATATATAAATTAGGTAAGTCCTTTTTACATTAACTTTAGCCATTTTTTCCAATATTTTTTTAGAACTTTATTTATTCAAAGAGATAAAGGGATGGAAGCGTAAGTATTTAAAAATGATTTAAAAACCCTTGTAATAAAATATCTCGAACTGTTCTCGTTTGTATAATAAAAATTGATTCTTCATTTGCCACTGGTTCCTACAGCAGACTTACGTAAGTTCTCTATGTTTATTCAATTTGTTTAATTAAAATCATCCACACGGTTGAATACCAACCTGTGTTCTCTGTTAAACCGTTCTATCTATCATTCTATACATAATTATGTTTTCACGGAAAAGAAGCAATATCTATCAAAAATTCGAAAATTAAAAGATTTATTTTTAAACCGGCACAAATATTATTAACTTTGAAAGAATGGCTTAACACTGAAAAGATTCCATAGTCAGAATTTATGTTTTTATCTATAAATAAAGCATGATAAAAAAAATATTAACAGGGGCAGAAATTGAATCCGTGACCTTCAAGAACAAGTTACACCTGCGTAAATTGATATAAAATGGAACTTTAAGTAAATCTATTCATAACCTACAATGAAATATATAAATATTATTAACATTATCCTGAGTAAATCTCCAGAATTTAGTTAGAATTGAAAGGAAAATTCTCAAAGGTGTTCTTATGACAATACTTTGAGTTTTCTTTATACCCTCCATTACGCACCGACGCCATTTACCTCCAATAATACCCTCGTCTTATTTTCTTATATTATATCAACTTTTTCAAATGCTACTTGACATTGGATGGATATTAGTTCTTATTTGGATTCTATAGTAGTTTTTTATGTAATAAGGCATTCTTTTAAAACTACTTATTACTAGAGTACTAACCGCCTACTTATAACTAACGTATCGCGACGCAAAGGGGTTCGACTCCCGACAGGGACAGTCATGTACGTGATAGCATAGACCGTACTTCTGGGTTTGGTCGTTTATGAAATATGTTTGAAGTATTTATAATGTGTATTTCTATGTATTGGTAACTTTGTCTAACACCCTTAACACAAGAAAATAATTTGCCTACATAGGGGTTAGATCAATTTGTGTAATCTGTCCAGTGATATTATAATTACTACTAATACCAAAGATTGGAAGATCACATAAACCTTAAGTTCAATAAACTAAGACAAAGCTGTTATAACAATATATTGATAAAGAGACAAATTACAGTTAAGTACTGAGACATGACAAAGTACTTACTGCTTATCAATTATCCTTATTATGGGTCAGAGGATATTTTGAACTTGAATACACGATATTTGTTTACGACCCTTTATCGGACCTATTTTTATAAAGCTCTTTAGATAGGTATCTAAAAAGCTCTATCTTTAACTCTAATCTATATTTAAATAGTTTGATATCATGTTTGAGACGCCACATGTATTAAAAAAAAGTGTTACATATTATGTATTTATTATTATAAAATTTGTTAGTGCTAATCTGTTAATTCTGCTACTATTTCTATATTAAGCTAAAGTTAACAATAAGTTATAACTATTTGTAGCGAATGCTAAATAAGCTTTCGTATAATATTGATTTAGCTATTTATAAAATTCAAATAAATGATATCCAAAAATGGAGTGGCAACAAAATAAAACATAGTATAAAATCAACTTAGTGACGCGGTCGGTGTCCGTAGCGATCAAATAAAATGTAATAAATATTTAATAAGTTTATTGATTCTTTTAGAGGTGAAAACAGGACGAAATTAAGGTCATTCGAAGTAGGAAAATAAAAATGTTACAGTGTTACCAACTTCAACAACTTATTTTGATTAGAAACATTATGAATTGAATACGTATTTGGGTTAGAAATGTTTAACTAAGACTGTTAAAAAGATAAAGCAGCTGTTTTTAATTTCAACATCTAATGTTTTAATTAGGTGAAATATTTTATACTAATCCCTTATTTCTAAGTTTGGGGCATATTAAAAGTAAAGTCATAATTAGTTTCATAAAAGTTTGTGGAGCTAAATAATTGATTGCTAACGGAACAGAATAGTGATCTAGTGAAATTTAAAATTAGAATGTACATATGTATTTAACAGATACGAGTTATACATAATTTAATTATATGATAAACTTGGGTAATACTTCCCACGTGTTTAATAAGGCTAAATACCAAAACCGGATTGGTTGTTTTAATTTACATAAAAACTTGATTTCAATTTCTATAAAATTTTCAAAATATGTTTAGTTTTATAGTGAATTATGCAATCTGTATTTTGTTAAATTTATAATAATTAAATCATGTATATTGTGTTTAAAGAGTAGGAAATAAAAAAGAATTAAGAAACACGAAGCATAACACAGACTTTTATTCAATATATTTAGTACGGTCCAAATCAATCTCCGATCCTCATTCAATATTTGCCTAAAAACGATATTCATTCAATATAGGATGTCACTTCAAAAGTAGCTAGATATCGTTCGAGAACAAACTGTACGAGATCAGTTGGATAACTAACATTTTGTATTCAGTATTGCTTACAATCTACCTTAAAGTTCAGTTGACACAAAGTACAAATCCAACCATATCAAAACTAACAGTCGATAGATGGTACGAATATGTTTTCTGGGGCTCCTAATAAGCTATGATTGTTTTTATACAACCCACTTTCACACAGACAGACGACCCATCTGATCCTAACACACACATACTTAGTTGTAAGAAGCATGTATAAGAAAGGAGAATAGGGTATGGGTTCCCTTTTATGAACATCGAAGGATAATAATTCGAATTGAAATTACTGTTAGTAACCAGTCACGATATTGGAGATAACCTAAATACATTTTATCTATTAACCTAAGATATTAGTAGTTCTTGAATAATGATTACGGCAATGTTATATTAGTGGTTAAATGATAAACACTTAATTTAATTATAATTACTTTTTAAAATGCAGGTAGGTACCTATATTTCTGTCAAGAATTGCAAGGTTCAAATAATAAATTATGCATACCTACCATTAATTATTGTGTGCTTATGTTATTACGATATGTTATTATCAAACGTTAAGAAGTTATTTATAAAGATATTATTTCAATTTCAAGTTGTTCACAAGTTCTTTGATTGTCAAAATATTTTGACTAAACAAATACCAAAGTAATTCTCTACTTAAAATATTGTTATTAAATTATGCCATAAACAGTCTTGAGACTTTAATACATGAAAGATAAACATTCTGTAAGAGTCAAAGTCTCTAAAGTAAATGTATTTTTAAATAAAATGTAACACGTTAATATTAATGTTTAAAATTATATAAACTAATTTCTGGTGACTTACCCATTACAGTAGGATATTTAGTAATGAAGTCCTGTTTTGCACGGATGACCTCAAGCAAAACTTGATTCTCCAGCGGGGTCTCAAGAGCCGAAAACACCAAAGCACCAGATAACAAATACGAGATGTAGAATAATATATATAAGGACAAGAGGCAGGTGAATCTCGATTTACCAAAAATCCTGCTCGTAGCCAACAGAGGCTGGAAAGGTGGATGTTCTTCTTCATACAAGATCTCTCTCGGAACTATCATTTTTTTGGGGTAAGGAAACAATTGGCTGTGAACTGTCATGTCATCGTCACTTCTTGCAGAGCTCATGCTTCCATACGAATGAATACGAGGATATTTTGTTTTATCCATTTTGGATATCTTTTCTTCCAGATGTTCTTCCGAATTGATATTACCACAGGATCAAAGATGAATATTCACTTATATAGGATTTAACCTAAGTTTCTTTACGTCAAACAGAGCAAAATGTACTTGATGTTTAAACAAAGCTAGTATTACTGTTCATATTAAGCACCAGAATAAACTTAATCTGGTCTGCGTCAAATTTTACACTAAAATTCTTAAGCTTACAATGTCCGCACCGAAAAAAAACCGGAACGGCAAAAATTACGGTCAACTGTATTTAAAAAAACGTTTAGGATGATTAGGTTCGAAAAATAACGCGCAAACTTCCACTTTTATATCAAACGATCCTTTAGACGACATCATGATACATTTTAGGATAGCAGAAAGCAAATGAAATAACGGTTAGGTAATTCGAAAGAACAACGCGACTGATCGTCAGCACGAATGACCATCAACTGAGATCGGACGGAAAGATCGGTGTATTGTCAAGTTGGTGCGGTACGCGTTAAAAAATGACAGAGCTGCGCTTGCGCACCCAAAGTCGTCGTTTTTTATCAATAGTGAGCTACTTGATAACATTTGAATATAAGTATGTACCTATTGAGTCACAGTAGTCTTAATATGATCGTTTTTAATAATATATGTTATGTTATTCAAATATTTTCCTAACAATTTTAATAATTAGCTAATTAATTTCAATGATTGAAAAAACAGAACCTGATAATAATTATCTAATGTTTGTTTTTGTAAAGCTTTAAAAAAGTATATTACTTAATTACATGTTGATTTAAGATTCAAAGAACTTTTTATCTGTTAAAACTAAGTTCTTGAAACAAATAATAATGATTCATAAACAGTGTTTAGATATTTCTTGTTAATAGACAAAAATACATTTAAACCGTATTTTACAATATGCAAGTTAGTAACTCATATCAGTGGACTCTATTATAAAGATAAAGATATGTTATGTTTATTCTATATATTGATTCAGATAACTAAATTGTAAATATAGAAGGAATATTGATAAATTCAATATTTTAAAACACTAAAAGAACTACCTATTATAAGTAATTAAATATATTTTTATGGATAATAAATATATTACTTTATCTTATAATATAGTCAAGGCTATTTAAAATAGTTTCCGTGTTTTAATCTCTAGAGATATCATGTTTTATGATAAGCTGCGCATGAGTCTCTATCAGCATGAACTATTAATTACATGCATGAAGGTATGCAGAGAAACTTTGTAAGCAGCTGTTTTACAACTTTCTACTGAATACATTTTTATGATGCACTGGAACTATAGTTGCATGTAATATTATTATTTATTCGAAAAGCTGAATTATTTATTACTTGTGTACTAGTACTTCATTATATGTCAAAACTTTTGGTGATTAATTTTCACTAAAAACTATTTCTCATCGAGGTTCATCTTAGCATTGAGGTTCACTTTGTGTTTCATGTAACCCTTTTTTTATTAAATACTTTTACTTAAAGTTAGTCTTCCAGCTAAGAAAGGGTAGCGGAAAAAGAAATAAATGATTAGTTGAATCAATACAAATCACCAAACGCTACAATTATTTTTAATATAAACTTTTTGGATTCAAATTAAGTTTATTTTAGTGTATATATATATACTTAAATATTGTATCTGCTGTATGTTTTGGAATTTCCTATAGTTGGTTTTAATTTCTAACATTATTTAAAAGAATAGTTTATAATGTAATTAAATCAGTAAACTGGATTAAACCTTGTATATTACAAATAAGTTAAATGCCCAAATACGCTAAATATATAATATTTAAATATAATATAAATATAAATACAATAATAAATCATTTATTTATTTCATATCATGTTACAATTAGGATTTGTTTAAGCCGCTGAGAAATAACATATTTATCAGCGTGTCGCGTGTTAGATATACCTACATTTATTTACAATATAATATGGACTTAGTTTAGATAAAGTATGAAAACAATTAATAACTATTACTCCCACTCCACCCGCTGATACAAACTGTTTATTCTCACGTCACGAGCTTCATATCTTTGGCTTTACACTCATTGTTGGGACATAGTACTCTAATTATAGTTATATAAAGTATCTTACATAGTAGTATTACAAATACCACAAAGACAAAAATCTAAATTAAACCATGAAACAGTCTTATCTTTAAAAGAATGTATTTCGATAAAAACTTTGATTCTGCAAGTTCCACAGGTTACTTATCGAAAAGCTATATAGCAGTCTTCATCGTTGGTCGTAGGACTAGTTATTGTCGGAATTGGCGCCTGAAGGTACTCGTAATTACAAGTTCAAGTGTGGCTTTATGAAAACATACGAATAAGATGAAAAGTAAAATTCTAAATGTAAAATGTTTTATTAGCGTTGCAGGGGCTATTTAATGAAAAAAAGTTTTAAAAAGTTCTAATCATTTTGTCAATGAATACTTTTTTTTTTATCGTTGGAAAAATGCGTTACGCATCATCCCTGCGGCCAGGAAGGTGATGACCGAGGGAGTATGTGGGACTACCCGGCAACATAGAGGACGCTGCCATTTTTAAGGCTACCCACTAAAAAACCAACGGTTGACCTCATCGCCTTAGTGGGGCGCCACGGGATAGCGTCATCAAACTCATCGGCTATCATTCTGAAGTTTTTATGTAGATGGGTAGATTTTTTTAAGAAACAAATGCCTTATTTAGAGTTTAGAAAAACGGAGATGTAAATTGTAAGATGATGTGTATCCTACTTAAAAAAACTTCTGTTGGCGCTAATAATTGCCAGCGACTTTAAGAGAACAGCTTCTGACATACCCACTGTCCCTTATCGTATCGTATATTTACCATATTTGTACATTTCTTTCAAGGATTAATTATATACATCAGTATAAAACGTAATTATCTATTTAATGTTATTATGTTTTAAGGTATTATTATTGCATTATGGATTAGGTAGTATTAAAGTATTAACATTAATTTATTAGTTTATATTTTTATTTCTTAAAATTTTAAATCCATCTCATATCTCACAGACTATAACCTTCATAATAGAAGGACTTATAATAAATCGGAAAGCAGAGACTAACTTCATAAAATAAAAAATTCCAACAAACTCTAATAGACAAGATATTGATTTTATAATATTATCGAAGCATCGAGTGGATGGATTCAGGAACGTTGGGTAAGCAATAACAAAAGCATTACGATAACAATAGATAATATATCTATATATTTAAAGGCTTATAGGATTTAGTTTTTTAATTTCAATGTTTACATTATGATTAACAACTTAAGTAGTGTACATACATAACGGAAGCCTTTTAGAACATGTATAGAAATATATAGGTAATACTAGCGGATCCGACAGACGTTGTCTTCTACACGCGTTTTTAATTTAAAAAATGAAACTTTAAAAAAAATATATTAAAAAGTTATCGCGATGTCTACCGTCATTACATGTACATTTATCATAATTCGGCCAATCGATACCGTATGAATATGTAAATAAAGATTTTTTGTTTGAATAAATGAATTTGTTTAAATATTTTTTTTTAAATTTCACTTTTTACGTAGCTTCGCTCGTGTCGGGCCGCTAGTACTAAAATATTTTTCTTATTTCTATCGCAACGCCAGCTGTCAGGGCAGACTATAATTAAAATAAAATATTATTTAAAGTTAACATATAGGGTACATACACAACCAGATGCTTGCGATCTTATCTTGATCTGGTGAAAATAATATCCTTTATGCAGGCCAGGACAATAACCTATAACCCTATCTAATTTTATCAAAATTTCTCCAGCATAATTCGAGTAGTTGTTCTACTATAGAAGACAAACAAAAAACAGACACAAACAATAATTTTACAATTTATTACGTTCTCGTTTCTCTTATTATACCTATCTATACGATAAAAGATAATATTTACTTACCCGTAACACAGGGGTGTTCGTCTAGAAAAGCATCCTTCATCTGCGCAATTCGCTTCTCTGTTTCTCTTTCCACCGGTCCTTCAAGGGCTTGGAACACCGACGCTCCTAAAAATATATAGTATAATTTAAACTAACAGAATAACAGTAAAAGTATAAAGCATTTAAAAATATATATGAATATGAATAGAGGATTAGGACCTCAAAATGTTTTCTCTAATTTTAATCGTATGGGTATTGTTCATTTTATGCTTATATGATATAAAAGGTACTGTACATTACTGTTTCGTGTTAACTATAACTCAATTATCCCGGGACTTTTATTTAACCAACGAGTTATTGTTATATTAAGTGGTTTCTGAGTTCAAAGTTAATTAATTAATGAACCAGGTTTGAGAGTAAATATAATAAAGTAGAAGTTACTAATTAAACAATCCAAATATGAATATATATTAATATTCATGTATGTAAATATCTTTGTTAGTTTGAAATCAAATCTTTAACTAAAAAAAAAAAACTTATTTATTTGAGCTGTGATTATTTTAATAAGGAAAGTTTTAGATCTGTAATTCTCATTAATATCTACTTTTATGTGAAAAAAAAACTTTGGCATTTCCAATAGTAGTTATATTAATTTTCACACAGTTGAAGACAAAACTAAAACGTAGATACAAAAACACAGACAAGATCGATATAGAAATTATAAAGTAAGCTGCTGATATTTTACCATGTTTATACATATATATATTTATTATATGTACTATATATTTATTGTCTTGTACAATTTTAAGAATGCCTATAAGTAATTATAGGCATTCTTTTGTAAAGTCATACTCACCCATTGACTGTAAAGTCATACTCACCCATAGTTAAGTATATGCCCATGGCGGTAACAATGAGGAGAAGCCGTACCACTGGCATATTGCGAACATCCACTACACACCCTGGCATCACTAGCCGCATCGCTGATAACTGCAGAAATAATTCGTATTATTTATTTAGTCATATATTTAACATTGGATAACTTGGTATTTATTAAAACCATGAAGTCATTCAAAGGTAGGGTTTATATTTATCTTATTACTTTTTCTCGACTTAACTATTTACGTAAAGTCAAATCAATGTTAAAAGCACACAGGCTAGATAGCGCAGTGTCTAAAGTCTAGATTTATTAGTCTATGTATTGACTGTGATAAATTTTCTTGTAAAACCAAGCGTTTAATTAAGTGTTAAATTAACGCTTTAGCGTTAATTTAACTATAGTCTTACAAGAAAAAAAACCTTAAGTTGTCTTTGACAAGAAAATCTTACATTTAAGATAAATGAATAAAAATCCAAGAGCCTTAGAAAAAGCCTATCTTAAAAGGAAAAAAAATGTTTGAGTTACCAAAGTAAAATGTCAGCTAAAAAGTTTTCAGAACGAAATTTATTATTATACGTATTTGAAATTTCGCAATCTCTGCGGATTATATAAATGTCCTAACTTTTACAATATTCTTCGTGTTTCCTGTATCGATTAAATACATAACTATAAATATAAGTAAATAAATCAATATATCATTTTAAGTCAAACATTGTTAAATTTCATTTAAAAAGAGCAACTGTTGAGTTTCTGGCCAGTTCTTCTCAGCAGAACAACATTCAGAGCTGGTGGCAGCATATCACAGGCTGACTATACAGATCAATTTAATGTAATTAACGATTCAAAAGTGCGTGTAAATGCCTGCTTGAATAAAGATATTTTGAATTTGAATAGAAACTAACACGTATTATTATCTAATTTTAATGCTCTATAGCATTTGGAAAATATCAAATTTATTTGAAAACTCAACTATAATATCGAATATCATATGTATGACGAGTATTAAGTATAATATCTTTTACGATAAACCGTAACAAATAAGTGTAGGTCCCAAGAACAAACAGAATACAAAATAAAGTATTAAATCTTTCAAAAGGGATGGCATATTTATATATGACAAACATTATACAAAGAAAAATCAAAATCGATATAAATAAATTATTAGTTCGCATTACACTCGACCTTAATTTATTCTGTTTTTTTTTATCTCATTTTCTAAGCTATTTTCATTATCTCTTGAAGTTCTGCAGGGCTATTGCGTATCTTTTTTGACAGCTAAAATGAAAATCACTATCAGTAAGTGCGGACATAATGGTTGTCAAACAACTAATTTCCTATAATGTAACTATAGTAACAAACTGCCATGACGTCACAGCTGATGGTCATTAGAAAAGTCAAAGTTAGCGAATAGCCCTGCTGCTGCAGCCTTTAGCCGATGTATCGAAAATATAATATCTAATACGTCATATTAACGTTATTAAATTCTTGTAATAAATCTTTGTAATGATCTTCTAACAAATTATTAAGTCTTTGACATCTTTTCTAACTAAACCTGAATTACAATTTAGGGTAGTAAATGTAAACTTGTTTTTTATAATTAAAAATATATTGCAGCAAGATAAATTTTTAATTAAGTGTTTAATAAAGTTGTTTTAACTAAGACAAATATTTACTTTATTCACGCAGTAAATTGGATCACATGTTAAATTAATTTCAGAATGAAAATTGAAATTACAGTTCAAAGTTCATACAATGTATGTATTGGAATTTAAATTAATATGTATGTATGTAAATGTATGTATTGGAATTTAAATTAATATAAATTTAAATTATTATATATATATATATATATCTAAGTTTTCTATAAACGAAAGCATTATTATTGTTTAGGTAAATATTTCATTATTTACCTCAATTTTATGTTATATATTTATTTATGTTTATATTTGTATTTGTTCGCTTAAATTATTAATAACAAAGTTTAAACAGCCTTAATACTTCACAGAACATTTAATATTTGACGCGGGAGGAAATCCGCTCCGCTATAAATAGTTCCAGTTTGAAGGCTAATTCTATTATTAGTCTATTTTAGTTATCAAGCATTTCATCTCGCCAATTCACCTATTTATAATGTTACGGTATAATAACTTGAAATAACGTCTATTTCAGATACATATTTCTTTCACTCACTTTCATGAAACTTTAGATAACTTTTTCCGCCGCTACTTTTTTTTGTCTGTCTATACATTTAGCCCTGTTGGCTATTTCAGTGTTACCGGGGGAGCGGGTGGGTCAGGAGACCCACCCTTAAAAAGTGGGGGCCAGATGGGAACCCATGGGGAACGACGTCCCGAGGGCGTCTCAGATTGAGACACGGACCTCGGCGTCGTTACTCAGGAGGGTTTTCCGCCGGTAAGCTTTCTTTTTATCTAAGAGTGATATCTTCTCTTCGTGTGGCTAGAATACTCTGCTAGAGCACATGAAAGCTTAAGCCAATTATATAGAATCAATAAAAATAAAAAAAATAACATGATTCTTTAAAAGATCAAAATATAAAAAAAATAAATATAACCTTCATCAAAGTTTTATATTTATTGTAGTTCATTTTTATTTTTGGACGAAAAAAACGACATGATAAAAGCTCCCAGTTAGTTCTTTGGTAACTTAATATTGTATAGTATTAATATTATGTATAACATCATTAAATTAATATTCGTTTTTATGGAATTTGAATAAACTTGAGTTAGACATTAAATTTAATTTAAAAAATTATCAAAAACAAGGCTCAATAACTACGTACTAAATATTACGTAATAGTACGTAAAAGTACGTAGGTAACTACTAATACGTAAACTGATAGGTAGGCTTAAATAATTGACGTCATCAAATTAGTACCTAGGCATCAATCAAAACCTATTTCAGTCCTCTCTGATACATTATCGTATCCAATTACGTAGTTATTAATGAATATTTGGAGGTTTCTGTTAATATCTATTGTTACTGGTAATATATGACATATGAATATATAATTAGAATAATCAATATATTGCATGTAAATTGATTTGCACATGTAATGTAAATGTTTTATCTAAGCATAATTATTGATAGGTATGTTCTTTTTGAAATGGATATCAAAAGAATACTGCCAAAGACTAATAGATAAAAACTCGTGTAAAAATAAATCCAATTCATAAAAGTCTTTATGATAAATCATAAACTAAATATCTTGGCTTAGAATAGAATATCAACCTAAAATTTATTCTCGAAGTATCTAAATTATTAAACTTTGACAACTACTTCTAATGCGGTGTACCCTCGGGTTTAAAATATTGATTCCGGCTTTTGAAGGTACCTATATTAATTTCTAATCCCTCCCTGTATCGGTATATTTTTAATACTAAATTATATTGTATTATACAAAAATGTTTGAGTTACCAAAATAAAATTTGATCTTAAAAGTTTTCGGCATGAAAATTATTATTTTACGTAGGTATTTGAAACTTCCTAATCTCAACGTATTAACTTATACAATATACTTCTTTGGTATGAAAAGATAAATCAATAAAATCAAAAAGTTATTTCTAACAATAACAAAAGCAATTAAATTTAAATTTCATCAATAAATAATTTATATGGAAGCCTGTAATTTGCAAACGAGGAGACACATTATTATCTTACAAAGTTATAAAAAGATATTGATATAAAGAAAGTTATTTGTAATTAAGAATTTGTAATTACAAAATTGTCACGAAATTGTTCATGCAAATATATCTCGGTCCTTAATACAAATAAAATATTAAGACAGAATTGGTGGGTAGATTGAGTGAACAACATCTAAAAATTTTGTGCTGTGTAATAATTTACATTTTGACTGTTTCTTTAGATATTTAAAGTTTATGTGTCCTTATAAATAAGTCTGTTATTGCCTACATTACCTGGCAATTTCTTACTTTCACTCAATACACCTTAAGCTGTCACAAATTACTACAATGGACCTGCATACTCAAGTAAGCAAAAATATGGAGGATATTATTAAAATGTTTGAGTCACGGATGAACAATTTTGATATAGCACTGGCTAACACTCAAACAACATCCAAGTCGCCATTGAAGACTAATTCCCAAGATCTTGGTGCTCTGGCCAAAGACTTTGCTTCTTTCAAGGATTACATCTGGAAAACATTATATATGCTGCAACAGCAGCTTCAGTTACTCACAGAGGGCTTTGATAAGCATGAGATGTTTTCAAGAAGCAATGTTTTATTGTTCCATGGTGTACCCGAAAACAGCAATGAGCAGTTAGAGTGTACTATAAATTCTATTATGTGTGATAAAATGAAGCTGGCTGACACTAATTCTTCTCATTTTGATTCTTGTCATCGGTTAGGAATAAACAAGGATAAACCTAGACCGGTGCTGGTTCGTTTCAGTGGCTTAAAATATCGTAATAAGGTCTGGAGCTCAAAAACCTCTTTAAAAGGCTCAGGCATAATAGTTTCTGAGTTTCTTACTAAGCCAAGGCAAGAGGTGTTTAACACCGCAAGAAAACATTTTGGCCTTAAGAATGCCTGGTCATCGGATGGTAATATTTTTATTGTTCTGCCTGATAAATGCCGCAAGAAAGTAACAACTATGTTGGAGCTTCAGTCCCTGATAAAAAAATTCCCACTGCCTCCAACAGAAAGTGCACAAGATCCTAGATCCTTGAGACCGCGTCGCAACAATAAAAACGCTGCCAAATAAGTATACCATAACCTTAAAGGTACATCCTACGGCAAGTAATCATGTTTATAGTTTTATACTACTCATTTAAATATATTGTATTTTGATTACTTCGTTTATATACCATTTGTACAAAACTTTACTTTAATTGTTTAGACTTAAGTAGGTAGATAAAAACTTAATATAATTAACATGTTTTAAATAAGTGTTATGATTAGACTTGTGACAACCAGTGTTACCAGAATATTTTTTTCACGAATCGCCTTGCCGGAGCGCGCGTGTAGCCCCGAGATAGCCCCATCATGGTGCACAGATTGTTCAGGCGGGAAATTTGAAATAAATTAATGAGTTTATTGATTATTGCTATCAAAGTCCTTTTTTTTTGCATAAAAATGATTTGTTAATCAAATATTTGTGAAAAAAAAAATATAGCCGAATCGGCTACCTGTAGCCAGCGGATAAAATATTAGCGCCACTCGGTAAGGGAGATAGCCCCATTGGCGCTAAATAGCCCCATCTGGCAACACTGGTGACAACTGACAATTGACGTATACTGTTTATATTAAAATGAAGTTTGGGGTTGTCACTTGTCAGATAAATATTAAATTTCGTTCAGAATCTGATTTCTGAATACTACTTTGTATTGTATTACATTTTTCTTTTTCTACATTTTATGGATTTTTTACTTTTTGAATTAAATTTATTTTGGTGTCAGGTTTACTTTGTTAAACAAGTCTAACTTGTAGCTTATAAGTATTCTTTTATATATATATAAGGTGTTATTCATTTTTATTTTCAATCTGCCAGTGTGTAAGGCACTGAAATATTTGTTAATTAAAAAAAAATATATATATATATTTTTTTTATATTATTTAAATATTCAATATAATTTTTTATTTTTTATATTTATTATATTTATAGTGTATATATATTATATATCTATATTAGTATTTTTTAATAATGTCTTCTTTTTGTAATAATATTATAAATGATGAATATTTTTCTTGCTCGTCATCTGAGGATTTTCTTAGTGCTGCTAGTTCGAATTCATCGGACGAAAACTTTACTCCACTTAATATAAAACTTAATTCTATTTTTACATCCAAAAATGGCTGCTATCTTAATATAATACATATAAATGCGCAGAGTATTCCGGCTCACTATTCTGATTTTTTATCATCTTTTGGCAACGTCTCTGTCGATTGTATTCTCGTGTCTGAGTCTTGGTTGAAACCCTCTCTTACTTCTTCAATTTACTCCTTACCGGGTTATAATCTGATCCGAAATGATCGAGATGGCAGACGGGGAGGTGGGGTATGTATCTACCTTCGTAATAATATTTCTTTTACTGTAATTGCTCAATCTCCTCCTAACACTTACAATTTAGAATACCTTTTTCTCGAAATTCGTGCCCACTATTCAAACTTGCTTCTCGGTGTGGTATATAGCCCATCGCAATACATTGATTATTTTTCTTCTCTAGACCAAATTTTAGACTCGTTTTCCTCTAGTTATAGTCACAAAATAATTATGGGCGATCTAAATACGTGTCTCACTAAAGGTGATGGCAGATCCCACAGACTTAGATCATTAATTGATTCCTACAATATGACTACTCTTCCTCTTTTAGAAACTCACTACTCACCTAATGCTATTCCTTCTCTTCTTGATCTTATTTTCGTTGATAACCCTGGAAAAGTTATAACGCACGGTCAACTGATTGCACCTTTTTCATATCATGACCTATTGTACCTTCAGTACAATTTTGCCCTGCCCAAGCGTAAATCTAAGGTTGTTATGCGTAGAAATCTCAGACGTATAAACTGGGATAATTTAAAAACTGACGTCTCGAGAATAGATTGGTCCTGTGTTTATCTGGCGGGAACAATTGATGAAAAGGTGGCTGCATTTATGAATGTTATTACTAAATTATATGACTTCCATGCCCCACTTAGATCGGTACGTGTTAAGCACTTTCCTGCCCCTTGGCTTACCTCAGAAATTAAAGAGTTCATGGTAAACCGTGATAAGGCTAAGCGGCGGTACAGGAAAAATGGCACCCAGGAAAATTTACAATCCTACAAGCAATTGCGTAATCTCTGCAACAGGATGTGTAGGGATGCAAAGCGTCGCTACATATATTCCTCAATTAATAATTCAACTCCGTCCCAAATGTGGAAATTTTTTAAATCCTTAGGTGTGGGGAAGGCCTCTGAAAAACTTCATCAGTTCAACGATATAAATCTTCTTAATAATTTTTTCTCCACTCCCTCCGTCAATATGTCCGATACAGACAGATTAGCTACCATTCATAAATTAAATATGGCTCCCCGACTACCCTGTAATCCATTTCTGTTTCGTGAAATCACGGAGTGTGATGTTAAGAAGTGCCTTTCATCCTTTAGATCTAACGCTGTTGGAAGCGATGACATCAGCCGTGAGATGCTTTTTCCCATCCTGGAGTATGTATTGAAAGTTATCACACATATTATGAACTTTTCATTAACTTCCAATACTTTTCCTACAGTCTGGAAAAAAGCCTATGTTATTCCCATACCCAAATGTAACAATCCTTCTTCTCCATTGCACTTTCGTCCTATATCTATATTACCAATACTATCTAAAGTCCTTGAACATGCAGTACTCCAACAGCTCACGCATTTCCTAAACACTCATAACCTTATTAGTCCTTTCCAATCCGGTTTCCGCAATTTCCATAGTACATCCACAGCATTACTCAAAGTCACTGAGGATATTCGTTTAGCTATGGATAATAAGAAGCTTACTATTTTAATCCTGCTAGATTTTAGTAATGCTTTTAACTGTGTTGATTTTAGTATTTTGCTCGCTATCCTACACTCTCTTAACATATCTCCACCCGTGATTGATTGGTTTCAGTCGTATCTTCACGGTCGTCAGCAGATGATACGCTGTAACGAAAGTTTTTCGGAATGGGCTGATCTCTCTGCTGGCGTTCCACAAGGCGGCGTTCTATCTCCTTTGCTTTTCTCCATATTTATCAATGAAATCCCTAAAGTCATATCTTCTCCCTACCATCTATACGCAGACGATTTGCAAATATACCGACATGCTAACTTAAGCGAACTTGATAGAGAAATAGAGGTCATAAATCAGGATCTAAACAGCATAAAGGAATGGGCAAAGGGCTTTGGTCTTTTGCTTAATCCTAATAAGTCTCAAGCGCTAATAATTGGAAGTAGACAACTGCGTAACAAAATAAATTTCAATATAACACCAGACATCATATACGATTCTACTACAATACCGTTATCAGAAACAGCAATAAACTTAGGCTTAACAATTGACTCCAATTTGTCTTGGTCAGCACATGTTAATGAGGTGAGTAAACGCCTTCATTACTCCCTTCATTCCTTGAGACGCCTCAAAAACTTTTTACCCCTACAGACGAAAATACTCTTGGCCCAAACTCTATTACTTCCTATACTCGACTATGCCGACGTATGTTACTTAGATGCTACAGAAGAGCTACTAGACAAGTTGGATCGACTTCAGAATGTATGTATTCGTTTCATATACGGACTGCGTAAATTCGATCATATATCTGAATTCCGACGTCAACTAAAGTGGCTCCCTATTCGACTCCGCCGGAATACTCACGTCCTAACTACTCTTTTTAACGTATTGTCTAAATCTTCCCCTCCCTATTTACGACAATCTTTTCAACTGTCCGTACCTAATAACAGACCATCCCGTTCGTGTGTCATTTTTAAACCCCTTGATGTACCTCGTTATAACACCACATTTTTAGCAGAATCTTTCACAATAAAAGCAGCACAATTGTGGAACTCACTTCCTCCTGAAATTTATAATTGTTCCACAATTAGTTCTTTTAAACATAAATTGAAGCAGCACTATCTCTCACTATCAATATAACTACTGTTATTAATATTATTATTACCTTATTTATGAATTTATATATATATATATATATATATGTATATATGTATATATGTATGTGTGTATGTATGTGTATTTGTATATATTGACTTGTCATATATATCTAAGGATTTTAATTATATATTATTAATTGTATATGTTACGCAATTATGTACCCTCCAATGATTTATTTTGTTAAGAAACTCTTTTCGCACATCAAGTTTTTGGGTGGCTGGAAGAGATCTCTTTGTAGAGATAAGTTATCCTGTGTACGTAATGTTTATATTTTAAGTTAAGATTTAAGTTTGGTACATAAATAAATAAATAAATAAATAAATAAATAAAATAGAAAAAAGAAATATTCAATTATTAAAAATGCGGAAGGAACAATACATCAATAATTCTTTATACGGATAAAATTCATACAGCTTCCTATTAATAAACTATCCGAAGGTATTATATTCTTATTAGTTAATTATTGATCTTTATATCTCATTCGTTTTATTTTCTAAGCTATTTTCATTATCTCTTTTAGTTCTTTTGTGTCCAATACAATGCGGAAATTATTATTATTATTAAATCTTTATTAAGCAAAATAAAGGTACAAAAGGCGGACTTAATGCTAAGAACTTTCTCTACTAGTCAACCTGAAAGTACAGTAAAATATAACACAAAGAGGCGATATACTAGTTTAAATCACTTCAAAATCTTGTGGGAAGTATAATACCTACATAGCTATAATTAAATATTTGTACAGATTTTTGGAAATATTATTAAGTCTTCAACAACTTCAACGTCACCATGTTTGGGGGAGTCTTTATCGCGGTCAGGCATTACATGGAATACCATGGCCTAGTCTTCGACAGCAGGCGGAGAATCGAAGTGGAAAATTCGCGGGTGGCGCTCATAAAGGCAGCTGATGCGTTTTGTCTCATTCTGTTACATGTCGGGGAGTCGGGTGTCGAGATTCGAGACCAGGCTGTCGTCAACTGTGAAGGTGGTGAGCTTTCTGACCCTATACGATACACCCATATGACCGAATGCTCTAGACACCCGTAATCGAACTCTTTTGTGCAAGGCACTGAGAGTTATGGTTATCGGCGCATTTAGCATATTGCACCATCTTACACGAGGTTGCATGCGTGCTGGATTGGATCTGCAAATGTTTTTTTATGCAAATAATAAATGTATACATTGCTTATTATTCATTATAATATGTATTTTATTCATAACGGTATATATCAGGTACTTTATTGCATGCACTCTCGTCATTAAACTGCAGATAAATCTGACCACCGGCAATCTTCTTAGTAATAGATTTAGTCTCCTGTTCGTGAGAAAATTAATTTATGCAACGATCGTGTATATCGATAATTTTCTCTCGGCTTAGCGCTATTTTTAACCGCCGAATAAAAAGAGGGGTGTTATAAGTTTGACCTGTCCATCTGTGTATCTGTGTATCTGTTTGTCTGTCTGTGGCAATGTAGCGGCCAAACGTGTAAACGGATGTGGATGCGGTTTTTTTAATCGATAGCACGGTTCGTCGAGATGGTTCTTATCCATGTTTGGTCGAAATAGAAATAGTCGTCTGCAAGATATTGACGTTTTATTCGTGCGGGGGAGAAGTTCTTATGGAATAATAAGCTGTTCCCAGCGGCTTCGCCCGCGCTATATAAGAAAAGCCTTGTTATGAAGGCCAAAAGGTTTTTACACTTACTTACTCAGGTAAAGTAATTTATTTGGGATAGCTGTTATATGGCTGTCATAATATATTTATATGGCTTATCGTAGTCATAAAGAGTCACGGGCAACAGCTATTGATAATATAAATCCCTTCATCATAGTGTTAAAATTATTAATAAAATAATAATAATAATAATAGTTAAAATTATTACATTTATTAATATTCGTATATACCTACTAGAAACCCCCGTTATAAAAAGACCTCTAAAAAGTATAAAAATAATATTATTATGTACTTATTGAAGCAGTTGCGTCGGGGGACCGTTTAATAAAGGTAATAAAGGAAAAAATTAAAATACAAGTAAGTTACCAAGGCTAATAAAGAAATTACGAATTTGAATCGTATAGTCTGAGTCCTCAATGATTAACTTCGTAATATATACACTATCAAACGGTCCCCCGGTAAGCACAACGGTCCCCCGACGCAACGAATTGAATAAGTACATAATAATATTATTTTTATTCTTTTTAGATGTCTTTTTGTATCGCGTGTTTTTTAAATTTTTAATTTAATACTTATTTCAAAGAGTAGCAAACCACGAGATAGCACTTATAAATACAAAAAAATATATAACACAGAAATCAGTGAAGTTTCAATTAAAAATAGTATACACATAAAATATAAATAAAATTAAAGTTAAGTTAGAAAAAGTTACAAACTAGGAGTAGATTAAAAAAATAATCATAACATAATACAAATATATCTATTATTATTACTATTATAACATGTGTATAATAAGAAATATATTATATTCTATTTCCTATAATATTCTATTGTACATTTTCGTAGAATACAGTACTGTGTTACGTATAATTAGTTGAAACCAGCTGTTAGGGTCAGCTGGTTCTTTCAACTAATTATATACACTTCAAAGCTTAACAAACAAAAGTTTTGCGGAAGAATTGATAGACTCCATTTGTTTGTACATAACGAGTGTTTTAACGAGAAAAATAAATAAAGAGAAAATAAATCAAGCTTTCATCAAAGCTTCGTTTTCATTGTAGGTAATTTTATCTTGTAAGTAATAAACGATGTGACTGGCTAATAAAACTTCCAGTGTTCTCTAACAGCTCAGGTGCAATTTGTAATACATTTACGAATGTTGAACAGAGTATTTTATTACGACACGCAATACTTCCTTATTCCTTATTACAAACAAAATAGCAAGATAAAGTAATGAATCATTAAAAAAAGAAAGAAATATTACAACAAAAATAATTTAAACAAATGTTATATGTTATATCAAACATAAAGTGCGTACTAATAAACTAGGCGATGGTATTACATTCGACTTTATTAGTTAATCCCTGATCCTTTTACCTTATTTCTTAAGCTTCTTTTATTATCTCTCAGAATTCCATTGTACTCTATACTATGTGTGGGATATAAAATACCTAATAGTTCCAACGATATTAAGGCTTTGTACTGATTCTCTAACAAATTAGTACGTCTTCTACGTCTTTTGTACTTAAATCTTGAATTGAATCTAGGTTAGGCTATATGGTTACATAGTTTGGCTATAGGAATCTCCATAACTGCCTGGAATTAAATACATGGAATACCTTGCACACATCCTCTACAGCAGGTTTAGATTTGAAGAGCGTTTTTGAGGCTGGTGCTGAAGGTCATGAATGCAGTTTGAGTCTCAGCACACAAACTGCATTCATGACCTTATTTATATTGTATTCAACCAAATTTTGGGGATCCCGGCTAGGCTATCGTCATCTGTATCTTTATAGGTTCCACATAGATTCCACCACATCTTTATGTGTTGAAATTGAGTCACCCATATGGGCAGATATTATAGACGCTTACAAACGGACCGCACCGTAGAATCTGCACACGCCGGCGTTAGTTAGCCGTGGTTGCGAACTTAAAAAAGAGCTATAACCAAATTCAGGGAGAACATTGTTTGGAATTAGCGCCCAAGACGCAGGACATTTTCCCTAGGAAGTGGAAAGACAGGCTCTCAGGGCACTGAATTGCGGAAACTTGATTGCCGTGGCAATTGTACACCCACATTCGTAGGCCTCTATCGTGGTTTCTCTTATCTTCATACGGCGTAGCACGCTCTGGCAGTATTTCGCATCATATTTCATGGTCACTCCACATGGGGCGCTACATGTGCTACACACGTGACAATTATTATTAAATAAAATTTCTATCGTTTTAATAGAATTATTTGGAGTTATTAAATGGCTTGACCGGTTCATAGGGCTGTCAGAGTTCTAGCAACTGGGTTCACCCTAAATAAATATTAATTTTCGTGAAATTTAAATAAACTTAAGTTATGTATTCAATTAAATTTGTAAATTATTTAAATACCTAGTCTTGCCATAAATATTGTAACTAAATAAATACAGTCATTTTGTTTGATAAAGTGTTGCTCAACTGTAAAATTTTTCTCATCCGTAAAAAAAAAATTTCTGTGACCTCTCTTTGCGTACCGCTTCAGTAGTTGTTTCGATTTTACCACCCTATTCATCTTTAATTTATCAGTTAAGAAATGACCAGTGCATCTCTTATAGGCTGAAGGCGTCCTAAGTCATCTCTTAAATACGCGACTTTTGTTTCCGGACAGGATTTTTTCCAATTCTTTCCCTTACTGCTCTGACCACCTTTTTCGTACGAACATTACGTGGACGGCCAGATCTTCTAATCTATTAATAGCCCGGTACACAAACATTTGACTAATACCAAGTGTATGGAGAGTTTTAAGAATTGCATTTGGCTCCATATCTACTTTTTGTTATGCAATCATAGCGATTCTGTTCTCTTTATTACTCCACTCCATTTAATATTTTATATTTAATAAAATATTGTACAATTTATTGGCGCCAAAATGAGAAAACACAATGAACAATCATATAAAAATTACCGATTCCAAATTCAAATGTTATATTTTTAGTTTTTAATTGTAACATGTCTATTTATGGCCAGACTAAGTGTAAGTCACAATAGCTATACGTAGACTAATAGGTTTAAATAGTTGACGTCAGTGACCTAGTAAGCGTCAATCAAAACCTATTTCATACCCCTCTGATAAATTATCGTGTCTAATAACGTACAAAGTTATTCATGAATATTTGGAGGTTTATATTGATATCTATGGCTATTGTTTATATTTACATAGACTGGTATTATTAGAATAAAATTTATATTAGGTGTAAATGGTTTTGTAAGTTAATATATGTATAATAAGTATATGTAAATGCTATTGATAACAATAACATCCTAATAAATAATCCCAAGATATCAAATAATTAACCTATTACGGTTGCTACGAAATTATTGTACTTCAAGGTTAAAAACTTTGATAGTAACTGAAAATCCTTAAGTACCTACAGTTTGTGAAAGTCTATTCAAAAATCGATTATTCCAAAATTAAGATTACATATCCATTTCACATCAGACTTAGAGTTAGCGAAAGCCTTAATTGCTCACACACTAATTCTACAGAAGGCTTTTTGCAAAATATCATGTTTTTATCTAGATTTTACAGTTTGGGCTGTGCGCTGATGTGTCGGTCATTTGATCAAATTGTGTAAATCAAAATTATAACTCTTCCAAATGTGTTCAAATTACTTGTACAGATATAGGTATTTGTGCAAATACAAAGGAGTAAATCAGAAATAATATTTTTTTATTATTATGTAGTAATTTTTAAATTTATTGTTCCTATTAGGAACGTTTACTTTTGAATTTGAATTTAAAGATAAACTTTACTTTACTTGAATATATGACCCGTAAAATACATTTTTTATTTATAACATCTCATATAATCACATAAATAGTGTGAACTATTACTTATAAATATTTATATAAGTATTTCGGTTATTAAGCCTCAGGTACATAAAAAGACGATTATATCCTGAAATTAGAGCAGAGTAGCACAAACCCTTTGATATTAATTTTATTATGAATAAGTACATATAACTTAAGATCTGATTTGTCTAGTTTTCATTTACGAACTATGTTACAGACTTCGTTAGTTCTAAAGCTTCATCTTCTTCGTTCTTGGTGTATTTTTGTGAAAATTTTAGCTTGCTCGTAGAAACTAGCAATTCAACATAGGGCTGACTTCATCCAGCATTCTTGGCATTCTCAGCTTAGATTATTAATAATAATATAAGAACTAACCAAATCAGACTATAGGTTTAAATATATTATTTGAAATTGTTATAAATAAATTTCAGGATTGAACTTTGCTCCCAATTACATCTCACTTTTTTTTCGTTGAAGTAAACAATTAAAGCATGTATTTTAAAATTGAACTTGGCTCTTCTTTCACATTTATGTTTTTTATGGAATTTGGTTAAAATATAAAATTGAGATGAAGGTTCATAGAGAGACGTCATAAGATTTACTGATAGTTCAATAAGATAAGTCATATTATTGTTATCTATATAAAGCATAAACACTTATATATATAGACTTTAAGTTATGTAAAGGAAAAAGGGTAACATTGTTCTTTGAACTTCACAGAATATTTCATACTCGACGTAGGCGGATATCCGATTCGCTGTAAATAGTTTCACTTTGCAAGCTAATTCTATTAATACAGTTTGGTCTATATTTGCTATCGGCTTTTCATCTCTCCGCCTCTTCATCCGTTTATAATGTTACGGTATAAAACGTTGGTTCAAACCATAAATATATATTTCAGGTAGACATTATTGTATACTCTCACCTCAAAACACTTCAGACAAATATGACCGAAGGCAAGCTTCTAGCTAAACTCTCTAACAAGTCAGTAATAGTATTATCTCTTGCTCGTATGAAAATTAATTTATGAAACGATCGTGTAAATCGAGTTTTCTCTCGGCTTAGCGCTATCATTTTATTTTTTCTAACATTTTAAATACTGAACGTTGTTAAATATAATTCTATAATTACATACACGTGTCTAGATCCCGTGAATACTTAATAAAAAAACAGCCATTTCTGTGAATCGATTTGTTTGTGAACAATGATACATAAAAAGAGAAAAATATATAATTGTAGAAAAAAAAATCATACATTAGTTTCATATTAATTTTGGACGTTATAAACGTATTCAGAGTACATTACTTTCATATTAATTTTGGAATTGGAGTTTTTATATTAGATAGATTAGATTGAATTTGGATAGTTTCATATTAAACGTCGTTATCAAGGATAAAGGCTCTCAGTGTTCTTTGGTAACCTAAATTAATATTAGCTTTTGTGAAATTTGAATAAATTTGAGTTATATATTAAAGTCCATTTAAAATTATTGAAAATAAGGCAAAATAACTATAAGTAAACTGATAATTTAACTAATAATGGTAGGTTTAAATAATTGACGTCAGGAACCTCGTCAATCAAAACCTTTTTCAGTCCCCCTGGTACATTATCGTATCTAATTACGTAGTTATTAATTGGGTAGGAGAATCGTTTTGTATGGAATATAGTTTGTATTTATAAAATACTTTCTAAAAACATTTTACTAAACATTCGTGTTTGATATTGTTTTATACTTAAAAATGTTGATATATGCATTAAAATTTTGAAATAACTATCAAAGACTAATAGAAAAAAATATAACTCATGTACAAAAATAATCCCAAAGCCCTCAACTTCTTTAAAGTTTTTAAGATAAATCATAAACAGTTACTATATATAATAAAATATCAACCTATATTTATTCCTTAGGTATCTAAGTTATTAAACTTTGTCAGTTACTACAAAAGCTCTACTTACCGGAACCGGAAGCATTTAAAGTAAAAAAAAAATAGATTGACAAATACTCAACAAACGTCGGTTCTAATCTTAAAATTACTATATTAAATTTCATTTTCATTCCACACCCACAGAGGTGAAAAAAAAAGCTATCTGCAAAATTTCACACCCTAGACCCAGAATTTTGAGCTATGTGTGCTGATATGTCAGTCAGTTACACTTTTTGGATATATTTATATTTTAAATGTTAGTAATGGATGAACCTACTATCAAGTTATCTGTCATGTATTGTATGAGAGACGACCCAAGAACTTGAATGTACACAGTAGTATTTATTAAATTCAATATTATTTGAGTTACCAACGTCGATTATAAGCTTAAATCGACAGGATGTTCTTCTATGTATTGGAAACTTCGTAATCAGATTATACAAATTTCTAACTTATTTAATATATGTTTTGTGTATTATTAGTGGAATATATAAATAGAGATTTCGATGAAAAACTGACACGTATCTCGATCTACCCATATTCAAAGTCATTAAATTTTAAAGTTCGTTCAACTGCATTTGGGTAATATCCAATATATCTGAAAGCCATTAATTTGCAAACGAGGAGATTGATACTCAATTATCATGCAAAGTTATTAAAATACATTGATATAAAAAACGGTTTGTAATTATAAATTGTACGATACTAAATCCCACTACGCTAATGTGTTTTGGTCCTTAGTACAAACAAAATCTGAAAAAGAAGAAAATCAATCGGTAAAATAATGGAAAGAAAAATATTATTTGCATAAATCTTTATTCAAATAACATTCGAACGTAAGCTTCCTATTAATAAGCTATCCGATGTTACAATCGACTTTTTTAATTAATATTTAATCCTTTCATCTTACTTTCTAAGCTACTTTAATTATCTTTTAGAGTTCTTTTGTAGCTCCTACAATGTATGTGATATAAAATACCTAATACTTTCAACGTTATTAAGCCATTTTACTGATTTTCTAACAACTAAGTAAGTCTGTATTCTTTGGATTTGGATTTAAAGGTAATTAAGAATTCATATTAGGGTAACAGTTAATGTACCTTCATTCTTATAATCGGGTGAGCTAGAGATTTTTTAATTGAATCATTTAGTACAGTTGTATATGTGAAATAAATATTAAATTAACTCACGCAATGAATTGATTAACATGTTGAATTTAATTTCAGAAAGAAAAACGAAATGCAAAATATAAATAAAATATAAGTGTTTTTGTTTTCATAAAAAATAATATACACATTGTTTTTAATAATTAAATAATAAATATAATTATTTTTTATATATTTATTTATATTTGTGATAGTTTAAAATATGAATAGCATAAAGATTAAGCAGTCTTAATACTTCACAGATCATTTAATATCCTTCATATTTGACGTGGGCGGATATCCGCGTCGCTGTAAATAGTTGCACTTTGCAAACTAATTCTATTATTAAAGATTATAGTTTAGTCTATATTTGTAATCGGCATCTCATCTCTCCGTCTTTTCATCTATTAATAATATTACGACACAAAAGGGATTTAACATGAACGTTTATATCAGGTAGACATTACTGCATGCACTTTATGAAACTTTGTATGATACTGACCACCGGTGAGCTTGCGAAGCTATCTCAAACATCTTCATCATCTAAAATTAATATATCAAATCAAAATCAAATCAAATCAAAATAGCCTTTATTACTGATAATATTATTACATTCAATTTCATTAATGTTATTTCTAGGATTCTTATACTATATAATCTTTCAATGTATTACAATAAATTTCATATAGATTTTAATATAACAAATTCCATGCACTTTTAGTAAATGTAGTTCATTCTTATTTTAATATGATAATATTTCATGCACTATTAATCTTTAATAATAATATAAAATTTAATAACATAGATAAATAAATTATAAATTTATAAATTTAAATTAGATTATTGTTTAACTTAATTAATTCCTATCTACGACATCGGTAACATTATTATCGGTTTGCCATTTGGCATAGGCCTCCCCTAGGCTTTTCCATCTATCTCTATTGGTGGCTTCCCTTTGCCAAGTTGTTCCAGCTACCTTCCTAATATCATCCTCCCATCTTGTTTTTTGCCTTCCTTTCCTTCTTTTCCCATCCCGAGGATACCATTCAGTAACATTTTTTGTCCATTTTTCTTTATTGTTCCTCATCATGTGGCCTACCCAGTTCCACTTAAGCTTTTTCACTGTGTAAGTTACATCCATGACTTTTGTCTTGCATCTTATATTTTTAAGTGCAACTTTGTCTCTTAGCCTGAGGTTTAGAATGCTCCTCTCCATTTTGTTTTGGCACACTCTGAGTGCTCCACTCTGCTTACTGGTGAGGGCCCAGGTTTGTGCTCCATAGGTTAAAATTGGTAGTATGCAAGAGTTGAACACTGTAGTCTTATCTTTAAGGGGTATATGTGGATTTTTCATAACTTCCTTAAGGGACCAGAATCTTTTCCAAGCTTTATTTATTCTGATATTAATTTCTTTTTGCATTTGATTTTCCGGTGCAATGATCTGTCCTAAATATGTATATTCATCCACATATTGTATGGGATAATCGTTTAACAAAATAGGTGTTTTTGTATTGTTTGTCATTATTTTTGTTTTGTCTAGATTCATAGTTAGACCCACATTTCTGCTTTCTCTGTCTAATTGCATTAACATTGCTTCTAAGCTTTTTTGATTTTCATTTAGCAGAATCAAGTCGTCAGCGAATCTGAGGTGGTTGAGCTTTTTGCCATTTATATTTATTCCATATTCGTCCCAGTTAATTTTACGAAATATATGTTCCAGTACAGATGAAAATAGTTTTGGTGAAAGAGGGTCACCTTGCCGTACTCCCTTTCTTATTTTGAAGACCTCTCCTTTCCTTTCGGTCTGGATTTTTGCTGTTGATTCCTTGTAGATGTTATGTATTATCCTGATATATTTCTGATGTACTCCTTGTGAATGTAGAGCGTCCCAAATGTGTGCATGTTTCAGACAGTCGAATGCCTTAAAGTAATCTACGAATGCCAAGTAGTATGTCTTTCCGTACTCATTGCTCTTTTGGATAATTTGTTTGACGACATGAATGTGATCCATTGTAGAATAGTCACTTCGAAATCCAGCCTGTTCTCTCGGCTGATTTTCGTCCAATTTTGAGCTAATTCTGTTCAATATTATCTTTGCAAATATCTTATACAGATTTGAGATCAGGCTGATCGGTCTATAATTGTTTATTTCTGTCCTGCCGCCTTTCTTATAGAGCAATATGATTGTTGATGATGTCCATTGTTGCGGTATTGTTTCTTTAGTCAGAATATCATTATATATATTGGTAATAGCATTAATTTAATATATGCAACAATCTAAATCTAAATCTAAATCTAAATCAATCAATCAATCTAAATCTATATCGATAAAGTTTTATCTCGATCTAGAAATATTATTTTGTTTGCACGGGTATTTTTATAAAATACCGTACGCTGTAAATGTAATTAGTAGAATTTCGCTGATAGGGCACTTGAAAGCTTAATAAACAAAACTAAAGCATCCAATATTAAAGAGCCCATGTGCTTTATCTTTAATAAAAGAGCCAAATATACAATTTAAAAAAAACCTTCAGCGAAAGTACTTCGTCATTGTATTTAATTTTAATTATGGAAGTTATAAACGACGTGATTTGTTCTTTCTACCATTTTTTTCTAGTTACTCGAATAAAAATAAATAAAAATTTTGGTGGAATTTGAATAGTATATATTATACATTGAGGTTTAGTTTATTTATAAATATAGAATATAGTGTATAACAATATCTATTGTTACTGGTTATATGGTAAATGTCCTGTCTAAATATAATTCTTGATATGTTATTTTTTCATTTGATATTTTGAAAAGGTGTCAAGGAAGAGTTAATTTAAAATCTTACGTGCAAATATAATCTCGGGTCACATCAAACACCCTTAGTACTCACACTCAGAAGCCCTATGCAAAATTTCTCATTCTAGACTAGTTTGATCTGCGCTGATGTCAGTCAGTGTGTAACTGTCTCTTTTTTGGTTATATTTCCATTTTAAATGATAAAAATTAAAACACACTAATTAGTAGTATTTGTCTAAAGTCAAATTAAATTTAGGTAGTTGTACGAAGTCATACTAAATTACGACAAACTTTCTTTGGAAAGAAAGGTTGTGTGATAAATATTACAAATAACAACTAACAACTTACGTACGAGTAAGTTTCCTAATAATGGACTAGCCGATGGTATTACTTTCTACTTTATTAGTTAATCCTTGATTCTCTAATCTCATTCCCATTTCTCAGTCTTATTTCCTAATCTTCTTTGATTATCCTTTAGAGTTTCTTCGTAGCTCATACAATGTATGGGATATAAAATACCTAATAGCTTCAACGTACTGATTTTCTAGCAAATTAGTAAATGTTTTTTGGAATTAAATGTTACTTACAATCTAGGTTAGGCAATATAGTTACACAGTTTGGTTTACGGAGTCGCCGTTAAAAAAAAGTTAAAGTTAAATCACAGTTAAAGTAAATTCGTTTTTATAAACGGGAAAGCAAGACATATTTTTAACAATTAATTTAATGCGGTTGTATTAATTGAAGTAAATATTTGCATTACCTATGCAAAAAAAATTATAACAATTAAAAAAAAGAAAATTGGAAATACAAAGTTCAAAAGTTCATAAAATATACCTATAAATAAATATATAAGGTTAGTTAAACACTTGTGTTACTATAATAAATAATTCTAGCAAAGAACAACATTTACAGTGTGTGTTTCTTTACGTATAAAAACACTTATGGACATGATTTTCATAAACACATAATTACCTAATTACCTATTATGTGATACATTTATTTGTATTTCTGTTAGCTTTAATTATAATTAGCCTAAAATTAAGACATCGCAAAACATTAAATATTCCACTTAGGCCGATAAGTCTTCGCTATAAAGAGTTCAAGTTTGCAAAAGCTTATTCTACTATAAGTCTATTTTAGTTATCAGGCATTTCAACTCTCCGCCTCTTCATCTGTTCATAATATTTCACATTAAAAGCTAGATTTAACAATAACCATCTATATCAGGCAGACATTATTGCATGCACTCACTTCATTGATCTTCAGATAAGTTTGAACGCTGGCAAGCTTTTGTCTAACAAGTCTCTAATAGTGTTATCTCTTGATCGTGAGGATATTAATTTATGCAACGATCGTGTAGATACAGTTTTCTCTCGTATTAAAGTTATCATTTTATTTGCACATTTACATAGAATACTGTACGTTGTTAAAAATAATTAGTTGAAGCAAGATGCTAGGGCACTTGGAAGCTTAACGAATAAAAGTTTTAAAGCAATTCTGTAGATTCCATTTGTTTGTACATTTTTTTTCAATAGAACAAAATACATAATTGTAGAAAAAAAATCAAACTTTCATCAAAGCTTTGTAAATTGTATTTAATTTTAATTTTCCTAGTTATAAACGATGTGACTGGTTCATAAAGCTCCCAATGTTCACTGGTAACCTAACCTAAATAAATATACCTACATTTTCGTGAAATTTGAATAAACATAAGTTATACATTGAGTTTAATTTGAAAATTAATTATATTAGGCACAGTAACTATAAGTAAATTGAAAGGTAAGTTTAAATAATTGACGTCAGCGACCTCGTAAGCGTCAATCAAAAACTATTTTAGCCCCCGATTATACATTATCGAGTCCAATTACGTACCAGCTCCCAACTCCTTCTAGTATTTGACAACCACCTTTCAACCGGTTAATAATGAAGAACTACAATACAAATATTCCATAATGTATTTTTCGTAGTTTTTAAAAGAATACATCTTTGACCAAAACCTTTATAAAACCTAAGTATTAATTAACGTGTTCTTCTTCAGTTTTCCACCGCACTACATCACTACTCTATTAGATATCAATCAACTCTCATTAATATAAAAATATATTCCTTGTAACTTATTCTTCATTTAGAAGTTAGTATGTCATCTTATATAGAACTAAGTTACTCTTATATAATAATAATAGTTGCTGCATTCGTGTTTCAAATATCATAAGTCGTATATAAATGGAACTGAAAATAAATCGGTAACAAATTGAAGTGCAGGGCTGACCTTTTGATTCCAATTTATTATTTACTAAAGTTCTTCTCGGAATAGTGCATTGGACGTTTAAAACAGATTTCAGTATAGATCGGAAAGTTATTGAAATAGATGTTATATGTAATTTGTCCTGTGATATTATTATTATTTAGCGTAGTAACACATTCATATAAATTTATAGAATTAGGAACTTCGACGCACAATACTTCGAACTTGAGGCGATTTTTTACTTGATCAAGCAATATTGTTATACTAACTTAACTTCAAAATTAAGAGTATAATTACTCGTATTTTAATAATACCGTCATATTCTATAAATGTAAAAAATCTTGTCGTGTAAAAAAAATAGTTCTATGTCTATAGAAATAAGAGAAGAGATAGTTTTTATAAGTAGAATAGAAAAGGAAAAACGTGGTCCATTTTCATAATGGCGTGTAATAAGATACCGTATTATATACCGGTAATAGCTATTTGGAATTTAATCTTAATATTCTCACACTATACCTTGCTCATCTTACGATGCAGTCAGCTGTGCACTCTTAGATTAACATTTTACATTGTAATATGATGAGCTACTGTGTGTAAAATTTAAAATATTACACATGTTTAAAAAATCTCGATGTTAATATAAATCTTATCAGTAATAGTCCATTTTTTTTAATTAAACTCATCCTTAAACATTTTTGTGCCACGGATTACAACCATTAAAATACAACTGATTCTAATATTAATTTATATTAGTCTTGATATTTGTCACAGACATCGTCACGAATCACCAGCCATTTGACCTTAACCTTCTTGTTAATCAATACCGTGTTATCCTATTTGATTCTTAGGCGCCGATTAACGTGTATTATAAGTTAGTCTAGACACTATTAATTACATAAAAAAAGTAGAAAGAGATACTTTATTCGGTTTTACACTGCTGATTTTTAACAAAACAAACAAATGTGCAGATATAATAATAAAATTCAAACAATAAAATACACACACATAATATATTGTGATTAAAATATAACTAACCTGAAACTAAAATATAGGTGAACAGAACAAAAAGGTTGCCTTTGAAAATACATTTATAATTTATTCAACATGTTATGATACCTGTGGCGGGCGGCCTTTACAGAATATACAATTAGTCTATGGTCTTTACCGCAATCTTGATGGAAGTCTTCATTGAAAGCTTAAGTCGATAACAAAACTGTCAGAATGTCGTAATCCCTAAATCCGTCTTTATAAATATTTCCTTTATAAATATTTCTTGTAAATCTGTTGTTAGACATTTTAGATAATAGATTTGGATAGTTAAGTTTGTAACTTAGTTTTTGTTTTTATTTTTTATATTTTTGACGGGTTCTGTATACTTAGGTACCTATATATTATTTCTCAATTGTTTTGATCGTAATAATTTTTCAAGTTTTTAATTTGCGTCACTTATAATTATTATTATATTGTTAAACGATTTATACATCTACTATATTGTCTGATATCCCGTATATTTTATTGGAGAATAAACAAGGATAATAAGTCGAATGTAGATATTCTGAATTATATCCAATTAAAAGTTCACCGAAACTAATCCGTTTTCGTCGGTACTTTGAACTGCTTTAAAACGATTTTCAATCTAACTTTTCTATTTAATAAAAAAACCATTTGTTCAATTAAGATTGGAGTAATTACAAACTACACGATAAATTAAGGTTTACAAGAACTTTCAATTGCTTAAAATTAAGTTAAAACATCAATGGATTTATAATTTTATTAGCTATCAAATTCAAAATACAAGATATTTAATTAAATATTGAAAATCATAAGTGTTTTACTAGGTATTGAAAATGGTTAGAAATAATAAAATTGGAGATACAAAGTCCCACAAAGCCGGTTAACTATTCAATTAATAGTAGTTTAATTAAAATTGATTAGAACTAATATTAATTAGATTAGGAGTCTTTTATCTGGTGTCGAAAACATCCGTCTGATTAGATATATATTTTTTTAACACGTAAGAGGCCTTAAACTCCGATTGGTAGAAAATTCATCGTAATGGTTTTAATACCTACAAGAGTATTTGTAAAGATCTCAGAAACGTTGAAGGTAAACAAACCTAAAAAAACTATATTAACTTAAATTTTATTCTTTTAAACAGTAGATAAAAGGTTTTTTTTTCGTTTTTTTCGTTCGGTAGGTATTATATGTGTTTAATCTAATCTTTTTTCATACTACCACTATTAATTATAAGAGATAAATACATATAACAGATTGTATCAACTATAATATGTACAATAAAAGTATTACAATATCAATAAGAAGGAAAGTCTAATATTCATATCACGAGGCTGACAAACTAGATTATTTCAACGATAGCGTTGCGGCCTGCTCTATGAATAACTAATATCTAGGTATCTATAATGCTATTACTTATACTGGAAGATAATTGCGTTCAATTTAAGTCAAGAAATCAGGTATTGCTTCTCAAATATATAAGTTAGGTTATGAAACTGCTTTGAATTTTATATTAGATAATTTTTCATCATTCATTCATTCATTATGACGAGCAGTTTTAGAGAGTCACAGTATGTCGGGTCATGCCATTATAGATTTTATTTATGTACTCTAATAAATTAAAGCTAAATAACATTTACAGCATAATCTGCCATCAAATCCACATAAATTTTGATGACCATTTACTTAGCTTTCAATGGGATTGGATCAACCAGTACTTATTAAAATATTGTTATTGGAGAATTACGCATTTTGCTATATATTAAAAAAACTACTTTATCCTTATCCTTATTATTAGGGATCAGCGCAATATGTACCTACTACATACTGCACACTGTAAGTGTTTATGCTTTACAAAAACAGTCCTTATCCCAGATAATAGTTTGTAAATTCTTTTAAATGCATTTTATGAACCTTCATCCGTTATCCAATTTTCTGTATGAGTGACATAAATATTCGTCTTACTTAATACTGTATTGAACCAATTGTTAAAAATATGTCTCGCTTTTCCGATTATAATAAACCTAGCTCCACATTTATTTGTAACTCGTGTAAGTAAGTGTTGTTTCGACTGAAGTTTTCGTATCTACTTGAAGCATCAGTGTGAAGTAGCTATTATCTCATCAGCCGCCTACCTGCCCTTCTCATTAATATTTGGGATAGACACAATATTTCAATTTTTTTCATATTATATTTTTTTTATTACGGCCACAGAACCCGAAACAATCTTTTTTATATATATTTTTCTTTTTGTTTATTTTGAAAAAAAAACTACTAATAATAGGTTACTGCGCAGGTGAGCATATTGGCTAATTTGACCCCGGATTCACTTCTCATTTTATCATGAAAATTTTCTCATTTTGGGGTTCAGGACGGTATTTCATAAAAAATATGTGGTGTAGACTTGTTATCTAAGTCACCAAAGGATGCTTATTATAGAGAAAAATTCTATCATTTTCTCGAAAACGATCTAATCTATTTAAAAAATCACAAGCAAATATTAAGGAAATAACTATAATACTACAAAATTGTGCATTTGTAAGCATTTAAAGTGATGATAGATGATTTGAAGTAAAGAAAGGGCAGGTGCAACAGGTAGTTGCGTTTTTTATCTTCAGCTGCCTCCCTCTACGTGTGTCTCCTCTCTATTTTTCAGATTTCTCAAAAGTATATCCACATATTTGCATATATCCATATGTAGAGGCACTTTTGACAATTGCAGAAATACTTGGGTGACAGCAGGATTTACCGAGCGATGCATCTTCAGCTCGATTGTCACATAAACCCATTTAGTTTTATTGCATCATGCAATAAAGTTTAAAATCTAGGACAATATTTCAAACAGATGCTTACGAGTTGCGGGATTATTAAACTGCTAACTTATCAATATTCAAATTGAAGTATAAAAATATATAAATATTAAATTTTAAATTATAATATTGTAAATCAATGCTGTGATAACATTTTACATAGACCTAATTTTATACTTTTTGTGCATTCTTATTTTTCAACATTGAAGAAAATTAGGCATCTAGCTGCAAAGGTTTGAAGAATTAGAAAACGAAACTTATATTATTTTAATCAAATAAATTGGCTTTGGCCTTCTATAAATAAATATATAAAACAATGTACTTTTGAATAAAGGATGTAAGTGATGGCTTCGGAGTTGCAACTTAAGGCTTATTAAATTAATAAATAACTTTAGAAACTGCAAGAGTAAACAAACTAATATAAGATAAAACATGAAATTATTAAACATATGTTTCAGTTTTTTAACCTATTTTTTGGTCATAAAGGAGTAAATTTGTTTGTTTTAGAAATTTTCAATGTTATATTTATTAGTCATAACTTAATTATGACAATCGTTAAAAATGTATATATTATATAAACCTGAATAAAAGAACTGACTAAAATAATGACTAAAAAGTCATTAAACATATTGGAATATACTCCATCAATAATATTTAACAGAACCATTAAAGTCATTAGTAACTTACAGATGCTGAAAATATATTTATAACAATTGAACTATTAAAACCTTTCTTTATTACAAAGTTTCTATATATTTCTTTTTTTTTTTTAAGATAAAGAAGACTTACTTAATTTATACGAATATATACAACAAAAAAATATAAGTACACAACTTTAAAATGTAGGTTGCAGTGCAGCATAATAATTATTTAAGTCAAAGAAACTTTATACTAAAATAACTTACCTCCTTTTAGATAGCTTCAGTATGTTGTGAAGTGAAGTGTTTATAACTTATTTGAAAGTGAAGCACCAATTCATAAGTATACATACAAGTATATATTTATATTTAGAAATCTTTTGATTTGGCTCGAACGTGCGCTCCGTAGCAAGTTAAAACTCCGTCTGTAGGCTGTATGCTATATTATTGTACGTATTCTGAAAGAGGCTGCTCTTTGAAAAGCTTTTTACTCTCTACGACATGTAGGCCGCTACGACAATGTTGTGCTACGGGAAGTTTTTTGCTACAAAGTTAGCATTGTCTTCTATTCTTTTAGAACTATAATATTGTAAATGTAATTTCAGTATACGCTATTTAATATGTTCTAATTCAGTATTTATTATGAAATTCCTTACACAGTGAGTCAGTCAATGAGAAATAAGACTTTAATGCGATTATTTAATAAAGAAATTTACATCTATCCCAACAACATTTACAACAACATCAATCCAAACAACATTTAAAAATAATAGATTTAAAAATGGAAGTTTTCCCATACAAAATTTATTAGTTGCCTCTGAACTGGTATTAACTCTGAGCGTAGGTATGGCGCTCAGGCGTTGACCTTTTTAAAACGTATTACAAAATACAGAGTAATAAATAAAAGAGAGAGCAAACATATTTTTGGCTTCGTTTTTTTTTGTTTATTAAGATTTGTAAAAAGCCGTAGAATAAAAGTTATTGGGATTGGTGTAGAGAGGCTGCCTGCAAGAGATGGCCAATTAATTACAAATAATCCTGTATACTATCGATATAATTAATATGTCCTTTACTTGGCTGCATCAAAAATCATTTCCTTTTACCAGAATATGTTATCAAATGTTAATATTTTCATTGAAGATAAAGTGATTCTAAGTGATAGCTAATTAAACTTCCTTTGAGTTTTTCTAGACACTTTCTTATGTTATTAAAAAGTGTGAGACAGCATTATACAGGAAACGTATAATGTTGTCTGAAACTTTTGTTTTCTGATATTACTGAGGCTCCCACACTGAGAAAAACTCTTAAACAATGCTACCATAAGGAGTCACTTTGATTACGTTTATTTTTTGGTAGAACCATGTAATAAATCTGCTTAAAAATTTTGGAATAAGATTGAAACTAAATGTCTCCGTATTATATGAGGTCCCATGTAGTCATCTCCGATAAATGCCATGCAATTGGAATGTTCGTAACCTCCATATGTATATAAACATATATTTTATTTATTTATTTCTTTTCCACTTTGAATCCATAACAGAGATCACATGTGTATATCAAATGGAAGTGTCAGAAGGATCTATTTTGTTACCATACTTATCGAAAGAGGCTCTTTTGTTAAGATTCTACCCTACTTAAAATTAAAGCTACCAGCGTTCCAAGCGTATCCTGAGCTTACGCCTGGGAAGAGCCATACAACAGCTGGGTATTTATTTATTGTGGTCTCTGTTGCCCAAACCTGAATATTTTGTAAAAAAAATTTAAACAACTAGAAGTAGAACTAAAAACTGCACAAAAAATACCATAAAATATATAAACATAAAAAATCCGTGGCCAGCAATATGATCAGTCACGGCAAGCTGCACTTGATTAAGAGCAACACGAAGGTCAGCCATCACCCCATTCGCAATATTTGAGGGAGGGGAGCACCCGGCTCCCAACGCTACCGCAAGTAGTGATTTCTAAGGAAACGGTTTGATGCAGCCAGTTATTTTAACCAGAGTAAATAAACACGTCAAAAAAATTGCGTACGTTCCTAGTTAATAGCTAAAATACAATTAAAAAATGCCATACCATCTTTGATGTAATACACACACTATAATATGTTTTTTTTTTATATATATAATTTAAATTTCTTCAAAGACAAATGCAAGGCTTTATTTGGGCGTTTATTGTGAAACCGTGTACAATTGCCCCGAAAAGAGTTGCCCAGTGATTGGCACAACTAATTTATTTCTATTTCTGGTGTTAATTTTATGTAAATCAGAGTGTTTCTTCAATTTATTAAATTTTCATGCACACAATGATTATAATCTGTAATAATTCCAATTTCTTTAAATAAATTTCTTAACGATTCACGTGGCCTCAAGTTGTTCGAACAGCAGTTCTGCAGTACAAATATAGTATCGATATCTGATTACCCAGAATAGTATAAGAAGACAGATTCTTGCTGATATATTTCTTTTTAGGACTGCCCAGTTTTCTAAGCATTGCCTTTTTCCAAAACTTAAAGTCTTACTAGTGTCATTAACCCCAGCTTATAAGAAAAATATCTCTATTTTGTGTCAATCCAACATCCAACACTGATAAACTTATTAATATGAATTTTCCAACTACCAATCAAAGCCTAAGCCATTATTAGTATTTTTTCTATTTTTTTTTTTATTTCATCGGAATGTTTTATTTGATATTGGAATCTCTAAAAGTACTCTACAAGTTAATTCTGAGTTTTTCCAAGTGTTAAATAAAAACTGGCCAGAGTGCTTTTCATTGTACGCTGACGCATCTCAACTTTAAGAAAATATGTGTATTTGCAATACTTGCCTATCAATAATTTCAAGTGATGTTCTCCTTAATAAGTTGACATTGGCAGATTTCGAATCTTCGAGATTGCCATAGTATTAAAAAAACCGGCCAAGTGCGAGTCGGACTCGCGCACGAAGGGTTCCGTACTATTATTATCTATTTAATAATATAATATTACCTATACTTACATAACAAAATATTTTGTGGATAATTCAATCGGATACTTGTTGCCGTTATTAATATCGACCAAAAAAAAGTAACGTTTGTTGTATGGGAGCCCCCCTTAATATTTATATTATTTACGTTTTTAGTATCAGATTTTATTGCGGCAGCAGAAATACATCATCTGTGAAGATTTCAACTATATAGCTATAAAAGTTCATTACATATAGACAAACAAAAAAAATCACGTTTGTTGTATGGGAGCCCCCTTAAATAATTATATTATTCTAGTTTTTAGTATTTGTTGTTATAGCGGCAACAGAAATACATCATCTGTGAAAATTTCAACTCTCTAGCTATAACGGTTCATGAGATACAGCCTCGTGACAGACAGACGGACGGACGGACGGACGGACATCGGAGTCTTAGTAATAGGGTTCCGTTTTTTACCCTTTGGGTACGGAACCCTAAAAAAGGATATCGGAATTATACAATTGACTTTGACATTGTCGACGTGTTTTACCCTTTTTTGAAGTGAAAACTTCTTTAGGCGCGTTGAGCGTTTTGGTAGAGGGTAAAATCCTCGGTTCGCGTCACCGACATGCTAATGATAATAGCGCGGAGAGCCAGACTAGCGCACGCGTAGTAGCCTGTGTACACGTATACACTAATTTGACGTTTAACGTTGATTTAAAAATTTCTAAGCATCGAACAATATCGTTAGTGATATTTAGATAAATTTCAATCAAACATTTTTATTTCTTATTTCAGTTACCATAAACCTATTGTATCTTTTTTAGAATACAATGAAATGATTGAACGAACAGATAATCTAAGTATTGTCGAAATTAATGATGACAATGATGTAAATAATGAAAATAATGTTCAAACTTGAATTCACTGAAATTCGTGTAAATATAAATACTATGTATAATTAAGATAATTGTATATTAATTATTTTTTCAATCACTTTGTATTTATATTTTGTTCATGATTTGTTTAACCCATCATATGTAACTAATAAATAAAACATAAAAAAATTCATATAATTTTTGCATATAGTTTTAATTACTCTCAACTTAATAGTTCCGTTTTCACTTCTATCGGCAGTCCCACGACTGCTACTGTTTTTTTTTATTTTTAAAGGAAAACAGACTGATTTCCAAAAAGCACAAATACATGTATTCTGTATACATTTAATGTAATACTATCTAGATGACTTATTATTTATGACGGGGAAGAGAAAGTAAACTAGTTAGTTGGAAACAGTTTGCAATAAAATTGGTCGTACATTGTAAGTCACCCTTAGCACGCTCTATCAATGGTTGTATAGACGAGTCTGCGCGTTCCGCCCGCCATGACGCTTTATCAATGGGGCGGCCATCTTGCTGACGTCATAGCATGGCCGTCGTTTACATGTTTGTTTTGTTTTGTTTCCTTGGTTTGCCGGTTATGATCTTGAACCTCTTCTAATATATTGTGATCGAAATTCAAAAATTTTTCAGAAAATTGTCGATTTCATAATGAATTTGTTATTTTGTTTAAAACTTAAAATTACCTAAAAATTTTAAGCGCTAAGAATTATTACTAAGACATCTTTATAATTACGACAGTGACAACTGTTACCGGTAATTAAGTTTTAATTTATGCAGCCAAATTTCATAAGCCATCATCATATTTCACTTGTTATATTATTAAACTATTCCATAACATCAAGGCAGGAGTCAAGGTCTACTGATGTCTTGACTTCATGACTGTTTAATATCCAATAAGAATTAACTGGTAGCAATTACACGTGTAAGTACAACACTTCATACTTAGTACAATAATTTTTGTACTTTTTGAAAGTCACTAATATTTTTATATTCTATAAGTAATTATAGGTACATGACTCATAAACATAAATATTTATTTAATGTTAAGATGTAGAGTTCAAAATAGTAACATTACTCTGAAAGCTCCTAAAAGGCTTTCATATTCCCAGCGTGACCGTAACATTAAAGATAATTGAATAGTTTGAAACTAGACACGTGTTTAAATGCTCTTGAACATAACATTATATATATGGATATATAATAGTAGTTTATGATACCATTGCATAATAACGGTTCTTATAACACAAGTTTGTTTTAAAAAAACGAGCCGCGGGCGAGTTTTTTTATAGTATCACACGAGTGTTATAAGACCAAATTATGTACAGTGTCATACACTACTTTATCTACTCTCATACTATAATACGTAAAACAATATTGCAAATAAAACGCTGAATATAACAACAGATTTTTTAAATGTCAAATGTTGGTGCCAAGGCGACGTCGAGTGCGCATACGTGTTGCGGATTCGTTCGTTGAAACTTTTTTTTTTAAAGTAGAGGTACAACTGGAGGTTGTATAGGTGTATCATTATGATTAAAAAGTTATTTTTGGATACATGTGTCAATATCAGCCCTGTATCGTAATAAAAAAAAAAATTTTGGCTTGTACGTAATGTTTGTCATAAGCATTTTGTTTTCAGTTTTATAATCTTTGCATTATAGAATCAGAGTAGATAAATATACAAATGAAAAAAATAAGTAAATAAAAAAACTCAAAATTTAACGATTAATCTGACAAATATAGGCTAAATGTAAAAAGTGCACACGCGACGTGTCCGGGGATAGAAGTAAAATTAATAATTTAAAAAAAATGCTCTTGAATTTATTATTTCGTGACTGATAACGTCTATGTTTAGGAATAGTTCGGTATGATTTAAAGATAACTATATAGGTATGTATATAATTATATACAAAGTTTTATTTTCGATAGCTTATTTTTAAATATCTTATATTTATCTTATTTCTTTCTAATTACACTTGAATTTTTCTCATTAAAAAGAGTGTTTTTCTAACTATGGGTTTCTTTTTGTAGGGTAAAGAAAGGTACTGTAACATTAATTCCCTTCTATAATGCTATATTATTTAAAACTTTAATTTCGAGAACACAGAATTTTAAGGGTTTTCCAATAAGAACACTCCATTTATCGTGTTACACTTTACTAGATATTATCACATCTGTTCTTAAAATTGCGGGGTCATCTGGTAAGACAAAATTGAAAAGTGCTGATAGACATTATTTTTTATGTACGGTAATAGATTCCAAAATTTTATTGAGTGCTACGGCACAGTTTTATTTGTTGATCACACACAGTGTGCGTGTAAATAAAATTATAAATCTACAGTAATTTTGGACGAACTGATTATGTCAGCTATTATACGTTTAATTTCGTTTTCACCTTAATAATAGAATCTTATCGTACTATGTTTATTATTAAAGAACTCCTACTCTATAATGAACTACTAAAAGTCATAAGATGCTTCTCGTCACAGTCATTAGGGAACTCTGTTGCGTTATCAATTTCCGAGAACACGGTGTAGGTCCTACTAGTACCTACTCGTACTGTCAGTTGCGACACGAAGAGGAATGGGTAGGTAAATACCTATGATAATTACCATGTATTATAATCATAACATCACAATTATTAAAATTAACACCTACAATTAGGTATATTGATTCAAAAATGTATATATTTTAATTTTATTTTATTTTTATTTTAAAGGGTAAATATTCGATATGCGCCGAATATTCGGTAAGTATTCTTTATCCGACGTGGTTCTTACTATTCGTAATAGCCTGAATTATTCGGTTTTGGTGTTGAATATATTCGGTTTGAGTATTTCTATCGTCTTGGCTACACGAAACGAAAGACGACGTAAAGAACTTAAACACAAAACTAAGATTTATGTCATATTATAAAACAAAGAAATCCTATAAATAATGTGCTGAGTAAAGCTTAATAATACAAAGCAAATAAGCTTCAATTCAACATTTATTACGAAAAAAACAGGACAACTTATTTATTTTATTATTCCTAACCAACAGTAAGTATTTAGTACTGTCAACATTTTGAACATTAAATCAGAATTTATTTTTAAACCTCAAAAAAATATTTTTAACCAGAAATCAACATATTTATTCATCTGACCAGACGCAACATGTAACATACTTTTTAAAAACTGTTTATGAAAACCAAACAATGAAATGGTAAACCGAATAATTTGGTCGAATATTCAGTTCGGTACGAGTTAAACCGAATAGTATTAGGTATTCGGTTACTCGGTGAAACCACTATTCGGCGCATCTCTAGTAAATATAATTTATATGATCCGAGTTAATTAAATAAATTAGTTAACTCTTTTAATATTAAAAAGTCTTGTCATGGCTTCGTTAGCGTAAGTTTTTAATAATGCACTCTCTTTTCTTCAACGATCTTAATACTTTCAAGCAGATCTCCAATGCAAAGGAGGTCAAATATTTTTTTAATAGAATAATGCGGACTGTAAATCAGTACACTTGATTAGTTCTCATAGATTTATTTATTATATTTTATTAATGTTTCGAATTTTCACAATTCTAATACATACATATAGGTATAATATTTATCAATGTTTAAACATTCTGCATTGTATCAATAATCTTTTTTCAAATTAATATATTTCAAGTTATATCTAATCTATTATTAGTATAAAATAAATTTAAAATTCTGACCTATATATACCTGCAAAGCAATGACATAAAATAAGAACGTCCGACAAAGGAATTCAATTATTCTGTTAAAGTGGAAGGTATTTGCAATTATAAAACCGAGAATATATTAAATATTAAAGATCTCTTAAATTTCTTTTATATTTTTCAAAAGTCCTCATCAAACGTGTCACCTTTCAAACGAATCATATAACATATAAACATAGAAAAACAGTGTGGTATTTTTTTATAATATTCCACCCTTCATTGGTTATGACGTTTAGCTGTGTCAAACAAAGATAAATATATAATATCGGACCCCATTATAAATCAAGTTCTACCCCTAATGAGAGGGTAAAAATCTTTCTGCGCTTGCGCGAATCGATATCTCGTCCCTTATTGAGTTACAAGTGTGTAAGTAATGTAAGTTTTATGTTCGTCGTACATCGCTGGCTGACTTAGTTTTGCCTGTCATATCGGTTATATAAAACTGGTAATGTATTTATAATTGAACAATAGTTTCTAGGGTACATTTATAAGTTATACCAGTTGGTAATTCAAGTTCGCGCCTGCGCTCTGCATCCATGGACCATTTCGGGCAAGTGAACCAAATAAAGAAGTGTTTTGTGTGAAAAAGCTTTAAAAAATCGAAAGTAAGTAAAATAACATAAACATATTAGTAATCTTTATAATAATATGCTATTTATATATGTAAGTTATGTAAGAGTTAAAGTTAACGAACATGCAATGAGTATATTAGTACACCTACCTACTAAGGTAGTGTAAAAAAGATACCGCCATTTTCTTTTAAGTTTGGAAATTAAATAGGAAAATACAACCTAGAAATTAACGTCTTGTTTTATTAAGCAGATTAAAACATTAAAATTCTAATTAACGTTTTCTTTACTATTTATTTTGGCTCTACTAAATAAAGATTTTTCGGATTTCTTAATTTTCTTTTTAATTACAGGTAAGTCGTTAGCTTTATTCTAACAGATTAAATTAAAAATAAAATGGTAATTATAGAGCTATCAGTTAAATAATTGTAATAAAATCATTTGAACCAAAAATCGTCCGGTAATTTTTGGTTATTAATTAAATTATTAGTTAACCCAGCGATATCTACATAACTTAACATTTTTTTTTGGCGGGATTTTAGTACAGAATGACGTGTGGGGCTGAATGCCTGTCCCTCGGGCCGCCACCAGACTACATAGTACACATGCCGCCGCCGCCATTGCCCGCGTTCCTCGCACATATTGCTCATATTGCCAACCTAACACCTCCGTGCAGGGCTAACAAGTGTCTCCCAGTTCATAATAGTGAGGAGAATGCTTTGTTTCCTGGCGTTGAATATCATGAGCTTCCTCGACATGGTAAGTGTAACTTTAAATGTTACCAATATTAAACATTAATTTCTTCTTCGATATTTATTTATTATTATTGTTTTACCGCTATTTACATAACATTGCATTTTACTATATATTCTAATGCAGAGCACTGTTCATTTTTTTTGTTATATATGGAAATATTATATTTTTGAGGATGTACAATAAAAGACTATTATTATTATTTTTCAATACTAACTATACCTACTTTAGTATTTTGTAAGATTTTCACGAGTGCTACACATTGACATTAATTTATTTGGTGCGTTCTATGTGAACCCTGAACTATACGCCCGGAGACTTAAGAATTGTTGGAGGTAGATGACTAATTAACTGACTTAGTGACAGACACCTTCATCTCATCTTACCGTAAACACGATTTCTGCAAAAGCATTCGAAACGTCGTGTTACATTTAAAATGTAAATTTAATATTTAATTATACGGACTTAAATCCGTAAAAAATAGTATTATTTCAATTTACTATGATAAACTCTTTCGCAAGTAAAGTAAGTACCTATTAAGTTAGGCATAACTTTATACGTAACTTGTCTTCTAAGTATGTAAGTAATTAGAGAACTACATTTTATGAAATTTGACTACAAATATACATATTAGGGAAGATTCTTATGACATTTACCTACATCACATTTGGGCTCTTACATAGGATATTGAAAGGTGCCCTATGAAGAGAACTAGTTGTCGCCCGCGTAAAAATAATATTTATGTGGCTTATTTACCTACCTGTAGCCTGTGACTAATTTTAAAGTGTTTTGTAAGTAAAACTTTGAAGTGTATAATTAAAAACTGCGGACTGATCAAAATGGGGGTTATGCTGACTATGAATGAACTATGAAAGGTAACAAAAGTCCGAAACAAAATTATATGGCGACGTAGACTTACTTATTGAAAAAAATTGGACACATTATAGGCGAGATATCATATTCAAAATTCATATATTTCTTTTTAATACAACATTTGTTATGTCACAGACAAAACCACATACAAAAATTTGTATTTCTATAGTCTATGTGTTATTCTGATGTATAAGCTATTTTATTGTAAAGTGTAATTAAAATCCATTCACTTGTTCTTACGTGAAAGAGTAACAAACATCCATCCATTCTTACAAACTTTCACGTTTATAATATAAGTAGAATTGCAAGCTATAAGATATGAAGTGTCATCTACAAATAGGCATTTTGAATGTCCCGTACTTATACAATACCTGTACATTGTAATAAAATTAAAAGCTTATAAGTACGCTCAATTGAGACTAGAAGTAGAATTTAAAATAATATCCAATAGTTTTAGAATAATATTGCGTTTCTGAATGAAGTAAAGGAAGATTAATTTTATTTAAAAGAACCAATTACAGAACCTGCAGGTAGCGACGACACTTGGTTCCTAGTCCTCATCACGTGCTGCGTCGCTGTGCTCTGTATCGCCGCGGTGCTCGCTCTGTTCCTGCTCAAGTGCAGAGAGTAAGTAAATATTGAATATCTCATAAATTCACGTCGACTTCGCGTAGATTCGAACTCATTTAAATTATTTCTTGTTCGAAATAAAAAACGAATTCCAAGTCGAGGCGAACGAACGACGAGCCCCTAACCTCGCTACCATATTTCATACAAGAAACAGCTTCCCCCCCAGAGGGCGCGGCTGCAAGGCGGGCGGCTCCAAGGCCCCCGCCCTGTATGGCGCCGCGCTGGACTCACGCGTGCTGTGGGCGGCGCTCACCCCGCGCGGCACCAGGCACTTCGTGGCCGACACCTACCCGCACGACGACGATGACCACCACTACGAGTGCGTGGAGCCGCTCTACAAGCTGGCGCCGCCCGACCTGGCCCTCGCCAGGCACTTCGACGTCGAGTACGAGGACCCCGCGCCGACCGACTACTATAGGGGGGAGACCGGCGGGAGAGGACTCCGCCCGCTGGTGTCCTCGCCCACCAGGATCGAGCGACCCAACCTGCCGCCTCTGAACCTGCAGCCCAGAACACTCCGGGTCGCGCCTCATTCGCGGCGAGTCAGCGATGCCAACAACCCGGAGAAGACGGCCATCTGAACCGAGACTGGCGCGGTTTTTTCCGTCGCCGATTCCACAGATGTCGATTACGAATGGTCGATAACTGACTCGAATGTCGATAGACTCGTATGAGGACCGACCTGATTCCTTTCCAGTCCTTAAAATTATTTCAAGAAACAATAGTGATAACTAGTGACTTATTTTTACAACACTTTTTTAATATCAATGCTACTACGAACTGCCTCTAGATGTTATCATAGATTTGGCAAACTTTGTCATTAGTTCATCTAGTAAGTGATTTATATATATGTACTCAAAGCTTATACACAGATAAACATTTTTTACATCTATGCTATCCAGTTAACAATTTTTCAATATTTTTTTTCTATTTCTGGTAATATAAATTTTTATGTATACTAAAATATGTGCAATGTAAATGCTAAGCGTCTAGCTCTAGAACTAGTAAACTCGTCTAATTCAGTCCCATATCTAGTCGGTATTTTAGAATTTAATTTACATGTTGCTTAGAAGTTAGAATCGATTCATAAACATTCTTATTACTACGAAGCTTTCTAATTTCTAGGTTAATTATTATCTTAAACTAAGAACCTGCAATAAATAATACTGTAATGTCTAGTCCATAATCATTTTGTACTTATAAATAAAGTATTTGATCAGTAATGACTTTTGATACCGATAATGTAAGACCAAAGACCTAAAAGAATAGTTTTTATTTAGGAAGACACCTAATCTATGACTACCTGATTTCAAGCTAAACCAGAATCACCCAAAAACAAGGAATCTTCGTCACATGGGGCCTATCGATAAGATGGTCGTTTTGAAGCTGAGATAACATTAGTTATTAAATACTCAGGTATATCTTTTAAAACAGTAGCTATATTATATTTATTTTTGACAATAATATCTTTTATCGAAAAGGTCTCCCACCTAGTGATTCTGTAGAAGCATAACGAAAGTAACATGCGTCGCAACTGGGCATAGATTCAAACTAAAGGTGTAAGTACACCTTCAATTTCGTGCCACTCACGAAACTGTAACGAAAGTATAATAATAATAATAACAGTAATAATAATAATAAGCTTTATTTATTTCAGACTTATATAACGTTTTGAAATACTAAAGTATTTTTCTAAATAACTCTAAATAACCTCGATAACTTAAAAACCCCTGTAACTTCAAAAATGATTTGTTTTTCCCTTTACTCTCAGACCCAAAAACATCTATAACTTAGATTAGCAACCTCGATTAGTTAAACAAATAATTACCGTGTTGATAACCTCTACGACTCATTCTATCTGCCAATTCAATATGAAATTACTGGAAGTACAAATTTATCATTTAACGAATTGTAAAAAACAATAGGCAACACACAAAAACGAATCGGGAGGAAGTCTACTAGGTGAAAGATAAAAGATGGATTTTTTTTCTATTTATTTTACCTAGAACGATGTTTGTTTACATGGATCAAATCTGTTCGTCTCAATTAAACGCCTTTAAATGACTTTAAAATTATCTATTGAGGTTTTTTTTTTCTTGTTTCTGATGTATTCGTATTTTGACCCAGTTAACTTCGCTAAAATCAAACCATTTTGTCATATAATTTAAGTTCCTCCTCCTTAATTTATCAAAATTGAAAAATTACTCATGACTTTATTAAATATTTTGGGTGATGACAGATTCACATTAACTTGACTGACTGACTGAATGAAACGTTAGATACATTTCGTTCATTAAATATAAATCTTGTCGATCCCCTGTTCTTACTCATATGCTAAAAAGTTATATACTTACGCATAAATCCCATAATGAGTATTTTGTTCAATGTATCGCAGTAAGGCTTGGAAATAAAGCATTTTCACATACTTTATTTTAATTCAAAAGTATAAAGTACAATTACCAAAAATAAAGTAGAATACTTTCTTATAAAGATTGGTTGGCAATCCTAACTCTAGCTACGAATTTTCAAGACCAAAACATAGTAAATAGAATAGAATAGAACTTAGTTACTGTTAGTAGTTAGTTGTACATAAAAAAGTATTTTTTTAGAATATCAATTCTAAAAAATACCCTTTTATTAACCTAATGCTAAAACTATATAATATGTATTACTTCACATTCACCTTAATCTTATAAATGATTTCAATACCGTGTGGGTGCCGGGCCCCTCGCGTTGCAAGGAGAGGAGTGCAAGCAGTGCCTGGGACTTGCGACCCAGGAGTAGGTTTAAGGGGCCCCTTTATTATGCGCAAAAACGCTCACCTTCACCCTCCTCACTCCTCTCCCTACCTAACCAAATTTGGAAAGAACCTACTAATGCCGCCTTTGAAATACGTTCTAAAAATGAACCGATGCTTGTTCTAGAAAGGCCAAGGTCTCTAAGTAGGCTATAGAGAGATTATGCTGTTATACCTCTCGCTCCCACTTCTACCGCGTACAAACTAACTATAAATTTATTCCTGATCAGTTCGTAATAATTATTGAGCTTGAATGTGTGATCCCTTGGGATGTTTGTTTCCCAAGGAACGGTAAGCTCCACAAGTATCACGCGCCTCAGATGTTTCGAATACAGGAATAAGTCCGGTCTGGATGACGAAACACCAACATCCGTAATTTTGTTGGATTTTGGATAATTTTGTAATGCTTTTCATACGTGTCCATCATGAGAGTCCAATCAGGAGCCGCGCCTAATATTGAATAAGGCTTCGCTTTTGATTTTTTGGAGGAGCCTTCTTTTACGAATTCTACAGATCGTTGGGTAGTTGTTATACCCTTCCGCGCTCTTGCTACTGAAAGAATAACCGCTTCCCGTATAATTTCTAATACCTTTTAGTGGCGACGCGAGTATAGACCTTTATCTAGAAGTACCCTACGCCCTACTAATAGGTGTTTCGCGGTTCCTATTGCCTCCCCACAGATGTTGCAAGACTTTTCGGTGGATTTGCCCCATCTTACTAAATTACTTATCTAACTAAAATAACCCGTTGACGGCCCCGATATATTGTGGCATTTCTAATCAAGAGCAAAACAATTTCATGTTTATTTAAAAGACAAAGAGATCACTTTTAGAGCTTATGTGGTGGGATGTCTTTTTCGGAAATAAAAATGCAGCCATTTTATTCTTAAATAATGTTAACTTCAAACTTTATTTAAATTATTCAATGTCTTCTGTAGGATCATTATTTTTAAATTATGTTCTTCTTTCTGGTTTTCAATTTCTCTCAATAATTTTCTGCGCTCAAGAAGTAGATTGGTACATTTTTTGGTAAAATAAATTCTTCTTAGGGTTTCCACTGATTTGTGCACTGGAAAATAAATTAAAATCTAAGTACATGTAATCTCAAGAACTGGGACTGGTTCATGTATTTATAACCATTATTACCATTTCCATTGTTTTTTCTCGGTTTGTTCTGAACTGGAGTTTGAACCCGATTTGATAAGGAATGATAAGGTTTTGATTGGCCTGGAACTATAAAATGATACTATAATAAAATCATATAGCACAACATTATTTTGAAATTATCAGACTGTACATATAAACTACAAATAAATAAACCTACCTATAGATTTAATTTCTACCAAGTGTGATTCAGGATTAATATTAAATGAACCTGTGGGTGATATCAAATATAAGTCTTCATGCTCATTCTGTACTGGCTCCTCCAAGTATTCAATTTCTGAAAAAAAATATAAATAAAAATAATTAATCTCAGTGCAATTAAAAAAAAATCATAATGCATAGAGTGCAGCTTTAACTGGTAATTTTGTAAAGTACATACACTAAAAGTACTGAGATGAGATGAAGATTTTAACAAATGAGGATAAACAACAAACAACGCATTTAAACATATTTTTAAATCTATATTTAATGTCCACTTAAAAAATACGTTTTCGCTTAAAGCGCTTTTTAGATCACTCATCGTTGTACGCATCGTTCACGTTACAACACTAGTAAATACGGCCATTGCCCATTAGTAATAATAAATGAACAGTTAACCCTATGTTCTGTAGAGTGCAAATAAAACAATGATCTTGTTTAAACGATTTTGATATAATCACGCTATTATTTATTGTTTAGTGTTCTCAACCCTACTGCAGTTTTTATCATTTTCACTGTCCTTAAATTTACCTTGGTCTGATGAATAACGAGTTTCAGACGAAACTTCTTCCTTATCTAACCTTTTACCAGAAAGTGATGTGGTTCGCGAGAGGAATTCATTAAGAGCATTTATGTGTTTTATTTTTAAATGTTGTTTGAGATTAGTGATGGTCGTCTTATATGATATGTTTTTGTTACAAATATTACACTCAGCAATTTTATCTTCCTGATTTCTTGAAAAGTAGTCCCAAATTAATGAATTGCTTCTTCTCGCGAATTGTATAGGAGTCATGTTTCTTCTTTCAATCATCCACTACTTAACATGTATTGGATTTTAACCAAAGTGCTTATATTGAAAACGTATTTAACATTTATTTGATCACTTATATTAAACGTAAAAAAGCGTAACAATGAACAAATAATAACGAAACACGTAGAGCTATGTGAACCATAGAGTAAAAAGTGCAGAGTGTAGACTTCATTAGAGTATTATAGTGTACAGTATTATAATACAAATTACAATTTACTCTGTGCTATGAGTAAGATATTGTGTGTGTTTCGAAAATATATGGAAATTATACACCAATATGCTGTACCCCTAATACTTGTACTTTTTTAAGTATGTCAACAGATTTTGATAAAATAATCCTATCTTTTGATTTAAAGAGTTGGTGAACTGTCATAGTTTTCGTAACATCAAAATTCTTGCAAGCAATGCAAGAATTAATATTTACTGTACTGAACATAGAGATATTAATTCTATGGTACTGTACCCCTGGTACCAGAAAAGTAATTCATTTTGAGTGATTATTTAAAAATCAACAAGTATGTACATTATGAACAATTTATATAATTTACTTCCATATTTTATAAGCAATAAAAAATAACGTGTAGATAAAAACCAATACCATCCAAAAGAAATTGTTACAAATTGTAAAACCAAACAATCTGTAATAATTTTAAATGAATAAAAAAAAGATCCTTAGTTTATTTTTTGCAATATTATATAAATATTATAATTGATATTTTATGTCTTGACGTTTTTCAAGTCCATTTTTTTTAGGAATATATTTAATTCTTAAGATTTAAAACTTCACTATATATAGCATCATGATGTAAATACTTTTAAAAAATTTTAATCTGTAAGGAAACTTTAGTGTGAAAAATGTCTTAACAGAACATTTGTTTATGGAAATATAACTTCAATGACCCGGGATTCGGTGTGCAATCCTATTATAATACATATATTAATTCTTCCTTGACTGTTCAAGCGATAATGAATACTTGTAGTTTAACAATTTCGGATTGTATAATACCAAGTAGGTAGGTAAAATAAACGTATATTATAATTACTTTTCTGGTAGTTTTTATTATAGTTTTACCGATAATCACACTTTCATGCATATTATAACTATAGTGCTCATTAATATCATTGTGAAAAACCAAGGCCTTATCCTTTTTTTTTTGCTGAATTACTGCTTTATTTGAGTTATTTTTCTGTGAAAACTGATAAGCACCCAACTGTCAAATTAGAGATGTCAATTGTCAACTGGATGTCAACATTCAGCAGCGTAAACTATAAACATAAAACACGTAAACTTTAAAAGTGCAAGTTGAATAGGTAGGTGTAGGTACTCTATAAGAGCATACTACCAAACTTTCTAAATATTAAGGAACTTAGTAAGTTAAATAATGAGAAACTTAATAAATTGCTTTTCCAATTATGTATTACAGCTGCATCAAGTGTAATGAAATACTTTAATGTGATTTAAATTATAGTTAAGATAATTATTTGCAGCTATTAATTCATTCGACTGCTATCTTGAATTGTGTAATACGACTTCTCGAGTTTAGCTTTTATTTTTAAGTAGTAAAAGAATGGCATATTCTTTAAATTCAAAGATTATTAAAAACACAACTAGAAGTTTTCATCAAATATATTCAAGGCGGCTCCTAAGTTCGGATTTACAACCACATACCAAAGTAAGTAAAGATTGCAATTAAATTTTGTAATAGTTGATGTGTTGAAATAGTATGACTGTAATATGTTATCACTGAATTCATAAATACTCAATCAATCATTTATTAGTATGTACATTAATGAAATTTTATTTTTAGACAAACATATCTGCCAATGAGAATGTTCTACCACTTGTTGATTTGTATGGACGTCGGCATGATTATTTACGAATCTCCCTCACAGAAAGATGTAATTTAAGATGTGAGTCTCAAAATATCATCTTTATTTGAACTTAAATTATATTTTTTTAGCACCTCTATTCATAATGTTTTAAAACTATATTTTTAATAACATGATTTAGCTTGTATTGCTAGGAATTGGTTTAACATTGTTTGTTATCCATACATTTAATAAAAGTATACAATATGAATCAGCCGTAATAATGTAGTTGTAGTTAAAAATATATATATACAACTTGTCCTTAAGTTCAAAGTTAAGGAGGTCAAGGGGTTGTTTAGCTCTACCTAGAGTATTATACCATTTTAGAATTTAAAGTAGATGCTCTAATTTATAAAACAATTTGCCATAGTGGTAGCCATATTTTTTTTTGCATACCATCACATTTCAAATTTGACCAAAAACTTAAAATATGCAAAAATTTCAACAAAAAATAATAAGATTCATTTTTTGAGTGAAACCTTCTAATGTTTTGGTGATATTTGGCATTGTAGTGTACAGAAATACAATTGAGAATATCAATACCCTAAAAGTAGTTAATAATTTTTAAAAATTATGGTAATGACAATCAAATATATATAATATAGTACAGGATGGTTAATATTTCTACAGTGGAAAAAATCATGTCAATTTTTTTTTTTGTTATTAAGAATACTTATCAAGCGGTCATTAGGGGTTGCACTCCTCTAATGACCACTTGTCAGTGAATTTAGGGACTCATAAAGTTTTAGACAATTTTTTAAAAACTTATTCCTTGAGTTTTATTATAAATAATTTAAAATGTTTTTTTATTAAAATAGAGGCCACATGTTACTCCATATTTATTTCTATGACAAACATATTTAAATTATGTAAAACACAAGTGTCTCAACTTCTTGTTTATATTGAATTTAAATTGAATAAAAGTTCATTTCCTACATTCTTTTTCATAACAATAGCGTGTGTGCAAAGAACTGGAACATCTGTGTTATTTAATTTGTATAATAATCTAATTATGTGATATAGACTATATATGTGTGTGTTTGTGTGAATGTATGTGTACACTAATATGCAATCCTAATCTGTTAATTCAGCAGAACCGGCATCCTATAAAAACTTGATTAACAGTTTACACTCATTTAAATAGGATGTAGAGGTCATATGCAGAAAAAAAATGAATTTTTAATAAATAGGTATATTATGAAAAAATAACCAATACCGGCAGGGATTCGACCCCGCGACCTCGTACCGTCTCGTCTCGTCGCTCTACCGAGACAGACAAGACGGTTTCCCAGATTTCAATTGGTATTGAGGTACCGTATCGCTACCCGCTACGGTGAATTAAGCATTCTATGTATCGGGAGAGTGGAGTGGAGACATCTATGAGGCTTCTCTTAAAATTCTAACCTACCTAGATATATGTTTTATGTGGATATATGTTTTTGTTAATTCTAAACTGCTTTTATTAAAAACAATATCGTTTGATTTTATTATTAATACTTTTTGAATACTAAAACGTTTGAACTGAAAAGCGGAATTCACCCGACTTGACCGATCGATCTGGATCTTTTTGATAGGGATTTTGTTGGGCTTGTATTGTAGTTGTTAATAACTGCAATCGTTTGTGAGTTTGACTCCCAAACGCAACAATGATTTGAATTATGTATAAATTGTGGTGTATTTTGTAACTTATTATATTATGTGATGTGGTTTTCTTTATTCAAACTAGTATGTTAGACATGTTATCATGCGCATGTAATAAGTTTTGCATATCACTTTTTTAATACGCAAACATTCAGACATTGCTATAGATCATGAATATTTTTTTTTTATTAATTTGTCATTTCGGCGTTTGGTTCACGTGGTAGTAACGTCGATACCACCACGCGAACCAAACGCGCCTACAGTTTCTTGCAACATCAGAGGATGCACAAGGTGTTGTTGTCGGTTGTCCATTTCTTTATGTTAAGTGAGCATTCTGCTTTAGATAAATACTCTTTGATTTGATGCAGGATCAGCTAGAGTATTGTCTATTTCTTTTATATATAGATACCAGCCATTAGTTCCCAGCCAAGAAGCCTATTGTTGACTATTTTTAAGGTTTCAACTAGTTACCAATAAACGTATCAAAATCAGTCCTATAATTGTACTTTTTGTTAAAATATAAATATAATATATATTTTTACGTTACTACGTTGCATAGTTTTTTTTAAATTATTGCCATATCTCTAGAATATCGATAGTGGGTCTAAATATTTTGTTTTGGCAAATTATTCAGATGTTGAGTATAGATAAAACGACTTTAATCAGATGATTATATATTAATTGCTTATAATTACACAATTATAACTCGATAAATGTTATCGTAGGTCAGTACTGCATGCCAGCTGAAGGTGTTAAATTAAGTCCACGTGATCGTATACTAACTAACGAGGAGCTAATACGGCTGGCGAGAGTTTTTGCTCTTCTTGGAGTTAATAAAATACGACTCACAGGAGGCGAGCCCACATTGAGAGCAGATCTTGTTAACATCGTCCGTATGTATACTTATTGTTATCTATGACCTCTTCTGATAATAAAATATTTATAGTATCTATATGGCACGAGTAAAAAATAAATATTTATCAACCATTGCAGTAAAATACTTCTAGAAAGAACTGTTACAAACACATTAAAATAGCACTTCTATACTTTATCGTTTTGTGTATCTATCATAGAGGAACTAAGCGACCTCCAAGGGATATCAACAGTTGCCATGACAACCAATGGAATAGCATTGACGAGGAAACTGCCTTCACTTCAAAGAGCAGGACTGTCTGCTCTTAATCTTTCATTGGACTCGCTGAAACCTGAGCGGTTTGAGCGTATGGCTCGACGACCGGTAGGAATCCTCAGCAAACTATTCTTACTCTCCACTGGCCTATCCTCAAATTTCAATATATCCTCATAGTTCTTCTGGTATTAGTTCATGTTCTGAAATAATAATCCCCATGTTCGGTCCAGTTTCGTACCTCTACAACCAAAACTATCTATCATAAACTTTGATCTTTCTTTTCCCTAGACCTAGTAGTCTTGCCATTGCCTATCTATCTGATAAAAGATTTCAGTTCCTTTACCTCATCATACTTCTTTTTTTATAATTAATGATATCTCTCCTTTGGGGCATTTCAGAATGTTACTGTTATTAAAAATAATAGCAGCCGTCTAAAGTAATATTTTTTGTGAAGATGAAATCCTGTTTAGTGTGCAGTAATTACATTTTAAATACAATAATTATCACAGCACTTAACTGCAAACAAATAACGCTTTTAAAGATAACATCAGCTAAAAATATATATAATGATTGTCTTAAATAATAAAATATAAACCAAATATTCTTTAACTTTTTAGGGATTGTCTCGCGTGCTAGCCAGCATGGACCTGGCGCTGCAACTTGGGTTCAAATCAGTTAAAATAAATACCGTTCTTATGAGAGGTACGATTTTAAAAACATTTATTTTGCCTACCACTATCATATTTCTATGTTTTTAAATTAAATGATAAATATTAATTTCATCAGTCTCAAGAGTTATGTGACCATTATTTATTGAGCTCTGTTATCTATTAACTTGTTTAAACAGATGTGTTTTATATTACAGGTTTTAACGATGATGAAATTTGTGACTTCATAGAACTCACTCGTGATCGAGATATGGACATAAGGTAACTGATTTAAAACATCCAACTAGTGATAATATTTATTTTAACTTTTACACGCTAAATTGTGTCTGGATGTCTACTTTGGGTTTATCATATTTAATTTTTTTGGTCTTGATAACCGAATCTCGTCTTATCAGTATAAGATATCTCAATGAAAGGAGATTAAAAATCTTAAATGGTATTTATTTCTAAATCAAACAGACTTTTAAAACACGCTTATTATTACACATTTAATTATTTCAGGTTTATAGAGTTCATGCCTTTTTCTGGTAATCGCTGGGAGAAGGGAGAACGTATGGTGAGCGAGAATGATGCGCTCGATGTAGCCAGAGAGAAGTTTGGTGATCTAACGCCTCTTCCGCCCACGCCATGTCGCACTGCTACGGTACGTACACACACATATACATACACATAAACACACACACACACACCCAGCACAAATCTACATACATATATACACATACACTTATTCATGATATGATATGAATTATGATACTCTTTATTGTACACAAAATATAGAAACAAAAAACACAAACAGAAAAGAAAATAAGTACAATAGGCTCCCAATAGGGTTTAGGTGTTACAATAATAGTTATTCATGGACATATATACATAAACAATATATTACTTATTAACATACAGATACATACATGTACACACATATTCATTAATATATACACACATGAACAATACTATACATATGTGGGTACATAATATATAAATATATACACAACATTCATCCTATTGATTAGGTTAATTATATGTAATGTAAGTCTGTACGTCACGCAGACAATAATATACATTACTAAGTCAAACTAGTATAAACTCGCGGCTGCGTTTTATTTAGCACTATTAATTTCAACTCTTACAATTGTTTTAAATAGCGAATTATTTGTAATGGAATAACAGAACAGTTTACATAGTATATAACAAATAATAACTCCACAGCTGTGGCAGGTCCCGGGCTACATTGGTCGGGTAGGATTCATCTCGTCTATGACGAAGCCTTTTTGCTCCACATGCAACCGCCTTCGACTTACAGCTGATGGCAATCTTAAGGTCTATTATTTGTAAAACTGGCATCCTTAAAGAATGATACATTAAAATGAATGATGTTATAGTTAAAGTAATGTCAATGATCAAGTTCAAGATTTCTACGTGTGGTCAAATTCAAGATATCTATTTATAGTCAAGTCCAAGAATTTTATTTACAATCAAGTTAAAAACTTTATATGCATATAGTCATGTTCAAGAATTTTAAGTCAAGTCCAAAACTTTATTTATAATCAAGTCCAAAACTTTATTTATAGTCAAGTAAAAAAATTTAGTTTTAGTCATATCCAAGAAGCTTATTCAAATTCTTATATAGTCAAATCCAATAACTTAATTTACAGTGAAGTCTCACTTATCCGTAGGTATGTCTCTTCGGTGAAGCAGAGACTAACTTGCGCACAGCATTACGTGAAGGCGTCAGCGACGATGATATAGAGACGTTGGTGCGGAGCGCTCTCAGACGGAAGCTCCCGCGACATGCTGGTATGATTATTAATTGTGATATTTTTGTTCATGTCAGGGCTTATGAGGTGTTAGTCAACATTTTCGAGCTTAGTTCACCTAAAATTTGATATTGCACGATTTTTCAAATAGCAAATTTTAATTCGTATTATTTTACATATGCACCTATTAACCTCATTATAGAGTTTATTTAATGTTAAATATTTTTTGTACCTAGGAGTACAATTGTAATAGATAGATATGCAAATTGCAAGGGTATATTTTTGTGTTCTTGGATTAAACTACGTATTCTTTAGTCACTGAGGCTTCGTAACTTAAGGTTCATTTCATATGGCACAGTCACACCATTGTCTTACTTTATTTAACCTTCACAAATCGGACATCGCTCATGGGTCGTAACGGGGTCCCCGAATACGTTTAGGCGGTATTTTGTAGGAATGGAGAATCTGGCCCGCTCGAAGAACAGGCCGATGATTCTCATAGGCGGCTAAGCGGCTCCCGCTCAGACGTGTCGCCTCCACAGCGGAGCCGCGGCGTCTGCAAGCGCGCGCCTTCTGCACCAGCGCGCCGCACCGCCCCATCCCCCCCGACGAGCGCCCCGCCCTCCCCGACGAGTCCCCTGCTCGTCGCCGTTCGCCCCCGCTATCGGAGGGAGACGCCGTCATGACGCACCTGGACAAGTCCGGGCGCGCGCGCATGGTGGACGTGGGAGAGAAGCCGGTGACGAGCCGCACGGCCGAGGCCGAGTGCTACCTGGTGGTGGGCGCGCGGCTGCTGCGCCTGTTGCGATCCGCACGCGTGCCCAAGGGCGACGCGCTCACCGTAGCGCAGGTGGCGGGCACGCTGGCCGCCAAGCGCACCTCGGAGCTCATCCCGCTGTGCCACCCGCTGCCGTTATCGCTGGCGCGCGTGCGCGTGCTGTTGCCACGAGACGGGGAGCGCGGGGGAGGGGGACGCCTGCGGGTCACGTGCGAGGCGCGGGCGGAGGCGCGCACCGGCGTCGAGATGGAGGCGCTCACGGGCTGCGCCGTCGCCGCGCTCACTCTCTACGACATGTGCAAATCTGTGGACAAGGCTATGCGGATCACGGACCTGCGGGTAGTCAGCAAGACGGGCGGGAAGAGCTCGTGGGGGGCGGAGGGGAAAGAGGAGGCGGCGGGGGAGGGCGAGGAGGGGCCGCGGATGCGCGCTCACGACACGTCGCCTCATGCGCCCGGAGAGACGTACGTGCCCACTAACTTGTTATATTTTTAGCTTTTGAGTTGTTTAGAACTAACTTAATTTAATATGATATATAGGTTATATTTAAGAATATCGTTATTCAAGTGTATTTTTACTAGATGTATAATGAGTTAAACTCTTATATGTGAATTTCAATTAAAGAATTTATGGTAAAAGCTTAAAGCAATGATTATTCTCGAATATATTTATAAGGTGCTATCGAATGATTCATTCCAATATTAAAAAGTACAAGTTCTTGAGTGATATGATGTACTTAATATATTAAATCAATATTTCTTGTAATGTGTTGTGCTGCTTATCTGAAGCTACTTTTAGTACTTCAACGAAGTGAAGAATATGATGTGATTTTATTACTTTTGTAATTTTTATATTTATACCTTTGTGATTATATTATTTTATTCATATTTTTACAAAAATAAAATACATATTTTATATTTATAAAGTTTTTTATTATTAAATAGAGTTAAATAAAAGCTATTATTAACTGGTATTAGATGAAAATGAAAAGTATGCATCATAGGTTGATGATAATCATATAAAGAAATTTTTCATCAACTTGTTATTAGAATTTATTGAATAAACTATTGAATATTAAGCTCATTATCCTTTCTTTTACTTGATATAAACATAATTTTGTATCTCAAAGGAGGACATATTTTTAAATAACAGTTTGTGTTCAGTCAGCCAAATGTTTGAAAAAACTGATTTCCTTTTATTATTTAAAGATTTCAGTGACATTACATAATTGTGACCATGGAAACAAATAAGAAAATAATAATCAGTAATTATAATTACAGGGTCTTTTTAAATAATTCCTTAAAAAATCTTTAAATTTAAACCAAATTTTGCACTAACAGTATCAAAGTACTGATAAGAAGACAAATCTAATACTTTTCAACACCTGGTTGTGAAATTAAACCATTAATGAGTAACTTTTAAAAATTAGATGATATTTAACTGCTAGCGACAAGGACATTGGATTTAGCAGGTGCATCTGTTGGTGGAGCTTCCGCATTCTCTGACCCACGTTGAACTTTGATGTCGTGTTTCTCTATATAGTCATTAATTTCTTGGCCCTTTTTAGCTAGTTGTTCATGTAATGCCTGTGGAAAAGTTTGCAAACTTATAATTTGGGTTTAAATAACAAAGACAGAATTTTTATTAGAAAGTCTTACTTGTAGAGCTACTGGCAGTCGTTCTTTATTGCCTTCTAACTCCGGGAGCACCTCCGCCACCGTGCGCTCTACAAGAACACCACCAACCATTCTGAAGCACTTACGATCACGTTCTACACCTTGTAGAGTTTCTATTACTATTCTGATAAATAAATTGTAATTAATTACATAAATAAAACTTTACATTGAAATTGCCCTCAGTTATCAACTTACTTATGCTCATTGAGATCCATTTCAAGTTCCGAAATTTTGTTAGCGAGTTGCCTCTGTTCACTCCGAAGGTTTTGAAAACCAGCAAAAACCTCTTCACTGTTCTTTGCTTTCCCACTACCACCTTTACTTGTCGAGCATTTTGCCATATTTATATTTGTTCAGTTATGAATTCTAAAAATTATTAAGGTTATAATTTTGTTTAAAAATTATATATATAACGATATAAACAGCATACTATGAGTATATATTTGTAGTTTTCAGGATAGAATTTTTTTGCAGATATAATATTAGTCAACTAATATTTCTTAGCTTTGTAAAGTTAAAAAGTAAAATCATCTGCACACCTAAGATTTGATTTCTATAAAGAGCGACAGACGAATCACGAATGTCAATCTGACACTTGTCAGTTACTAACTATTAGACTCTGTGCTAGTACCTACCACAGAGTACTATATAGTAACTATATACTAATTATGACAAGTGATAGTGATATGTATAATGTACATAGAGTAGGGAAGCCAGCCTAAAATGTTTGATCAAACTTAAAATAGATATCGAAATTACCTATCTGGCTCTATTTTTTGCGAGAGTGTAATTGATAGTAAGTCAGTTATTAATTCTTATTTTTACAAAAATTCTGAAAGTTTATCTAGTATTTCAAGGAGTGAGATCATATTAGAGTAAAAGTTATAAAAAATTATAATAATACAATTATAATTTGTAGTTTATTTATAGAGCCCATAAAATGACAAATGAAATGTGTGTAAAAAACAAAACTATTCCTTTCGACTATAGCTGCAGTTTTCACAAGTAAGTAATTGACAGTTTTAATATTTGTCATAGACATATTAAAAGATATATTAGTAGTATATGATGTGTTAAAAAAAATAATTTCATAGTAAGATATTTAAATCTACTTATTTCTCTTCAGATTTCTTAAGGATAGTGATTTAAAGGCTGAAATGAAATAAATGAATGAATGGTATTGGAAACGTATCCATAAAAAAAACCTCAAAGATTTGTAGTGACCACTTTGATACTGGATCATAACGGATATCATAATACTGTTGGCTATCTTTAAGAAGATTACTATAAAATTCTGTACCTCTCGTGATAATCAAGCGAAAAACAATTACAAGATGTTACCAATAAATTTACCGAGACTCACTAGTCTCTGAATATTTAGCCGTATCTGAATATTTCAGAAGTACAGAAAGATAAGACGATGGTACAACATATCAAGCATTTCATAAGAATCCAAGAGCGGAATGCAAAGGTATCTGACGCCTTTATTTGTCCAACTTATTTTTATGTTAATCTTTTAATTATAATATAATTTAATTTATTCAGTCTTGACTCCAACTTTGGGCAAGTAACTCGTTGCTTTGTAAATTAGTTATAAATAAATAAGCATTAAGCCAAGAATTTATATTAACATAATCACAAAAAAAATATATGGAACAATTTGTTTAATTTTAAAAATATATTTTTATATAAACAAAATAGTTTTTTTTATGTTTTTTTTGTACTTAAACAATATGATTTCTTACACAAAAAATATTTAAGAAAATAAAAAAATAATATTTTCTAGTATATTTAGAAGCTTCAACGGACTAGTTAAGAATTAATTTACAAAGGTCTACGTGTTCAAAATTTCTGCATAAAAATCATGGAAGTGGGCTCTATATACTTATAAACTATAATACTCTATGGCATAGACTAATAATTAGTCTATTATTGTGCAGGTTCTCTTTTTTGACATTGAAATATTATGATTGGATGTGATTTTGATATTGACAATTCATCAAAATTCTGACGTTTATGTAATTTGTTGTTGATGAAAGTTTTGATTTTTGAAATTTATATATTTTTTTAAGTTATAAGAATTTGTTATATATATCTATATAAATTATTATTATAATATTGATAACAATATAAACTATTCTATTAATTATTCGTTTACAGTAAAAGGTACGTAGTACTGGGAATAATGAAGTAGGCGTACCTCTATGTTGAATTCATAAATTCATGACGATGAAGCTTGAAGAAGGAAGTTCAGGTCCAGATATCGCTGTGACTGTTGACGTTATAACAGCCAGCGGAAAAACACAAATATTAAGCGTAGAAGGCGGGACGCTTATTCTTACAGAAGGCAACTCGCGTCTACGCTGTTGGCCTTTGCATGTTATAAAGATTAAAACTGACTTAGCGGTTAGTGTTATGTATTATGAAAAAGATTTTATTATTTATTTTTTATTTCTTCTTTTGAGTTTATTTTTTTTTGATTGGACGTCTCCTTCACAACACTTCAAACTTTTTAACACATTTTAATCTACCATATTCCTAATTATTTTGAAGTTTTACTATATACCTTGCTATAAAGAATAGGCATGACATATTTGGCTACATTTATATTTCAGTACAGACCATTCATCCTTATGCCATATTGTTATAATCATTTCTTAAAATTATATGCAAAATCTTCCATTATTTTTATTTTTAAAAACAGGGTGGTGTGAATATAGAAGCAGGAGGAGAAACTCTGTCATGGACTAGCAATATTGAGCATGGGAGGTCAGCTTTGACTAAATTAACCCAGGTTGCTTTGACTGCTGCCCCTCCAGTGGGTGTGGGACAGCCCTCAGATGCTGCTCTAGCTGCATTGTTAGAGGACACTGAACCGGATGACACAGATGCAGAGAGAAGAGTTAAACGTCTTGGAGATAGACTAGCAAGGCTTGATGCTCTTAATGTGGCAGGAATGCTTGCAGCTGCCACTGAAGGGGGAGGTGCACAACTCTCAGCCAAACTTGAAGGTATATAGCATTTTTATTATTCTATTTTTATGTGTGATGACTATGTTGGTCTTTTTTGTTTTCAATTAATTATGTCACTCATCTTGACGGGCTTATTTCTATGAATTATTGGACATGAAATTAGCTTTCTAAAATTCCACATGTGTATAAAGCGCAATGTAGCATTGAAGCTAGATTGGTTCATTAATTATATTTTGTAAAGAAAATATTTGCTAAAACATTCTGTATGTATAGATCTGTAAATTATAGTTTTGTTTATTTTTATTTCTTATTGGTTGGAAATAACTCTAAAATGACTTGGAGAATTGTTACAAATATTATAGGTTTGGAGGTTGCTATCAAGTTAGTCAATATATACACTCTTCATAGTGGGGAAAATCTAATTTCCAGAGAAAACTTTAAATCATTTGGTGTTACATAAAGCGTGAAAATAGAATTGGTAGATTTTGTGACAAATTGAGAAAAGCATAGAAACATTGTAAATATGTGTCTGTAAATGTATTCCAGCGGGTAGCAGTGCAGGCGAAGCGCTGTCGGCCCGTTTGTCTCAGCTGGAGGCGCTGACTCGCGCAGCACCCGCAGCGCTACACGCGCGCTCGGGAGCGGCGCGAGCGGACGCGGCAGCGCGTGCTCTGCTCCTCGAGCTCACGGAGATATATGAATGGCTCGACAACCCCGCGCTTAAGGACCTCGATTCACTTTCGGAGGTAATATTGCTTTAACTAGAAAGTATATTTTATTTAAAACATTTGTTTTGAAATTTTTGTTGATATTTTATTTCTGATACAGTTATCCCTCGCCAGCGCAGACGGTCGCGCTCGGGCCCTCCGCGCCGCAGAGGCCCTGCGAAGTGCGTTACGCGGGGAGCGGACCGCCAGCGCGGCACGACTGCGCCTGGGCGCGGTTCGGGAGCGATTGAGGCGCCTGGCGCGCGCCAAAGACTCCCTGGCGGCGCTACTGGCGAGACATCTCAACAACGCGCTAATACACTTGGCCAACGAAGCGCACGCGCCGGTCACGCATGCGCCTGCTACCAACACGCGACGGTCCCACCACGCCGAGCTCATGCCGTACGCACCCTTCATGCGCTGGCTCAAGGATATGGACGATAAGGCCTACGACGGGCTCGTTAAGGTACTTAATATAATAAAATGAGGTGGAGCAAACTAACTTTTATTTATTATGAATGGATAACCATAATTTTCAGGATAACTAAAAATATTCACCATAAAAAAAGCTATAAGTAGAAATGTCCGTGTGTCGCAGGTGTACGTGAGCACGTGGTCGCGCGTGCACGAGCGCGAGTCCCGCGCGTGGTGCGAGGCGGCGCGCGCGGCGCTGCTCGGGGCCGCCAAGGTCGACGACCTGCTCGATGAGGTACACACCGATTGTTTATTTAAATTTTTAAATGAGACCACCAGTGCTGTCGACATAATGTTATAATTTTAGATTTAGAAAAATATTCACTCATTATGTTTGAAAATATTTAAAAACATGTATAATCATGTTCTGCTTATTTTAATCTTAAATAAATAAAATATAAAAACAATACCGATACCTTTGGGGTCATACCATACCGTGGTGTCATCTATAAGGATTCTTTCGAAAATCCTTAAATAACCGATTGTACCCGAACCTACTTTAGCTGATGCACATCTGTATATTCTACTAACAAAATTAATTAATATTAAAAAAATGTAGTCTTTTTTGTTCCCTTCCTTAGGTACTAACATTGGTCGAAACAACTTGCAACGCCGAACAAGATTTTTGTACCCAGTTCTTCTATTTGGATGTAGACGTAAAGGTATGTAAAATCAAAACTATTTTTTTAGTTTGTGAATTAATCATTACTTTGTATTAGTAGTTACAAAAAAAAAAAAAAACAAATTTATAATAAATTTTACAGGGTGACGGCAGCGACGGTGAGCGTAGCGAAAAGAGCGACGGTGGAGAGCGAAGCGAACAAAAGCGTGGGGGAAGCGAGACGAAACGACTACTGGGGGAACTGTTCCCAGCACTAGAGACCGAGCTGGTGGCGCTCGTCGGAACCATCGAGAAACACGAGCCATAGTAAGTATTGTATACTGGTGAAATTATTGTATTTGATTCTTTGGTGATAAATATTTGTATTATAATCGAACGATCTTTGTAGGGAAATAGATAGGGTAACATATATGTCCTAGAAGAGATCTATAATATGTTATCCATCAACTAAAGTCGAATGGTGGTTGGTATTGTTCGAAATTTTTCGCCGGAAGTGCTAAGTTGTAATTAAAGTGTAGGAGACCAAATAAATAACTAAAAACTTTTTATGCTCTTTTTTGAATGTACATATTGAGTATGATAATATAGTTTAGTTCTGTAGTTGTAGATAATATAAAAAAAAAAGTTCTTAATGTATAATCCTTATGTCAGTGGTGCAATGCGGGCCCTGGCGTGTGTAGGGCGGCGCGTCCTGGGTGCGGGCGCTGAGGGCGGGGGGGAGGCGACTGGCGGCGGGGGGGAAGCGCGCTGGTCGAGGGCGGCGCTGGCGGCCGTCGCCGTGGCCGCCAAGAGGGGAGCCGACAGAGCCGTAGCGGACAGACTGGCTGCCCTACCTGATGCCGTCAAGCAGGTGACCGTGGAATGGAAAACATCCGCTAAGAACATTTAGGAGAATAACTATTAATATTACTACAAATAATGTTGTCGTGTAGCAAAAATGTATATTAAGGTAACATAAAACCAACGATCCAACATTATATATTTTCGATTCCCAGGCGGCAAAGAAACCAAAGTGTGGCATCCTTAGTTTCATCCCGGAGCTGGAAGAGATGAGCTCGGTATGCGAGTCGATCTTCGGGGGCGGGCGGCGCGCGGACCTGGACCGCTGGTACCTGTCGCTGGGCGGCGCCATGCTGCGCGCCGTGCAGCAAGCGGAGCATCCCCGCACGCCGCGCGCCGCCCTGCAGATGGAGAACTACCACCGCCTGCACGCCTGCGTGTCGTCGCTACGGGTACCTGCGCTGGACGGGCTGCGGCGGGACGCGCGCACGAGGTACTCGGAGGCGCTGCGCCAGTACGTGACGCAGTACTTCGGCAGACCGCTAGAGAAGCTGGCGCAGTTCTTCGAGCGCGTGAGCGAAGCGGTGGCGGGCGGCCTGCGGGAGGACGAGGTCTGCTACCGCGCCGCCTTCAGCAAGCACGAGCTAAAACGGCTGCTGGCGCTGTACCCCGCGCAGGAGGGTGAGATACTGTTTATCACTATTTTATTGATCGGCCGATTTAGCTTATCGCTAATTACTCCCCGTCCTCCTCTATTACTATATACTTATCCTCTCCTCCCTTCTAGTCCGCAAGTCCCTGCACCGTCTGTACCGGACCGTGGAGAAGCAGCTGAGCGAGGAGGGGGGGTTGCTGCAGGTGGTGTGGCGCGCCATGCAGGAGGAGTTCATAGCACAGCACGTGGCGCTACAGGTACTGAGAGGACTGAGAAGTTTGAATGGTTTACGGTTATTTTTTATGAAATAATTATACTGCAATAGTGACTCCATTATTTTGGCTCTTAAAAAGATAAGTGTAAAGATTAACAAAATATGTTAGAATACTAACTATATAAATGTAATTTATTTGAAAAGGGACTGTGGGGATATTTTATGAATAATATGTTTGTTACCTACCTCACAGTATTGCTGTAGCTTTGTTTTGTCCCAATACTCAAAATTTTTACTTTAAATGTGCTATAAATAAAATAATTAAATTATTCCTTAACTAGAAAAAATAAAATTTCTGACATTAACTAGCAAAATAGTTTTTAATTTATCAAACTGATTCAAAAGCAATTGTCCCATTAGATTTTTTTTATACCAACTGGCTGAGCTTCCCATTTTGATTAGGAAGTTAGTTTGAAATTATTTAATTAAAGATCTAAATATTTTTACTATGCATATAAATTCCTTATTTATGTTATAACATTTGTGTCAGGCTCGTATTGCTGCTTGCTACCCGGGCTCAGGGCTGTCTCTGCCCCTCAGCACAGAGGACATACTGCATGCCTTCTCAGACATCGCTAGGGAACACTGATGACTGAACATTCAAGTTCATGTAATCCTTCTACACCGAAAATGATGTTAATGATCTTTGCATATTTGTGGATAATGTTTTCTAGAATTTAAAAGTTTTATCCAACTGACTGTATAAATTATGGGTTAAACAATAATAACAAAAATGTTAGTTATATTTCCTCAGTTACAAGATCATTTTATTCAAACAAATATTTGTATTCAAGATACTTGTTATATTATGCTTTAAAATGGTTTTATACTCAAAGAGTATTTTAAAAGACATAAACAAAGTGAAGTAATTATACTTGTGTATGTTTAGTTAATAGGCTATAAATATATTTCTAAATAAATTATTTATATAACAATATTTTTTTTAAATTGTACCATTTCCAAATAGTATGTATTATTAATTTTAATTATATAAGTTATTGACTTTAATCTGTTTAACTGATATAATATAAGTTAGTTTGTCTACACTAAACACTGATCACTGGAACTACAAGTCTCATTTCAAAAATTGCTTAAATGCATGCTTGTTCAATTTTTGGTCTCTTTTAGGCTACTTTAATTACAATAACATTCATGTTTTAAATTAAGTTTTGCCTTTACAAAGAAAAAAAAACATATTTTTTTGAAATATTTTATCTACATCACTACTTTTAAATGTGGTTTAGACACAACATATAATTGATAGCTAGCTAAGATACTTTTCACTGGAGAATATTATATTTCTTGTTATAGCTTAGAGAAAGCCGAGGTCTTAGCCTCTCATTCCATCCATTCAGAATAATCTGCATTTAGCAACATATAAAACTAATAATAGAAAAGAATAATTATTGTATTAAATATACTGGGGTGTGAATGGTAAAATTGAAATACTCTTTAGGATTACAATAAAACATGAAATGTGTTGGATACTATATTAAAGTAAACTAGCTATTAAATACATGATAAAGAATCAACATTTATGCTTAATCCAAGGACTTGGGGGGAGAGTAGTTCAGGTACACCAAGCCAGATGTCTTAGCCTGAAAAAGAGAACAAAAGAGATGGTGTTTGTAATAACATTACATATTAGAGGATAACCATGAACTAACCAGTGCGATTATTTAAAATTAAAGAAATTCAGAACAAATCTGAGAGTGAAGTAGTGAATGTCCATTTGTTTTTTTCAAAATGTGGATGGATCATCCCTAATTTAAATGACTTACAAAATACATACAGTTATACATTCTATCAGTTCATATAAAGAATAATAACATAAATAATACTGTCATATATTATAAATAATAACAATTAACAAAGCTTACCACAATAATTGATCCAGCAGCAAAAGCAATACCGAACAGAAGCACACCATTGTAGCGTTTTTGGTTGGCATCATGGTGTGCCTGCCAAGAGCCCCTGGGTACAGGTAACTCGTCCATGCTTGGGGCCTTAAAATGACCCTCACCGTGGTAACGACGAACTAAGGAAGCAATGGCACGTAAGTAAAATTAATGTTCTGGAATAACTTTGTTATAATTTACATTTTTATGCCTTTTTGTTTTGTTTATGTGAATAAATATTGAAAAATAAGTTACTCCTATAAATGCAGAACTGGTCTAAATAGATAATAATAGAAATAGTCTATTGCTATAATAATATAGCTTATTGCTAAGGTTATTTAACCTCTAAACATGTCAAACTCATAGAATATGAATCAAATATCAGAAATATGTATAATGTGCTCAAAGAAAAAATTATCTATAAGATTCAGTACTACAAAGGTTTTAGGTTATTTCTCTGTTATGTAACATTGATTTATCAATAAGTCGGACTTAAAATATTTATAGGTATTTATAAGAAATGTTTGTGTTTGATAATTAATAAAGTATTTGTAATATGACTAGATCGTCTTTAACAGGTATATTTTAGTAGTATTAAATATTTTGTATTCTATTGATAAATACTTCTTACCAGTTTGTTGCAGTAAGCGAGAAATAATTGGTCTTGAGGCGAGCATTTTGGAAGTGAAAAGAAACTTATATGCTGTGAGAAAACTTTTATTAGAACGGCTGTGTTGAGAATTTTATAAAATTCTCGATTGACAAAATATGAATTTTACGAATGACCGATGACGTCTCGACTAGGGATGCTCGATGAACATCGATGTTCGATGACCATCGATGTTGAAAGCAAAAACATCGATGTTGGTTTACTACAAATATCGTAACATCGATGTTAACAAAATCATCATCGATATTAACTCAGGGTCTCAAGGCTCACACACATAAAAATATCTCAGGGGAAATAAAAGACATTTTACAAATTATTTGCTTGCATTAAGGGTGTTAGACAACGATACAAAAACATATATATTATATTTAATAAACGACTATTATAGCTATTATAGCTACATCAACGCCAACCGAAAGACTATTTTCTAAAGCTGGTTCTACTTTTAATCAAAAAAGAAATAAATTAAAAGGTGCTTCTTTATCAAAATTACTTTTTCTTCAGTCAGTAGATAAAAAATATTGGAATATATAATAATTTGCTGTTTCTTAATAAATTTTTAACAATTTCACTGTATTTTATTTCTTTGTCAAATAATAAAGCAAAAATCATCGATGATATCCAACATCGATGTTCAGTTTCCGATGAATATCGAACATCGATGTTGGTCTTCCGATAATGACATCGATGTTAACATCGATCATCCCTAGTTTCAACTCTCGTAAGTCGATATACTATAGACAATTAATCTACAATAGTGTTACTTGCTAGCTACAGATAACACAATAATAGCACTTTCTCTTATTTCAAATATTTGGATTCTAGTGTTTCAATAAAGGAGCTGTTAAACACAAACGCATCTATAGTTTTAATAACTTCGTTTAAGAAAGTAAATGTACGAAAATATAATAACTAATAAGCGACATACCGTTAAAGCATAATTATTATTTATAACATATAAATAATAATTATACAAAAAATATATTATACTAGATTCAATCTATAATAATCTGTCACATATTTTTAATAGCAGATAGCGAATATAAGAAATATTCCTATAAGGAATAAAACAAATAGCGAATCTATATCTAATCAAATCATAATAAAATCGAATTTAAACAATGCAACGGTTTTTTATAATTTAATAACTTTTTTTATATTATTTTATTGTTTTTTGTATTGTCTAATGCTGTCCTCTTGACTATTACAGCATTATAGGGGGTGGTGTGCGAGTACTGTGACTCGCCCTTAAACTCCACTGGGCCTGAGCGCTCGGGGGACACGTCCATCTCAGAAGTTTCTTTAATGGCCGGACCGAAAAATTTTATTTAAAACCTTGACATTTATTTACAAAATGATTATTGTACAAATATAGCCCTGAGAGATCAAAGGAGGCAGCCAATGGCGAAACGACGGTCCTTTTCATACGTTCTATGACGTCACCGTTACGTCATCGGCTGAAAAGGCTGAAACAAAACCTGAAAAGGTGTACACATAGTTGGCGAGCGCGGATAGGGCGAGCTTCATTCTGCCGTATTTCTACGGTCGTCGCGGGATGTAGACGGGTCTCACGCTTTAGCAACGTAGGCGGAACACGGGTTCCAATGACAAGAACTGTGTCAAATTTTCTTTTGTGCACATTATACTAAAGTTCAAACTGTTCTTTTAAGAGTAAGTGACACGTCAACTATAACTGGTATAATAAGTTATCAAAATGTTTTTGTTCGATTTATCTCCAAAAAAGTCAATAGTCACTGTCGTTATGTACAAGTTTTTTGAAAGTCTATTCAAAGGGACGTTTATATCCGAGATTTGATCCTACGCTTTCGGCAATTTGGCAATCTTCTAGAAATATCCAAATTCATCTGTGATAGAAGATCAGGGGCGTCAAGGTGACCATTTATAACTTTCAACAGAAACATGATCCAGCATCGTCCGGCGGTTGGATAGCAATTTCATGTGGAAATATTGCAGGTGATCTTTGTAACACGGACAGATTATACACATAATATGGCTACGAAATCGCTCTTGCACACTCTGACAACACTTACACTCACAACGAGCGGAACTGGTTCAATAGATAAATCTCTTCACATATTAGCAAAATGTTATATCTAGGTATGTAATCTGCAGTACCTAGTGGATTTAGGTTTGAGGACGCCCTAGGCCCGAGACGATATGGCGCCCTTTATCTTTTGTAACAGTAACGTGTACATATATGTGTGTGTGTATAAAATAAATAAAATAATAACAATAATAATAAGAAATCTAATTCAGGTATAAATTAAACATTTATTTTTCTAACATAACAATTAAATAAAGAATTAATAATAAATTGCTTGTAATGTAATTTTTTTAAATCTTTTTATTAGATATTTCAAATTTTAGAACTTGCCTGATTAATTATTTTAACAAAGAAATTCTACCCTCAAAATGGTACTATGTTTCGATAGTAAGAGCGCAATAAAATAAACTTTAAAATTTGGTCTTGCAGTTTACAGAAAACCCAATCGATTTTAAATTTAGGTCATCTTAAAAATTTTGGCGCCCCTCAAAATTTGCCGCCCTAGGCCCGGGCCTCACGGGCCTAAGCCTAAATCCGCTACTGGTAATCTGTCACGAACGACCCACAGTCGATCAGCAAGGTGAGTTAATCTGATCAAACTTTAAAAAAAATATATAGAGAAGGCATGTCAAGCAACTGGCTACATTTAGGTGACTTTAAACATTATAACATGATATATATATATATATATATATATATATATATATATATATATATATATATATATATATATATATATATATATATATATATATATATATATATATATATATATATATATATATTATGACTCGTTATTATGACATATATATATATATATATATATACTAGGGGTCGCCCGCGACTCCGTCCGCGCGGTTTTTAGTGTTTCCTCAGCGCACGCGAGGAAAGCTCTCAAAAAAGAAATCTTTTCCCGTTTTTGCAGCATTTTTCATTGCTGTTTGACTTCTATAAGTCACAGCGAGATGACATATACCCTATAGCCTTCTTCAATAAACGGACTATTCAACACAAAAAGAATTTATAATAACGAATGTAGCAATCTTTACAATTATTTCATAGGGCCTGAGAAAAAAAAAATGCAAATCGATTATACGGCATATTGTAAATAAAATTGCAGGCGTTACGCTGATGAATATGAAATATGAAGTAGAATAATTTAGTATTATATTATAGATTTTACAAAAGTAATTTCAAAGTTTTATATACGATATTTATCTTAACTTTGAGTTTTGTTAACAAAATCTAATACAATAATGCTATTGTCTTATTTGGCTGATATCACATCTCAGCTATGTCGTCATAATGAAGTGTTTGTACTTTGTAGTTTGTAGAGAGGGAAATGATGCCAACGAAACTTGAAAGAATTCTCAAATACTAGTCAGTGTTCTGTCTCTAAATGCAGCGCGCGTGTAGTGCGCGTCACGAGCGCGCTGTATTCTCGTTTTCTTTGTTTACATTTCGAACTCGTAGTTATTGAATACAATGTATATTAAGAGTTTAATGAGTGTTTTAAAGAATAGCTAACAGTACTTTTAGTCAAGTAGACAATAAGATGGAGTGGTTAAAAGATAAAATGGGGTTGGTAGGGCGAAGCCGCACAGAGGGCGATGCGCTGGAGTCCGCACAGGAATACCGCGAGCGCTGGAGGAGCGTATATGTCATATACTTCACTATGTTCCAAATGTCTCTTGGATTCAGCATCGTACTCACCGGCGTGTGGCCTTACCTTGATAAGGTAATCATCTCGTGTTAGTTTCTAAACGTGTAATTGAAATTCTTCGAATTAGTTTGTTAGTTATAATTTATTCATTGACATATTGGATAAAGGTTTTCATATTAATACTTTTTAGATATTCACGATACTTTTTATGATAAAAAAATAAGAAAAATATTGCAATAAAAATAATTAAAAAATGTAAATATTAAAGTATTTATTTTTATATTTTTAAATATTAAAGGCAAATTAAGATTTCATAACAAATTATTCATTAAATACCTACCTACCATAAAAATCGACTTATCAAAACCGACCTAAATATAATTTCACAATTACTAGGCGGCGATAACAACTATAAATCAAATAACGTACCTAGGTACATTATGTTTAATGTTAGATATTAAACAGCAAATTGAATGAAAGTTTACTTAACGTGTTTGTTATAATAATCTATCCTTTGTTATAATAATCTTAAAATCCTTTAGTCTAAGGATTCCTACTAAATAAACAATAAGATAAGATTTTTAATATGTACCTACTACGCATATTTCCATAGTGAAGTTAAATATAGTCAAAGCATTAGATCTTGCTATACTAATGACCGTGTGGTGCAAACAAGAATACTATTAAATATCTGATTGGTATGATAACCCTGAATAATAAATATTGTTATCATGCTATAATTATGTACTAATGTGCTAATATTATGTACTAATTAATATTTAAACATTCGTAAGCTCTGATTGTACATTAGATAATAATATATATATATACAATATATATATATATATATATATATATATACAATATATATATATATATGTATGGTATGTTCGGTAAGTGAAATAAACCATTTTTGGTTTGTTTGTGTTGTTTGTACATCACGCAAAAACAACGTAAAGATTTTGATGAAAGGTGCTATGGAATTATTGTTGGAGATCGTTTTGTATTTAATAGAAAATTTAAGTGATTTTTTGCTATTTAATAGACTTCTCTTGTCTATCTGTCATCACATCTTGTCAATCATTGATATAACTTGCACCAAACCTTAAAATTACCTTGATTTTACTTTTGTGTTACGAAACTATCATTAAAGTAAATGACTCAATGTCGTTTGTACGTTCATTTACTGACGAACTATACATTAACTGGTTTTATTTGTATATCTAAAATGTATATTTTTCAAATTACGCTAAGTAGGTATAATCAGATAACTTAAATCTACAATTTATCATCATTATTTTTCTCATTTACTTATCTCCTATTGTATATTTGAATTCTGAATTGTTAACTGTCAAATATGTTGCTAGTTAGAACCTGTTTCATTAATCTCCAAATAAAAGGAAGAAACTAAACTCGCCCAGACATTCTCGAGTTATGAACATACAAACCGACAGATAGAAAAGAATCTAATATTACTAAAGATGTTGTGTGAGTGGTATTGAATATCTATGCAGTTTATTGTAATAACATCTATGTATTTGAAATTAAAATATATACTTGTGTATATGTTGGTTTGTCTATTTATAAATGTATGTATGTATATAATTAGTATGTACATTTAAGAAATGTGTGTGTATTTCTATAAGTCTTCTATGAAAGAGTTTATTTCTTTTTTTTTTGTTTGTTTACACACCCAAACAACATCTTTTATGTGCATCTCACTCCAACTGAGTAATTAGTTGACTGGAAGACATTGCTCACTACGATAAGGCCGCCAAAAACCTATGAACCAACCATTTTTTAATGTTTTTATTCTTGAGAAAATTTTACCACGATCAGGATATACAATAAAGAATATTTATTATTATTATTGTCAAAACTACTTAAAGTTTGATATTAATAAGTTTTAAAATGATTTATTCATAATAGGCACCATATACAATTTTTAGTCTCTACTAGCATTATATATATTTTTTTAAACTAGCAAAATCTAGATATAGCCATAAATCTGTGCGGCAATTTTTCATACAATTATTGTACACAGAGTCAGGACACCAGCCTAAAATGTGTCCACCAAAAAAAAATACAATGAGGCTACCTAGGTATTTGTATCTCTTTCTATGTGTGATATGGTATTCTCTTTTATATGTGTGATAAGACGAAGATAAACACAAAATTTAACATGAAGTTTTTTTTTATTGTGATTTATGTAGGTATGTATAATATTAATAAATAATATTCTTCGTTAAAGTAAATAGATATAGCAAATAAATAATACCTATTATTATCTTAAACGAACTGTCCACAAAGGATCAGGTACTAGGAATTGTCGGCTCCCGCAAAGAATAAGAGTTGACTGTCTTTTTTAACTATTATCAACAAAAATACCACTAAAACCATTAACGTATTCATTATATTTCATTATTTTTTTATATGTTTTTATATTTAAAAGTAGATTTAAAATATACGATATCGTGACAAACCTACGTTCTAATTATTTATCGTAAACGTGACTGATAGTGTTTATACAAGGTAAATAATATCTGCGACCTTTATTTACAAGTTATATATTCTTTGACACATAGGTTACAGGTAACTAATGGTGTGTATATTTTTATATGTTATGTATAATCATAAGGTACATAGGTATATTAAATAAATGTTTCTTTAAACAGTCAGTATTATATGGGATTTTTATTATTTATGTGGACTAATAGTAAAATTTAAAGATTTTTTATTTCTTTTTACATGTAGGATATACTGCATTTTAATTAATTTGTAAATTGCAGATTTTATTCAAATGTGTTAAAACATTAACTACAGACACCTCAAAACATTTTAGTTACAATGATGAAGGTTACAGACCCGAACATACAAACATTCTATTTAAAATATAGGTAATGATTGTAACAATACGATAATGTAGTGTGACATTGTAGGTAAAATAATTAAATGTTGGTTAATAAAATAAACTATGTATGTACGTATGTATATCAGATATATAAAAAAAATAATTTTAAAGTAACAAGTTTTAACAACAATAAAGTGGTTACTTATAATTTTAAACCAGGTACAGATTTGAAAAAAAGAAGCATAAAACACAATATTATTTATCAAGGCAAGAAGCGACACGGTTGCTCACTTGACAAAGCGACGGGAAGGGATCCTAAGAGGGCTCAGGATCGAGTACTGCTCGTGAAAAAATAATTAACTTATAGCTAAACATGGTTATAAGCAATTTCAAAAAATATTTTATTTGAAAATAGAACTTTAGATAAATCTTCTTTCATTTTATCTAATCTATAGAAAGTGGCTAGATACGATTAGGTACAGTTGGCAAATTGAGCTACAATGTATGAAGTAGACTCGTGTAGCCGATGATTGATAGTTATCATTCTCCGACCATTGATCCCCAGTTCCGTCAGTACAGTCCGGCTGTGACTGACGGCCAACAATACAAATATTATATATATGTGGCCAGACGCCAGACAACATACTAGCGTCGAATAAGATATGCTCAACTACATAAATGTTTCTTATATTTAATAAAAACTATTAATATGTACATTATGAATATATTTTCTTTAAAGAAATATAGTATTTTTAAACAGTTATAATTAAAATATACTTTTGGACAATGCATAAAAATAAAAAAATGACATTTTTTTATTTGTTTTTAAAAGATAAATTAATATTTTTTTCCAGGGTTAACACTTTTTGGTGTAAGCCATATTTTTTATAGTTATATGAATCACCATTAAGAGAAATATTAACACAAATTAACAATTATTTCTTCAATCAAATTTATGGATCATCAATCAAAATCATTATGCTGCTCTGCGCAAGCGTTCCAGTTAATATAATTAACGCAACAGTTGAATTATACGCAAAAATATAAACTTTTATATTATTTACGTAATAAAGTACAATAGATTAAAATATAGTAAGATAATGTATGCGGGTGGCAACCATTATTGTCGATTATGACACTTATTCAACTAGGATGTTTTAGTAAATACATACCTATATAGAATACCTAGGATATTTATGTTATTAACCAATGTCGGAATCTCAAATGCAATAACTAACATGATCTAAACAACTATAAAATATAGTGTACGAGACACAATAATTATGTGTTGGGCATACAAACCTATTAGGTATATAACTGTCTACTACATTGTAATAAAGACGCCATTCGATTTAAATTCGAATTAAAAATAAAACCTTAAGAAAAGTTATTTAATCGAATAGTAATTTTTAAATTAAAGAATAACAAAACCTTGTGTTTTATCTATACTAATATTATAAATTGGAAAGATTAGATTGGTTGTTTGTTTGAATTGAATAGGCTCCGAACATACTGGACCGATTTAAAAAAACTTTTGCATTAGAATCCTGAATTATCCCTGTCTTCCCTGACAAACATTGGCTATATTTAATACGAGAAAAAATAAGGAAGCGCGCGAAAATTTCGACAATGTGACCCAAGGTGTGAAAAAAGTACCGAAAAATCAGGATAAAATAAAAACAGGAACTCAATATCTATAAAAATGTCCGCGATACCATATGTATAACTAATATAATTATACAATAACTACTTTTTCATCTAAAAATGTGCAATAGTAACGTCGCGCCAGTACAAACTACGCCACATTATTCGTACCAGAGTAATAATTATATTTAATCACTAGCTGTTGCCCGTGACTCGGTTCACGTAGACTGTAAAACTAATATTCTAATGGCTAGGATTTTTAAGCCATATTGAAACCAAAAATATTTATAATATAATATTTATATAGCTTAAAAATCCTAGCCATAAAAATATTATTTTTACAGTCTACGTGAACGGAGTCACGGACAACAGCTAGTTTATTATAAATGTTTAAGACAATCTTCTGGCGATGTTACACGCAGACGCCATAGTCGTAAGTCGGACGTAATCAGAAGCGTGAATTGGGAAATAGAATATAAAAATAACTGTCACGTATGACTCTTCACAACGATGTTATGTTTGAGTAACATTAGTTTAATTATTTTCTTTTCCATCTAACACTTTTACGAAACCGTTTTTTTATATATATATTTTATGAGTTTTGCCAAAGATTAAGTAGAAATATGAAAAAACATTTATTTATTTTGGATTTGCTCAACGACTTTTACAAAACTGTCATAATAAATATTTATATATATTATTATTTATGTACCTATTTTATAAGAAAGCTGATAGAGCTTTATTTAGATGTGACGAATCCATAATTGTCTTGTCTGAGATTTTCTTGTCACATTGAAACTATTCATCGTATTTGGTTAGTAACATTAGTTAGCTAAGCAATTTATCTCAGTAAAATACTAACGGTTTGTTTGATAGATTATAGCTAAGTAAATAAAATTGCTATGAATAACTTAGATATTTATAATTTCAGTTACAACCAGGGTCTAGCAAGGAGGCGTTAGGGTTGGCAGTTGGAGCCAGTCCTCTTGGCCAATTAGCAGCTTCACCTCTACTTGGACTGTGGGCAAACCGAGCTGGGAGCGCTCGAGGTCCAATGCTGACAACCCTGGCATTGTTCGTGCTAGCGTCGACTGTGTACGCACATTTGCATTTGACTCGCCCATATGCGCATCACTGGATGCTGGCTGCGAGAGCACTCGTGGGTGTCAGTTCAGGTAATTTGAGATTTATTACGCTTGGGATGTTTGTTTCACCATTTTTATTATTTACAGTGAGTAAACATCTGTATTAAACTATTTCATTTATGTTACGGCATGAAATAGTTTAGTTGTCGCAAAAGGTTTATTGTAAATCAATAAATATCAATATGAATGTGCTTGTATCCAACTGGTTCATAGTAACTTAATCAATGACGCATTTAATTGTTTACAGTGATTTGTATTTCCTTTGTCAATACTGGTTTTAATGAATTCTGGCCTCGATGTAGCAATTTACAAAGGTTATAAATTAATATAGTTAATTGTCTTTTCTTGTCACCTTACTTTTATCTTGACTAATTATTACCGTATATTTTTTAAACCTACCAATAAATAATAGTGTGGTAGAAATAAACAAAGAAAATATATAAAAAGATTTCTTGCAAAATGAAAGATAATAACCGTAATGACTTTGTAACGACTTACAGAGTTATAGATTAACATAATAGCTGTTGACATAACAACGAAAAGAATTTTATATAAATATAGAAAGAAAAATAAACCGACTCTAGCAGGGATTCGAACCCGCGACCACTGGGACACCATCCCGTCGACAATACGATGATTCATACGGTAGCTCAATTGGTAGAGCGACGGGACGGTTTCCCAGAGGTTTATTTCGAAATATAAAATCAAATAATTGTGTGGTTAATAATTTATTTCCCAAACTGAATGTCTAATTTAATTTATCTTTGATTTGGTATGTAATAAATAAATCCTAGATAAAAATTGTTTTATTTCTTTTTTAGCCAATGTGGCAGTAGCGAGATCATATCTCTCTGCAGCAACCCGAGAAAGTGAGCGCACCAGGGCTGTAGCTGGTGCATCATTGGCCCAAGTTCTTGGTTTCGTCGTTGGACCAGCTCTCCAAGCTGCTGTCGCTCCTCTTGGACCAGGAGATCCTTTTCCTCAATTGGGACAATACATTTACCCATTGAGGTTGGATATGTACACTGCTGCAGGCTGGATCAATGCAGTTCTTGGCCTAATAAATTTTATCCTCTTTCTACCCTTCTGTTTTAAAGAAAAAAAAATAGCTGCGAGGGAGGCTATGTTGGCTCATGGCAAGGAGACAGGTAATTAATATTATTTATATGATCGATATACTCTCTTACAAATAAAGAGGAGATAACATTCATTTTTTTTCTCATTTCAGAAAAAGAAGCTATGAAAGCAATCAAACCAGACTACGTCAGTAGCTGGATGCTAGTTGGTGCTTTCTTCGTGTTGGTGTTTAACTTCGTGCTACTAGAGACGTTAGCGACTTCTCTGACCATGGACCAGTTCGCATGGACTAAGAAGCAGGCCCTGGAGTACATGGGGGCGCTCATGAGTGCCGGTGCGATAGTTGCTTGCGTTGTGTTCGCGCTCATTACGCCTCTCACGAAGATATTCGAGGAAAGGTTTGTCCATATTTTTAGTTATTGTTATGTTTTCATTAGTTCCCTAATATATGGTTAACAAGGAAACATTCAATAACCTAGTAAACATTAAAAACAACCCAAAAAATTATCTAAACAAAATGCAACTAGAAAAAAAAGAATTATGTAGTCATATCCAACCAAAAACTATTTCAGAGCGCTTCTTCTCTGGGGAGGGTTTCTGCTGACCGGCATGGCCTCCGTACTGTGCATCCCGTGGGGTCCGGGGCCGCCCCCGCCGGCGGGCGACACAGGGGTGGCAGGGGAGGCGGGGGGCGGCTGTCCGCAGCACAGCCAGCCCTGGTGCGAAACCTCGCGAGGACTCACCATAGTGCAGTTCCTGCTAGGTTACACTTGCGTCTCCATCGGTTACCCGCTGGGGGTTACGCTCATTCAGACTATATTTTCAAAGGTATTTTTTTTTCATGTGTTTGAATTTACAATGATTCTATTTTCATAAAAGTATCAGTTGTCACAAAATGTTTAAGTTTCACTAAGAAGAATTATGATAAAAGGATGCTTTCGAAAACATAAAAAAGGTGTCTGGGTTGGAATTGACAACACCATCTAAGTAAAAAAAGTAAAGTCGATACACTTATCCATTTCTTGAAATATCTTTTTAATATTGGCATTAATATTTGTGAATCATCGATATGAATCTATCGTTGATGTCAATCCCGCGTTGTAGATGAATTATAAATCATCCCAGCGTTACTCATATTCCGTAATTCCTTCAGGTACTGGGTCCTCGTCCGCAAGGTGTGTGGATGGGTGTGTTGACTGGTGCGGGGTGCGTGTCTCGTGCCCTGGGACCTGTGTTCGTGTCGTCTGTGTACGCTCGTCGCGGACCCGACGCCACTTTTGCCTCAACGGCGGCCCTAACCTTTACTGCGTTACTGGCCTTGCGGCTTGTGTACTCTAGGTTAAGACCGCCTCCCAGTCCCGAAGTGATTCCGCCGAGGGAGATGGTTCCTCTCAATCAGAACGATACTGTACCGTGATGTGGGCAAGACTTAGTGACTGATCTATTATTAAGAAACATAGACTATTTGTTACGATAATTACTCGAAAAAAAATATTTAGATAAATAATTATACCTGATATTGATGTGATTGTCATATAATGCGACTGTTTTTATTGAATAAAATATATAAATAACTAAAAACATATAAATTGATGCTTGGTAATTTCAAGCAATCATCATAAAAATTAACATAATATATGTATAAGAGAAATGAGTTGCCACATTGTTAGTTATACCAATGAATTCAGACAATGACATGTTTATTTTTAGACGAGAAGCGACGGCTGACTGAGGTCAACACGAAATATCATTCGTTCATTCGTTCGTTAATATTTTATTATCCGATAAAACAGTTGGATTACATATTTATATGAAATACGAATTATTGAACTGTAATTGTTAGTAATAAGTATGGGACTGATGGTGTATTCAACCGTAAGACTGAGTGTTTGTAATGATTTTACTAAAAAAAAACAATTATATTGTATGATAAGCTCAAGAGTACTGTTTATATTTAGGTATTAAGAATGGTTTAGATATAAAAAAAGAATTTTTATGTACCTGTACAAGGGTATACTAGGGTTTATGTATATATTTGGTACATTTGTGTAAGGAATATATTATTTAGGTAGTAAATTTCTTCCAAATACAAATATTTGTTTTATGCCCATATATTTTTAATCTTCACAGGGTAATTAAAATATACCTAGGTAATCTAGGTAAGGTAACCTAGGTAAGGTATTTGGGTAGCAAATAGTGTTATATCACACGGCAATAAACTACATAATTACTTTTGTAATAAAGATTAAATAAACTATGAAAGATTATATAAAACAATGACATTATGTAATATTATGAATAGATAATTTAATATTTTTTATTTATTATTATAATATAATATCAATATTTCCTTTTTTAATTAACTATGGAGTTTTAGTTAAAAATAACTAACAATATATCGGCTTATTATTTATTGCTTGAAAATAATAATTTCAAGAAATACGTATTTTATGTATGATAAAACTGCCTTAACATTAAAATATTAAATAATAAAATGTTTTAATTATTTAAATATGTTTTATTAATAATATATTTTATTCTAGAAAATGTTTTATCACAGTCTAGTTTAATAAGTAACTAGGTACTCGGTAATTTGTATTAAGTAAAAGTTATAAGTACTAAATACTATAAATAATATAATAAGTGTCGGTACAGTAAAATTTGTTTTGAAGTGTAGTTCTAATAATTGTGTATTAAATCTTTTATTTTTAATAAGTATGCATTAAGTCTATCACAAATATAGTTGGTTATACATTTCAGAAAAATATAATTATTAACAAATTTTTACACTATAACTGTCAATAAAAACGAAGTAAGTTATAACAAAACTTAAATAAAATTAGACATTAAGTTACAAAAATAAAATACAAAGATAACTAAGTAACTAGATACACTATCTAGATTTAGGGTGAATCTAAGTTTAGGGATGGAATTAAAAAAGTAATTTGAGAGTAATTTAAATTTATATTATAAAGAGGTAAAGTTCGTTACTTCCCTCATAATCATTAGGGTTATTCTAATTATTTGGGGTCAACATGTCAATTCCTTCCATCTGTTATCTCACTAGATCATCTCAGTGGACACTTGATTCTGTCAAATATTGTCTACACAACCAATCCATGTTTTTTAACCAAATACATTAAAATTAAAGACTTCTCATCTTTTTAATCAGTACTACGTCACCAATAATAGCCAATAACAATATCGTATCAATAAATCTTCGAAATAGCAGTTTTATCTAACGCTGATTTCTTTAGATCACGAGAAAGGAGTGGAGATAGCTAATATTACAATACAAATAATAAGTATTTTTATTAGGAATATTTTATATTAATTTCTTATCCTAATTTATTAAGTAAAGAATATACTACAAGGAAACACTATCCATCTGCGGAAAAATATTGTTGACATAAGATAGATTTAATCTATCTTATCTTATCTTCCTGTTGTATCTATATATAAATAAACTTTTGTAATATGTAATACTTTTTTATCTGCACTATCTGATTTTTTAAACATTTTTATCAAGATTTGATACATTCCAAATGTTTATCGCGGAGACAAGATGTTTCTCAACCTTACGTATATACATTATATTATGCACTTTAGAAGCCATTCATATGAGTGTTAATACAACGCACCTTCAATTGTTTTCACGTAACAGTTTTTTAATAATATCTGAACATTTTAAAAACTTGCGATAAGTAGCTACGTTCTAAAACTATTTTTATTGTCTTAAAAAAATATACTGAGGATAAATATAATAACTAATTTTCTAGTAATAATTAGTTAAAGGCACATATATCTAAAGTTTTTAGAAGTTCAGTCTAAAAAACATTTTACAATGGACCTGATTTGAATTTAGAACTTAATCAATTAAAGTCGTGAAGAATTTGGTAAGTTATATCGGCTTGAGTCTCTAGTACACCCACGTACACCAAACGTCCTTACGGGCGCAGTCTGGGCGTCCGCGTGCATCCGTTCAGCGTGCTGAACGTGCTGCGACAGCGCTGCGCGGCGCGTCTCCGGCGCTAGCAGCACTAGCAGCGCAGCAGAGACTGAGCATGCGCCGTACAGTAGCGCTTGGATGTATCCATTCTGAATAAAGACATACGAGTATATGTTATGTCACGCTGTTTGTGTCTACAAGAAATGTTATTTAAGAATTGTATGTTGTTTGAAATTTTCTTTAAACATTAGTATTGTTAAACTTATTTAAATTTGAAATAAACATAGTATGAAACATTTATCGATGTAGTCGCATTAGAAACCGCGAGCAACGGTCCTGTAGCACTAACAAATCTGCTCTCTCTTTGTATTGCAAATAATTAAAATTGATGTTTTAATAAGTATTAACCAGAAGTGGCGTCTGAGGAGCCAACAGAGATCCGATACGTCCAACAAGAGACACAGCCGCCATCGCAGACGAGCGGACAGCAGTCGGGAACAACTCAGCCGTGAAAACATACAGCGAGTTGAAAGCGAACGTGATTGCTAATTTACCCACGAAGAATAGCACCGTCTCTGTTTTAGAGTGCGCTGAAACAAATATATATTGTAAATGTCAATACATTTCATAAAATAGGATGTAACGTTACTTTAACAGGCGTAATAGTATATTACACACCTAGGGAGGAAAAATTAGTAATGTCTCTGATCACATATAATTGTCGATCGAGGTAACCGAGGTCGACTAACATGTGATCTGAGGCTTTTTTTTTTACTTCCCGAGGGGTGTATGCTATTTTTCAGTCCGACGAAGGCGATAAGCGGCAACTTCGTTTTGCGCAGCGGGGCGAAAGTTGCCACTTTCCGCCCGGCGGGCAGAAAAAAGAGTTTGTAACCATTTTATATCTATACATATAATTAGACACTAAAAATCGAATGTCTGTACATTAAATATTCTTCGAAGAAACTGATCGGGGGCGATTAAAGACGAGTAACATTTTTGGAATTTTGTCTGTCTGTCTGTCTGTCTGGTACGATATAGTGTCGAATCTACAAGACGGATTTGGACGCAATTTTTACAGATGGATTACATATAATCTGGAGCGTTGTCAAAACTTTGTTTCGTCAAAATCGGTTAAGAGAAAAAGAATTTATGGGCAATTGAAAATTTACTTTAAGCACTTTTTCAAAACTTTTAAACAGAATTGAATGCGGTTTACATAAACGTATTTAATTTAAATAAAGCTAGAATGTTTACTTTGCTTTGTCTAAAATAACAAATTGATTATGAGCATAATATGCTCATTTTAAATTTAGTTACATAAAATCTTCTTTTAGGACTCTCTATGATTATGTTTTCGCATATTATGGTATAGCAGTTTGGAATTCTACAAAGAAATTCTTTAATTGAACATTATTCAAAAACATAATATTTGGTAAAAAATATTTAGTATTCATATGCTTTATTGCGTAAATCTGAATAAAGGCCTGGCTGTGTGTGTGTGTGTGTGATGTGTATGTATGTTACTACTTTCAGTTTGATATCGTAGCAATGTAATGCCTATATGTATAAAATTGTCACAGGAATAGGATACTGTAGAATTAACTATAAGTCTATTATAGGTTTGGATAATTGTAGTTTCTACAGATTACGCGAAAAGCGGCCTACACGCGGTTGGAGCAGCGAGCAACATCTAGTTGAGAAATAAAATGCACCTGGAAGATTATTTTTCATATAAGTTCTCTGTGTTAAAAATATTCGCAATAACAATGTCTAAATAATCAGGCTCCTGTACCTTTATGACAACATATTTACTTTAGGAGTCTTAAAGTATAAACTAGCTATATTAATAAAAATAAAATGAAAAACGTATACTTTACTTACATATAAAAAAAGGTGTAACACAAGCAACACCGCAAACGAAAAAGGCGAAGAAGATGCTGCGCTTGCGACCAAAGCGCTCCAACGCCATCATGATGATCAAAGATGCAACAATCTCCATGAACATGCTTAGGGCAAAGTTGACGTACTTGTCACCGGAGAGTGACACCGAGTTTATCGTTAGTCCATAATAAACAAAGGTCACAGATATCCAACACCAACAACAGACACAAAACCGCAGCATCAGTACGCGGGACTTTATCAAACTTAACCATGGATTATCCATGCTTTTAGCTTCGTCAGTAGTTGTATCAGCTCTTACCATTTGAATAAGGTCTTCGTCTATTTTAACCTGCAGAAATAAATTGATATCTTAAAATATATTCATCCTTTTAGGATTATTTTTTGTATTTCTTTTTTTTATAATCGGACCTTATTCCACCGTGCAGCTTTCTTAATAACAGTAATAGCCTGTTCTTTTTTATTAGATGCATGCAACCATCTGATGCTTTCATCCAGCAACAGCCAGTATAGTGGCAATAAAAGCGCCGGGGTGTGTATAACACGAAGGAGGTTCCGCCAGTAGGGAACGCGGCTAGCGATCAGGGCATACAGCATTCCGCCAAGACCGTAACCCACACCAGTCGCGGAGGCAAACGCGACGCGTAGAGACGGTCGAGCCACCTCTACGACTGTAATTACAGGAACAACTTTAAAGGGTCCTTTTTCTTAGTGTTGTGAAATTTTAGTCTACCCTTTGTAGTATATTGTATTTCAAAATTATGACAAGTTACTTTATTTTATTCAGTAAAAGGATAAGGCCGTTGATGTTCATTATGTGTTAATTTGAAATAAAAATTGAATACCCCGCTTCAATTACAAGTAAATTATACATACTCATGACGTAGGCAGCGCTATTGAAACCGTATCCCAGAGCAGCTTCTAAGAATTCCATAACAAGATACGCAGTATAATTGGGCATAAAAGATTTTATGATACCCATCATCCCGGCAAAGGCAGAAAAAATGCAGAAGGCCGTTCGGCGACCCCATCTAATTGATAAAAAAAATAATTATATTAGAATTATTAACTCAATTACAATGTAATATATTGCATTTGCAGTACCGGTCAGAAGTGTATCCAGTGAGGACAAGTGCGAGTGGTAAAGCACTGTTACGGATAGTTCCAACAAGAGTTCGCTGCCATTCCTTGCACGCCATATCGAACTTAAAATAGATTCAATGTTATTATACAATTTCTCTTTAAGGTATCAGAAAACCTACTTACATACCTTATATTATTAATTAATACGTAAATAAACAATTATTATTTTTATTACTACAAATAGTTCTATAAAAACAGTTTATTGGTAATTAATACATATGCACTAACATAGATAAAATATAAAAGTTTTAACATATTATTTAAATCACTGATTGTATCGAAAAACAATAATAAATAAAAATGTAATTATCATTTCAAAATAAATTAAAATTAATGGATTGCTTAAAAAAACATTAAGATAAAATTTTAAAAAGATACTCAATATTCAATTAAATAAAGTTGATGAAACAACACAATTAATTTTATACCAGTTACAAAATCTACCAAAAAGTATAGTAAATATATTTACAAAGAGAAGACACAAAAAAATTTATTCATTATTTCAAGGATTTATTTTATGAAAAACAAAAAATATGTATGTTGAAATAATTAATTATGAGCATTACAAGCGCGATTAAACATTACGTTCTTATTTCTTTTCAGTTTTATTTCCTTATAGGGAAATAATATTTAAATTGATTTAATTTCGTGTTTGTTATGAAAGAACAATGAATAAAAATTGCTAAGAATAAAAGAAGATTCAATATCATCCTTTAATATATTAAACAGAGATACTTCATCCTTTTCAGGATCCCTTACGAGGTAATTCATATTTAAAGAAAAACCGCTCAAAACAAAGCATACAAAGACCTCTATTCCCAATGTGAACAATATGGAAATTAAATAAAAGTTTATCATCACATAACGTTTGCGACAAAAAACATAATCCTAATTAAATATCAATATGGTTAATTTAGGACTATGACAAAAACAACAGTGACAAGGACAAATATAATATTGACACAAGTTTAAATTGTTGAAGTACACATTGATCAGGTGTTTTAGTTATTTTAAAAACATTATTATCCGCATACGACAAAATATTTATGAGTAAAAGATGTAAAAATGTTATTAATTAATAGATATAATAAATAGAAAAGGACCGAGATGAGAGCCCTGAGCCATTCCTCTTATGAATAATAGATAAAGAAACATCCTTAACCTTTATTTGTTTTCTATTAGTAGTTAGTATATTTTTTTAATTACCTCAGCATAAATTGTCTCCATAGTTTCATATATAAAGCCATCACATTCCTGAGTTTTATTAAAATGGTAGTCTTCCCTGGCACAGCTTATCTGGTCTGGTTGTAAGGGCTGGTACCGGCGACAAGTTTCGTTAGAAGTTGGCAACAGATCATTAATTGTTGTATTTTCATAATAACTGCCTGTCCCTTCGCATTCCCTCACTAGACATCTGTATAAATTATTTCAAGGTTAGAATTATGTTAATCATACCAATAACTCAAACAGATAACTATACTTTTGAATAATTCATAAAAATATTTATATTTTTACAATGAATTATTAACTTCTTCAATTAAATAAAAACATAATAAATAAGATTAATTTATTATGTTTTTATTTAATTGAAGTGTTTTTAAATGACCTGAATCATTTAGTATGTTATAGGTAATTAAGTATAATATTACTTTTTTTGTGTTTTTTTCATCTAGGTATAAAATTGATAAGATTTTCCGAACTAGATATTATATTGTTAGTTTAACATTTATTTTAACTTAAGCCCGATAAGAATTGAACTACATACATATATGTATGTATATAAATAAAAGTATGTCACACCGATATTAGGCACTGTTCTAGAATTAGAAACCTAGTGTTATATGTATTACTTATTTATTTTATTGAATACGAGTTTATGTGATATTATATGGATAAAATTATTAATTCACAAATAGATCATTGCATAGTGCCAGTCATTATAGAATTTATGATTTGTATTATGATATTATCTTCGTTTCTATAATCTCGATAATAAAACTATTAATTACATATGAATGTGCACGTAGTCAATAAATACTCTGACTATCAGAGCATTTCAAGCATTGTGGATACTGGTCTATATAATATTTAAGGCTGCTGAAATGCTCAAATACTTAATTTTCAACTCAACTAAAATCAACATACCAAAAAGGTACTTAATATATTAACGCCTTCTTGATATACCTTAGTGTCTTACCTGACTAATGTCATGTAATCAATATTGTAATATAAATTATTGAATTGAATTTTGCTAGCTTTGAAAAAAACTTCTGTTGTTAGAAATCGATCTTTTTATCCTCATTCTCATTTTTATTAATTCTTCATTCGAATCGTAAGGGATCATTGGTCAATAAAAATATATTACACAACACAAAGTTTTGGTGTTGTATTGTAAGTAATTGTAATAACCCATTTTTTTTGAATTTTTCATAGAATACTGGCTGTTAACTTTTGCAATAATCTATTAACATATCAAATTTCATCAATATTTGTTTAGTCATTTTTGCTTCATGTTCGTACATTATGCAAAAACAAACAGATAAAGATTTTTAAAATATTGTTTTGAGTAATGTGTCGTTTATTAAATAATACCTAGCAATCATATTTTTAAAAAATACAATGTTATACATATGGAGAGCATAAATACTTTATAGAATCAATCCGACTTAATTTTAATCCATATTATGTTGTATAATTGTACGTATGACGTAAATACATATTAATATGAAGACACAGATGATGAAAATATTAAAAATGATAAATAAAAATGTAAATGTGTGTGTAAATGTGTGTGTGTGTGTGTGTGTAAATGTAAAAAAGTGGGTAAATCAATAATAATAGAAAAAATATGTTTGTCATAGGGTTATAACTTATAACTATATGACTTATAACCAACTATATTGATTTCGTTAAATATTATATAAGTATAGGTACTAACTGACAGATTTTTTATTAAAAGATTAAAAAAATATCTCTACCAGAAAACTACATAAATGTAGACATATTCTAGTTATTTTTCGTGTAGGCACAAGGAATAAAGAACAAATATTTAAAATTAGAAAACACACATACATAATAACAATATACTTAGTTAATGAAGATTTAAAGGAAAAGTAAAAAAAATGCAGCAAAAATTCTGCTGCCTAAAGAAGTAGCCTAAATTAAAGAATAGTAGAGCAGTGTTTATATATTATGTGATGAGAGATAGAGTTCCAGAGTTGAACAGCAAGTATAAAGAAGGAAATGCGATAAAATGTATTATAATACTCAACATTTTATAGATTTTAAAATATACACGATTGCTCAGGTAATTTTTTGAGTACATTTAATTGAAAGCGAATAAAAAGGAAAAAAATTCGAAGCACTTTATAGAGAAGCATGTTTGGAAGAAGCGGAAAGAAATCCACTTAAACTCAAGAATGCCATAAATCGTTTCCTTTACAGTCGTAAATGAAACGAAAGCACAAAGATGGATGGAAAATATTTTACTAGCATCATTTTAATTTTGCCAGAAAATCAAGTTTGAAAGACGATTCAAAGAGTCTAAGGAATGGTAAAGGCGCATATTATTATTACAGAAAAATACAAAAAAAATATGGTTGCCTGTAAAGTCGGTTTTACGGGCGAAGATTTACGTGACCACGTCTTTTTCTCGGTAGAATATTTATTGATATGAATATTATTAAATTGCACAATATTTTAATAATTTGAGTGATTTTGTTGAGGATAGGACGATGAAGACGTTGTCACGTAAAATCATTTTATATATTATTTATTTTATATTATATTATTGATGTTATTATTTTTTACAAAATTTATTTACAGACTTTTTCGATACATCAATTAGTTGCGGAGATATCGATCATTGAAGTTATTGTTTGCTACCAGTATTTTATATTTATTTTTTTTAGTTATAAAAAAATACTATTTCCAATTGTGTCTACCAAGTATGGTCACATGTACTGGCCTACATATTAAATAATAATAAGTACAGATAATGTTATGTGACGTCACTTCTGATTTTATATATTTTAATATTTTTAATTTTAAAGAATGAATTTGAAAATCAAAACACTTATTCAGATCGAAGGTTAAAATTTTTGCTAAATAAATTTGAAATTAATTAAAATTTAAATAATGAGGTTGAAAATTAAAACATTTACTTAAATTAGATGTTAAAATTCTTGCTTAACACATTTTAAATCAAGTTTTCTTATATCTGCCACTTTTTCTTAATATTTGTAATTTTAAAGAATCAATTTGAAAATCAAAACATTGCTCGGCGGACCGATCATGTTTGAGTGGGAGAGAGACGCAAGGCATTCGGCGGGCCTCTCTCTCGTTCGGTGACTCATCGTTACGTTACCGGGCGTTACACTTTTTCATAAGTGACTCCCAGCTTAACCTAATTTAAGACGTTGTCACGTCAATAAATAAAACTTTTATGCCCGAGTTTTTAAAAAAAATGTTATTAATTCTTTTAACAAATATAAGATTTTAAAACTCAACAACAATTGCTAACAAATAGATACATAAGCAATATTGACAGGCTTCAATTTAATAAGTAACGTGATTATTTAATTTGGCGTAAATATAAAAATGTAACATTGTATTAATCTCACGATTTGCTTCTTTTGAAATAAAAGAAGTAGTAAATAGAGACTAACTTTAGATTGGATTGTTATCTAATGATACTTAAAAATCGTGACAAGATGATTAACAGATACAGTAGTAGTAGCAGCAGCTAATTAGGCTGACGACAGATAGTCTATCTGTCGTCAGAGGTCGTAATAATAATAATAATAAATACTCCTTGGTAACTGCCACGAGTTGTCACGTTTTTAATTGTCAATTTTTGGTAAAAATATTTAATAACAAAAATCAAGTTTTTACAATATTAAAAATAAATATATCAGTAATGCAACATGAAAAATAAAAGGAAAAAACCAAACCAACCGAAAATGTCACCAAAAGTAACAACCAAAAATAAGTTATAAATAAGTGAACTGTGACAATTGGCACTCGATGATCCGATGATCACCAGGAGTAAAAACGTCAACGCACGCCAACCACCGCAGCCCGTCGCACCGAGCAGCTCCACGTCATCAGAGGAGGAGTACGCAACTCCTCCTGAGAATGTCGTGTCGAGCAGTGACGACGAGCTGCCGCCTCCAGTGCCGCGCCGAGCACCAGCGCCGCGCCGAGGGAGGCCACCGCTGCCGCGCTTGGGGCCTACTGGGGCATCCGCTCCGCGTTCGGCCCCCGCCGTCGGTGGTGCAGTGCGCCGCATGAAATGGACGCAAAATATAAACGAAAATGTCATGCGAGCGTACTATAGGGCGACAGAGGGTGGAACTAACCTCACTGCGTGGCGAACCCGTTTGTTGTCTTTGTTTCAGGTCCTTGAACCAGAGTTGACTGTTTCGGCCCAACGACTATCGGATCAGGTGCGGTTTATTCAACGTAATCGTGCGTTGGATGACTCCGCACTTGACCGGCTTCGCTCCGAGGTGACAATCTCTGCATCCACCACCGAAAGCATCCATTTGCGAGCCCAGTTATCGTCCGCTCCTTCGGTGGCAGGGTTAGTGGATGGAAATGCTGATGTGGGGGGCGTTGAGATTACAACCGTAAGTACCCAAGATAATGAGCAATTAAGGAGGACTTTGGAGGATGCGATTTTGGAATTTAAAGACATACCAGCCCGCGACAGGCCACGGTTACCGCGTTTTCCCACGCATAGACGTAATATGTCGCTAGTAATGGCTCTAGACTGCATGCTAGACTCTTATCTTCGTTCTAGCAATAGTCTCACTGATACCCATTCAATTCTTTATTGTGCAGCTGTTGCAGCGTGCCGCTCCGCCCGTGTCAGATTTCCTGAGCCTGATAGGGTGGTGCGGTCCACTGAGGACACACCCGCATGGCAGATGAGGATTGAACGGCGTATCAGCGCAGCTAGGGTCATTATTGGCAAGTTAATCTGCTTCAGATCGGGAAACATCCGGCCGAGAGTCATGCGTTATGTTACACAGGCCTTTGCCGGTACTGGCATTAGACCTCAGGATTACATGGCCTATGTAACAGAACGTATAGACTACCTGAAGCAGAAAGTTTGTGCGTGGGCAAATCGTATCCGTCGTTATAAACAACGTGTAAATAGGTATAAGCAGAATCGCATATTCCAAAGTGACCAAAGAAAGGTTTATAGAAGCTGGGAGGAATCTGCTACGAATGTGATTGATGGGCAGTTACCAAATATGGAAGAAATGTTCACATTTTGGACAAATATTTGGTCGGTGCCTATTAATCACAACGATGGTGGCTGGATGCGTGTTGTTGAGCGCGCGTGTGAACACCTGCAGCCAATGGAGGCTATATTTATAAGCTCAGACAATGTCAGGGATGCGATCCGTTCGACCCATAACTGGAAAAGTCCTGGGCCGGACGGATTACATAACTTTTGGCTCAAATGGCTGCGGTCTTCACACGAACGTTTGGCTGGGCAATTCCAGGAAGCCATCGTGTCCGGATCCCTACCATCTTTTATGACAACAGGAATCACCTTTCTGCTCCACAAGTCTGGTAGTATCACGGATCCAAAGAACTTTCGACCTATCACGTGCTTACCAACAATTTATAAGCTTCTTACATCCATTTTGACTTCAAAATTAAACACACATTTGTATGCAAATAGCATTTTAGATCCCGCTCAAAATGGATGTAAGATTGGGTCTCGTGGTACTAAGGAGCTCCTCCTTATTGACATGGCCATTAATGAAAAGGTTCGCCGAGGTAAGAAGGGTCTCTCCGCCGCCTGGATTGATTATAAAAAGGCCTATGATTCGGTGCCTCATACATGGTTAAGACGAGTACTAGAAGTGTATAAGATTGACACAGATCTATGCGCTTTTCTTAATTCATGTATGAGGCAATGGACAACGGTCCTTTGTCTTCCAGGGGGCGGAGGAAGTCTTCTTACTTCCGAACCTGTAAGGATTGAGCGAGGTATTTTCCAGGGTGATAGCTTGAGTCCTTTGTGGTTTTGCCTGGCTTTGAACCCCTTAAGCACGTTGCTTAGGGATTCAAAACTGGGATTTCGCTTTCGCAGAGGGGGTGAGATCATTTCACATCTTTTGTACATGGACGATCTCAAATTATTTGCACCAAATAAAGCAGATCTGGTATCATTACTAAGCGTTACGCAAACGTTTAGTAATGACATTAGGATGGAGTTTGGTGTAGATAAATGTGCGGTTGCACATGTGCAGAATGGCCGAGTTGTAAATAGCGAATATTTACAACTCTCGGAGACAATGTCCCTCAGATCTCTCTCTGAAACCGAAACCTACAAATACCTTGGTATGTCGGAATGCTTAGGCATACTAAGTGGGGACATTAAACAGCTAGTGAAGGAACGCTTCTTTAACCGCTTGACAAAAGTTCTAAAAAGTCTTTTGTCAGGAGGTAACAAAGTGCGTGCATTCAACAGTTGGGTAATGCCCCTGCTGATGTATACTTTCGGCATATTAAGGTGGACTCAGACCGAATTAGATGCCCTGGACCGAAAGGCCCGAAAACTATTGACAATGTATCGCATGCATCATCCGCGCTCATCAGTGATGAGATTGTATATTCCACGGAAGTGTGGGGGTCGCGGCTTCCTTAATGCCAAAAACTTACACAACCGTGAGGTATGCATTCTTAGGGAATATTTCCTTCATGCTGAGTGTGGAATGCATCGGGACATTGTTGCAGTAGATAATGGTCTTACACCGCTCTCCTTAGCCAAAGATAACTGGCATAAACCGGTAGTACTTAGCACTGACGACCGTATAAGTATATGGAAGAGTAAGGAGCTTCATGGACGGTTCCACCAGGCACTCTATGGGCCTGATGTAGACCTTCTGGCGTCCGTGGCTTGGCTACGATTCGGTGATCTCTTTGGTGAAACCGAAGGTTTTGCTTGTGCAATTGCTGACGAAGTTGTCAAGACGAACAACTATCGGAAATACATAATAAAGGATGGCACTGTTGACATATGTCGTGCGTGCCACCAACCAGGAGAATCCATCAGACATGTTATTTCCGGTTGTTGTCGTCTTGCCAATGGAGAGTATTTGCACAGGCACAACCAAGTAGCCAAGATTATCCACCAAGAACTTGCTCTTCGATACGGTCTTGTACCTTTTGAAGTGCCATTTTATAAGTACTCACCGGAGCCAGTTTTGGAAAATGGTCATGCTAAGCTCTATTGGGACCGATCTATCATAACGGACAGGACTATTGTAGCCAATAAGCCTGATATCGTGCTGGTAGATCGGTTAGAGCGCCGGGCATTTCTTGTTGATATCAGTGTCCCGTGTGACGCTAATCTTGTGAAAGCTGAGAAGGACAAACTGTCAAAATACTTGGACTTAGCTCACGAGATTACCGACATGTGGGATGTTGACTCAACAATAATTGTCCCGATGGTAGTTTCCGTCAATGGTCTTATAGCGAAGAGTCTCGATCATCATCTCAAGAGGCTCTCACTAAAAAACTGGATCAAGGGTCGGATGCAAAGAGCAGCAGTTTTGGGTACGGCACGCATTGTGAGGAGGTTTCTTTCGCTGTCGCCCTAACCACCGACGGACTGGTCGTAAGGCCCACGTCGGCGGGATACTGTTTTTTATATTTATATTTATAATGTTGTTTTTTTTTAAATGTTATATGTATAAATGTAAATAATAAGATTAAAATGAAATAAATGATAATAATAATAACTCCTTGGTAAGTGACACGGAATGGTCACGTTTTTAAATGTCAATTTTTGTTTAAAATATTTATTTTCAAAATCCAGTTTTTATCATATTTAAATCATTTCATTCCGTTATACAAAATGCAAAATAAACGAAAAAAAAAGAATACAATATACAAAACTGTGAACTACTTACAAAAAGTAACTGGAAAAAAGTGAACTGTGACAATGTGAAAATAAATACTCTTAAATAATGATCACAAGGAGTAGAAACATAAACGCACGCCCACCACCGCAGCCCGTCGCACCGAACAGCTCCACGTTTTCAGAGGAGGAGTACGCAACTCCTCCTGAGGAAATCGTGTCGAGCAGTGACGACGAGCTGCCGTCTCCAGCGCCGCGCCGTGGGAGGCCACCGCTGCCGCGCTTGGGGCCTACTGGGGCATCCGCCCCGCGTTCGGCCCCCGCCGTCGGTGGTGCAGTGCGCCGCATGAAATGGATGCAAAATATGAACGAAAATGTCATGCGAGCGTACTATAGGGCGACAGAGGGTGGCACTAACCTCACTGCATGGCGAACCCGTTTGCTGTCTTTGTTTCAGGTCCTTGAACCAGATTTGACCGTTTCGGCCCAACGACTATCGGATCAGGTGCGGTTTATTCAACGTAATCGTGCGTTGGATGACTCCGCACTTGACCGGCTTCGCTCCGAGGTGACAGTCTCTGCATCCACCACCGAAAGCATCCATTCGCGAGCCCAGTTATCGTCCGCTCCTTCGGTGGCAGGGTTAGTGGTTGGAGATGCTGATGTGGGGGGTGTTGAGATTACAACCGTAAGTACCCAAGATAATGAGCAATTAAGGAGGACTTTGGAGGATGCGATTTTGGAATTTAAAGACATACCAGCCCGCGACAGGACTCGGTTGCCCCGTTTTCCTACGCATAGACGTAATATGTCGCTTGTAATGGCTCTATCTATCTAGACTGCATGCTAGACTCTTATCTTCGTTCTAGCAATAGTCTCACTGATACCCATTCAATTCTTTATTGTGCAGCTGTTGCAGCGTGCCGCTCCGCCCGTGTCAGATTTCCTGAGCCTGATAGGGTGGTGCGGTCCACTAAGGATACACCCGCATGGCAGATGAGGATTGAACGGCGTATCAGCGCAGCTAGGGTCATTATTGGCAAGTTAATCTGCTTCAGATCGGGAAACATCCGGCCGAGAGTCATGCGTTATGTTACACAGGCCTTTGCCGGTACTGGCATTAGACCTCAGGATTACATGGCCTATGTAACAGAACGTATAGACCACCTGAAGCAGAAAGTTTATGCGTGGGCAAATCGTATCCGTCGTTATAAACAACGTGTTAATAGGTATAAACAGAATCGCATATTCCAAAGTGACTAAAGAAAGGTTTATGGAAGCTGAGAGGAATCTGCTACGAATGTGATTGATGGACAGTTACCAAATATGGAAGAAATGTTCACATTTTGGAAAAATATTTGGTCGGTGCCTATTAATCACAACGATGGTGGCTGGATGCGTGTTGTTGAGCGCGCTTCTGAACACCTGCAGCCAATGGAGGCTATATTTATAAGCCCAGACAATGTCAGGGATGCGATCCGTTCGACCCATAACTGGAAAAGTCCTGGGCCGGACGGATTACATAACTTTTGGCTCAAATGGCTGCGGTCTTCACACGAACGTTTGGCTGGGCAATTCCAGGAAGCCATCGTGTCCGGATTCCTACCATCTTTTATGACAACAGGAATCACCTTTCTGCTCCACAAGTCTGGTAGTATCACGGATCCAAAGAACTTTCGACCTATCACGTGCTTACCAACAATTTATAAGCTTCTTACATCCATTTTGACTTCAAAATTAAACACACATTTGTATGCAAATAGCATTTTAGATCCCGCTCAAAATGGATGAATAAGGTGAGATAGATGATGATATATGGAAGAATAAGGAGCTTCATGGACGGTTCCACCAGGCACTCTATGGGCCTGATGTAGACCTTCTGGTTGTTGTCATCTTGCCAATGGAGAGTATTTGCACAGGCACAACCAAGTAGCCAAGATTATCCACCAAGAACTTGCTCTTCGATACGGTCTTGTACCTTTTGAAGTGCCATATTATAAGTACTCACCGGAGCCAGTTTTGGAAAATGGTCATGCTAAGCTCTATTGGGACCGATCTATCATAACGGATAGGACTATTGTAGCCAATAAGCGTGATATCGTGCTGGTAGATCGGTTAGAGCGCCGGGCATTTCTTGTTGATATCAGTGTCCCGTGTGACGCTAATCTTGTGAAAGCTGAGAAGGACAAACTGTCAAAATACTTGGACTTAGCTCACGAGATTACCGACATGTGGCATGTTGACTCAACAATAATTGTCCCGATGGTAGTTTCCGTAAATGGTCTTATAGCGAAGAGTCTCGATCATCATCTCAAGAGGCTCTCACTAAAAAACTGGATCAAGGGTCGGATGCAAAGAGCAGCAGTTTTGGGTACGGCACGCATTGTGAGGAAGTTTCTTTCGCTGTCGCCCTAACCACCGACGGACTGGTCGTAAGGAGGCCCACGTCGCGTCGGCGGGATACTGTTTTTTATATTTATATTTATAATGTTGTTTTTTTTAAATGTATATAACATTAGTATAAATGAAAATAATAATAATAATAATAACTGATTTCCAAAATAAGCTTTAGATACACTACACAATAGGTAACAGCTAACATAAACTTAAGTTCATCCATAGTTGATGATCTTTTATTTATTATAATAAAGAGTTGTGTATCTTATCAATAATAAAATAAAAACTTTAGTGTATGTAAATACTTGCAAAGATGAATAACATATTAATATAACTTTAGAACAATAAATATAAAAACTAACCACATTGTTTACAATACTTTTTACCGCATTATTCATAAATAAAGATACTAAATATGTAGGTATACAATATATTCAGTAGGTATGTTATCTACACGCGTACATAGTAAATTTAATTTATTCATATATATTTTTCTTTAAAACGCAAAATGAGTTGTGATGACTGATGTTGTGTATTAAGGAATCAACATTGGTTTAGGAAGGAATCAACGTTAAATTAATTGTAAAATGCGTTACCTTTTAAGTTTAGTAATTATTATTTGGTTACAAATAAATACAAACCTAAAAGAAACCTGATCGGCTACAAAGACGTAATTGAGCGAGTACATCGCTGACAGCAGGTTTGGAATGAACAGCAACAGCAGCACATACCGCTGGTATATTCCAAACGGTCCAAGTTGCAGCATTGCCTTTTCGAGCGCATCCTCAGAACTAATGCAAGTATCTTCATCTTTTAAATCACTTTTTCTGTTTAAAACATCACTGTTAGATTTAGAACTTAAGCTTTTGTAAATATCCTTATCCAAATCATTGGATTCCATCTTATCTTATTATTTAAATGTCAGTCTTAACTCTCTAACATTGTATAATTGGATAATGTACTTAAATATTTTATTCTTATTTTAACAAACTTGCATATAATAATAAATCCAGTATTGTCACTAAATAATCTATTTGTATGTAATACTTTAATTTCTGTATTATGAACTAGGTTATTAAAATAACCGTTTAAAGTTGAAGTAACGTGTGCCAGTCTGCCACAACGCGGTTAACACTGACGTCTCAGAGCGCTCAGGTGAGAGCAACAGGTGCCTTAACGTCATTATCAGTCAAGTTTTACGATAACATATTAAGATACGCCACAATAATATTTGAATAAAGCCATGAGTCTCAAATATTAAGTGTATGTAATTTTTTTTCCCTTATTATCTTATCTATTTTGCTATTTCTAAAAAACACTAACTTCAATTCATAATTCCAATTTTCATTTAGTTTTCAAAATAATTAAGCTTTCTATAGCCGCAGCCATAGCCTTCATCTCTAAGATTTCGCAGTACTCGGTACGTTTGATTTGGAAAAAGCGTTAACAAGCAATGATTATTCAACGAGATCAAAGTTATAGATTAAAAACAATAATTAGATTATATTATCAGAATTATTAATGTGGAAAATAAAAAGTATTACTCCATTTAGAGCATGACCTGAAAATTTAAACTGAGCAAAAATTTTTGTCGTAAATTTGATAATAAAATAATCAGGAGCAGAACCTACGTATGTAATTTTTAAAGATTAACTCAAAAAACATTTTTATTGCTGTTGATTATGATGTCAGATTCATTAGTAGTTATTCTAATAATTTAAGATTGGTAATATCCAGAAAATTAAACCGTGGAATAAAAGACATCTCAGCGTTTTATTTAAAGCGATTTGAATGTTGTTCTTTTTTTGCTAAAAGATATGAGAATTGCTTTTGAAATGGTCAGAATCTTATTGTTATTTTATTATTAGTTTTCTTTTTAACATTTTTTACTATTAATTACCGGTTTGAAGGATGTCTCACGTTAGACCAAATAAAAGCAAACAGTATACTAAAATCTAAGCATTATTATCCTTCAAACTTTATCTTGAGAATTGAGGCAAGTGGAGATATATTTGTAACCTAATTTCTGAAAAAGTTACATAAACTCAATCTTTACTTTTGCAATTCTAGATTATATCGATGCGTGCTGATCTAGGAGTTGTTCGGAATTCTACTTGCTAGAATAGGTATAAGGTATCGAGTGATATGGTATCATATCACTCAGGGTAGCAATTTATTTAAAAGTCACGAAATCTAACAGTGATCACCGGAAATATCTCTGAAATCTCCTGCAGAATCATACGAAATTAAGTTGACTAAAATGGCAATAAGAAGTACATAGTAGCGGCAGTCTTTGTTTGTCTTTGAACCGATTTATATTAAAACTCTTAATAGCTTATACTATTAGTATATGAAATGTACTCATATATTAATAGTAATTTTGAGACGTCATTTTAATTAATAACTCATCATATAGGGTAATTAGAAGTTTCTAAGAATAACGAAATGTTCGTTAAATCGTTAAAATATAGCCACTGCTTACTTAGACCACATTTATAATGTAAATGAGGAATTTGCATCGAACCAAGAAACTTCTCAGAAACATATTAGAATATACAACATACAAATTAAAGATATGTCACAAAAACTATAGACCCTAACTCACGAAATATAGACCTTAGGAATATAATTCCTTTCATTGGCTTTAATTTCATTTTTTTTAGATCATCTGTTTTCCGGAAGGTTTGGATTTTCGCTTATACTAAGGACAATTTTAGAAAAGTTTTTTTTTCTGAATAGTTAAGTGTATTTCATATTTAAAAATAAACACTAAGTGAGCTGTAATGAGATTTCAGAACACTTATTCTATTCTATTCTGCCTGGCCACTATCATTGTGTTTAATGAGTGTGAAGAAAATAGTTATAGTCTTTGACCTAACCCTCAAGTCCTAAAATAATAACTTGATTTCACCGGGTTATACATATATAATGTTGTATTTAATTTTAGATAGTAAAATACTCAGTGTCGTAATCTTATCATTCTTTATGATTTCGACATGAAAAATGTTTAGTAATATTATTTTATTAGTATCATGTTTGATAATTAACATCGTAGGTCAAAATATATCGTTCCCATAATGTTTCTACTCAGCGAGTTATGAATGTTTACTTAACATTGAAGTAATTAATGAGTAGTTTCAGTCTTCCATATTGTTCCAGTCATAGTCAACATAATTATAATTACTTAGTATTGTTTTCAAAAGTATCTTATGACCTTTTTGACATTAAAAAGAAAAATAAATAAATATATGTATATATGGAATGCTATGTAAGTCAATGCCATAATACAAATTATTTTTTTTCTGATAAACGGTCGTTGAATCCATATTGGTTATCGTTTTATTAATTTTGTTAAAGTTAAGTAAATAATAATTTAATAGACATAATAATAACATAGGTATATATTAGAGATGTGCCAAATACTGATTTCACGCAATAACAGAATATACCGAATACTATTCGGATTAACCTTTAGCGAACCTGATATTCGGCCGAATTATTCGGTTTACCATTTCATTGTTTGTTTGTCATAAACGGGTTCTAAAATGAACGTTACCTACGTATAGCTCCTGACTAGATGAATAAATATGTTAGTATGAAATATTGTTTTAAGATTTAAAAATAAATGCTGATTTATGGTTCAAAATAAATATTGATTATACTACATACTAATTGTACATTTCACAGAATTTAATACCATGAAATCCAGATTACAACGTTAGAACTAATTTAGTAATAAAACTATGACATAAAACGACAAATCTAACACAGTAATAAAAAGCGAGATAAGCTACTCAAAGTTGGTACTCAAAGATCACATCGACAATCACTTATTAGAACTCTCTTAGTGAAAAAAATCACCAATGTCTGTCGTTTTATTCTTTAAAACACTTTATAGCACTGTTCACAAACACACTAAACGGTTTACTATTTAAACTCTACTATCACACTTTGTCATATCACTTCTGTTACACAACTTAGTCTCTCAATCACACACTGCCTTCGTTTAGCTGGGAGACGATTTATATATTCACTACTCCTAATCAAATCAGTATCCAATATTATAATTATTTATTTAGTTAATTTAATTTCTATACAAACATGACATGTTTTAGTCAAACCAACAACTATTATCTTTATTTTTTTATCAAAACCTATTCTCCAATTGTATAAAAGCTGATCCACTATTCACATCTAGAGAGCTTCCGCTCTAAAATCAGTATGAAACAATATTTCATAAACTTAACACTTGTTTACTAATTTATAAGAAGTGATCCCTACTAATTATTTAGAAATACCCTCGGCTTCTAACAAGATGTACTGAATAAATTTCAATATAAAAAGAAAGTATAAACAAAGTTTAAAAATGAATAATAATTTACTGACGACCCTTATCAAACTTTAGTTGTCAGTATTTTTTAAATGTATACAAATTTATAATAATATAATTAACATAACACATTTTTTTCCAAAGATATCAGTCAGACAATATTTTTTTCGTTAAAGAAATAACGATAAGAGTACGGTCAAAGAACTCCGTAAAAATAAATTGAATGCTGAGTATATTATTGAAATTTAAAATACCCAAAATTTTGAAGGTAACTAAAGTCTGATGAATCAACTGCTATAAGTGTCAAGAAGTTTTATCACTAGGCAATACTACCATAGACTTATTATACATAAAGTAGGAGAGCCAGTCTAAAATATGTTAATCGAAAAAAAGAGAAAGCAAATGAGGTTACCTATCTCTCTTTCTTGCATGTCTGATAAGACAAAGATAAGTATCGATATTTCATCTTGCCCCTTTTAGTATTTGTCAGACACTGACACTCATAGGCCTGCCTATGGCTCTATTCTGTGTACAATTATTTTATGAATATTACACTATCGCAAGCTATTTGAAAGAGATTCTATACTTCCCTACATTAATACATTAATTTTCTTACAATAACCTAAGAAATGTGTCAATGACATTTAAATTCGTGGTACGAAACGAAATAGCTTACTCATAAAAGGTTCATGTATTTTTAAAGCGAGTAGTTATTTTTGTCGTGGCATACTTAGACACTATGTATTTTTATACAACGTTCGATTCTCGTGCGTGCGTGCGTGCGGGTGTATGTTCACAATTACACCTAACATATGCTATTTTCTATCAATTTGAAGTTCTACGAATAGTTCCATAGAATAGTTTACATAAACTGTATATGATTTTTGTTTATTAAATTGGCTTATCGGTTTAGCGGATTCTACATGTTTTTTTTCAGTCATAAATCATTTAGTTGATAAAAATAGATACCTACGAAATATAGAATTGAGAAGCACTATTTTTTATTAAGTAGATTAATAACACAAGTGTTATTTAGTCTTTAATGTTTGAGTATGTCAGTCACGTGTGGGTTTACCACCGGCTTTTGTATGAATGCATGTATGTATGTAGTTTGTTAGTGTCTATGTATCATTCTCTAAGCACGTGGCCTGCGAAGCTTCCGCGAGTGGTTGGCGATCTTGCTACTGCTGAGACCACATTGTACTCTTTCACAAGATAAATAAAGTTCAATTTTGCTCAGCGCAATAATCGGTGAGCGGGTAAGTCAAGAAAACTGCGATCTCCTTTCAAAGCACTCCTGACGGCTGACGCTTAGAGCATTACCGCGCGGACCCTCTGGCCGGCGGGACGTATTATTGAACGCTGTGTTATCAGACCTTGTTGTAATCACCGCGCCCTACGTTAACATTTATATAACAAAAATATCGCCGGCCATAACCCGCAAATATTTTTATTATCAAGTCTTGAGTTCATTTATCGAGGGTAGTGATGGAGAAGGAGTGCGTGGGATGGGGGCGGTGGCAGGCGCGCATCGCGGTGCTGCTGGCGCTGCCCATGCTGCTTACCGGCATGTACGGCACCAACTATGTTTTCCTCGCTGCGCGCACGCCGCACAGGTAATTAAAATATTTTATAATTATTTTTAAAATTGTCATTTCAAAATTCATAATAATATTATTAAAGTATTTATTTAGACATCTTATATTAGACAGATTTTTTGTTTATATTTAATACCGAGTTATTTATATTTACATACACATATATTTTATAACAATATAAATTGGAATGTTACAAACAAATCGTCCGTGCTCTACAAATATTTTTAACTTTGTTATTGATAGAGATAATAAAAAATAGTGGTTTGCGGTTAATATTACATATAAAGTATATGTATAATTTAATGTCACATTAAAATTTTTTTTTGAAACAAAAGTTATATGGCAGTTAATATATGACATTTAATTAATTTTAAAAAGTTCAATGTCGTATAAAAAAACAAAAACAATAGCAAGTTTTAAGTAATAATATTATTAACGTTTTAAAGTTGTTGTAAATTTATCAATAATCTGTAATTATTGTTTCGTAATCATTTTTAAAATCTAACTTAGATGAATTAATATTTTTAATAAATTGAGACCTAAAGTTATCTAGTTACGTGTTTTTGTTTGTTATCTTTTAAAATTATGGTTCTTATGCTAAAAATATAATAATATTGTATATATATGGAATTAACAATTTAATGCCGTTAGCTGAAGTGTACTGAATATTTTATCATATGTGTCATAATGGAAAATATCTATAAAATGAAATAAAATGTAATATTGTTTTGTCATGTAAATATAAAACCGATTTAGTAATCCAATGGCATATCCACTTGTATAGTGTTAATATTCAACTCGAGATTTATTCACGTACCTAAACATTTTATAAAAAGAAGTGGTTTTAACTTCGCATGCACTAATATTTAAGATACAAGTTTAAAAATAAATTATATTTTTAGATGAGAATTATATTACACGATTTTGGACAAAAAGTAGAGAAAAGAAAAAAATGTGTTTTTATAAATATATCCCAATTATTACAGTAAGACCCAAAAAAATAAAATAAAAAGGTATATTTAAATACAATGTTTTATTGTGTAGTTACCACTCAATACGCCTTTGTATTTGTAGTAAATAGTACGGCGGTGTAAAGAATTGAAGATTTTGGGTGATTGAACGTATTATATGTCAGTTATAGAGCAATGTCCTGAAAAGTCCGCTTACGTGCGAGCTAGTTTTTGGGCGTTAATGGATTTTTCATACCTACATCTACTTAATAGGTTTCTACTTTCAAATATATATTTATTTTAAAATAAGTATAAATTATTAAATATTGGTTGTTTCACTAAATTATTTTCTCTTAATATTCTTGCTTAATTATCATTTTTGAAATTCCAAGAATATGATTTTCAGTTTTTCGATATTCTTGGCTTTCCACATAAAGAAACTTTTTTCACGAAAGAAATGTCAAGTGTCTAGACAGAAAGGTTTGGGCCCTCCTTTTAATATATGAACCTACAAGTAAATTTTTCTTTTTATATATTTTACTTACTAACATTTATACTTAATACAAATAATGTAAAATTTAAATGAAAAACTGTAACACTGTCAATTCATTGAATGTAATTTAATGTATGTAACGATCAGTTTAAACATAATGCAATCACACATACATGCAAATCTTTTGTTTTTTAATAATATGATGTTTATACATGAGGGAACGAAACATTAGAATCTTGTCTTATATAAAATTGTAATTTAAACAAAATACCTGGTATAACATAAAATATTTTAACTCGCTAAATTTTCTCTCAATAATTATGCGTTTCTGTTTACTGTATTTAAACAAAAATGGCCGCCAAGTAGCTATGGTATTTACAATCCAAAACTTCACTCACAAAAAAAAAAACTAATTCCTTTTCATTAAGAAAAACCCAACCTTAAAAGATAATGAAAATGATGATTATGTATGAGTAAGTGTAAATTAGCCGGTGATAATATACGTCACAGTTATATTTACTGTGACGTATATATATATATATTTAATGTGACGAATGGGTTTCGTATGTGTGTGTGTAATCATATAATCAGCCGACAATACAGAACTAACTCGTTAAGGGTGATACGTCGTCGTACTCTTTGTCCAAAGTAAATTTTATCAAAGGATGCGTTCATTATATCTCTATGAATACTATATTAGCTTCAAAGTCGTATCAATCAGCTAAAATAAGAATAATTGGTGCAAACGAAATATATTTCTATTTATGTTCTTTGTGAAGACTTACTTTTAATAAAGGCCACATCACAAAATAATATCGTTGCAGACGTAAAAATTATATGCCTTGTTTATAATATATGTAATATTATGATTTACTTAAATTTTATTAGAGAATACAACAAAAGTAATGAGAACGATAAGTTAAATTTACTAAATCTGATAAAGATATTGAATTAATGACACAGGGCATTCGTCAAAGATAAAATTGTCGCTAATATAAACAAAGAGAATGGATAAACATTTTTATCAGTAGCTTACAAGCCTAAGTCTGCACAGGTATCGTTACGAAGAAAATAGTTAAAGAATGTATTAAATATTTTGTTACACTTGCTTAAACTCTATGACTACATACATAGATATAGATGAAATTGATTGCAATTATTCAATACATCTGCAATACACAATAAATTACACAGTATTTTATAAAAACGTTCTTGTTTTTCAATGAAACATAATTGAATAATTCATAATATAAGATTTGTAAGATAAACGAGCGGAAAACCGCACGTTTTTATAATAACACGAGACCTATAGTACTTTTGTAATTATAAGTAAATTGTACGTAAACAATACGGTAGGTAAACAAGTGTTAAATATTTTAACCTATTTAAAATTGCGTTTTATTATTCAATTATTAATTCAATAAATACATATTAATTCCGTCATAAATATTATTTCAAACCTTGAACTTACCGAAAAATAAATACCGTATTTGGTAAACTTATTTCAACTGCAAGTTGACATTTTCATATTTTAAATTTAATAACTGTTTAGTTATATAGCAGTACATTTACCCAATTTATCGACTAGCTGTTTGTCAGTGACTCTTAAAAAAATATGTTTTTTTTCTACATGTAGCAAATTAATTTTTACTGACTGATTTTTACTTGTAATTATAATAAGTTTTATGTTTCCAACTTAGAATAAATACGTCCATACAATGTTAAATAATTCTTATATCAAATTGTAGGTATCTACTATCAGTAGATTTGGCTACGAGTTGGTAGCTACCAATAAAAACTTGTCAACTTTTTATTACTTATATACTTAAAATATTCCATATATTTATCTCTTTAGAACATTTAGTGTTAAAACCGTCTTTATAACATAATGGTAAGGAATGGTAAACTCAGATGTAATTTTTAATAATTATATTTCATAAGTAGCGATTCCGAAATAGAATTCTTAGAAATTGTGAAGATTTAAAATCATGTTTTCAAAGAAAGCGAATTGTCTGTTCTATATGTTATATGTGAAATATATTAACGAAGATGATCGTGAAGGCGACCTCGGTCCTTTCTCTAGATGGGAACACCATCATCTCTTGGTCACAGAATAGTAAATCATTTATTAATATTTATGTCGAGGTTTCATTGAAGCGACCTGTTTTTTGCCTGAAGATAATTGATGCCTTGTCATTATTGAATTTTGTTCACAAAAGATGTTTTTACTTGATGTACTTTTTAATAAGATACATTATGTAGGTACTATACTCTGTATTTTAAAGGTTTCACGTTTTATGTTTTGTTTTGTCCTACATAATACATAAAATAATAATAAATAAAAACATAGGAATACTAATAATTCATCTTCTGCTTTTTGTGTTTGTATTTTGTATACAAATTTATAATTTTATAACTGTTATCTATTAAGTAGGTATTACACTTAAAAGTATTTCTTAATTTTATAAATAAAAGTACTACAATTAATTACAATTACTATTATTATTAAACTATAAATTTCTCTTTGTCCCAATACACAGTTAGCTCTGGATTATAGTTTATCAGCATAATAATGACTGTTTAAATAACCCCTGATCTAATGATAATGGACGAGACCGGGCGCTTGTTATCAGTGATAAGAGCCGGGTCTTGTTATTAATGTTAGGCCAGACGCGTGGCTCGCAATCTTTAATGTCCACGTCTCAGGGACATGACTAATATAATTTGGCACATGTAGTCTGGGTCAGAATTAAGTTTATCCGGAAGACGAAACTATTCACAAACACCAGGGCTGAATTATTGATTAAAATTATTTTTGTATTATAACACCAGTATATGAAAATACATTATTTCAATTTTAATGTACAACTATTATATGAGTTGTAACTTTTGCTATTTTTTTTAAATAATAAAAAAAATAAATATTAATAAAAAATTTAAAAAATTTTATTTATCAGTAAGCACAATAAGATAGGTGACGGTTAAGGATAAATCATTTGTAGGCGCGGCGCAAGCGCAGCTCTCACTCACGTGACTCGACGCCATGTGCGTGAATCGACCAAAATAAACTATATCGGTCGACTGGTTTTTCGACCGGTTTGGCGATTACAGAGTTGTGTTGTGCTTATATTTTGCTTTCAAGTAATCGAAGTTAGCAACATAACGTATCCTGTTGCAAGCGGACTGTTCTTATATGGATGCATTTTTTGTTACTGTAAATAAACCACTTCATGACATAAAAATATGATTAATCAGTGAGGAACTTTTTTACTTACTTAACTTTATTGGGTTTTTAATAGTTGTTATTAATAAATTTATAATGTAATATAATATTTGTAACAGACAATCATATAGTAATTTTATTTAATGTCATTGGTATGACGTGTACTTGGGTTGGATAGAAGCGGTTAACGCCAAGTTTTTATCTTGCTTTGCCTCTTTTTGATAATTTACTCTATATATATATTTATAATTTTTATAAAATATTATATGTAGCTTATAATTTGATAAAAAATGTGTACCTTCATTTAAAGTTTTTTGTTTATACAAAAAAGGGTTATCCTCTGTCATAATCTGTGGAAGGTCAGATTCTTCAACGGCTTTTTAATAAAAACATCTTTTAAGCTCTGTAATACGGACACCATTACTATATTCGTCTTATATTTGCTGATGTCGTGTATATTCCCATATCCCTGAAACATTTTTTTAGAAGTAATAAAAAGTATAAAAAGGGAATATGTGATAAATATCAAAATACATAGTTACTTACATACCGAAGAAAGAATCACAACAAGTCCTCTTAAGCATTCAAACAAACTTTATTACAAAACAATTTTAATTTAATAAAATGATTATTAATAATAATCATTTTATTAAATATACTGTAACGTTACTAGTAATCTTTAGTAGAAATGAAAATCTAAATCCATTCAAAAGTTTTGTTTAAAATTAAATTTTCGATAATTGAATAAATAAAATAACTGGAATTTGTTGACATAACATTGTTCTGGGTATAATATAGGTATCGAAGCTTACATAGTATTGTTTTCATTGATATATTTATTAAACTTAATTTTATATGTTATGTTTATACTCTACATACTCTATCTGTAAATCTCCATTTTTGCAAAATAAAAAAAATAAAAAAAGTGCTAATAAAACGATGGAATGAAAACGTTGCTAACAAACAGGAGAAGAACTATTTAAAAAAATTACAATTCCAAAGTTACAGATAGAAAAGATTTACCTAAGATGTTTAAATCGGTATACACGAACAGAACGCGTGATATTAGATTTAATTTTACTTTTACTAGCTTTAGCATCAGTATTGAGGTTAAAATTGTTTCATAAAATAAAGTTGTTTTAAGAAAAAACAGCGTGGGAATGAATAGCAATCCGATTATTATGTGCCAGCGACATGACTCGTACTTTGTAATCAACGTGATAAATAAATAACAACTTCTTCGTAAAAGTATTTATATTTAAATATCTATAATCTTAATGTATATTTTCTGTTTTAATTTCTCAAAGATTATTAATCTTACTTCAACGTTCTATTTTTAAAATCGAATTATTGTTTATATTCGATATTATGTTTCGTTTTCCTGGATATTAAATTATTATTAACATGGGTGTTCGTGTGGTTTCATATTGAGTGCGGTTTGAGGGGGGTCATTTGATAAGGACGTTTCTGTCTGGTGACTAACCCCTACCTTTCTGTTTAAAGTGACGTCATGTGGTTTGTTTTCAAGTTTTATAAAACCGTAGTTAGGTACATAAATATTTTTTATTTAACAAATGTCATTTGCTGTTTTGTCTAATCTTAGAAGTAATAGTTTGTAACAGTTGGTTTGTATATATCACTTTTTAAATTTACGTTATTTGTTTACGATTTGAGATTTTATGATTCAAATGTAAATGTTTATTCTTATAGTTGTATATCCGCGTGCATAAATGATATTAAAATAAATACGAATATTATTTACATAAATTATTTATAATATTATAATTGTATGTTTCATTGTGTGTATTTCTCTCAATGAATAAATAAATCTATTAGGAACAACGGCTCGATATTTTGATGAAACTCCAAGAAACTAAAAATTTAATAAATGTTATCATTAAGGCTTAAAAACCAGGCGAGAAAAGTCGACAGTAAAAGCTAGCTTTTACTGGTAGAATAAAAAAAAAATCAAACGGAAGGTCTTTGAACGCTGCATGCGCTTATGTAGGCATGTGTGGGAGAGCAATTAGCAACTATAACCTGTTGGCGTATAAAAAAACTTTTTATTTAAACCTTTTATTTTATATAAGATAAACCAAATATACAACACTTACAAAAAATATAAAATAACTGTTGAAATTCATTTGTATACATGAAATAATTAACTCACTAAGATATAAAATATCACAAAGGTTTTGCTTTACTAAAAAAAAAATACTGTCCGCAATTAATTATATAAACCATAAAATGGACAAAAAATATTGCCTGTACACTTCTATTACAGTGATTGTTTAGAAAAACTACATCAATAAACGTTTTACTTTCATTCGCTATTTATATTTTTTTACAAGCTTTTTTGTCGATAAAAAAATGCTAGCAATCCTTTGACCGTGAACGGAAAGTTTACCAAACGGTTTTAAATTCTGAAGTTTTTTATCTCATTCCACCGTTATAATTCTTTTGTACATTGTATCTTTATTTGTCCTTTTGATTAGTTGTTAAATTGCCTTAATTTTTTTTGTCGTTGATAGCTCGTGATTCCATAGCTCGTGTTGAAATGTTTTTCGTATTAGAAATTTAGTACTTATGTTCAAATTTATATAAATATAGAATGAAAAATAAACCGTTACGGGCAGGGATTCGAACCCGCGACCTGTGGGAATCATACCGGTTTATTTTTCAATCTATATTTATATAAATTTAAATAAGCTTAACATGGTTATACATGTTTAAAGATATTTTCAAACATTACTTATGTTCAGTTAGTTTTAAAATAAATCGCTTATTAAGAAGTCCATAATGACATTGTTACTGTTAACAATAGTAATTAAGATTAAAGTATATTTTATTTCTTTAATGCTTTAATGAATATTAGTTTCATAATTTAACTCCAGATTACAAGACTAGGAATGTACTTAAAAAGTATAGCAATAGCCTCGCTTTAAGTCCGTTAAATTCTTTGTTATTTTTACCCTGTACGTTTATGGCATATTGTCAGTAAATGTTATATTTGGTGACGTGACTGTGAGAAATTCTCTAGAGGATGCCCATAAATGAACTCAACAAACTCGTTTCGCGGTGTCCAGTAGTTAGACAAGCACAAATATGTACTTGTAAGCTATTAGTTATTTATAGAAGAGGCATATTTTTAAGTACCTGTTTGGGCGCATTGAAGTCGGGCGCCAAGAGGACGCCGTTCAAGCCAAGTCTTCTAATAGTAAATTTATGCAATATGCTAGTTTTATAAGTTTTGCGGAATTTCTGAAAGTTATTTAACATTTATCTAAAGTAATGGAATCCGTTTCTACTTGATCTCATTTCACCCCCAATTCGGAGAGAGCTTAAATTTTTTGAATATATTTGTATGTAAATATTAACTATAAAATCCTTTAGCTTATTAAATATCTTTCGGGAGTATTCAATTTTAATATATAAAACAAAACATGAAAGAAAAAAATTGTGCATATTTCTTTGTATTTCGTTTACAATTATGAACCCCACTTTATTTTTAGTGAGGGGACACGCTAATCTGCCTATAAATTAAAATTCCCCCTGTTTGTTGACTATTGACTCATCTAATTAATTAAAGCTTGAGAATGTTAATTAAAATAAGCGAAACATTGAACGAAGTGGGTTAAATTTAACAACATTGTTTTTTCAGTAAAATAAATATATCGATAAACCTACTGTATTAAATAATACCTACTGTATCAAAGACTTGGCTTCTCAAAGATATATTTTTTATGAATAACTTTATATATGTAAAAAAAAAAATCCACCTTATCGAGAAAAGTAATTAAAGAAACCTAACGTAATACTACCTTTTAAAACTTAACCGGTGAGAATGTATTTATATAAACGTCAGGTGTTTTCGACGACTTTATTTGCTTCCTTTCAAAGTATAAACAACCTATCAATAGAAACAAATTGCAAAAACGAGAACATTTCTAGTTTCATTGCAATTACAGCTCTATCCACTCCGTATTTGTCAGCGCCAGCCCATTTTTTTGCAATTTAAAGTATTATCTTTATGTTGACTTTATAAAAATTTATCAGCGGTTTTCGAGTGATGCGCAAACAAACAAATATATACAAATTTCATATGCTATTTTTAAAGGACTATGTCATGTTCTTATATCAAGAAATAACTTTTATTCCAATATTTAAAGCTTCATTATTATATAAATATATGTATATATTGATCTATTTAATTTAGATCATATATTTTTTCTAAGCTAAAGGAGTCTTGCCATCGATTGTAAAAAGTAACTCGGTTTCTTCTGTTTAAAAAATAAATTACCGTTACATATTCATTTAAATAATATTATTCTTATTTTACAAATTCTTGTTTGTAATAATTTAAACAATCAGATTTAGAATAATCTTAGGCATATCCAACAAAGCATATTGCAATAAACCAAATAAATTATATTTAAACCCAATGAGAAAAAACTGGTGTTCGTCCTTTTAATAAAAAGAGCAACAAAGGTAAATACCAGTTATTTTGTTTGATTTATAAAAACAAAATTGTTTAATCTTATTCAATAATTTACACAACATTTATTCATTACATTGCACAAATTTAACAAGTTACAATTAACCTCGCAACTCGTAATTTATATTATTAAATTTATTTGTAAAAAATAAAATATAATTATGTTATTATTATTATTATATGAATTGTTGGGTATTCTTGAGATATAAGGAGTCGTATAGAGAAGTTTGTTTTAAGTCCAATAATACAAAACATGTAGGTATATTTTGAAAAGGTGGATGTACCCGTTTCTCTGTTTATTAACTTGGTCAGATATTTAAGAAATACAACCGGTTATCCTTATATATTATCTGCAAATAAAACCTTATCATATTAAAGTATGCAGCTAAGCCAGTTTTATAAATGCACTGCGAGTACTGGTTTGGTATTTCACATTTTGACCTACTTCATGTTTTTTCATTTTAAAACGAACAGAGAAATGAACGCAGAAGAAATATTCACTCAGATCAGAGTATCTGCAAATTTTTTGGTATCCTATATTTCCCGAGCATTGTTTTGATTGATGATTCGGTGGTAGAGCAACAGATGCTGATGCTGACATTAAAAGTTATTATTATTAGAGTCTAGGAGAGGTGGTCAAGCAAGTGATTGGAATATTTATAGACAGGTTAAAAATATCCATGAGAAATTCAGTCACGTGACCGCTCCTCTTCTTGAACTGGACCAATGAAAGTTAAAGCGACAATTGCAAGTCGGTGGCGTTGTTCAATTTCTTAAAGAAAGTTTTTTATTTGTGAAGTTATGTTGAACTAAATATATTTGAATAGCAAAACCCAACTATTTTTATTTTATTTTAAAACTCAAATAACAAAAATGTAACTAAATAAAAAATAAATAAAACTGATTTAATCATTTAATTTAATTATCTTCTTCAGATGTCACATACCAGAATGCGAAGACAATACAACCCTAACTGGGCCTGTAGTGGAAGACGCATGGTCACCTTCATGGTCAACCTGGGCATTACCACCGGACTCCGAATGTCACCGCCATGGAACATTTGGCGGTACGTGCAGCGAGGATGGCTTCGATAACACCACGAAGATAGATTGCGAGGACTATGTGTACCAACATCACACGAGTATAGTGGCCGAGGTAGGTTTTGTTTATTCTTATGAACTCTGTACTCGTAATATTAAATAATAATTAATTTTAAGACTGGGGCTAGGTCTTTGACTTCGATCAAAATTTAAATGCAAGTACAAATTTATCAAATTCAACATTTTTTTTATGTACGAGATTATCAAATTTTTGTATTCAATAAGATTCTGTCAATGTAAAACTTTGAAACCCTTTGAACTTACTAACATCATTCCTTCCCTTGCAGTTTGGTCTTGCGTGTCAGGAGTGGAAGCGAACATTGGTCGGCACAGTGCATAATGTTGGCATGCTGGTCTCATTACCCATCATGGGATATGTCTCCGACAGGTTTGGGAATATATTATTTATATTTCAATTAGTTTATCAAATTATTCTATATATTATTCTGCAAAGCCATTCCTACCACTACCATAATTAGAAAACGTGTGAAGTTATTAATCATAGAAAATGTTTTTATTAAGCCCCGACTCTAAAAGAGGGGTGTTATAAGTTTTACCTCTCGATCTGTGTATTTTTGTATCTGTCTGTGGTATTCAAGCAGTCAAACGCGTGGACGGATTTAATTTTGGTATTTTTTAATCGTTTTTTTTCGTCGAGATGGTTCTTAGCTATGTTTAGTGGAAATAGAAACAGTCACCTTTAAGATATTGAGGTTTTATTGGTGCGGGTGAAAGGTTCTTATGCAATATTGATAGAAGTAGTTAAGCAAGTGAAAATTTATATGTCTGTAGGTTCATTTGGAACAATAATGACACCAGTAACATAACTTTAAAAAGTAGAAAAAAAAAATAAATAAAAAACCCCCAATATAAAAAGACCTCTAAAAAGAACAAAAAAAATATTATTATGTACTTATTGTAGTCGTTGCGTCGGGGTACCGCTTAATAAAGAAAGAAATTAAAATGCAATAAAGTTACCAAGGCAAATAAATTCTTCAAACTTCGTAAAATAGACACCATCGTCAACGTACGTACAACGGTCCTCCGACGTAACGACTTCAATAAGTACATAATAATATTATATTTACTCTTTTTAGATGTCTTTTTGTATTGGAAGTTTTTAATTTTTTTTTTCAAAAACTGTTGTTATCGTCATCAGTAGGTTGTGTTCATAAATTATCAAACCGATTCGTAAACCAATATTTTCATATTCAGCCAACAATTAACTTTACACAAATTTATTCCAATGTCAGGGACATTCAATTCAATCACTATATTAGAATATTTAAATGAACGACTTTAACTTGCTTCTGCCAATCATATGTTGTCATGTTCCATTAAAACAATATGCAGTAGATATAATTTCGAAGCTACAAAATGTTACTCTAACAAATCCTTTGAACTTTGACCTTTTGTGTATGAAATTGGTGAAGGGTCATTAGTGTACCACTACCTAACCATGTACAGACACTTATAATACCATTTGTATGTCAATACAAGGTAATGTAAATATTAACTACGTCAAAGGACTATTAGTTGTAATCGTAAATGTCCTAGATACATATAATTAAAAGTCTTTTATATTGCTAATTGATTTTGATTCAAAAGACATACCTTATTCACAATAACAGTGCCATTCAATAGGGGAAGAGCAATGGGGTTTCAATTTATATTTGTATAGAATTAATAAGTAGCACGATTTTTATAATACTTTGAATGACCTTTTGTATGTATAGCCTATATTATACATTATATTATACATTATAAAGGTTTAATAATTTTGTGTTCTATAATTTTGTAAAGTTATTAAATTCCATTTAAATTTTTAACTTTATTTTTTTAGTTTATTAGAAATTAAATAAGGATATTATTTTTGTTTCATTTAATTAATTTATTATTCATATTTTCCGTTTCATTTTCATTAGTAATAACAATAATGTATATCTGATAAAGTATTTCATAGTCTAGTTCATTCGTTGACTGAAAAGAATTTTATAGCTCTAGGAGTGTAGGAGTAATTATTATAACTAATATTATTTTAAAATTTAACAATTATCCTTGTGTCAATAATTTTTTTTTTTTTTTAATCTGTGTTCATCTTTTTAACAGATATGGTCGCCGCGCTGCTCTACTAACGTGCGGTGTAGGCGCAGGTGTCGTTGGACTGTTAAAGTCCTTTGTTAATTCGTATCAACTCTACCTCGCAGCAGAGTTCTTCGAAACAGTATTGGGTGCTAGCGTATACCCTGCTGCATTTGTGCTAAGTGAGTATACATGTTTTTATTTATGAATTTATGGTTGGGTCCTGGTGGCCTATGGTACAGGTATTTTATACTTTTTTAGGCACCAGTCCCTCACACTTACAGGTGTTAAGACTAATGTGAGACATTGTTTTATATTTAAATTACCTACTTCATACTGTATATGCATCAGTTCTGTTTTGTACAATCTATGTATTTCTCACTTGTGTGTAATGGAAAATAAAAACACTATTCTATTCTATTCTATTATTAAAATTTTATAAATTTTTAATTGTAAATATTTTTTTATGCACGTTTCAGTGATTGAATGGCTGGGAGTAGAACATCGGATCTTAGCTAGTTTGGTTCTTGGTATTCCATTATCTGCTGGAGCGGCCTCGCTGGCATTATTAGACTATTTGACTGGCTACTGGCGGACATGGGCACGAATTGCCTATCCACCTTCTTTTTTGCTTCTTTTATACCCTTGGGTGCTACCGGAAAGTGTAAGATGGCTTGTAGCCGGGGGAAAAGTTACTGAAGCCGTTCGAGTCATCAAACAAGCAGCAAAAGCTAACAGGGTGGCGTTACCTGAAGGCACTCTTGATAAAATGCTTGCAAAAGATCAAGTTACCGATAAAGTTGATACTATTGTTGAAGATGAGAGCCTGTTTAGAGCTTTCATTAAGTAAGTTAACAATTCGAATTTTATTTTCATAAAATGGTGAAGTGTGTTTGCATTGGTAGTATTTATTAGTCACCGTATATAATTTTTTTATAACTGATTCATATATTTCAGATACAGCGCATTACGACGTCGTTTACTCGTATGTTTCGCGTGGTGGTTGTGCGCAGTATTCGTGTTCTATGGCCTGGCTGTCAGATCACATGCGCTCGCAGGGTCAGCGCACGCTAACTATGCGCTGCTCGCCGCTGCGGAGCTGCCAGCGCTGCTCCTAAACACACTACTGTTGGACCGCGCTGGACGACGACCACTTCTTACTGCTGCTTTCTTATTGACTGCTGTTGCCCTTATCGCGATACCTTGCCTGCCTGAAAGTGAGTATGGTTTAAGTTTAAGTGACTTAATGTTCACTGATTTCACACCCACACAATTAAAAAACTGTTATTCATTTACAGAAGCTACAGGCATAAATATTGCATTGTTCCTTGCTGGTAAGATGGGAGCAACAATGGCTTTAAATGCTCTGTACGTGTATACCGCTGAATTATTCCCGACACGTGCGCGTCAGAGGTTGCTTGCAGCGTGCTCTACTTGCGGCCGAATTGGAGCTATTCTTGCTCCACAGACGCCTTTACTAGTGAGTTACTATATTCTTTGATAACTCTCTATTGGTATATTTTTTTTTTATAAATATATTTTGCCAGCCACTTTGCCAGCGCTGTATTGTTAAACAGTCATTTTTAATATCCACTTTGATAATTTATCAATCTGTGAAGATCCCGAAAAACTCGATCATGTTTATACTATACTTAGATACATGTAAATGATTTCGTAATAGGTCGACCTGAAATAATCTTTAACTGATTTTTTCTAATATTCTTTCCGCTTCAATATCCGATATATCTCTTCAAAATATGTATAATTATTTAATATTTATCAAAGAGCCTTGAAGGTAATATATTATATCTAAAATATTTTTAACCCTCAGCCCAAAAAGAGGGGTGTTATAAGATTTACCGGTGTATCTTTGTAACAGCCAAACGCGTGGACAGATTTGAATGCGAACGTATTTGAATGCGGTTTTTTTAATCGAAAGCTTTTATTGGTGATGGTGAAAGCTTCTTATACAATATTAATAGTAAAAACGTAGACTAGTGAAATTCGTGTGTTCGTAGGTTCATTTAGTACAACTGAGAAAAAAAATAAATGATTTTAAAAGGTAGAAAAATAATAAATTAAAAAATTAAAAGAAAACCCCGAACAAAAATAAAGGATAAAACTAACATTATCATGTACTTATTGAAGTCGTAAAGAATACTTCAAAATGCAAGTAAGTTACCACGATAAATAGCGAAATAACAATATCGAATCATATAGTCTAAGTCCTTGGTACGAGATCCCTCGCCCATTTTCCCCATTCATTACTAACAAGCTGATTTTTCGTGAGCAGTTTCATTTTGACTAGACGCCCAACTTTTTTGATTACAACAAGTTGGTAAATGGTAGTTATTAGGGGCAGCAAGGACGAATTATGTTTATTAGATAAATTGCAAATATTTATTGATAACTGAATTTCTCTTTCTTAATTCAAAAGATAATTATCTAAATGAACCGAGAAAATATTTGTCCTACAAAGTGCTAGGTACTATCAAAAGTCCCCCCTGTCCAAAATGTGTTATTAAAACGGTCATGAAAAAAAATGATTATCCAGCTGATTTTTTTTCTATTAGTTACTTAATATTTATATTATTTAACGGTAATTCTGTCCTAGAAATTGCCAGGTATATCATCTTAGTCTTACGTTTAGAAAATATCAATACTATAAGACCATTTTTTCACGTATCACGTTTTCAAATATCACGAGATAAGCTGTATGTTTTTCGTCCAAATAAAACCATATCCTACAATAAAACAAATCTGTATTCTTAGTCCGACAAAGGTTGTCATTTTCGGTTTCTTATTAGGAAAATTGCGCAAATTTCTTGGAATTTAAATAACTTAAATTTTTAATGTACAAAAACCATTGTGGGTTTATATAAACAAAAAAACATTAATTTTCATTTTATCTGCGAAATCTTCATCATACATCACAGTTACTCGTCGCTAAGTAGTACATATGAATGTTATTTTTATCCTTTTTAGACGTCTTTTTGTATTGTATTATCCTATATTTATCCAAATTATACTCACCAGGCTCAATATGGTGCATGGGTACCTACAACGCTGCTGGGTGCGCTGCCGCTGGCCAGTGCAGCGCTAACACGGTTGGTGCCGGACACGCTGGGTCGCCGCCTGCCGGACTCCTTCGCTGACCTCGACTCCTCTGCCTCCGCCACCTCCGTCTCCACCGCGCTGCCCTAACACGATCTCATAATTTAATTTTAAACACATTATATTGTGTTCTATTTGTTAAACAACCATGATAATTGGCGACATTGACAAATATGTTGGTTAAGGTTACAATCTTAGATATTAGTTAAAACATTATATATTAATTGCTTTAAAAATAACAGTATGTGATTAAGACTTTTATTGATAAGAATCTAGAACTGTCTATTGCTCTTAATAAATTTCCAAGGACCTAGAAGATTACAGTAAATAACATGAGAAAAACACAAATTAAAAGGTATAATTATAATTAATGTCAAGTTAAGTATAATAGTTAGATACCAGCAATTTTAAATAAGTATTTTATATACAATTTAGTTATGTTATTAAAACTTGTATGTTGGTATCTAGTTGCCTTCATATATTTTACGTTTTCATCATAGGTCTACGTATTGGTCATTTTGATTTGTAGTTAATGACATTTTTGTTAAAATAATTGGTTATATCTAATGTTCCTAATTGTAATATAATTACTATTTGGACTAAGATTTTGTTTCGACCCCCTTCAACGTACTGTGCCAAGGATAGTATAGTTGTAATGTAAATAATCTAAAAGTGTTAACTAGCCTAGACTTATTCATTAGAGCCTTAAGATATATTTTAGGCAAGTCTAAAATGACATTAAACATTTTTATACGATCGCAATATTTGCTCACGTAGTAGTTTTATTTTTACCACTTACCTTGACTAAATAACGAAAAATTCTTAAAACTTTACACAACAACATTTTTAAGAATTAATTAAATAATAATAATAAATATGAGTATTAAGAACTACTCATCAAAGCCTTAAAAGAAATAATGTTAGATATATCTTTATAGAATGCATTTCATATAAAATAATACTTTGCTCCTTTTTTTTTAAAGGCACTTAATAATATTGCGTGGAAAGGTTGTAGTTTGATGATAATATAATATAATCTTATATCTTCCTTAAAATACGAGTTCAAATGCGCTAACAATTTAAATCCTATTGGTTCTTCCTGAGATTATAAAGAAACAATAAGATAAACTAATCTATGTATGTCTTGGTTTAATAATAATCAAGAATTATTTAAAAACAAGACGTTTATTGCATTAATTAAACTTCCAAATAAATCAGCGATGCTGATAATCATCGTCTAGTTAGTGGAGCTAATAAAATAATAATAAAATATCAAACAACTCTACTTCATATTATTACATGCAATTATTATATATTTTGTATTATTTGTTGCTCTTTTGTAACTTTAGACCGATTTTGGATTTGCCGACTCTACCCAAATTACCTAGTGAACTAACAAACAAAAGTCCTTACCTTATTACCTTACTTAAAAATCATTATAATTATTATAATCATTATTATCTTACTTAAAAAGCGAAAGTTGTTATCCGCGGATTACCCCTGAAACTTTTTAAGGACTAATTGTCAGATAGATGTAAGAGTAATAAGATCAAACAACTCATTATTTTCTTCTCAAAAATTAAAAAAAAAATATCTGCTGTTTGTATATAAATGGATGAATGAATGTTTATTAGTTTATAATGGGGTTATTGCTAGATATTTTGGTTGTGTACTGGTTGTGACTAGCTTAGCAAAAAATATTAAGTAGGTACCGACATGAGATACGTATAATCTCTCTGGTAAGTAAATCAACAATCGTTCAAAAAGAGAACGTGGACTTCCGGTAGTAGTGACATGTTATTTATTTTGATAGAGAAGGGTATACCGTTTTTTTCGTTTATAGATATTTATTGTTAGAAGTTTATCAACTAGAATTATTGGATTCTTATTTTCTTCAGTATGTGAATGTTTTAAAACAACAATGCGGCAGACATATCGTTGACCAAATAAGAGTTTTCAAATTTCAAATACTGTTTTAGTGGGATTTACAAAAACAACTTTGATCTTTGGAACTGGCACTTGGGCTCTCTCAAGTTGGATGTCGTTAGAATTTAGATTCACGTGAGACACGATTGTAGATAATTTTAGTATTATCTTGTCATCGATTCTTAAACACCGAAACTCAAATAAATAAAAAAATAATTATATCTTAATGTAGACTTGTTCCTGTTATTGACCATACAAAACATTATCGTTATCTTTCGTTATAATATTTTAAATTATAATTTAGAACATGACGCTTCCTTATTATGTTACTAAGATTAATCATGAATATAATAATATAAAGACAAAATAAACTTCAATGTCACGTCAAAATCCTCTGTCCTAATTCTGACGACGTTGATAAGAAGAGAGAAAATAAAATACACATATATCTACTGCATTTATTAAAATAAGAATAATTATTTTTTTCTCGGTTTATTTATTTCGACATAACAAAATAGATATCTATAGATGAGGTATGTGCTGATCAAAGTAGGTATTTATTGAACTAACGTTTAATCAAACATGTAAGTAAAGAGTTGTTTATTAGTCAGAAATTGCAGGCTATGCGAAAAATGCTGTGCAATTGAATCTGATCTGACTGATCTGATCTAATGTGACGTAAATGATAAAGTATGAATAATTTAAATAAAAATTAGACTTTATAAGCACCTATCCGACGCGATTGGCAAATAACGCAACGGACCACAGTGGCTACTGCCACTGTCAATTGTCGATTTTAGTGGGAAGGCACTGCATCGTGTAAATTTAAGTGGGTATTTTTTTTTTGGATTTTTTTAGTAATTACCAATAAATACAGTATTCCATTATGGTTTATGCCTTGAAGTAAACTATGAAAGGTTTTATTAATTGAGGATTCTAGTACCCGTACCCTGGTATTCCATGGGGCATGGGGGTGTTAGGTTTTTTTCGTTACGAAATTTCTTGATTCGGTCGCCATGCTCAAGACCCGCGATAGAAGCTATGCAATAGAATTGCGAGAATTACTAGCCTCTCAGTATTCTATAGGATACATTTTGGTGAGTGTTCGCAGGAATTACGCGACGTAATTCCTCCATCCCCGTTCTTTTGCCGGACGTCCCGACGCACGGCAGGTATCCATCCCTACGTTGTGGACACTCCACCTGTCCGAAGGAAGCGCTATGCTTCGTCTTTTTAGTGCGTACAGCGAAGGACTGGAACAATCTGCTTACGTCGGTATTTCCGGCAAAATATAATGTGGGTGTCTTCAAGAGGAGAGTGAATAGGCTGCTGGGTTAATGCGCGTTACCACCTAAGACTTTATTTCACTTTCCATTAGGTGGAATGTAGTCAAGCATTAACCCAGTTTTGTATAAAAAAAAGCTTAATAATGGAATAGGAAAACTAAATTTATACAGAGGTAGTATTTTTGATGATTGATGAAGATACATTTTTGTAAGTAGTTTTCATATTATTTTCACAAATCTCACATATCTGCCAATAGGGGATTTGTCTCAATATTAAAAAAAAAACAATATATCGATATAAATTTAGGCAAAAATCAAAATGTATATTTGTTTTTTTTTTGAACAAAAAACCTTATTCCTAAAAAAATGTGATTAATAAGTTTAACATGAGAAGTGATTACCGACTTTGCAAGTTTACAAGAAATAACTGTTTCTTGTCACTTTTTATCAGTTTGGAGGTTTTTTATATCAGATGAAGCAGTCCACGAGTATTTACCGTGGTCCACGAACCAATGTCAATTATCAGATACAATATGGGTAGATTCAGATAATTGCATTGGAAAATAAAGGAGAGTAGGATGGAAAAAAGAGGAAACATTGGGTTTATTCAAATTTACTCTTAAAAAGATAAACAGACATAGAACCTTTGCGAACAATGTGACTAAATTATTTAGCCACTCGTAAGTACCTTGTTGATAAGAGTTTTTGTTTTACACCTGGCACAGTGAGAAGGGGGACTAGAGCCCAAAAATATGTCCTACTTTACTGCACAAAAAAAGTATACTATAGGAATGAATCATAACAACACGTATAGATTTTGTTTAGAATGAATTGTTTAACCTTACAGCACCATTGATTGTGTTGTCTTTGAGCAAGATATCAAAACTCAATAACACTATCGCAATACCAATTACAGTCATTGTAATATCTGAACGTCAAATTTAAATATTTGCTTCAATGCGTTACTTACATCTAATTATATTTTGTAAACCTAATCAAATGTAGCAATATCTAATCAATACAGGTGATTGACAACGGAGAGGCGGCCCTGACCCATAGCAGCTTTCTACCACAGTTGCATTGTCTGCTGCCCTCAGAGTATTTGCTGAACAGTTCGATTTATTCAGTTCTATTTTGGCTGGTATCAGCATAACATTAGTATGCGAGACTTCATCTATATATTTGTCCGTATCTAGATTCAAAATACCTTTAATTAGTAGCCATCCATCTCAACTTGGATACGTTGTGCTAATAACCAGACTGAGGTTAGCTAAACATGAGTGAGTCTGACCAGGCTGGTGATGGGGTGAAGTGTGATGTGAATGCAGATAAGGTGATGCGGGAATTAGGCCAGGCTGGTCAGTTTCACTTGCGGATGTACTTCCTGGTAGCATTAGTTGCAATACAGGTGGGCTTGTTGCATACCACGTACATCTTCCTCGCTGGAAACGTCCCATACAGGTAATGTGAAATTATTTAAATAACTTTTATTAATACAAATGAATTATTTTGGTTAAAGCAAACGAGTTAAAAACTCGTAAGAATTTGGGGATTTTTTAAAAATAATGCAGAATTTTTAACTGTAAAAAACAAATGTTTCCTTAGTTGGGTTATTCCGAGTTCCATGGAGGCAAGGCTGATATGTATATGGAGTATGTTTTAATCTCCTAAACTTAACTAACGGAGACCATACACCTTACGTATAGCATAGCTGCATAATTGCATAGCTTTTCAATTTCAAAATATTTTGTTTTAATAATGAACTATATTGATCTTAATGATAAATATCCGATTTGTGGATGGATTTTGTAGGAAGCAATTTTAACTTGATGTGAAAAATCGAATTTAGGTCGATTGGATATTCACAATGTCACAAATTTGATATCATTAGAGTGTTTATAATAATGTCCTACACTTGTGTATTAAAAAGAATTATATTATTATTATTATTAGGTAGTAAGCCCCACCACTATTTTAATTCAGAGCAATATAGTAGAATAAAATTTAAATTCAATTGATGTTGTAACATTTGGCGCTACTGAAGAACATCCAACTATAATAACATCTTTTGCTAAACAAAGATTGTTTAAAGATGGACAATACTATGTTGTTATAAACAACTTTATTATTTCGCGAGAAACGTTTTCAGTTATTAAAAATATGAGACTGGCTAACCTTTTGAAATATTTAAACATTTTGGTTATTTTTATTTATATTGTTATAGGTATATTTATAAATTGTTAACGTTGTCAAATTTGTATACGTTTTTTTTAAGTAATTATTACATGTCATGTAGGTAATGCAGACTCCTAAGCAATAATTTTTGACTGTTTATTTGCGTAATACGCAAGAATTGTGGTTAGGACCATGTATGAGTCGAAAAACTCTTTACCACGAGAAAAACTTTAGGCAAAAAAAATTGAGTAAAACAATACTAACATAAGGTATATATTTTATAACAATTTTACTAAATAGAAAAACAAAACGAAAAAAGCATATACTAAGTTATATTATAAATACCCGTTTATTGAACTATATTTCTTTTAAATAAAAAGGGTAGTAAATAATTTTAAAGTAAAAAAAATGATGTTACTAATAAATAAAGTGCCACTTGATAATCGAAACAAAGTATTGGAAGGTGATGGTTATTTTTAATAAATGAAAACACTGTTTAATACCCACGATCTTCTTCACAATCCACTTCGAAATAATAAGAACCTATTAATTCTAGTGATAGACTTTCATAGTGCTTTCATAGTGCATGTCTGTCACGAATTTAAGCTAAAACATTATTTTTAACAACATCTTTTATTTATTACTAAAAAACTGACCTCCCGCAAATTCATGTATTTTTCTTGTGATCAATTTTTTGTTACAATACGGAATACAGTGCAAAATAAAACAATAATTATTGTTACGGTGATTGCCTTCTTCAAAGTATATACTTTATGTTATTATGCTATATACTGTATAGCTCCGCATATCACTTCTTTTATGTAAAACCATAAAATAACATCATAAAAAGCATAGAATTATTATCTTTACTTATTAGTAAAACAAAATTATTATTGAATACCACAATAAAAAATAAAAAGTGTTTGCTCACAGCTCTTTAGAAGCTGAGCTAATACTCGGAAAAGTAACACGTGGCCATAATTCTGGATAATACTTTTCGTTATGGTCTCCTTCTGTGAGCAAGTGGTTGTAGTAAGGGGGAGGGAGGGGGGGGGGGTTTGTATACTGAGAAGAAAGCAAAAGTAAAAAGTTTAGTTTAAAATGGAATTATGATGGAAGCCTAATTAATGTAGCGTCCTAAAAATAGTTTTTAGGCACTTCAAAGGAATTTTGTATTATTTGCTTAATAAAAGGTAATTTTCCGTAAACCGTTTGAAAAGTTAGATTTAAAAGAGTTATATTTTGGCTGTTTTGGTAAAGGTCGGGAACAAATTGTCAAACAAGCAATGAACAATGACAGTACGTGTTTAAAAATTTTCCTTCCTATAAACTGAATAATCAACATTCATGTATGTTTAAGGTCACATCTAAAGGATAGAATCCTTAAAAAATTAAGTGGTGTAACTGTCTTCTAAGTATTTCCTACTTGAAAGCAAAATGTAAATATACTTTTGTTTTTATTTATTGTTATGTGTCTCTGATATCTTTAAAAAAAATACATCGGTAATGATTGGTTCAAGTTTTGTAGGTGAATGAACTCCTGCCCCATCGTACTCGATTTTTTGGCTGAAGAGGGAGGGAGAGATAGAGAGGCATCATATTTTTCCACTTTCCATGTAAAAAAAATTACAGGATGTGTATGTGGTAGTGTTCCGTCCCAAACAACCATATTAACCAGTTAATAAAACCAGTCAAAAGCCTTATCTGACCACATTTACGAATGATTTAAACATCGATGCAAAACATTAAAAAATACCTTCATCAAATTTACAAGAATTCCATAATTCTACTTGTAAATAAGTGATTTCCGCAAACTAAATTATTAGCATTTTTTTTTACAGTAATCTGACACAGGCTTACTATTTATTTCTTGAGGTCAAAATAATAAAAGTTAAGAGTGTTTAAAAGAATAAATAAATAGTGCAGATAAGAGCAATTCTTTATAACGTTAGGAAATAATGGGGTAGATAATTTTATGTAAACAATAAATTATAAACCTAAAGGATGAGATAAATGAGGAAAGAATATATTTTTTACCAGCGTCCAGCGACAAGCAGTTGTTAAGTCGTGTTAGCAGGCGTCGAACGCACGCAACTCACTTTACTTAGCGATTAAATATATTTAATATTTTGTAAAGAATCTCGTGAACATATATAGTTAATGTTTTTTTGTTATTTGAAATATTGTGTGTGATGTTGATTGTGGTATAAATAAACAACAATATGGAGAAAAAATCGAAGGTGATGGGAAGTGCCCCGGGTTTGGACACAGATGCGTTGATGCAGGAATTGGGGCAGTTTAAAAAGTTCCATGTGATCAATTATATCCTGATTGCATTCGTACCTTATGTGCTTGCGCATTCAGCTGTCAACTATATCTTCTTGGCGGCGGATGTACCGTATAGGTAAGTAAAGGTTACTATATTGTGTTGTTATTTCTAATATTAAGTAAACATATGTATGATAACAGGATATTATTATGTCATATGTTATTTATATATTTTTATATCTAATAACGAAATAGTATGCAACAGTCACAGATAAGTATGTCAAAGTAGAGTTGGTTATATTGCAACAGCATTAAATTAACACTTTGTCTTTAACGTTTTATGTTATTTATTTAAAGTATTTAGGCAGCATATCATTATGCTTAGGAATATAACATGATATTTATGTTAATATAAATAAATAAATAACACAAATATAAAATTTAACGGACGTGGTATTTTAACATTTTTATCAAGGAAAAGAATAATTACAATAAAGTATAATATATAAATTAATTTAAGCGTTTGAAAGTACGTAAGTTGAGTTCGTAAAAAAATAAAGAAATATTTGAGTGTAGTCTTATTAGTAGACTTATTAGTAGTTTTTTTTTTAATATTCATTTTAAACTATTGTTAAATATCAACTTCCTGATGGTCCTACATTTTTATTTGTACTTGGTTTCATGAGGTCTTTTGAATAAATGTTTTATTGTTGTTAGAATGGTAATTCTAATTTATAATATATACATATAAAATACGTTTTAACTAGTTAAATAAGTTATTAGTAGTTTAATAGAAACCATAGTTAAAAGTTTTTTAAGTAGATTTAAATTATGTATTTAAATTTAACTTATAGTAACTAAATAAATACTCGTTTATGTCCTGTAATAAATGTTTATTTTCAATATAAATTACTTTTCAATGAATCGTAAAAGAAAATACTTTTTTACGAATTTAATTGAATGAATATATTATCATTTACTTAATATGTATCATAATACAAAAATTATCACCGGGTAAAAGGAAGTTTATATGATTCTTCGTTAGGTTGTCTGACATGGTTTGGTACCACGATAAATTAATTATAAAAATATTTTAGAATGAGTAATAAGTATTTTTAGGGATAAGGGTGATTCATGATTGTAATTGATCCTAATTAAGACAAAATCATATTTAGTTCAAAAATCAGAAAAGTAAATCTTAGCGTAGGTACCTATCATGCGGGGTGCCCTATCCGTGGATCACGTCGGGGCATCGCGATGAGTGCGAAAGCGAACTCGTGGTGTTCATTATGACGGCGGCGGCAACCGTCAGGTTTAGTGTGTAGGAGTCTCACATAACCACCTCCATCATCCCCTGGATGGAGGTGTGTATCCATAAGGATTCCTGACGTTAAAAAAAATAAAAAATAAAAAAAGATACCTACAATCATCGCGGTGAGAGCGAAAGCGATCCCATGGTGTCTTATTATGACGGCGGCGGCAACCGTCTGGTTTAGTGAGTAGTCTCACATAACCACCTCCATCATCCCCTGGTTGGAGATGTGTACTCATGGGTTCCTGACGTTAAAAAGAAAGGTTCATACAATCAAATAGATTTTGAAAAATAATATTATAATTATTATTTATTTATCATTATGACAGGGATCATGTAAATTAGTTCTAGAAACATTACTTTTCATTTTGTATAAAAAAAACATTTTTTTTAGCTGCTATCTGCAATAAGCATTAATAATGTGATGTATTGTCCATCTTTCTTAGTAAATCGGTTTACAAATACACAGAAAAAAAATATGATTTATATCTGACAGGTAACTCTCAGACGTTCAAACAAAAAACCAACTGTTAAATAATTTTCAGAGATGATTTAGGAACTTGAATAGTATATTCACAAAAAATAGCGATCAACAATTTCAAGTTATGCTCTCATGACTGGCAGACTTCGAAACCTCGAGTCATAATATAAAAAAAAGAATAAAAAGTTTAAAAAGTTGTAACTCAGAATAAAACAATATTATCTTATATAAGATAACATCAAATATATTTAATTATTTTGACTTTAGAATGTTACAAATATTCTTCTTTTTTATATAGTTTTCGATTTGTGTGAACAGCTTATTTTCGACAAGCGATGTGAGGCGCTGATGTAATCGGATATAGTAAAGTATAGTACTTGCAGGTATTGTAAGATGCTTGTCTTACATATATAAGTGAATGAATATAACAAAATCCTGTGAATTAAATATGCATATCCTGTTTAAAAGTTTTTAACGGTAAGTTATAACTATGGACATATTTAAATACATAAGAATTTTGCAATCAATTAAAAAAATATATTAAAATTCTTATTCTTCTGATTCTTAATTTAATCAATCTATTAGTTTCATGCTTTATGAAGGCTGATATATGGTATGTTTTTTTAGATAGTTTAATAAATGTTTTATTCTTATTATAGTAATTGTCATCAAAATATATATCTTTTTGTTTTGTTATTTTATTTTTATTTTTATAGCCTTAAACTATTTTAAGGCTATAAAAATAAAAACAAAATATCGAAATAACCAATTAAACTCTTTTTTTTTATATAAAATATATGTCTAACATATATATAAAGAAAATAATAAACAAGTAAATGAGGAGTATAAAGTTTTTGTGCTGTGAATTCAAAGAATGCTCATTATCCAACACAACAAAAACCGCCTGAACGTCAATTTAGCGAACTGTTTGATTATTTTTCGAAAAGTTTTTAGACGTCAAAAACAGAATAAACAGGTTCAAAGTATCTAATTTATTTTATTAAATATTGTTTAAAGATGTGAATGAGAAGTTGAGTTGAGAGAGTAGAATGAGAAGAATGGAAACGAACCAAGGCTTTCTCCAGTGGCAGCTAACAGTTTGAATAAACTACATGAATCGTCTTATAATTACATCAAGAAATGTATACCATTATTTAAATTTGCGAAGTTATTGATTTTATTTCGCAGACTGATAATTGGGATTTGGTCTGTGTAGTAATAATATTAGGAAAGTGATTAAACTGTGATGAAATCTTCCTATTTTTGGGTCGTGGGGATACATTTTCTCTCAGCACATAATTTATTCAGCACATATTATAAATATGACGGTTGGGACGAACATGAAACAGTTGTTCAATTTTCCGCGCCATAGAGGTACGCGTTATTGAAACAATAGCAAAAATTAAAGCATATTATGAATATTTAAATTGAAGTATTTTTGAGGACATCTGTTAATTCATAGAAATATAACTATGGAAAATGTAGAAAACAAGTCGAACACGAATGAATGTAAGCGGGAATTTGATTTAGATGTCGTAATGAATGAGTTGGGGCAGTTTCGAAGGTTCCATATGTTGAACTATATCCTACTTTCATTAGTACCTTATGTGGTTTCTCATAGTGTGGTTGGCTATATATTCTTAGTTGGTGATGTTTCTTATAGGTAAGTCACTTAAATCATCTGGGATTTTTTATACCAAACAAAGATTCTGAGTATATAATCACAAGATGCTAGATTACTTATTATTAACAATACAATCATAATGACAATTTAATACTTGATGTAAAGACAGGAAAATAATAATAAGCAGTATTTTAACCGAGTCTTTATAAAAGGTCTTTATTAGTTTAAAATATTATTTATCAAACTTGATACTGTTTTAAACTAAATATAAATGTTAATATACATTGCGCTTTATAATAACATTAAGCTAAGGGTGACTGATCAATAATTTTAAATGATTAAAGCAGAGCAAATAAGATGGCAACAGGAAAATATAATAATATATTGTTATTTTTACAATTTTATATAAGATCGAGTTATTTATATATTAATAAATGTGATACTATTTCTGAGAAATGGATGGAGACAATTGGACAGATTGTATGTATCTTTAGTTTTATGATAATAATACATAATAATATTTAATACCAGCCAAAGTAAATGGCATTACGGCAAATGAATAGAAAATATGTATTTACAAATTCTATTATCTAGCAGTAAATATAAATAGAAAACAAAAAGAGTAGTAACATAAATGTGGGTAGAAGGTAATTACGAGTCTATTATAGGTAAATATCATTAAGTAGTAATTAGCATAATTAACATAGAACTGTTAAATGAATCAATGTAATACATTTAGTTAGCGGTAGCAGTCGAATAATTAATTAACTAATTCTTTGCGATTGTATTAGGTTTTCCCTATGCTTTTAATTTATAATATATATTTTATTAAAACGGCTTGAGGTTCTCTGATGTATTAATTCTCTTATTAGGATGTTAACAACGGAGTTCAACAATGTAAAATATATAGCAAAATGATATAAATCAACAAATGGCATATAAGTTGTGTTGTGGTTTACAAATAACGTCGTAAAATAATATGAAGAACTTAAGTACTTAATTTTTAATAACTACCTCCAATTCAGCTATAGACTACATTTTTGCATCAAGACTCCCATACATGTTACTTACGTACAAATAGTTCCACTAATCAGATCAGTGTGTGTGTGGAACTATTGAACTAATATATATAAATATATTAGTTTTTAGTGAGGATAAATTTTGTTATATAACATAACAACAGATTAAATTATGCATATTGCTCTGTGTCGTAATAAGATATTCTATGCCTATGTATCAAACTAGTATAGAAGGAAATGGAAGCTAAATGAGATAATACCTCTTAAATTACTGTGTTTAATGATAATAAGGATGTTGTCTGAATTCTCAAGTGCGGTAAAACATTGACGACTTGCGGTACCATGCAATAACAAATGTATGTCTTATTCAGATTTTTTTTTAATTTTGGCGTTTACTCCTTAAGAATTGAAGTTGATATAAGGCGCTCGGTATGAGAAAATGTGAAGAGTAAAATCTACTAAACGAGTGACCTCGTTACGATTTTGGCGCGCAACCTATTGTGCGCAAATGTCTAATTTGGCTGTCAGTGTCTTCTTGTCATAAATCAATAATTAATATTGTTATTGTGAAGTTATAATCTTTATCATTATATTTTTATAAAATGAAATGCAAGTATTTTGGAATAAACTATGACAGAAAAGGGTGTAGATAATATTGCCGGAACATCTAATAAACACGTACCTTTCATAAAATATCCATGCTTTTTTCAGTTAAATAAGTTTTTATTGCGTCTGTTTAGACAATCGTTCTTAAGGTGTCAACTCCAGTCGTGGGTCGGAGCTGATATAAACACAATTATTTTTTTATTTCAGATAAAAGATTAAGTAAAAATAAGATTTATTTTTTTTCACTGTTTGTCTGTCTCACTTCTCCGTTGATCTTCTTCTAGTTTCTTTTATAATAATATGTAATCAAATTGCGAAACAATTGATTATCAGCCGTTTTATCGACTTATACTACGCATTTTGATTGATAAACATTCATGGAGACTTATGAATCAATTGGACTTGAATATCATATTAATTTTATTTACCTGATAAACTTTTATTAGGAATTCAGTAACCTTTGAAAATATCTTTAAACATGTATAGCCATGTTAACATGGCTATACTATGACTACTGGGAAACCGTCCCGTAGTCGCGGGTTCGAATCCCTGCCCGTATCGGTTTATTTTTCATTCTTTATTTATATAAATTCAGTAACCTGTCAAATCTAAAGGTTATTTAGTTATCTGGTAATTTAAAAATCAGTCTAATTATTATTTACTATATTTGGTTTCAAATTATCAATTTATTTCATTGTTAATGAAAAAATTGGCTAAAGGCAATTATGATTAGTACATCGTCTTTAATAAAACAAACGTTACTATTAAGAAGCAATAATTTTAAAGTAGTTTGTGACAATGTGGAAATAATAAATGTAAAAATATATGATAATTATTTGAGACAAACGGACTTTATGTATATTTATGGCCTGTCTGTTATGGTTTCTTAAGCTTGATGGCTATTTATTGTACAAAGCAAATAAAAGACTCATCAAGATAAAATATTTAATAACAAAATATATGTTGGTTTTATGACTCAGTGATTTTCTTAAATGGATCTTAATCATTACCTATCTCCTTCAAAGATAGGTACTACAACGCATGATAAGTTCTCTGCTTTTTTTATTGTGTTTTTGTTGAGTTCCGATTTGTTTTTGTTGAGTTCTGATTTAAAAGGATATGTTACTTGCGTTTTAGGCTTTTTTACGTCGATGAAAATTCGTTTTTACGAGGATTATTCACTGCAAGATATATGTTCATATTTAGACATTCTTGTTTTGGAGTAGGTACTAAAAAAGTACAAGTCATAAGTATTTAATTTTCTGTTGAATTATGAAGAGAATCGTTTTTGTTAAATATTGTCTTTAATTCACGGATGTTGAACCATTGTATGGTCTCTATTCATTAAATACTTGTATGTGTATGTGTTTATTTGAATTAACCTTGAAATTATTCTAGAAACTATATTATTTTATTACTAGTAAAAATATTTGTTGAAGTTTTATTTCCTTGACTTCTTGGTCATTTATACAAACGTGTATCTGTGTGACGATTCTAAGACCCCAATATGCAATGGACCATACAGGGTCATACGTCATGGTGGGCCTCCAGGGTCAACGAACAGTGCTCCTAGTTGAGTTTTGACGTTACGAAAACTATGAAAGTTTACCAAATCGTATAATCAACGTAGAATTGAATCTATTGAGTTATTAGAAAAAAATTGTTATAGATTATATTATTTAGGTCTTCAGATAATTTATAAAATGATCCTAAATAATTAAAATAAATATTTTATTTTAAATTATTTAAGTTTTAAGATATGGTTTTACTACTAGAGGTACTGTTGTCTTAAAGTCTGTAACAATTCACTATTACCTCGAGATGGACTTAAAATGGGAGTTATTTAAACATTTGATATTGAAATTTTATATTTGAAGAGATATTTTAACTTGGATCCTACTGATAGATACTGCTTATTATTAATGGAAATGATAGTACATCATTTAAATATACTTCTCTAACTTTTCTCAGATGCGTGGTACCAGAATGCGAAGCTGCTAACAGCACGGAGTACAACCCGCCGTGGTTGGAAAGCGCACTGGTGGAAAGCGGAAGAGAGCGACACTGCAGCATCAAAGTACCACTTGACCAGGGAGTTTGTCAACCTGGTCGCTTCTCAGACGAGCTTCGACAGTGTGACCAGTGGTTATACGAATCTTGGAATACTATAGTTTCAGAGGTTTGATTTTATAATGTTATGGTTTTTGGTTCTAGACTCAAATTAAATATTGAAGGACTTTCCTGTCTGAAGCGAAGACAATTTTATAGGGAAGAATTTTCAATTTTAATTATTTGTATTTTAAATCCTGAAAGAGAATGACTTAATATTTTAAACCATTTAAATAATGAAAAATAATATGGATATTAAAAATGATAACACATGTTCATATTCGTATTAATAGAATCAGACAATATTATTTTATGTAAGATAAATAAAAAAGTGTAATATTGTATTACTTATTATACAATGAATATTCAAACGACAAATATATATTTATCCAGCTGCATTCACACAAATTAACAGAATTTTTACCTTGACTTGCTTCAAACTTATTCGGGGTTTATGTTCATGTACTCGAAGTATAGCGAACATGGGTAAATATAAACTTATATAGTGGTAAATAATAATTGTTATAACGACTTATTAAAAGTTATCAATTATAGTGACAAAAAAGAACATTTACGTTTACGTTCGTTTTATTTAGACTTTTATGTCGTGCAAAATTTAAATTCAAATTTATTCAGATGTATGTGTAAGAGTCAAAAAAATATGAGTGTTTATTTACGTTAGTTACCTTGGCTTACTAAGAAATGTCAAAAGAATGTGGCTAATATATTGGTCACGTGGTTAATTCAAGAACACTGGCAAATAGGAGAGATACTCTAAGAACACTTGTGCTACTCTTAGTATCACGAATCACTTATATATATAATATGCAGTCTTGAAGACTATTTAACATTAAAATATAAGATTTTATTCTGTCTTTTATTTTCAATTAACAATAATTTGTTAAAAAATAGACAATGATTTAACATCATTGATATCTTAGTTGAATAACTAAACTGAGGCATTTTCGAGAATTGTTTGATAATCGATATAAAGTTTAGAAAACATAGCCATACTGTCACGTTGGAAATAAAGCTTCTTTCTCTTTTAAATAAGCAGGCAAATGTTTAGTGTATAACTTATATCCACAACAGAGGTAACAAAAATCAATATGGAAAAAATAAGTATATTCTTATATATAGTATAATATAATATCGATCCACCTGGTCGTAAGACGTTACCATCGTCCGTGAATATCTGTAACATAAAAAAGATGGGAGGAGATATAGGAGGCGACATAGGAGAATTTAAAAAGTAAACAATTGTAGAACAAAGAGAGAAGTTTAGGGTTGTTCAACTCGTTGAATAATTGTCTGAAACCTAATTATAAATATTGAATATATACTCTACACTAAGACCATTTTCTGGGTGCTGATAATAGTACCCAATTTGAATGCGAGTTGTTGTTAATTAGCTGCAATTAAGCTCTACACAAGTTTAAGACAAGCCTTATTAAAATTACCTAATGAGTTACAAGGACCTATGTAAATTTTCATCATACTTACGTTATATAGTCTTATTAATTTTAATAAAATTATTTAAAACCTTAATGTCTTATTTATTATTCTTAACTTTCAGTTTAACTTGGCATGCCAGGAGTGGAAGCGAACCTTGGTTGGCACGATTCATAACATTGGCATGCTGGTATCGCTGCCTATTTTTGGTTATATCTCAGATCGGTCAGTTATTGATGATAATTGAAAAATAATAATATTATAGTATATATTTTCTAATAATTGTAACTCTATATTAGGTTAAAGAGCAACGATTCCTTGTATATCTATTGTTACGAGTACTAAAAGATATTTTAATAAACAAAGTAGTAAATCATTAATTGTAATTAACACTCGACTATTTATATTTTTCTTCGATAACTACATTAATAAATAATTGTACTTATCGAAGAGTTAACAACAACAACCTATTCTAATATAGCAATATAAATATAGATATTATAAATTATTTATTCATAAAAACATTAAGTCTGTATATACCACCATCAATATTTAAACATTCAATAAATGCAATAAATACTTGCTTAATATTTTAAGCTTATTAATTAAAATTTACAATTAGGTCTATAGTATATTTGCCATACTTGGTTCTTAATTTAATATTTTAAGATAGAATTTAATAAAAATTATAAATGTCTTAACATTATGTCAAATGGCAATGCAATAGTAATAGCAAGTATATTTTTAATATCTGTATGGAGTTTCACGGTATTTGATTTTTTTTAATCGTTTCAGATGGGGAAGGAAGCGTTCTTTGATACTAAGCTGTTCACTTTTGGGAGCTATAGGCACCTTAAAGGCTTTTTCTATTTCATACGAAATGTATGTCATAGTTGAATTTCTTGAGACTGTAGCCGGTGCAAGCGCATTCCCAGCGGCTTATGTACTTAGTAAGTAATTAGAAAGATATTTTATTAAGAATATTTTAATATTTGTTATTAAATTATGATTTTTTATAAGAGAGGTTTTCTTTTAGCTATAGAATTGCTCGGACAAGACAAACGTGTTCTGACGACAGCATTTCTAGGAATTATGCTGGTAATAGGCGGCCTGAGTTTTGCGTTGCTTGCAAAAACTTTTCCATACTGGCGGACTTTTATCTTAGTTGTCTACCCACCTTCTTTACTTTTCCTCTCATACATATACTTCTTACCTGAAAGTATAAGGTGGCTTATTTCCAAAGGAAGAAAAGAAGAGGCTTTTGAAGTTGTAACAAAAGCTGCAAAAATGAACAAAGTGACGCTATCTGACGAGATAATACGGCAATTGACTAGCGTAGATGAAAAAGTAAAAAAAGAAGAGAAAAAAGAGACAGGAGATGAGAAAGGTTTATGGGTCCAAGTTTTAAAGTCTCCAATTATCATGACACGTTTGGCGATTTGTTCATGGTGGTGGATAACCTGTACCTTCGTCTTCTATGGATTGGCAATTAATTCTGTTTCTTTAGCTGGAGATAAATACACTAATTACATGTTGGTAGTTAGTGTGGAAATAATTGCAGTGGTCACGAATGCCCTAGTGTTGGATAGAATTGGAAGAAAAAGGACTTTGTTGATTGCATATCTTGTATGTGGAATATCATGTGTAGCTATTACATTTGTGCCTAAAGGTGAGTACAGCACGTACCTAATTGTTCAATTATAATTAATAAAATAAATTATAAAATAATAAAATAAATAAAATATTGAAAATTTATCCGCTAACCAAATATAAATGTAAATCCAAGTGTACATCATGGCTATTAACTCTATGTTATGAAGAGATTGAGACCTTGATTTTGAATTTCCCTAAAGAACCTGGACACACACACACACAACACACACACACACACACATACAGAAACAAAATCTAGACTTCTATTTTGTGTTCCATTTATGCTTTTACTCTTTTTTGTTTGTTATTTTGAAGCAATATTGCACATCCTGAAGTGGACGTTGGCGCTGCGCCGCAGTTTATAACTTTTGCAGTTGTCAACATGTTTCTTGTTAATGTAATACTTGCATTTGTTTCAAATAATAAACTATTAAACTATTAAATTATTATATACCTAGAATACTAATGTCTTTCAAGGCATAAATTGTCGAAGTAAATAATTTGTCGAAGTTATGACGAGTCTAATTTAAATTTCAGACCTCTCTTGGCTGACCACTCTGCTGTACCTTGTGGGAAAAATAGCAATAACACAGGCGTTCAGCGGCATATATATGTATACGTCGGAGCTGTTCCCAACACACGCCCGACAGTCGCTACTGGGCTTCTGTTCTATGATAGGAAGAATAGGTTCTATTGTTGCGCCGCAAATGCCTTTACTGGTAATTATTGTTTTATATCTAGTTTACTTTTTATACGTATGGTTTAAAATTAAGTTTTATTCAATAAATATTTGTTATTATTATTTATTACTTATAAATTATATATCCTAGTGAATTCAATGTATAGTATATTTTTGTTGGTTGTAATCGTTTGAGGTAACCAAAAATTAGGCGTAATAATAATAGGTCGTTTTATCAAAGAGAATTTATCGAGCTTTAATAAAATCGTTAAAACATAATGGAATATTGAATTAGTGACAGATAAATTACACAATACTCATTGTCAGATAATAACTTGTAGCATAATTTGATTACAGGCTATATACGTAGACTGGCTGCCTTCAGTACTATTCGGTTCTACAGCACTAATAGCTGGTGGTTTGATGATGACCACGCCTGAGACACTTAATACAAAGCTTCCGGATACCATCAAAGAAGCTGAATATATATCTGTTAAAAAAACAGTGCCAAATAATATAGACTTGCAAGTCACTTCTAAATTTTAGAGCATGACGAGAATGTGTACACAAAATAATTGTTATAATGTGATATTATATACCATGTATGAGCTTATTTATTTAATTCCTTTTAATTGTATTTATTGACTAAGTGACAAATAATATTTAACTATATATGTGTGTTAAGATAGGCATTTGATGCAAATATATTTCCTTAAAAGTATTTTTTTCATTTCTTATATCCATTTGCATCTACACCATTATATATGTGGCGGTATTCAATATATCATCAAATTGTATAACGCTTTCATTTATTCAAAATAAACAATAATTGAAATAAAATTATTTTTAGGATTTAACTCGCATACAATTCATTAAATTTTTGATTTACTCAACGTTTCGAATGCTTTGCAGCAATCGTGTCCACGGTAAGACGAGATGGTGTCTATCAGATATTTTGTCAATTATAAGTAAATTTGTAAATTATATGTAAATTTTGTGAATTTAATTAATTATAAGCGAGGTACATGCGTAAAAATAGTTTTATTTTAATGTGTAGTACTCGTGAAAGCCTTAGAAAATACTATAAAAAAAATTGTTGGTACTACATGATACCTATATAGAAAATGGTTTCGATGTAGCGTCGATTTTTGAGGTAGGCTAATACTATTAAGAAGACATTGATATGAAAACTAAACACGTTTATTCCCAAAAGCAATGTTTATAGCTGATCTTATTTCAGAATGGCTGAAGATTAACGAGCATTCGTTTGAGGAATATTTCGCTTTCATTAATGTTGGAATAGGGTTATTACAAAACATAGGCCAAAATCTCATAAATAAGAGTCGATCGTAAACCTGGTCTGGAGTCCCGATTTAACCCAGTATCTAGAAGCGACCGCGCGCGTTGCACGCTCACCAACTGAGATTATTATACGTTAAATGTATAAGACAATATATATAGTATAAATAATATAATATAATACCTTACTTTTACTATTATTAGTAGTTTTTCTAAAGGCCAAAAAACTCTTTAGTTAACAATATGTTCAAAAGTAAGAAGAGAAAAATATGAAAAGGAAATATTAGAGTTAGTGTTCACCGGAAAGAAAAGAAAAACAGGACAACACTATTTAGTATTTTTCCACTGATTTTTTTGTGATTGATTTTTATCAATATAATTTTGTTGTTGGATTGTTAATATACTAAAATATGAAGAAAAGGTTAGTGTGATTTAATAATTATATGTTATAAGTTATAAATGATAAAGTTATAGTTGTTCGTGAAAAAAAATATATATCATGTCTCGGAGGGAGACAAGAGTAGAACGTGTCGGCTATCCCCCACCGCCGCCTAGCAAATGCGCAAAGGTAATAATATTTTATTATAACTAAAACTACTTCAAACAATCAAACTTCAAAATTAAAAAAAAAAACAAATACTAAAATACTAAACCTCTTTCTTTATTTTGCCTTTTGGTTAGTTACATTAAATTCTGAAATAATTATCTTCACACGATAGATGAGATATTAACGAAATCTTGAAAAAATCTTCATTTGTAATGATCACAATAAGAATAAAACTGACACGTCAAGACCGAAATTTTCAAACAAAATGACACTAATAAGATAACACCTATAAATCAAAGCTTAAAATTAAAATTGTTGAATGATTTACGACACATAATATAAATATAACTTCAGGAATGTTAAAACTTTATAGTTGTAATACAGTTAATATTCCACAAAAATGAGGGTAGGTGAATGTTAGGCAATGTCAAGGATAATCTTAACCAGATTAAGTTTTTAGGTGTTGTATTACACATGGAAGCTGTGCTCCGTTGTGTTCTCACATTTTGTAATGATAAGCCTCGTAGTGGCGTACTGTATTCTGGGAGCTGTAACCTTCGAAAGACTGGAGGCGCAGAATGAGAGAGAGGTGAACTTAAGAACTATTATTACTGCCTGATAAATTATTGATCCTGAAAACATTACTCTACATTACTTTGAGTAATTTAATAATAATACTATTGGAATGGTACATTAACTTTAAATTAATTATAATTTTTCATGTAAGGAATAATAATAAAAGATATTATAGGTCAAAAAGAACATCTCTCAAATCCGCGGGAACACCACGCAGAGTATCTGGTTTATGACGAACAGAGTTTCTTATCTTAATCAAACGAACTGGACTGCTGAAGTCGTGGATATGCTTAAAGTAAGTTTTAAAATTAATTCAATGTATATCACAGGGTATATTGATATAACTTTTGTTTTAAATAATGATATAATAATGTTTTTTTTTTATGAAACCTATATTGTACAAGAATGGTGTTGGGAAAATAAAGAGGAGGGTAGAAAATTTTCTTCGCCTTTTATATGACAAGTTATGCATTTTTTTTTCAAAGTTTATTTACATTTAGTATGCAACATTTTGTTTGATAACATTTTTCTATCTTTTAGGCCCTGAAATAATCCCTTTGTGTAGAATTTTTGGGACTTCTGATTAAAAAAACGAGACAAGTAGTTATGGTAGTCCTTTCTTGTTGTTAGAGCCTAAAAATTCTTTAAAGACCGAAACAGGTAGAAATCTAAAGGTACGAGGTCAGGGCCTTATGGCGGATGTATTAATACCTCTCTTAAAACTCTCTAAAAATTTTGCTGCGTGGCTAAATATGTGTGAGGTCTAGCGTTATCGTGATAAAAGACAAATCCTTTCAATCTTTTCAATTCGGGGGCGCATTCTTTCAAGTTCGTGCTTCAATCTTATCAGCTATTGGCAATAAAGATCCGAATCGATGGTTCTGCTCGTCGGTAAAAACCAATATTGAACAATACTCTTCCAGTTCTACCAAACACACAGCATCACCTTATTGCGAGTTAACGCGGATTTTGCTACAGTCACTGCAGTCTGACCGAAGTTTGACCGCGACTTCTTTCTCACGTTCTTATGTGATCCCATTTTCATCACCAGTTATCATTCTCTTCAGAAACGGGTCGGTTTCGTAACATCTCAGTAAAGGATTGCAAATGAGAACACGGTTATTAGTTTCATTTCAGTGAGCTCGTGTGGCACCTAATTATCGAGCTCTTTTGTGTAACCAATTTTGTTCAAAAGGGTTAAAACTATTTTGTCGTTCTCCTGCTATGTCGTAACTGCTAATTTAGGTCCATTTTTTAAAAAAATGCTTCCATTTTGTTTGTAACAGAGCGTCCAGAGCAACCTGCATCTTTGACATCAAAATTTCCGGATTCAAAACGCTTAAACCAACTTTGTGCTAGTTTTGTTGATAATCTATGAGGTCCATAAACGTTACTTTTTTTTTGCGTCGCTTTTTTTTCTTTTACAAATAGTAGGTACAACCAAATTTTTTATTACAAGTTCATACATGCTATATGCGAAAAGACTTTTTCCCCGACCTTTTATTTTGTAAAATAAGAGTCCTTAAAAAGAAATATAAAATATGTTCCAAAATAAATATTTCTTTGGATTTTTGTTCAATGAATTAAAAATAACTCCTCCTCTTAATATTTCATGGAAAATCTGGACAGGATTTCGAAAACGCAATTCTCTTGGAGATGAAAGTCCGCGGTTGGGACGGCAACGAAAGCACCGACCAGATTCAATGGACCTTCACCGGCGCTCTCTTCTACTCTATCATCGTCATTACAACTATCGGTAAGGATTCATTATAATCTTACTAAATTGGACAATGTATATTTGTATATTGCGGTCGGTCGGTAAAACGGCTCAATTATAACACCTCGCGGATATTAAAACGATGTCTTGGAAAATATTTTATTATAATGTTATAGACAAAGTATTTTTAATTATTTCAAACAATTATATAATTTTATTAATTAACATTACTCATATGTAAGGTCAATCTCTAGTTACACGGAAGGATAACTAGGTCTAGCAAAGGATAGGTCCATGCAGGACCGGAAGAAAATAAAAGGATACTTTTAATTGACATAAGCAAAAGAAATAAGTTTAATTTATGTGGCATAGAACACGTATGTTGACGAGCAGTGCTTATTTTATTAAATTAAATTCAATTCAATTTACGCTTTAGGCTGAAATAATAATGAAGAAACCCCCTCAGTCAGAATAACCAAGTAGAGCAATTTTTGTCAAATGACAATTATTTATAGGATTGGGTTACATTTACCAGTGTATGAATTACACATTCATAATATTTCTCTTAAAACAAATTGGTTTCATTTTTTTTAATTAATAGAAGAAAATAATACTTTTTGAAAGAGTATAATATATCTCTTACATAATATATATAATGTAAAGAGTTTATTCACTATTATATAGTAAAGTTTTTGAGATATATGTTGTTCAAGAAGCACAATAAATAGTGGAATAAAAATGCTGGCTGTCAATGTAAAATTGTTGAAAATGTTCTTGAAAAATTTTTACAACAAAGAATAATGAGAAATCTGTCACTATTTCTATCTTTTATACAAAAGTAGTTCTTATCGGTCATTTGTTTTTATGTATTGTTGATGTAGTTTTTATTGCGGATGCACATTTTACATTATTTGTTATGACATAGTAAAGCGTCATTATAATTACTATTCTTACTATAACGGATCGCAAACACTGTATTCTATTACCTTGCTTTTAACATTATTTTTGCCGGTTAGGTTTACTAGTATTACAGGCCACGTTCAAATTTTATTTTATTTATGTACCAGATTTAGTGGGAGAATAAAATAAAGGGGAAACCAAAAAATACATTCGATGACTTTTATCTCTACAAGCGATCTCTTTTTACTAGATACCCATGAGAGCCACAAAAATGATTACAGGTGATAAGCTAGCAATACGAACTGACAATTTTTATCTTGTAGTGTTTATGCTATTATTTTAAATTCAGTATTGTAATCATTTAATTTTATAAAATTTTTGTTTCTTGGTTTTTGTTTCGTTTATTTTGTGGTACCAGGTATTTTTACACATATTACACATATTTACGGAGAAATGTAATAATTATAAATTTGAGTTCTTATACTCGTTAATGATAAAATGCTTTTGGGGTTTTTATAAGTATATTGTAATAACTAAAATAAATATGAGATATTAAAGAAATCTATACAACCAAAAGTTTAAAGTGTTTAGACAAGAAAAACCCATTGTATATATAAAAAATAAGCCCATACAAATATTAAAAATATGTACTTATTGAAATGAATTTTCTTAGTGAATTCAGAAAATGTTTAGTTTGAGTCATTGTGAAATTATATCAAAGGAAGTCGGCTTGCGCGGGCGCACAAGCTGGCAGCCAGCCAGATCGCCTCTATACATCATTTTTTTATATTCGAACTTCAAATAGTGGCCGTATTTTGTAATTGAGGACATACAAGATATATTTTTTAAACAAATTTCAATACATATCGCATACGTATGTTTTAACCCACACTTTATTTCACAGCTTTGTTTGAATAATAAAAGAAGTTTTATAAATAAGTTTTAATGGTGAGCACAATTACATTTGGTTTTATTTTGCTTGATAACAGAATTAATCGCTAACTTAGTTTCATTATTCTTCCGCCGAGAGCAGCCTGTAAATCACGATAATGTTTTAAATATTATAAATATTTATTGATAAATATTTTATAATGTACAATAATATATGTAACACTTTTATTATATTTAAATTTATATACAAATATATACACATGTTGTAAAGCTACGTCATGTAACTCTGTTTATTATACATTTACTAAAACATTCCTTACACTAACACTACCATCACTCGGCAAGACGTAAACATGAGTGTTGCGAACATTTATTAGTTTAAAACATAATACAGTAGTTTATTAGTTTTCACAGCACAACACTTATTTACCAAAGTTCCTCGGCCCTATAATTCCGGTAGGGCCACCTGGACCCACAAGTATTTGTCTTCCTGGACCAATAATACCAGTCGGACCTCCCGGTCCCACTAAAAGCCCTGGACGTTGTGAAGGGCGATTATACCTACTAGGTCCGATAATACCGGTAGGGCCTCCAGGACCTACTAAGATACCTGATCGTCGTGGTCCTATTATTCCTGTTGGACCACCGGGGCCAACTAAGACCGGTCGATTAAAAGCAGGGCCGATAATTCCGGTCGGACCTCCCGGTCCTATCAGTACTCCCCTTTGAGCAGTCTCACTTGGTCCTATTTCTCCAGTAGGACCACTTGGACCAATAAGAACATTGGGAACACGATTATTATTCGAAGGTCCAATAATGCCGGTCGGACCATCAGGTCCATGAAGCACAGGTTTTTCGGGACCGATATTTCCGGTTGGACCGCCCGGGCCAACCAGTATGGGTCTTCTTGCTGGTCCAATAGTTCCGGTAGGGCCATTTGGTCCTGAAAGTACCTGAGGTGGTCTTCGCATATTAAAATGTACATTTAAATTATTATTTTGTCCAAGGCCCGGACTAAATACCCCATTACTGTCTGTAAAAGGCCGCGGTGGGAAAGGCCCTGCTAAGTTTTCCTGGTTTGGAAACAGCATAGGGCGATCACCGTCAACTTCGTTAAAGTATTCTAAAATAGATATTTATGTAAATTTAATAAAAAATTTAATCATTTAATCATTTTTTATTTTTAGTGTAACGCACAATAAAAACAACCATATATCTATAATATTAATACCTGATTGATATGGTCCAGGTCGATTGAAACAACATAGATATTGGTTAGGTCCGCAAGCATTCTGAAAAATTAACCATAATAATAGATCTATTCTTTTGCTATAAAAAAGAAAAAAAAACAAAGCTCTACTTACCGCATTATCGGGCTGTACTTGACAGTTCGGCGTTGATACACATTTGCAATATTGTAAAGAATCTAATGTACCATCTGATTCGTATCTTTGATTCCTTAAACGATAAAGAAATTATATTCATAGCTTGTTTATTCAACAACTCTTTAAATATTTTGAAGAGATTTTATCACAATTTTATATTCGAGCGATAAAAAATATAAAGATGCACTCATATCTAACGCTTTAGTGTATGGTTGAACCTTACCTAATTCCCCCTTCAACTCGTACGGGATATCGTCCAGAGTCTTGTGGTCGGTTGTAGAAGCCCTCAGTGTCTGTCGGCTTTTCAAAAGGAACTTCATCGGCTTGTATATTTCCTTGGTTGCCTCTGAATGTTCAAAGCAGATTTGTAAAGATATTTTAATAATAAAAGAAAATCGGCACCAAATCATACATTGGAGACTAAGCCAAATAAGAAAAGTATTAATGAATTAGGATAGTTTATGCTTAATGAAATGTTATACAATTAGACCGGTAGCAACAAATATACAAGGTCGTGTTCCATTTCATAATCTGACACCATTCTCGTAAGTAAAAGTAATGTTTGCATAACATTACAAGAAGTACCGATTGTTGAACTGTTGCAGTTCAAAGTCGATTGCCAATCAAGTGTAATACCTACTTTTTATTACTTCCGTGGTTTTGTTAAAGAGATCTCCTATTACATATGAGAATATTTCAATGTTTAGTTGAACTTAAATTCCTGAGTCTAATAACACTTTATATTTATGTTAGCATGATTTCAGATATTCCGTGAATAGAAACTACCTATATGTTATGCTATAAAATATTAATAATATTAATATAATCCACAAAACCACATTTAAATAGGAAATAAATATTCATTGCACAGTAAACCTACTTTTCGCAATTTTGTGCCGCATCGCTCTATTAGGATTTGGAATTCCCCAATCGTAGAATAATAATAATAATAATAATAATATCAGGACAAATTACACACATTGATCTAACCCCTAAGTAAGCAAATTATTTGCTTGTGTTAAGGGTGTTAGACAACGATAGAAATACACAGAAATACATATATAAATACTGAGAATATATTTAATAAACGACCAAACCCAGAAACACAGACATCTATGCTCATCACATAAATGCCTGTCTCCCGCCGGGAATCGAACCCGAGCCCCATTGCGCCGTGACACGTTAGGCGTCTGCGCTAACCACTCGACCAACGGGGCGGTCAAAGGACGGTAGAAGGATTAATACTGTATTATTATGTATAATATATATGTGTAACATAATTTTATATTACAAAACCTAACCATATTATAATTCAATTACAAGTATATTTTCATTAAATAATTGAAATCGTTGATGCACGTTAATAGGTTAATAAATTATCTTTTATGCATTTTTTTTGCTTTTTTAATAATTATCAATTATTTATTACGATTTTTTTGGAATTCCGTTATAAATTTTTGTAAAAATATGCATAAGAGTAGTCTCTATAACGCCTTGTATATAATATATATAATCATTTACGAGCCATTTTATAAAAGTTTCTCTTGTTTTTGATAATAAATTCAAAAGTTATCTGTGTTAAAATAATTAAAAATTTTACTTTTTTTTTATTTTCGTAAATATCAATAAAGCACCAGTAAACAAGACACAGATGCATGTCGTAGGCCGGTTTTAGCACGTCACTGTGTTGAAAGATTCTTTTTTCAAAAGCTATATAGTAAAATAAATTTAAATTATCCTCGCAATTACCAATTCGTTTTACAAATAGTTCTGATATGGAAAAATTGGAGATACATCTTTAAAAAACACCTTAATTTTAACAGTCAGTGATCACGCAATCTAATTGACTGTGTGATGATACGTAATACGCATTGTTATTAAACAATAAGTAAGATATTGCAATCTCGGCCAAGGCGCCGAAACCCGCTGGTGTGGAACTCTATATATTCTACTTCGTTCCATTGTTAAAATGGATGTTTTCTTAATACTTCGGCTAGTTCTTCACAAAAGTATTGCCATTACAAATATATTTTAGTTTAGGTTATGTGTTACTCTCTTTTAATATTATACTTTTGAGTCTTAAAATCATACCCATGCCATTATTTAAGTAAAATTTGGAATAAAATCACAGATACCTTTTATTGATCTCCGATTTAGAATCTACAAAACCCACTTTAGAATCGATGCGCACACTCTCCTCAGTTTCCATGTCGGGCCAGCGCCAACTTTCAGCGCTGACGCACCCAACAAACAATATTAATGATCCTGTAAAATAAATATCTTCAATAACAATAAATAACAGTTCATTTAAGGCCAAATTTTATTGACTGTTAATAAATATTTTTAAATTTATATATAATTTATCATCACTACCTTTATCGAACCTGAAACCTCAGGAATACTATCCGTCATTCTGTAAATTGGACTATCGCGTATATGCGTATAACTTTATTAACTTGAGGCATGTCATTTTCAAATAACTAAAGTTGGCATGTCTCAAAACGTTTATAGGTAATTGGTGGTATATTAGTCATACCATCACTAAAACACTTGCATACCCATGTGCAGCAAACACCCTAGTAATTATGTAAGATTGAGTGACATCATGGCATTGTGTTCTATAATAACATCCACCAACAATTGACTATAACACGCGATATAGTTCGTGTTCTTATTTATGAATCATTACATTTTATATTATAATTTAAGATTAGTATCAGCTTCTTTGTTTACAACAATTATTAGCTTCATCAATATGCTAACCAATTTGTTTTGTTTAAGAAATAATATTTATTCATTAATAAATATAAATGTTTACAACGCAATGAGAAAATTATTTTATCCAATTGTCTCAAAATAACTAGCTTTTCACACTGATTTTATATTATTAACTTAAGTTAGTCCCGATAATTTAAAGTTATTTTCATTTGGGATTAGTTAATTAGTTATAGATAGTTAAATAAAATAATTCAATTCAAGGCGATGATACGCTTCATTGAAATGTTATGTCGATTAATAAGCAGAACACGGCTATATCAAAATAATAGAATCCTGTTGATTTGTACAGAAATTGACCTCTCGAATATCCTATGTTTTAACATTATTAAGTACCTATGCTGTTGCTTATGCTTCTCAGTTTTATAAGTATTTACTCGGATGATTCAGCTTACTTTATAGGCAATGAAATATATAATGTAATAGTGTGGGCGGATGACCTCTTCTAAATAGAGATATATTTAAGGACATAGGACAAAGGACATCTAAACAAGTTTAAAGTTTTGATCTTGACCATTATATAAATATAATTTGAAAAATATATACTCGTATATAAACGCATACATTTTCAGTAAATAAAATATTAAAAAGATAAATACGGTTCAGATTAATTGCAAATTCTATTCTAATCTAATTTCTATTAAACAATTTAATGCCAGTTGTATATTATTATTATACTTTATATATTAAACATATGGATTTGGGTACTGTTATAAGTCGGTAAAGCATTTTATTGATTTTACTCTTATATTATCGTTATAAAAACTTTATTTGAATGTAGTTATATCACGCTATTAACATATATGTATATATTTTTTTTATAAATCCGTTCAACAAATTTTAATAATAATTTGAAATAAGGTATATTATTATTTGCAGAGTCGATGACAAAGGCGCGTTATCTTTAGAAAATTCTTAAAATAATTAAGCATAGGGTCATTGATCTTGATCTAGATTTCCAAGAATAGATAATGCTGATTGAGTGTGATTTTTTCGAATTTCGGAAAACATTTTAAGACCGATTATAGTATACTATATAGAAGTAGTATAATATAGTATACTAAATATAATATATATCTAGCAGTATAGAATACAAATCACGAACATGTTTTAGAATATAATAAAATTATAGAGACCATCGGTGATAATCCTTTTTTTTGTAAATGCCGTATTTGGCATGATTCGAGGTTGGCAATTATTTATAACTTTTGGGGCTCTGAGTGTGTCAAGGCCACATCACTGATTATAAAGTTGATCCAACAAAATATTAAGGATGTTTTTTACAATAAAAGCGGCCTTATATTCCAGTATTTAAGTTCTTAATATAATTTAAGCATATGTAGTAAAACAAAACTATTAAATTAATCTCTTAATAAAAAAAAAGAATAAATATATAAAAAAAAAAAAAATTGTACTTATATTTAATAGGAAATATATTAGAAATATTTAATTCATAAAAATAAAACATAATTTTGCTTGAAAACGTACTTACCGACAAACATTTGTAACGTAATTAATTTACGAGTTCATAACCAAATAAACAATATTATAATTAGTCAGATAATGCGAGCGCACGCGGTGCTTGCAAATGTTGAACTGTTTAGCGGCGCGGGCGCACCTTAAAAGCCTATTATTGCACTGTTCAATGTCGATAGTTACAGTAATGCCAAGCTTTTTACAGGACTGTGGAACAAAGATTTTAAGTCTGTCACAAATGGGATGACTCATTATGAACTTATCATACTTGGCAATTAACTCAATTTAAACATACAGAGAGTTATTTATGTATAAACTGAGTAGAGTAGCGTTTAAATATATTTTTTTGTTCCCATTTACTAAAATCGTCGAGACAGTTGATAAAGAATAATCTGAAGTATTAAGTTTTGAAGCTCTTTATTAAGTAAATTAGATGATAACCTTAGATTCAAAATAAAGTTAAAGACACAATTCTTTATTGAATGTAAGTTCTTTAATAATGTTACAGTAACAAATTGAGTTATATGTAATATATACATTTTATTAGTAAATATTAAACATATATGTAATTATTAATAAGAAATGATTAAAGTATAAATATATTTTACTCAATAATGAACCAAAAACAAGGTCTGTTGATGAGGCAATCCAAGATAGCTTGTATTTAACTCAAGTTGATTGCTGGGGAAGCCCTAAGGTCTTAGCGACCTACATTTTCGTAGCAAATAAATGTTATGGCCGAAATAGAAACACAAATCTCCATAAGTCGTATTAAGATTATAAAAAATCATGTCAATTAAAAGAGTTATAATTTAAGAGAATATATGCATTTTTTTATTTTTAAAAGCATTCCTCTTTTATTTTTCTAGATAGTGCTTTTTAATAAAAATATGAGAAAATAATTCTATTATTACACTTTAGTATATGCCTCTGGAATAATAAAAATCATTCTAAACTCCTTACATTTATTTAAATTAAGTTTAATTTTGAATCAAATCTACTTTCTTTAAATTTGTAAGTTTTCTCGATACGTACTCTCACCACGATTAGTAACTCTAAGTATTTTGTCAAGCCTGACCTAAATCATAGGTTTGGCTTCAAAGATCGATTATTCCCCATCAAACCACACAGGCACTTGCTATTTCATATATTCCTTTTGTATCCCAGAATTCCCGTCATACAACACAGCAAGTCGTATTATCTTTTTATATTATTTTCCATTCTGTATAAGGGGTCATCGGGAGTCGTATATTATTTCCGCGGCTTCCGGAATTTTATTAACGTTGCGGTGATCTCTGGGGTTGACAAATCGTAATATTTTGCCATCACTTTGAATGTCACAGTCAAGGTACTGAAAGTTGGAGTAAAGTTTGAAAAACAGTCCATAACTATTTTTTCTTTCTTCTCCGGTCCCAGTTTATTCCTTTTCCACTTTTATCAACCTTTCGAAGTATCTCTTCATTTTTTTTATATATTTGTTTACTATCAAAATTCTTCCAATATCATCTTTTATACGTCTGATATACTTTTTCTTAAAAGTTATCTTTTCTGTCTCTTCCGTTATTTGGTACAGTGGGTACAACTAGCGTTATATGCAACTTACTTTGTGCACTCGTTCTAGAAGTGACTATCGTTACTTACGCTCTCGTTTTTTATTTATAATATATAGGTTTTTATCTGTATCAGTTTCATTTCTCAATGTTCTATCATTCTTTAAATATATTCTATATTTATTTTAACACATTTTGTAAATTATCACTTCGCTTTTTATGTGATCTAGACTATCACACCCTTTCCCTTCGATTGTTTGGTCGCTAATCCCATTGTAAAAATTATTATTTTATTCCGATGTTTCTTTACTGATTTTTATAAACCAAGAATTCATTCGTGCTAATCTAGAATGTTGTCATTATTATAATGTTAGAATAAAATGACCTGACCTCGACTGCTGTTGTATTATAAAAATAATTACGCAATTAGACTCCAATTTACAAAATATTATTAATAACTTGAAATCAATGCCATTTTTTCTTTTACAATTAAATTTATTATTATTCTTTACTTCTCTAGTTTTTAGTTATGTTTAATACCTTAATGTTTTTTTTATTACTTCCTAATTGTATTAAATATTACTTTTTGATGTTCTTCTAAAATCCATTGAAAAATTAGGTTTTTTTAAATAGACAGAAAAATTGCTACAAATGATCATATACATTTTAATTTCTCTATTTTAACTCCTTATTGATTTTAAATAAATATATAAAAATGAAATTATTGGTAGATTTATTGATTCCAAACATTTTGAGGCAGGCGTTGCCATATTTTGGAATATAAGGGAATATTGTTACTTGATTTTGAAAATTTTCCGATTTCAGAACAATATTCTATCTATTATAAATAAAACTTATAAAGTACCAAGTTACAACTTAAAACCAAAAACACGTTCTTAATAACCTGTATAGTGAATATTTATGTAAAATTTTAGCTTCTATACAGAACCTCTCTTTTTACGTAAATATATACATAAAATGTATTAGAAAATAATATCTATAAAATATGTATTAGAAAATAATATATAGCGCATATGTATTTCACCGGAATTCATAAAAAAAATTAATCATAAAAAATACCCTATAATAAAAAAGTTATTATTAAAAATAAAAGAAGATGCATCGGCCGGGAATCGAACCCGGGCCGCCCGCGTGGCAGGCGAGCATTCTACCACTGAACCACCGATGCTTGCAAATGCATGGCAAATCTGCTGTAGTGTAATTCTTATCAGTATCGACCTAAATAATATGTAACATTTATTTACTTTTCAACTGTCATGCATATATATATTTCTGTAACAATGGTGATGTAATTATTTCACTAAAAAAAGGATATTATTCAAAAATAAAAAAAAATCGTTATTATGTATATATAACTAAAAAATATGTACCTAAATATCAAAGAAACTTGAAAGCTTTTACAGAATTTACAAGTCTTATTCTTTAAAATGGTTCATTTATCCGTCTAGGAATTCAAAGACCAGGAATGCAACTAAATTATTTATCAATTTTTCTAAGAAACTTATTTTATTTTAATATACAATAACCATTTACTATAATATATTTTTTCGTATATCGGTGGTTATTCTAATAAATGTTTTTGATATTTTTTTACGTCAGGCGCAAATAAATCTCCAGAAATAATATTGATAAATACATTTTATAGAGTATAAAGAGTTTGTAACGAACTGAAAATAATTAGCTTTAAAGTTAAATATTATAATTTATAATCTCCATTCCAACAGGATATGGTCACATTGCACCAAAGACCCAGACAGGAAAAGTGGTGACAATTTTTTACGCCATTTTGGGTATCCCGTTGATGCTGCTCTGTCTATCTAATATTGGTGACGTTATGGCCTCATCCTTTAGGTACGTCTAGGGAGTTATAATTAATTACTAAGTTTTGGTTATTGAAGTAAGTTTGTAACTTGGACCTATTTTTATATTATGTTGGGTAGATTACAGTTTGAGTATATAAAATAGACTTAGTACTTAGGGGTTTCAGTTAAATAACTTTAAACTATAAAATATTTTTTTTAGGTTTCTGTACTGGAGAGTGTGTTGTTATGTATGCACTCGACCTCCTAAACAAAGGCATCGTCATCACCCTAGGTTTGTATAAATATATGTATAGTTACTAAGCCAGCAAAAACAGGTTTGGAAAGTAAAAGATAATATTTATAGAACATAATATAATAAAAAAATATTTTCGTAGACATAAAAGCGTTCGAGGAGGAAGCATGCGGAGCTCCACAAGACGTAGGAAACCATTTGAACGTTCTCATTCCGACACTGATTGCAGGTTAGTATTTGCAGGATGATGAAGTAAATTAAGAAAAAAAATATATATTTTAAAACATTACATGGGTTTATATATCGTGATAGTGGGTACAACAGTGCGAAACCACGTCGCATCCGACCCCCTCCAGCAGCCGTCGCTAGTCCTGCTCGCACACGTTCGCAACCTCCCTCGTATTCGAGACATGGTATTCTATTTTTTTGTTATTTGAAACCAAATTAGACAAAGCAATAAATGCCTACCTATAAATCAATCAAAAAAATATCTCATTATCATAAAAGCTGTTTTGTACTAGGTCCAAGAGAATTTGAATTTGAAGACCGTTCTCCAGTCAGATGTGAAAGATATGGAAGAGAGCCATATGAACTTGAAGAAGGTAGATAAAATGTAGTTAAAACTTATGCATATCGATGATGATTGTTTCAGACACATTTATAGTCAAAAATAATTGAAACATATTTTTTTTACAGAAGAATTTCCTAAAATATCACTACCCCTTCAAGATTTGCATGCTGCACTTAAAGATTTGGAAGATTATCAAACTAAAGTTACATCAAAACAGGATATAAGAAGCAAATCTTTACCAAGACCTTCAAAATCAAAGCCAGACTTTGGGCCTAGACGAGATTTTGATGATCAGAGACTTTTTGATTTTGATGAAGAAAAGGAAATTTATGAAATGCATGATCTCCATGATGTCGATTACGAGAACTACCAGGAGAGAAAAGCACAGGAAGAAAGAGAAAGAAGGCGAAGGGAAAGAGATGACTATGTATATAGGGAAAGAGATTATGATCCTGAGGATGAGGATTTTGAGTTTGATATACCTAGAAATAGGAGAGCTGGCTTAGAAAGAAGGTAAATCTTCGGATGATGTAGTTTGCATAGTAAATAAAATATTAATATAAATCTTCAAAGACCTACAAAGTTTAATCTTGGTAACAGTTTTTGCCATTTCTGGATAACCAATTAGGATGTTTTTATGTTATTATATCGTTCAATGTATTTTTGGATTTAATTTAATAAAACTAAAAAATATACAAATACTCTTTGTAGCATTTGATTCTGAATATTTAGCCATAACTTATAATTTAAAATATAGAATGAAATATGTCCCCACAATTTAGACACGACCGAGGTAGATCTGAACATATTGAGCGTGATCTAGAAGAATACCCGGAGAGGCGTCGTGGACGACGCGCGAAAAGTGCTGTGGAATACGATAAACGCTGGGAAGAGGATGATAAAGATATTGAGAGAGGACATGGGCGAAAGTTGCGTCGATTGCATACTGTAGACGATAGTATTCAGCGGGTGCCTTATAGATACGTAAGCGGCATTTGATCTAATATTATATTTTTAGTTAGTGTTTTTGTTCGAGTATAATATTTTTCCTAAGGCTTTCACGAGTACCACACATTGAAATAATACTATTTTTACGGATTTAACTTGCGTATAATTATAATGATTTATATATAATGATTGATTTGAATTAAATTTTAAATTTACATTTTAACGGTAAGACGAGATGGAGATCGTCTCGACAGACACCATCTCGTCTTGCCGTGAACACGATTGATGCAAAGCATACGAAAAGTCGGGTTAGATTTAAAATATATGTCATTATACGCGACTTAAATCCGTGAAAATAGGTTTATTTCAATATAATATTTTTTAAAATGGGACATACAAAATCACAAGTACACAAAATCATAAAATAAATGGTACATTTTGATTTGTTATCTTCTTCCTGCTTGTTTAGACACCCACGCCAGAGAGAGAAGATTGGAGTGATGATCCACCTCCCTTACGTCGTGGTCGTCCTGCAGGTTGTAATATAATTAATTACTATATCTTAGCAAATATTACCTAATATTTTTTTTTTAGCTTGGGGTTCACATCAATCAGAAATATATACTGTTCAACCACCGGGTTCTGCTAAAGAAGAAGTGAGTAGTTAAAATTTAAAAATATCAAACTTTCAATACAAGTAAATTTCGCTTTTCAATGGCATGTCAATAATTATACTTCGTTTATAAAGATATAACTTTTAAAACTTTCAAGTAGAAAATAAGTGTTTACAGATAAAATAAATTTAGAGACAGCCCGAAAACTTCCTTACCGATAGTCAATCATATCTAATAAGTATAAATTCTTATTTTATATCTAATGACTAGGGTCATGTTGAAGATATCTTTAATATCATGCTGTATATATTTGTAATATTATGTGAACGTCTATTTGTTATCTAGATAAAGCCAGTCCCCATTTGGCTCTGCGTGTTTCTAGTGGCATCATACATCGTGGCAGGTACTTTCCTCTTTAAACGATGGGAGAGCTGGGAATATCTTGATGCAGCGTACTTCTGTTTCATAACGCTTACTACTATTGGTTTTGGAGATTTTGTTCCTGCACAGGTAAAAAGCTTTTAAAAGACGAACTGATAAAATTAGGTCTTAATACAAAGAAATAGATTAATTGGCAAGAACTATTTATTTTAATTTATCCTTCTGATAATTTAAAAAATAATACGTTTTATATTATCGTGTTGATAATTTATATTCATATTTCACCTTGTATATTATGCCTGATTATTAAGGCTTATTACATAGATTAGGCTAATAAATTATTATTTCAGGGTCAGAGTGGAGCAGCGGGCGATGCAGTTCATTCTATAGCTCTCTGTTCACTGTATCTTCTATTTGGGATAGCCCTTTTAGCTATGTCCTTCAACCTGGTGCAAGAGGAAGTAAGAGCTAATGTTGCAGCAGTTGCCACGCGGCTCGGTATTATTAAACCTAGAAACAATGACGACTATTAATAATATAATCTGCATGTTTTTTTATTGTTCTGTATAGTTAAATAAGTACTTACTTGGTTTTTAAAGTCGTTGTATTAAAAATAAATTGTATGTTGTTATATATATTTCATGTATTTTGTAAAAGAACCCAAAAAATATATGAAAAAAAAATAAAATAAAATGTTCTTTGATTTTAATTTTCTTATTTTGCATTTATTATTGTACTATTTAATTATTTGTAATCGGGAATTATTTTACTAAACAAGGGCAGAGAATTATAAATATTGAATACCGATAATGATAAAGGGATTAAAGTTATCATGATATTTAAATAATAAAACGTCGCTATATACCTATGTTATCTATAAAGATATGACATAATATTCTTATTAATATTATACTTTAAGCTAAGTATTCAATTAGTGGTCATCGCCAAAATCCATACCTGTAATTGTGTAAATTCAGGCCAAATAAGACTCTTAAAATGACACGTGAAGAAAATGGTGAAGCGGAAAAAGAGAATAAAGGAATCGATTTAGATCATATATTGGAGACGGAGGTTGGACAGCTTGGAAAATATCAAATAATAACTGTATTACTAGCTGCCTTACCGGTTATCTTCTCAGCTTTTGCATCTGGCGAATACATATTTACTACAGCAAGAATTTCGACAAGGTAAATATGAGTATATATATATCCTATACATACTGACACATTTTTTTTAATGTTGTTTATGTAAAAATCGGTCAACAGTAAATTATGTTTCTGTAGAAATGTGATAGATAGATAGAAAGTATAAAAGTATTCATTAATTATGTATATTATATATATCATAAAATTGTAAATGTATTATTTGTATTTTAATTTCAATTATCCCACATCACTAATTTAGTTAGCTTTATTCAGAACATTTTTATTAAAGATCTTTTTAGATGTTGGATTCCAGAATGTGACACAAAGGATCCTGTTTACGCTCCTAAGTGGATACTCAATGCAGTGCCGGGTACAAGTTTGTCAAATTTTGAAAATTGTGAGAAATATGTAAATACTTCAACATTTGCATCTCCAGTTGACGAATGTCCCGCTGAACTCTTTGATAAAACACAAACTGAGCCATGCGAGAAGTATGTGTATGAGAATAAGCTCAGTGTGGTGTATGACGTAAGTGGTATATAAGGATTTTTTTTTACAAAAAAATCTAATTTAACTACATTTTTAAGTATATATGTTCCAAAGAACTCTTTGAGGTATGAAATATTTTTTACAGTTTGACATGGCCTGTGACGAATGGAGACGATCTCAAATTGGCTCTATTCGTACTATCGGAACGTTGCTGGTACTTCCTATTACCGGCTATATATCGGATCGCTGGGGACGTCGGGTCGCCCTTACGCTGAACGCTTTTAATACCGGTTGGCTTGGTTTAGTTCGATCCTTCGTCAACTCCTACGAATGGTTTTTAACATTAGAGGTAATTGAATCGACAATCGGTGCTGGGGCCTATTCATCGTGCTATATTTTAGGTTTGTTTAATACTACTCTTTTTATAATAGTATAATGTACATGTATGAGCATGTATATTTAGAAGAAGTCCTGAAAGTTTATGTAAGGCATTTTACACTCTTATATACACTGATATGAGAAAAAAGATTGCTCTTTACTTAGAAACAATTACAATCTACAGTCATATTGTAAGCTTATTCAAATTTTAAAAAGATATAGAATGAAAAATAAACCGCTACGAGCAGGAATTCGAACCCGCGACCTTTAGAAACCTTCCCGTTTTTCTTAACTACAATTATTTTCATTACTAGCTTACAATTATTTATTTTTTTCGTGGGAAAAAACTTGTTATAGCAACTTTCCACAGGTTGCCTTAGGATTTTATTTTAATTTTTTCATTTTTTTAAATAGCCCTATGCTCAGTTCCCTATCTCATAGGAGCAAAACCACTTTAAAAATATTAGTAAATAATAATTACAGCTAAAAATTAACGGTACCACAGAATAAACAATCTCTTGGATTTTACTTTTTCCTTGTTATCTGTTTCCTTGTTATCTGTTTCCTTGTTACTTGTTACTACCAATTATATAATATATATGTTTTTTGTTTTATTTTAGTAACTGAATTGGTGGGTCCAAAATATAGAGTTGTAGTGGGAGCAACTATATCAACCATGTTTGCTTTAGGACAAGTATTTCTTGGCTTAATCGCATGGGGAGTTCCGTCATGGCGACCACTTACTCAAGTTTTATACGCCCCTCAGCTTTTAGTGGTATCATATTTCTGGATTCTCTCTGAGTCTGTCCGTTGGCTCATGAGTAAAGGGCGATATGAAGAATCAGAAGCCATTCTGCAAAAAGTAGCAAAATGGAATAATAAGAAACTCTCAGATAAATCGTTACAAGCATTAAGAGATACGGCTGAAGCTGAGAAACATATTGAAAGACCTAAAGAAACTTGGTTACCAATATTAGTAATCAGGTCAAAGATCATTTTATCTAGATGTTGTGTTGCTCCTATCTGGTGGATAACAAACACTTTGGTGTATTACGGAATGTCCATAAATGCTGTGAACTTGTCAGGGAATCGATACTTGAACTATGTTTTTGTAGCATTAGTAGAAATTCCAGGCTATTGGACAGCTATTCTTTTATTGGATAGAATAGGCAGAAAACCGGTTTTAATCGGTGGTTATTGGCTGTGTGCTGCCTGTCAGTTTGCATTTGCATTTTTGCCTGCTGGTAAGTAATAATTATATATGATGCTAAGCATTGTTCTTTAATATATTGTTGGTGTCTGAAACTTAGCTTGTACATTTTTGTAACCTGGTTTTCCAAATCATATTAATCAATGAAATGAGATAAGATATAGCATATATTTTAAAATAGTTAAAACATTACACCTTTTTATAATAAATGGCTGAGTTATTATTTAAAGAGTACCGCATCACCCAACTAATTAATGTTTTAACAATTACAGGTTATTATGGATTGTCGCTTACATTTTATTTACTCGGAAAGTATTTCATCGCTATTGTGATGACTTCAGTCTACGTTTATACTGCAGAGCTATTCCCAACAAAGTACCGACACAGCCTATTTGCTTTTGCCTCGATGGTGGGTCGCATCGGATCCATTACCGCTCCTCTGACGCCTGCACTTGTAAGTTGACCTATTCATATGTTATGTTTTTTTAAGAGTTGTCTACATATTAACATTTACATTTAAGTACTAAAAAGTACTTATAATTAAATACTAAAAATATATTTATATACGTAAATATTAAATTATTATTTATATCGTTTAATATTCATATAATCACTTCATTAAATATTTATATATTGCGATATATATATAAGGTAATATATTACTTAATAATATTGATATTTGTTCTCTTTTTAACCCCGCTCCAAAAAGAGGGGTGTTATAAGTTTGACCTGTATATCTGTGTATCTGTGGATCAGTGTGTCTGTCTGTGGCATCGTAACAGCCAAATGAATGGACGGTTTTGATTGCAGTTTTTTTAACAAATCACGCAGGCAAATAACGAAGTAAGAATATCAAATCGTATAGTCTAAGTCCTCATTAATAGTTTCAAAAAATGTAATATAAACTTCGAAGCAGCGACTTGAATAAGTACAAAATAATATTTTTTTAATCCGTTTTAGAGGTCTTTTTGTATCGGGGTTTTTATTTTTTTTTTCATATTAGCCTATATCTTATCTAACTAACAGTTATCTTGCTAACAGTAGTTTTGGTTCTTAAATACTTCATTTGTTAACCTTTCAAAACCCTGTATTAGCTTAAAAAAATTGTGAATCGCTCAGCACTAAGCACTAAGACAAAAGCCTTATCAAGAATTCATATAAAGTCTTACAATCAAGCAAGCATAATGGTTACAAGACTTCCTTCATTTTATGACGTAGTGGATAATTCAGAATACACGTCGCATAAATTATCGATATTTTTTATTTATACATATTATGTGCTTTGTGTATGTGCCTTAGTTTTGAATTTATTATTATCCATGTTTTCTTTTGTACCTTATATCTTGTAATAAATCCATCTGTAATTTTTCATTTAATTTTGTTTGATCTCATTCGACCCGATAAAGACTCAGGTGTGTTTTATAGATTGGGACTTAGATAAAAATGACTGGAGACTGTTATAATTTTCTGCCATAAAAAGTCTCATTTCATTAAATTAGGAGTGGAATTTGGAAAAATACTTTATGCTCATCTTCATTCTAAAAAGTATCCACAATCAATCGGTCATTCGTTTATAAATAGATAATAAATTATAATATTAAATAATAAAAATACAATATATACAAAGGTATAAAAAGTTTATCAACATTTGTAAAAGTACAAATGTTGATAAACTTTTGTTAAATAAATAGTACACTGTATTTGTTGTTAACCTTCTTAGTTTCATATATTTATTTCATTATTTTTTTAATTTGTTTTAATTTTTTAAGTGATTTAAACTTGCATATCGCCTCTTTGTGTACTGTATTTTGAGGTTGACTAGTAGAGAATGCTCTTAGCATTAAGTCCGCGTATTGTACCTTTATTTGGCTCAATAAAGATTTAATAAATAAATAAATAAATTTAATTAGTAACATCAAAGATGAAGACAATATAATTTATTTTGAAATATAAGTATATTTTATATTTCAGGCCCTCACTGTGTGGGCAAGTTTACCTTCAGTTTTGTTTGGCTCTTTTGCACTTCTCTCTGGTCTGCTAATTTTTACCACTCCTGAGACACTGGGCACCAAGTTACCTGACACGATGAAAGAAGCCGAAGAACTTAGCAAGAAGAAGAATAATGCTTGATCTTTTTTTTCATTAAGGCTTATTATAAGTTACGATTCTATTGATTTATTAATTTTTATTATAATTAGTTCAGTAGTACATATAAAATATAATGATATAAGTTTTAAGAAATGTAATTTTATTTCGTTACGTTTAAATTTATATTTACCCCAATAAAAACAAATAAATGAAATGAGAGCCAAGTGCAACATTATAGTCATGTCTTGGTTGTTGACTTCAACGACAAATGAAGTGAGATCTAAATGGTTGCCAAATTCTAACCAGAAATTTATTTATAGCAACATAAAATATTTTATAGCAACTTAAAATATAATTTCTCCTTATAATTTAGGATACCTTATTAAAGTTTCATGGATAGTTTTCATATATGAATTACTTTATATCCTTCATAAGTTCTGAAGCTGCAAATTACTATTTTGTTTTTAAAAATTTGGTGTTATATATTACACCTTAGAATCCCCAAGAAAAAGACTAGCTTTTGATTTATTCGTACATGGATGCTAAATTTAAACTTTCAAAGTCATTTGGGACCTAGGAAGTGGATCCAGTGGAGTTTCGACCTTTTGGTCAAAATGAAGATTTTTGGACGTTAATACCTAAATAACTGTTAAGGTGTGTTTATAAAATTAAAAGTACATATGTATCTTGCAAATAGTAATATGTAAGCTAATTTGACATAATGTGAAGTTGTTTTTGAGTTATTCGGTTCAAAGTCGCTCCAAATGGTTCGTGTATTTTTTTCACATGGTATTGATCGCCAGTTCTATTAGTTTGAACTTAGCTAGACACTCTGCCGCTTTTTTTTATTTGATTAAAATAGAATATCATAACAATTTATTTAAAAAGAAATATATGTTATTAAGATTACTTGGGATGTGTGGTTTATGATAAATTTCTATTCGGATACTCGATATTATACTACCTATTAAGTATTCGTGTTTTTGCAAATTTTGAGTAATACCTAAGCCCTCTATCCTTCCATTATTTAATTACTAAAAACATCTAAAAGCATAGTTAATAAAATATAATACAATAGTCTTTTTTTAATGTTTTTTTACTTACAATCGAAAAAAATACCTTCCTTGGGGAAAAATACTATTTTTCTATAAGTAATACATAATGATTTTTAACATCTGACCCAAAAACAGAGGCGTTACGAGTTTGACCTGTATGTCTGTCTGTCACCTTGTAGCAGGCAAACGCGTAGACGAATTTAACATTACTTTAAAACTTCAGCGGTTCCCCGACACAACGACTTAAATAAGTACATAATAATATTATTTTTATCCCTCTAGGCTTCCAGCTATTTGTATCGGGGTTTTTTAATTTTTTTATTTATTTTTTTTTTTTTTTTATTTGTATCGGGGTTTTTTAATTTTTTTATTTCATTTTTAGGAGACGAAGAAGTCTGTGAGAGGGCCAGTTAGTCTGTCTTATGATTTTAGCTTATGTAGTACTTTAAGAAAATTTAATACATTAATTTATAAAATAATCCTTCTTCTGTAGGTTATGCAGACGGAAACGTGGGAAATAGCTATAGTTGATCAATATATCTACAATGTTAACTAATCTCCTGACTTAGATTTATTATTAATTTGTTAATCTCATGATTGCATTGTTTATATGCGAAAGTGCTTCAAATAATAATAATAATGATATCATATCGATAGGAACAAACCTTTTTTAACCTACTTGACGTCTATGATAACATAAATACTTAAAAGACATATTTTTGCTGTGTAATATATAGGTTTATTTATAAATATATGGCTTCTTGTTCCCCTTCATTATCATATTTTTTAGTATTTGTAATAGGAAAAACATGTCAGGGTATTATTTATATTAAATTATTAAGTACCTAAATTAAAGTCGGTTTGATTTCTGATTACAAAACTATTTAATTATTTCAAATGCGTCTAATCTATTTAATTTTATGATGCCGGATTTTGAAGGAGATAACAAATAACAGAGAAACACAAGAAAGAAAGAAATTTCAAAGTAATTAATAATTACGCTGTTTTGATAAATTCTGTAATTTTTGAAGCGCTATTAATGTACAGAGAGCAGCATATTATATATTTTACTGCGATTTATAAATAAAATCAAAATACTAAAACCAAATTATCTTGAATTATGTACACACCCGGTATAATCAAATACAGTAAGGGGTTTACTTTTAAATTAAACTTTAAGCTTTAATGTTTTAAAAGCATCCCAATAAGTAAGGAAGGATTCCACAAGAATAGAGGTTTTTCTGGGTATCGAAAAATGTACTAAATCTATCTCTACATTAGTTATGGTATTCCACCTATATCCAAAGTAAATTAAATACTATTAGAAATTAATCGGGTATAAAGTTGTTTGAAATGGTTTGAAAAAAATATTTGAATAAATGTTTTTATCATACATGCCCTTCATTCTCAATATTATATTGCACCGTGATATTTGGACGATAATGTACAAATATTACGGTATTGTGATTAATTTAATATTATCTTCAACATTGTTATATATCCCTACTAATATTATAAATGCGAAAGTAACTCTGTCTGTCTGTCTGTCTGTTACGCTTTCACGTCTAAATCACTGAACCGATTTTGATGAAATTCGGTGTGAAGATAGAACTGAATTTAGGAAAGGACATAGAATAATTTTCATTGCGTAAAAAATGGTAAAAGGGGTTGAAATAGAGGATGAAAGTTTGTATGGAAGTTTCTTATTGTCAAACATAAAATCAGGTAAGATTACATAAAATCATGTAAGAATAACCATGTCGCGCGATATAACTTAATTCCACGCGGGCGAAGCCGCGGGCGGAAAGCTAGTATATAATAAAATAAATTAACTCTTTTATTTTATAGCACATAAATTGTTTAACAGGAAAATAAATAATAACAACTTTCTGCACATTATTAAACTTGTAACTAATAAAAAAAAAATAACCAAAATAAACTGTTTTCGATATATTTGTTCTGTTGGTCTATTGGTGATCCAGACTGCTGAGTTTGCTTTTGCTGAATTAAATTTTCCATAGACCGATATTTGTTTGATTCACAAATTGTTATTTCTGTCGGGGTATAGTTTGGAACCCCTCTTTATATGCTTAATCTCTAAGATAAAAAAATAAATATTTTGTTAATGAATTTGAATAAATAAAACTTCACACAAATAAATAAACAAATCTACTGGTTCTGAAAATAATTTAATTAAAATACGAATACAGAGTAGATTCATCAACCAATCTACTTTTAATATGTCTCTCTTTGTTTGTTTATCTGACTCTATTGGTGCTTTTTTTACGAACTAATATTTCGTGTTACTATGATTGTTTCGTGGCATGTAACGTTTACTCGATACAGACGGAATTGCGGAGAACACTAAGTATTGTATGATTGAGCATTCAATAAAATGTATATTATCTATGATATGATAATGTATAGCTGAATAACGATTCTCCATGTAACTCTATATACATAATATAGTAACTCAAACCTGTGAACACTTTCGACTATTGTGGACTATTGACATTGTAATGGCTACGACCGAAAAAAATCAGAATGATATTGAAGAAGAAAAGGAGCAAAAGAAGGGTATTGATTTGGATACTATTCTTATAGAGGAGATTGGACAAATAGGCAAATATCAATTACGAATTCTTGGTTTGTCGGTAATTGTTGTGATTTTTGCTGCCTGGGCCGCCTCTGAATACAACTTTACAACTGCTCGCATTGAGACCAGGTATTCAATATTTTATTATTGTTATATAAAGTCAGTTATATTTTAAAATCGAAGATTTTAACACTATAACAAGTCACAAATCATCATACGTGTAAAGTTTTTTTTCGGTATATCTCCTTGAATATTATTTTCATTTATCCCAGATTCAAAATATTTTTTTATTATAAAAGCGACACCAAATTATTCAAATACTTATGGAAAATATATAGGATTAAAAATAATTTTCCGCAATTACATTGTACAGTTTCATTCAATACTAGCTGTGCCTGCGACTTCGTACGCTTAGATTTAGATTCAGCAGCAATGGTGCGACAATAATAGATTATTAACTTCTTTATTTGTTAACCAATTGTTAAAAAAAAAGCAAAACATACAATGAATCTTATGACAAAATATTCCCGAAAACTGCATCCAAATTGATTAATCCGCTTCTGAGATTAGCGTGCACAAACATACAGACATACAGACGAAACATAGTTTTGGGTTCCTTGCTTATGTAAAAGTCCCCCTATATGATTTTTTGAAAATATGTTTTTTTCGTGTTGTGTGAACAACTACAAGACAAACAGATATACAGACAAAGATTTTTAAAATGTTGAAAATGGATTCTGTTAGTTATCACTTCACTTCCTGGTATATATTTTTTTTTATATTTTCAATGTACAAAGACTACTCCTCTACAGATTTATTACATGTACAGAATAAGATTTGCATAGTACCCTATTACGTGATTGACATAAATTGACGTAACTTTTTTATTTCCTAACCGATTTAGATAAAATAAACATTAAATGTTTAGTGAAGACTGTGATAACATATTTCTGAAAACCGCATTCAAATTGGCTAAGCCGTTTCTGAGATTAGCGTGCACAAACATACAGACATAAAGACAAACAGACAAACAGACAAACTGAAAAACCATTGTTTTGGGTTCTCTTGCCCCTATGATGATTTTTTTCTTATATTTTCAATGTACAAATGGATCAGTGACAATTTTATTATATGTATAGATATGGTTTAAAATGAAGTTTTGTTTTCAGATGTTTTATTCCAGAATGCGAAACCCGAGAAAACTACGAATTTCGACCTGAGTGGATTTTTGACACAGTGCCGTCTAAATTAAATAGTATCGACAACTGTAGACGTTTTGACAACTATAACTCTACAGCAAGTCGGAACGATGTTTGTCCAGCGGAATGGTTTAATCGAAACAAAATCATTAATTGCGAAGAATTTGTTTACGCGAATACAGACAGCGTTGTTTACGATGTACGTTTATTTAATTGCATTAGATTTTTCATATAAAAACTAATTTCTATTAAGCTAGTTAGATCTTTTGCTTATGATTTTAGTATAATTTGGCTTGCGATGAATGGCGTCGCACACTGATCGGGTCAATTCGGACCTTCGGTACTCTTACTGCACTCCCAATTACGGGCTACGTTTCTGATAGATGGGGTCGTAGAACTGCTCTAAGTATAAATGCCTTTAACACGGCTTGGATTGGTGCCTTACGTTATTTCGCTGGAACTTATGTAGGTTTTCTCATATCAGAAGTTGCTGAAGCTACATTTGGATCTGCTGGATTTTCTTGCGTTTATATTCTTTGTAAGTATTATTAAATGTAACAATTACAATAACAATATGTTGTTGGTGTTAAAATCAATTCTTAATTTTTATTACATTTAGTGTTGATATTGAAAATTAAACCTACAGTTACATAATGAAGATACGAAAAATAGTAATAGACATTTAGAGGTGGTTATAATAACACTCAATTATTACAGGTTTAGTTTGATTATTTGGCATGATTATAGAATTTATATCAAACTAGTTCAAATTGGATTTCGATTAGAATATTTTTTATAACCTAATAAAGTCAGCAAAAAATATAAACCGTGATGTTGCAAAAGTAAATAAGACGCTTATCAAATATTTATATAATTATTTTACAACTTAAGCTAACTCAAGACTTACAATGTTATAAAAACAAAATATTTCTTATCTTTAGTGATGGAGCTAATGGGTCCTAAATACCGAGTCGCAGCTGGGGCAACAATGAACACGTTCTTTTCTATAGGCCAAATTACACTAGGCTTAATAGCGTGGGGCATACCGAATTGGCAAAATTTAACACTTGCTTTGTACATACCACAATTACTTACTATTTTCTACTTTTGGATTATGTCAGAATCTGTTCGATGGTACATGAGCAAAGGTCGTTTTGAAGAAGCGGAAAAAGTCCTTAAAGATGTAGCTCGTGTTAATGGCAAGAAGCTGTCAGATGAGTCATTGCTTTTGTTAAGAGAAAATGTTCTTGAAGAAGAAAAACGAAAAATTTCTGAAGAAAAAGAAAAAGAGAACGAGCCTCTTCTAATCATTTTGGTATTTAGACATAAAAAGATTCTGTTACGAGTATTGGTATCACCAATTTGGTGGATTACCACAACTTTTATTTATTATGGCATGTCGATTAACTCGGTTCTTATGTCGGGAAACCGTTATTTAAATTACGTGGCGGTGTCTGCGGTCGAGATTCCTGGGTACTGGACAGCTTTTCTGCTTATGAGTAGGGTCGGCAGAAAGCCAGTGCTAGCTTGCGCATTCTGGGTGTGTTGCGCTTGTCAAATTGGCTACATTTTCGTTCCAAATGGTAAGTTTCTGATATACATTTTTTATTTTTATAATCACAACCTATACAACTAAATCTCCATCTTGTGAACGTTATATATTTCTTGTTTGGTTTCATATATCTAACTCCAAAGAAAAAACAAAATGTATTACTGATTGAAGTATTGAAATAATTTCTAAAACTACTATTACAACAAATCGTAATTTAGTCAAAAATATAAATATCAAACCACTCAATATAATGCCTAAAACGGTAACAAAAATATTTATAAAAATTAGCGATTGGGTGGTCATGTCGACAATACTAATATATTGTATTAACAATCTAATATATATTATAAGAAGTTGGAATATTAGAATATACATTACATATATCTCAGTAAAGATAATATATACAATTCGTCATTCGGCGCGACAAAAAGAATAATGAGGAGAGTCACGGGACGGTTTTCTTGATTCCATTTGGGTCACATAAATATATATGTTCATGTTAATAGTTTTTAGAACATTTTAACCAAAAATTGTGGCATCTTTTAATTTCAAGCTAGACTGCAAGTTAGAAATTTTGATTATGATTTGAAAGACGCCTAATTATTTAATTATCATCTATGCAAGAGGTGACACGGTAGCTTAATTGATAGAGGGACGCATTTTCAGCGATTTGACACTGCCTTGTAGTTAAATCTTCATTATGTTTTTACTAAACACCGATTTTTTTTTAATTTCGTATTGTACAAAATTATTATTAGAATTGCAAATTGAATTGATTTTTTACAAGTTTTAAATAAAATTCAATTATTTTCAAATATTTATTCTACAAATAACTTCTCTTACTTTTATTTATGACCTTATATTTCTCACGACTCTGTAATGGATTGCATTAAAATAAGTATTATTAACAAGATTTCATACAATTTGGTTATAAAAGTTAGACTATTGTAGCAGTTCCAATATGAAAAGATAATATTAAACGCGATCCTAATCCTGATCACTTAAACTAGATTTAGGTAATGATAAACTTTTACTTTTATATAATACCTTCTAAAATCACCCACTACTTACCCAAATTTCAATTCTCAGTAAAATAATGTTACATTCTGTAGATTCATGTATCAATGAAGATTCTGTTGCAGATAAATACGGAGCATCCCTAACATTATATTTGATAGGGAAGTATACCATTGCGATGGTTATGACATCTGTATACGTGTACACAGCTGAGCTGTATCCGACTAAGTACCGCCACAGTTTATTTGCATTTTCATCTATGGTAGGTAGAATCGGTTCTATTGTGGCTCCGCTTACACCCGCTTTGGTAAGTATTATATTATTCTTATATAGTATTGCTATCTTCATTTAGATTTATTAAATTGGTTTAATGTATAATTCCAGGGTAAAGCAGTCTGGGATGATTTGCCATTTGCTTTGTTTGCTGGCTTCGCGCTAGTTTCTGGAATACTCGTTCTCATGACGCCAGAAACTTTAGGCTCGAAATTGCCAGATACTATGGAAGACGCTACAATGATTGGTTTAAACAAAAGTAAGGAAACAAAATGACAAAATTAAACTATTCCAAAAGTGACAGAGGACAAGCGACAGTCAAGATCTTCGTACCTCGAAATAAAATACTAATAGTAATCCTCAATTTTAAATGAATATAATGGTCTCGAAATGAGAAACATACGTAACACCCGTATTTTTCTGAATAAGGATTATCCTGACTTTTATTTTTATTGATGATGACTGTTTTTTTTAGTTTAATATTTATAGCACATTTTTAGAATATAAAATGGGTACATATTATTTATAAACTAGATGGGGCTCAAACTTAAACACAACTCTAATCTAAGTAAATTAGTTATTAATAAAGAAAAAATATCTTTTCTTTCTTGATATTAATTATTACCTAAAATTATTATAAAATAATATTTAATAATATTTGTTTTCCAAATTTGCATTATATAATGCAAAATTTAGCTAATTGACTGTATAATATTATACAGTATTAATTTGAGTAGTCAAATTTTGGTATTTTAGTTAGGAGGTAATCTCTGACTAAAATACTAAATCCATTGTTCATGTTATTTCTTGCTGCTGCTGTCCAAGTAGCAATATATCGTAAGAAAAAACTTTAATGGTAAAGTCGAGTGTAAATTTTCCAAATACTCTATCCTCTCTACGTTAAGTATACTTCATCAGTGATTAAGTATATATATATCTAGTAAATAAATATCTTAAATATCTATCCAGCCCATATACATATATGGATATATAGATATTTAAGATATTTATTTAAAATGCAATCATTTCGGTAATAATAATACAAGACAAATTACACACATTTATCTAACCCCTAAAAAAACATATTATTTGCTTCTGTTAAAGGTGTTAAATAACGATACAAATACATAGAGATACATATTGTAAATACTGAGAATATATTTAATAAACGAACAAACCCAGAAATACAAACAAAATCTATGATCATCACATGCATGCCTGTCACTGTCGGGCATCAAACCCGAGCCCAGTTGCGTCGCTATACGTTCGGCTATACTAGGCGTTTGCGCTAACCACTCGACCAACAGGGAGTTAATGTCCTGTCTGGCCTGTCCTTTCATCTTTTTATTTTTATCTCACTAGTCTTACTATATTGTTTCATCATGGGTTTCACTCTATATCGGCGCTCTAGTACCATGGGACCATCGAACGACATTTTGGTCTCAGAAGTAAATGGGTTAGTGGGATAGCCTCATTTTTTTTCTTATTTACCCTCCTGATAGAGTTTTCAGCAGGAACATATAATTGCTCGCATATAATATTATCGTTATCGCTTACATTACGTTTTTCTTTAAATCTAAAGTAAAAAAACCCAATGGTATTTATAATAATTATTAAACTAACTACAAATTATTAACTAATTAACTACAAATGAAGAAAATTATAAATTTGATATATGTATATAGACTTTTGTTTAGAGCTACATTAATTTTATAGTTAACAACCTTATAAACGCGAAAGTTTATAAGGATGGATGGATGACCTACTGTATGCATTAAGATAATTCTTCACAATAGTATAGCATGTACAATTGAAGAACTTAGGCTATAATTTAAAATATAAAAACAAGTTAGGTAAAATCCTGTCACTTATGGGCGAGTGTTGAATCTGTATAGATAGTGTATAAACTAAACATTGTCTGTCTATGGTTCTCTTTAGTACTGCACTAAGCCGCTTGTTGGCGCTACTTTATTGTTTTTGCCATCTTGCTATTGCTGCGCTAAGGTGTAGTTACTGTTCTAAATATATCTACTAATAGTATTTCAATCCTGTTTATTTCTTTCATAACCCATCAGCTAGGTGTATGTTACGGAGCCATTCAAGTTGAATGAACAAACTGTTTAAAGATGTCGTTATGTTAATACAGTTTTATATAGATTTAATAAAATCTACCGATATGCTTGAACTATGAAAAAATCAGGAGTCAGATAGCGACATCTTTTAACTAACTACATTGTATAGCACAAACATTATCGTCATGTCTACAGTTTTTGTTCAATACTTTGCTCATAGATGTCACTGTCGTGGATTTTTACCGATAATATTATTAATTATCAAAGATATATTATTAACTGGCGGTGCCCTACGGCTTTGTACGCAAACATACCCGTTCAAAGTTTCATCAAACTCCGGCAATTAGTTTTTGCGTGTAGAAGTATTTCTAGTTTATTTTTATATATTTTTTATTTTTAATAACATATATTTTTTAAGAGGAGGTAGTCCGAGTTTTTGAAGTGAAAACTTCTTTAGGCGCGTTGAGCGTTTTGGTAGAGGGTAAAATCCTCGGTTCGCGTCACCGACATGCTAATGATAATAGCGCGGAGAGCCAGAGTAGCGCACGCGTAGTAGCCTGTGTACACGTATACACTAATTTGACGTTTAACGTTGATTTAAAAATTTCTGAGCATCAAACAATATCGTTAGAAGAGGAGGAAAAAAATAAATATTTTTAATTAATTAAAAATTAAAAATTAATAAAATTGTATTGTCGATGACAATGATGTACATAATGAAAATAATGTTCAAACTTGAATTCATTGAAATTCGTGTAAATATAAATACTATGTATAATTAAGATAATTGTATATTAATTATTTTTTCAACCACTTTGTATTTATATTTTGTTCATGATTTGTTTAACCCATCATATGTAACTAATAAATAAAACATAAAAAAAATTTATATAATTTTTGCATATAGTTTTAATGACTCTCAACTGAATAGTTCCGTTTTCACTTCTATCGGCAGTCCCACGACTGCTATTTTTTTTTATTGGAAAGGATATAATTATTCCTTAAGGGGAGGACAATTTTTCAATTTTGAAAAAAAGTCTCACCGCAATGGTAGGAAAATACTAGATTATTTACTTCTTTATTTGTTTATTTGAAAAAACAATAAATGTAAAGTAAAGCCCATGACAATATATTCCCGAAAGCTGCAATTAAACCGGTTAATCTGTCTCTGAGATTAGTGTGCACAATAATACATACAGATGTACAGACATACAAGACAAACAGACAAAATTAAAAACCATTGTTTTTGCTTGCTTATATAGAGGTCCCAGCATTATGAAATTTTGAAAATATTTTCCATGTACAGACAGCGATCAGTTACGGTTTTATTATATGTATAGATATACATAAATATCTTAAGCGATTTAAATACTTACATCTTTTCATAGAGTAAAGAGTGTGCAATGAACGTGAAAAACCAAATGTTATTCAGAATGACGCTCAAATTTTGATGTAAAAAAGTTATTTACATTGGCCACATATTTTTTCGTCTTGGGTGCACAACTAACGGAGCAGCAGATAAACAGACAAAAATTTCAAAAATGTTAGAAAAAGCTTATGTTAATTATCCGTTCACATTCTGGTTATATATTATTTAATATTTTCAATATACAGAGATTACTCCTCTACAGATTTGTTACATGTATAGAGTATTTGCATGGTACCTATTAGGTGCTTGACATAAATTGAAGTAACTCTTTTATTGCCTAACCGATTTATATGAAAAAAACTTAAGTGTTAAGTGAAGACTAATATAATATACTACTGCAAACTGCATCCAAATTGGTTAAGTTGTTTTTGAGATTAGCGTGCACAAATATACAGACATACATACATACAGATACGGACATACATACATACAGATTTACGAACATACAGACAAATAGACAAAATGAAAAATGGTTGCTTTTTTATATTTTCCATGCACAGAAATCGATCAGTGACGATTTGGTTATATGTGTAGATTATCATAGCTACGTCATTTTAGTAGATAATAATTGACATTCCAAAATGATTATAATATAGTAGATAATAATTACAAAATGATTATAATATATTGAGATACAATTTGTTTGTACAAACAATAACAGCAACATCACAATTATGTGGTTGCAGCCGGAGGAACCTAGGAAGGAAGGAGGAATGAATAAATAAGCATTCTTCTATTTGCGATTGAATAGACATGCCTACTTTTTCCAATAAGCATTTATATCAGATATGTGTAAAAAGGATACTGACAATATAAACATTTGTATTTACTGCTAAAAAACAAATTAATACATTAATATGTACAGCAAATGCAAGAGTACACACTCTTCAGGTTTATTTATGTCTCTTAGTTAAACAAAATAATAACATATTTTAATTAAAATATTACAGATTAATGATTAGTTTCAATTTTTTTTCATAATGCCAACAATCTTAATAAGACAAACACTAACTTTTGCCGTAATGAGAAGATAAGAACATGGATTCATTATGGCTATTTAAAATTAAATGTTGAATCACGGTTTTTCTGATATGAACTGCATTTTATTAGTAGCAGAAAATGTTTGCTCAATCTTCTCCTCTTTCATCTACAGTATATTTTTGTGTACATTATAATTTTGTTTGCAGTTGTAAAACACAAAGAGTATTTCGAATCTATTAACAGCGTTTTCTTACATCCAATCTTTTTACAAACACAGAAATGACACAGGTCTAACATTTGATATAATACAAAACAAGTATTTACAGCTTATTTGACCATCCGCATTTAAAATAGCTGATGAAACTAAGAACTCTCCTATGACTAATATAGTACACTCCAACAAATTATTTTTTGAGTAGGAGTCCCATTTTGCACAGTGTACGATTTCATGTGCGAAAAGCTGTCAGGCGGATATTAGTAAAATTATTAAACCTATCAAACATTAGTTTATTTTGTCAAGAAGATTGCAAAAGTATTAAAGGGGTGTTTATTCTATCGCCTATCACAGTATGATTTGGACTTTAAACTACTGATCCGCATTTGATAAGCTTCCAAAGGATTAAACGAAAGTGTACATTTAACTATGACTCAATTGATTTATACGTTTGCTTAAATAACAAAACGTTAAAACTCTTATATATTTATGCGTTTTTGAGAACCATATTTTGTGCTTATTTAGGAGAGCTATTCTAGAAAGTATCTCTTGTGTTATTAAGGCATGCAACCAACATTGTAGTCTGTAATGGCCAATGATTGACTGCCATTGTTTTCATTTTTTACATTTGGCTACACAGAGTCCGTATCCCGTCAGACAATCTGCCCCAATATATTCAAAACGGAATCTAATGAAATACTTTTTTTGAAAATATCTTTAAACATGTATAGCCATGTTAAGCTTATTTAAATTTATATAAATATAGAATGTAAAAAAACCGATGGCTATACATGTTTAAAGATATTTTCAAAAATTGATTTCGGTAGTGGCATCTTTTCAATGTTTATCTATACTGCAAAGTTAGAAACATTATTTAGGATTTTCGAAAGAAACCTTATAGATGTCACCACCGTCCCGATAAAGACGATCACATATAGAATGCTTAATTCACCGAGACGGACAGCGATACGGTAGCTCAGTTGGTAGAGCGACGGGACGGTTTCCCAGTAGTCGCGGGTTCGAATCCCTGCCCGTATCGGTTTTTTACATTCTATATTTATATAAATCTAATGAAACACTGCAAATTAATCAATGAAGGTACGATTCTGTCAATTTTTCCTGACTTGTTTCTTTCCTTTTTAATTGTACTTGGGGATTTAAATGTAACATCTAACTGATTAATCTGTTGCCTTGAATACAGGATCAGCGTTTGGGTGCTTAGGTCGTAATTCTTTCAGAAATTTCCTAAACTAGATCAATCGGTACTTCATGCCATCGGATGCAGTTTTGCACGAATCAGTTTAAGGAAACTGTTGTTTCAAAATAATTGAAGAGTTCCTTTATGCTTCGGTTTTTACAATAATTCATTCTATAGAGTTAATTATAAATATTCTAACTGATTACTTAACTACGGTTTAACTCTACTTAACTAATATTGTTCAGCTAATTTTTTTCAGTCCCCTTTTTCCATAGTTACTTATGGATCTGGTTAGTTGCAACGTTAAAGACGACTGATAACGCCCCTTCTTACCCTGGTGGTGGTTACCCTTCTACACTGATTTTATTGGCCGTGGGATATATATCTACCAGTATTGTCTTTTTGTTAAAATGTAGGCATTTTAGGTTATTTTCAGCGGCACTGAAGTTGACGATAGTAAATATTGCATTACAGAATTTTAATACAAAGAACACTATTGAGAAATTTTACACATTATCTTTTAATCATTTATCGCGTACTAGGCGATTATAGATCAATTTCAAACAATAATAGTACCTATACACGCAATCAAGTTTCGATTTTTATCGTCTTATATTATAAACATTTCGCAGTAAGTCGTTCTTATCTTTTTATTGCTGTCAAAATAATTAATGATTTTTTGTTGCAATAACATTTAAATAAAATAATTATTTGGTAATTATATAATTCTATAAATTGAATTCTTAAAAAACATTTTAGCATTAAGACTATTATATCCATGAATAATATAAACTAATTTGTTTTAAGTGTTTACTGATTGCAGTATGAGGATGCTGATAGTTAATTATTTCATTTAGGCAGTTAAGGAAGTGTTCCTACTTATTTATTATTGAAATTGAACGTGTTACATTATTGTAATAACTACGTATGGAGATTAATATTGTTATTATGTATGAATTTGGTAATTAGTAATTAAAATTGTTATTATATAGTAATTTGGTAAGTTAAGATAAGATAAGATAAGATATTATTATTTATGTAACTACATAATTCCGTTGACAATAAATGTGCGAAATATTGTTGTTGCAATTAGATTTAAGAATTTAGAATTATATATCATTGTTATTATTGGTACATTACTAAAGAAGTAAGAGTTATTGATTTGTGAAACTATCGTAAGCCATAAATATCTGATGTAAGATTGTTACAATATATTCAGGAATTTAAAATCGTTTTATTCTATTATAGTGATATTATGAGACATTTAATGATGTTGAAAGTTATGAATATCTTAATAAAAACAAATAAGTTAGTTTAATATTACACAACACATAAACAAATTAAAACAAGAAAACAGTCACAGCCGTTGTTTTATCGTCATAATTCCTAATTTCAACACAAGGCTCCTTTAAACTAAAAATAGATTACAAATTTTTTCTTCTTGATAACTCAACATTTAATTTATAGATTAATAACTCACTCTAACTCCATATTTAAGTACTCTCTAATTAGCGCACACTAATTAGAGAGTACTTGTTTGTATTGGAATTAGTAAAATATTATATATATATATAGTCTGGTCTGAATAGTCATTCCTTGAGTAAGCTACCATCAGCTTCGAATGATGCTCTGCTGGGAAAAGCAATCCTGCAAATGGGTCAACCACCCTTCTTCTTCTTCTCAGTCGGGTACTCTTGTCAGAGTGGTCGTGGTTGCGTAGATGTGGTGTATGTTGATATGTCCGGTGGGTCGTTGTTATTCCCATGTATAGCTTTTTCAGCGATGTGCTTCCAGTTTCGCCGGTTATGTACATGGCGAGCGCACTGGACCATGGTGGTGTCGGTAATTGTTTTGATCAAGTCAGTCCAGCGGGTTGGTGGTCGGCCGCGTGTTCTCTTGCCTTCTATCTGCCCCTGGACTACCAGCCTCTCCATCGCATTTTCGTTTCAACCACCCTAGTTTCACACATTTTGGTCAATCAAATATTTTTGAATGTTATATGATAACATTTATTTTATAGAATACTTTTAATTTTAGATTTTAAACTAAGGATGATCTAAAATATATTGTCGAACTTTTTTATATATGCGTACACTCAAGCCTATAAAGGATTTGTTTACTTTTTGGAGATGAAATTTAGGCGTTACGGGTTTATAGTTTTACTAGCGTTTATTGAAAGTCTATCACTATTTCTTATATAAGTTTTTAAATCGGCGTATAAATAATATCTTATTAAATATATTGAGAAGCGACCGTAAGAATACCGATTTCTTTCAAAACATCTTTGAGGGAAACTCTAGTACTGAAGTTATTATTAGCCCGCATAGTTCTTTTTTGTAAAATAAATATTAAAAATAATTAATTTCTCAGCAGTGTCGCATAGGAAAATACCGTAAGACATTTTTTTATAAAAATAACTAAAATAAAGTAGTAGAGCCGTAATAATGTCTGCTGATTGTCTAAATATTCTAATACACTAAAGCTATACTTAAAAAAATTGTTGAGTCAGTAAGTTCTAACATTTCATTGTTACAGAACAAACTACAATTTATACTTTTTACATTAGAAACTATAAACTCCATGCATTTAGTTTTCTTAGTATTTATCATGTATCATAGTATGTTCAAGTATTTACTATCAATATTGCATAAGAACTTTTAACCAGCACCAATAAGAACTCAATATCTTGGAGATATATTTTTTAACCCCCGACTAAAAAGAGGGGTGTTATAAGTTTGACCTGTCGATCTGTGTATCTGTGTATCTGTGTATCTGTGTATCTGTGTATCTGTGTATCTGTCTGTGGCAAATTTCCGGCCAAACGCGATGACGGATTTGAATACAGTTTTTTTTAATCGAAAGCTATTCTTGTCGAGATGGTTCTTATCTATATTTGATGGAAATAAAAATAGTCGTTTTCAAAATATTGACGTTTTATTCGTCCGGGGGAGAGGTTCTTATGCAATAATTAGCTGTTTGCAACCAAACGCGTGAACTAATTTGAATGCATTTTTTTTAATTGAAAGGTATGCTTATCGAGATAGTTCTTATTCATGTTTAATTAAAAAAAAAATAGTCGTCTTCAAGATGCGGGGGAGAGGTTCTTATGCAATAACTAGTTGTTTGCGGCCAAACACGTAAACGGATTTGAATGCAGTCTTTTTTAATCGTGAGCTATGTTCGTCGAGATGGTTCTTATTTATGTTTGATTGAAATAAAATTAGTCGTCTTTAAGATATTGACGTTGTATTCGTGCGGGGGAGAGGTTTTTATGCAATAATTAGCTGTTCCCATATGTTACGCCCGCTATATAGGAAAAAAAGAATTGTTATGAAGGCCAAAAGGTTTTACACTTACTTACTCAGGTAAAGTACTTTATTAGGGATAGCTGTTGCCCGTGACTGCGTCCACGTAGACTGTAAAAATATATTTATATGGCTTATGATCGTAGTCATAAAGAATCACGGGCAACAGCCAGTGATAAAATAAATCCCTTCATCATAGTGTTATAAGTGATTGTAAATCATTTTAACTCTAAATGTTTATATTTATTAATATTCGTATATATGAAACCTACGTATCTTCCTTACGCATATGAAAAAGCCTTGAATCATGTTACTTAATTTATAATTTAATTTACTACATTTATAATTTATTACATTGTCGAAACTTTCACGTGGATCCTTATTTTATTAAATATTATACATATCTCTCGTATTAAATACCTATAACCTTTGTACATCATAATATAGGATTCTAATAATAAAAGATTTTTTTTAAATCGGTCCCGTATTTTGGAGCCTATTCGATTCAAACAAACAAACAAATTTTTCCTACTTAAACAATTTAAAATTTTGTGTGTCTGTAGGTTTATTTAAAATAATTCAGAAACCAGTAATATAACTTTAAAAAGCAGCAAAAAAAATTAAATTAAAAATTTAAAAAACCCCCGATACAAAAAGACCTCTAAAAAGGATAAAAATGCGTCGGGGGACCGTTTAATAAAGGAAGAAATTAAAATGCAAGTAAGTTAACAAGTCAAATAAAGAAATTACAATATCGAATCGTATAGTCTAAGTCCCGGTCCCCCGATGCAACGAATTCAATAAGTTCATAATAATATTATTTTTATCCTTTTTAGAGGTCTTTTTGTATCGGGGGTTTTTTATTTTTTTTTAATATCATCTAAGCCAATGCTTGACACGTTCTACCTCATAGAAATTGGAAATGAAGTCAAAGGTGGTAAGGCGTATTAACCTAGTAACGTATTCACTCTTCTCTTGAAGACACCCATATTGTATTCGGCCGGAAATACCGACGCAGCCGAGCTGTTCTAGTTCTTCGCTGTACGAACTCAAAATACGAAGCAAAGTGATTCATTCGACAGGAGGAATCTCCACAACGTAGAAATGGATATCTGCCGTGCGTCGGTACGTCCGATGATGGAATGGGTACGGGGGAATTAATCCGTGTAATTCCTGCTATAGAAATCTGATATGCTAGCAATTCTATGCCTGTGTTCATGGCTGTAAGATTGCTTTTATTGCAACACAGGTAAAAACAATCTAGACGGATCAGGCTTTCGATGAAAAAAAATACAAACAAATCTGTTCACGCGTTTGGCGCTGCTACGAGACGAAAGACAGATACACAGATCGTCAGGGGACCGCTAAATAAAGGAAGAATTCAAAATTTATAAATAAAAACATCAAATCATATAGTGTAAGTCTTCATTCATTAGCTTATTTTTTAGTAGCATAGTCAACGTTCTTACAAAGATCCCCCGACGCAACGACTTCAATAAGTACATAATAATATTTTTTTTATTCTTTTTAGACGTCTTTTTGTATCGGGGTTTTATTTTATCATTACATTTATTTTTCATTATATCCCTTATAACGAATGTTTTATATGTATGCTACTAAAGTAGTATTTTTTTATGATACAGAGGCAGAAACATTGTATCTTTTATCATTCTAAAACTGTTATAAATAAAATTATTTATGTGAAAATAAAAGAATGCGTCGTTATGGCGGTAGGTTAGATTATATGATGTCAAATTAAGTATATATACTGGTTTTGATTATATAAGTTGATGAATGTGGAAATGTACACATTACAAATCCACAAGTACTTAAACACAACAATTATAACAATTATATAGTAATCACATCAGAATAAAATTATACTATATAATGATTTAGTATAATATTATCCGATGTAATTACTCCGATGTGAGAACTATATCATATCATTATATAGTCATCACATCAGAAAAAAAAGAGCACGTCAATGCTATACTATAATATCGTGTAATATGCCAGCTGCCGGTGTATGCTTGGTGAATCGCGGTTATCATAATATAACGATGTAGTTAACATTATCATGAGCATATAAATGTAATATTGACGTGATGATTTTGTAATAATATATAATTAATGAGAAGTTATATTATATACATAATAATATAAGATTATCGGTACGTGTCACGTACCAAAAAATCTATCTAATTATAACATTAATACCGCCAAGGTTCGTCACCACCACTTTTGTAGTCTGTTTTCTAACTCTATTCCTAAAATTAAATAACTTACTACTTACCTACTATGTGGCTGAATGACTAAAGAGCACGACATTAAATTCGTAGAAGATAGTACACAGGTGAAAATTTTGAAAGATATTTTCTGTGCAGAATAAGGAATAAACCTGAAAAAGGTAAGACTTCTAAAATGTAAGGGTGGATAACGAAGGAAAAATATTTATTTTTGCATGTATTTTAGTGTGCCCTTTGCTTATAGCATATCAAAACAAAAGTGTTAAGTGCTTTGAATGAGATTTCTGATTGTACTTGTGTTGTTTGACACAGTGGTTTTGGTTATAGTTTTAAATGAATATACTTCATTTTATACATACTCCTTCTTTATTTACTGTTATTTTTTCCTTTTTTATATGTTGTATATATCTTTCTTGTGATTTCCTTGTAGAGATAAGTTATCCAAAATAATGTTTATTTAAAGTTAAATTTTAAAGTGGTACATTTATAAATAATAAATAAATAAATGGGACATCCACAGAAAACAAATCATACATAATTATATCCATGTGTCCTGCATCGCTATAAAAACAAATGTTTATTAATGATTTTAAATTAGATTTCAAAATATTTTCTTCATATTAAAAGTTTTGAAATTTAAAAGTAACACTTTATTCAACAAATCTTATGTGTTCTAAGGTATAAATAAAAATGAGTTCGTCATGACAAACAGACGATTTCCCGGTCGCTAGTTCAAATTCCCGGCCGTAGCGATTTGTTTTTCATTTTGTATTTTTTATTTTTTTTTGTATATTTTGTTATTTTATTTACATAATCTTTATAAGTGTCATCGTAATCGAATTAAGTAGAAGATGTACTTTAATCCGATATTTCCTTTTTATCTAATCAGTAATAAGAGCTTATGAATGGTTTTTAATACTTTATTAGCCATATTTAAAAATAGAACAAACACTTAAATTTTAGGAAAAGACAATATAAGAATCTAATGTTAAATAAATGATGAAATAAAAATAAACAAAACGCAGATGATATTTTGATAATAATAAAACCACCATTTTGGTGGGACACTCTGGCTAGTGCTAAGGAAGACAACAATGTAAGGTGAATTACAAAACTAACAATATGGAGGTCATTGTCATTTGCATTTCGTAGTGCCTATACTTCTAAATTTATAGTGTTTTCTAAGGTTTTCACGAGTACTACACATTGAAATAAAACTATTTTTACGGATTTAACTCGCGTATATTGAATTAAATTTTAAATTTACATTTTAAATCTAACCCGACGTTTCGAATGCTTTGCAGCAATCGTGTTCACGGAAAGACGAGATGGAGGTGTCTGTCAGTAAGTCAGTTAATTAGTCATCTACCTCCAACGGTATCTAAGCTTCCGGGCATACAGTTCAGGATTCACACAAAACGCACTAACAGTATCTTGAGGTCTTACAGTGCGGTCACAGACATGGGATTTTATATTTTTCAAAAGTGGGTCCCAGGTGTTAGATAATCCCCAACCATCTTCTCTATTAAAATTAGGATGTTTTTTAATTTCAATAGCCTCACGAACCATTCTTGGAATATAACGTTGTTCTTTAGCGAGGATTTTAGGTTTATCAAATCTTATATAATGATTGGGCTTGTCTATGGTATGTTCACACACTGCAGACTTCGATGTACGCCTATGCTTGATATCCGATATATGTTCCTTAACTCTTTTACCGATGCTCCTCTTTGTTTGACCTATGTATGACAAGCCACAATCGCAGTCAAGTTTATATACTCCAGCACATTGTAAAGGAATATTACTTTTGATAGGTCTCAAGAATTGGCTCACTTTCCTTTGAGGTTTGTAGATAGTTTTAATAGAAACCTTTTTTAAGATGTTGCCGATTCTGTCAGTAACTCCTTTCACATATGGTAGTAGGGCCGGTTGACGCTCAACTGTGGGTGGCTTGATGTGGTTTCTGCGACGCTGGCGAGGTACGGGCAGGTGGTTGTTGAACAAGGCATGCTTGACATGCTGCAGCTCGTCCTCTAGGTGTTCAGCGTCACAGATGTGTTGTGCTCTCTGAAACAAAGATTTGCCAACGGTAGCTAACTGGCTAGGGTGGTGGTGTGATTTACCATTGAGGTACCTATCTGTATGTGTGGGTTTCCTATAAACAGTGTGTCCCAATGTATTGTCAGGATTCTTGATAATAAGAATATCAAGGAAAGCTAAAGTATTATTTGATTGCTTTAGCTTTCCTTGATAGCTGTTTCTATAACTTGATAGAGATTATCTAACACCTGGGACCCACTTTTGAAAAATATAAAATCCCATGTCTGTGACCGCACTGTAAGACCTCAAGATACTGTTAGTGCGTTTTGTGTGAATCCTGAACTGTATGCCCGGAAGCTTAGAAACCGTTGGAGGTAGATGACTAATTAACTGACTTACTGACAGACACCTCCATCTCGTCTTTCCGTGAACACGATTGCTGCAAAGCATTCGAAACGTCGGGTTAGATTTAAAATGTAAATTTAAAATTTAATTCAATATACGCGAGTTAAATCCGTAAAAATAGTTTTATTTCAATTCTAAATTTATTGTTATTTTGGTCATTGCATTAATCTAAAATTACTTATATAATTAAATTTATTTTAATTGAATTTCTATAAGCAGGTAGTTTAACTCGTGATCGCTATTATTACAACAAATAAACTGAACAAAATCCACAAAAAAAATAGTGGAGCTAAGTCAACTGATCCTGCTGACTATTAGACTTATTTAAAATGACCAACCCATGGCTCTCACCTTCACCTTCTATACAGGGTTATTTGTAATTAATTGGCCACCTTCTGCAGGTAGCCAATCTCCACCAATCCCAACAACATTCGTTCAACAACTTAACCTTTATGCAAATAAGAGAACTCAACACAAAGTTTTTTCATTTTGTCTGTTCGTCTGTATGTCTGTATGTGCACGCTAATCTCAGAAACAAATTTATCGAGTTGGATGCAGCTTTCGGGAATATATTGTCATGGGATTCACTTTATATTTTGTTTTTTTTTTTTAAGAATAGGTTAACAAATAAAGAAGTTCATAATCTCTTATTGTCGTACCACTGCTGCTTACCAGTTTGAAGGTATTTAATTTTTATATACATTGGTATGTACAAAGAGTTATGTTTTATCAGAATTGAAATCTACGCGTACGAAGTCGCAGGCACGGCTAGTGTTAAAATATAATGATTAATGCATTTAATCTTTAATATTATTTAATATAATAAAATATAACACATATTATTATGTATATGAACTTGTGTAACCATGTTAAGCTTATTTAAATTACAAATAAATATTATTATTATTATGTTATTACTATCTTGATATTGATCTATACTATATTGATTTTATTATGTACGTAAAATATCTTTCTATAGATGTACAAATTCTTTCTCTTTTAACATAAAAGTGTTGTAGTAACTTTTATAGTTCACTTTTCATTTGATAAGTAAGAGAACTGGAAATAAAAAGTACCACTTTTCCCTTTTTTACCATTCCCTCTATTCTCCCTTTCTTTTCAGAAATTTCCTTATCCTCAAATCTTAACTTAGGTAGGTGCTGGGCCGCAATGACCTCCTTCTATGAGCAAGTAATTCAGGCAAAGGAGGCCGCCGAGCGGGACAGGGTGACAGCCTCCTCTGAAACGCTTAGTCGCGTTGGGGTAGGCTGGGTTTCTACCAACGGACGGAGCGGTTCTAGAGGCGGGACTACGCCAACTGTCTCTTTCTCCACCTACAGCTTTTTTTAAAGAGAGAATGAAAAAAAAATACTGTAAAGAAAGAGAATATGGATTTATATAAATGTAGAATGAAAAATGGCTATATATGTTTATAGATATTTTGAAAAAGAGAATATCGATGATAAATAAATATATAAGATGTATTTAATATATTATATACCTAAAAAAAAATTTGAATCAGTTAGTTCTAACACTTCATTGTTAAGGAGCAAACTACAATTTTGACTTTTTTACATTAGGAAGTTTAAATTCGATGCGTTAAGGTTTTTTAGTATTTAAGACCAAATTATTAATTTCGAACCAACGAAGAACTCGTGACAGAGCACTGTTTAAGTTGTCATAACTAGGCTTATTACACTCATCTATCACTCGCATCATCAACAAAAAGCATAATCTAACACAGTCCTTTTACGTAAAAGGGCCAATCATGGATATAGAGTAAAAATAAAAAGGAGCCAAGAACAGATCCTTGTGGAACACCCATGTTTAGGTAAGAACAATCCGATTTACAAAGATTTACATCAACCGTCTCAACTGTTTAATTCAAGTATGGCAAATGATATCTGCGATGAAACAAAATGAATGCAAAAGGAATGACAAAATATCGACGACATAATTTATGCTAATAAACAAAAGTTAAATAATAAATATTATATACATAAATATTATAAAAATGAAAAAAAAAATGTTCTGTTTGATGCTAATAACATTTATAACGTTTACAGTGTGTTAGTTTAATACACAATTATAAAACAATTAAAAATATAAAAAGTTTATTCGAAGTGGTTTCCATTGGCTGCGATATAGCCCTTTAAATTTGAGGCCAGATATCAATAAAAGCACGCGCTCTTTCCACGTGGAAATTTTTCACTGTCAATCGTATGGATTTTTGTTTTACAGATTCCAAATTATTATGTCGTTTAGAGCAAGCTGTACTCTCTAAAACTCAACATAAATCATAATCCAGCGGATTAAGATTGGGCCTAAACGACGGCCAGTCTTCAGCTCTGATGAAGTCCGAGACGTTCGCTTTTAACCAAGATTACGTGGACCGAGCTTTATGACCCGCCGCTGGAAGTACCATATTTGGTTATTGAACATGATGTTATTAAGGGGCTTAACTACCTTCTCAAGAATGGTATCTTGATACACTTGTGCCGACATTTTGATACTTTTTTCACAAAAATATGGCTCAGTCACTCCATCATAGCTAACACCCCACCAAACTACTAATAAAACACACCTCAGAAAAATTTGTAGCCGGGTACACAAACATTTGACTAATACCAAGTGTTTGAAGAGTTTTAAAAATGGAATTTTGCTCCATACCTACTTTGTGTAATGCAATCACTGCGATTCTCTTTATCAACCCACTTAATTTTAATATCATAAAATATTGTACAATGTATTGGCGTCAAAATGAGAAAACACAATGAACAGTCGTATAAAAATGACAGATTCCAAATACAAAAGTAATAGATTTTTTTTTTAAATTGTAACAGTGTCCCTATCGGATATCGAACCAGAGCCCCTTTGCGCTGCAAAACGTGAGGCGTCTGTACCAACCACCCGAATAACGCGACGGGGCGGTAAATGATGAATGATGAGAACGAAAAATCTATGACAAATAATGAGGAAATAAAATAATGTTGAAAGAAATATTTTGAGAAGTTAGATAATGAGGAGAATAATTGAAATGGTGCTCTACCAAGAATACCAGTACACATAGCATTAGTGAAAGAGATTACTATTCACAAAATTAAAATCGTTGTGCTAGATATAAAGAATGGTAAAACAAGCCAGGGCAGGGCCAGATGGCATTTTTGATCTCCTCTCGTCTGTGATTTCGAAATCTGTTCTCTTCAATTTATATGCTGTCTCGACTACTTGAGATACATAGGATTTTATAGTCTCTTCAGAGTTATCCAGATGTATTGAAATTAGTGTTCGAAGCAAACTTATTTTCCGTTGATATCCCGTATCGTCAAATAACTGTTTAAATTTTTTCCACACAGTGTCCACTGTAGTCTGACTTTTGAAGTGCACATATAACGAACGATATCATAACGAGTTTGGCTTTAATCTTCTCAACTTCAGTAACATTCGCCGGCATATTTTCAATATCGACACCTTCAAGTAACAAAAAACTACTAACTGCGAACGCCCAATCGTAGTAAATTTCCCATCCGTTTAGTACCGGCACATTAACTAAATATCCCGACGTTGAAATTATTATTTTTGTCTGATAAAAATAAAAACTCAATATTTTTGAATAAAAAATAATATCTGGGCCAATAACCTGATAAAAAACATAATTTTTATTTTTTTATTGTAGTTTAGTTTGTTTTAGATCTGTTTTAGATTCATTTAATTTATTAATTTTGTACTTTTTATTTTTCGTAACCTGTGGTTGATTATAATTGGCAAGACACTTCAATTGTTTTTGTACTGTAAATATTATAATTTTAAATGTAATGTATACCTGCCGCTGGCAATTCTTAAATGAATAAATAAACCGTTAGTTGTTGCTCACAGATAAAAAATAATTTATTCATAATAGACAATACATAGTTGGTTATAGAAGACGCTAAATGTATAATTTTAATATTAATTTTAACAGTTTCATCATTTATTTCCTTGGTAACTTATATCACCCTACAGGTTTTATTTTAATCTTTGGTGTTGTCGGCTGATTGCATTATAAGCTGTGATAAGATCGATATATATTCAAAAGAATCATGTTATAAAAATAGATTTTTATTGCAATTTCGTCAATACAGACCTTTTCGAAGTACAAAAATCATAATTTTGCTCTAAAAAATTTGAATAACTTTTGTACATACTACCAAATTACATAAATAATCAGTTTTTTACATTTTAATAATATTTTATAAGAGTATTTTTTATAAATATGATATCTTCACAAGAAACAAAAATAAAAGTAAAAATCCAAGAAGCAGAAAAACTTCAATTGGACACAATTTTATTAAATGAAATCGGTCTATTCGGACAGTTTCAAATTAGAAATACAATTTTAATACTGATTGTCGTCATATTTAGTGGATGGGCAACAAGTGAAACCTTATTTACTACATCCCGAATCACCAAAAGGTATATAATACACAATCCCCAAAGTCTAATAATATACAAATATAACACCTTTTTTACTTTTATAGGTGTTTGATTCCAGAATGCGAGGGTCAAAAAGCTGAAGAATTTTCACCCCCTTGGATTTTAAACGCAGTGCCTACCAGCGGCAACTCTTTCGATAATTGTCGCCGTTTTGCTCCTACAAATTCGTCACTCATATCAAAGGGTGTCTGTCCAAGAGAAAATTTCGATTATGATTTAACAGAAACTTGCACCAAATTTGTTTATGAGAACACTAATTCTATCGTTTACGAAGTGAGTATAATAATTCATTTAAATTTATCAAACGAAAAAAAGGAACATTCAATTATATATTTTTTTTTCAGTTTAATCTTGGTTGTGATGAATGGCGGCGAGCACTTATTGGGTCTCTCCGAACAGTGGGAACTTTGGCATCCCTGCCTGTAACCGGTTTTATATCAGATCAATGGGGACGCAAAACTGCCGTTATCTTAGCTTCAATTAACGCATCGTGGATAGGAGCTGCGAGATCGTTTAGCAACACTTATTCTGTCTTCCTTCTTTCAAAAATGGCTGAGGCAACTTTGGGATCCGGGGCATTTTCATCCTCTTACATACTTTGTGGGTTACGTTTATTTTATTATTTTCTTAATGTTGTTCTTAAAAGTACATATTTTTTATTGTGTATATTATTTTAGTAATGGAAATTATTGTACCCAAGTATCGAGTTATTGCTGGTGCTACAATTAACACGTTCTTTGCTATTGGTCAGATGACAGCAGGCCTCATTGCTATGCAAATTCCGCATTGGAGACAGCTCAATTTGATATTGTATATGCCACAGTTCATTACAATAACCTATATTTGTATGATGACTGAATCTATAAGGTGGTACTTTAGCAAAGGGTATTATGAAAAAGCAGAGAAGGCTTTAAAAACAGCAGGACTTGAAAATAGAAAAGAGTTGTCTCAGAATTCGTTAAAGTTGTTAAGACATAAAATTGAAGAGGAGAAATGCGAAAAAGCATTGCAAAAAGAAATAGATTTGGACCAACCTTGGCTTGTTTTTTTAGTTTTTCAAAACAAAACTATTCTGACTAGAGTCTTAATAACCCCGATATGGTGGATCACAATGACATTTGTTTACTACGGATTATCAATAAACTCAGTTAACATGTCTGGAAATAGACATTATAACTTTGTATTAGTCTCAGCGGTTGAGATACCTGGCTTTTGGATAGCTGTTATATTGATGGATAAAATCGGAAGAAAGCCAGTTTTGATCGGAGCTTACTGGCTATGTGGAATATGTCAAATTGGATATATATTTCTGCCCCAACGTGCGTTATTAATTTAAACATTTATACTAAACTACTATTCATACATACTAAACTTTAATAATTTATAATTATCGCGTTCGATAAAATCATAAAATTAAATATTAAATATAACAAAACATGTAAAAAATATCATAAACGTATTTTGTATTTCAGGATATCTTAGAGCTACTCTAATTATATATTTGATTGGAAAATGTTGTATATCGATGGTGATAACATCTTTATATGTATACACTGCGGAGTTGTATCCAACAAGCCATAGACACAGACTCTTTGCATTTTCGTCGATGGTTGGAAGAATGGGATCAATTATTGCGCCTTTAACACCGGCCTTTGTAAGTTACTTAGACTAGGTTTAAATAAACTTTGGAAATAAATAGAAATAGACTATTAACAATTATATTATTCATAAAACAATTTTTTTAAATTTAAAAATGGGAATTAAGGCACTAGGAAATAAGCATCACAAACCTTTTAATTGCCTTACGTTTCGACCAAGTACCTTTTTCACACCTTTTTTCGGACGCGTTCATTTTCGTTTTTTAACTAATTATATTTTATAAAAAGCGATAGCTTAAAATTGAGTCTAACTATATTATTGAATGCAAAACTGTTATGTAAACAAAAAACATATATAATTTACTTTTTTCCAGTCGATTGCAGTATGGAAATATTTTCCGTTTGCTCTATTTGCTGGTCTTGCGTTTCTATCTGGTACGCTGGTATTCTTTACTCCTGAAACTCTTGGCATAAAGCTACCTGATACCATGAAAGAAGCCTCTAAAATTGGTCTAAATTTACAAACACCTGATCTGTGAAATATTCGAAATATTCGAAATTTTTGGAAGTATAGAATCATAATCCTGACATCTATTTAGCTGTTTAATTAAACGTATATGTGGATATACACACACGTTTTAATTGCGATAACGTTATCTTTATTCTTCTCTTTCATCTCATTGCCTCTTAAATCTTAAAATCAATTATTATATAAATTATTAAAAATGCTATAGATATTTTTTATGTAAAAGACTGTTTAAAATACAATAGGAAAAAAATATATTTTGTAAGTTGTCTGTAATTATATGGAAAACATTTGTCGGGTGATAAATTTTATTACAATTTTATAGTTATGTTTATTTAGTTTTAGTAAGAAAAGATTCTCATAGTCATTAAAGGGAAGGCTCTTTCTAAGCTGTGTGCAAGGTTATAAGAAATTTTAGAATGTTGGTATTTGTTTCAGTTTTAATATATCTGAAAGTTAATTGTCATTTTACGAAACTGTTAAACAATAATTAAATATTGTGCTCCTTAATATTGGTTTTATTTTTTTTGTAGTGCAGTCTGGGTAAGTTCGGGTAACAAAGTAACTAAAATAAGTGAGAAAAGTAAAAAAATGACTAAGAATATCTAAATTTAGTTATTACAACATCAAAACCGTAGACTGTTTGTTTTAATATCTTTTGTATTTTATTGTAGATAAGATATTTATACACAGTACTATCAAGTGCTTATTAAATATTTAGTAAGTTATGACGGTGCTGACGTCACAATTAAATGTTTAAAAATATATTACATGACACTTTGCAAGATTAAAATTAATCGTTTTATCTAACATTATCAAAATATTATTTTTGTTGTGATAGGTATAGTGGTATGAAGTATACACATGTGTTATTGTTCTTAAATTTTTTTTTTGGGGTTTTATTCTTGTTAGGGTATGTCAACCCCATTGTGATGTGTTAGCTCCATATTTGAAATAGTACCTGGAACTTATTATTTTTTTTCTAAAAATGGAAAATTTATTTGTCTGAGAGAAATCAAAATACCTAGTAAAACATATCAATTAAACATAGTTAATTGTGTATTTTATGATTTTTAATCTTAGTCTTCTGATTACTATTGAATTATACAGTAACGACTCTAGGCGAGTACATCAATACCCATATAGTAAGATAAGGTGAACTACGCTTAAAGCCTTCTCCTCCTCGCTCTATCGGTCATAGTTCGATTGCTTCCCTTGGGGTCTAATCAAAGAAACTGACGTGTTAAATTACCATACAAGATCCAATATTTAACACAATACTTGATGGTTTATATAAAGCTTTGTGAACTGTGTCTAGTACATGATTTAATTTAGCATATATATTATTATTAGCATATAATTAAGAAACAAATAGTTAAACATTTTAATAAATACTGGATACTAGAACGTTACATAAGATAGTTAAAATATCAGATCAGAATTTGCGTGTGAGCCAACAATAGCATATTTTTAAAGTGTTGTGAAAATTATACGTACCTATGACACTGAGGTTTGAACTACTAATAAAGTAATTTGTTGCATAATTTTTTAGGGAATAGGGAAATTTGGGACGTATCAGTTCAATCGGTGTTAAGAATAGGTGTATTATATAATCAACTGGGTCTACTTAATATGATCCCCACCCTTTTTTTTCAACACTCTTGGAAAGTAGTTGTTGTACAAAATTAACCAATGAGAAGAAAAAAAACAAAAATCATATATGAATTATATAATATGATTTTATGTTATATAGACCAGAGTTCAGATTACAATAACTAATATAATACGAGCATTACCATCATTTTAAAGTTACTCAAGTATAATAATAAAAGCGCATGCTACATTTATCAAAAATCTAATGTCTGAATATAGAATGTCGGTATAAACTTTAAGAACTGTCGAACTTCTAGCAACAATGTTGTGTAAACTATAACCATTATTCAAATGTAACTTGTAAGATTTACTTATATTACCTCCTACTTTATCGCTTGTTTTAACTGTATTCAAGCAACATACATTATAATTGATCGAAGTGTGTCTCTATTTTAATAAAAGAAGAAAGTGAATGCATATGTGAAAATCGTCTCGGTGTTTGTATGTTATTTGCAATATTCACCATTGTACTTAATTACACAATAGTTATTGCTATGTGGTGTATCAAGACATATGTCTTTAAATAAAAATTAAAAAAAATCGTCTGTTAATCAGTTCTATTTCATGGAAAGATCAAAAGCAATTATTTGTTATTAAGTGGAGCAATATACTTGAATAATATATAAGTTACTTTTACATAGTGATTAGTGATCACACTTTCACACACACAATGGAGCAACATCTTTATTGTTAAATAAATATTAAAACTTTTATTCAGGGTGAGCTGTAATAGCTATTTAACTCGTAGCAATAACTGACTTTTAAAGTATCGCGTTTCATAATATGTAATTATTAAAAAAACGGTCAACGCTTACGGAATAGTTATCACATACCTTTTATTTTCCTGACGTTTTGACCAGGTTGCACCGGCCGTGGTCACTGGCTGACTGTCTTAGCGGTGCAGGGTCTTCACCGTCGAATCCGTAAGGACAAAATTTCTTCATCCATTCGCACATCTTCGATAATATTAATATTGTCTTTTCTTTATGTACCGTTATATACATCACTCACAGTATCCCTATTTAATATATTAAGTAAAACCTTCCACTTGGGAGAATGGATTTAAGTTATCAGTATCGTGGAATTCAGTGATGTACAGAAAAACCCCTCGCTTTTTTACCCAGTCGGTGAAAAATATCAAACAGGGACGTTTCGGTTGGGTTACAGATTAGGGATACGTACGTAGGGATTTGTACCAGTGAGTGTTATAAGTATAGCAATAACTTCAAAATACTATTCCATGTAAAGATTTGGTCTTGTTATTATTTTGTTTTGTGATTGGAACGTAATTGCTTAACGCTGAGATAATAGACAGTCAATTAAGTACCGCCAAAAGGATAGAGACTATTTGTTTTATGTTGACGCATCTGTTTTTATCTATAAACATACATATTTTAATCAAAGATTAGCTTCTTAAACGTCTATGACCATTTATTTTAACATACTTACTATCTACAAAGCTTATACAGATAAGAATTATGTTATCGTTCTTTATTTTATTTTTATTGCCAAAACCGGAAATATTTGATAAATATTAATCTTTATATTTTGTTTATCGACAACATTTCATTTAATTACTTACGATAGGCTTCTCACTAAACAAATTACATTCATAAATATTTGATTATAAGATGGTCTCGATTCTCTTATTTTAATTATTGTCAACAGACAATATGTTTAAATTCAATGAAATACATTTTAACAGAGAATGGGGATTTCAATTAATTAAACAAGTTCTACATACCTTACAATAAATCTTAATATATAAATGAAATCAGAATACTTTTTCTTTCACTTTATTCTAAGAAAAATATGTTTTTGGAAGGCCCTTTTTATAATATTCAGTCAGCTGCGACAAAGAACTGTCATTATGTTTATTTATGTAATTTCTATATTTACATATATATACATGCATACATACACATACAATACTTTGTGCATCGAGGTTTTATATTTTGGTTCATGCTTAAGTTCAAGTTTAATTAAAACAGTTTTGTTTAAATTTAAACTCACTCACTCAGTAAGATATTAAAATATACTCTCTTGAGTACAAATATCTACAGGTATTGAAGTGAATTATGTGGTTGTATATATATTTGTATATTTTTATATAAATATATTTATTTAATTCAGCCATATACAAACTGTAAAAAAAAAGGTTTTTTTTTATCTAAAATTCGTTTATTATGTTGCTTTCGAGCGATGGATGAGCTTAGAGTCGGTCATTTTTAAGACCTTGGAAAAGTTGTCTTTAGGTATAGTTGTATTAAGAACAGATAAAATCTTCCTAACAATAAAACATCAGAGCACGCATATACAACTGCAGCGCTTGTTAATTTTGTTAAGGTAAGTAAGAAATCACCGTAACCACATGATATAACAAAATATATTATTGCCAAAAATGAACACACTTTGGATAAGGAAACACACAAGGTATCCTTTGACTCTATATTTTCCTATGTGTAGTTCTCTAACAAACCTTGGTTCTTATAGTCAATATACAAGAGATGCTGCATTGATCTGATTTAAAGCAATCCTGTCAATACGTTAAGAATTTAGATTAAGCAAGTAAATGCAAAAACCTCCATGTTACAAGCGTGCAAAATTCGTTTTTAGACCCGTTGAAGGCTTTTGTGTATCATAGTGTATCATAACCAAATATATATATTACATTTTCGCTGCATTATCAATTGAGGTATGTGCATAATAAGAAATAATAAGGAGTACATAGAAAATATAAAAGCGCTTTCGTTTGTAAAAGTACTTATGGCCAGGTATCCCTACAAAACACATTTTTAGAATTCGTTTTTGAAATAGTAAACATTGAAATTTAAATCTTAAAAAAAAATATGGTTAATTTTGAGGATATATTGCAGGAAATGTACCCGATGAAAACATGATTTAATAAAATTGGCTCGATAGAAAAAAATCACAAAGTTACCTCTTTTCCGTCTTTTTGTCTCCAATTTTTCGGTTTTATTTCTAAAATAAGCGATTAAACATTATGGGTCTTTTACCAAAATAATGTTCATTGATTTCTCGAGGCATTTTACCCGATAGTTTTTTTTTATTCAATCTCTTATTTTTTTAATTAATTATTCAAGCGAAATTCGGTCCACAGAGAACTCGTCAGTGTCTCGCGAGACGTTGACAAGGTAAGACGTGTATCAAAATTTTTCAGATGCAATTGTGCGATTATCATGACATATATTATGTCATTCCCTAGTTTACCACAGTCTAGCTTTTTCAGTAGGTCCAAAGAGAATAATAAAAATGTTAAAATTGAAGACGTGTCAATCGAACATTTTGCAAAATCATGAATAACTCTCAAAGTAATCGAATTAAAATAGTAGATCATTTGAGACGTGGTTGGTTTACAACTTTATATCACTAAAAATTTGTATAAACACCAATATACACTCCGAGTAGGAATCAAACCCGCGACCGCAGATGCAGCACACGCACCATTAGACCATAGTGTTTTCTGTAAATTACATATGTTGTCTCTCTGACTGTCGATACATTCAACGTGAACTGGCTGTTTAAGCAGATACATCTAGTGTGCGACTTCGTGGTCACGCACCAGATAGACGTCCTGTTAGTACAAGAGACCTTTCTGAAGCCATGTAATCGTGATCCGCGCATCGCGAATCTCCGTCTCGTTAGGAACGATAGGGAAACCGCGAAGGGGGAACCACCATCTACTACAGAAGGTCTCTTCATTGCACTCCGCTCGAACCGCCCCAACTAGTTAACGTAGAAGCGTTATTATGTCAGGTGGGAATGACGGGCCATCAGTCGATCGTACTAGCATCCGTCTATCTTTCTCCCAATAAAGGGCCGTCTATCTTTCTCCCGATAAGGGGCCCATCTGGCCCCCCCTTTTCAAAGTGACGCTCCCCCGGTGACGCTGTAATAGCCAACAGGGCCAACAGTATAGACAGACAAAAATTATTGCAGCGAAACTGATGAAGGCAATGATGGGCTTATGATTGAATTGATAAATGATAAAGAAGGTTTTTTCCAACCTGTTACCTGTTGATGACAATTACTTTTTAAGAGAATTATAAGAGAAAGCACGCCACAATAATTTATTTAATTGTAATGCAAGTAATTTATGTTTAGTCGATGAAAGAAGAAATGGACTGATATCGTCTTTTAAATTTGAATGCAATATGTGTAAAAAAAATTATATAAATATAGAATGAAAAATAAACCGATACGGGCAGGGATTCGAACACGCGACTACTGGGAAACCGTCCCGCCGCTCTACCAACTGAGCTACCGTATCGCTGTCCACCTCGGTGAATTAAGCATTCTATATGTGCATTCTATGTGTACTACCAAGTAAAAGGCCAGTTACACGTAACAGAACTACAAAAGTGTCTTTTGGCAATATGGGCAGACGAGAATGAGAAAATATACACACAGTTCATTGAAAAGATGATTTATTTTGGGACACTAATATGAAACCAAAATTATTAATATTTTATATAAATTGCTTGCTGCCTAAAATCATAGACAGTAGAAATGCAAGAGGTATGCTCATACGAGACATATCAATTCAGAAGGAAAATATGACTGATACAACTAACCGTAAATCTAAAAACCCTGATAAGGAATCAATACCGGCACAAAATATACGCCGATTAAATTTTATTTAGTTTTAAATTACTTTAATTAAGAGTTACCTATTTTATTGTGATTATACATAAACATAATTTTAATTAAATATATAATTTGTTTTATTTTTATTCTATATGTACCACTTACACTTTATTTATTTACGAAAATCAATAACATTATTAGCACATAAAAATATATTAAAAATGCATTAATATTTTGAAATGAAATAAATTATTAAACATGGTTTAGTTCTAAACTGTGGCGACAGGATGACGTCACGTGGTCGCTATGTGCAATGCCCGCTGCGAAGGCGCGATGTGCCTATATTACGCGGGCGGGGGTTGCACTGAATGCCTACTTTTGCAGGGATACCTGGCCTTAAGGCTCAACGACGAGGTTAGTGTAAAAATAATATTGTCTTCAATACACTTGCTTATAAAAATTAGGAAAAGGTAATTACATAAACCTTCATGCAACATTTATTTTTATTTTACGTGCATTATTTTTATTGTTGTTTTTTCCTTGTCTTATTTCTATAATACAATAAAATATATTTTTACCATCTATCGAGTTAAGTTTCAGACACAATGTATTACCTAGATATAGCTTATCGAGATATCAGGTTTATGAACCCAATACTTTTATTAAAATACATTTTAAAAATAGTAGGTACGTGTGGGTTTGTATTGTTAATGTAAGCTACGTCATATTTAAGGTCTTGCTATAATTTATATTACATTTAAAGACTTAGATTAAATTTACTACATTATCGTATTAAGAAATGAGATTTTCATCTCCTTGTCCTATAACACATTTTAATATAGTTCAAACATAATTTATTAAAAATGTTTTACCACACTAATTAAACTAGTAAATTTTCGAATAAAGGTAAAAATTTGATCACTGGGCGAACAGTTTACTTTCTTAATCGGGAATATATATATATATATATATATATATATATATATATATATATATATATATATATATATATATATATATATATATATATATATATATATATATATATATATATATTTAAAGATTTGAAATTCGTCACTTAAGAAATAGAAGGAGAAAGTTTTGACGATGTTTCTGTTACTAGATATTACAGATAAGAATATAAACATTTCGATCTACATGTTGATCTATGTAATAAAAAGTAAATATAAAGATAATACTTTTGTACGATAACACAGTTGTCTAATCAGCCATGTTGATAATGGCGTTTAAATAAAACATTTTTGTATTCCTATTTTTTATTAATGTTTAGTTTATAGATATGATACAAACCACTAAGAATGACCGTCGAATAAAAAACAATCCTAATTTTAGGGTAAAAAATCAGATTTTAAGTAATTGGTATCCATTTAAATAAAAGTTCACTGGTAACATTAATAACAAAATATCACTCCTCTTAATTTATCAATTGAATACCATTGCACTGAAACGTACACAATTTGTTTTAGGTACGACGTCTAACTTCTGCGTCTTTAAAATGTTCTAACAGGGAAGGATGTTGAAATCGTTTTCTATATAACTAGAAATACCGCTAATTTGTGAAATTTCATTATTCAAACTATAAGTTTATACTGGTTTTGCGATATTTTTAAAATTTGATTAAATATTCTATTGGCTTTACATTTTATCCTCACAGTAATCACTTGTACTTACTCTGACTTCTAGCTATTTTCAATGTTCTTAGTTGGTTATTGAATTTGTAACATTTTGAATATTATTTGTAACATTATACATTATTAAAAATTACAGACTATTCTTCATGTTCACTTAATACTCCATTATGAATTTCATTTATAATATACACCAATTTTTTCAACATTATCCATAAAATTTACAAGAATATCTTGTACAATCCATATTGTCTGATCTTCATAAGTATGACTGAGAAATAGTTTCATTAAAGCTTTGCAACTTTATAAAAATTCCACTAAGAAACTTGCCTTTGAAAGGAAAAGCACTGTACACAAGTTTTACATACTTTAAACATGCAGTCTTCCATATATAATTAGTTGAACTTATCATTTTAGTATTAGTTGCACTTATCATTTTAGTATTAGTTGCACTTATCATTTTAGTATTAGTTGCACTTATCATTTTAGTATTAGTTGCACTTATCATTTTAGTATTAGTTGCATTTTCAGTACCAAAAAGAAATGATTTTGTAACTATTTTATACAAAAATAAGATTTTGATTTACAGTTTCTTAGAACAATAACAAATTTAACAATTTAAATAATTATAAAGCAGTTAATATTCTTAATTATTTTTATTAATTATTTTAATTATTTTTATTAATATTCTTAATTCACAGACTGACTATACTGACCAATTTAATGTAATTGACGATTCAAAAGTGCGTGTAAATGCCTACTTGAATAAAGATATTTTGAATTTGAATTTTGAATTTGAATTAATAAAATATAGAAACTCAAATTATTGATCGGAACATAATATTGTTGGAAATGGGCTCAAAGGTTTTCACAACATTTTCATTATAAATAACTAACATTTGCAATACAACCTTGCATTGCCGTATATTTGAATATGCATAACAACGCTCTCTTTAATGTTTAAATTTCTAGCTTTCATAAAATACTGTTGAAATATAAACACTATGCTTCTAAATTCACAGCTTATCAAAAAAAGTAGGAAGAAAATATAAAATATAAAATCTATCATTGTTTAATGTTGGATTACTTTTAGTTATTTCTTATTTGTTGTTGGATTTTTTTTTACATTTTTTCTTATTTGTCAAACCAATAGATACTGCTGCCTAACAGATGTCGCTGTGCCTATTTTGTATATATTTGATTCGCGGTATCATTTCCTGAAATAGTAACTTGAACTTATATAAATATAGAATATAAACCGATATGGACAGGAATTCGAACCCGCGACTACTGGGAAACGGTCCCTTCGCTCTACCAACTGAGCTACTATAGCTCTATCGCTGTCCGTCTCGGTGAATTAAGCATTCTATATGTGATCTTTATCGGGACTGTGGTGACACCCTGACCAATATTTTTAGAGTTTGACCAATGTTTGTAGAGCGACCTGACGGTTTCCCAGTAGGCGCGGGTTCGAATCCCTGCCCGTATCGGTTTATTTTTCATTCTATATTTATATAAACATATAAATAACTTAATCCAATCTAGATAAAAAAATGTCAAAAAAAAAAATTTTGTTCCATGATATTTAGTTTAATAACGTTCTAGTGAATAGGCCATGTCTACACTAAACTTCTGTTATCTGATATCATTTATATTGTTTTGAAATAAAAGTTCAAAAGACTTAAATTTAAGACACAATTTTTTCCCCATTTAAGCGTTTCGAAGCGTTTAAGCGACCAAATATTTTCCCTGTTTAAACGTTTCCCCGTTTAAGCATTCAAGAATATAAAGATTTTCATAAAAATTGATGCATATATATTATCGAGAATTTAAATTATCTTATCATGGCTAAACATGGTTGATTATAAGCAAAGGTAAAAAAAAATCAGTTGTGTCATTTTTTGAGGATTACTACAACTGAAAAAACAAAAGAGGTAACTTAAGTACAGAATAAATATGAGGAAGTCAGTAGTCATAAAAAACATAATTCTAAGCAAATGATTTAAGGCCAGGTATCCCTGCCAAAGTAGACATTCAGCGCAACCCCCGCCCGCGTAATATAGGTACATCGCGCGTTCGCAGCGGGCATTGCGCATAGCCACGTAACGTCATCCTTTCGCCACAGTATAGAAACAAACCATGTTTAATAATTTATTTCACTTCAAAATATTAATGCATTTTTATGATATTTTTATGTGCTAATAATGTTATTGATTTTCGTAAATAAATAAAGTTTTTGGTATATATAGAATAAAAATAAAACAAATTATATATTTAATTTAAATTATATTTATGTATAATCATAGTAAAGTAGGTAGCTCTAAATTAAGGTACTTTAAATTCGGTTCGAATCCCTGCCCGTATCGGTTTATTTTTCATTCTATATTTATATAAATTTCTTTACACATATTGCATTCAAATTTAAAAGTCGATATCAGTCCATTTCTTCTTTCATCAACTAAACATAAATTACTTGCATTACAATTAAATACATTATTGTGGCGTGCTTTCTCTTGTAATTCTCTTAAAAAGTAATTGTCATCAATTATACGCCGTCCTTTAATAGGTTGGAAAAAAATCTTCTTTATCATTTATCATTTCAATCATAAGCCCATCATTGCCTTCATCAGTTTCGCTGCAATAACAAATAAGATATCAAGAAAGTATTACGCGGACACAAAATAAATTCAATATAATAACTAACTTGATAGCTTTGGAATTAACAACTGGTTCTTAAGATGATCAACACATGGAGCATCTTGAAAATGTTCTAAAATAATTTGTAATGATTTCTTCAAAAGAAACTTAAAAGAAATAACTGTACAAAATAAAAAAATGTAGACCTGTACTTTATGCCATTAAAAAACAAACAAAATACTTACTTAGTAGTAGAAGATTGCAACTGCAAATTACCATGCTCTGATTGATATGTTAGAAACCTCAATCGGTTGTCTGAAAAATAACAACTTTGTATACTTAGTTCTTTATCCTTTATACTTATCCTTATTTAAACACGTGGTCTTTTTATACGAGTACATTCGAGTTGACATTTACTCGTAGTTATGTAGGAATATGATGCTATTTATTGTGTGGTCAGGATGGCAAATATCAAAAAATCAAAGGCAGTACTTACTGTACTCATTCAAAATATTAAAAAATATTCAAAACATTATGATCAAACAAAATCATTCAGTAGCTAAAACATACAACATATGTATTTTAGTCAGTTGGGACCTCCGTTATACCGATATAGACGATTTGTGTCTGTATGTTGTGTTTTTTTTTTTTTTGGAAGACGAGGGCAAACGAGCTGGAGGGTCACAGATGACTTGTGATCACCACCGCCCATGAACTCTTGCAACATCCGAGGATTTACAAGAGTATTGACGGCCATGTAGGTAGGAGTAGACACCTTTTTTGAAGGTATTCATGTCGTACCGATCTGGAAATACCACTGAAGGGAGTTCGTTCCACAAGCGAGTGGAACGTGGAAAAAATGTCCTTGAAAACCGCACAGTAGAGGATCGCCACGCATCCAGGTGGTAAGGATGATATTGGAGGCGATGGCGCGCTGTGCGGTGATGAAATTCGGCGGCGACATTAGGTCGAATAGTTCTTCAGAACATTCCCCGTTGTAAATGCGGTAGAAGACGCACAAAGAAGCCACGTCTCTACGCAATGCCAAAAAGTCCAGCCGTTCGCAGAACACCGGGTCCCCGACAATCCGAAAGGCTCTCCGTTGTACGTGGTCAAATGGCAGAAGCTGATATTGGGGTGATCCGGACCAGAGATGAGAACAATACTCCATGTGGGGCCGGACCTGCGCCTTATAGAGCGCAAGTCTTTGGCCAGGTTTGAAATACTGCCTCGCTCTATTAATCACTCCCAATTTCTTCGAGGCCAACTTGGCCTTGCTCTCCAGATGACCACGAAACTGACAATCGCTCGAAATGTCGAGACCCAGTATTCTGATACTTGGTGGGGCAATGATGGGAGTGCTTTCGAAGAGCGGTGATACGACAAATGGGGTTTTCTTAGTGGTAAACGCGCAAACTTGTGTCTTTAGGGGATTGAACTGAACGTGGTTCAGTTCACCCCACTCAGAGATCAGCCCCAAGGAAGTCTCTATAGAGGACACAAGTTTCTTTCGGCACTCGTCGACGTTTTCCCGAGAGAGACCTGCACGGCCGGAATATACCGCATCCCCAGTGCTGTCATCCGCATAACAATGTATGTTGGAGATATCCAACATATCTGGGTCTTATACCGACTTGGGTCCTCTTTTTCTGACTAACGTATGCAAGCCTTGTAAAGTATCACCTTATTGCGAAGGGACAATTTACTCCGCTTGCCTAACAGCGGATATAAACGACCTAGTATGTAGGCCGCTCTGCTACGAACGGTCCTAATATGGTCCTAATATTAGAAGAAAGATAGATGGATGCTAGTACGATCATCTGATGGCCGGACATACCAACCTGACATAATGACGCTCCTACGTTAACTAGTTGGGGCGGTTCGAGCGGAGTGCAATCAAGAGACCTACTGTATTAGATGATGGTTCCCCCCTTCACGATTACACGGCTTCAGAAAGGTCTCTTGTACTAACAGGACTTCTATCTGATGCGTAACCACGAAGTCGCGCAGTAGATCTATCTGCTTAAGTAGCTCGTTCGCGTTGAATGTAGCAACAGTCAGAGAGACAACATATGTAATTTACGGAAAACACTATGGTCTAATGGTGCGTGTGCAGCGTCAGCGGTCGCGGGTTTGATTCCTACTCGGAGTGTATATTGGTGTTTAGACAAATTTTTAGTTTTATAAAGTTGTAAACTAACCACGTCTCAAATGATCTACTATTTTAATTCGATTACTTTGAGAGTTATTCATGATTTTGCAAAATGTTCGATTGACACGTCTTCGATTTTAACATTTTTATTATTTTCTTTGAACCTACTGAAAAAGCTAGACTGTGGTAAACTAGGGAATGGCCGTCAGGGACATTGAATGAATAATATTACAAATACGAAAGAAATCAAACTTACCATATTTTTTCGCGATGTATTTCTTCCTTAATCTTGAAAATTTTGGTTTTTTATTTCACATTCCGTAGAATAATCGCACAATTGCATCTGCAAAAATTTGACACACGTCTTACCTTGTCAACGTCTCGCAAGACACTGACGAGCTCTCCGATGACCGAATTTCGCTTAAATAATTAATTAAAAAAATAAGAGATTGAATAAAAAAAAACTATCGGGTAAAATGCCTCGAGAAATCAATGAACATTATTTTGGTAAAAGACCCATAATGTTTAATCGCTTATTTTAGAAATAAAACCGAAAAATTGGAGACAAAAAGACGAAAAAGAGGTAACTTTGTGATTTTTTTCTATCGAGCCAATTTTATTAAATCATGTTTTCATCGGGTACATTCCCTGCAATATATCCTCAAAATAAACCATATTTTTTTTTAGATTTAAATTTCAATGTTTACTATTTCAAAAACGAATTCTAACAATGTCTTTTGTAGGGATACCTGGCCTTAAACTTGTAACGTTTTTCTTTATTCTGCGTGGACAGAGTCGCGAGCCAGAGCTAGCGTTGCTTAAAATTTAGTTAATGCAGCATTATTTTGTGTCATAATAATGTAACTTGTTTCTTTAATGAGCATAAATGGGAATAAATCCATGTCGGGATAGAGGTGGTGTTTTTAATTATATCGCAAACGCTTTCAACCTCCTGCCAAGATAGATTATTTTAGAGACACTGAACTTACTTGCCGTGTCTAAAGCAAAATGTTTGTTACATTGGTATGGTATTCAATTGATAAATTACTACGAGTATTATTATATAATTAATTCTATTAGTCAACTGTTATTTCAGCGATGGAAATTAGTTAAATAAAGTTTTCTATACATGTTAGCTTTTAGTTTCGTGATGGTTTGTATCATATTTATAGTTCCATACACGTTATAGTTGTAATGTACCTTTTTTTTAAACTAAACATTAAGAAAAAATACGTTTACAAAAATGTTAAATGCCATGTTGATAAAACTAATTAGATTTGATGAAATAGTGAAATTGTACTATCGTACAAAATATACTACTACTTATCATTCTTTTTATTACATGTAAAATCAAATGTCAATAATTTTATCTTAAATATCCAGTAATAGAAACATCAAAAAACTTTTTCCTTTTTTTTTATTCGATTTATTAAGTGCTGAATTGAAAATATTTCATTAGATTAATTCTATTTGTTCCCGATTAAGCAAATTATATAAGTAGATTAGATAACATTAGAGAATTTCTGCTCATTAAAAAAAAAGCTCATTAAAAAAAAAAGTTACATTAATTGCTGACTTAACAAATTTTCAGCGTTACAAGTTTAAAACATTCGCTTAGAATTCTTTTTTTCTATACTTCTTCATACTTATATAATAATAATAATAATATTATAATCCGGGACAAATTACACACTTTGATCTAACCCCTAAGTAAGCAAATTATTTTCTTGTGTTAAGGGTGTTAGACAACGATACAAATACATAGAAATAAACATATAAATACTGAGAATATATTTAATAAATGACCAAACCCAGAAACGCAGACGTCTATGTTCATCACATAATTGTCTGTCTCTGCCGGGAATCGAACCCGAGCCCCATTGCGCCGTGACACGTTAGGCGTCTGCGTTAACCACTCGACCAAAATGGGGCGGTTTACTTATTCCCTACTTAAGAGAACTTTTTTGTTTTTTAGTTGTCATTCTATTGCGGTTAAATTCTTAAGTTTTCCTCTGAGTGTGGAATTTTCTATTGTACAATTTATATATTCAAACTATCAACTATTACTTATTTTGTGATTTTTATTTATTTAACTAGTGTATTGCTTTTACACTCTATCCTCACAGTAATCATTTTTACATAGGTACCCCGTCTTCCAGCTATTTTCACAATATATTTAGTTGCTTACTATGAATGTTATAATACTATTATTGTAAATACATATTCTACACATTCAGTTTATATTCAGTTATAAATTGCTTTTATAATATACACCAAAAAAATTTTTACATTATTAATAAATTTTCAATAATATCTTACAAAATCCATATCGTTTAATTTAGTTACAAGTTTTTTTTTTAATCTTAGTTAAAGATAAATATTCTTACAACAAATCAGTAATAGTATAAAAATAAAAAATACAGCTGAAGAAATACAAATCCCTTTTTCAGTACTCATTTTATCTTTACATAAAATATGATTTCCTTGCTTCCAAATAAAGCGTAGGATCAAAGGGAATCTTTATCTTCAAAAGTGAACGAAGTGAAACAAGTATTAGGTCTTCTTATAAGTAATCGTTTGTGAATCAAGTTTAAAAGAGATCGGCGACAAAAGATGCGCTTTGCTTATTTCTTATATTGAAGGCATCTTTAAGTCGTTTCAAAGTTATTATAAAGGGGACAGTTAAAGAATAACTTAAGAATAACTTAAGAATAACTGATCACTATTGGAAGTTAGACGGTTTGGATTATTATTATACAATATCGTTTGCATAATATTATACGAATTGAGAAGTTTTTTTCTTATTTAATTAATTATATTATATTTAAAACATTTACTTAAAATTGCGCTAATACCATGTTAGTGAAGACCAAATGGTAATAGGTACAGGGTTGTTTCATTTCAAATGAAAGGTTTTGATAAGTTCTCCGGGTAAAATCTCGCTGGTCCATTAGTTGTCGAAATATTGGTGTAAGAGTCCTTGAAAAATTGTATGGGGATAATGCATGTGATAAAATCGAACTCTGTTCTTAGAACTCAATCAGAAAAACAGCTACTCTCCTCCCTAGAAGCGCTTGTATACACAATTTATCGCACTTGAGACACTGCCATACATTGCATACTCACATTTTAACTTATAAATCAGGTAGGATAATTTATTGATTTCGGTTTGATAAATGTTTTAAAACAAAATTTATTTTTATAGTAAGTATACAGGTATTAGTCAATTAATTATTACGTTGTTAATGCAGTCTGCATTTTCAATGAATTGAACCAGAAATTAAAATATGTGGAATAAAATTTATAAATATCTGATAAATATCGATATTCTAAAACTATTGTGCTGAATTAATTTGATTTGAAATCACTATTAGTGAAAAGGCCGCCTTTATACCAAATGATTAAATGTTTCCATTATGCTGTTGTTCTTTTCATTTTTTTTTGGTGTGCAATAAATAGTAAAATAATTATTTATATTAAGAAATAGGTAAGTTATATCACTTATAAGTTACGCTTAAGCATTATAGTATTAGTGTAGTTACACAACTGTACAACTGAAACTATACTTGTAGTAATTCTCAAGGGGCCTGTAAAGTAACAACGTATTGAACTTAGCGAATCTAATTGAGGCTTCAGCTATTGTTCTATGGTTTAAGCATTAATAAATGCTTTTCAATCATGTTTGGCGATAGTTGAAACTCTAGAACAATAGCTGAAGCCTCATTAGTGTGTACGTTTGGTTCAAAACACACGAGCCGATTTGAACCCTCCGTCCGTAATTAACAAATTCAATTGTATTTCGGAATTCATATTGCGTAGTTTAGGTGTTATTCAATTAAAAGGTACTACTGATTACATCTGATATTGACAGCATAAGTGGAATTCTACACAAATTCCGTAACCGTATTAAATTTACAAACGTGTTTCGTTAACAAATATCGGTATTTAAAAGGCTTTTTATATTTATTTAATCGTGGTGTTGGTTTTACTTTAAGGTCATGAAATATATTTAATTGTCTTTACATAGATACATAATATAATGTTATTTTTAAAACACTTTACATTAAACATTATAAAGTATTAACAAAGTATATTTTCCAAAGAAAACTTCCTCAACGGTCTTCTCGAACGCAATCAGTATATCTTTTGCCTATCACAACTGTATGCATTTAGCTGGTTTTTAATTTTAGATTGTAATGTTTGGTATACTCATAAGTTTTACAAATGTGGTCTATAAAATCCCTCGTCTCGAATATATAGTACAAATCCTCCATTGGAATCCATTAGGTAGCGCTATTATTAGAAAGTATGTATTTTTTGGTTTAAGGTATAACTATTAGGTCTATCCCCTTTATTTTAAGTAAGCAGATGATGTTGCAGTATGTTATTATTCATACCGAACGTAATATACATTCGAGTATTATAAATATTTCCGCGCTTTCCACTTTGTTGTTACTTGCCACCAAACAGTAGTAGTAACATGTCATCTAATACATCGTCAAACGATCGCCATAAACAATTGTATGTGTTGAAGCAAATAAAATATATTGTTTTCGATTTTATTATGTTTTCTGTCGGTGAATTTGAATTTCTATATTGCCGTAAAATGTTCGGCTTTTGTTAGTATTTTGAATTGTAAATTGTTTGTTAACATTTGTACAAAGAATGCAACGACAAATTTCAGGGTTTTAAATTTTTTAGGTTAAGACCAAGTAAGCCGAATCTTCCTTTATCTTATAATATGTTATTATAATTACTTTCATTTATCTAAAATCATGAAACAATTTGTATTTATAAGTTAAACAGTTTTCTTACATGCAACCAAATAAACGTTTAGCTGACTTGAACATGTTTATTAATATTTTATAGTTCCTTACATTAATTAAATAAAATATTTACCTATATTAGGTAGGTAATTACTAATTTCTTATACACATGCCTTATTTGCAAACAAACAACTCGAAGGCCGGTAATTCTGCCTTGTGAAATTTTTATGTAAAAAGACACCGTGGGGTGCTGTTAAAAGTAAATAACAAAAATTTAATAAAACGTCAAGTACAACTTCAAAGTACATAAAATTTTATTTTTATCCTTTTAAGACGTCTTTTTGTATCGGGTTTTTTTTATTTTTATTTATTTATATTTTTCTGCTTTTTAAAATACTTTATTTACGCAGAAACCACATCAAGCCACCCACAGTCGAGCGTCAATCAGCCTTACCATATGTAAAAGAAGTTATTGACAGAATCGGCAACATCTTAAAAAAGGTTTCTATAAGAACTATCTACAAACCTCAAAAGAAAATTATGCCAATTCTTGAGACCTATCAAAAGTTATAAATTCAAAATATCTTTATTCAAGTAGGCATTTACACGCACTTTTGAATCGTCAATTACATTAGATTGGTCAGTATAGTCAGTCTGTGAGTAAGCTACCACCAGCTCGGAATGCTGTTCTGCTGAGAAGAGCTGGCCAGAAACTCAACAGTTGCTCTTTTTAAATAAAATTTAACAATGTTTGACTTATAAATTATAACATCAACCCTGCAAATGAGTCAATTTTATTTATTTTATAAACTTAAATGCAATTTTGGAACAACTAGAACCGTCGCAATCAATCGGAAAAGAAGCCCAATGATTTCAGGCAACGAAAATTAAATAATAATAACAGTAAATATATATATATATATATATATATATATACATATATATACACATACATACATACATACAAATCTTCGGCCTGCCACACAACCAGTCACCGCAAGCAGCACCCGTTCACGAGCATAACACAAGAGCCAGCCATCACCCCCTTCGCACATATTTGAGGGAGGGAGGCAACCCGACTCCCGATGCTACCGCAAGTAGTGACTTCTAAGGAATCGGTGTGATGCAGAAGGTCGATAAAGCAAAATTAATTTACAACAAAAAACAAATTGCGGAGATTACTAGCTATTCGCAATACAATACAGATTTATGACCCAAGATTTATGATACAATGACCCAAGTTCCACACATTTCGATCAACCAAAAACTCTTGAATGTTATAGTAAGATTTATTTAATAATATACCTTTAATTTTAGATTTGAAACCAAGAAAAGGAAGATCTAAGATATCTTGTGGAACCTTATTATATATGCGTATACTCAAGCCCATGAAAGATTTCTTAACTTTTTGAAGTCTAAATTTAGGCGTTACAAGCCTATTTTTATTTCTTGTATTGATAGTATGTCTGTCGCTGTTTTTTTTTATAGTCATTTAAATTTTGGCGTATATATAGTAAGTTATTAAAAATGTATTGAGAAGCGACCGTAAGAATACCGATTTCTTTAAAAACTTCTCTTAGGGAGTCTCTAGCTTTTAAGTTACAAATAGCCCGTATAGCTCGTTTTTGTAAAATAAATATAGAATTAATTTCGGCAGCGCTGCCCCATAGTAAGATACCGTAAGACAATATACTGTGAAAATAACTAAAATAAACGAGTCGAGCCGTATTAGCGTCTGTTAATTGTCTTACTTTTTTAATTGCAAAGACGGCTGAGCTAAGTTTGCTTGCGAGTGTCGAGAGATGGGGGTTCCACTGGAGCTTTTTATCTAAAGTTATACCTAAGAAAGTTGACGAGTCAGTCAGTTCTAACACTTCATTGTTAAGGCGTAAACTACAATTTTGACTTTTGACATTAGGAAGTGCAAATTCCATGCATTTAGTTTTTTTAGTATTTAAGACCAAATTATTAATTTCGAACCAATGAAGAATACGTGACAGAGCACTGTTTACTTCGTCATAATTAGCTTGCTTTTATCTTATCATCAGAGTTTAAAATTTTATTTCTAATATAAATCGACTTGGCATGTACGCAAACGTTTTTAAATATTTTAGAGAAATTTCTAACTTTATTAAAGAACACGGGATCATGATTCCATTGCCTCTCACCATACAAATCATATAATTTTTCTCTACTTTTGTATATTCCCGGGGTAGCCCAATCACTAAATTTAAGTTTTAGGTATTTAGTCATAGTTTTTGGTTTAAAAATATTATTGAATTCTTGTAACAAAAAATCGAAAACTTTATTATATAAATTATTGGGATTGCCATCGCTCATGTCTACTTTATGCAGTTTTTGCGCAACAATATTCTTAAAAGTATTAGTTCGGTTTTTTGTTATCGGTCTGCAAGTAAATTTTTGGGGCTTTTCATTTTCACGATTGATTAATATAGAAAATTTTTGACCACAGTGGTCTGAACTTAAATTTGTCATTATCGTCTCTTCATAAATGTTACAGCGACAGAACACATTATCAATACAAGTCGAGGAAACACTAGTAATGCGAGTAGGTTCAAAAAATACGTTCAATAAGTTAAAAGATTTAAACAAATTTAATAAACGTACACTAGACGAAGTTACTTGTAATATATCTACATTAAAGTCACCGCACACAATCACGGACTTGTTTTTATGACAAAGTTTAGTTAAAATATCCTCCATTTTGTTTTCAAATTCATCAAAATCACCAGAGGGAGGTCGGTACACGCATAAAATAATATGTTCATTGAGCTCAATGCAGGATAGTTCAATAATTCGCTCGACAGAGAGCGCCACTATGTCTGATCGAGACTTAAACACTACATCGTTACGAGCTAAGATAAGTGAGCCACCGCGAATAGCTTTCTCTCTACAGAACGAACTTGACAATTTATAATTTTGTACATTTATAATATTGTTATTCTTTAACAACCAGTGCTCTGTAATGCATAATAAACTAATGTTATATTTTTGAACAAACAGTTCCACTTCCGATTCCTTGCCACCTAAGCCTTGTATATTTTGATGGACAATAGTAAACAGCTTAGGCTTTGTCTTAAAATTTAGTTTAAAGTGGAACGATTATGTTTTGTCAGTACTACACTATTTAAATTACAATCATTTTTCGTTATATCTCTTATAACGAAGTTTTTTATTTATATATTTATTATTTATATTTTATTTATTATTTATATATTCCTTTACAATGTGCTGGAGTTTATAAACTTGGGTGGTTGGGGATTATCTAACACCTGGGATTCACTCTTGAAAAATATAAAATTCCATGTCTGTGAACGCACTGGACGACCTCAAGATACTGCTCGCCCGGAAGCTTAGAAACCGTTGGAGGTAGATGACTAATTAACTGACTTACTGACAGACACCTCCATCTCATCTTGCCGTGAACACGATTGCTGCAAAGCATTCGAAACTTCGGGTTAGATTTAAAATGTATATTTAAAATTTAATTCATTATACGCGAGTTAAATCCGTAAAAATAGTTTTATTTCAATATTTTACTTTTTTCTATGTTGTACTAAATAATCCTACTCATACAATAATTTCCCTTGTTTTTACTAATAATATGATATAAGAACCTTTCACTGGCACCAATAAGCTCCATATTTTGGAGACGACTGCTTCTATTTCGACGAAACATAGCTAAGAATCATCACGACGAAACAAGGTTTCGATTAAAAAAATAGCATTCAAATCCGTTTACGCGTTTGGCTGCTACGTTGCCACAGACAGACACACAGATACACAAAGACACAAGTAAAACCTTTTTTTTTTTTTTTTTTTTAACGTTGGGAAATCCTTTATGGATACCACCCAGCCCAGGGGAGGGCCGGGATGGTTATGTGGGAGTCCTGTACTGCAGTTTACCCACTAAAACCCAACGGTTACCCTCATCGCCACAACGGGGCGCCGCGGGATCGCTTTCGCACTCACCGCGACGCCCCCGGCGGATTTTTTTTCACCCCCTAATGAGGGTGTCCGAGTAACCAGAACACTCTCAACCGCATAGGGCACAAGTAAAACCTATAACATCCCTCTTTTTGGATCGGGGGTTACAGATGAGTCTTAAATATGATGGGATAAGAAAACCGAGCAACCAATGTAGACATGGATGTAATGTGTGTAAAATGAGGTCAAGAAAGGACGATGATATAAATTACAGTTTAATAAGAAATTAAGCGTGAAAAAATTAACATATCGCTCCGACTTCAAATAAGAATAAGGATAAGGTAGGTGGATAGAGGGTTTTTTAGCAATGGTGATTTAAATTTGCCCTTAAATAAATATATATTTATTTGTATCTGTGAACCGGAAATAAAAAGATTTATATTTTTCTGTTTGTTTGTTTATTTGTTCACATTTGTTCACTCATACCTAAAACTACTAAATGAGTGATGATAACTTACTAAATGAGTTAACAAATAAAATACAAATTATCTCGATATAACGGACAGTAGTTGCATCACAAATAATGTAAATACTAAGTATTGTATGGGCTAAGTAGTGTACGGTGTCTGGTAAATAAATATATGGTGAAATTTTTATTAATAAAATCATTAACGATTAAGGTATGCTATAATATGAAGTATATGATTTAAGCAAAAACTGCATATTTGCTATGAAAAGGGGTATTTTCAAATTATCGTAATTTTCCATTTAATATTGAAAAGAAGACACGGGGCTAAATTTGCGTCATGGTTTTTTAGTCAGTGATTTTATAGAATTAATTATTTCTTATTTAACTAATTAGGTGGAAGATTGTTGATTGTTAATTGAATTAAGGATTTTTTCCTCGTTTATAATTACCTAGAACGAAGAATTTTAGAATATGATTTTAAATGTTAAATTTTTTGATAAACCTTTTTTGGTATAATGTAGTCGGGAGGCCTTTAAAAATATTTATTAATTATTATAGCGAACAACTCTTTTGACTTTATAACAGATTCTAAATTCATGAATATTCATCAATACTTTACTGAAAATTAAAGTTTTATAAATATTGTATCAAATTAGACTAAAGTGAAAATTAAAATAATTTGAAACGCAATTATAGCTCTGAATAAAGTTTTATTAATTTCAAATTTTGCGATTTTATTGATTTAGGTATAATTATGTTCTATGAAATGAAAATGTTTCGGAAATTCAAAAGTGTATTTTACGAAATACATATAGGTAGGCACATATTGCCTCACAATAAGGAATGAGGTGCCCGTTATAATTAAGTATCACACTTAGTAAAGTATCAATATTATTATATAGTAGGTACTTAATTTAACTTTCTATCACAAAAGCTATTCGCTATTTGGCTATGTTGCTAGTACGAGACGGTGATATTATTGCTCTCTCTTATTAAACAGTATTATATAGGTATAAGCTTATAACTCATGTATAACTTCACAATTTGATTTTTTTATGTTATGCGAACTAATCTTAAAGGATATTTATGGATTACGGATTATCGATTAAGTACTAAGTAATCCATAACAAACAAATTAAGAAAATATACTTTGCTTATACGTTTACTAACATCAAAGTTATTCAGTATTTGTAACAACAGAGTTTCTGCAGGCGGCATACGTAATGATTTATTATATAGAGCTTTAGATAATATCGAGATTATTTTTAATATCTGATGGTCTGTTAGTTTCGTTGTTATTTTTGTCATAAATATGTTAAAAAAAAAATTATATAATAAAATAGAGTTGATAACAACAGCAAGTGATGAATATCGCAGATCTCGCAGTTCGCAGTGATTGCACAGTATAGGATAATACAAAGCGCGCGCTGGAGTGACGGTTGAATAGCTTGCGTTATCCTACTTTACATTCTAAGCTTGAGCAATTGCGTGACTGAAATGTTCCCGCAACGAAGACACGTTTTCTCGACTCACTTCATTAGAACTGTCATTCCCTAATTACCCATGAACTAGATAGTAGACATGATGAAGCTTATGGATAAAATACAATATTTATCTTTACTTTTTTACTATGTTTGTTATTTGCATGAATTGTCTTTAAAATTATACTTATTTATATAGTCTAGCAAATTAACTTAGGTTTTTACAAATTATATTTAGAGCAGAGGGTATTCTTGTCTCTAGACCACAATGACTAGTGGCTCATATACAATATAAAAATGTAATAATAATATATGTAAATAAAAATGTTACGCGATACCTAACCGACATGTCTAACTCTTGTCATCCAATCAGACAATAAATAAATTAAAATGCCTTCCTTAAAATTATTATTCCTTTAAATTTTACAAATGCTGAAAATTTGCGAAACTCGCAAGGGAATGAAAACCTACAGGGAACCTCCCGTGAAGTCCAAGAACCTTTGGAAATTTGTCAGAACATTTGAAATAATGCACAGATAAAGGACAAGTTGTAAGTCATATAATCAAAATATTTTTAATATTTTTGAAGGTACTACACCTTTTCTCATGAACGCGTAAAGGTATTAAATAGAAATTCATATCAAATACTCAGATCTATAACACCGTAAAGCTGTAACATAATCAAACTTTTATGTCAACGCAATAAAAAGAAACATCAATTTAAGGCCCATGTTTCCAAACTCGCTACAAGCAATGGAATCAGAAGCTAAAGGGTCCTTCACCTCGATCTAGAATATTGAAATTTGGCATGATGCAATCTTTTAAATGCCCCATATAAAGGAAAATTTCGGAAAACCTTAAATTTTGTTGTTACATCACATATTTTTTCTATGTACGGAATCCTTCGTGGCGGGTCCGACTTGAACATTTTTTATACTCGTATTATAATAACAAAAATCATAGTACATAGATCCAGATTCTAAACTCCCACATCAATGACACTTTTGCTCAGTTAGCTTAATTATAATACAGAAGTGACACTGACATTTACAATTTTTTTTATCTGACAATAGTATAAAAAGAAATTTACTTGTAACTCTTATTGTGGTATATACAATAATCCTTGATTTATCAAAAAGATCCTTGAACAAACAAAACTACTACTTTTTGTCATATTACAATATCCAAAGGGTTCTCTAAGGTCATGTTAGTGAATTGAGTTTTCAATTATCTTGAGTTAACAAAATACGGGAGTAAAGATATGATATGCTATTTATAAATAATACAATTTTATTTTTTTAGTCTTCAACTCTATTTTAGAATGGTTTTGTAAAGTAAAAACAATTTACAGAGATTAATTATGTATAGAATACAATGTCGTCTGTTCTCTTTTATGGTTTTATATAAATAAATGAGCACAATGATTTAAAATAATATTCCAATTACTCATTAAGGTTAATCTGAAGTTAATCAAATTGTATATTTTAATTATAAATCGTCAGGGCCAATACAGTCCATAAAGAAAGTCATTTGATATAATTCGTATTTAAGACTTCGAGTGCTTTAATTAAAAATCAAAATTGATTTAAGGAATAATTGAATATAATAAATTTCAATATCAATCGCGACATAGGGGCCTACCATGAACTCTTATAGCAGTATTACAATAATCTTACTTTCGATTTTCGTACCATGACATCCTAAAAGTAATATTACTTTAAGAATGTTTCGATAAGAAGTTTTGATGACATAATCCTAAATCATTCGTTCTTTTACCATATAAAACATTATTAACTCGTACCATGAACTATTTGACAATAGAGACATGAAAGTAACATTACTTTTATGTCTAATTTTGACATTTAGAAATCGTTAGGTTTTGAAGACGGATTTAGAATGTAATATTGTTTATATGTCCAATTTTATTATTTGGAGTTAGTTTTTCGCGACAGATTTACTTATTATTAGTTTATAATTTACCTATTTTTTTACCTACAATAGGCATAAATACTACAAAAGACGTCTAGGCTAGCTAACCACACCACACGTAATTATATGATACTCTCAAAATTATTTAAATTTACTTTCGATTATAAAATATAAAATAAAACAATAATTAATATTAATATTCCCATTTTACACTAAACCAATAGTTTATATAGACTTTAATAGTACTCGACACTTTAAAAGTACTACAGAAAAAAAGGAAGATAAATATTTTAACTAATACCTCAATTTTTTATTTAATATTATATAAAATAAAGAATATTATTGGAAGTAATAAACATTCACAGAAGTTCTTCTACATTTAATAAACAAACCTTTTATTTTGTATATTAATAATAAAATACATCATTACTGAGAATCAGAAGTAATAAACTTTTGAAGAATAAAGGTTTTCTCTAATTAAAAAACATCCATTTCCATGTATAGTATTTAATTAACATTCTTAATTTATATTTATCGGGACAGATTATATGCGTATGTCTTAAACTCTATAAGTCCTAACTCTTAAAACCATATCAAATTGAATAAACAACTGTTTAAACCTAAATCTTGTTTGTAATAGTTACACTATCGTAATTTAATAATACGTAACATTACTGTTTTTATTTAAATATAATGCAGGTAAAATCTATCTACGTAATGAAATAAAAAATTTTAAATTCTATTTTATTTAAGTTATTAGTTGTTTTATATTGTTACTCATAAAAAATATAATAAAAGGTAACTAAGTGGTTTTAAATAATTTTATTTAATTATAATACAAAAGGATAACAAAAAAGCATTGACTCTTAATAATTGATAAAATTATACAAATAAGGAGAATTGGGGGCTACCATGAACTCTTAAAAACTATCATAGTTTTAAGACGTTTTGTAGCAATATTACAATAATATTACTTTGATTCGTACCATGAACTTTATAAAACAAGATTGTTTTATTCCTGCTTAGTGACGTAAATGAATGAATGCTTTTCTATTCCTGCTATAAGAGGGAATGAGACATCACTTTTATTTCGTATAGCTTCATCTCTTTTACACCATGTTGCTATGGAAATACTAAATAATCAAAATGACAAGTATGTGGATTATAAAACACAATTTACATTAACCAAAAATAAAATTATCGGATTAGAGTTTTATAATTAAATAATGAATTGTAATTATGTAGTGGACAATACGATTTTATGGACTTGCTATGAAACTAATAAATAAATTCAAGATTATAACATGAAAAAGAAATTATGAAATATAATTTATAATATTTAAAATACATTGATTGTCTGAAATAGAAGAAGTAAGAATGAAAAGAAATACGAGTTTTGGCTGAGAAATGGAGCATTGGGGTCCTGATCTTTACAAGGTCTGTTTTGCTATACCTAGAACGAACAACAACTCGAAACAGAAAAAACCATTATGAAGAATAATTTTATTTGTGATATAGTGACGATCCAACATGTTAAGAAGCCTAAAGTTATTGTTTTTAAAGTGGATTGTGTACATTTGTTGTTTTTATGGTACTTATGTGTTTCTTCTATGAGAATATTATACGTCAGAAACAGTCGATTCACTTCTTATGTTATAATTAATTCATATTAATAAAAATATATTGATGATAAACCGTTTTTAAATTAAAGAGGTGGTGCTGAGTTTAACACTATACCATTATATTTATAATATAATAAATGAGTTAAGTGTGATGTATGTAAACAGTAAAAATAATCATAAAATAATAGTTAACAAGTTTATACTAAGTCAGTATAAACTATACAATACAGAAATGATTTTACAAATCGTTTTTGTAAATGGAAATACTCTTTAAAACCCTTGTAATTTTGAGAGTATCATATAATTACATATGGTCTGGTTAGCTAGCCTAGACTTCTTTTGTAGTATTTATGCCTATTGTAGTTGCTGGCTAAAATAACTACGTAAATTATAAAGTAATAATAAGTAAATCTATCGCGAAAAACTAACTCAAAATAATAAAATTGGGCATATAAACAATATTACATTCTAAATCCGTCTTGAAAATCTAACGATTTTTAAATGTCAAAATTAGACATATAAGCAATATTACTTTTATGTTTCTATTGTCAATAAATAGTTCATGGTACCAGTTAATAATGTTTTATATGGTAAAAGAACGAATGAATTAGGATGACGTCATCAAAATTTCTTATCGAAACATTATTGAAGTAATATTACTTTTAGGTTGTCATGGTATGAAAATCGAAAGTAAGATTATTGTAATACTGCTATAAGAGTTCATGGTAGGCCCCTAGTTATAAATATAATGGTATAGTGTTAAACTCAGCACCACCTCTTTAATTCAAAAACGGTTTATCATCAATATATTTTTATTAATATGAATTAATTATAACATAAGAAGTGAATCGACTGTTTCTGACGTATAATATTCTCATAGAAGAAACACATAAGTACCATAAAAACAACAAATGTACACAATCCACTTTAAAAATAATAACTTTAGGCTTCTTAACATGTTGGATCGTCACTATATCACAAATAAAATTATTCTTCATAATGGTTTTTTCTGTTTCGAGTTGTTGTTCGTTCTAGGTATAGCAAAACAGACCTTGTAAAGATCAGGACCCCAATGCTCCATTTTTCAGCCAAAACTCGTATTTCTTTTCATTCTTACTTCTTCTATTTCAGACAATCAATGTATTTTAAATATTATAAATTATATTTCATAATTTCTTCTTCATGTTATAATCTTGAATTTGTTTATTAGTTTCAATAGCAAGTCCATAAAATCGTATTGTCCACTACATAATTACAATTCATTATTTAATTATAAAACTCTAATCCGATAATTTTATTTTTGGTTATTGTAAATTGTGTTTTGTAATCCACATTCCTGTCATTTTGATTATTTGGTATTTCCATAGCAACATGGTGTAAAAGAGATGAAGCTATACGAAATAAAAGTCGATGTCTCATTCCCTCTTATAGCAGGAATAGAAAAGCATTCGTTCATTTACGTCACTAAGCAGGAATAAAACAATCTTGTTTTATAAAGTTCATGGTACGAATCAAAGTAATATTATTGTAATATTGCTACAAAACGTCTTAAAACTATGATAGTTTTTAAGAGTTCATGGTAGGCCCCATTTACTTAACCGAGTTAAGAACGATTGTGAGAATATTTAAGTATTAAATAAGAAGTTAGTACCTGTTAGCTAGCAGGTATGTCAACTTTATTATTTAAACAATAAAATATAAAATAGTCATTGTTTAAAATCTCTATTATTTACTTTATGAGTATTATTTACTGTTCAAATAATATATATTTATATATATGTATAATAACAAATATATATACTTTATGATAATAACATTTATAATTATTTTAATAACTAAATCCAACAAATAATCAAAATGTTTAAGTTACAATAAAAAGAAATAAAGTTCATAACTTTACAGTAACGCATGCTAATCTGAGTAGTCTTAAGAATTATTGATAGTAATATATAATATCTTGATAAAGATATTCAGGAACTCTTCTATATATTTTATATTTTAAGCACTAATCTTCTTCCTATTATTTAGAATTCAAAATTAATTACTGGCAACTGCTATTTGTTGTACCAATTTGGTTTAACTAGCCTCTAAAGAATTCAGTAGTAATTTTGCCATAAAATAAATTAAATTCACTTAAATTTTTAATATTAACATTAAAATATTATTAAATAGCAACGTGTCCGTTGTTAAGTTTGATGCATAAATAAATCATACTTAAATATTATATACATGAATTGTAGCTCCTATCCAACATCCATCCAATATATCCAATATACATATGAAAACCGAATTAACTATTGATTGTTATCTTTTTGTTATTTAAATTACGAAACATCCTTTTTAATAATACAATTAATATAAAAGTAAAAAAAGCCATACTTTTAACTTTTCACTTTTATAAACTAATTCTATCGTATATAATCATCACCATCTATATTTTGATATTGTACTCTGTATTTGTTTTTTTTTGTGATTTAATACATAGCAATTTTCATGATAAAGTATCTGCAAAAAAACGGTGACAGACAGAAGGACATTGAGATGATAATTGATGACATGAAGATAAATGTTCTTTATCTAGAACGGCGGCACAAAAAACCAAATCTTTTAATCTGGGGAAACAAAGACGTAGTCAGGCTTAAATTGACGGCCCGAGCTTTATTTGAATAAATAAAATAAAGTATCAAAAACATGAATATTAAAAAAAAAATCTAAAAATCAAAATCTTTATCATACTACAACATAGAAATTGATTTGGTCCAATCAGATAAACCTGTTACTTAGTGACATCTATTGAGCAACAGTTAATATATGCCTACTTCATAGCTAATATGTTATAATGTTAGAAGGTAAGGAATTCCTGAACGTGTGAATGATGATCGACGATATAAGCTTTACCTTATCTGGCTTTATATAACCTCTAAACGGACAACTTCATCGGTTGTTACGTACGCGACTTCTATGAATTATGACGTGATGACTTACCTGTCCGCTCCAGGTGTAGTACAATGTAGGAAGTCGCTTAGTCAGTCTGTACTAGTAAAAGATTTTGGGTTCCCCAGAATGTGGAATAAATTGTATACTATGATGCAAAATGATGTAAGGTAAAAGAGCTTGGATACTCAAGTGTTCCGTTACGTGCTCTTCGGTGCCGCATAATGCCGTATATTTGCTATAATATTTTAGAAACTACAAATAACGATAACAATTATTCCTCTAAACGTAAAGAACAATGGAATCACTGAAAGGCATTCCGACCGATACGCGTGCTGTTATCAAAGTCCCTTTTCATAAATTACCTTCGGATCTTATTCTTATTATATAAAAAAAAATATTCCAGTACCCCGTAAGTTAAACGCCCACTGGTTTATATTAATTAGCAACTACACAATTCAAAAATTAACTATTCCAAACAGATGTATTTTATTATTACCCCCTACCCAAAAAGCGGGGTGTTATAAGTTTGACGTGTGTATATGTGTATCTGTGTGTCTGTCTGTGGCATTGTAGCAGCCAAACGCGTGAACGGATTTAATTGCGGTTTTTTTAAACAAAAGTCCGGTTCTTTAAGATAGTTCTTAGCTATGTTTGGTCAAAATAGAAGCAGTCGGCTCCAAGTTATTGAGCATTTATTGGTTATGGTGAAAAATGATTATGCAATATTGATAGTAAATACCTAATTTATGAACATCAGTGTGTTTGTAGATTTATTTAGTGCAATTTCAACCTAACCTAACCAAAAAATAACCAAAACCAAAACATAACATTAAAAAGCAGAAAAAAAAAATAGAATTTAAGAAAACCCCGATACAAAAATACCTCGAAGAAAAAAGATAGTTACGTCGGGTGACCGCTAAACAAAGGAAAAAATAAAAAATCAAGTAAGTTCCCAAGGTAAATAACGAAATAACAATTTCAAATCGTATAATCGTATAGTCGTATAAACACCATTGTCAATGTACGTTCAACGGTCTACCGATGCAACGACTTCAATAAGTACATAATAATATTATTTATTATTATTATTTTAATTTATATATCAGCTATTCTGTGTGATGCCTTTGCCTTGCCGTTTTGCCTTTGTTTTGATGATATACGGTTACTATTGAAGTTGAATTGACAGGCCCGAAATGCCTTATCTTTTCGATGCCTCTGTGATAAATTTCTGTGACAGAGCACTGTATGTACATAATATAAAGTCTATACCGTCATTTCATGACAAAACTTTGGCTTTTATTTTTTTATTAATTATTAGTCATCAAAATAGAATACAAATTGTTAAAATTGTTTCAAACATTTTAATTAAAAATTTTCAGTATCGAACATGTTTGCCCTTAACTTTTTTCAAAATAAAAACATCGGTTTGCTAATTGAGAAGAGTGCGAATCGCGAATCTAGGCTTTTAGTTAACAAAAGGTAAATTAAACTAAATTTTTGCCTTTTGCATTTTATAGAAATTGTCTGCAACGCAATAGTTTTAATTTAACATTACATAACCTAGTAAATTCATGAAGTAATAATTGCCCTTTTTACCTACTAGCTAAAACAGATAATTTTAAATACGTTTAAGCTCTTATCAACCAAAAAACAACATAATACATTGACTCTCATATCCGTAACGCTGTTATTATTTATTTTTCTTATATAAAAAGATATTGCATAGCTCCATTCCATTTTTTTTTTTTTTTTTTTTTTATATTATCTAGGGCAATGCTTGACTACATTCCACCTGATGGTAAGTGGAATGTAGTCTTAGATGGTAAGTCGCATTGCCCTAGCAACCTATTCACTCTTCTCTTGAAGACACCCACATTATAATTGGCCGGAAATACCGACGCAGGCAAATTGTTCCAGTCCTTCGCTGTACGCACTAAAAATGAGGAAGCAAAGCGCTTCGTTCGGACAGGTGGAATGTCCACAACAAAAGGATGGATACCTGCCGTGCGTCGGGACGTCCGGTGATGGAAGGGGGACGGGGGAATTAACTCGTGTAATTCCTGCGCACACTCACCAAAATGTATCCTATAGAATACTGAGAGGCTAGCAATTTTACGCCTGAAAAAATTTAAAAAAAAAATTTTATGATCCGACGCCGTTGGTCGGGTCTTCTGCAAATGACACTGGCGAGAATCTCGATTTCGAAATTCCTTGTGGAAAGGCGGTGCTTCCTAAAAGTACCAAATCACGTACTTGCGGGATTGTAATGTCCGACGGTGAAGTGAGTGAGAGAAGAAAGCGCCATTTTTCGGAAGTCGCTCGACTTCTTAGCGATGCGTCCGGAAGTGAGGCGGAGCCTGGTGTACCATCCTCGAAATGGAGCACCGCCCGGCGCGGACGCAAAAGCTTCACGCGTGGTAGTGGGCTCGCCCGGGCGAAAGCCGATCAGCGGGCCCTTAACGACGAGGCTGAGGAGGGCCAATATGAGAGGAATCTTACATCACGAGCCTTTCGTAAGGTGCCCATTCCACCCATGGTAATAGGTGACTCTGATGAGGAGTCGTTCCTGGAGTCATGGCACAGGGACGACCCTGATATGATGGGAGCGGAGGCATTACGGGCATTCGCGGGACGCAGCTCTACAGCTATCCTGGAGGCCTGCCGGAAGTCTCAGAACCTCAAGGGTGGCATACGGAAAATTATTAAGGAATCTACCAGAGAACTTCTTGAGGCAGTCGAGGCTCTGGCAGGACGCACTGCAAACGAAGAGACTCGTCGTCTTAATGCCGACAACTCGCGTCTCCATCGTGAGGTAGAAAACCTACGAGCAGAACTCAAAGTTCACAGACGCGAGTTTGCCGAGATGAAGGCGGCTGCAACCAAAACAGCCGTTGCAGCTGCTGAAACTTCATCTCTCAATACAGAGTTTTTCGACGAGTTTAGGCGCTCGGTGATTTCATCGGTGGGCGTAATGATGAACGCCCGTTTCCGAAATATCGAAGATCGCCTCCTTCCGGAAAAAAATCTCCGTCCGCCTCTCGCTGCAGATAGGAGAAAGGAGGCTGCCATGACTGCGGCAGGGAATCTGGACGCACGTCCTAATCAGCGCACAGGTGCACCTTCGACCAAAACGACTTCGGTGCGGCCGTCTAATGTAGGACCGTCTAGTGCGTCTTCACTGAACACTGAGGCGGCTGAAAAAGGCGCACCTACGCTCAAGTCCTAGAACGTGCAGCGGAGAAGGTGGATCTCGGTGCTTTAGGACTTGAAAGCGGGCTAAAGATCCGGCGGTGCGCGACTGGTGCCAGGTTGCTAGAACTGCCCAAAGCGGCTCTAGATAAGGCGGAAAGTTTTGCCACAACTCTTCGCACAGCACTTGATGGCGTGGCAGATGTCGTCCGACCCGTAAAAAGGGTCTCAATCAAGGGTCTGGACGACTCTGCTACGATGGAGAAGATCGCGGCGGCGATTTGCCGCGTCACAAACTGTCCCAGCGAGTCTCTTCGTGTCGGTGAGATTCGTTGGGGCTCTGGGGCCATGGGGAGTACAATTACCCGGTGCCCCATTGACACGGCCAAGGCCCTGCTGGCTGCGGGCCGCCTGCTTGTGGGTTGGAGCTCGGCCGGGGTCGAGCTCTTGGAAGAGCGCCCTATGCGGTGCTTCCGGTGTCAGGGACCGGGGCGAGCGCCGAGCGCTCTGCCCTACGAGCGCTCTGCCCTACGGAGACCGATCGCAGCGCCGTTTGTTTTCGGTGTGGCGTTGCAGGTCATGTACGTGCCAAGTGCACTGGAGTTTTGCGCTGCGCGGTCTGTTCCGACCTGGGCCTCGCAGCGGGCCATGAATTGGGAAGTGGCGCCTGCAAAGCTCCCCGAAAAAGAGGAAAGACAGCTGGTCCTTCGCCAGCTGCCCGAAGCGTAGTGCGGGATCAACCGCCTGTAGAAGCCATGTCACAATGATCAGACAAAGACATGGCTTCCTACAGGCGAACTTGAATCACTGCGCGGGGGCACAGGATCTTTTCCTGCAATCCCTTGCGCAGTGGGAGGTGGATGTCGCGGTTGCGTGCGAGCCATATTTTGTCCCCACCCAGCCTCACCCACGCTGGATTGGTGATTTAGATGGCTCGGTTGCGGTCGTAGCCGGGATGGCCGTTGGACCGCCCCTATCAACCGTGGAGAGGGGAGTGGGGTACGTCGTTGCCGTCTGGGGGGAGTACACCGTAGTCGGCGTGTATTTCTCCCCCAACCGTCCCCTGGCGGAGTTTGAGGTGTTCCTCGACTTCGTCAGGGCCGCCGTGGCTCGCAAGTCGTCGGGGTCCGTCGTGGTTCTTGGCGACTTCAATGCAAAATCCCGGGCCTGGGGCAACGCCACAACAGACGTCCGGGGAGAGGCGGTCGAGTTATGGGCCCTACTATCCGGGTTGTCTCTGCTCAACAGGGGGACGGCCCACACCTGCGTACGGCACAATGGGGGGTCGGTGGTGGACCTTTCGTTTGCCACCCCAGCTGTCGCGCGCAGGGTGTCCGGATGGAGAGTAGAGGACGGGGTGGAGACTCTCTCGGACCACCTTTATGTCCGGTTTGAGGTCTCCTCCCTTCCTGGCATTGGTGCTGTGGCCTCCAGAGGTCCCAGCACCTTCCCCAGGTGGAATGTAAGCCGGATTGACGTCGAGCTGGCGGAGGAGGCGGCCATTGTGCAAAAATGGTCCACCTCTGGGACAGCTGTGGCAGCCAACGTCGATGTAGACGATTTGGCCGGTCGCATGCGCACAGCCCTAACCAGGGTGTGCAATGCGGCCATGCCAAGGGCAGGTCGATGTTCTCGGCGCCGCGCGGTGTATTGGTGGTCACCGGAGATCGCGGCTCTCCGGTCGACGGCCAACAGAGCCCGGCGGCTGTACACCCGTTGCCGTAGACGCAACAGGAGCGATCCGGGCTTGGAGGAAGATCTGCGAGGAATATATAAGAAGGCAAAGAAGGCCCTACAGCTCGCCATTAGTCAGGCGAAATCTGCGGCCAGGGAAGAAATCCTGGCTGGGCTGGACGGAGATCCTTGGGGGCGTCCCTATCGCGCAGCGCGAAATAAGCTGCGCACCAGGGGCGCCCCGCTAACGGAGACCCTCGCGCCAGATCTGGTGGAGAGGGTGGTCGGAGAGTTATTCCCCGACCAGCCAGGCCACTCACCTCCCATAATGGCGCCCCCTCTCCTGCTGGTGGATGAGGACGCTCCACCTCCAGTCACGGAGGAGGAGATGGAGATGGCTCTGGAACGCCTTCGAGGTAGGAAGACGGCACCGGGCCCCGATGGCGTCCCAGGGCGGGTGCTCGCGCTCGCCCTTAAACACCTGGATGGGAAGCTTAGGGAACTCTTTAACGCGTGCATAGCGGGCGGAGAGTTCCCAAAGGCATGGAAAATGGGTCGGTTATGCCTTTTGCCTAAGGGGGGTGATCCCGAATCTCCTTCCGCATACCGACCCATTGTGCTGCTGGATGAGACGGGAAAACTACTAGAAAAAATTCTAGCTTCCCGTCTCGTTCGCCACCTGGAGGAGATTGGGCCACCGCTTTCGGAGGCTCAGTACGGGTTCAGGTCTGGGCGGTCGACAATCGACGCCCTGACCGCCCTGAAGGGCATCACAACGGGAGCCGTAAGGGATAAGGAGGTTGTCCTGGGGGTGTCGCTAGACATAGCGAACGCCTTCAACAGCCTCCCTTTTGAGACGGTCGCGGAGGCACTCCGATATCATAGAGTGCCTCCGTATCTCGGACGGCTGCTTAGGGCGTACCTCCAGAACCGGGCAGTAGTGTGGGAGGACGGTGACGGGCGACTGCACGAACGGCGCATGGGGTGCGGTGTTCCACAGGGGTCGGTTCTGGGTCCGATCCTGTGGAACATCGGGTATGACTGGCTCCTGCGGGAGCCGGTTCCCCCTGGGGCGGGGGTCATCTGCTACGCAGACGACACCCTCGTCTACGCCCGGGGCAGCTCGTACGCGGAGGCGGCGCAATTGGCCACCACCGTTACGAACTTGGTGGTCAAAAGAATTGCGGCGCTGGGCTTGAGGGTCTCCGTGTCGAAAACGGAGGCCCTCCTATTTCACGGCCCACGCAGGGGACCGCCCAGGGGCGCGCGCATCACCCTCTTGGGTGAAGAGGTTTTAATCGGGGCCCAGATGAAGTATCTGGGCCTCGTACTGGACGGACGATGGAGCTTCGGGGCACACTTTGTCCAACTCGCCCCGAAGCTGGTGGCCGCCGCTGCCGCTCTCGGCAGACTGCTGCCCAATGTGGGGGGTCCGGCTTCGCCCTGCAGACGCCTTTACTCGGGCATCATCCGGGCTGCTTCGTTAAGTACCTGCACAAAATAGCGGGCCGGGAACCGACCCCGGCCTGCCACGAGTGTGATGAGCCGATGGACACGGCTCGTCACACTCTGCTGGGGTGCGACGCCTGGGCCTCACAAAGGCTCAAACTGGCAGCGCACGTGGGACCGGACCTTTCGCTGCCGAGCGTCATCGACGCGATGCTCGGTAGCGACGAGTCGTGGTCTGCCATGGTCTCCTTCTGCGAGGACGTGATGTCGCAGAAGGAGGCAGCGGAGCGGGAGAGGGAGGCGGCGTCCTCCAACCCACTCCGTCGAGGAAGGACGGGGGTCCGTAGGAGACGCTACGCGCGCCTGTTACCCCCGCCTTAGTGTAGCCGAGGAGGGGTCTGGGGACCCCCTCTCACCAGGCGCACGGGATTGAGGGCGCAAAGGGCGCCCTACCCTGTGGTTTACGCCGGGGTGGAAGCAGTCGAATGCCAACGCGATCCTGCTCCGCCCCATATGGCGACGGATGGCAGACCGGTGGGGTTTTAGTGGGTATTACCCGGCTTCTCATGCCGGGTCGAGTCCCACATACCCCGGCCCGCGCCCCATTCACGGCCGGGGATGCCTAAAAGCATTTCCCCACCTTAAAAAAAAAAAAAAAAAAAAGTTAAGTTGGGGGGCGTCATCGCCGGGAACCTCCTCGTGTGCCCGTATGTTTCCCTTGTTGCTCGGATTCGTCCGGTGGCATCGGAAGCGGTACGGGCCGGTGCTCCCTGGGCAACAACGGTTAATGTGATCCTTCGGGTTTGCATTAGCCGTTGGCTAATACTCGGCGCGGGGGGGTGGGTTTCGCGGGAGAGCACAGGCTCTCCTGGCCGGGGGGTAGACCACAGGGTCCCTCCAGGTACCGCTTTGTTTTCAGAGTGGACTGATCGGTCTCTTCCCTTCTGGAGGAGACCGATCTTTATTGTGTGTAGGGACTGCCCGTGGGGGCGTTGGTCGGTCATGAGGGTTTTAAAAAGTGCCTGATTCATGGCTGACGGTGAGGTTGCCGCCATTTGGTTGGCATTTTTTGGGGGTCGGCTTTCTGGCTGACGTGGGGGGGGCCCGGCACTCTCTAGTGTGTGTTTTATGCTCGGTTACTGGAGTGCCGGGATGCGAGGTCCAGTATGGCTTCCTGGGGCGGACTCGTTCGCGAGGCTGCCTCGGACGAAGTTAGACTTTCGCAGAGGTGGGTCCGAACCTTACGGCCGGTCTTTCGAGAGCAGTGCTTGCATTGTTCTCGAGGGTTGTAGGTTAGGGGCGTAGTTCTGCTGCCCTTGCTTTACTAGTTTTAGGCCCGGTTGCTAGCCCTCAGTCTTGTTAGGTTATTCCAACTTGCTCGTGGGCGAGCATCCATAGGTAGTCTAGTTTGAGGCTTTGCAGTAGTTAGAGCTTGATTGAAGAGTCAGTCCCGGTCCTCCTGCCTTTTTAGCAGAGTAGACTGTGTGGACGGCTCTTTGGTCGGGCTCAGCGAGACTCCGTTATAAGCCCCTTGCTAGTGCCCTCTTTTTGGGGGGCCAGCGCAGTAGGGGATGGATCTCGCTGCCGGCGGCTCGAACCCGATGCCGGTTGCCAGTGTGGTGTTTTCAACGCGCTTGGTGGTGAATGGTTCTGAGTAGCCGTGGCTAGTAGTTAGTTAGTAGTTAGTTATTGATTGTTCTTTTGGTCGGGACCCAATGCCGGTAGCTGAGTGCGGTGTTTGTAACTGTGCTCGATGGCGAATGGTCCCGCCAAATATGTTACTATATTACTAATTTCTTTTTGTGTATTTTCAGATGGGAGTTTTGGCCCGGACCCGATGCCAGTGGCGAATGGTCGTGGGTATGATCGGAGCAGCAGTCATTGTTTTCGGTGGCCCTGTTGCCGGTCGGTCGACGAATCCGGTGGATACTTCACTGTGTAGTCGGATAGGCATTTTTTGCCACCGTCGAGTCGCAAACCCGAACAGGTGTCGTTGGCATGTCTAGCGGCCTGCTAGGGAGCGAGGGTCTTGCCTTCATTGGCCGGACCGCGAGGAGTTAACCTCTATAAAAAATCCTCAATCCACGGCGTTTCGTAGCGTGACGTCGGGGTGCTCGTGTATACGAGAGGCTGGGGAGCTCATCAGCCACTAGCGCACAACCCTGGGATACCACCCGCCCTCCCAGGTGTATTAGGGTTACCCGGGCAAGGAGGCTCTGCCGGGGCGGACATTCTATTTCCTACCATTTTCGTGGGATTGATATGGAGAAAATTACAAAACCTAAAAACCCAAAAGGAGAGGAGACGAAGGAAGGAGGGGCGTCGAGGAGAAGGATAACAAGGAGCGCAAGGAGTGCTGTCAGCAGGGAGTCAAGCGTAGGGAGACAGGACGAGGCCATGGACTCGGACTGTAGCTACACTACGGGTCGGTCGATAAGTTCCGACACAAGCAAGAAGCTATGGCGCAAAAGGCGACACCCGGATTCTGAATCGGAACTGTCCGATGAGGATACGGTACGGCCTAAGTCTGCGGCAAAAGGACGAGGACGCCCACCGACGACAGGTGAGTACGTCGGATTGGCGGATGCCAAAAAAGCTCTTCTCGCTGCAAAGCGAGAAGAATTTCTGTTAATGGCTGAAGAAGACCTGGAGAAGAGCGTCGCCGATACCCGCTCGAGGCGGGAATCGCGAGCCGCTAATCTAGAGTCGGCCGCAAGAGAGGTGGCTGAGTCGGGGGTCGGACCTAGTAACAGGTCCACTGCCCTGACAAAGCAACAGGTAATCGAGGACCTGGCGATTATAGCAAAAATCGCCACGAAATCGAAAAACTTGAAAGGTACCTTAGTCCGTGGTTTGAAGGAGGCGACGATTTCTATAGCCACGGCTATAGAAGTCCTCTGCACGCGGGCTATCACGGAAGAGACGCGTCAGCTACAGGCGGACAACGTTCGCCTGCAGGCTGAGATGGACAATCTCCGCAAGGAGATGTCCACCTTGAAGGGGGATATGGAGAGGGCACGGAAGCAGGGTTGTCCGGCGCCCTCTCCCACGGATTTGACGGAGGCTGCGACCCCTGCAGCGCAGCCTCGAGCCCATTCACTGGAGGAGATTTGTCGGGTGGTCCTGTCGCAGGTGGGGGACTTGGTGTCCGCCCGCTTCAGGAACGTTGAGGACCGTCTTCTTCCGGAGACTAGGCTTCGGCCTCCTCTGGCGGCCGACAGGAGGAGGGAGTCGGTACAGACCGTTGCGTCTGCTGAGACCGCTCCCACACCCCCGCTAGGCGCCAGCTTGCCGGCGCTGAAGGCGCGCCCTGAACCGGCCAAGACCTCTGCTCCTGCGGGGCAGAAGTCAAAGGCGGCTAAGGGGGCGTCTAAGGCGACTGGAGGAGGAGGCTAAGCCGAGCGCGGCGAAGCCTAACGCGGCGAAGCCCAGTGCGGCTAAGACTAGTAAGGCTGCGCCGAGTGCGGTGAAGCCCAAGAAGGGGAAGAAGGGGGCTGACCAGGCAGCTGCGTCGCGGTCGCAACCGCAGCAGAAGCCACGGCCAGCCCCGAGAGGGAAGCTCCGGACCCAGCGATCTACAGCGGTAGTATTGACACTGCATCCCGAAGCCGAGGCCAAAGGCGTTACCTATGCCCAGGTCTTGGCGGAGGCGAAACAGAAAATCAAACTCGCTGAGCTGGGTATTACGGAAGTTCGTTCTAGGAAGGCGGTCACTGGTGGCCGAATTCTTGAACTTCCCGGGGTTCAGAGTGCTGAGAAGTTCTCTCGCTGCTAAGTTGAGGGAGACCTTGTGTCACCGTTGAGTCGTCAGAGTAACTAGTCGTGTTTCCGTTTGCTCTCTAAATTAAATTTAAATATTGCTCCTTTTATTATTCATCGAGCCAAATTTTTATATATTTGGTATATATTTAGTGTCTACAGCTCTAGGCCGTTTAAAGTGACATTATTGCCCAAAAGTGATATAAATTAAATAATTGTACAATCAAAACTTTATGTGATCGTGTTAACATAGTGCAGTGGCTAGATCAGGTCAATGAACTAGTTGTTCGGTCAATAACCTCTTTGGGTTGTATTGCAAAATTCATAATATCTATGACAATTTAACATACCTGTTATTAAAGAGTGTTGGTGTATTCAGAAAAGCATTAGACATTTCAACCTATCTCTTAAATCAACTAGAGTTCAAATCTCAGTTGTTCCAAAAATTTTTTTTGCGTTTTTTTTCTTTTTATCATTTTATTATCAAAAAGTGGTACACTGTGAATTGTTTATCGAGTCATAGAGTAGTGACATCATACTAGTATTTTAAAATATATTTATAAAAGAATTTTAAGTGATTAAAAGGTGTTATTAGTGTACAGTTTAGTCATTGAAGTGTATATATGTGCTTTACTTAGTTCCTGAACTAATTTAACAGAAAATTAATAATCTCTCATGTGTTCAATAATTACTTACATGGATTAGCATTTTTTAATATAACTACCAGCTGTTTTTTCACCATACCCCAACATCACTGCGTAAGAAAATAAAACTACTCCTTTAATATTATATTTTCTTTATAAAACACATACATACTGGCTAATTTAAATATGGATTCAATCTGGGAATTGAAACAAAACATGGATTCTTTAACTGAGATGTTTGCTTCCAAAATGACTGCATTCGAAGAGTCAATTTCTACTCCAAAGACTGATGTCTCTTCTTTAGCATGTGAGTTCAACACTTTTAAAACTCTAATTTGGAAAACTGTCTCTAACCTTAAGAGCCAACTCAATATTATTTTCAAATATCTTGATGGTTTAGAAATGAAGTCTAGAACAAACATTCTTCTATTACATGGTGAGCCTGAGACAGAAAATGAAAATGTTATCGAGCGATCAGTAAATATCTGTCAAGAAAAACTTAATTTAGTGCACTTTTCTACTAACACATTTCTATCATGTGTGAGACTTGGCAAGAATATTACAAGTAAGCCTCAACCAATTTTACTCCGCTTTGCTGATCATCAAAGCCGTGCTCAAGTTTGGTTTAACAAAAAGAAACTTAAGGACAGTGGTTTCACTCTCTCTGAATTCCTTACAAGTCCACGTCATCATGTTTTCATTGAGGCCCGTAAACTGTTTGGTGTCAAGAACTGTTGGACCCAAGACGGTAAGGTAATCATAATATGTCCCGACGGTGCACGGAGGAAAATAATATCAATGGACGAACTTCGCGCATTCACACCGAAGTCGTCTCCATCTCGTGAAAGCTCGAAGGGTACTTCAAATATCGCTCCTGAAAACAAGTTAATGGAAAACAGAAAACAGTTACGGTCGGGTCGAGTTTTAGCCAGAAATTAGCAATGAAACCATAAGTGTTCGTCAATTGTTATCACGTAGTCGCCATTTTAGTTCTAGTATTGCATTTAATATTATAATATACTTTCTGTAGGTGTATGATATACTATTTAACACATTTTTAGTTACCGGCAAATAATTACTTGTAAATTAATAAATTTTGTGACATTTGTTTGAGTGACAAATGACAAATGACAGTTATTGTCAGTTTGTGAATCTATTGCAATCTGTTAGTCATATTATAATTTTTTATACATGTGCATACCTATATGTTTACAGTTTTTAACTATCTCTCAAACATAAATGAGGAATTTTACAAGGCTCAACTTTCTCTAACTTAGTGTCATTTTAAGATTTTTATTTTTAAATTCATCTGTTTAGACTGTAAAATTATTAAATACCATAATTATTGTAGGGTATTCCGTGCAATATTAATTTAACGTTTTCTTATATTGTATTACATCTAAATTCGGCGACATGGAAATGTATGTATGTTTAAGTCTTTAACCAAATTTAATAGCTGGTCAGTTGTGAAATAATAGTTTTGAATTCAGTTTTTGTTAATTACAAAGTTACACTGTTTAAATTTTTAAATTGTTTTGATTAATCAGTAACTTTATCTTTTATTGTTATTGTGTTTGTAGTGTATTTTAAATAATAGTTATTAAAATGTCAGAAGCTTCAAGCAATAGCTCTGATGGTGAAATTTTCTCACCATGTCCGTCACCTGAAAGCTTATTGACTACCGAAGGTGATTCTAACGATATCCCGTCTCTATCTGAAAGACTGCATAACACTTTTGTGGCCTTTCCTTCAAATTTCAACGTCGTGCATATTAATGCTCAAAGCATACCTTCTCATATCATAGACATGCAAACAAATTTTTTGAACAAAAATATCCACGCTATTTTGGTCTCAGAATCTTATCTTAAGCCTTCTCTGCCCTCGGCGCTATTTTCATTAAGTGGTTATCGGCTAATTCGTAATGATAGGAAGTTCATGAAGTCAAATACAGGGAAAATGGGCAGTGGCGGTGGAGTTGCAATTTACCTGCGAGATAACATTCCATTCAGTATTATGCTCGAGTCTGCCTCTGCTGTTCATTGTGCTGAGTACCTTTTCATTGAGGTAATTCTCCATCATACTAAGGTGCTACTTGGGGTTTTTTACAGTCCCAACTCAAATATCAATTATTTTGAATCTCTAGAGGCAGAATTATCAAATTTTCGCCCTTTATTGTTAGCTTTTATACATGTAGTAGTTTGGTTTTGACTAAAAACAAAGATATAAGTTGTTGATTTGACTAAAACAATTGAATCTCTGTATAGAAGTTTAATTGATAAAATAAATGTAATATTAAATACTGAATTGACTAAGAATAAGAAGTATATAAATCGCAGCTCCGTTAAGAGCCTTCTCTTTGTGAAATTTGGAGTACAAGTTGTGGGGTGGTAGTACTGTGATAAAAGTGTAACAGTTATAATTAACCGCTGAGTGTGAGATCGAGAGACTAAGTTGTGTAACAGTGATAGTTAAGAGTTTAAATGGTAAACAGTTTAGTGTATTTATGAACAGTGTCATAAAGTGCTTTAAAGAATAGAAGAACTGTTGTTGGCGATTCTTTGCGGTAAGAGAGCTCTAATAGTTCAGAAGTGGGATTCACTCGGGCATTAAAACCACAAACTACCTACAAGATAAGTTTATTGAAGCTACAAAACCACATCAAGCAAAAAAATGAAGTGATACTATTATTTGAAACGCACACTACAAGATAATAACAATGAAGTTCCAGAATCAATACAATCAATCAATAGTTGATAATCAATGGTTGTAAATCAATCAATCAAGTTAAATTTGTTATCTCAAAACTTCAAAATTGAGATCTACCCACATATCAAGAAAATCGAGTGAAAATACCTATTTAATCGCTTATGCAAGTCGTTTATTAGATTATGTGACAAACCATTGGAAGAATTCTACGAAAGAAGGAATCGTCGCTAATGAAGAAAGAAGGAAATGAGAAATTATGGCGGTGACAACGCGGCGCGAGTGGCGGTAATGGCGCGGTGTGAATGGCGGTAATGGCGCGGCGCGGATAGCGGTGATGGCGCGGCGCGGATGGCGGTGATGGCGCGGCGCGGATGGCGGTGATGGCGCGGCGCGGATGGCGGTGATGGCGCAGGGCGGATGGCGATGAAGGCGCAGCGCGGTTGGCGCTGATGGTGTCGATGTTGCTGATGGTGTTGATGGTGTTGATGGCGGTCGTGGCGATGGCAGCTATGGTAGCAGTGCTGGCATGGCACGCGGCGAGCAACACGTTGATGTCCGCGCAATTTATCCATCATCGATCACGTCACAGCATAAAGGTGATTCGTTTCGATTTACATCCAATTTTTGCCTTAACTACTCGCTAGTTAAAGAAAATTAGGCGATTAAATATAGTGGTAAGCACTTTATCATTATTGTTGAGATAACTAGTATTGAGATTAGCGATCAACCTTCACGATCTTGTTTTTTTAATTTTTACTGATAATTATTTCACTTTAACTTGACGTATTTTGTTACGTATTATGATAAGGCGCGAAATTATTTTATCCCGGATTTTCGTAAACGTGAGTGTTTGTTTTAAACTTGGAAAACAATGTTTTAAACTTTTGTTTTAAATAACTTATTTTACTTATTGTGCTTATTTATGTATTAATTCAATTCGGTATTCTTTATTATATTATTATTTATGTATTAATTCAATTCGGTATTCTTAGCTATTATTTGTGCTTATTTATGTATTAATTCAATATATTTAATATGTAGAATACATTAAGATGATAAAAGTAATTACTTTGAATAGTTTTCTAAAAAGTATTTTATGTGGATAAGGGTTTTGTTGTCTGATCACTAACATGAAGCCAATAAGCCAACTTCCGAGTAATATTTGGTACATTGAGGATATTGAACTGACTATGACTAGTGACATCAAGCGCTCACATGAGGCCGATAAGCCAATTTTTGAGTAGCGTTTGAGAAGATCAAATACTCACATGAGGCCGATAAGCCAACTTCTGAGTAGTATTTGGTATATTGAGGATATTGAACTGACTATGACTATGACTATGATTATGAATTATGAGGCAACATTTTTTGTGTCCAGTAGATTATTTTTTTTGAAAGAGGCTGCTGAGCCAGATTGAACACGTAATCAGACAACTTATACCAATTGATCATTATAGTTGAAATTGTTAAGTCTATAAATTTCAAAAACATTGTCTAAATTGGAGGATCAATTATTTATATATGATGGCCGAAAAATGTATAAATATTAATGTATCATAATATATAATAGACTTTAGATTAGATTCTGTGACTTTACAATTATAATAATTAGATTTACAAATTACTTCAGAATTAAAATTGTAAGTAAATGGTTTTTGATAACGAGCGGACTCGTTATGTTTAGGATGGCCGAGCTGTTAGCTTTTATACATGTAGTAGTTTGGTTTTGACTAAAAACAAAGATATAAGTTGTTGATTTGACTAAAACAATTGAATCTCTGTATAGAAGTTTAATTGATAAAATAAATGTAATATTAAATACTGAATTGACTAAGAATAAGAAGTATATAAATCGCAGCTCCGTTAAGAGCCTTCTCTTTGTGAAATTGGGAGTACAAGTTGTGGGGTGGTAGTACTGTGATAAAAGTGTAACAGTTATAATTAACCGCTGAGTGTGAGATCGAGAGACTAAGTTGTGTAACAGTGATAGTTAAGAGTTTAAATGGTAAACAGTTTAGTGTATTTATGAACAGTGTCATAAAGTGCTTTAAAGAATAGAAGAACTGTTGTTGGCGATTCCTTGCGGTAAGAGAGCTCTAATATTATATGAGCATATAATAATAATGGGAGATTTTAATACTTGCCTTATTAAAAACAATAATCGTTCTCAACAGCTACTATCTCTTTTAAAGTCTTTGGATCTATTTTCCTTGCCCCTATTAGCTACCCACTTTCCCCATAACGGCCCTCCTTCTCTTCTTGATTTAATTATTGTTGCTTCTCCGAATTTCGTTGTGTCACACGGGCAATTCATAGCATGTGAGTTTTCTAGACATGACTTAATTTTCACATCTTATAATGTAAGGTCACCAAAACGTAAACATAAATTTATTCTAACGCGTAATTACAGTGACATTAACTATGATTCTCTTAAAGAAGATTTTTGTAATGCAGATTGGGAATCGGTCATCTCTGCGTCTGACATGGACACTAAGGTTAATTTAATGAACGATATTATTCTTGCCTTATATAATAAACACGCTCCTTTACGAACGGTAAGAGTAAAGCATTACCCTGCTCCATGGTTAACGCCAGCCATAAAAAAATTAATGGCAACTTGTAATAAGGCATTTTTGAAATATAGACGGGAACGCTCAGATATTAACCATGAAGTCTATAAGGCTTTAAAAACTAAATGCTGTAAGTTATGTCGTGCTGCTAAGAGACGACATATCCACTCTAGGATTCAGGATTCACCACCCGATAAGCTATGGAGCTTCCTGAAAACTCTTAGATTAGGCAAACGTGAAAGCGAGTTTCAAACCGCTTTTGATCCGGATGCACTTAACACTCATTGTACTTCTTCTTCTTGCCCATGTATGCGGAGGATCCCATGGCAATCGATTAAGATATGGCCATGAGGATCCTCCAGGCGAATATCAACCACTGCGCCAGCGCTCAGGATCTCCTGTTCCAGAGCATGGCGAAGTGGTCGATAGGCGTCGTCGTAGTCGCCGAACCGTACTTCGTCCCTTCGGGGGCGGACTGGGTCGGCGACAGGGATGGTCTGGTGGCCATCGGGACTCGGTTAGCGGCCGGATCCCCGGTCTTCGGAGGAGTTACGAGGGGCCGAGGCTTTGTCTCGGCACTCGTCGGAGACGTGACGGTGATCGGGGTCTACTTCTCTCCGAATCGAAGTCTCGCCGACTTCGAGCAGTTTCTGGTCGAAGTCGGTGCTCTCGCCGGAAGAAGTGGCCCCGGTCGGGTCCTTGTCGTCGGAGACCTCAACGCCAAGTCTACGGCTTGGGGTTGCCCGACAACGGACGCGCGTGGAGAGCTCCTCGAAGACTACCCAGTCTTCGAGGAGCTCTCCACGCGCGTCCGTGTCGCTGCCGGTCTCGTGGTGTTGAACCGGGGGTCAGCAGATACCTGCGTGCGGCAACAGGGTGGCTCCATAGTGGACGTCACGTTCGCCGATGCCATCCTGACGCGCCGTATCCGGGGCTGGCGTGTGATGGAGGGTGTGGAGACGTTGTCGGACCACCGCTACGTGAGGTTCGACGTGTCCGCACTCCCCGTCACGCCGAGCGGCTTAGCTCGGCCCTTGCTTGGGGAAGGGCCAAGGTGGGCCTTGAAGCGTTTGAACAGGGACGTCTTGATTGAGGCTGCCCTTGTTCAGGCATGGGTGGGAGCGCCGGAAGGCGAAGTGGACATAGAGGCAGAATCTTCGCGACTTGGTTCAGTCATGTCGCATATCTGCGACGCGGCAAGGCCTCGCATTCATCACGTTACGCCAAAGGGCGGAGTTTACTGGTGGTCTGAAGAGCTTTCGCAGCTCCGCTGTAGCTGTGTGGCTCTCAGACGCCGGTATACCAGATGCCGGAGGCGCAGGCGACGGAACATTGAGCTCGAGTGTCAGCACTATACTCGATATCGTGAGGTTGTGTTGACGCTCGTTAAAGCGATCGCGAAAGCGAAGGACTTGGCACAGGCGGAGATGCTGGAATCTCTGGATAGGGATCCTTGGGGGAGGCCGTACAAGTTGGTGAGGCGCAAGCTTCGACCGTGGGCACCCCCACTGACTAAGAGTCTTCAGCCAGATTTGCTAGAGGCCGTAATCTCTGGCTTATTCCCGTCGAGTACCGACCATCGGGTACAACGAACGGATGGTGTTAGGGAGGAGGAGCATTATGACGCTGCACAGGAGGTCTTCGGGGATGAGTTGGGGGCTGCGGTTCTTCGGCTTCGGGCGAAGAATACTGCGCCGGGACGGCATTCCCGGCCGCGCCTGGGCTCTAGCACTGGGGCCTTTAGAGCCTCTAGTGCTGCGTCTTTTTAACGCTTGCCTTCGACAGGGCCGGTTTCCACAGACTTGGAAGAGTGGCAAGTTGGTTTTATTGCGCAAGGAGGGGCGGCCGGTAACTGAACCCTCAGCTTATCGGCCGATTGTTCTTCTTGACGAGGTGGGAAAGCTCTTTGAGCGGCTTTTATTCGTTCGCCTTGTCAAGCACTTGGAGGAGTCCGGTAGAGATCTCAGCAACTATCAATTCGGCTTCCGTAGAGGCAGATCCACCCTAGACGCCATTAGTCGGGTGAGGGCCATAGCGGAGGCCTCGGTGTCTCGGGGCGGGGTGGTGGTGGCGGTGTCTCTGGACATCGCTAACTCATTTAACACCCTTCCCTGGGGTACCATTTTGGAGGAGATGAAGTTTCACGCCGTGTCAGGATACTTGCAACGAGTTGTAGGGGATTACCTCTTCAACCGTGCTGTTAAATATCCAGCTGGCAACGGGTGGGGTCAGAGAGAGGTTTCGTGCGGTGTTCCACAGGGGTCGGTTCTGGGACCTCTCCTGTGGAACATCGGCTACGACTCTGTGCTGCGCGGTGCCAATCTGCGGGGTGTCGAAGTAACTTGTTACGCTGACGACACCCTTGTGACGGCCCGTGGTGATACCTATAGGGAGGCGAGCGTCCTTGCAACCGCAGGAGTCGCCCAGGTTGTGGGGAGGATAAGGAGGCTGGGACTGGAGGTTGCCCTACACAAATCCGTAGCACTGTGTTTTCACGGGCCACGGAAGGGACCTCCAGCTGGATCTAGCCTGATAGTCGGTGGAGTTTCCATTGCTGTCGGACGGTCCATGGATTACCTTGGACTTGTCCTCGACAGTAGATGGAACTTCAACGAGCATTTCCGGCGACTAGCGCCGAAGCTCGTGAGGGCAGCCGGAGCACTCTGTCGCATCCTTCCAAATGTGGGGGAGCCGAGTGTGGGTTGTCGACGGCTATACATTGGGGTGGTGCGATCTATGGCCCTTTACGGGTCTCCCGTATGGGTGGATGCCCTTGACGCTCGTAACCGGACACTCTTGTGCAGAGCACAGAGGATCATGGCTATTAGAGCGGTCAGGGGTTATCGCACCATATCGTGCAAGGCAGCCTGCGCGTTAGCCGGGACCCCGCCTTGGGATCTTGATGCGGCGACGTTAGCGGTGGCGTACCGACGAAAGAGGGATGCCCGTTTTCGGGGGGAACATCCTCCGTCCGAGGAGGGAGGGGAGTCGCGCTGGCGACTCAGGGCGCAGGAGGAGCTGCTCGCCAGATGGCGAGAGAGGCTCATGGTGCCTAGATTCGGCATCGCGACTGCCACTGCGATCGGCCCAATCCTTCGGGAATGGGTCGATCGCAAGCACGGGGTGATGTCCTTCCACCTGACGCAGATTCTTTCGGGGCACGGGTGCTTCGGGAGGTATCTGTGTCGGGTGGCGGGTCGTGAGCCCACGATGGGGTGTCACGAGTGCGGCTGTTCCGTGGATACGGCGCAGCACACGCTGGCAGTTTGCCCGCAGTGGGCGGAGCCGCGTGCTACACTCGTGGACACGGTAGGGGCGGACCTCTCGCTCCGGGCCGTGGTCGAGGCCATGGTCCGGAGCGAGGAGGCCTGGAGTGCGGTGCGCTCCTTCTGCGAGGTCGTGATGTCGCAGAAGGAAGCGGCGGGGCGGCTCAGGGAGGAGGACGGAGCCGCTCTTACGATGCGCCGGAGGAGGGTGGGGCGCAGGCGTGTCGCTCACAAGCGCCGCCTGCCGCCCTAGCCCGAGTGAGGTGGTGGTCGGATGGAAACTCCTTGATTCTGAGTGCATCAAGCTCTCGGTGAAGAAGGAGTCTCGATCCGACGGTCGGCTTGGTGGGGGGAAGGGGAGCCCTCCACGCCAACAGGTCGACCACCAGGAGTGGGATCCGGTCAATTGGTCGCGTCACTCCTTGAGAGAGAGGGAGTTGGCCGCTATATGCAGCCTACCGTCGGAGCAACGCGGATGTGTGCGCAAGCGTTCCCGTGGCGCTCCATTATGACGGTGCGATGTTGACCGTCTGGTTTAGTGAGTAGAAGTCTCACATACCCACCTCCATCTTCCCCTAGATTGAGGTGAAATCCTAGGAGGATTCCAGACGTAAAAAAAAAAAAAAAAAAAAAAAAAAAAAGTTAAGTTAAGTTAAGTTCCAGTGCGCGGTCGCTAGTGCCGCCATATGGCGCGTCCCCCGGGTTGCGGATTGGGGAGGTCCCCTCAGATATGAGGGGCACCGGCTTCGGCCGGCGCGGACAGCTACTAGCACATGTGGCTGCTTGCCCTTCGGGGCGAGCATTGCACGGCCACAAGATTAAATTTTAAATTAAACATTAAATTAAATTAAATTAAATTAAATTAAATTAAATTAAATTAAATTAAATTAAATTAAATTAAATTAAATTAAATTAAATTAAATTAAATTAAATTAAATTAAATTAAATTAAATTAAATTAAATTAAATTAAATTAAATTAAATTAAATTAAATTAAATTAAATTAAATTAAATTAAATTAAATTAAATTAAATTAAATTAAATTAAATTAAATTAAATTAAATTAAATTAAATTAAATTAAATTAAATTAAATTAAATTAAATTAAATTAAATTAAATTAAATTAAATTAAATTAAATTAAATTAAATTAAATTAAATTAAATTAAATTAAATTAAATTAAATTAAATTAAATTAAATTAAATTAAATTAAATTAAATTAAATTAAATTAAATTAAATTAAATTATAATTAAATTAAAATTAAAATTAAATTAAATTATAATTAAATTAAAATTAAAATTAAATTAAAATTATAATTAAATTATAATTAAATTAAATTAAATTATAATTAAATGAAATTATAATTAAATTATAATTAAATTAAATTAAATTATAATTAAATGAAATTATAATTAAATGAAATTATAATTAAATGAAATTATAATTAAATGAAATTATAATTAAATTAAATTAACTTGGACATCACATACATTATTATAAAACAATACAAAATACAAAGCATTAAAACCAAGAAAATGAAAATTATTCATCTTCTTGCACTGCACGTGCACTTATCATTACATTATATTATACTTGGTTGTTGTGGACTTAGATGACATTCTTAACAGGTATGATGTTTTAATGTATTAAACAACTTTATAGCTATAATGAATACCATCAAATATTTAATATTTTTGAAGCTGCATTAAAACCATGTTTCTTACTTTACATTTACCCGCAAGAAAGTATTATTTAGTATCGATTCAGATCTAGGAACTCGCGAAAAATCGTTAAGATCAATATAAGAATATGTTACAATTTATAAAATGTTAAAATAAAAAAATAATCTAATAATTATTACACATAGGAATTATTTGCGCAATGTAATATTTTATATCTTTACTATAATATTAAACTACGACGAAAATGTATGCTACTGTAATTAATTTTCCCATTTCGTATGATCTGAACTGTCGACGAACGAACAAGAATTAGTAAGGTAAACTTTTAGACGTACCCTATGAGTAATTAGAGCTGCGAAGTTCTCTGTACTAAAATGTACTTGTAAGTCATTTCATATGATCTACGATGCCATTTACTATTACATTCAGATAGTAATTATTTTAACAGATTAACAGAAGACGTAATTATAACTGTAGTACAGTAATTTTTTAAGAAATACGTTTAAATACACAAACTGGTATTTTATATTCAAGAACACATATATCTATCTCATCACATAAGAACCTATCTTTTTATTTATCTTTTACAACTGTTATTGGTATAAGAACGTACCATACTGCTTTTTTATAAAAATGTACAGACTTAGGTTACGCTTTTATATTTCATATTTCATATTAGTGCCAAAACTTGTGACGTCTTGTTTCGCCGCTTCTTGCTTTTTTATTTGATTTTATATGGACTTAATGATATTGTATATTATTACATTCGAACGTAAAGACATATGCACATATGTCATAAAAATTTACGGGGCGATTTTTTTTTAACCGAATACACTAGAATCGAATCGAATATAGGTTATTATTAAACAGATTTTTAAAATCTGCGTTAATATAAATTTTGATGTATTGTCTTCATGGTTTATTTCATCCTAATGGTAGTTTTAGGAATACATGTAACTCAAACTGTTACATTTTTACTCATGATCTTTAATTGGGCTTTTTAATGACGACAAATCAATAAATATTAAAAAAAACATAATGGGAGGCCTTTATAGAGCAAGAAAATCCAAAACAATGGGTTTTCATTTTGTCTGTTTGTCTGTATGTCTGTGTGTTTGTGCACGCTAATTTCAGAAAAGGCTAAACCAACCTAGACTTGGTTTTCTTGAATATGTTATTACAGTCTTTACTTAACATTTACTGTTTTTTTAATTTCAATAGGTTAAGAAATAAAAAAGTTACGTCAATTTATGTCAATCATGTAGTAGGCATCATGCAAATCTTCTTCTATATTTTTGTACTTGTAATAAATCTGTACAGGAATAGTCTTTGTACATTGAAAATATTAAATACAGTATATAGCCAGGATGTGAAAAGATAACTAACAGAATCCATTTCAATCATTTTTGAAATTTTTATCAGTATATTTATTTATTTTTTAATTGGTCACGCAACTAAATAACTTTTTTATACATAGAAATTGAGCTTCACTCTGAGTAACATTTAGTTTTTAACTTTTATTGCACATTCTTCACTCTATCAAAAGATGTACGCATTTAAAGTGTTGAAGAAATTTATCTTTATACACATAATAAAACTGTAACTGATCGCTAGCTGTACATGGAAAATATTTTCAAAAATTCATAATTGGGGACCTCTGTATGAGAGGAAGAGAACGCAAAAACAATGTTTTTTCATTTTGTTTGCTCGTCTGTAAGTTTGTGTGTCTGTATATATATATTTGTATGTTTGTGCATGCTAATCTCAGAAACGGATTAACCGTTTTGAATGAAGTTTTCGAGAATATATTGTTATGGGCTCACTTTACATTTAATGTTTTTTTATTATTTAAATCGGTTAACAAGTAAAGAAGTTAATAATCTCTTATTTTCGTAACAATGCGTTAAGATAATTTTTGAAAATTTGTAATGGTGGTCCTTCCCACATTACATACTTTTTATTTCTTTGACACTATCAAAGTTAATGCTTGATTAGATTCCATCTGATGGAAAGTGGAAATCCTTTCCAATAAACAGAATACGAAATTGGATTAAAATATATTAAAAAAAAATCTCAGTTTAAAAATATAATAAATTAAAATAAAAAAAACGCAGAAACAAAAGGACCTCTAAAAAGAATAAAAATAATATTATTATGTACTTATTGAAGTCATTGCATCGGGGGACCGTTTAATAAAAGAAGAAATTATATTAAGAAATTAAAAAACTAAACTTTTCAGATTTTTGACTTTCAATTATAAACAGATGCAAACTAATGTAATATTTATTAAGAAAGAGATGTAGTGGAATCCACAGTTTTTCTAAAAATCATTGTTGATGTGCGAATCTAGAATGGGGCCCTCATATAGCTGTATTGGATAGTAAACTTAGCTCTGCCGCGTACACTTTTAAAAATTAAGACGCAAAAGGACGATACTACTACTATATGTATATTTTTGAAAATCTTATTTACATCACAGTGCAGTGGTATAAAGAGTTTAAAAACTAGAAACCAAAATCAACCCATAGGCTCAAACATTGATCTTTGGGAATTGGGACATTGGCTTGGGAATTAATGCTATTTTGAAAAGATATAATAAAACTTGCTAATTTAATAATAATAAATAAATAATACATAAATTGTATATTTGGGGTAATTTATCATCATTATCTTGCAATTATTTTATACCGTTATTGAAACGTAACACATCTGTGTAATCAAGATTACCCATTATACTTTTAACGAGTCGTGTGAGAAGTCCAGTTTATTTATACTCCAAATTTGGGAGACATTTTCATTAGTTCAATTTGTAAATAAAAGTCCAAGGGCCTCAGAGCTTGACGGACCCAGGTCACTGCCTCGTTTAGCCCTCCGGTAGTTCTGAAATATGTGTATATCATGGTATTTAGTTAGCTCCCATTATAATTTGTATTATAAATAAAAATGATTTTTCTAAAAATAGGTAAAGTATATTACTATTAAGTATACTATTAGTATTAATATTATTAAGTATATTCGTATTAATTCTCCATTATTCTCCACTTTATGTATATCACATATGAAAAAATACATAATCACTTTGTTGTAAAATATATCTAGAATGACATTATATTATGGTATTGTAGTAAAATTAGTATTCGTATCAGTACAGATTTAATGAACAAGTATTTAATTAATTACTTCACTATTATAATATTTAATTACACTACACTGTAAAAAACAAGATCGGTAGTTTGATATTTGATAGCTGTTTCATTTGTGCCATTGTTTTGTTTAAACTCTATTTTTACACATAAATAAAATAAAGTTGTAGTAGTGTAGCGTAGGAGTGTAAAACATACAAAAAACCTATGTAAGACTAGAAAGAGAATAATAAATGACGATTAGTTTATTAAAATTCGGTCTCGACATAGTGTATTTCTTTAAATTTTGTGTATCTTGGTGAATAAAATACTAACTGTGTGGCCCGAGATAAACCTGACTGTATTTAATCTTCCAACCAAAATTCGTTAAAGTAAACTTTGGAGCGTTAGAGCCAATTAAAGTAATAATTTTACATTTCCCTATTTTAAGGCAAATAAAGATATACTATCACCAATAAGTATACATACTTCAAGATCACCCACATAAAAGGTTGTATATACAAACTATCACATAAATTATAATATTTTATCTCACCCTAATAGCAAAAAAGACACATTTTACTCCAATAACACTGAATTAAATCAATCAATTCGTATTCCAGTTAATTCAAGTGAAAGATTAGCATTATATAATATTGAATGTGTTATATTATTGTAGTATTGCTACATATAAGATGGTTATTATATAGTAACTTGGTATATAGGTAATATAAATATGTAATTATTTCTTTAACTAAATAATAACGTTGACAATAAATATTGTTGCTACAATAAGATTTAAGAATTTAGAATTATTTAGAACTATATATCATTGTTATTATTGGTATGTTATAAAAGTAATAAAAGATATTAATTTGCCGAACTATTGTAAGTAGCCTTAAGATATTAAATATATTGTATTTACATATCTTATTAGTAAGCCATAAATGTGTGAAAGAGATGAAATTGTTATAAATATACTTAGGAATTTAAAATGGTTATGTACTATTATATTGTTACTAGCGAACCCAGCCCGCTTCGCTGGGCTAACCCTTACTTTCCCTGGTGGCGAGTTACATCAATGGGCATAGCATATTCGTTTTCTTCGAGGAAAAATACATGGTCATACCAATTTTTATGACAATCGGTTGAACGGGGCGGAAGTCGATATTTGACAGCGCCGCCTGGTGGCGAGTTACATCAATGGACATAGCATATTCGTTTTCTTCGAGGAAATATACATGGTCATACCAACTTTTATGACAATCGGTTGAACGGGGCGGAAGTCTATATTAGACAGCGCCGCCTGGTGGCGAGTTACATCAATGGGCATAGCATATTCGTTTTCTTCGAGGAAAACTACATGGTCATACTAATTTTTATGACAATCGGTTGAACGGGGCGGAAGTCTATATTTGACAGCGCCGCCTGGTGGCGAGTTACATCAATGGGCATACCATATAAACCTTCTCCGTGGAAAAATACATATACATACCAATTTTCATAATCATCGGTCCAATAGTTTCTGAGTTCATCGATTTCATAAATACAAACATCCTTCTATATATATATATAGATTATCATATATTTAATGTTGCTTAAAGTTGTGAATATGACCAATCTCCAGAAGAACATAATATATGGCTTATTAAAACTAATCTGTGTTGGACAACGGGCAAGATAAGTGATTCTTATACTTACATTGTTTAAATATGTGTAATAACTATTAGGTATGGGTATTTCACCGCATTGAGTTATTGGTAATCGTGTCTAAATAATTACACAGTAATATTACTGTATTTATTATATTCATGTAGCGAGAGTCATTTTGTTATATTAAATAATATATTTGTTTAGTTCTTTCTTTTCTTTAAACTTACCCAGATAATGCATTGAAATATATTATCATATTTATAGTGCTAAGTAGCTTGATTAAATACTTTATACTATATTATTTTAGTGTTTTTTAATTGTAGAATCTTATATCTTACAAATGCTATTTGGAGAAATAACAAATTGTATTGGTACGATTAGAAAAAAATATTTGAGATATTTTAAAGTAAACAAATATTGAAGATAAAATGAAGTTCATTCCTATGAGATAAAGATGGATTATTATAACATATAGGCAACTTTCTCACGGAATAGTTGATGATGTTGGAAAGGCGGCATTATTTTCCAATACATTGTTGAAATGGCTGAATAATCGTTTATTATTTTCTCCTGGGTCACGGAATCTCGAGCATGTTTCATCGAACTTTCTAGCATGTCGCTTCAAAATCTTAAAAGTTAATGATATGATATCCGAGGGTTTTGTGTTTGATCAACTTGATTTTCTGTATTATTTTTAGTTATAGTATATAAAGCTCACTTTTATCTCCAAGTGACTATATAAATATATTATTCATATGTATATATCTAGGACACATAAGTTATAAATACAATTAATCCTTTGATTTTATTAGCCTCGTTTGTAAAAATTTAATTCAATGATATTCTTTGTGGATAATGCGTGTTAACTGATTTTCCTAAAATGTTAACCTTTTTTGATACCTCATATAATTTCACATTTAAAATGTTAGTTAAGATATTAACCTTTCTACTAAAGATATAATTTAACATTACCAAACATTTTTTTTATGATGAACGTTAAGCATTACATTTATAAGAAATATTTGTATAATAAATCGTCCTACGATAAATTTTATTTCAAAAACAATAAAAATACATCTAGCAAAGGTTGACTATCTGTGCATTTTACAATCTGGACCTCAGAGATTCTTTACGTGATAAGTTCAAGCAAACTATATTAACTTATTATTTTGCTTACACTTATAACGTAAGCTGCCGGTCAGTATATAAAAAAAATATGAAGTATGTAATATGAATACTGATAATGTTATTAAGCACAGAGACATACTCTGTACATTTGTACTTGTATTTACAAGGAAAAAGCAAAAGCTCGCGTTACCCCTTACTTGACTTAAAAATCTATATTAAGGTCAAAACTTATGAAAGTTCCTAAACAATGTTTATGTGCTGAGGGATACTACAATGTTGCCGAATATTTAGAAGATGAAGCACCATGGGGTATGAAGCGCTAGCTTTTTTTTGGGGTATTTACTATTTGCCCATTATTGTAGCTTTTTATAACAAAGTTTCGTATATAATTCTGTAACTTCCCGCGGAGTTTATTACTACGTGATGACTGAATTAAATTTCACGAACAAGCCTCTGAATATATCATTTTGCACTCAAAAGATTGCATTTTGCATTCTATTTTTTAGTTGGTTCCCGGCCGCTTATTTGTCTCCGTTCCATGACATTTTTCCTACCAAGATAAAACTAAAATAATATCAGCCAGTTAAACATCATACCAAATTCATAAAATAGGATTTGAGATTTGGTTATAAGTAATACTAGCAATATTTTGATAAAACTCAGTGAAACAATATTAGTTAGAAAAGATTTACACCATCCAGCTCTAGATGTCGCTTTTACTAGTTAGTGTTCGGTCTCATTATATTACTACTGTTCCGCGGATTGTCAAACTTTGTAATAGCACTGACTACAGTTATATTAAAAAGGAATAAAACTTTTTGTGTCGTCTAGTTTCAACAAAGCCGCGACTAGATTCGGTTTAAGGAATCTATTTTTCAAAAAAGCTAATACAATATTGTGCACGTACTAGGGAAAACTTTAATTAAAATGGGTAATAATTAACATCGGACGTAATATTGATGTGTATATATAATATATTATATATTTATCTATTGTTTTTCTATTGAGTAATTTAACATGGTGTTAGGATTTTTTATCATTATTTTAATTGTACGTTCTTACAAAACGTCAAATGCTAGTGCTAGTAGTTTATTTTCCTCATAGATATCATTCTAATAAAACCACACAATGATTAATAATAGTATATAAATAATCTTATTAACTTACCACGTTTTTTTTTAAAAATTTGGATATAGTTGGGAAATTTGGGTTGAATTTCATTGGCTGGATCCATAATACTATCTTTTATGTTAATTGTCTTTTTAAGGATATGTGTAAAAATTACGGTATAGCTCGTTCAATAATCATGAAGCAGACCGTACTATTTTTAATAAATTAATAATGAGTTGCTTCTTAGAATTTACAAACCACAATCTGAATTCTATTTCCATTCAAGGATCGAGCCTAGTATTTTATGAGTCGTATTGCAGTAAATAGAATATTGTAATTTTTATAACATACATAACATACTGGAACATTTTCCATCTTTAATTAATTATTAGAAGCCTATATTGCCTCAAAAACTCTTCCCGTAAATTATTTATCATCACTAAATAAACAATAATATACCTAATCCTAAAAATGCACTGAATGTTTTACCTTATATACCAAACCAGCGAAATAGATAAAAATAAGCCCTTAATTGTCAAATACCTCGTTACACTACTACATTTATGATAACGTATATATTTATATATATATACCAAACCTACATAAATAAATACATACATAGATAAAAACCTACCAAAATTTTTGTCCCTTAACGTACAATAAGATAAAAAATATAATAATCGGTTTTCTCCTCAAAGGCAATTACGACGACATTAAAAAAAAATAATCCTAACGAATAAATACAATGAATACGATATTATATAATTATTTGTTCCAATTATTAATAGTAAAATTATAACAAGATCTTAATTTTTTACGTGTATCGAGATATAAGACAATAATTTAGAACAATTAGTATCCTTTCATATAATTTTTAAGTGCTAAAATAATATATGGAAAAGAAAAATAACATTGCAAAGAAGGAATAATCTAAAAGAAAATATTTCTTTTATTAAAATCTCAGATCTCTTGGGTACGAACATTCTTTTTGACGGATCGTTGCTCATTGCATATTAAAGGCAAAAGTTTATCCAATGAATACTATCTCCATCACTAAGAGCTGAAATTAAACATTGAGCAGGTTACTTATCATGTTAATGAAAATGTGGGAAGGACATATTTTATGCTTTCTCTAATGCATATTTTTACCAACTCTTATACAGTCATATTTCGAATGGAATCGGTGTTTAAACTTTCGTGAAACATGATCATTATTAAATACATTCCGAATAGGTTTAAATGTAGTCGGGCAAATTAGAATTAAATTACATGAATATAGCCGGGTAAATATATATTTAATTAGTAAGCATCTATTAGAAAAATACAAATTCATAAATTTTTGTTTTATTTTTATAATTATACTTATTATTATATGATATGACTATGATGAGATATGATTATAAATATTAATGATTATGATATGATTATCGATCAGCTGAAAACAGTTATAATTAAAGACATAAGCTGTTTTTATGTTTTCTCTTAAAAGTGAGACAATTTTTCGTAGTGAAAAGCATCGTATAATTACAATGCTTTGTGATAAGTACATTTAAAATAGATGGTAGAGTATATGACATTCACCGTTGAGCAGTCGACCGGGACACATGTCCCTCTTACCTGCTCCGCCTATTCGCGCCACCTACCTGGGCCGTCACGCTGACCGCCCAGCCACCTGCACCGACCACCTGCACCGACCGTTCGTACACCTGCGCCAGTCAAGATAACGACCTCCATTGTTTTTGTGTGTGAGTCATCATTGTGTTTGTGTGTGAGTCATCGCCGCAAGCACACCTGCGGGCCTGCGAGCCTGCATAGGGGTCCAACAAGTCCGACGTCGCCCTAGTTAGGGTACGAAACGGAATTCAAAGACTTCGTCGTAATAGCCTGCGTCGTGTAAGTACACAGTCGTTAGGGTATTAGGCACACCTCTGTCACCTACTGACAGAGATTCGATAGGGTTTACGTTAGGCACTCGCCTCCCTGCTCACGCAGGGAGGACGGCTCATATCTCCGGGCTCCACCATGGACCCCAAATCCGCGGCGGAACCCGAAGATCTGTCCAAGTCGCATTTTCATGGTTGGGTCCAAGAAATCGCGCCACATTTATGCCTGCGCTACTCTGTCTTGTTAGGCATCGAGTCTCCGCCCTCGACCTCGCGCGCCGCGATCGCGACCGAGAGCACCTCCGACATGGAGGTCGAGGCCGCCACTCCTACGGAGCAGACGGCCTCGGATTCCGAGTCGGGGAGTTCGTCCCCTTCCTCGGACGCTGACGAGGACGACGGTTTCACGACCGTGCAGACCAAATCGGCCAAGAGGAAGGCGACAAAAGCGCTCTCCTCGAACGTCCCGCGAAAACGGGCCTCAAAACCCGCTAGTAGCGAACCCGCGTCGCCCGACCGTTCTTCGGGCCCGGGCCCGACTCGCGAACGCTCGCCGACCGCGCCCGAAGCGCCCGCGTCCGCGTCGCCGTCGTCCGCGCCTTCAGCGCCCGCGGAGGCACCTTCAGCGCCTGCGCCTTCAGCGCCACGGAAGTCCCCCGCGCCGCCGCCGCTTTACATAAGGGACAAGTCTAAGTGGGACACTCTGTCCGCACTTATGACGGAGCACAAGCTCCATTTCACGTCCGCCCGAAATACCGCCGACGGTATCCGCGTTCAAACCGCGTCTTCGTCGGACCACCGTGGTCTGACTCGTCTCCTCCGCGAACGTGGTTACGGATACCACACCTACGCGCTAGTGGATGAACGCCGCTTAACGGTGGTCATCCGAGGGCTCCCCGTGGAGCTCACTACTGAGCGGATTTTCGAGGACCTTAAGTCCCAATCGTTCCCCGTCATCTCGGTGCACCGCATGTACCGAGCGACCACTAGGGTCCCGTTCGATCTCGTTCTCGTCCATCTCGAGCTTTCCCCGGAAGGAAAGCAAATTTTTAACGTCAAGGCAGTCTGCCAACTCACCGGCCTTAGGGTCGAACCTCCACGCGGTCGCGGTTTTCCTGGTCAGTGTCATCGCTGCCAGCTCTATGGGCATTCCCAACGTTTCTGTCACGCGCGTCCAAGGTGCGTCAAGTGCCTGGACGACCACGCGACAGCCGACTGCTCGCGGAAGGGACCGGTTCCTGAGGATCCTCTCAGCTGCGTCCTGTGCGGACAGAAGGGCCATCCCGCGAATTATCGCGGGTGCCCCAAAGCGCCGCGCAGGACACAGCCGGCAAGGCATCCTCCTCGGTTCGCACAGCCTCCATAGGCTCCTCTAGCCCCTAGGAGGCCCGCGGCCCCTCAGGCATCCCAGGCCCCTCAGGCACCCGCGAACGCTTGGGTGAAGCCTCCGAGGATTATCCCACAGCCCGTCCCCCAGTCGATACCGTCGCCGCCGGTTCGTAACTCCACCGACGGAGTTGCGAGTTCGCTCGCGTGCGTCACGAGCCTCTTCGGTGTAATAGACATCGAAGAGCTCCTAGTCTTTTCAAATGAAATGAGGGATTCCGCGCGGAACCCTCCCTCGAGGATGGAAGTGCTCCTCAAGCACGCCGTCCTAATCAAATCGATATACGAACACACGATGTCAACATGATGACATCGCGTGGAAGGGTAAAACCTCGCTCTCTGACTGTCGCTACATTCAACGCGAACGGGCTACTTAAGCAGATAGATCTAGTACGCGATTTCGTGGTCACGTACCAGATAGACGTCCTGTTAGTACAAGAGACCTTTCTAAAGCCGTGTAATCGTGATCCGCGCATCGCGAATTACCGTCTCGTTAGGAACGATAGGGCAACCGCGAAGGGGGGAACCATCATCTACTACAAAAGGTCTCTTCATTGCACTCCGCTCGATCCGCCCCAACTAGTTAACGTAGAAGCGTCATTATGTCAGGTGGGTATGACCGGCCATCAGTCGATCGTACTAGCATCCGTCTATCTTTCTCCCAATAAAGCCTTAGTTGAGAGGGACCTTAAGTCCTTACTCCAATTAGGTAACGCAACCATTCTGGCCGGCGACCTAAATTGCAAACATCCCCGCTGGAACTCTACTGTCGCAAACAGTAGGGGAAGTCTCCTTGATAGGCTAAGCTACAAGGCTGGTCTCGACTTCGAGATCACCGCGCCTTTGAGTCCCACGCGATACTGCGACACAGACTTCCGACATGACAGACCCGACGTGCTCGACATAGTACTCTTGAAGGGCGTGACACTCCAGTTACGTTCTATCGAGACGCTATCCGAGCTAGACTCTGACCATCGACCGGTCCTATTTCAGCTAGGACTTCCTCCCCTTAGGGAACCCGCGACAAAAACAATTATAAACTGGACGAAGCTTCGAGAGCAACTCCATTCCCCCGTATCAGCGCACCTCGACAAAATTCCTGACCAGCTTACATCGGTCGAGGACGCTGTCTCAGCCGCGACTAACTTCACAGAACATTTGGTAGATAGCATAGGAAAGTCCTCGAGGGAGGTCCGAGTGAACTTCGAGGGTTACCGAGCACTCACTCCGGACATTAGACTTCTAATCACCCGTAAAAACGCCGCGATTAGAGCCCATGACCGATACCCGACAGATGACAACCGACGGAGGCTGCGCCGTCTCCAGAGGGAGTCGAGACAAGCTCTCGACGACTTCAGAGATAGCGGCTGGGATAGGACGCTTGCGACGCTCTCTCCAACACACGAGGCATTCTGGCGGTTGCAGAGAGCGTTGAAGGCGGACACTATCTCAGATATGCCTCCCTTGGTTGGACCTAACTCCGCCATCGCGTTTGACGACCCTGACAAAGCTGAGTGCTTAGCCGACAGTCTAGAGAGCCAGTGCCGTCTGTCTGCTCAATCGGTTGATCGCGATCATGTCGAAATTGTCGACAAATCGGTCAATATAATGTGTTCTCAGCCACCGGTCGGTCCGCCAATCAAGGAAACGAACCTAGACGAGGTGACGTCCATAGTTAGGGCGCTTCACGCCAAGAAATCGCCAGGTCCCGATAGGATCACTAACAATGTGATAAAGCTTCTTCCGCCTCCTTTAATTTACCTATTGGTTACCATTTTTAACGCTCTACTGGCCGGTTGCTCGTTTCCGGCCCAGTGGAAAGAGGCCATAGTGATAGGGTTCCATAAGCCGGGCAAACCCCGGCATCTGCCTAGTAGTTACCGTCCCATTAGTCTTCTTAGTTCCTTAGGGAAAGTATATGAGAGAATCATCCTCTGTAGACTTAGATCGGAAGTCGAGAGACTCAAAATCATCCCAAATGAGCAGTTCGGCTTTAGAGCCAACCATTCATGTTCCCATCAGGTGCAACGCCTCACGGAGCACATACTGATAGGGGCCACTGTGAGGGCCAAGAAGCATAGGACAGGAGCGCTCTTCCTCGATGTAGCTAAGGCGTTCGACAAGGTCTGGCACAATGGACTGGTGTACAAGCTATACCAGTTCAAGGTGTCGGACAGACTCGTACTCATCATACGGGACTACCTGTCGAATCGCTCCTTTCGCTACAGAGTGGAAGGCGTTCTGTCAACTCCCCGCCCCATCAGGGCGGGTGTTCCCCAGGGTTCAGTTCTCTCGCCCATCCTCTACTCCATCTACGCTAGCGATATTCCTAGGCCGCGATCTAAAGTGCACCTTGCCATGTACGCGGACGATACCGCGCTTTACACGTCCTCTAAGGATCACTGGGAGATATACCAACGTCTCCAATCCGCAGTCGACTCCCTTGAGAGTTGGCTGCGGAAATGGCGGATCGAGGTAAACCCTGAGAAGAGCGTTTCGGTGCTCTTCGAACGGGGCCCCCCAAGGATCCTCCCGCGAATCAAACTCTTTGATAAACCGATACCTTGGAAAGACGAGGCAAAATACCTAGGAGTAACGTTAGATAGAAAGTTAGTTTTCACTGCGCATATTAGGACCGTTCGTAGCAGAGCGGCCTACATATTAGGTCGTTTATATCCGCTGTTAGGCAAGCGGAGTAAAATGTCCCTTCGCAATAAGGTGACACTTTACAAAGCTTGCATACGTTCCGTCATGTCCTATGCAAGTCCCGCTTTTGCGCACGCTAATCTGAAACCCCTTCAGGTGATTCAGAACAGGTTTACACGGATTGCAACCGGGGCGCCGTGGTTCGTACGCAACATCGATCTCCATAGAGACTTGAACCTTCCGACCATCGCTCAGTACTTCAAGGGGCTTTCCCAAAAGTACTTTGAACGTGCTGAGCGACACCCGAACCCACTGGTGGCTGACGCCGCAGAGTATAGACCACGTAAGACTACTTTAGTCAGAAAAAGAAGACCCAAGTCGGTACTCGTTGACCCCGACGACGCGTTCACAGTAGGTAATAACGTGTACGCGTAGGCATAAGTGACACCTCACAACATACAGACACACACCGTCTATACCGGTATAGACGAGGTCCCAACTGAGTAAGTGCTCCGTTGCTCCGGCGTTCTGCCGTCGGAGGACGCTAGTGTCCAAATTTCCTTAGCTTCCCTCCTGACTAACGACGCCCCGAGCCGAGGTCCGTGTCTCAATCTGAGACGCCCTCGGGACATCGTTCCCCGTGGGGGCCCATCTGGCCCCCCCTTTTCAAGGGTGGGTCTCCTGACCCACCCGCTCCCCCGGTGACGCTGTAATAGCCAACAGGGCTAACAGCATAGACAGACAAAAAAAAAAAAAAAAAAAAAATTGAGTATATGAAGCCACACTTTATACTACTTACACTAATGTCCTGTCTACTGATATCAATATTAAATATGAAATATTATTGTCAGCTTAATGAAAATGTATTTGTGTACCATTACATACATTGAAAATGAAAATGTAACTTTTTAAGAGATGTCTATCGGTTATCCTTTGGCAAAAAAAGTTTTTATAAATCATTTTGCAGTCTGGAATGTTATAAATATAAATATTAAACAGATAAAACAATAAAAATGATTTGTCTGTTATTAAACATTTTAAAATCTCATGTTAATTTGAGACGGGGTTCTCTCAACTTCACTAATTATTTTATTTGTAATTTAATCTGTTATCTGAATACAGATACAGGACATTATATTTTGAAGTATTTTATTTAAATTTATGTAAAAAAAAACAAAAAAAGCAGTATACAGGGTAATTTGTAATTAATTGGCCATCTCTTGCAGACCGCCTCTTTGCATCAATCCCAACAATATTTGTTCTACGACTTTTACAAATCTTGATAAACAACACAAAAAACGAAACACATTTTTTTTGCTGCCTCTTTTACTTTTTACACAGTTTTTGGTAAGAAGTGCTAAAAACGTCAACCGCCCGGGCGCGATTTCTACGCTCAGTGTTAATGACAGTTCAAAGGTAACAAATAAATGTTGTATGTATACATACATACATAATTATAACAATTTTAATATATAACTAAATTTAGTAAAAATATCAAAACATCATCAGCCTACATACCTGTCATTAAATAAAATGTATCTTATCAAGGTGGGAAGGTTAAACGAAACGGAATCCGAGGTCCGTAACTTCAAAGGCAAGCATTAATATCTCATAAATATTCATTGTCCTATACAAAAGCTTTAACAATATTCTCAAAGTTATTGCACATTTTGTAAGATGTTCTCTATCGTAGCCTATCAAAGTAGCTTTTCATTATTTATGAAATTGTTAGTTGTTTTAAAAAAAACTTTCTAGTTAAGCTCATGCTATAAGTTCTTATAACATCGTTGTTGTAATAAGTTAATGTAGATGTTTTTTCTCGGCATGAAAGATATAAAAGCAATAAAATAAATTAGTCTTTCTAAAGTTACAGTTAAAATATTTTTTTGAATTGCTTATAATTTATAATGTTTTTTTGACTTGCCTATAATATGTAATTTTGCACAAAAAATAAAGTTATTTTTTGTGCAAAATTAATCTTAGTAGCCGTGTGAAAAACACAGATTTTTGTACCATAAACATTTTTTCAAAAAAGCAGTAAAAAATTTAATAGGTATTGTTTACTTTCTTATTGCAAAAGAAAAACTTTAAACTAATAAGCTGAAAGTAGATTTTATTTAATGTTTTGAAAACGATGTCTATGAAAATAGTAAATATATTTTGACTTCACAAAGATAAAAGACATAGGTCACTCAGTCTTAAAAAAATGATGTTAGTGACGATGATACCTAAGAAATCCTTTATTTTTTTTTCTGAAATTTGTATGTATCACATGTATCTCGCAAGTTTTAATATATGAGCCAAATTTGACATGTTAATGCAAATATTTAAATTTTAATTAGTAATGAAATAAATGTTCACTTATGAGCTGTCAAAAGATAGTAGTTGGTATAATTTTTGATCATGTACTATTCGTTCATTCGTGTAACATACGGTGCTGATCGTCAGTTCTGTTCACTTCAATTTGGCTTGGCACGTATCAAAGTATTTGTTTTTTTTTTTAAAAACGTGCGATCGTACTATAAAGTATAATAACACAGATCAACAAAAAAAAATTGGTCAGCAGACCATGTACATCTTATGTTTTTGGGGTCGCTTAGTCCGAATCTGTGGTCCGGTTGACCTTAACACGTCGGAGTTTTTCTATAACCTCCAAAATTAGGTCTCAAATCCCAGTTTCCATCAAAAATCAAGGTGGATAGAGTAAAATAACTCAATTGTTAGAGCCCAGACAAGGATAAGTAGGGGTTCCCGTTCAAATCCATGCCCGTATCGGTTTTGTTTTTACTATTTATTTAGAAATTTATTACGAATAGATATTGTAAAATATGTTTTCGCAATGATTTAATTATTTTCAATCTATAACATTATTCGCACAACATATTCCGTTTCGTATAGTTTTTTATGAATTTAAATAAAGATGTACTTCGGTAAGATTTTCTTATAACGATAATAATATTATGTATATGGAAGGGGTGATAGGGCGTTCATAACTATTCAGTTCGTCGCTTATCGTGGATATTGTAATTTTAAAGAAATAAATGTCACAATACACTGACTCAACTAATTTATTAACAAAGGGTAAGGGTATAAAAATAATCAAATATACACTGTAATTTCGGATCAAAATAGTTTGTCTTTGAAACGAGGTGAAGTCGGAACGAGATAGACAACAAATACGTCTTGTTTGACTTCCGAAAAACAACTGCCCGCTCCAAGCTCTGTCACTTCATCAAAATCACTTCGTCCACCATGACAATGATAGTGTTGATAATCTAGCTTCCGAATACACCAAGTCAGAAACATATATTTATTTTATTCTTACAAGGAAAAATATAACAGTAGGTATTATATCACGTTACAACTATTAATTCTAAAAGAATATAACAATTTCAATGTGAACTACATGCAATTCTCCACATCTACAGTATAATTTTAAAAGAGGTTCTATTTTCTGACTACTAAAATGATGTGCATTTTTAAAAAGCAGATTTCTTCAGAAATATTCCTTCAAAGAAACTTCTATTGAAGGGCAATTTTTAACTAACCTAACCATATTGCAATGCTTAAGAAAAAGTTATTTATTTGACTTTAAAAAAGTGAGTAAATTAATAAGCTCCCGGCAAAAATCTAAGTATTACAGTTTAAGGCATTTAAGAAAGTAACTAAAGAACGTTTGTGTGCTGAAGGATAATACATTATTTTCGTATATTTTATTAAGTTTTCGAAGGTAGGTATACGATTTATACTAGAAGAAGAACTTATACTATACGACTACATGTTTTTATTTGCCTGGGTAACTTTCTTGCATTTTGATTTCTTCCTTTATTAATCCGTCCCCCGACGCAAAGGCTTCAATAAGTACATAATAATATTTTGATCTTTTTATAGATCTTTTTTTATCGGGGGCTTTTTGAATTTGATATTTTTTTTTGCTTTTTAGAATTATTTTACTAGTCTCTATATTGTATTTTGAACACACAAATTTTTACTTGTTTAAGTATTTACTATCAATATTAAATTAAATAACCTTTAAAAAGCACCAATAAAATCTTAATATTTTGAAGACGACTGCTTTTATTTTTCCAAACATAGCAAGGAATCATCTCCAAGGTTTTGATTCGTTTGATTGACTCGTTTGGCTACTACGAGGTCATTGACAGACACATACACACGTCAAACCTAAAATTCTACCTAAACATAGTCTCTTTGAATATAAATAAAGAAATATGTTTCGGAATCTTGTATCTTGTATCTTGTATTTATCTATAAAGTATATATATATGAGTATTTTATGTCAACTTCACACAAATTTATTATTATTTTTATTTTACACAAATGTATTTTATATCAACTTCGTGCAATTAAAACATGTCTGCTGTAATCTTCTGGGAAATGCTTGCTGCAAAGTGACTCATATCTCGACTAAATGAACTACGGGGAAATTTTTACAGACTTAACCATCCAAATTATGATTTTTAACATATTATGATTTTTTTTTATAATACGGTCGGTACGGAATTTACAGTTCTACGATGATCCTATGTCAGGAAGTTATTATTATACAGAAAAAGTTCATATAAGTGTTCACCTCGTTTGCTCATGCTGTATTTAACGCTAATAACAGCAACCGCAAACAATTGGAAATATAGATTATAACTACGAGCAACAGATTTAATCCAAAATTCAATAAACACGGTTTGACCGTAATAAATCTTTCAGGTAGGTTTATTTCATAATGTTAAAGTAAACTAAAATATTTTTTATATTTTTGATTACTAAATGCTCTTGAATAACAAGGCTTAACTATAAAATAATATATTATGCCTTTTAAAGCGCCTTTTTTTGTTCATTGCCGTTTGCATTTGAGCTGTTAAAAGTCCTTTTCGTTATCACGCTTTTGTTCCAACAAATAACCTTTTTTCACAATAATCTCTTTGGAAAAAATACGAATTTCAGTGGCTCATCGGTCATCGTTTGTCGGTATTAGATTTTGTAAGCAAAAAAAAAAATAAACAAACAAATATCTTTTTTTTCTTATAGATTATAAGTGAACACAACTTTTATAGTAAAGATTAACATTTAATAAAAAATACTTACTGTAGATCATAATTCTACCACTACCCGCTAATCATGCATGTATTAAATATATTATGAAATATTAATTAGTTTGTTTATGTATTAGACATATATTTACTACCAAAACTATATTTATACACAAACACCGGCATAAACAAGTATAGTTTATTCTAAACAATAAAGTAAAACTTGCCTGTAGATAGCATTACAGAAATAAGTCATAATAGATCAAAGTGCATCAATATTGCACAAAAACGTAGAGTTGCGTATAAGTCAATTTTAAGGTAGGTACGGTGAAGCAGGTAGTTATGTAAATAAAATGTAAGTAAGCACAGACGACGAAGCTTCTTAGCAATCCATGGATTCACCGTGCGGGTGCCGGGCCCATCGCGTTGCAAGGAGAGGAGTGCAAGCAGTGCCTGGGGCTTGCGACCCAGGAGTAGGTTTAAGGGGCCCCTTTATTATGCGCAAAAACGCTCACCTTCACCCTCCACACTCCTCTCCCTACCTAACCAAATTTGGAAAGAACCTACTAATGCCGCCTTTGAAGTACGTTCTAGAAATGAACCGATGCTTGTTCTAGAAAGGCCAAGATCTTTAAGTAGGCTATAGAGAGATTTTGCTGTTATACCTCTCGCTCCTACTTCTACTAACTACAAACTAACTATAAATTTATTCCTGATCAGTTCGTTGGTTAGTTCGTAATACTTATTGAGCTTGAATGTGTGATCCCTTGGGATGTTTGTTTCCCAAGGAACAGTAAGCTCCACAAAAGTCGAAGTAAACTTCAGTAAAATTACGCGTAAGCAAAACTGATTTTAAATAAAAAAAATCTTAATTACACGACTAAATTTAATATGTGGCTTTATATCAAAACAACGTAATGCCTTGTTCCTCCAATTAATTAATAATGAAATAAAAAAAAACGCAAAGCATAAAAACGAAACCCGCAAAACTTACCTCTTATATGAATTTTACGAGCACAAAATCTCGCGGCTCGTTTATATTTAACTAGTGCTTTTATTAGGGTTTAACGTATTAAAAGATTTTATGCAAAATATATATTTCCCTTTAAATTTTATCAATTACAATAACACTTTTGAAATTTAAATGTTACGTAGGTACTTATTACTTTTTATAAGTTACTAAAATTAAGTTAATAAATAATTGAAATGCTACACCAGATTCTTTCAATAAAATAATGATTTCCTTACCAAAATAAGACTATTAAAGCCTTCCTAATAATACATATATTATATACATGTAGGTTATACGAACCTCTCTATCTATCATAAAAGATTGGATCTGATTATTTAGGTGTATTTATAGACGGATAGCCCGAATCAGTTACATTTATACTAATAACAAAGTGCACCCAATGATTCTATTTCAGTGTGATCAATGTTCTTGAACAATAATTTGTGAATATTGTGACCCGCAATCGTAATGAGAATGTTTATAATTTTTACTTCTCAGTTAGTATCATAAAAGAAAAGAATATTTTTTTGTATTTGTTATAAAAAATTGAGTTAGAAATTTAATGTCAATTTAAATATTTAGCTACGTTAACGTTAACATTAAAACGTTAGAATATTTTTTAAAATGGGCTAAATCTATTTTGTCCATAAAAATCCCATTAAGAACCTCAGTATTTTTAAGTGATTTAAGTGAATTATAAGCCAATTACATTTCGCGCAATAGAGCCAATTAATAATGTTAAGAATATGACGCCGATATTTGAAGTTTATTACTTATACATACAATTAGAAAAAGAGTGATATGCAAGAAAACAAGAAGGTACTTGACTTTGTTCCCCTTGATGTGGTTCAGTTGGCTTTGTAAGAGAAATGTATGCCTGGGAAGTATATGGTGTTGGTTATTATAATGTACAATAGATTCAGTACATAGATGAAAATGAATAGAAGTAGGAATAAAAGGCACGACCTTCGCAGAGGATGTGGATGTTGGATATGTAACTGAAGGGATGTAAAAGAAAGAGGACGCTAGAAAAAAGAGGATGGATTGTGAAAGACGATATGGAGATGTCTCCCTACTTCTATGTTCAAATATAACGAGTGATACGGAAGTATGGAAGGAAAGAAATTATTGTGCCGACCCCGATATTTAGATAAGGGATACAATGATTATATTAAAACTCAATTACTTCTCTACTGCTATAATTTCCCATAAAGAAAATTCCAACATTAGAAAACTATTGTGTCATAGAAAAATACATTTGCATCAGGAACATTTTTGTTTACAACTTTAAATCCTTAATCCAATTAAGTTTTAAGTCCAATTTTAAATCTGATTAACTGTTTATTCAATTTAATTATCAGGTAAAACATCGAATGTTGGATTTTTTTATATGATCCAGGAATCAAAGCGTCAGACAACAGTATAATTGTTTCGTAGCCAACTAAACCTTCGGAAGTGAAACTATCGAGAAGAGTTTTTTTTTCTCTTAATGGGATTACAGAATGGAAGATGTTCTCTGAAAAATGGTTCTAACACATGGGATTTTATATTGACGTTAGTGGAGAGTATTTTATAAAGAGAGAGGATAGTATATCACTCACCAGGGAGAAAAAATAAGAAATGTCTCAGATCACATTTGTCACGTGTGACATGGATCTGAGTCTTTCTTAATTTACTTCCCGAAGTATTAGTATTTTTCTGTCCAACGAAGGCGGAAAGCGGCAACTTCGTTTTGCGCAGCGGGATGGTTGTCACTTTCCGCCCGGCGCGGCGTGTAGAAAAGATGTTTATATCATAACCTACCTAGCACCTAAAAATGACGGTGAATAATGTGAATTCATTATTCACGTTACTAAATAATTTTATAATGTAAACATTTTATTAATATACAGGGTTATTTTTAATTAGTTGAGTACCTTTTGCAGGCAGCCTCTCTACATCAATCCCAACAACATTTGTTCTACGACTTTTAAAAAATCTTGATAAATAACTCAGAATAAACGAACAAAAAAATTTTTGCTCCCTCGATTATTTATTACTCTGTATTTTGTAAGCAGTCTAAAGTATAGGTCGCGGCAGGCTAGCGAAAGTCAGAAACTGTTAAACGCGCGCGCCAGCTTTTTTCGTATAGCTTCATCTCTTTTACACCATGTTGCTATGGAAATACTAAATAATCAAAATGACAAGTATGTGGATTGCAAAACACAATTTACATTAACCAAAAATAAAATTATCGGATTAGAGTTTTATAATTAAATAATCAATTGTAATTACATACTGGACAATACGATTTTATGGACTTGCTATTAAAACTAATAAATAAATTCAAGATTATAACATGAAAAAGAAATTATGAAATGTAATTTATAATATTTTTAAAATACATTGATTGTCTGAAATAGAAGAAGTAAGAATGAAAAGAAATACGAGTTTTGGCTGAGAAATGAAGCATTCTGATCCTGAGGTCCTGATCTATACAAGGTCTGTTTTGCTATACCTAGAACGAACAACAACTCGAAACAGCAGAAACCATGAGGAAGAATAATTTTATTTGTGATATAGTGACGATCCAACATGTTAAGAAGCCTAAAGTTATTATTTTTAAAGTGGATTGTGTACATTTGTCTGTTTTTATGGTACTTATGTGTTTCTTCTATGACAATATTATACGTCAGAAACATTCGATTCATTTCTTACGTTTTAATTAATTAATATTAATGAAAATTATGACGTTTTTCTGTTACGCGCCATCTTAAAGAAATTCGTAAGTAACTTATTGTTTTATTGTCATGATATAAATATTAACAAACGAGATAATATGATATGTATAAAGTAAGTTAAAGAGACGTTATTGTTTTGTAAAAATAATATTTATTTGGTTTCGTTACAGTGTCCTTATTTCATAAACCAAATAAAAATATTGAGACATTCAACTTGTGGACAACTTCTATTTGAGATTTTGTTTTTTCATTAGATTCTTAAACAGTTAGACAATATGTGTTTCGACAATTGTAGAAAATATTTTAATAAATAAAAGTGGAAAACGATGCTATTTTTTATTACACCTTAGAAAATGATCAAGTTCTAACGTGCATAGCCGCCGCCGCGTCACCCCGCCACCCCGCGCCCCGATGCACGTGGCCTTGGCACATATTTTGACAAGTTGCGTGGCCTCTCTTTGCTCAAGTTTAATGCACGTTCAGAGGCAATAATTAAATTTTGTATGGGAAAAACTAAATTTTTAAAACTATTAATTTTAAAAAGTCGTAGAACAAATGTTGTTAGGATTGATGTAGAGAGGCTGCCTGCAAAAGGTGCTCAACTAATTACATATTACCCTGTATATATATATATATATATATATATATATATATATATATATATATGGTTTTTGTTTACTATATAGGCAGGCAAACTTAGGGCTAGAGTTGACCTTAAAAAGCAGATTGATATAGTTAGGTGGCATACATTTACATTAATAAACATACATACAAATAGCTACACACTAATACGTAGATTTATTGTAAATATTAACTACAATCAATTAGATATAATAAACTAAATAAATATATCATTAATGCAAGGAGATTGATACATAATAATAGTAAAACATAAATAAGTATATAAAAATAAATATTTGGAAAATGTAACTAAACGAAAATAGCAATTATAAATACATTTAAAAAAATATAGTAACGTAATGACGCATATTTTTTTTATTACATTCTTCGTCGATATAATACATTTCGCATAATACTGGACAATGGATAAACGATTTATTGCTGGTGATCGAAAATGCTGTTGTAGCTTTAAACATAAATAATTTGCATCAGTACATTACATTGTTACATATAAAAGACAAATGAGATAGTTGAATTATAGTTAACAACTTATATAAACTCTTAACAAAGACCTTTCAGTGATAAGTAATAAAGTACTAATTTTTTTAAGACACTGACAGGCTCGAAATGTTAGGAGGAGCAATCCAATATTGTATTATTATTGTATTCCAATAACTATTGCTCAAATATTATCTTGTCTCCTGACAGAAGCATGTAACGGAGTTAAGAGGTTCCCAAAATTAATAATTTAATTGTAAAATACTAAAAACGGAATATAATTGTTGGCTCGACAAATGAAACTAAAAAAAATATCGGCGTCATTGCGTTGCATTCTAACATTTAATATATTTACTTCAGTAAATATATAAAGAAATACTTTACATTATGTATGTTTGACATATTTGATAAATCGTAAATTATAGGTAAAGTTTAAACAAATGCACAAAACTCACATTCGTTATAATAAATGTGATATTTATATTTTTTTAAGTACACATCTACTAATGTGATATTTATAATAAATGTGATATTTATATTTTTTTAAGTACACATCTACTATAGAAAGTGGTGCATTAATAAAATAAATAAAAGTTGAAAGATATGCCGGTGCCATTTATTCAAAACACAGTGAAATAGTTAACAAAAATCAATCATTAAGCATATTATTCTTTTCACCAACATATAGATTATCTGCGCGATATGGGGCTATCTATAAATTTTAAAATAAGGTATACCTTACATACACGACATATATAATATATACACTTTAAAAGATCCCTCCTTAAATTTCGGACAACATGGGGATAATAGATGATTTCATGTATTAATAATTGAGCGAAAGGATTTCTTTGTCACATTTGAAATAAAAAAGGTATAAATCAAATCAACAGTAACAATTATTTATTCTTCCCATTACAAGATGTTATTTAAAATAGCTTCCAAATTCACTGCTGTATCTGTAAGGAATACTAATGGCCAAATAGATTACTTCGGCCAAGTAAGAAAATTTAAACATCCCTTGTGATTCTTCGTATTTATTTCAGCTAAATTTCATTCAGTTTGTAATTCTACCAATAAAAAAAAACATGTAAAACAAAAACATTAAACACATATATTTGTTTACTGTAAAAAAAAAATCTATCTATCTATGTTCCTTATCAATGAAACAAAGCATTTAGAATATCATTTAAAATTAGAATAAATTAGGTTAAGAAATATTTTTTCAGAACTGTAATTCTTAACTTTTACTTATTACAATATTGGCATTACGAGTAGCTGGCATAATGTAAAGCGTTTCAAATTTTGTAGGCTAATAGTACTTAATTAAAAATTAATATTAAAGCCGGTACTATAACTGAACAGTTTCTCATAGTGAAGGTACCTGTATAATTCTAAAAATAAGAGATCCCTTTTATTTTAAAAATGGACAAATGGCTCAACGTTCAATATGATATTCATGTAAATTAAATAGCCAAGATTGATTAATAATAATTATACATAACTACTTACTTTAATACACATCATAAACATTAGTGTACCTACATAAACAAAGGGAAAATATTGATTAACTATTTAAGAACTATAGATAAATGATGGACATACAATAACTCGGTCTTATTTTTAGAAAGCGATCTCTTCCAAAATTTCAGATATAATGATAGTATCATTCCAATATTGCACATAATAATTTGAATGAGAAACAAAATAAAGGTGATATATACAAATATTTAAATAATGTAACTTATCGAGGTTACTTATTTTAGGTATTAAGTTAAATTAATAATGTCAGTGTTGATTGCTAATTCACGAATCGATAATATTAATGATGATTTTATAATAATAGGTAATTTTAACGTAAGAAATGTTTCATGGTCACTGAAAAATTACCAAAACAGTAAAATGTTTTTTTTTTATTATCAGAGCAAGATTTTTGGAAGAATAAAACCAGAACTCACAACTATAGAACTTGCTAAGTAGAACAAAATTCGTATATGAAAACTAGCCAAGTCTGAACTTAGGTTTTAATATGCTATTCTAAGTTATAAGAAGTTATAATTTATGTTGTTATAAATATATGTTAGGACTGACTATTGAACTTGGCACCCATTTAGATCTCACTTCTTTTATAATGACCATAACCAAGTTATATATTATAATATTGAACATTTCAAAATTATGTTTTTGACTGGATATCATTATTTTTTGTTTAAAAAATATTAGTGGGTACTTATTTGTAATAAAATGAAAACCAAATAGTTTTTATTACTCTATTGCATTTTTTTAGGGAATATACTTGGCTTTTTGTTTTGTGTACTGTGCGCCGTAGTCTGAAATACCTTTTTTATCAGTATTTTCCATGATGATGTGCATTAAATATTGAAATGGTAGTTAATTAAATTATTTATCAATACGACAGTCTATTATGCTTTTACTTATAAGAACTAGAACTGGTATGTTTGGATCTAAAAAAAAATAGGCCTCCTATTCTTAGCGTTATATATTCAAGTAAAGACCTTAAAATCAATCTAAGGACCAGTTTTAATGGTTGATTTTAATATTCAAGAAATAAAAGTAACTTGTTCTATTAGAATCATTAAATTTAAAAATTATAGTAAAATAAGACGAGGCTCCTCCGCATTCCAAGGATTAATGCGGGTGCCGAGCCCATCGCGTCGCGTTGTGTGGAGAGGAGTGCAAACAGTGCCTGGGACTTCCGACCCAGGTGTAAGATTAAAGGGCCCCTTTATTTTGCCCAAACACGCTAACCTCCACTATCCACACTTCTCTCCTTACCTAACCAAATTTGGAAAGAACCTACTAATGCCACCTTTGAAATACGTTCTACGAATGAACCGGTGCTTTTTATATAAATTCCAAGATCTTTCAGTAGGTTATAGAGAGATGTGCCTGTTATACCTCTCACTCCCACTTCGACAGCGTACAAACTGACTATAAATTTATTTCTGAACAATGCATTGGTCAGTTCGTAATACATATTAAGCTTAAATGTGTGATCCCTGGGGATGTTTGTTTCCTAAGGAACAGTAAGCTCCACAAGTATCACGCGCCTCAGATGTTTCGAATAAAGGAATAAGTCCGGTCTGGATGACGAAACACCAACATCCCCAGGGATTTTGTAATGCTTTTCATACATGTCCATCATAAGAAATCAAACAGGAGCCGCACCTAAAATAAAGGCTTGGGTTTTGATTTATGGAGGAGCATTCTTTTACGAATTTTATAGACCGTTTTGTGATTGTTATACCCTTCTGCGTTCTTGCTACTGAAAAACTTACCGCATCCCATGTTTGTATTTATTCAAACACCTATCTGGATGATAAAATTTAATTTTCTAGATCATCTGGAATTGGGTTGAAATTTGTATCCATATTGGTTCAGTCCGTGGTAAAAATAATGTTTTTTCGACACGAAGCCACGAAACCTTGCCGGCTTGAATTCTTGTAGTACAGTTTCCATTAGGTGTCAATACTATGATTTTGATATTTTTTTTCCTTTGTGGTTTCTGGAATTTTGAAGTCCAGCAGTTTTGCATACTAAAGTGTTTTCTGGCTGAAATAAATGCTTCTTGCTTGCTTTGCTGGTTTTCTGAGAAAGTCTGAGATTGTAATGCCTGTACTCGTTCAGAAGGTTTGAGACGATTTGAGACGATTTTTTTACATAGTTTTTAGGGTTCCGTATTCGTCTTTTTTTCAAGAATGTGTGGAGATATAAAACTGAAATTTATATCAAATACTAAGGTCCACTCACTGTTCTTTGGAGCTGTAAAACGTTAAACTTTAAAAAACAAGACAACACAATCAAAAGATACAGCCTTTTTGTGCCGCAAATTTCTGAAAATTTTGAAACTCGCAAGGGAATTATAACCTACTGAGTACTTCCAATAAATTTAAAATATTGAAATTATAACGAAGCAGCATTATACCACAGACAAAGGAAAAAAGCGTAAATTTTTTGTTAAATTATATTCGAAAAATATCTTTAATAATTTTAAAGTTACTACCCCTTTCCTTATGAACCCGTAAAGGTATGAAATTGAAATTCTTATAAAAGACTCAAATCTATAATACCTTTAAACTGTAACAAAATCAAACTTCTATCTCAACGCAATCAAAAGAAACAGCATTTCAAGGCGCATATTTACAAATTCGCAAATACTCGCAAGGGAATCAAAATCTAAAGGGTACTTCCTGTCGACCTGGAATTTTAAAATTTGGCATGAAGCAAACTTTTATAGCACATATAAAGAAAAAAACCACAAATCCTTAAATTTTAGTTACATCACATATTTTTATGTAATGTTATGAATCTCTGCATGCGCGAGTCCGACTCCCACTTGGCCGGTTTCTTTTTAATATTGTACAACTAAAATGGACTAAAACAGACCTCGGGCTATAACTATTAACACCAAGACCAAATCCGAAACCTTTATATGGTTGCGTAAAGTAAAATTAAATTAATTCTAGTTATAATAGTAATTATTTGGTAGATTTTATTCTTTTGAAAATATAGACCTGCCCGTAAAAGACGACACATATAGAATGCTTAATTCACTGAGATGGATAGTGATACGGTAGCTCAATTGGTAGAGCGACAGGACGATTTTCGCGGGTTCGAATACCTGACTGTGTCGGTTTATTATATATTTATTCTGTAGGTATTTTCATTAAATTAAATGCTTAACATGGCTATACATGTTTATAGATATTTTCAAACAGATAATTTTAATTTCCATTATGCACGAGTATCAAAAGTATTTGTTTATTCGATTACTATTATTACTATATTTGATTACTTGTATTGGAAAAGATCTAGAAGTTTTTTTTAACTTAAAGTTTGATCTTTGTAAAATTTATTAATACCACAATGTACAACATTACTAATATACTTTTTGGTGTATCAAAAAATATTATTAAATTCTTGTTCATTTCAGATTTATTATTTTTCAACCTTTATTAGTAATACTTTAAAAAAAATGAAGAGAATCTTGTAGAGTTTTCACTTTGATCATCCAAGTATGAAGTATTGACTCCGTCCACCTTTTACTTACAGGTAGATTGTAAAAATAATATTTATATGCATTTAAGTGTACGAATAAAAACTGCGGACTGATCAAAATGTGGGTGATGCTGACTTTAAAAAAAGGCAAAATTCTGAAACAAAATTATATGGCAGTGTAGAGGTAAAGAAAAAAAAGGGGAAAACATTATTGGCGCGATATAGCATGTATATGAAAAATAGGAGCTCTCATGGCAATTACGTTACAACTTATGTTATGGTACAGACAAAATCACGAACAAAAAATAAAATTTCTTTAGCCCATGTCTTATTATGACATAAACTACAACAAAAATCTGTTATGTAGTTTTGGAGTCATTGAGTAACAAACATCCATCCATCCAAACTTTCGGCCATATAATATTAATATAAATTAATTGTTATTGAAAAAAACTGAAATGTAGCTAAGAACAATAGCCAGTGATGACTAACCTAGATTTTGCTGTACGCAGTGATTGCACATTATACGAGTACGGTGATGCAAAGAGCGCACTCGGCTGACGGTTGAATAGCTTGAGTTATCCTACTTTAGATTCTAAGCTTGAGAAAATTACGTGATCGTTGAAATGTTCTCGCGACGCACTTCATTAGAACTGTCATTCGCTAATTATTTAAAAGAACGTATTATCATACATAATTAAGTTTAAATATAAATCAATAGTAAGCATATATTCGATTTAAATGCTTATTATTATTGTTATAAATTATACATATAGGTTGTCAATTATTATACCTCTATATATTCAACCTTTGCAACAAAATATAAATTGCTAATTAGATACAGGATTATTTTGAGATTATTATCGTTATTTTTAATTAAAAATAATCTGATAATCTTTTCGTCTACATTATTTTTAAATAAAAATAAAGTACACGAAAAGAAAAAAAACGCAGGCAGGCAGGCAGGCAGGCAGGCAGGCAGGTAGGCAGGCAGACAGACAGACAGACAGACAGATAGATAGATGGATAGATACAAACAAACGAACAAACGAACAAACAAATCAATATAAATAAAAAAAATATCACAGTTTATTCTATAATTCGTTTGGGTAAAGTATGCATATACTTGCTGTACTTTAATGTTTATGTGATGTATGATAGATATATAATTTTATACGTCTCTAGGGAGGCTCTCGTGTCAGATTTGTTATCTTATTAAGATTTTTATAGGTTGCATTAATAATTTTTATTATTTTTCGAAGTACATGTCACATTTTTCCTGTATCTATTATCTAAATTTCTATATATTTATTAAATGTCTCTTTTGAACAGTGTTAGTTCATTATTTAACTTTATATTTATTCAAATAAAAGCTACTCGTGTAATCTAACAGTCTAAATTTTGTATGTAATTCTTCTAATTACAAAACCCGTTTCATACAACTATCATTAAGTTAATTGTTGCATAAATTTATGCTACAATAATTGATGTAACATTTTATTTAAACGCAACATTATATAACCAATAGTTTGGTATCATGAAAAGTAGGTCGACCACTTAAGCCTTTTGCAATTAGTCACACACATTCTTGGAACTTTAGAAGGAATACAGGCAGTTATTGAATTCTTTTGGCTTGTTGGTACGTCATACGTCAACAACCTAAAAGGTTCGTGACCGGGTTGCTAATCTTTTAGCCTCGTTTCTATACAACAGGATCAGAGATACCGTATTATCGGTTCTTTATGTTTGGCAATGTTAGTAAGAATGGGTGTTCTTTAAGGATAAATTGTTTGCCCAATGTTATGCTCCGTCGAAGATACTTTATTTATAAAATAGGGAAAAGAGATATAAAGATTTTACAAACTAAAACTTTTTTTTTTATTTTTCAGTTTACTCAGATTTACATTATGGTTTTAGAGCAATTGATAAAGCAAAATGTATATTGTCCAATACACATTAACTAGTCAGCGCATCCCAAACATTAACTATATTTATACGTTAATTCTATTTACTGTATGACATAAAAACTTAAACCAATTTTTTTTTATCAATTATCTTCCTAAATATATGAGGGTATAAAATGAGGGTCCAAACACAACACACCGGGGATCGGAAGGTCTTTCAATAAGACAAACCACAACTCCCATAGATGTTTTTACACAAATTTGTCTAAATTATTTTTGATACTATCATACAAACAACAGCATAGTAATCAATTCTAATTTACATTCTAAATATATTATTTAATTCTAAACATAGTAATCAATTCTATTTTTTCTAATTTACTAGCATACCTAGCCCACTTCGCCGGTCCAATTTTTTTTGGATGTGGAAGTTTGATTTTGACTAAAACTAAAGATATAAGTTCTTGATTTGACTAAAACAAAGGGAGAAACCGTAACGTTTGCATGTTTATTTAATTTTATATCAACAAACTCGTTTTATTTATAATTCTTCTTTTTCATGAATTAAAATGTTAGTATTTTATCAAAAGTTTTATTTCCTACTTTCTTAACAATAAGGTTATGCTAAAACAAAATGAAAATATGCTTATTTTCATTTTAATAATTAGACTATTTTATTTCCAAACATATTCATACTCGTGCGGAATAAGTTTATTTAAAAAAAAATGTATTTAGCATACTATTCATATTTTTGTACTGCTATAATAGAGCCATGACATTTAAATAAATTAAAAAAAACCTCCGATACCAAAAGACCTCTAAAAAGAATAAAAATAATATTATTATGTACTTATTGAATTCGGTGTGCGTACGTTGATTATATATATTACAAAATTATTCATTGAGGACTTAGACTGTACGATTAGATATAGTAATTTCTTTATTTGCCTTGTTAACTTACTTGCATTTTAATTTCTTCCTTTATCAAACGGTCTCCCGACGCAACGAATTCATTTTTTTTAGGAATCTATTTAAACAATATAATAAAATCACAAATTACTAATTTGAAGCTTGATAAAATGGTACGATGAAGTGTATTGGAACGTAAAAGTAATAGTGAGCAGAAAGTTTCAGATTAGTTTGTTAGATTTATAAATATTTATATATTTTTGCATATAATACTATTTATATATAAATATGTATTCTTATTTGTATATAACGTTCAAAAGATTTAATTAAAAATGGCACACGTAGTAGTAGGCACAAACAGCCAGGAGTAAGTATGATATAAATACAGGACAAGTTATAAACTTCGTGTTCCAGTAATTACAGGTTTCTCCAATACCTTATTTATTTACGTTATCGATGGCATGAAATATTGTAAATCTTCTTATATTTCAAAAGACCGTGGGATGGAATTACAAGTATATAACAAAATGGCTGTTATATATTATGAAATAAGAAAACCAAGCAACTAAAGTAGACATGAAGTAGACATGGACGTAATGTTTGTAAAATCATATTATGTCAAAGACACAAATCCCCTGATATGACATAAAACAGTTTGAGCGTGAAATAATTGACTCTGACTATAAGTAATTACTAGGGATAAGGGCAGGGGGATGAAGAGTTTCTTAGTAACGGTAATCCTTATTTTTGCCTTTGAACCTTAAATGGCCGTCGCCGAAATGGCGACATCAATCGGGATAGTAACAGATCAGGTGGACCTTTCGTATATTACGTGTATTTCGTGAATACGAATAAAATGAAAAAGACTGTCAAAGTTTTAATCAGATTTTATAACGGAGACCTCTCATTTAAACAACGATATTTGTTAACGAAATAAGTGTAAGTGTAATACTGTACCTATAGATTACTTTAGATTATAATCGAAACTACGCGATATGAATTACAAAATACAATTTAGTTTGTTTATTATTGACAGAGGGTAAAATCATCTCTTCAGATTTTCATTTAACGTATAATACAGTAATGATACCTGTGTTACAATATTGTTATATTTCTACGTATAAGGTTGTTTACCATAAAGTAATTTAGTATTGTTACCGACTTTAAATATTATAAATTATAAACTTACATATTATCATATTAATAGCTTGTAAAGGGTAATATGAAATGTTTCACAAAATTATTTAATATATAAGAAAATGGATTGTGATTTGACAACGAGACAACTTTAAAAAAAAGTCGGTAAGTTAAGACATTCGTCTTTGAACTACTGTTGAGAGTGCTTGTAAATCTAAATAAAGTCAATTATACTTGAAAGTGTTCTTATTTCTCTTTAGTAATTATAGTACTGTAGAGATTGGGTGAAATGAATTGTTCTGTTCGATCGTCGTAAAGGACTGTCCAATAGTATGTAGGTAAAATAAAGATATTATTATTTATGTCACTGCATAATTCCGTTGACAAAAAGTATGGGAAATATTGTTGTAACAATTAGATTTAAGAATTTAGAAGTTTTTAGAACTGTATGTCATTTCTAATACTGATATATTATTAAAATAGTAAAGCTATTGATTGGACAAACATTCAGAAGCTATCCTTAAGATTATTCTATTATTATATAACATATCTATTTCTGTAAACCATGAATGTTTGTCTAATTCTGTAAGCCATAAATAAGATTGCTACAAATATATTTAGGAATTTAAAAATCAATTGGTAGTATTATAATAAGCCTGTTATCCAGATCCTTATCATAACTACACAAATATGAGCTTCCTTCTTTCTTTATATTATGGTTGTGTCTGTAGTTATAAAACATTTCTGAGTGCAATGTGCCTCTTGGCTAAGGCTTCCTCCAACAATTTACACTGTACTCTGTCTCTAGCAACCCTTTTCCATTTTGGGCCTGCCGTCAGTTTTAGTTCATTTTCCCATCTCTTGCCTTGTCTTTCTCTGTTTCTTCTCCCATCTCTTGGGTACCAGTCTGATATGATGTTGTTCCACTTTTCTTGTGTGCCGCGCAGCATGTGCCCAGTCCATCTCTCACTTCAAACTATCTATTCTAGTTAGTACGTCTCTGACTTTTGTCTGACTTCTTATGACAGTCTTTCGTATATAATTTTGTTTCTTAATACCTATCATGCTTCGTTCCATAGTTCTTTGGCAGTGTTCCAGTATATTTCTGTGATGTTTCGTAAGAGCCCAGGTTTCACACCCATATGTATAACATGAGAGAACGCAGGTATTGAAGACCTTCCTTTTGATACCGATACTAAGATTTTGGATTTCATAATCTCTTTCAGTGACCAGAATCTTTTCCATCCATTAGCTATTCATATTTTGATTTCTTTTGTAGCTGTGTCTGTATGTGAGATGATTTGTCCTAAATAGATATATTCAACTACATATTCAACAAGTTGATTGTTAATTTTTATTTCAAATTTTTTTGAATTCGTTAATAGCTTCGTTTTGTTTATATTTATAGATAAGCCTACTTTTTCGCTCTTTTGGTTTAGATCTTGTATTATTTTTCAAGGGTCCCTGGTTGTTCTTAAAAACAAAACAATATCGTCAGTGAATCTAAGATGGTTTAATTTTTGTCCATCGATATTTAATCGATGTTGGTCCCAGATGGGCTTTCGAAATATGTTTTCCAGCACCGCTAAGAACAGCTTTGGGGACATCCGGTCGCCCTGTGTAACGCCTCTTTATACTTGGAATGTGTAACCTAAGGTTTCCAGTTGTACTCTTACCTTAATATTGGAATTACTGTTGGAAAAAATGTTTTATGTCTGTAATATTATTGAGATAAAAAGGATAAGTAAAACATACAGTAATTTACAAGAGAAACTATATAAATAGTCTGCAATGGAATAAATATAAAAATATTGTTGTTAGGAGTTGAGGAGAGTATCTCTAAGTAGCTGGTGGGAATCGAATGCTATAAATTGGAACACAAGTGTCAAGTAGTTGTGTCATACTCATTTGGAAGAGGAAGTTCTGTAAGCGTGAATAGTTATTGGCGGTGCGATTTTGAGTACCTACATAGCTTTGAGTAATTTGCTTTGTAACTGTGTTAGATTAGTCTTCGTTATTAAATAATGTGACATATATAAAAATGTTTTTAATTACTAAGAATTTTTAACATTTGTTTTAATTACATTTCTACATGATTTCTAAAATTATGATAATAAGGTTACAAGATTTTCATGTTGTCGATTTTTTAAGAAGAAAATATTCTAAAGCATAAAAAATGAACTATTTTTATTTTGATAATTCTTTTGAATTTTCGATTTAACTTAGTCAATTTGTTTAAATTGCTGTTTGCAAATAAGACAATTTCTTAGTAATGTTGAGAATGTTTTCTAAAATGGGTTAATTAGGGAAAACAATTCCTTTTTTTCTATAAATGAGTATAAATGTAAAACTTGGAAAATACACTTAAATGTACGACGAAGTTTTGTGTTCCCAACCTTATTTTCATAGAAAATCGAGAGTATATATTTACATTTTCTGAAAGTTTCGAAACACCAAAAAAAATAATGTATGTGTTAAGTCTGTTAAGTGAAGGTAAAATACCGTTTATTCATTTGTAACGGTTTATAAATTGATTTTGATAGGATGAAAGTTTAATTTTTTTTGATGTTTTTAATATGTTCATATGAAAATTATGTTTAATAATATGTTAGTAAATTTTTTAGTAAATAAATAATATAGTACGGAGTTTTAGCACCAAAGTAATTTAAATTACAATATAAATTAAAAAAAAAACAAATGCAATATCAATTATCAATATGTGACACCTATATATAATTATATTTGTATTTTAAATCTGTAGTAACATACCATTGCAGGACATTCTTTTATTTTTTCTTGAGATAATGTCATAAAAAATACTTTTAAAATAAAATTAGTATTTTACATCAATGGGATTTAAATAAATATGTTTCAAATGATAAACTTTTTATTTTATTGATAAAATCAACAACTGTTAAAATCATCATTCAATCTATGAATAATTAATATTATTCTATTGCAACTGACAATTTCACATATGACAATCAACGGTGATTACCTTACCTACAATTACCATTTTACGTTCATGATTAAAAAATAGGGACATGAGGCAGTTTAGGTACTGTCAACAAGTATCAATCATTATTAACTTAGCCCTTTTGGTTATAAAATGAGATTCTTTTTGTAATTTCAGTCTTCTGAAAAGGTCTGAATATTAGAAGGAACCTCTCCAAGACAATTATTTAAAAACCCAACGATGTTTAAAATTATAAAAATAATTATAACCGGATAATCATTGAAAGTCGAATATGGATATTTGTAAATATTTCTCCAATAAAATAATATTTTATATCGTAGTATCTATTATTATAGTTACATATTTGTGGAATTATATTAATTCTCAAGAGGCATGTCATTACATACTATTACGTTTAATACCGTATCCAACTTAGATAGATTATATTAAGCCTTTAGCTATTGTCCTAGGGTTGAACCATTAATAATTGCTTTTCAACCATGTTGGGATATATGATATTATATTGCAAGCCGAAGGGAAATATATGTTTTGTGGTTATAAAACACAACACCTACCTACTCATGCCATAAATACTGTTACGAGATTTTTCTATTGTATAAGACATTACTGTAATGTACGTTCGTTTACATGTTAATATGATAATATTATATAATTAATAAAAATAAACGGCGGCGAAATATATAAAAAAAGGTGGACAGCGATACGGTAGGTTTTCCAGTAGTCGCGGATTTGAATCTCTGCCCATTTTGGTTTATTTTTCATTCTATATTTATATAAATCCAATTCTTGGTTATAATATGTATATGACTAATAAAAGCAGTGTCACCATTTTGACAAAGTAGGATTTTACATGAAACGGCTTCATAATTATTAAGGGTAATTAGTTACTGTAACTGAAACTGTAATCAAGTTGGTTATACGAATTAATTGTGTGAACCAAATGATTTATACCCACAATATATACTCGATTTCCCCAAAAGAATATACACACATTTTGTAGGCCTGTGCTTCTTATGATTGAATTCGTGTCTTAGGGCCGCTCGTAAGAGTTGGTAAAAGATAAAACTCACGGTTGCATCAATGGTCGCAGCCACATTGTCACGAAATTAAAAAAAAAAGTATTGTGACAGCAACGCTGGAAGGGGGGCTGGTAGTGGTGATTCTTAGTTATCATCACGGAAGGCATCTGATGAGGTCGTCATATCATGTATATCTTTTAAACATATTTTAGAAGAGATCTTAATTTTTTCAAATAATAATGTCATATTCCAGAATTTAAGCAGAATGACTACCTATACTTGGAATTAATAATGTTAGTGCTTCAAAACTTTGACAATAAGCTTTCTTCAGATGACGATCATTTTCATTTAAGTGGATTTGTAAATAAGCAAATTTAGTGGGGTCAGCCAGTAACAGTAGATCCTCTATTATAAAAACTAGCTACAGGTCAGTGGTTTCAAAGTTGGATTCGCGGTGGTAATGTGGTAGTAATTGTGTCCCTGGATTTTGTAATTATTATTAAACTATTAAAAATCAAACGCTTAGCTTAATGTCCGCCCAATATAATGATAATTAAAAAGTATTTTTTGAAACTAACAGAACAGAAATTAGGTCAATATTGATTAAATGAAAAAAATATATAATGATTACATTTAAAACTTATACTACTTAAAAAAAAAATGTTTCTTATTTATCAATGAATGAATTAAATATTTAACATTAAACGTATGATACGTATTACGATTATCCAGAATATACTTAAATTGTACTTTTTCAAGCTTTTGCTGGTTGTTTTTTTATTGCTTGTTATTTTATTCTATTTATTTTCTGTAAATGTTAAATATTTTTATTATGTTTTACCTACAAGGCATATTTACTTTAAAGCGTTACATAAGTAATCATTTAAAAATATATGTTAGTTAAATGGTCATGTTTGTAATCTCTTTTACAATGTATTTAACCTGATATAATATTTTGCATATTGCTATTATCTTTTAAATTGTATTTATAAAAAGTACAATATAAAAGTCTTGAAACTTAACATATTATGTTTATTATTGTAATATTATGGCGCACAATAAGGGACGAAGATTAAGTGTTATATTTAAACATAGTAATTATAAAATGTCAAATCAATTATTATATTGGTTAGAAAAATGACTGAATGAGTAATATTACTTTTTTATATATTTTATTTTGATCTTTTTTCAACTTACACATACACAAACGTACATTAACGATTTACAAACAGGCCTTGTTTAACTTCTTTCGTTTTTGAAGGTAAAGGTTGTCTTTGATCCTATGTTTTATTTAGAAGCAAGCAAATCATGTAATATGTAAACATAAAATGAGTACTAAAAATAAATTTGTTTGCTTTCTTTTCTGATTGTGGTATTTAGATAACATCATAATAAATATTCCTATTATTGTAACAACTCCTTTCTTATTTTCTCTTATATCTTTAGCAAAATTATTTATTTATAAAATTTGACCTATTATAATTTTTTAAGAATTAATGCAGCTCAAGGTTTATTTTGTTGCATGTCAAAAGTCTATGTAATCATGATATTTACTCATTATCATTTTATTTCCTTGCATAATATCTGTTTTAATATCATTAGTTAGAAAAAGTCACAAATATTTGTTGGGATTTTCAAAAACAATTAAATTAAAAATTTAAAAAACCCCCGATACAAAAAGACCTCTAAAAAAAGTAAAAATAATATTTTTATGTATTTATTGAACTCGTTGCGTCGGGAGACCATTGTACGTACGTTGATAGTGTATATATTACGAAGTTCATCATTGAGGACTTAGACTATACGATTCGATATCGTAATTTCTTTATTTGCCTTGTTAACTTACTTGCATTTTAATTTCTTCCTTTATTAAACGGTCCCCCGACGCAACGCGTTCAAAAAATACATAAAAATATTATTTTTACTCTTTTTAGAGGTCTTTTTGTATCGGGGGTTTTTTAAATTTTAAATTTAATTTTTTTTCAGCTTTTTAAACTTATGTTACTAATTTCAGAATTGTACTAAATGAACCTAAAAAAAATCAATTGTTTAAGTAGGAAAGATTTGTTTGTTTCTTTGAATTCAGGCTCCGAATCTACGGGACCGATTTTAAAAAAAATCTTTTAGCATTAGAATCATATATTATGATGTACCGAGGTTATATTTATTAAGAGAAATATATATTATATTTAATAAATAAGGATCCACGTGAAAGTTTCGACAATGTAATAATTTATAAATGTATTAAGTAACATGATTCAAGTTTTTTCATATGGGTAGGTAGGTAGGTAGGTTTTTATATATACGAATATTAATAAATATAAACATTTAGAATTAAAATGATTTACAATCACTAATAACACTATGATGAAGGGATTTTTATTATCACTAGCTGTTGCCCGTGATTCTTTATGACTAAGATCATAAGCCATATAAATATATTTTTACAGTCTCCGTGGACGCAGTCACGGGCAACAGCTATCCCTAATAAAGTATTTTACCCCAGTACGTAAGTGTAAAAGCCTTTTGGCCTTCATCCTTTTGGCGACACCGCTAGGAATAGCTAATTATTGCATAAGAACCTCTTCCCCGCACGAATAAAACGTCAATATCTTGAAGACGACTATTTTTATTTCAATCAAACATGGATAAAAACCATCTCGACAAGCATAGCTTTCGATTAAATAAAACCGCATTCAAATCCGTGCACGCGTTTGGCCGCAAACAGCTAATTATTGCATAAGAATCTCTCCCCCGCACGAATAAAACGTCAATATCTTGAAGACGACTATTACTATTTCAATCAAACATAGATAGGAACCATCTCGACGAGCATAGCTTTCGATTAAAAAAAACCGCATTCAAATCCGACCACGCGTTTGGCCGGAAATTAGCCACAGACAGATACACATATACACAGATACACAGATCGACAGGTCAAATTTATAACACCCCTCTTTTTAGTCGGGGGTTAATGAGCTTAATAGATGTCTCTACGTTTTGATAAAGATGAACATATATATAATGCTTAATTCACTGACAGGTAGCGATACGACAGCTCAATCGGTAGACCAACGGAATAGTTTCCCAGGGGTCGAAGGTTCACATCCCTGCCCGTATCGATTTACATATCATTTTATAATTATTTAAAATTTTAATTAAATGTAGGAGAGAATTTGTCCTAAGCAATAAAACTATAACATAATTCTCGAGTAGCAAAGTATATGAATAATAAATGAAACCGTAACACCATGACAAGGGTCTCAAAATATTCGATAGAACACGTTATACCACCGACGTAACGTACTTGGGGAAGTAGTACTTAATTCATTAAACGAAGCATTAACCGGACTGAACCTCAATACATTTTGGAAGATTTATTTGTGTTTGTGTGTTTATTTTGTGTAAGGATTAATTTTATTCTTCAAAAATAAAAATAATAAAAAATCTTTAAAAATAAAAAAAGTTAATGCACAAAAGTAATTTATTATTCGATGACATCAGTCGTATTAGGTAAATGGCCTCTTAATGGTCTTATCTTTTAATTCCACTCTAACATCATAAAGGCAGCAGTTGCTTGAAAAGATTAATGACGCTAACACAGACTTTTACTCTGAAGGCTTTTAAGATTATTACTTTTATTTTATATTTTGACTAGCCCACCAATTATTTGTTTTAGGGAATTTAAAAGGTTTATACTGACCAACAATAATATGATAAATTTATTTTTTAGTGAACTCAAACGAAAATTGCCAGCCGCTACTTTTGCCCCTCCTCACTCCTTACTTAAATTGTAAAATTCGCATATATTTTATATTGACTTAAAATATACAGGGTTATTTTTAATTAGTTGAGCACCTTTTGCAGGCAGCCTCTCTACATCAATCCCAACAACATTTGTTCTACGACTTTTAAAATCTTGATAAATAACTCAGAATAAACGAAACAAAAAAATTTTTGCTCCCTCGATTATTTATTACTCTGTATTTTATAAGCAGTCTAAAGTATATGTCGCGGCAGTCTAGCGAAAGTCAGAAACTGTTAAACGCGAGCGCCAGCTTTTTTCGTATAGCTTCATCTCTTTTACACCATGTTGCTATGGAAATATGTACTAAATAATCAAAATGGATTGGATTACAAAACACAATTTACATTAACCAAAAATAAAATTATCGGATTATAGTTTTATAATTAAATAATGAATTGTAATTACATACTGGACAATACGATTTTATGGACTTAAAAATAATAAATAAATAAATTCAAGATTATAACATGAAGAAGAAATTATGAAATGTAATTTATAATATTTTTAAAATACATTGATTGTCTGAAATAGAAGAAGTAAGAATGAAAAGAAATACGAGTTTTGGCTGAGAAATGGAGCATTGGGGTCCTGATCTTTACAAGGTCTGTTTTGCTATACCTAGAACGAACAACAACTCGAAACAGCAGAAACCATGATGAAGAATAATTTTATTTGTGATATAGTGACGATCCAACATGTTAAGAAGCCGAAAGTTATTATTTTTAAAGTGGATTGTGTACATTTGTCCGTTTTTATGGTACTTATGTGTTTCTTCTATGAGGATATTATACGTCAGAAACAGTCGATTCACTTCTTACGTTTTAATTAATTAATATTAATGAAAATGATGACGTTTTTCTGTTACGGGCCATCTTTATTTCTAAGTCACTTTTTTCCGTTACGCGCCATATTTGAAGTGAAACTTTTTTATCGACGGACGGGAGAAATTTTATAGCAATGTCAAAAAATTATAACGTTTTTCTGTTACGCGCCATCTTTATTTTTGCTTAAACTTTATCTAATTTAGCTTAATTAGCCATTCCTGTAAAGTTGTAATTAATGAATCATTTTTCAAAAAATTATGTCATAAGAAGTTTCATTTCTTACATTACACACTTACACACATATTTTTTTTAATTTACATTCTCAAGTAGTCATCGTCATATATTTTAATTCGTATTGAGCATATTCATGATAATAATAAAACGACGATACGACAAAAAAAAATTTAGGACAAATATTCTGGAAACAAACCAACGTATTGTAATAGTTACACTTTACATTTCACATTTGTTAAAGTTATAAACTTTTAAAGTAATGTCGGATATGAAGATAACGATAAGAAGATAAGTCGTGTCGTGTGCCGTGTCCTGTGCCGTGTCCTGTGTCGTGTCGTGTCATGTCGTGTCGTGTGTCGTGTGTCGTGTCGTGTGTCGTGTCGTGTGTCGTGTCGTGTGTCGTGTGTCGTGTCGTGTCGTGTCGTGTGTCGTGTCGTGTGTCGTGTCGTGTGTCGTGTCGTGTGTCGTGTCGTGTGTCGTGTCTTGTATCGTGTCGTGTATCGTGTCGTGTATCGTGTCGTGTGTCGTGTCGTGTCGCGTGTCTTATGTCGTGTCGTGTGTCGTGTCGTGTGTCGTGTCGTGTGTCGTGTCGTGTGTCGTGTCTTGTGTCGTGTCGTGTGTCGTGTCGTGTGTCGTGTCGTGTGTCGTGTCTTGTGGTATGTCGTGTCGTGTGGTGTGCCGTGTCATGTGGTGTGTCGTTTCGTTTGGTGGTATCTCACCACTGCGTCGAGAGGCGACGTCGTAGATGCGATTCGTCGCATTACCTACTGTCCTGGCGAATCTCTCCAAGTTGGGGAGATTTGTCGGGGCTCCGGGGTATGGGCGCTACCTTTGGCCGAGTACCAGTCGATGCGGCGAAATCGTTGGTGGCCGCAGGGAGAGTCCTTGTGGGGTCTAGCTCGGTGAGGGTAAAGCTCCTGGCAGACAGGCCTATGCGTTGCTTTAAGTGTCAGAAGCGGGCACATCTGGGCCAATTGCCCTTCCACACCACAGCACCGCCTATTTTCGGTGTGGCGTGGCGGGTCACACGTACGTTCAGGCTGCACCGGAATGTTGCGGTGTGCGGTCTGTGCCGATCGAAGTCTTGGTGAGTGCGAAAGCGATCCTGTGGCGTCCCACTTAGGGAATGGGGTTGACCATTGTTTGTTTTAGTGAGTAGCTTTAGAAATGATAGCGTTCTCTATGCTGCCGGGTAGTCCCACATATCCTCGGCCATCACTATTCTGGCCGACGGGACGATGCGTAACGCATTTTTTCCAAAGTTAAAAAAAAAGGTATCACGTTTCATTTTTACTTACATTTTTTATTACTATTGTCTAGAGACAAGAACAGACTAGAGTAAGGAGACACCCGTTTTAAAAAAAGAAAATTACAATACTCTTCTTAAGTAAGTATCATTTTAAGGACAATTCCTTCTAATAATAAACTTAGTAAAAAAGTAAATATTGTATTTTGAACATGATGAATAGTGTCTTCTATCTAGTTCATGAGTAATTAGCGAATGACAGTTCTAATGAAGCGAGTCGAGGAAATGCATCATCGTCGCGGGAACATTTCAGTCACGCAATTGCTCAAGCTTAGAATGTAAAGTAGGATAACGCAAGCTATTCAACCGTCACTCGAGCGCGCGCTTTGTATTATCCTATACTGTGCAATCACTGAGAACTGCAAAATCTGCCTTATTCATCACTTGCTGTTGTTATCAACTCTATTTTATTATCTCAATATTTTTACACATATTTATCGTTATACATATGATAAAAATAACAACCAAACTAACAATCTCCTATTTGTGCCATTATATCTATTTACTCTCAGGAGTAAATGTATGAAGTCTGTTGTTATAAATCTTAATTATCTTTATGTCATTGTATAAGACTTTTTACAATATTTACTAGTTATCACAGCATATTGACAACCTTAGCATAGATAATTTTTTAGTGGTTAGGGCAACTTCTTGTATTACCATTATGATCTATTTTCTTGTTTGTTTGTTATAATTACTTTGTATTTCGTATTTAGTGATTTGCATAGATATACGTTCTTATGATAATAATCAAAACATTTGATAGTAGATGTGTATGTATATTTTTAGAACAAACAAAATGAGAATATTTATAGAGAAGTTTAAAAGATATTGCCAATTGAATTTAATTTAGGCCGCGCGTACAAAGATGCTTAGAAAGACTGGCACAATTGTCACAAAGGACGGTAAACCGTCGTTCGTTAGTCGTAAAGTAAGAAAGAAAACAGTTATTTATCCGCCTAATAGGGACCAACAGAGATATTCTAAGTATTCAAAAATAAACATAAAAATTCTAGTAAAATTAAAATAAAATCTTTAATATTTATCACATCGTTTATCCCTAACATTAATGGGTTAAAATGGTGTAAAAGTATAAAATCTATGCACTATGTAAGTATAATTCAACAAATTCTATGGAAATGTTAGCTGATAGCAATGTCGGTTCTCAAACCGAGTAGATATCTACTTACACAAATAATATGTATCAATATGAAAGTTTTATAATTGTAATATATATCCACCTCAATATATTTAAATATCTTTTATTAAAATAACTTTAAAATAATAATAACAAGTAGTTATTAGATGATTAGTTGAATTTTTAGACACAGTGAAAAAAAAGCATTTATTTAAAGTAATCAAATAAAGAGGAAATTTCGGATCCTAAGTATATTACTTCACAGTTCTTTTGAACCATAGCTACTTTAAAAAATATTACTTTTATTTTATCCTTTATAGGGATTTTAGCTAACCCACTGCTCTTAACATTTATTTAGGAGAATTTACTGAGCATCAGTTTCAAGACGAATTTATTATCATAATGTGTGGGTTTATTTTATTAAACTTACTATTGCGGGCGACCTTCTCTCTTGCCCTTTTTCACTGCTGCTCAAATTGTTAAATCATACGTCATATTTATCATAACTTAAAATTTTACATATTAAGTTTACCAAGGAATATTTTTTTGTTTTCCCTTGAGAATTAAGGAATTACCCTAAGTAAATAATTCCTATATTTTGACTTAAATATTAAAACATAATAAAATATTTATTTCTAACTATAAAGTTATATATGACCTATAAAGTTATATAATATAATAATGTTGTAAGTAATATGTTTTGTTTAATTATTTATGTAATATGTATGTAAGTAATATGTTTTGTTTAATTATTTTATGCACTAACTACTGCTTAAAATAATAAAATTGTTCTTTTACTCGTCGGTTGCCTGTTAAAGATCAGTTTTAGTGACAAGGTCGCATTTGTACCAAATGCTTTTTATTTTTCCACTAATTTGTTCTTTTTGTTTTATACTTACCTACTTGTGTACAATAAAGTATTAGAAATAAATAAAATAAAATGTTAGATATGATCGCGCAATAACATCACCATCTCCTAGCTAAATAGCGAATAGCTTTGGTGTCAGCCTGATAAAAAACCCCCGGTACAAAAACACCTCTGAAAAGAATAAAAATAATATAATTATAGAAAAACAAAATGTAGCATTGTTACCATTTCCTCATTCAACACACAATACTTTGACTTTACCAGTAAAACTAACTATTTTACATAGTTTTACTTTACCAGTAAAACTAACTATTTTACATAGTTTTACTTTACCAGTAAAACTATGTTTTAAAAAGAAAATTGTTTACCGAAAACATAGCTGATAATACTTCTATAGCATCTTATATCTTCTATATCTGCTGATTATCAACAAAGTTATTTATCTGAGTCAAGTAAAGTGGAAAATGATTACCTAAACAATCGTTTCATGTAATAAAACCTTTAAGCACGAAAATTTAGGTTTAAATTATTTATTTTTCCTTCCAACTAAACTTAATAAACTTCTAATTGTTTATTTTGAAAACCTAAACCTGACTTTTTTATAAAATCATTAGATTATGTTTAATGATTAGTTTTATTTTACAAAAAATATTATTTAAAAGAAAATGAAATACCTAACTGTCTGGGTTTTTTTTATTGTATTTTTATAAAACAATAACACATAAATTTCACATACACATAATCGTGTTATTGCAGCTAAAGTGAGTAGTGCTTCAATGACATACATAACCGTAGTAGTTCAATGTTCATAATCGTCTTATATATTAATTACAGCTCTAACATTATAATAGCGGCAATTGCTTGAAAAAGATTAATGATGCTAAAGCAGACCTTCACCCTGAAGTTAATAAAGTTTTAGGAAAATTACTTTTATTTCATATTCTTCAGTGATTTTAGCTGACACAGAGTTTGTAACATTTACTTAATAGAACTATTTATATACATTATATCTTTATACTAAGCAACAGTTGCAAAATGAATTTATTTTCTGTAAAAATGTTATTTTTAGTGTTATAGTGTTAAGTGTTATGTTATGTTTAGTGACGTACTTTTGACACTCCTCACTCCCGGTCATATTGGAAAATCATAGATTATCTATAAATTTAACATATTTAGTATACTAATTGACTATTTTTTTGTGTATTTCCCTGGAAATACGAAAAATCCTAAGTGCAAATCCTATATTTTTACTTAAATAATAAGCCAACAGCCTAAAACAGTCCATAAAAATCCATTGAGAATGGAGATGATTCAAAAAATTATAGTATTTGAAACTATAAAGCAATAAGTTTAGATATGAATGGTAACATAATAAAATGTTCTTATCTATATCTTTTATTATTACTGTGCATTTATATGTACTATTACGAATCTCGGGACATTCCTTACTTTCGGAATATTCCTTAATTTAAATGTGCCTGATTTTCGTAGCGGAGGTGCACTTGCTTCCTGTGGTGACGCTGAGTTAGTTTTAGTTTCAATTATTTTCTCTAGCCTTGTTTGATGTATTATCTCGTTTATAGTAATGTTGATAAGAAATAATAACAATTAATCCAGAAATCGAAACTGACACTTCTTTATTACTTTCCCTCCGTCTAAATGAGCTGTAGGTACTGTAAGTACCTACTTTAAAAAGTTATTTTAATTTTATTTAGTTATGTTATTTTAGGTTTAACTAGTTACAGACATGGGTTTTCATATTTTTCAAGAGCCCATAACTGACTTACTGACATATACCTCCATCTCGTCTTACCGTGAACACGATTGCTGCAAATCATTCGGAAAGTCAGAGTAAATTTAAAATGTAAATTTAAAAATTTATTCATTATACGCGAGTTAAATCCATAAAAACAGTTTTATTTACAAGTTTCAAATACTTTACAAAATAAAGATATTCTAGTACCTAAATTATAATTAACATTTGAATTATTAATGAAGTTATTTTGTAATAAGTTATTATCCTAGTCATGATGTTTTGTTCTATTTGAATTGGATCGCAACTTTTTCTCCTGTAACAATTCTCTAGGCAAGCAAAGTTTAACAAAAAGTTATGAGTTGTTAATTTCATTCAGCTTACAACAAGTTTTATAACAGGTAACATATGCAAATTGTGGAGTAGTATGTTTTAGCCTCCGAGTTCTCTGGAATTATTGTTATTAAGTTACTAGCTGACCGGGCGAACTTCGTACCGCCTTAGCATTGCAATGATGCACTACTTGATTTTGTATAGCTGACCTATCTTAGGTATGAGTACCTATTCAATTTGAACTGAATCCTCCATATAAAAATGAATCCATAATTCCCTGGTCTCGCTATTCCTGAAAATGACTACTAATTTTACATTAAATAAAAAACAAAATATATATTTTCATAATAGTGTTTATTTTTTAGGATTCAATAATTTCACTTATATTTTTACAAATCGCTATTGAACAACTTTGCATTTTTATTTAAACACTAAGCTCAATACGATGCTCTTTCATCAATATAATCTATGGCTGTGAATGACATTGACATTTGTTTGTTTGACTCGCGTTTTTTAAAATATGCTAAATTAAATGTACATTTTTCAATATTTCTGAGAGATTTTCTTAATATTTTTTTCCGTAAGAACCTTCTCCTAATAATAACAAATACAACAAAAAAAGAATTAGTGAAATCGGTCCAGCCATTCACGGGTGATGCCGTGACCAAGGAAAACGGGCTTCATTCTTATATATATAGATTTAGAATATAATGCTCATACTATAAAATAAAACACGAGGTATAATTAAGATATCTGTATTATTTTTTAAATAGCATATTATGTATGTTAAAAATCTGGAATAAGTATGTACATCTAAATGTTTTTTTTAGTAACGAGTATCTACAACTAGATTAAGGATGAGGAAGAAGTAGGTATTATTATAGTAGTAATTACTATTATAAGAATACTATAATAAAAATGTTAGAGTAATTTGGGGAGACTTATTATATTACACTTCGTTACTTTTTTTACGAAGTAGGTTAGGTTAGTAGCAATCAAAATATCTCGGAAACTCTCCACCGCATGTGAACGCAACATATAGCGAAAAGAAGGGGTTGCAGGAAAGGAACTCATCCCTATACCAAAAGTAGCAACTGGGCGATCGAGAAAAGTACCCACTCGCATTGTTTATTTTCTTATTAAAAAGTAATATCATCTTAAGCCGGAATATTTCGTCTGTGATACTCAAATTTTATCCGTTTTCAATCAGGTAAGTGTTAATCGGTAAATTTAATGCAGTTTTGGTAGTTATAGAGAATCTGGATATAATTCTAACCGGTTTTTTATTAATTCACTTTTGCTTTAAAATTTCGGGTTGGGGTTAGTTGAGCAACAATTGTTCAACTATCCCCACGATAGAATTTTTTTTTTTTTTACCATGAGGACATAAAAAAAGACTACTAGAGGTTCCCATATTACTCAAGACTTAATTGAGGCTACAAAAGCTGTGAATGAAGAGGGAAAAAGTGGCTATGCCGCTGCCAAATAATTTAGAATCAACGGTTGACATTATCAAGGTTTTTTAAGCAATTAAATGAAGGAGGTTATACATCCATGGGTTATGCAACACCGAGGCAAGTATTTCTGCCACGCAAGAAGACTCTTTTAAAAAGACTTGTTACAAACGGTATCAATCTTCTATAGATATTCTCCAAAAGACGTTCGTCGCTTTTGAGAGTGCTGTTAAATTTGACAATAAGGTTCCACCCTCTTGGACTTTAACAAGATGACCCAAAAAGAACGGCTTACGTGACTCCATTATTTCTTAAATATTTTATTTTACTTTATGTATACCTAAGCTATGTTGAAAATAATTACACAAATATTAAAGTCTGAATCTAATAGTTAAGCTAAGATAGGAACGTTGCTGTTTTGTAGACTCTGTTTTTATCTTATTGTTCCAAGAAATCTACTTCAAGATTTGATGTTTTGTCACTATAACATCTATGTATATAAAAATGAAGCCCGTTTTCCTTGGTCACGGCATCACCCGTGAATGGCTGGACCGATTTCACTAATTCTTTTTTTGTTGTATTTGTTATTATTAGGAGAAGGTTCTTACGGAAAAAAATATTAAGAAAATCTCTCAGAAATATTGAAAAATGTACATTTAATTTAGCATATTTTAAAAAACGCGAGTAACAAATGTCAATGTCATTCACAACCATAGATTATATTGATGAAAGAGCATCGTATTGAGCTTAGTGTTTAAATAAAAATGCAAAGTTGTTCAATATCGATTTGTAAAAATATTAGTGAAATTATTGAATCCTAAGAAATAAACACTATTATGAAAATATATATTTTGTTTTTTATTTAATGTAAAATTAGTAGTCATTTTCAGGAATAGCGAGACCAGGGAATTATGGATTCATTTTTATATGGAGGATTCAGTTCAAATTGAATAGGTACTCATACCTAAGATAGGTCAGCTATACAAAATAAAGTAGTGCATCATTGCAATGCTAAGGCGGTACGAAGTTCGCCCGGTCAGCTAGTTATAAATAAAAGTTAATTATCAAAATTAAGTTTTTTTGTAAATCTTCCTAACATAGGAGCTATGATTTGGGTAAACTTTCTAATTGCTCAACTAGCCTAATACCCTTGCTCAACTTACCTCACATATGGGGTACGTTGTGCATACTTGACTTTCTGCATTAAAGTACATGTAGCTTCAAAATTCGACTTATTAGAAATAAATTATTATGAACACTATAAATTATTCGCCCATCAGTATGCATCATAAGCCATTACTAATTATCATTCAGGCACTATAACCGATTAAGTGAAAAATTGCTCAACTATTCCCGCCCTACCCTACTGTCCAAATTTGCTACATATTGTCAGCAGTCACGAAGGAGCTAATTTCAATGAAGTATATAGTAAACATAATAAAGTTCCAGTGGAATAAGTTTACGTTTTTTTTCGATGTTTTGCTACTTAATAAAATATCGGATATAAACTTGGTTCTAAAAGATTGTATTTCTTTACTTGTAGCTAAGGCTAAAGAAGTCACTAGCTAAGACGGAAGTCACTAGTTATTTCTATAATTATATTCATATGAACCTGTAAGCTGATTAAATTAACAGCACGTTATAGACCTAGACCTAGCGTGCCGACTTGCGAGATAGATTGAGCGTGGCAGTTGTAAATCAATGTATTCGAGCAAATTTCAAATAGATATACAGATGCAACACCCAACAGAACATCATGTTATTACTACATATTTGTATCGTCAAATTTAGGCTAATTTTAAAACAATATTAAATTGTATGTTGTATTTTTTTTTTGCAAAATGTGTGTAAATATTATTAAATGTAACAAACAAGTCGGAAACTTTCCGCTCACCATTAATTTTACATCCAAATACGCAGCATTTCATCATTTTACAATAAAATTCCATTCTACAACAATTTTGAAATTAAACAAAAAATACCACTACATATATTGTTTACAAAGGGCTCAATCACTTGAAAACCTGTTAAAATTTAGTTCTCACATAGGTGAGCGAAACCAACGAAGATACCGCCAAATAAATTAAACAAAAAAATATATCGTTTTCTTACTTCATTAAAAATGATATGTTTTATTCATTTTTGTGTTATTGCAACGGAAAATAAACAGTTGTCATAAAATTTTTGTCTACGTAGTAATTACTAATACCAATTGATCGGTGGTCTGAAAACGAAAAACAAAAATATATGTGTAAATCACCAGACAGCACTAATATATAAAAATATTTTTAAAAATGGTAAATAATGTATAATGTAAAACATTTTAATAATAACATTATACTATGAACTTAAATAGGGGCAAATTAAACACAGCGATAGTCTATTTAGATTTTTATATCTTTATCCATCTAACAATAATTATAAAAGATAATTCCCTTTTAAATACCGATATCTATAAACTGTAAGTTGTTAATTACGGACAAACGACTCTGTGACTTGAACTAAATGTACATACTGATGAGGCTTCAGCTATTGTCCTAGGGTTCCCACTGTCCCCAAACGTGATTGAAAGCATTTATTAATGCTTAGGTGATAGAATAGCTGAACCCTCAATTAGATTTGCTAAGTTGAATACTTTATTTCGTTACAGGCCCTTTGAGATTTACTACAATTTTATAGTTGTATAACTACAATAATACTATAATACTAAATCATTTATAACTTGTCGATTGCATATCAAATAATATTTTATTGGAGAAATGATCATAAATAAACATATTTATTTTCCATAGTTTTGACTTCCAAATATTATCAGGCAATATTTATTTTATTATTTTAAACATGCGCTTTAAAAATGTTTGCTTGGAGATGTTTCTCCTAACATTAAAAACTGTAAGAGTCGGAATTAATTATTAATTTAAACTTTTTTGTTATAACGAACAGTCTAAGTTACTATTTGATTTATGAGGGCAAAGTTTAAAACGGGATTGACTTGCAATGATATTCAGTTATATACATGGTCAAATTTCATTTATTCATTTATTAGCACTATGCTTTTATTATGTTTAAATAGTTTTAATGTGTTTGTTTCAACTGTATAACATTATATACAAATATAAAGATAAACATTTAAGCATCAAATAGAGAGTGAGTTGTGAATATTCAAATGTCCGGCAATGTAAAGTCTTATTGCAAATGTTAGTTATTTGTAATGTAAATATACTAAAAGCTTTTGCGCACATTTCCGACATATTATGTTCAGTTGAATAAAGTGCGTTTCTATCTCTTTTCATAAAATATTTTTAATTAAATTACCTGATTTATAATTTAATTACATTATTTAATGTGTTTTTGTTTTACTGGATGGAGTTTTTACAAACTGCAGATATTTAATTTTATCCTATTTTTGTGTTCAATACCAATACAAAATCATTTAGTTGTGGTGTTACTGAATGTGAAACTAATACTAAAATTATATGTGCAACTAATACTACAATTGTATGTGCAACTAATACTACATATAGGGAAGACTACATACTTGCAATATGTTGAACTTGTGTGCTGTGGCCATTTCGTCAGAGGCAAGTTTCTTAGAGGAATTGTTATAAAGTTGCGAAGCTTTAATTAAACTGCTTCTCAATCACTCTTATGAAGATTGGCCAATTTGGATTTCGTAAGATGTTCTAGTAGTTTTACGAATTACGTTAAAAATGTTGTATAGTATAAATGCAATTTGTAACCGAATATTAATTAAATCGAATCGTTTAGTTTAGTAAGTAGTATTTATGTTCAATGGACAATATTCTATGATTTATAACAATAATGTTCTAATATTCTATGTTCTAAATTCAATGCAGCGAGAACTAAGTCTGTAATTCCCATACATAAATAATTAAATACTTTTTTATTTTGTTTTTAGTATTTGTTGTTATAGCAGCATCAAAAATACAACCCGGAGACATCTCCAATCATCTGTTTGTCAATTAAAGTAATCATTTGCTTAATTAAAGTCATCACATGAATACGAATTTTCGGGACCTATATTTACTATAATTTTATCTAATTGCTGCCACTAATTTAATTGTTATCATCAGGAAATTGAATAGCTTTTTTTATTATTACTGGTTTTTTTTTATTTTAATTTTTATTGGTATGCAATAAAAATATTATTATAATTAGCATTTGTGACAGAGTGTGTAAAAATTAAATTAAAAATTTAAAAAACCCCCGATACAAAAAACCTCTAAAAAGAGTAAAAATAATATTCTTATGTACTTATTGAACTGATTTTTTTTTTCTGCTTTTTAAACTTATGTTAATAATTTCTGAATTGTACTAAATGAATGAACCTGAAAAAAAAATTTAATTGTTTAAGTAGGAAAGATTTGTTTGTTTCTTTAAATTAAATAGGCTCCGAAAGTACGGGACCGATTTAAAAAAAATCTTTTAGCATTAGAATCCTATATTATGATGTAGGTACATAGGCTATATTTATTAAGAAAAATATATATTATATTTAATATAATAAAATAAGGATCCACGTGAAAGTTTCGACAATGTAATAAATTATAAATTTATTAAGTAACATGATTCAAGACTTTTTCATATGGGTAGGTAGGTAGGTTTCATATATACGAATATTAATAAACAGTAATCATTAAAATGATTTACAATCACTAATAACACTATGATGAAGGAATTTTTATTATCACTAGCTGTTGCCCGTGATCCTTTATGACTACGATCATAAGCCATATAAATATATTTTTACAGTCTCCGTGGACGCAGTCACGGGCAACAGCTATCCCTAATAAAGTACTTTACTTCAGTACGTAAGTGTAAAAACCTTTTGGCCTTCATCCTTTTGGCGACACCGCTAGGAACAGCTAATTATTGCATAAAAACCTCTTCCCCGCACGAATAAAACGTCAATATCTTGAAGACAACTATTACTATTTCAATCAAACATGAATAGAAAACATCTCGACGAGCATAGCATTCGATTAAACAAAACCGCATTCAAATCCGTTCACGCGTTTGGCCGCGAACAGCTAATTATTGCATAAGAACCTCTCCCCCGCACGAATAAAACGTCAATATCTTAAAAACTAATATTTTTATTTCAATTAAACATAGATAAGAACCATCTCGACGAGCATAGCTTCCGATTAAAACAAACCGTATTCAAATCCGTCCACGCGTTTGGCCGGAAATTTGCCACAGACAGATACACAGATACACATAATATACACAGATACACAGATACACAGATACACAGATCGACAGGTCAAACTTATAACACCCCTCTTTTTAGTCGGGGGTTAAAAATGAATAAACTATTGACAAAACAATTTTTTAAGGTTGCGGTATTACGAACAAAGATGTATTCATTAGATGTGTCAGTTTTACGCATATACTTTCGTCCGCTGCGTAATCAAAACATGCTAGTAGTTCTATGAAGATCAGAACGCGATTAACAAGATGGTGAGCAAATATGATGGTAGTAAATATTATTGTCCCCAGTGGCGCGAAGATCAGTAGTACCCCGCTTAGACATGGTACCTTGATGAATTAGGCATTCTATATAAATAAACTACTCAGGCTTAATTTGTTATATTTTTTAATATTTGTAACTGTTCAGAATAAAAAACATTAAAATAATGGAAGATGTCACAACTAAACTGTATACCATAGTTTTATTTTTTATATTTCATTTCCGCAAAATACATTCAGACTAGCACTTCAATAAATTGTTCAAGGAATTGGCGAATTCTGTTTTCACATTTTCATTTTCAGAATAATATTATTTGGCAATAATAATAAACTCTCATTTAAATGTATATTTACCTAATATATTTCAAATAACATCTAATATATTTGATGTTAATTTATTGAACACTTTATAAAATATAATATTACTAAAAAATATATCAGAACAATCATGAATATTATCTCCAGAATCGAATCCCTTGGGGCTGATTGATCGTCAAATTACTTTCAAATTCATTAAGGATAATTGACAGTATTGAGAAACATTATTTTGTCCTAGATTTAAAATAAAAATAAATGTCATTTTTTACTCAGATTTACTTAAGCAATATATAACAAAGTAAAATAATTGCAATAAAAAAAGCTTACGAACTAAAATAATGTACATTGTGTACACAAAACACCCGCTTTCATTGGGACGATGATAATTGTATTTAATCACGAATATCTTAATGTCCTTTACAACGTCTATTACTTTGCAGTAGAAATAACATAACATTGAAAAGAGGCCACCCCCGAAATAAATATAATAGTTGTATTTTTACATTTTACTTCCGCAAAATACATTCAAACCAGCTGCAGCACTATAAGCTAACCCATAAGTTGATCTTGTCATTTTCCAAAATATATTTTTAAATAACTTTTCCCATCTTTTTTAAGTAACGAAACAAGAACGATTCCGTAAAGTATATTAATAAACAACTATATGACAATTTTCTTGGCAAACAAAGGTTAACAAAAAATGTTCATCTGGTAATTTCATATGATTCATATGATATGATCCTTTGAAAATATCTGTGTACCATATGCAAATAATGGAGTAAGAAATTTATGCTTACAAATATTCTTGAATAACAGTCCTTTAGCTACTTAGAAAGTTATGTTTCGAATGTTTAAATTAAATATAACACATCTACATTATATTTCAAATAGCTTTGTAAAGTATGTGAAAAAATCTAAATAAAGTAAATCTATATACTTATTCAGTAATATGTAGATACAACTAAAATAAGGATTTAATTATATTGAATAGAATGAGCCATATATTTATGAATTTAAAAATACTGTTATTAAAATATAGCTATCTGAGAGCTGTCTTGATATACATAACATAAATCGTTGGCGTCATACATAGTGAATAAATTGTGAGATTTCCTGTATCCTATTCTTAAGGGACTAATTTCTGGACCATTTTAATATGATATGTACGAGTTTATTTCCAACGAAAGTTTAAAATAAATACTAATTACGTAAAACGTCACTGCTTTGTAAAATAAAGGTTCCAATGTCAAGTATTTTTCATTGTTGTGGTATTAGAATCGCACGGTTGAGGAACGCCACGCATCCAGGTGGCAGTGATGGAATATATTCTCTATGTTCCATAACGTGTACACAGATTATATGAAAATAGTTTGATATTTGATAAAATGTTTTTATTAGCGATTGATGGCCAAGAAATTCTTTTCTTGGCCATCAATCGCTACCATCGCCATCCTTCTGGATGGCGCGAAAATATTTTTTATACTCGAATGTAGGTTATATCCATTTTATCCAATGACTCGATGCTTAAGATAGATTTTGATATACTGCAACGCCACCTGCTGAAGATTTACTAGGAAGGTGATATAATAAAAAAGGTGTTATGTGCAAAATCGCAAAACCATAAAAATACATTGATCGCGATGGCAACCACTTATAGGTTCGTTGATCACCTGTTAATTCTCTGACGTTTACTCTACCATGACAAAGCACCCGTTTACTCCACGATGAAAAGCGTGTGACTTCGTTTGGTTTTCTAAAGTTAACATCCAGCCAAAGGAGATATGGTGCTCGTTGGCAGAAAATGTACTGACTGTGTTCGAAAAGGCTGTCGAAGAAGTTTCCTATTGTCATATGCAAATATTCTTTGACACTTGGTTACAATGTATCAAAATAATTAATAAAACTTTTTATTAATTATTTTGAAAAAATATATTTTGTAGTTAAAGAGAGACATTTAAATACATTTAGAGACTTGAAAAGTAAAATAAGAAACACAATCAAAGATTTATTCAGATTAATTCTTATGCTTTTTAAATTAATTATAAATACCTATATTTGTTAACGATATATGAGTAACTATGGTAACTGGATTGGTGTAGAATTCCAATTTTTTTGATATTATCAGATAATATCAGTTGTACTTGTTTGATTAAATTGGAATTTAATCGAACCTACGTAATACTCATTCCAAAATACATTTCAATTCGTTAATTACAGACAGAGGATTCAAATTAGCTAGTCAGATTTAAACTAACCTTACATACTAATGATGCCTCGATTATTAAAATTCGAAAACCATTGCATCAAACAGTTGTTTTTGTTAAAATTAAAATAAAAAACTATTTTTATCTATACTAATATTATAAAGAGGTAAGGTTTGATTATTTTTTTGTTTGTTTGAAATGAATAGGCTCTGAAACTACTGGACCGATTTCAAAAATTCTTTCACCGTTGGCAAGCTACACTATTCCCGAGTGACATAGGCTATGTTTCATTTTAAAAAAAATTAGGGATGATTACTAAAACTTGAATATTCTAACGCAAGGTGTAAAAAAATAAACAAATAACTGCGTGCGCTGCGAAAACGGTTAAAGTTACGCAAAAATGATGTTCCATGAAATTGTTCCTCTTTAAAAGTTCCAAAGATTACACAAAAAGCGACCTACACGCAGGCGGAGCCGCGGGCAACAGCTAGTTGAATAATACAGAAGCAATATAAGACAAGATATGAAAAGAAATTAGAAAGGAAAACTTATCAAAGTCGGTCCAGCAATATAAGACGTGAATATGTTTTACTTTTTCTATTAATTATCTTTGACAGAAGTTTACTAATGATAGCGCTCGATCTAATTGAACCATTTTTACCGGTTTCTTTAACTTGATAGACGCTTTATAACATCGTCAACTTATGATAATCAATCATTTCTCTTTTTTATGAGACGATATGGATACAATAATACCAACGTTCATGCCCTTCAAATAGTTGAGGCAGTTTTTTAATTATCTTTCTGTAAATAAACAAAACCCTCTTCATTTATTCAATTTGTTTAAATTGCTATTGTAAATAATCCAATTACTTGATAAATTGGAAAATCTTAAATTTTAAAATAAACTAATTGTATTCAGGTTTTTTTAAAACCTCAATCAAAATCCTTGTTGAGTCTGTATTAATCTTAAAATTTATATAATTATGAAAGGAAAAATAAACCGATACGGGCAGGGATTCGAACCCGCGACTCCTGGAAAAACGTCCCGTCGTTCTACCAACTGAGCTACCGTATCGCTATCCACCTGGGTGAATTAAGCACAATTAATTAGTACAATTAATTTGCTCGTATTAATTTAAGTGATCAAATATAATTATTTGTTTAAGGTTTGGCACCGACTTCAAATAAATAGGACATATAAATAATAGGTAGTATATAATAAATATTCAATCTTCATTAGTTTTTACTTTTTAGATTTAGAGTCGGCTTTTTTCAACGTAGTTATTTTTATTTAATACTTTTTTGTTTATTGCTACATTATCAATTAGCCATGGAAAGACCTACAAAAGGGGCTGCACGTCTTAAAAAATACAGATCTTAAGAAAAGGGAACGGATAAAAGTAGTCGTCTCCGTAAAAATACTCTTCGAAACACAATTTCACGTTCTTGTGAGACTATTAAAGATCGTGAAAAACGTTAGTTGGCCATAAAGGCATTTATGAAATCACGATTACGTCAAGAAACTCTTGATCAACATAATTCTAGACTCTATATGATCCAAGAGCGTCTTGCGAATAAATATTTTGAGCAGAGAGCTAATAGACTTGGCCTCATTAATGGGCGTCTGGCCAACGAGTCAGCTAAACAAAGGACTCATAGACTTGGTCTTATTAATAAGCGTTTTGAGATCGAATCGACTGAGCAGAGGGCTCATAGATTAGAAGTGATACGAAACCGTACAGCAACCGAGTCTGTTCAGCATCGTGAGAATCGACTAGCAGCAGTGCATCAGACTTCACAAAGACTTCGTTTAATGAATAAGCGTAATTTTATAACCAGCATAAATCAATTCCTTTCGGAGGAGCTTATACGCTAAAACTTGGACAAAAATGCACATAAAACAAAAACTAAGGGCCTACTTGAATTAAATTTTTATGGGACCAATTCGAAACCATTCCGCATCAAACAAAAAAAGAATTACGTAAATCGGTTCATAAACCTTGGAAATATCGGTGTACTGACATAAAATAAACTTTTATATGTAAATATACCGGCCGCATTGAGAACCTCCTCCTTTTTTAAGACGGTTTTTTAACCGTGATGATAGTTTTTTATTAGGTTTTTGCCTGTGATGATAGTTAGAATTCTAAATGAGAATATAACATGTATATCGGACGCAACGACGATTTAAATTATTAAAATAATTAAACCTAATCGATTAAACATAAGTTGTTTATTCATCTATGAATGATTCTGAGTTCATTACAATGTAAATTGTAGAATGTGTTTTAAATTGTTAACCTTAATTGTTGAAAATGTGCTATTTTCAATATAAATATGCCCGCGTTGTTCGAAGACAGCATTTTTGCTGCAATCTTCAGACAGTGCCGACCTCTCTGGCCTCATAATAAACGGAGCAATTAAAAAATATTGAAAAGTTTCTTTTTTTGTATCTAATAAAGCGCCAAATTTTTTTGGCCAAATTGAATACCATCAGAACCTTAATACGGTCAGTACTTACAGGTTATGTTATTATCTAAACACCAAGATAACTTTGAAATGAGGAGGAGAAAAATAATTCTGTTGGCTGATACAAAAGGAACATTTATCGCTAAATACTTCTATGTTTTTGGCAAAGCACTTAAAAGTGCCAGATTTTTTAATGTACTTGACTAAATTTATATAAATATAGAATGAAAAATAAACCGATACGGGCTACCGTATCGCTGTCCGTCTCGGTGAATTAGGCATTCTATATTATGTGATCGTCTTTATCGGGACGGTGGTGACATCTATTAGGTTTCTTTCGAAAATCCTAACCAATGTTTCTAACTTTACAGTATAGATAAACATTGAAAAGATGCCACTACCGAAATTGATGTTTGAAAATATCTATAAACATGTATAGCCATGTTAAGCTTATTTAAATTTATATAAATATAGAATGAAAAATAAACCGATACGGGCAGGGATTCGAACCCGCGACTACTGGGAAACCGTCCCGTCGCTCTACCAACTGAGCTACCGTATCGCTGTCCGTCTCGGTGAATTAGGCATTCTATATGTGATCGTCTTTATCGGGACGGTGGTGACATCTATTAGGTTTCTTTCGAAACTAGTAGATGATGTATGTTAGAAATGTACTTGACTACATTTATTACTAGTTAAGTTTTATCAACTCATCAGTTAAGATTTTCTATTTAGGTATAAAATTACGTATACAGGGTTATTTGTAATTAGTTGAGCACCTTTTGCAGGCAGCCCCTCTACATCAATCCTAACAACATTTGTTCTACGACTTTTTAAAATTAATAGTTTTAAAAATTTAGTTTTTCCCATACAAAATTTATTTATTGCCTCTAAACGTGCATTAAACTTGAGCAAAGAGAGGCCACGCAACTTGTCAAAATATGTGCCAAGGCCACGTGCATCGGGGCGCGGGGTGGCGGGGTGACGCAGCGGCGGCTATGCACGTTAGAATTTGATCATTTTCTAAGGTGTAATAAAAAATAGCATCGTTTTCCACTTTTATTTATTAAAATATTTTCTACAATATTCGAAACACATATTGTCTAACTGTTTAAGAATCTACTGAAAAAACAAAATCTCCAATAGAAGTTGTCCACAAGTTGAATGTCTCAATATTTTTATTTGGTTTATGAAATAAGGGCACTGTAACGAAACCAAATAAATATTATTTTTACAAAACAATAACTTCACTTTAACTTACTTTATACATATCATATTATCTCGTTTGTTAATATTTATATCATGACAATAAAACAATAAGTTACTTACGAATTTCTTGAAGATGGCGCGTAACAGAAAAACGTCATAATTTTCATTAATATTATTTAATTAAAACGTAAGAAGTGAATCGACTGTTTCTGACGTATAATATTCTCATAGAAGAAACACATAAGTACCATAAAAACAGACAAATGTACACAATCCACTTTAAAAATAATAACTTTAGGCTTCTTAACATGTTGGATCGTCACTATATCACAAATAAAATTATTCTTCATCATGGTTTCTGCTGTTTCGAGTTGTTGTTCGTTCTAGGTATAGCAAAACAGACCTTGTAAAGATCAGGACCCCAATGCTCCATTTCTCAGCCAAAACTAGTATTTCTCATTCTTACTTAAATAAATTTTGTATGGGAAAAACTAAATTTTTAAAACTATTAATTTTAAAAAGTCGTAGAACAAATGTTGTTGGGATTGATGTAGAGAGGCTGCCTGCAAAAGGTGCTCAACTAATTAAAAATAACCCTGTATAGGTATAATAAAGGAAATCTATTTGATATTTACAATGATGAAGAGTTTCGAGTAAAACATCGGTTTTCCAAAAACGGTTTCTTATTTTTAAATCGATTGTTTGGTGGTGAAATAATAGTGGATAAACAGGTTTCAGCCGTTTCTTTTATTATTATTATATAATCTAGGGCAATGTTTGACTACATTCTATCTGATGGTAAGTGGAATATAGTCTTAGATGGTAAGGCGCATTACCCTAGCAACCTATTCACTCTTCTCTTGAATGTGTTGAATCCACAAAGCTTCCTTGGAAAACACCAAAATGTAAATTGTAGTTTCAGCAGTGCTAATACAGCAATATTATAATTGTAATTGAAATAAATATATGAGATATTAAACTATCTATTTTTTATTTCTTATTAGAAAATTACAATAAATCTAAAAACGGAATTCTTGTATTGTAGAATAATATTAGTAGGTAGGTACTATACAAAACATATTTATTATACTATAAGTTAAAGTTAAGTTTGTTTGTAAATGTTAGTAGAATGTTTTAATTAGAGGTACTTCTCAAAAATGTTATTAAATTCATTCTCACAACACAATCCCTAGTACCTGTCATAATTGTAGTTGCAAGAATTTTTTCTATTGTACAAAACATATTTTACTGTAATGTGGATTAGTTTATACATTAATATAATAGTATAAAAAAATTATCTTCACTTTCTTTCGTACATACTGTACTTTAAATAACTTACAGTAGTCTGTAAACGTTAGGAATAGGAAAATGCACTTTCCCCAGTGGAAAATTCTTCACTGTCAACAGAGGTTGTCATGATCTCTAAAACTGACTATAAATCATGGTCTGACTATAATCAATGGTAACCACGGATGCCACAAGCTCGGCTAGCATCGGAGCTACGAATGCCGGTACTGCCTCACAATAACGCAGATAGTGCACATCTGGTAACCTCAAGCAACTATAAACGACAGCTTCAAGCAAGAAGTCCCCCTGTCGAGGCCCATCGTAGGCCGTTTTTTCTTCAGATTCAACTCGGACCATTCGGCGCACGGCAACGTCAAATCTGTCATGTAAATCCCGCGCATCCCAGACTCGAGCCTCAGTACGTGCACATTTCCACGTGCGATTTCAAGAGCGACTCGCTACTATTTTATTTATTATTAGGCATGTTGTTTAACATACTTTACTAACGCTTAGTGTGATAGTCGTCACCATCTTAAAGTATTCAAAAAGTAATAAAAAAATTAAAAAATCCCGATATAAAAACACTAAAAAGGATCTAAAAAGAATAAAAATAATATTATAATGTACTTATTTAAGTACTTGCGTTGTTGTTGACGATGGGGTCTATTTTACAAAGTTTTTGGATCCAATGAATGAGAACTTGGCCTATACGATAACTTGTTTAAGTATAAAATATCGCTATTGTAAAAGAACCTTTTACCTTCACCAATGAATGCTTAATATCTTGGAGACAACTGCTTTTATTCCGACCAAACATAACTAAGACCCATCTTGATTAAGAAGGCTTTTGATTAAAATGGCAATCGAATCATTATGTCCTATATGTGCAAAAGAACATTCCGTTTACTGTTTACATTAAAAAGATTAGAACGTACTTTTCTAAATTGAAGTTACGACCACAAGATACTATTTCTTATTACTTACATGAAGAATACAATTCATATTTAAACGTAAACTACTTTGTAAATAATAATAACTCTTGTAATTTGGGTCTAGGCATTAAAGGTGTTGGTTAGGTTTTTATGAATTAACACGTGATGATTTCGGGCATTATCCTCAGGAACCACTTTGCGACTTGTGACCTACACAAGTCTCTTACAGGTCGTCTCAATAGGTACAATACACGTGTATGTATGGCAATGCACTTTTATAATTATAAAAAGGTCTACTTATATAATAACTTCGACGCATATGTTTCACTATAGGTAAAGTTAATTTCTCATCTATCTTATACATATAATAAAATTGTCACTGATGGATTTCTGTACTTGGAATATGTTTAAAAAAACATAATGGGGGCCTTTATATAAGCAAGAGAACTCAAAAAAAATGTTTTTCATTTTGTCTCTTTTTCTCTATATCTGTATATCTGCATGTCTGTATGTTTGTGCACGCTAATCTCAGAAAAAGTTTAACTAATTTGAATGCAGTTTTCAGAAATATATTGTAGTAGTCTTCACTTAACATTTAGTGTTTATTTCATATAAATTGCTTAGAAAATAAAAAAGTTATTTCAATTGATGTGAAGCACCATGCAAATCTTTTTCTATATATGTAACAAATCTGTAGAGGAGTAGTTTCTGTACATTGAAAATATAAAAAATATATATATATAACCAGGATGTGAACGTATAATTAACACAATATTTTTCTAACATTTTTGAATTTTTTGTCTGTTTATCTATTTTTCTTTCAGTTGTGTACGCAACACGAAAAAATATGTTTCCAATCTAAATAACTAATTGTATTCCATTGTAAGGATTGATAGTACATACTGGTGGTACATATTGATAGTATATAATGATAGTACATATTGATAATACATAGTGATAGTACATAGCGATAGTACATATTGATAGTATATAATGATAGTACATATTGATAATATATAGTGATAGTATATATTGTTAATATATATTGATAGTAGGTACATATCGATAGTACATGACTATAGTACGTATTGATAGTGCATATTGATAGTACAAATTGATGGTACATATTAGTAGTATATATTGATAGTACATTTTGATGGTACATATTGATAGTATATAATGATAGTATATATTTATAGTATATACTGATAGTACATATTGATAGTATTTACTGATAGTAAATATTGATAGTATAAATTGATAGTACATATTGATATTACATATTGATCGTATATATTTTTGATAGTCCACCCGATATAATAATCAATTTTCCAATAAAAAAATACATAATAGGTCTACCTACTCATAAAAAAAATATTTGTGATTAAAAATAAAAAATATAAAAAAATTATAAAAATAAACTAGAAATAACTTGACGGAGTTAGATGAAACTTTGAAAAGGTACATTTTATAGAAATCGGACTCTTTGCGTACGAAGTCGCATTCTCAGCTAGTGATGTAATATAATTGCGGATAATATAATCAATTTCTTGTAAAATATATACTATACTAGCTGACCCAGAGAACTTGTTACCGCCATATTTTATTGTTTTCTATTCGCAACTGAGGAAGTTAAACCCTTCCGGTAAAGTATTATATTATAATTATGTGATGTAATAATATTTACATATATTTATTTTAAGTAAGAGAGTTCTAAACACTAAAACACGAAAAGTTTAAAAAAAAGTAATAATAATTTCGACGAATTGCATTAACTCAGCAACAGGACAAACATCGTGACACTCGAATTATCTATATATATATAAAAATGAAATCCGTTTTCCTTGGTCACGGTATCACCCGTGAATGGCTGGACCGATTTCACTAATTCTTTTTATGTTGTATTTGTTATTATTAGGAGAAGGTTCTTACGGAAAAAAATATTAAGAAAATCTCTCAGAAATATTGAAAAATGTACATTTAATTTTGCATATTTTAAAAAACGCGAGTAACAAATGTCAATGTCATTCACAGCCATAGATTATATTGATGAAAGAGCATCGTATTGCTTAGTGTTTAAATAAAAATTCAAAGTTTCAAAATAGCGATTTGTAAAAATATTAGTGAAATTATTGAATTCCTAAGAAATAAACACTATTATGAAAATATATATTTTGTTTTTTAGTAAAGTCATTTTCAGGAATAGCGAGACCAGGGAATTATGGATTCATTTTTATATGGAGGATTCAGTTCAAATTGAATAGGTACTCATACCTAAGATAGGTCAGCTATACAAAATAAAGTAGTGCATCATTGCAACGCTAAGGCGGTACGAAGTTCGCCGAGGCAGCTAGTGTTTAAATAAAAATGCAAAGTTGTTCAATAGCGATTTGTAAAAATATTAGTGAAATTATTGAATCCTAAGAAATAAACACTATTATGTTTTTTATTTAATTAAAAATTAGTAAAGTCATTTTCAGGAATAGCGAGACCAGGGAATTATGGATTCATTTTTATATGGAGGATTCAGTTCAAATTGAATAGGTACTCATACCTAAGATAGGTCAGCTATACAAAATAAAGTAGTGCATCATTGCAACGCTAAGGCGGTACGAAGTATGTAATAAAACTGAAAAATAAAGTATCCTAGCATTTAGGTAAGTTGGAACAAAACGCACATATCAACATATTTTTGAATCTAACCAGCAACTACACTTAACGTACATGTTAGAATCTTTTTATGACAAACAAACAATGAAATGGTAAAAAATTTCGACCGAATATTTGATTCGATGAAACCGAAGAGTATTCGGTATTCGGATATTCAGCAAAACTACTATTCGGCGCACCTCTAATAATAATATCAGAACAAATTTCACACATTGATCTAGCCCCTAAGTAAGCATATTATTTGCTTGTGTTAAAGGGGTTAAACAACGATACAACCAAATTTAACTAAAAAAGACGAAAAAGTTACAGCTAGTGTAAAAATACACTGGATTGGGATTTGAAAGGAAAGGTCTTTGAACACGATAGATCAAAATTATCTGTTGAACACTAACCTAATGCAGTCAACCGATACAACGCCATCTGTTAGACTTGTTTGGATCTAACAGATTATTGTATACAAATAATTTGTAATAAAATAATATTGCGACTCAAAATTGAGATGTAAGTTATCCTATCTCTCAAGTTGGACCAAACTGCACACGGTGTGCAATTTTTTTTTAAATTGCATAAGTAGTTTAGGACTCCATTAGACTACACGATTCGATATCGTAATTTCTTTATTTGCTTTGTCAACTTACTTGCATTTTAATTTATTCCTTTAGTAAACAGTCCCCAGAGGCAACGAATTCTGTACAGTAGTACAGGAAGGTTTTTATGTTTATTTTACTATGAATTATAAATTAAAAGGTAAAGTTGTACCTAAATTATGAATATTTGCTAATAATATCTCTAATTACTTTAATATCTAATTTCAATTTTTAATCTGCTTACGTTTTCAGAAATTATGGTTGATTGGTGACCGGTTGTTCGGTTAATTGACGGACATTTTTCATATAAGAGAAGAAAATTACAGAAAATAAATTGCTATGTATTACAGTTAAATTAAATTTTAGAAATTAATGTTGTACGAGTAATTTTGTAGCCTAGATCCGTTATATTAGTATTATATAATTCAATAATTTAGGAATTTAGGTTTTCACTTTAGGTTTGGTACCCAATAAACAGTAATTATATTTTTTAGGTAATAACATATTATTTTTATGTTTATTTTTTTTTCCTCTTTGATTTATCTGCAATCAGTGCTTTTGCTTTTAGCAGATGTAAAAAGGGTGATGTAGTCGCTTTCAGAGTATGTCCTCCAGTGAGAACATCTCGATCGATCTGAGAGGTAAGACTTCATCAATTCCACGTAACTGTGGGGAAGTTAGGTCTTTATTTTGTAGAGTAGACCTTTGTGCCACAATTAATCAAATGCCTGCTGTATGTCCTGAAATGCTGAGCGGTAGTCAGTAGTCCTTTTCTTCTAAGCTTTGTCTTATCTTGTCACACACCCTGTGAACTTGTTCAAAAGTGGAGTGCTGAGATCTGAAACTAAACTGATGTGATGTTATTATGTTATCTTCATCAAGTATTGGTTTGATTCTCAAAATAACATTGAACAATGTTTTAGAAACACCACTGCCTTTCTGGGTAGTTGTTGCAATACTTCCTTTGTAATGAGGTCAAAGCCAGGTGCCTGATAATCCTGGAGCAAAATTGAGTACACAAACTGTACGGTCTCACTGTCATTGCTAGGATTAGGGATAAAGCCAGGTGACAGGTGATCGGAAAAAGAATCTGCTTTTTCTTGAGAAGTCCTTGCCCAACCGTTGTCGTACCTCAAAGGGGCAATTGTTGGCTGCGGCCTGTCGTAGTTTTTGGTAAACTTCCACAGCGAGTAGAGATGTCCATAGGAGTGCTCAGTTAACAGGATTCTTGGATTAGTCTTGTAACGTATCCTGTCGCGTCATCTCTGATATTAGCTGTCTTCAAAGTCATCTTCATTTGTATATTGTGTGTTATGTACTGCCCAAACGATTTCCAGTCAGTACTTTTGTTATAGAGAGTAATGGGATCCGTTTTGTCTATCAACCCTAAGCTTACCGTAAGCATAACTGGTGTATGGTCTCAGGGACTGTCACAGCATGATTCGGCCTTAAGATATTCCTTAGTGAGTTCTTTAGCAACAAAAAATTCCAGCAGATTAGGAAGTCTATCAGAATGGCTTGGCCAATATGTTGGTTATGCAGTTGTTATCACAAAGCTATGATAATTATCCAGTGTTAGCTTTACTTGTCTGCCCCTTGTAGTTATTAATCTATATCCCATCACCTGTGCTTTGAATTCCAGTCTCCTGCCGCAATATAGCGATTCCCAAGAGTATTGAAAAAGTCGGCGAACTATAACTTATTTTATGTCTTGGTGGGCAATACACTGCAGTTATGCTAAGGTACCCATTTTTATCATGAATTGTTATAGTTGTGGCTTGTATTGCTGGTAAATGTACTTAAGAAGTTTAAATGCTTTGTTGTTAGTCCCTGGTACAAAATTAACAAAGAATGTTGAAGTTGCTTTCATTTCAGGCCCATACTTAGCATTGATTATTTCTCCAGTAAATATGTTGTCAGTGGCTTCAATCTTCTCTTTTATTATAAAAAGAGGAGATTTTTAGTAGAAGGTTTTTTTGAGGGATTTCTGATTACTATTCTAAAGTTTCTTATGTCCTTTCTATTAAATGTATGGCCTATAAGACCACTTTCTCTAATTATTGTTATCAGATTTTTGTAAACCTCAATTTCCACGCTGCTGATTCTGAGTTGGTTCTTATTTACTATTATGTAGGTGAACTGATTTCTTTCTGCGACTGTTTCTAAGAGTTCTGTCAGTTTATTTACGTCCTCAACACCATACAGTATTATCGGTGGAGGTTTGTTTGGCTTTCTTACCTGCATGTCAGTATTCTCCTCAGCAAAATCAATCGGCAGTCCAGTGAACTGGTTTGATTTTCGGACAGGGTCTGGCGATGGTGTTTGTGAGAGTTTCTATCGCTTGGGATTTCTGTGGTTTGGTATTCTCTGCCAGGATGGAGGGTAGGGTTTATTCGAGTTTGGGCTTAGCTGAGGTTAATTGGATTTTTGGATCTCTCTTCCACTAATCTCTGCAGTACTTCCCACAGATTCAGATCTGTCTCTTTGTAGAAACATGCTCGGGTGAAAGGCTTGTTGAGCGAGTTTTTTGCTGCTTGTCAGATCTTAGTCGCCACTATTGGGTACATGATGAGTTCGCAAAATTTTGCTCCCCCCAGAAACTGAGGAGCAGACCGAGCTGAGATTCTCCAGCAGTGCTGGTAAACTCCCGGGGTAATTTCTCTTTGAATTTTGCTTTCATTTTTTTAGATTATGTACCCACGTATCGGTTGAGTAGTCCTAGCCTTTGGTGAGTCAACACCTACAGTCAAGGCAACATGGGTTTGGAATCAGAGTTTACCGTCTCATATATGAGCTATCTGCCATGATTATCAAGGCCTATCCCGGGCATAGACACTTAAATTAATGTGGCGGTGCCTTTTTGCCACTGTCACTTGTCGTCTTTGAGATTGCACGCTATTGTTGAGGTACACCTTGTCAAAGGCTTCCCAGCGCCTCTTAGACCGGCCGCCGCATTGTCCGCCACTGTTTATTGGTTATTCAAATCTAACCTCCATGTGTGGAGGCCGTTCGCTATCTACAACCCGCGACGCGTGTGTATTCATTAGGCTATGCCCCTGGTAATTTTCCCCCAGAACCACACACATTTTTGCTCTGCCTACATTTTCAGAAATTATGGTTTATTGCTTTGTATTATAGTTAAATTAAATTTAAAAATTAATGTTTTACGAGTCATTTTGTAGCCCAGATCCGTTTTATATTTTTATTTTATAATTCAAGACTTTAGGAATTTAGGTTTTGTTTTCACTTTAGGTTTGGTACCCAAAAAACAGTTATTATATTTTTTTAGCTAATAACATATTATTTTTATGTTTAAATTTATTTTAGTTAAAATTATTTAGTTTAAATTATATTTGTATAAAAAGTATTTACCTTATGAAACCATTCACAAATAATAAAAACTTAGACAATTTAGTGATCATTATATTGACAAAATATTGTTTGCATTGGATAATACATTTCTTTAACTTCCTTTAAAATACAACTTTTACTAATGGTTGTATTATATTACAAGGCACGTAGTGCAAATGCTGCAATAAATATTTTCAATAAAAAGACAAAATCGTCTTCTTATTTGTAAATTACAGTCTCAGCAGTATGTACAATAATCCATAAATTTATATATTTTTTTTACTTACTTCTACATAAGTAAAATCATAGTGTGCCATTGTTTGCAAATTTAAAAAAATAAAGATTTAATTAAAATCCAAGATAGAATTAATCTTCGTAGTTTTATTTTTTAGCCACTTAGTCCTTATTAACAAAAAAAATACGATTAAAATTTTAAGAAACAAAGCAGATTTTTTTTTGGGTTTCAGAAAGTTACAGATTTAGATTATATACAGGGTTATTTGTAATTAGTTAAACACCTCTTGCAGGCAACCTTTTTACACTAATCCCAACAAAATTTGTTCTACAATTTTTTTTAAATAGTAGTTTTAAAAAATATTTTTTCGCATATAAAATTTATTTGTTGTCTCTGAACTGGAATTAATTCTGAGCGTCGGTATGGCGCCGAAGCGTTTTGACCTTTTAAGTACTTCTTAGAAAATATAGAGTCATAAGTAAAAGAGGGAACAAAATTTTTTTTGTTTCGTTTTTTTGTGTTTATCAAGATTTGTAAAAAGTAGTAGAACAAATGTTGTTGGGATTGATGTAGAGAGGCTGCCTGCAAGAGGTTATTTATTATTTTTGGTTTGGGGGGTTTGTTTTTTTTATTTTTAAAGCAAATCAAAAATTTTTTGAATTCATCAACCATTCATCTCAGAGGATCTTCTGAAATTTGTAGGAATGACTAAAAGTAGTACTTTATTTATTTTGGAGGATCTTCTAAATGCCTTTTCTAAGAATTTTTCAATTAGTGAAATAATTCTACTACTTCAGCTCGTATATACCACAATATGCATTATAAGTCAATTATTATTAATATTAGTACTGTATATAAACTGGAATATCCCAAAGAACATCAATAAATAAAAAATAATAATTATGTAATAACCCCCGATACAAAAAGATCTCTAAAAAGAGTAATAATGTTATTATTACGTACTTATGGAAGTCTTTGCGTCAGAGGACGTTTCACATACGTTGACGATTGTGTTTATTTAACGAAGTATTCGGGGCTAATGAATGAGGATTTAGACAAAACGATTTCGTATTGGTATTTTCATATTTGTCTTTGTAACTTAGTTGCATTATGATTTCTTTCTTTATTTAGCGATATTTCGCAGTACTTAGCGGCGGTATATGTTAAAAAATATGTACCAACCTTCAAACTATAAAAATTGGTTAATTTGAGATTCCGTAAATTACTTGACTTTTTTTAAATGAGTATTTATAATTTTATGGCCAATTCGCTCACACTGTACAGGGCAAAGTTTTTGACGTGACAACGTCTTAAATTAGGTTAAGCTGGGAGTCACTTATGAAAAAGTGTAACGCCCGGTAACGTTACGATGAGTCACCGAACGAGAGAGAGGCCCGCCAAATGCCTTGCGTCTCTCTCCCACTCAAACATGATCGGTCCGCCGAGCAATGTTTTGATTTTCAAATTGATTCTTTAAAATTACAAATATTAAGAAAAAGTGGCAGATATAAGAAAACTTGATTTAAAATGTGTTGAGCAAGAATTTTAACATCTAATTTAAGTAAATGTTTTAATTTTCAACTTCATTATTTACAATTACAAATTTTAATTAATTTCAAATTTATTTAGCAAAAATTTGAACCTTCGATCTGAATAAGTGTTTTGATTTTCAAATTAATTCTTTAAAATTAAAAATATTAAAATATATAAAATCAGAAGTGACGTCAAATAACATTATCTGTACTTATTATTATTTAATATGTAGGCCAGTACATGTGACCATACTTGGTAGACACAATTGGAAATAGTATTTTTTTATAACTGAAAAAAATAAATATATAAAATACTGGTAGCAAACAATAACTTCAATGATCGATATCTCCGCAACTAATTGATGTATCGAAAAAGTCTGTAAATAAATTTTGTAAAAAATAATAACATCAATAATATAATATAAAATAAATAATATATAAAATGATTTTACGTGACAACGTCTTCATCGTCCTATCCTCAACAAAATCACTCAAATTATTAAAATATTGTGCAATTTAATAATATTCATATCAATAAATATTCTACCGAGAAAAAGACGTGGTCACGTAAATCTTCGCCCGTAAAACCGACTTTACAGGCAACCATATTTTTTTTAAATATTAATAGTTATCTGTATATATATATATAGCTAAGAGATATTAACTCTTTATTTAATATTTAATTATTATAATTAACAATAATCATAAATTCTTAAGTCCGTCTAATTCATTAATTCCAATTCGTAACTTAGTACACAAATTCGTTATTTTTAATTATATCTTAAGTGAGTTGAACTTTTTTTAATTAATGGACCCGCAGTCTCTAATACAAATTATACAAAATGATGAGTATTAGCCCTATGATTAATTATAAGAAAGAAAATGTTAAATAACCTCGGATTAACTTTTACGATTAATTGAAATATTATTCATAATCATATTTATTTACTGAGAAATATTATTTATATCTGTATAATTACATCTTATTCACACAACCATAGTATAACAAACTGTTATTTAAACGAGATATTGTTGTGATAATTGCAATATACGTCTCTCTATCTACCTTCATCGCAATTCTCACAACAATATCTCTGCATAATATCTACATAACATGCAATATATAATATGTATACAAACAGGATTACACACAATGAAATCCTTATTTTCTACTGAGGTTTCTAGTACACTAAACAATATAATACAACTCAAACGAATTTTAGACACTCTAGTGTATCTATATTCTAATATATAGATGTATTATATGTACTCTTCAACAACGGACAAACGTACGTCTTAGAAGGTAAAAAATCTATATAAGATTTTTTTTTAGATTATGTGTAATAAATTAAAAAAAAAAACTTCCTTTGTCAAGTATTTTGACAGCTTGTAGTATTTTCATGATCTGTATCTTGTGTTGAAACTTTTCAATTAGTAAAATGATTATAAAGTTATAAGTTTAGCTTTTTCATAAGAAATTCTTATAAACGAATTTGGATTATAAGTAATCTACTATGTAATTTATTTTTTTTAGGACTTTATATAAATCAGAATCTCCCTAGAAACATTAACATAATATAAAAAGATGAAAGAAGTTAGAGTCATTGAAGGCTACAACATTATAATTCAGTTGCCATAGCAACTGTATCAATGAAGTGGGAGGTTCGAGGCTGGAGTCAGAGCTTTATGATATTGTATGATTTTGTTGGTGGTAGACCATAACATCCGGTCGCCGGCAAAGTTACCACCCATCGGGCAGAGTCGTGCCGCAAAGCGACCTAGTCGTGTTCCGGCACGTTGCTCGATGAAGCCGTTTATGGGAAATGGGTCTGAACAGTTGCGGTGCGTTGGCGAACCGGTTTGACGTCGGGTTGGTGTTTGTTTTGTCGGGTGTCTAGTCGAGGAGGGTAGCGGGATCCGAAGCGACGGCTTTCCGCTGGCCGCCCGCAGATAGTTGGGGGCCCAATTAGTGGGTTAGCCACCCACGAAAGGCTGCCCCGCCAGCTGCGAAAAATCCCAGGGTGGCTCCATCGTGCTGGTTGGCGACCAGTCGAGGAGGCCCGATGGCGATCCCTGGGGGGGTTCGGGCGTCCCCGCAGTCTCCAGACTAGTCTCCCAGTGGCAAGACATCACCAATTTCGACGTCGGGTTCGATACGTACCGCCTCGTTCAACTGCCATTTCCCATCCCTATTCACTTTTATATTTATTTTTTTATGAAAAAGTTTAAAAAAGAGAATAAGTTAAAGCAGCGGTTGCACTCCTCCTCATATAAAGTGCACCTTACTAATATAAGGGGTTTGCACTCAAATCTTTTAGCTGTCCACCACCACCTGGAGACAGAGCAGCCGCACTTGCTCTTTTTGACGGAGACGCAGATACAATGTCCTTTGAGCGCTGCATACTTGGATTATCCCGGTTACTCGTTAGAGCACAACTTTCGCTCACGGGCCGGAGTCAGTGTGTACGCGCGGAACGACCTCTGTATTCAGCGTCTCCGTCACCTTGAAGACCCCACTTTTTCTTCCCTATGGGTTTTAGTGGACACAGGAAACGAAAAAATCCTGTATTCCTGTGTCTACCGTTCGCACAGCGGTGACCAGGAGACAACTCGTTTATTTGAGTATCTTAGTGAGGCTGCAGATATGGCTCTGCATCAGTACCCTTCGGCGCAGCTCGTCTTTCTGGGGGACTTTAATGCCTGTCATCAGGACTGGCTGTTCCCGTACCAGAAGACCGACCATGCTGGTAGAGAAGCGCGGAACTTTGCGTTGTCCTTGGACCTCTTTCAGCTGGTGAGGCAAGCGACAAGGGTACCAGATGTGGTAGGTCATACAGCCAATTGCCTGGACCTTCTGCTGACAACTGATCCGGACAGGTATCGTGTAGAGGTTACCTCTCCCTTGGGAACCTCCGATCACTGTCTGGTGAAATCTGTGTTTACATATTCCCCACCAGCTTTCGAACCTCATGGTGTTAGGCGAGTATGGAAATACAAGTCAGCAGATTGGGATGAGATGCGGCACTTTTTTGCGTCTTATCCTTGGCGGCAGGTCTGCTTCTCTTCTTTGGATCCGTCGAGTTGCGCGGATGCTATAACTGATGTGGTGCATCAGGCAATGGAGTATTTTATTCCTTTTGCTGACGTACCCATCGGTGGCAAAGCTCGCCCATGGTTTAATGCCGAATGTCGTCATGCACATGACCGAAAACATTCGGCATACCTTATTTGGGCTGATGCTCGAAGCCGCAAAACTCCGGATGTAAGTATAAAGAAGAGAGCCTTTAACCAAGCTGCCAAGTCCTACAAAAAGGCATTGCGGAAGGCTCGTCTCGATCGAATCGCTAAGAATGGCGAAAAGCTCTCTGCCAGACCAACTGGCAGTCGAGCTTTCTGGTCTCTTGCGAAAGCGATCGAGTCGAATTTCTGCCAACCCTCACTGCCTGCTCTGCTGAAGCCGGATGGTTCCCTGGCCCACACAGCAACAGAGAAAGCAAATGTATTTGCTTCTCTGTTTGCTGATAATTCGCATCTAGACACTGGCAATGCTTCTCCAGCACATCTTCCTCACTGCGGTATTTCGATGCCTGAAATCCGCATCACTAACAAAGAGGTATGGAGAACATTGTGTCGTTTAGATGTGAATAAAGCCAGTGGTCCTGATGGTATACCAGCCATTCTGCTCAAAACATGCGCAGCTGAGTTGTCTCCTGTACTGACACGTTTGTATCGTCTCTCTTTCATGACTGGAATAGTGCCGAAATCCTGGAAGCTTGCTAATGTGCAACCCGTGCCCAAAAAAGGCAGCCGTGCCGACCCTGTCAATTACAGACCGATTTCAATCACCTCCATACTCTGCAAGATTATGGAGCGTGTATTGAACTCGCGCCTACTAGCATACCTAGAAGGTAACGATCTCCTCAGTGACCGACAGTACGGGTTTCGCCGTAATAGGTCTACTGGGGACCTCCTAGTGTATGCTACTCACATTTTAGGCGAGGCCATCGAGAAGAACGGAGAAGCGGTCGCCGTCTCTCTGGACATCTCGAGGGCATTTGACAGGGTCTGGCATGCTAGCCTTATATGCAAGCTTTCAGCGTACGGTATATCTCCTGGTCTGATCGGCTGGGTAACGGACTTTCTGAGCCACAGATCTCTCCGAGTAGTTGTCGACGGGTGTTCCTCGGAACCCTTGACAATAAATGCCGGAGTGCCTCAGGGGTCCGTTCTTTCTGCAACTCTGTTTCTGCTGCACATTAATGATCTGTTGAAGCCCGGTAACTATGGGTATGCAGACGACAGCACAGTTGTAGAAAGATATCTGCCGAGTACTCGGACTAGTCGAGATCAAGTACAGTCTGAAAGAAAAGCCATGGTGCAACGTTTGAATGACAAACTTCAGGCAGTCTCCGCATGGAGCAATGCCAATCTTGTCAAGTTCAACGCCACCAAAACGCAGACGTGTCTATTCACCGCCAAAAGGAGCCCTTTCACCTTGGCTCCTACTTTCCAGAATGTATCCTTGGAATACAGTGACCGGCTTCAGTTGTTAGGCTTAGAGATTTCCTCGAACCTCAACTTTGGTCGGTTCATTGAGTCCAGAGCAAGAGCAGCAGCAGCAAAGCTTGCCGTTCTTGCGAAGGTTCGGCAGTACTTTACACCGGGACAGCTTCTTGTTTTATACAAAGCACAGATCCGGTCGTGTGTAGAGTACTGTGGTCACATATTTGCTGGTGCCGCAAAGTCTCATCTTGCGGTTCTGGACTCAATTGAGAGGCGAGCAAAGAGGCTTATCGGCGATCCCGAATTGGTCGAAGCCGACCTCCAAAGCCTTGAACACAGGCGTAAAATTGCTAGCCTCTCAGTATTCTATAGGATACATTTTGGTGAGTGTGCGCAGGAATTACACGAGTTAATTCCCCCGTCCCCCTTCCATCACCGGACGTCCCGACGCACGGCAGGTATCCATCCTTTTGTTGTGGACATTCCACCTGTCCGAACGAAGCGCTTTGCTTCCTCCTTTTTAGTGCGTACAGCGAAGGACTGGAACAATTTGCCTGCGTCGGTATTTCCGGCCAAATATAATGTGGGTGTCTTCAAGAGAAGAGTGAATAGGTTGCTAGGGCAATGCGCCTTACCATCTAAGACTACATTCCACTTACCATCAGGTGGAATGTAGTCAAGCATTGCCCTAGATCGTATAAAAAAAAAAAAAAAAAAAAAATATTCTTATATTATATTAAAACGAGTGATAAATTTGTATGAAAATCATGCTCGGTTCTGCTATCTCCATCGTTTAATGGAATACATTTAACTTGTTTCTTGTATTTCGTGGTTAAATTGTCAGTAAAATAAGATTTTTATAGTATACCTACATTCAGCTAGTTATATGTAGTTTTATGTAAAAGTAAATATATTTTTATCAATTACAATTTTAACTTTCAATTAAATTTATACTAGTAACTTACTAAACTGAATTCAACAATAATAAAATCTTCAGAAATTAATTCCAGCTTTTAAAAAGCCAACAATAATATAATCTTAACGGACACCAGTTAAAATTTTAGTAAAGAGTAACATTTTAAAGTGTCGTAAACATAAAATTCTTAAAAAAAAAGTCAGTCAGTCAGTCGTAAACATAAAATTCTTAAAATTAAAGTTACAGACTTTGATTGTAGTAATTCAATAAATTAAATAATCATCCGAGGGTCGATCTTTAAATTTAATTTACTCTTAAGATTCCTACGAAAAATTTTTTTGATTAGTTTATATTTTATATTATTTAAGTATGTTATTTGCGTATCCAACTAATACGGGAGCAATAACTTTGTACTCCTCTTCACGATTATTACGGGGAGGTAATACACGTTGCTCGATGAAGCCATATTTGAGAAATGGGTCTGATGGGTTCTTTGGTTTTGGCAAACCGGTTTGGCATGGAGTTGATATTTGTCGTGTCGGGTCCGAAAGGTAAGTCGAGGAAGATATCGGGATCCGAAACAACGGCAATGTAATTTAAACGCTGCTGACCTGGATTATCCCGGTTCTAATAAGTTATTAGAACACAACTTTCGCTCTCGTGCCGTCTGTATATGCACGCGGAACAACCTCTGTATCGAGCATATCCGTCACCTGAAAGAGGCTCTACTTTTTCTTCCCTATGGTACAGGAAACTAAAAAAATCAATTTTTTTTATCGTCGTCTACCGTTTGCAAAACGGTGAAAAGGTGACAACGGAATTATTTAAGTATCTCGGTGGGGCTCGGTGTATCGCCTCTCTTTCAAGATTAGAATAGTGCTGAAATCCTGGACGCTTGCTAACGTGCAACCGATGTCCATAAAACCAGTTATGCCGATCCTGCCAATTATAGACGGATTTCAATTAGCTCCATACTCGGCAAGATTATGGAACTGTGTATTTAAGTCGTGCCTTCTGGCGTACCTAGAGGGCAACAATCTCTTCAGGGAACGACAGTACGGGTTTCACCGAAATTTTGTGAAAAAGACACCATCGTCAACGTACGTATAATGGTCAGCCGAAGCAACGACTTCAATAAGTATATTATTATAATACTAATTTTATCCTCTTTAGACGTATTTTTGATCGCTGAATTTTATTTTTCTTTACTGCTTTTAAAAATAATTTATATTTTTCTATATTGTACTAAATGAACCTACCAACATCCTAATTTCAGTTGTTTAGGTTTGTACTATCAATATTGTATAAGAATCTTTCACCAGAACCAATAAAAGCTTCATATCTCGGAGACGATTGCTTCTATTTCGACCAAACATAGCTAAGAACCCTATCGACGAACCGAACTTTCGATTAAAAAAAATTGGGTGCTACGTTGCTACTTACTGATAGACACACAGTCACAGATACACAGATATGTGTATTTTATTTTAGCAAAATCAATTAATCACTAAAATTGTAACTGTAAAAAAAATGTTATTACGAAGAAATTCAATTAACATTTTTTCACCTAATTATAATTCAATAATTCGGTGACTAAAATAACGACCACACAGATTTCTTCCTGTGTCTTCTTTGACATTCATTATGTTATGAAAATGTCTATAAAATTATGATAATTCAAAACCTACGCTATTTTATGGCAGTGAGAGATCGTGTTGAGATCATTAATTTAATGTTATAAAATATCTATACAGTTAAATTTGTATTAACAAGGTGTTTTCTATTATTATTTACCTGTTACCTGTTTCCGACTAATATTTTTATTCGAAAAATTGACTGTTTTCTGTATTTTCCTAAACTTTTGAGAAATATATTTTGTCGTAGTAAAATTATTTAAAATGCTGGATCATATAATAAGCTATCATCACTTAAAAAATTGTACAGTAGTTTTACCCTTAAAGATCAAATAAACAGATGAACAGACAAATATCAATAGTATACAATTTACCGTACCGTATAGTATAAACGTGATCCGAAAGGTCTACCTGATGTAACTAATTCCCCGATCGTTTTAGTCATAAGCTTGGCTCAAAGACAAATGTAAAGATTATGAAGGTCACAATTAGTAAAAACAATATTTTGCGACAGGCTGTTATCCCAAATAATTATTAGAAATCGAAAAAAAATAAGTTTTTCCATCTAGTGCAAACAAACATACGTTTTTACATACATGTTTACTTTTATGGCAGTGTTCAGCATATAACAAAATAATGTCCATGAAGAAAACTTAATAAAACATTGAGAACGGAGCCGATAAAAATAAAAGGTTGTTATTTCAAAGTACAAAGTAATAACGTTAGATGAGAGGGCTAATATCGGCGACTGCTAACACAGCTTAGAATTAAATGTTCCACAACGACACAAGATGTCGTTACACGTATCTTATTAATATATAAAACGAACCTCGGGATAGTGACTCTCAGAATATTCCTTAATTTAAGTGTGCCTGATTTTCATTGCATATGAACACGTGTCTCATCTGCCTGAGTTGGTTACAGTTAGCTTTTTCTCTAGGAATTATTTAATAATTCTCATTCTCAGTAATTCTAATTCTGATAAAAAAACCAGTAAGTAAAAAATGAATAATTTATAAATTCGCCCATATTTATAAATTATTCATTTTTTACTTACTGGTTTTTTTTATCAGAATTAGAATTACTGAAAATGAGAATTATTATATACGGGCTGAGATTTTTGAATACCGACACTCTGCACTCTCCTCTGAGGTACCTTATCGACGATTATACTAAATAAAACGACTATGTGGGAAATTAGTAATCATATATTATTAGTAATCATATATTTATCAAAATCTTATAACAATCCTCTTAGTCAGCAAAATTTTATAAAAAGTAACAGCTTTTACTTTTATATAATTGAGTTTAGGAAAACTTCTGAAAACAGGTAACATATGCAAATTATGAAGTAGAAAGTTTTCGCGTATAAATACTCTAGAACAACCGTTCTAGAGTATTCCGTTCTGTTAAATTATATAAAATATATTGTATAGAGTATAAAAATTCAATTAAAATTTTAATAAAGACATATATTCAACTATATGTACAAGGATTAAGGATGAGGAAAATAATTACAAAAAAAAAAACACTACAATAAAATGTAGCTATCTGAGAGAATTCTCAACGTTTCTTACATAAATTACACAAAGAGAATCTATCGTAAAATTTTCTTCATTCCTTCCTTAAGGGAGTGATTTTAGAGAAAAATTTATATAATAAATTTTATTCTTTTTTTAATTAAGTGCTGAACAGATAACTACATTGCTTTTTAGTTACAAAGGAGTTTTTTCAAATAAATTATAAAATGGATGTTTAGGTTAGGTACATTTAAAACTCTTTTCTTGAAAAAAAAAATAAGTATATGATTTCCTCGTTAGTTAAAGCCAGTTTTATAAATGAAGATAAACCTGTAATCCAATCTATACCTATAATAAAATTGTAACTGATCGATTTCTGTACATGTAAAATATTAAAAAAATATAATGGGGGGACTTTATAAGAGCAAGAGAACCCAAAACACTGGTTTATCATTTTGATTATTTGTCTATATGTCTGTACGTTTGTGCACGCTTATCTGAGAAATAGCTTAACCAATTTGGATGCAGTTTTCAGTAATATATTGTCACAGTCTTTATTTAACATAAGTGTTTATTTCATTTAAATCGGTTAACAAATAAATAAGTTAATAATCTCTTTTTTTCGTACCATTGCGGTAAGACGTTTCTTCGAAAATGGTGATCCTCCCCTCAGGGAATAATAATATCCTCTCCAATAAAAATATATTAAATTGGACTACCTCCTCTATAAAAAAAAAATTGTGGTTAAAAATAAAAAAATATATAAAAATAAACTAGAAATACTCCTCACGCAAAAACTGCTTGCCGGAGTTTTATGAAACTTTGAACGAGTACATTTTCATCAAAATCGAGATCTATGCGTACGAAATCGCAAGCATACCTACAATACAATAAAAACACAACTTACCTACCAACAAAGAATATAATAAATCGACTGCTAGCGTGCTGAATTTCTAGACAGAATCAGTGTGGAAGGTGTTAAATTGCTTGACTACTTTAGTCGAGCAATTTTTAAGAATAAAGGCAACATCAAAGAATTTTAATGTCTTAAAAATCCTAAAGATTTTTTAAAACAATTATCGGGATTGTCAGATTGAACTGGTTCACATATTTATATATTAGCACTTCACTTTTAATTACTTGTATTTAATTCTTCTTTGGTACTGTACAACAGCTTCCCTCTCGAACATAGCCCTAAACGCATATTATATACCCCTATTTAAAAAGTCCCTTTTTCAAACAAATAATAATAATATACAAAAATAATAACTACTAGTTAATGAAAAGTTGTAAGTACCACTACTCACGGTATTAAATAATGATTTTAATTGTGAAGTCTTAGTGGTTCTCATTATTTTATTAATACGCTTTTATTAGCTTGGGTTGTATGTATCAATGTATGTATGTAACGGAATCTTCGAGCTTAATTTTCACCAGGTTCCAGCGATCCGATTAAATTGAAACTTTGCACACGTATCAAGGACCGATGACAATGCAATAATTTGATAAAAATTTCCCAAAAAAAAAAAAAAATAAAAAAAAATAAAAAAATAAAGAATAGTTTAAAAAACTAAAAAAACACGCTTTTATTGCTAACCGAACTAAAAACTAGAAAATAATTTTTAATGACAAAGAGTATAAAATTACAGTAGTAGAAGATCGAACAATTAATCATAGTGAATCGCCTTAATATAAAATTATAATAAAATTTAAGTTATTAACAGAATAATTCAATTCTGAGTAAAAAGCGTGGGGTGCTCGATATTTAAGGTATTACAATCATTCTATTAGCAACTATCTATGAGAGGATAGTTATGAATCACAGTAAAATGCACCCCACGATTTTTACTCAGAATTGAATTATTCTGTTAATAACTTAAATTTTATTATAATTTTATATTAAGGACATTCACTATGATTAATTGTTCGATCTTCTACTACTGTAATTTTTTACTCTTTGTCATTAAAAATTATTTCACATTAAGAAATCAGTAACTTAATATAAGTTAAATTTGACAATTCTACATTAACTGAAGTTTTGTAAAATTTTAAAGTAAAAAAATCCTACTTGCGCAATGGCCTGCGCAGAAGCTCATGTCGGGGTGTTTAAACCTGCCCGTACAAGTTAATTCTTGCAACTTATACATTGGACGGTTACTAACTATCCGCCGCCGCTTGAGCCTATGTAATCTAACACATTCTATATTCTTTTTTCTTGCGTTGCCGAGATATATATGGAAAGGTGAAACATTTAGAGCAACACAATCGGCATGGGTTAAAGTTGCACCGTACAGGTTATATCTGTGTTGCATTAATACACAAGATAGATATGATAATCAACTTGAAACAATTACTTGAAAGTGAACCCGGAATTTGATGATTGTAAAATTGCAATTTCAAAAAAATATAAAATCTTGCATTATTAAGGTAAAATATCCACCATAGTAAAATACTGAAGTATCGTTGTGAATAAGCTATCAAACAAAATCAATTACTTGGTAATGAACCTGGAATGTTCATTACCAAGTAAGTTCATTGTCTCAAAAATTTTTGTTGGTTCACGACTTGATGCAAGTAATAAGATAATAGAATGCCAACTTTGATACTTTTCGTACAATCTGAAAATTTTATTTATCACAAAACAAAGAGTTCATGTAACGTTCCAGCATCGCTATAAAATGTACAGCACAATTTTAGCATATGTCGAGCGCTAAATTTTCACTCAATTTTGAACCACCCAATCCAATATAAGGTGAGAAACGTGCCGAGGGATGAATGGCAGAGGGTGTTTAAAAATGTCATGTCGCTAGCGTCGAATTCAGGGCACCAGGCTGAACCTTGTCTAATTTAAGCCTTACCCTTCTATCGGGCCTCTGGGAGGGTTGACCGTTTATTTGTCCGTTACTCGTGGGAACAAAAATGACACTTGAAAATACAACACAAAAAAAGAGGAGAGTGGCGGAAAAGAAAACACTTGAAACTACAACACAAAGAAAGAGAAGATTGGCGAAAAAGAGAAGAAAACTGGAAGAAAAAGTTTCAGAACTGACGAATGTTCAAGTGGGCGAGAGGAAAAACGATAGGCGGCTATATATGAAACAATATAGAGCCTTACAATCAGAAATTGACAGATCGGCTCGATTACAGCACATGCGGCAACATAACGCTGAATATCGAGCCTCTCAGTCAGAAGAAGACAGAGCGGCTCGATTACAACATATGCGGCAACATAATGTTGATTATCGAGCCTCACAGTCAGAAGAAGACCGAACGGCTCGATTACAGCACATGCGGCAATATAATGCTGAATATCGAGCCTCAAAGTCAGAAGAAGACCGATCGGCTCGATTACAGCACATGCGGCAACATAACGCTGAACATCGAGCCTCACAATCAGAAGAAGACAGAGCGGATCGATTACAGCACATGCGGCAACGAACCGCAGAGTCGAGAAGAATGAGTAGGGCCAGTATAATTGGCTTCATGCAATCAATTAACACGTTCTGTGACAAGATCTGTGAAGTTTGCACTAAACGGTGCTATCAAAATCAGATCTCTAATTGGATTGTAGATACTAAATCGGCACCATATTTGCCTAGCGAATTAAAACAAAGAAATTGCCTGATCGTCTGTAAACGGTGCAAGAGTCATTTGAATTCAAAGAAAAATCTTGCACCTTCTAGATCTTATTGGAATAATTTGGACCCAGGATCCATTCCAAATGTAATTGCGGAATTATCACAAGCCGAACAACGGCTAATTTCACGCATTATTCCATTTATAAAAATTATCAAATTAAGTGGCGTATTTGGGCAGTATAGTTTTCGTGGCCAAGCGGTATTGTTCGCACAAGATGTTTTTGAAGTTACCGAAAACCTTACGAACATGTTACCAAGAACCGCAAATAATGCTGGAATAGTTGTCATAACTGAGCGTTTAGAGAATATTAACGTAACACGACAGTTTTCAATATCTAAACAAAAACTATATGATGCACTAAATTGGCTGATTTTGAACAATCCACTCTACAAAGATGTCACTATCGATCAGAACGCTGTAATTGAAGAAAATGATATTATAAGAGTAGAAGAAGCACCAATTGAGATTGCTGTAGAAACCAATATCGAACCTACTGAGAATGCTAATGCTTACAAGGAGATCAGCGACTCCTCGAGAATTGTACGTGCTTCATGGCATCAAAGCAACGATCTCATATTCACATCAGGATTCGCAGGGGTACAATGTTGTGCAATGGCATTAGCAAACATTCTCCGAGCCTGCATATTTTCACCACAATATTGGTCTACGAACATCCTTAATCTAAATCTGATAACAGGTGACCAAATCAAAAACTAATTAATGAATTAGACTTATTCCTAAGAGACTTCAACAGTAGAAGTACTAAGGGTCTATTGACAACTTAACGACGTCAATCTGGATTTTTCCATTAATTGGGAGGTAAAACTAACCACAATGATGAAAGTAAGTCCCATTGAACCGTGAAGGCGATTGATTTCGGATCAATGCCCGTTGAGCGATCATACGGAGACCACTGAGTGATTCTTTCTAAAAAAAAATCTAAGTAACGAAATGATTTCTCAATTAATGAGTTTGTCACAGACTAAAAAATAAAAAATAAACAATAGTTTAAAAAACTAAAAAAAACACGCTTTTATTGCTAACCGAACTAAAAACTAGAAAATAATTTTTAATGACAAAGAGTATAAAATTACAGTAGTAGAAGATCGAACAATTAATCATAGTGAATCGCCTTAATATAAAATTATAATAAAATTTAAGTTATTAACAGAATAATTCAATTCTGAGTAAAAAGCGTGGGGTGCTCGATATTTAAGGTATTACAATCATTCTATTAGCAACTATCTATGAGAGGATAGTTATGAATCACAGTAAAATGCACCCCACGATTTTTACTCAGAATTGAATTATTCTGTTAATAACTTAAATTTTATTATAATTTTATATTAAGGCGATTCACTATGATTAATTGTTCGATCTTCTACTACTGTAATTTTATACTCTTTGTCATTAAAAATTATTTTCTAGTTTTTAGTTCGGTTAGCAATAAAAGCGTGTTTTTTTTAGTTTTTTAAACTATTGTTTTTTTATTCAACTATTAGAAGCAAACAAAAAAAAATCAATACTAAACATAACAGTTTTAAATATCACTACGTAAGTTATTAAAATGATATCTAAAATAATAAGACCTCATTGGTTTACATTAAATTAAATGTTTAACAATGATGTATGATAGGTTGAATATTTTTCAAAATATATAAAAATCGCTGTTATAAAGTAAAAAACATAGTAAATATGATTAATAAGAAAAATTCGAAATTTCGGAGTGCTTGAAATAGGTATTGGTACACTGCAACGCCTTCTGATGCGGATTTAAAAGGGGATATAATAAAAAGGTGATATTCTCAAAATCTTAAAAGAATAATGAATTCATAGACCAAGATTGCAACACTAGCTAAGTTATCCAGTTAAGAATGTGTGCCCTGTATTCAAACACACATACGAACAAAAAGTATCTACCGTATATCACAAAAACGCACCCATGAACGTAACATCACACAATCATAACCACTGTTTAACTTTTTTGTTCCCTAAAAATTAAAACCAACATACGGGGATATACTTTTCAACGGCAGAATATGTTCGAGAAGGCGGATGAGGAAGTTTCCTTTGAAAAATTAGAAATATTTATTAAAATTTATAATGCAACTCGTTTTCATAATAACATTACATAACGTTATGACTTGTAATTACAAAGAGACGCTTAATTATATTTAAAGATCTTAAAAATAAAACAAAAATCACGAACAAAATCTATTCAGTTTTTTATATTTTTTCCTTCTAAAGTAAAGTGTTAACGAAACACGTGTAAGCTCAAGATAGTTACTGAATTTATGTGGTATTCCACTTATCCTGCCAATACAGAGAATATCAGTACTATATTTAAATTGGATTATCATCGGAACGCAGAAATTACGCAGAATTTTGTAATTAACAAAATAAAATTGAACTAGTTCATTGTGGAGAGAGGATTAATATAAACTCTTCTGATTTGATCTAAACGTGCATGCTAATAATGTCAGTAATAATTTGAATTGATTTCGGAATAATTATAGAATTCAAATATTTTCAATTTAAATACAAGTATAGAAGAAGAAAATTTTATAAAATCATTCTAGTGACACGAGACATGAATATATTTATAGCTTTTTATAATCCTTGACAGTCTGAACTAATAGCGCTTGATCTAGTTGAAGTAAGTTTTGCCAGTTTCTTTAACCTTATAGGCGCCTCATAAGTGTTATTGGGTTTCGAGAATCAATCATCTTTATTTTTTATGTGATAATTTGGGTCCAATAATACTAAGGCACATGTCCTTGTCGTGACCATGTCTTGCCTATAATAGTTAGTGCAAAGTTTTATATACAATATCTTACAAAGATACCATGGCACAACTCAACAGGTTATAGGATCTTAGTGATTTATAAATAATTTATGGCTGGCTGTTATAATAAAAGAAATAGTATTATAATAAGATTACTAGAATTTTATGTATCTGAAATTTTGAAGACGTGAATGTTATAAAGCAAAATGAAATAAATAAATATGTATATTTATTTTTTCAAGGTGTTTCGTAACGACAAATATAATAATATGTTATATTTAGTAACCAAAATTTTGCGAAGGTTATACAATATTATCCATTAATAACGGTTCTTATTTTGCCTTAGTTAAGATGATCTAATGATTTTCTTATTTTGTTTAAATTTTATTTTCAAAGTATTTTCATCGCCTAAATGCAACTACACTAACTAAATGCAACAAAATTAATATCTGATATATATCTTCATTTTAAAACCGTAACAACATAAAAGCGCAGGCAACATTTATTCTTCGTCGAAATAATTCGTGCTGGTTATTACAGGACCATGGATAGGAAATTGGTTTTTTTGTACTCCAGTACATTTTTTTAGCTTTAAAAGTAGATAATTTTTGTACATGGGAAAAGTTTTTCGTTTTATTTATTTAAAACTGTTTGAATAAGTCTAAATAAATCATATGATAAAATATACATTTTCTAATGATTTTGGTGAAAACAGTGATTTTTTTTACCCCGGCACTTATTAGTAAACTGAAGAAACATAAATTAAATTTTTTTCTCTTCATAAATAATTATCCAAACCGTTTAAGTTCTTAAAAAGATCGTTATTTTTAACTTATTCTATAACATAACCTTTATATCCTGTGACGAACTTAAAGATGTCTGCAATGTAATAAATAAGCGGGGCAGATCTTTCAAAACCGATTTCTTTTAAACTAGATACACAAACGATTACCTACAAGCAGACCCAATACTTGTCTAACTTCGTTTACTTTTGAAGATAAAGATTCCCTTTGATCCTACGCTTTATTTAGAAGCCGGCAAATCATGTTCTATGTAAAGATAAGATGAGTACTGAAAAAGGGATTTGTATTTATTTCTTCTGTTGTATTTTTTGTTTTTATACTGTTAATGATTTTTTGTAAAAATATTTATATTTGAATATAATAAAAAAAATTGTAACCACTTAAATGAAACATCTTTTTAAATTGGAAAAGTAATGGTTATGTGGTTTTAGTTGTGTCATTAGAAATATAATTTAAGACTAAAAAGTTATTATATATACCGCCCCGTCGCGTTGGTCGAGTGGTTAGCGCAGACGCCTAACGTGTCACGGCGCTATGGGGCTCGGGTTCGATCCCCGGCGGGAGACAGGCATTTATGTGATGAGCATAGATGTCTGTGTTTCTGGGTTTGGTCGTTTATTAAATATATTTTCAGTATTTATATGTGTATTTCTATGTATTTGTATCGTTGTCTAACACCCTTAACACAAGCAAATAATTTGCTTACTTAGGGGTTAGATCAATGTGTGTAATTTGTCCTGATATTATTATTATTATTATTATTATTATTAACCTACTTGAGCTCATGTTACATCTCCTTATAACTTCTACTAAACTTCCTTTACCTTAATCGGCATTCTTTAAAAATAATCCCCGATACAAAAAGACCTCTAAAAAGAACAAAAATAATATCATTATGTTCTTATTGAAGTCGTTGCGTTGGGGGACCGTCGTACGTACGTTGACGATGGTGTCTATTTTACGAAGTTAATCATTGAAGACTTAGCTATACGATTTGACATCGTAATTTCTTTAGTTGCCTTGTTAACTTACTTACATTCTAATTTCTTCCTTTATTAAACGGTCCCCCGATGCAACAAATTCAATAAATACATAATAATATTATTTTTGTTCTTTTTAGAGGTCTTTTTGTATCGAGAATTTAAAATTTTTTTAATTTATTTTGTTTTCTTTTTTTAAAGATAAGTTAATGGTTACTGAATTGTACTAAATGAACCTACAGCCACACAAAATTTTCAATTGTTTAAGTATTTCTATTAATCTATCCTAATATTATAAACAGGAAAGATTTGTTTGTTTGTTTGAATTGAATAGGCTCCGAAACTACGGGACCGATTTTCAAAAAAAATCTTTTAGCATTAGAATCCTATATCATGATGTTTAAAGGTTATATTTAATACGAGAAATATATAAATATTATTAGGATCCACATGAAAGTTTCGACAATGTAATAAACTATAAATGTATTAAGTAACATGATTCAAGACATTTTCATATGAGTAGGAAGATAGGTAGGTAGGTTTCATATATATTAATAAATATGAACATTTAGAGTTAAAATGATTTACAATCACTAATAACACTATGATGTAGGGATTTATATTATCACTAGCGAATGCCTGTGATTCTTTATGATTACGATCATAGGCTATATAAATATATTTTTACAGTCTACGTGGACACAGTCACGGGCAACAGCTACCCCTACTTTACTTCAGTAAGTGTAAAAACCTTTTGGCCTTCATAACAATGCTTTTATTTCCTATATAGCGCGGGCGAAGCCGCTGGGAACAGCTAATTATTGCATAAGAACCTCTCTCCAGCACGAATAAAACGTCAATATCTTGGAGACAACTATTTCTATTTCGACCAAACATAGATAAGAACCATCTCGACGAACATAGCTATCGATCTAAAAAACCACATTCAAATCCGTCTACGCGTTTGGCTGCCAATTTGCCACAAACAGATACACAGATCGACAGAATAAACTTATAACACCCCTCTTTTTAGTCGGGGGTTAAAAAAGAGATTAGAACTAAATGATAATAGCTATTTGTATAAATACAAATTTTGCAAGTATTGAATTTCTGTCCCAAATAGAATTTACCATTGTTACTTACAATTATATAAAATCAAATGTATGGTTAAATAAAGTGATTTTTTACTATTTTTTATATTTACTTATTTATTTTCAGTCTTTATAACTTAATGAATATACAAAAACTTGGATATCAGAAAATAAAGGATTAATAAATAGAAAGGTAATACTATTTTATGAACGCTTAATTTACTACATAAAATCATAATTATATGTTATTTTATTTCGTTTTGTAAGTGTAGGTGATTCTTTACAAGTAATTATTATCATTTAAGTCTTGTTATTGTATAATCATAAAATGTTTTTTTTTTACGATATCAACTTTAAGCCACACAATGAATGGTTCTGTAACCATAGCATACGCATATTTAAGATTACGACTCCGAAGATACACGTTCCTCGACGAACAATTATGTTTAAATAATATTCAACATTGTCAGGAGATGTTAATAGCATGGTAAATATAATTAAGTACTTTTATTTTGTTTCCTATCTTTTCTAATAAGAGGTGGTTGTGATAAGGGATATTTTTTGTGTTATAATAAATAAAATAATAATTGACTTCTGGCTTCTTCATTAGTTTTATTTTTGATCACAAACTATCAAACAGGACCAAGTGGCTGACAATATAGTGTTTTATATTATAATTAATTGGAAGTGTTATTGGCGCGGATTTGATTTATAGTATAATATGTTTCACCTGTGTTTAATGAACCGTAGATATTCAAACATTCAAGAGAAAGAGGGTTATGCACATTAAAATGCAGGTTATGTAAAATTGTATTGCATATTATATGCAAAAACTCAGTTATTTCTAAAGTGAATTATGAAAACTTTTGGGCCCGTTTCCAACAACATTATGTTCGGTTCTATAAATTACGTTTCTATATTTTCTTATAAAGTAATTTATTAAAGAATATTCTTGCTTTTGTTTTGCTGGGTGGGGTTTCGTTGGAATACTCAATTTGAAACTAATACTACATATGTATGAGCAACTAATACTATAAGAAAGACTCCATACTTGCAATATGTTGAACTTGTGTGCTGTGGCCATTTCGTCAGAGGCAAGTTTCTTAGTAGAATTGTTATAAAGTTGCGAAGCTTTAATTAAACTGCTTCTCAAAAATAAGTCACTTTAGATATTATTGAAGTCGCTGTGTCGGGAGTCCATTGTAAATTTCATTACTAAATCAGTACTAAGACTATATTTACTACTACTACACTGGACGAGGACTACGATTACGACCATACTGGACTTTGATATTGTTATTTCTTTATTTGCCTGGATAACATAGTTGCATTTTGATTCATTTCTTAAGTAGCGTATATAATTATGTTAATAATTCTATCAGTGAACTGTTATTTTACCGAAATTAGACAAATTCGTTAACAACATTTTTATTGTGTTTAAGTCAGATATGGCGGTTTTTAGGTTTTATTATAACTGTTAAATGCCTTTTTTTATTTATAAAATATATATACTTTTTTTTATTAAAATGCCATATTATATCTTTTTTTATCTTAACTATGTAGAAAAGACACATCATCAAAACTTTCTCCTTTGATTTCTTAAATGCTGAATCGCAATTATTTCAATAGAATTTTTCTAGTCAGCTATTCTCTATCGAACAAATTAAACTGTTCGCACAATGCTCATTTTTTAAATTCACTCGAAAAATTTTCTCAATGTTTTAATTAGTGTATTAAAACATTTTTAATCAATTATGTTTAAACTATATATAGTTGTTTGTTGTTGTTTATATAAAACAAGAGACCCAAAACAATATTTTGTTCATTTTGTCTGTTCGTCTATTTGTTTGTGCACGCTAATCTCAGAAACGGATTAATCGATCTGGATGCAGTTTTTGGGAATATATTGTTGTGGGATTCACTTTATATTTTGTTTTTTTTTAACAATCGGTTAACAAATAAAAAAGGTTATAATCTCTTATTGTCGTACCATTGCTGCTTATCAGTTTGAAGGTTTGTAGGTTTTACTTACATTGGTAAGTACAAAGGGTACGTTTTATCAAAATTGAAATTTAACGCGTTCGAAGTCGCAGGCACAGCTAGTAGACAATTTTATTCTAAATTTAAGTTACTACGCTACATCCATTTATGCGTGTGCATGTGTGTTTGTAAAATAAAGTAACTTTTATTAGTGTGAAGTAATAAAAAATTAAAGCAATCTCAGAAAATCTACAACTTTGCCTTCAGAATGTACATCCGGTTTATTGAATTACTATTGCAAGAACCGGTAAGTTTAATTTCCTGTTGGTAAAGGACTTTGTTTTATTTTTAAATATAAGGCACTTTAAGTATTATTCTTAGTTTTTGTCCCTTATAATTATGTATAAAATTGCTTTGTAAAAGATTTTTTGTTTTAAGGAATGTTAATTCATTGTTTAGAAGAAAATTTGTATATACACAAAAACATATATAAACATATATTATTTGCACGTATAGTGGAATGTGTGGAATTTTTCTTAGTTTAATGTGCTTAGAATGTTTAATTGACATAATTGATTATATTTTTTTGTATTCTAGAAACGTCAATAAAATACAGAACAGTACTAATATAACAATCCAATATATGTAGCGTCAAAACAAAGATTAATTATATATAGGATAAACTGTCATCTATTCTATTTAATGCTACCTACATAATAGAGAAAATAATATTTTAAATATTCATTAAGGTTAATCTGAAGTTAATCAACTCTTGAAGTTTAATAATAAATCGCCAAGGCCAAGACATTAATAAAATGAAGAAAGTAATTTGGTATAATTCGTATTTAAGACCGTTAGACCTTTAATTAGAAAAATCAAATGAAATTTTATTTCGGAAATAATTAAATATAATAAATTTCACTACCAATTCGAGCATTTAATCAAGTTCAAGACTGATGATGGTAAGAAGATTTAAGTATTGAATAATACATTAGTAACTTTTAGACATAATACGCTTACTTTATTATTTAAACAACAAAACATGTATAAACTATTTTGTTGAAATTATTTCATTTACTTAACAGTATTTACTGTTCAAATAACATTTAAAGTACATATTTGTCGTGAAAAAATTTGTCTTTTATAAATGACGATTTTATATAAATTTGTCTTTTATAAATGACGATTTGTCTTTTAAAAATTTGTCTTTCATAAATGACGATTTTATATAAATTTGTCTTTTATAAATGACGATTTGTCTTTTAAAAATTTGTCTTTTATAAATGACGATTTTATATAAATTTGTCTTTTATAAATGACGATTTGTCTTTTAAAAATTTGTCTTTCATAAATGACGGCGACACCGTTAGATAAGCGGCACAACCGTCTTCGGTAGGATCTTCTGGTACAGAGTTCATGGCGTACGACTCAGGAAATTGGGTTTAATTTCCTGTGTCTTTTTGTGGTTACAGAGACACAGTATGATCATTCTTGTATTATATGTAGGTAATCAACAATCACGAAATACTTACTAGATATATAATTATCAGAGTTGCGTGAACCACTGGTCCCATTTGAAGGGTTCAAACCCCTTCAAACGATTCTGATTACGTGACTGTAACGGCGTTCTCACCTTTCCTTTACAATAGAATCAATTGAGTTACTAGTTATCATTAAATTCTCGGAATCGATACATATATTTTAATAGGTTCTAACATGTACGTTACGTGTGGCTGCTGGTTAGATGAAAAAATATGTCAATTTGGTTTAAAAATATTATTTTGAAACTTAAAAATAAATTCTGATTAGGTAAAGTTTCAAAATAAATGTTGACTATACTAAATACTATTTGTAGTTTAGAAATAATAAACTAAATATGTTGACTTGATATGTTTCGAAATAAATATTTATTTAGCTTCAAACCGATCAATTTAGCTTTAAATCAACATTGATTTGAAATTAAATCGCCTTATATTATTAAGCTCTATTCTACATATTATTTATAAGATTTCTTTGACTTATAATATGACATAAATCTAAATTTGTCTTTTAATTCTTTACCGTGTCGTGTAGCCAATAAATAGAAATACTCGAACCGAATACATTCGGCACCAAAACTGATAATTCGGCCGAATAATGGCGAAAAAGATGCCGAATTTAATGAATATCAAATACATGTCGGATATTCGGCATATCTCTAATTATTATTATATTATTATAATGGTAGTAGAAAAAGGGGTCGTTTTTGTAACAAATTGCATGTATGTAAAAAACATGGCGGTCTACATCACTATTTTTCTAATATTGTTACTCCTTAAATAGTTCACTACAATGTAATGTTATATCAAAAACTTTAGCAACCACAGCAACGCTTGGCCGGGTCTGCTAGAATTAAATAAATAAGTTTTGAAGCAGCACATAGTTACTATTTAAAGCGTGTAAAAGACCTTGTAATATGTTTACGTTCGTTAACAATAGCGTCTCTATAAAAGCATCTTAAACGTAATAGGTATATCAAAAACCTTAGCAACCACAGCAACGCGTGGCCGGGTCTGCTGTTTATATACACACATATATATATATATATATATATATATATATATATATATATATATATATATATATATATATATATATATATATATATATATATATATATATATATATATATATATTAACACACGCCTATAAATACAAATTTTAACAACACACTTCTAGTGACAGCTTTATTTATTTTTTTAATACTTTATGGCACACAAAACATTAAAAAAAGAAAAACAAACAGATAAAAATGCACAAAAGGTTTTATATTACATATTTTTTATGTTAACATAATTTATTTATTAATGTTATTTATTATATTTTCTTGTTTTTTATTCACCCTTTAATATGGGTATCACACTTTCTACAGGGGTTCTTTTTTATAACCTTTTTATGAAAAAAAAAACATTAAAAATATTTTAAAGCAACAGTATATCTTACAACTTACAAAATTTCAGCAAAGCAAAATTTGTAATCATATTTTTCCATGTTGATTTTTAAATCAGATTTAGAAGAGTTCCATTTTCATAACAAAGGGGCTATTGAAAAACCTTTTCCCCTTTGTTGCGTCAAGTATAATACAACATATTTTGGGTATGTCAAATGCTTCTATGCATTTATTTCTCAAATGATGTTTCTTCTCAAATGATGTTTTTTTTTGAGTATAAATGTAATTTATAAGTGTAAACGTTAAATAAAAGATTTTTACTTAAGTACTATGTATAAAAACTATATAAAAAAAAATAGGAAACAACATAAAAACTATACATGTTTTCGAATAAGACGGAGAGATTTTTATTAGTTAATTTTTATTTTGCAATCTACGCTGTTTTATGTATATATTTATTATGACCATAGATGGATAGATATTCTATGGATGTATTGATTCTATTAAAGATACTATTGAATTGGATTTTAGGTGTATTTATTTATCTTTCAAAACACAGAATACAATAAATTATACAGCTATTTTCAATTTATTTTATTCATGTGCTATGGGTACAAATATAAAATAATCTTACTAAATTGTATAAAAACAGTGATTAAAGATTGCTTTCACAATATAAGACATAATTACATATCAATGAAGACTTAATTTATAAAAATGATGGTCATGGATTTTATCTATACTAATATTATAAAGCTGAAGAGTTTGTTTGTTTGAACGCACTAATCTCTGGGAATACTGGCCCGAATTGAAAAATTCTTTTTGTGTTGAATAGTCCGTATATTGAGGAAGGCTATAGGGTATATATCATCTCGCTGTGACTAATAGAAATTAAGCAGCAATAAAAAATGCTACAAAATTTAATGTAATCTAATAGGTTCTGACTGACTTAGTTATAGCATACAGTCTAAACCGCAGGTCGTAGAGATAGTTAAATTGGAGGATACATTTGTTTTTCTACGTAGTCGTGTACTAAGAAAAGATTTTTAAATTTCACACTTAAGGGTTTTAAATATCAATTTTGTATGGAACTCGGCGGCAACACTAAAAACCACGCGGACGAATAACCTATTCTAGGAGATAAATTATTCTAAAAACGAATAACTTCTTATAAACGACCTCAAACTCGAATTTATTTAGAATACAAATCATTAGTTCTTGCTGTCGACGTTGTTATTTCGAATCTCTGGGGAATTTTAAAAAGATTACTCTTTGCATCTTGAGAATTTAAATATGTAATCAACTAAGAAATGTCTCAGAACTCCTAAAGTCGATACATTCTTTTTTAATGAATATGATTTCTAGAAACCACTATTATACATAAAAAAATATTTTTCGATGCTCAAAGTGAATATTTAAATAGAACAGAGCAATAAAATAATTCAATATATCTTTAAACATAATAGAAACAAAAAAGTTAAAAAATATAATCACATATCACTTTAAAGAATTATCATCCTTGCTTAGTTAAAGTATGTCATAGCGTGTGTTATAGTTTTATCTGTTATGTGTAAAGTTTTATAATGTTTTCTGGCTTATTGTAGTGAATTGAATTCCAACGAAAGTCACTTAAGTGATGCAAAAATATTGCTGCTACAATTATAATTAAAACAGTATTTCGATGTTAAATTTGACACCACAAATCAAAAGTGAGATGAATAATAACTAGAATTATGGATAATGCATTGTAGTAAGATAAAAGATATTAAAATCTTATGATTTCCAATAGGATTGGTATCTCCAAAGAGAGGAGATATTGTAAGTTTTTATAATTTATTCAGAGACAACAAAACATCAACAGGACTGAATAAGATTGTATTCGGAAAGCTTGGACACTATTGATTATTATATTATATAAGAGATTACAATGTTAAACTATCCTATGTTTTTATTCTTAAAATATTTAACAAATACATTCCATAATTAATTGCGTAGGTGGCGTTACTGTTGAAACTTATGAACTAAAACATGTAAATTATAATGTGTTTACCATTTAAATTATTATAAATAAATATTACTAACAATATGTCCTACATTTAGGCAGAATTCGTACAGTTGTTTATAGAAATAATAAGAAATGTCTTACATTTAGTCACAATTCGTACATTTATTTATAGAAATAATAATAATCAAACTCTGAAAGAACATGACTACTTTTACATTCAAATTCTTTAAATATTTTTGCTTCGAAACTTCCGAGAGGAATTTGAAATGGATAATAAAGTTATAAAACTTAAGGACATTTTGGAGCCGCAACTTATTATAAATTTCATAGACAATGTAAATTCCATTTCAGAAGAATGTTTGTGTGATAAAATATGAAATAGCAACGTGGTTGTTATACTAAAAGAAATGGTTCTAAATATATAATTTTTGATCTAGTAAAGTAAAACCTATGTATTAAGTTGTTAAAAATATACTAACATTCAAGATTTATGAAAAATATTCTTCCCTTAATAACTGAAACGTTTAATTCTCTGTTGATCAGATAAAAACAGATTTTACAAACAAAAAGAAACCTTAAATTTTTATTGCCTACTATTCTTTTATTTGTTTTTACATCGTAGTCAAAAAACAAGTTAAAAATAAACTAAAACATTTTCTTTATATGGTCACATTCAAGTCCATTAATCCTTTTGTTCAGAGTTTGTTTAACGACTTCGAATTAGAAATATTGAAATTAAAAAAACAATTAAATGAAATCGGAGAAAAGACCTCCGTAAGTGTTTTTATAAGAAGTGTGACGTCAGTTTTGCTGCCGTCACTGTCTTAGTCGTCTTCGTGATGGTGGTTCATAATTACGTTGTCAAAGTAAAACTTCATAAATAATTATAGCATCGTTTATTCAAATGACAGCGTTACAGTATCTTTATAGAGATCGGCACCGACGACTCGACCATGAATGCCTGTGCCGCTCTCAGCGTGGCTTCTTTATAGGGATTGGCACACGTGTATTTCGCTACAAGTTTTTACAAGTACCATTGTCAGTACCATTTTGTTTATGTTCTTAAAACAACACAACTAAAAGTGCTCTAATTTATGATAATTTAACATTGATAAATAATCAAGGATATTTTTAATCAATTAATTAGTAATTTAATGTTGAAATATTATCGTTGCTTCGATATAGTTACATTTGCTTGTATATATAAAAAACAAAAATAGTATATGATACATTCATATGTCCGTACACTATACATATGGAATATTTACACCAAAATGTATATGTTCACTTCTACTCGTCTTGTTGACTCGACCTTGTATATGACATTTTCCAAAATATAAAATATTTCTCTATAACAGTATATTTGAATACATCAAATATTCTCTGATAGAACTTGTCAAACACCTTCAGAATATATTTTCTACGTGCAGTGGCATCGTGAGATAACAAATATGCAAAATTTACTATTTGTCAGTGCAACATCAATTTATTGCAAAAGATATACTATTAAATCTCTCATGAGAAATATGCTTATGTCATGGTATCTATCTAGCTTCTTCGATGATTATTTTATAAAATTCTACATTTTTTAAACAAACGATTTGTTCGCTAAGAATATTACTTACTATAAATCACATTTAGGAAGAATGCATAAATCTATTTGTTATGAAATATATCTATAATGACATCACATTATAATAATGATGGGCAGTGGGCACGCAAGTTAAATTAGAATTCATATCAGATCGAATTTCATGAACAATTATTTCAATTAATTATTTAACATATTTTAATAGTTAGTTGTACACAACACTGTCAAATTCTAGGTCACTTTAATATAATGAATTCGAAGTAGTAGTAGCAAACAAACAAATATACAAGAAAACGTTGTTAAACAATTGTTGAGATGAGAGAAAAAGTGATGAAGTAGTCGTGGTCATAGCAGTCGTCGTAGTCAATGGTATAAACGTTTTAACTATTACGTTTTACGTCTTACGTATTAAATGATGACAAATGTTGGCAATTTATTGTTAAAATTAAATTCCATTGCAAAAAAATATGTTGGATATTTAATATATAGAGTTTTGATTAAAGAATTTATCTTTAAATAAGTAATTATTCAAAAAATACACGTTCTCTTAAAATAATATGTTACTAATGTTATAAATTAAAAATTACATTACCGATACAAAAAGACCTCTAAAAAGAATAAAAATAATATTATTATGTATTTATTGAAGTCGTAGCGTCGGAGGACCGTTTATTAAAGGAAGAAATTAAAATATAAGTAAGTTAAAAAGGCAAATAAATAAATTACGATATCGATATTGTTTGAATTGAATAGGCTCCGAAAGTACTGGACCGATTTAATAAAATATTTTACCTTTAGAATCCTACATTACCCCTCTGATGTACGAAGGTTATATTTAATACGAGAAATATATATCTTATATAAAAAAAAATAAGGATCCGCGTGAAGGTTTCGACAATGTAATAAATTATAAATGTTTTAAGTAACATGATTCAAGACTTTTTCATATGGGTAGGTAGATAGGTAGGTTTCATATATACTAATAATACTATGATGAAGGGATTTATATAATCACTAGCTGGTGCCCTTGATTCTTTATGACTACGATATATTTTTTACAGTCTACGTGGACGCAGTCACGGGCAACATCTATCCCTAATAAAGTACTTTACCTGAGTAAGTGTAAAAACCTTCATAACAAGGCTTTCCTATATAGTGATAGGGAACAGATAATTATTGCATAAGAACCTTTCACCAATAACACGTCATTAACTTGGAGACGACTGTTTCTATTTCGACCAATCATTGCTAAGAACCATCTCGACAAACACAGCTTTCGATTAACAAAAACCGAATTCAAATCCGTCCACGCGTTAGGCGGCTAGATTACCACAGACAGATACACAGATACACAGATACATAGATATCCAGATACTCAGATACACAGATCGACGGGTCCATCTTATAACACCCCTCGTTTTAGTCGGGGGTTAACATAATGTTCAACAAATATGCATTAAAAAAACCAAATCGAGGGTTTCAGCGCTATTTGGTCTTATATTTTTTTTTGACAAATGTAGATTCTAAAAATATATTTGGAGTCAGCGTTTCTGTTCTGTTCTGGAGTTTCTGATTCAAAAAAATTATATAACGGCATTTCGCAAAAAAAAAAACACAGACCAAATAGCCCCGGAACATTCGAAACAAAACTTTCGTATATTTTCATTTACATTGTAATAAGTAACCTGTTCACTATCTAATTTCAGCTTGTAGTGATGGAGATAGTATTCATTGAAGAAACTTTTGCCTTTAATATTCAATGAGAAACGATCCGTTCGAAAGAGAGTTCGTATCTAAGAGGTCTAAGATTTTAATAATAAGAAATACTTTATTTTAGGGGATCCTTAATAAGCAAAATATATTATGTCTATAGTCGATTTATTTTTCAAGCAATTAAAAATAATAAAAAATCGTTCTTAATATTCTTCTTTATGCCTTTATACATATTAACACAAAAAAAATATCTTGTTACAATTACAAACTTAAAAAAGGACGTTTAATTATTGGAACTAAATGTCACTCCAGTATCAATCAAAGTTTTATTTGCTTTGTACAATACAAAGTTGGCGTTTTTATGAATCTAATTTATAAACATATATATACTTATATTACATAATTACAATTTAAGTGATGGGTAGTTGCACAAGTTTCTTATTTAAAAAGACAATGTCAGCTTGTTTTTCGTCATCACATGACAATTGATTAAAAAATATAGTACATATCATATCATGTAATATGAACATCACAATAATTTATTTTATCGAGGTTCTAGCGAACTCCCTTTTTAAATTATACCTAATTAAAATGTTGCCAGGATACAATAGGTACTTATGATAGTATCAGTGTGCAGTATAAACTTGTCTGATGATATTTTTCCAATAAGAGATATTAATATTAATACGTCTATAACAAATTTTAGTAGAAGTCTTTATTGGCCTACATACCTGTTACTAAATAGAAAATATCTGGCTAAGGTGAGAAGTTTAAACCAAACGGAACCCGAGATAGTTCGAAGGCAAGCCTTAATTCCTCATAAATATTCATTATTCCACAGAGAAGCTGCGAATTCAACAATGATTTCAAACTTATTGCACATTTTGTAAGATGTTCCCCATCGCTGTCTACGGTTGCCCACCAAAGTTGCTTTTTCATTGTTTATAAAACTGTCAGTAGTTTTAGAAGCTTTCTAGCAATAATACTTTTAATTTGTTCAATTTGTTAGCCTAATGTTATGGTAGATCTATGCAGATGTTATTTCCGTACATTTAGTTAATATATAATATATAATTTATTTAAATTGTTTTATTTAATGTTATAATTAAAATATATTTTAGTATCTATTGTAACAAGCAATAAGTGCATGCGGATTTACCTGATTGATGAATTCTGTGAACTGATTTAGATTGTAATAAAAGTCATTAAAATAATGTATTATAAGTAACTTTGAAGACTTATTAATTATATCTTTGAACGAACTTACTAACCATTTATTTATAATGTGCAGTCTTTGTTTTTTGGACAAAACATTCATAGTACTAGTAGATTATACAATTTTAAGTACCTGGCTTCAACATGCTCTCAAGGAAACATTGAAAACGTAAAAATGGAACAATTTAGTGGAAAATTCGGAAAGTATGTGTGCAGCAACTTCAAAATCCAGGGCAGCCCCAATAAGATAATACAAAAAGGTCTACGAAAATAACAATGTCTCTTCACGATTTTGATAGTTAAGGTAATACTTCCGAATGCAGTTCTTAATTTCGTGATTAGTAAACAGTTATTTTCTACACTTTTACTGCAAAAAAAGAAATATTAAAACTTTCATCATGACATTTGAAGTACCTAGATTTTTCGATGTTTTGAAAATTATGTTTATATAAAGAGTAACTGTATTTTACCTTACCAGACATTAAGTTCTTTCTAGATTTAAATTAAGAAAAAAAAATAAAACATTATGTTTCTTAAAAAGTTATTAAATATACTCAAGTTTGCATTATTTTTAAATGTTCGTCATTTAATTAAAACAAGACAAAATGAATAGTGTTTCGAAAAAAATATCATCGAGGCCGTAGCTCAATTGTTAGAGCAAAGAAATGTTTTCCAAAGATCGCGGGTTCGTATCCCTGCCCGTATCGGTTTATTTTTCTTTTTATATTTATGTAGATATAATATAAATAGTATTATAAAATTAATTTTTATAAAGGTAAAATGTTATTTGTGCAAAATATTTAGTAATATATATTGTATTTAATTGAAATGACAATCTAGTTCCGTAAAAATTCTTCGAAGCAATAACAATTTTATATATATTTTTGGCTCGTATGAAAAAATAATAATAACAATATTATATAATATCAGGTAACAGTATTATATAATATGCTTGCACATTAAAAAATATTGCTGTGAACAAAAATATTTCATTTTACTAGGAACCTGTAATTTTGTATACCTACGGTAGAATTTTAGAAGAAGTTTTATTTTCTGAGTTGTAAAATTATGTGCATTTTGAAAATGTAGATTTAAGATGCTTTTAGAGAGGCGCAATTGTTAACGAACCTGAAAATATTACAAGATCTTTTATACCCTTTCAATAGTAACTATGTGCTGCTGGAAACCTTATTTATTTAATACTAGCAGACCCGGCCACGCGTTGCTAAAGTTTTTGATATAACATTACATTGTAGTGAACTATTTAAGGAATAACAATATTAGAAAAATAGTGATGGAGATCGCCATGTTTTTTTACATACATGCAATTTGTAACAAAAACGACCCCTTTTTCTACTACAATTATAATAATATAACAATAATTAGAGATACGCCGAATATCCGGCAAGTATTCAGTATATTCGGCATCTTTTTCGCCATTATTCGGCTGAATTAATCCATTTTGGTGCCGAATGTATTCGGTTCGAGTATTTCTTTTTATTGCCTACACGACACGGTAAAGAATTAGAAGACAAAACTTAGATTTATGTCATATTATAAGTCAAAGAAATCTTATAAATAATGTGTTGAATAGAGCTTAATAATATAAGGCGATTTAGTTTCAAATAAATGTTGCTTTGAAGCTAGTAGTAGTAGTAGTTATTTACTTATGTAAGGGGTGACAGCGATACAAATAAATAGAAAAACACATTACAAACGACCAAACCCAAAAATACAGACCTCTATGCTTATCACATACATGCCTATCCCGGGCGGGAATCGAACCCAAGCCCCATTACGCCGCTATACGAAAGGCATCTGCGCTCCACCACTTGACCAACGAGGCCGTTGAAATACTGAAATTATTGTTAACAAAAAAAGACAAAAACGTTAAAGCTAGTGTAAAAATCCACTGGATTGGGATACGATTGATCAAAGTTATCTTACATATTAAGCAAAATAATTAATATTAAATTTTATTATTTTGTTTATTCAAGGTAACAAATGAATACATTATAAATTTATAAATGAGGTAAGCTGGAGCTGGATAACAATAATATTTATTATTCTTAATTATTAATAATTTTAATTTTTATTTCATTATGCACTAATGGATGCACAATATTTTTGGTTAACACATGGCTGGCTATAGTACCACTCAGCATCGCGTGGCGGTCATTGGAAAAGAGAGTGGAAAGATCGGAGAAACTCGTATAAGGCACAGCAGCTAGAGTCCAAAGAAACTTTCATATAAATGCCGAAGAAGAGTTTAACAGTTTTTTATGAATAAATAGACGTTCAAAAGTTCTTTCTATCTAATCGCAGCGATTTCTAACAATTTATTTAGAAACTTTTGTCAGTTAGGTAGTTTAGAACGTTTAATATTATCGGATTAAAATAATAAATCGTATCTAGAAAAGTTGGGAGCGGGTAACTGACTATGTTTTTTAAAGTTTTTAAGAGAAACAATGACTATAAGGTCTATCCCAAATGTCCTGTCGAGGAAATGAAGGTTGACGAAAGTACAATTTAAAGGAAGAATATGTAAGATAATGGAACCAAAGATCGATTGAAATTTTTGGGATGTTCAAAATTTTGTACATTATTTCGTTTCATAGATATAATATGGCATTTCACTACCTTGTTAACCAATACAACAACATCAAACAAAAATAAGAATTAAGCCAGGTTTCAGAAATAAGGATTGCATGATAATAAATATTCAAAAAAGATTGAATTAATTCTGAAAAATGTTGGGAATTGCTTTTTTCTTAAATTTGACAATAATTAACATATGGTGGTGATGAATGGAAAGAAAGCTTAATGCTAAGACAGTGTAGACGAATCCGTAGAATTCATTATAAGATAAAAGGCCAGAATCACAAACAGAGTAGTATGATTCGCTATCTGACGTTATGATAGCGTAATGCAATATAATATTTATAAATAAAATAAATTAAAAGATATGGAACTAATATATAAAATTTTAATTAAATTAAAATGTAATAATAAAAATCATGCAATACAGACTTTGAATACAAATAAAAACTTAAATCGTATTCATAAAAAACTATGAAAATGCTAATACAAATAATAAAGGTAAAGTAGTTTAACAGACAACAAACAAGCAACAGTTTGAGCAAAATTTTGAACGAAATTAAAATAAATGACACAACAGCACAATAAAAAATGATTTGTTACTAATAATAAAAGTATATTCATCTTGATACATCAAAATTAAAACACCGTAAAAAAAAAAGAAAAAAAATCATATTATGAATATTAAAAAAAAATACTGTTATGCAAAGTCACTACTCAATAAAAACTAATAAAGGCTAACAATTTAATAAGGGAATAGAAATAACATTTTTTAAAATAAGACATTGCTCATGGCAACTCGACTCATGTATGTCTTGACAGATGTCTATTTTGTCAATTGTCAAGAAAACCATAAAACCGTGATTTTCTTCTGTTACACCCGCAGGCGGGAGAAATAACCTTACATATGGAACTTACAAACGCAACCGTAATATAAATAGAATATGAATAGAGTGTATAAAGGTCTAATATTAAACAGTCAAATATTAATTATAAAAAAAATCATGCCAGAAGAAACAAACAACAAACATAATAGAAAGCAAAGAAAAAGAATACAATTAATTCATCTTACTAATAACCCTCTTAGAATGACCAAGCTCAGATTTTGATGCCGGTGTAACAAAATTGCAAATTACTTTTTCAAATCGAATCCCATCCAATATGAAAAAAATCAAGGAGGATGGCATCTAAATAATTACCTCTATTTGTTGTTGGAAAAAAGATAAAATGTCCCAAACATCTTTCTTGAAATTATGAAACCCCTTAGTCGAAATAATGCATTATTATTAGCTACTGCCTTGCCTTCCAGCTGTTTCTCAAAATCAGTCATGCAAGCTATGAGCTGTGATCTAAATGAGTTTTGGACTTCAGCAATGGATTATAATATAATTGCCATAATTATTACGTTATTTTTTTTCTTTTGGGACGTTACGTAACTGGCGGTTATGCGAAGTTCTCTTTAATAATATATAATATAAATAATAAATATATTATAATTAGTTCATTCAGCTGCTGCGCATGCGCAGTACAGTATAGAGTTCGTTAATATAAAGTGCTATTAATATAAATTGCTTATAATGTACAACCAATCACTTATCCATTTGGATATTCTTACGATAAATTAATTTTCATCAATTTCGGTAAGGACGATTTGGAGTTGTAGAATTGTATGTAGAAAAACCATAAAAACAATAATTAAGAAAAGTATAATTTGGGTCAGTAAGGAGAACGACTATTCACGAAACACCTGATGTCAAAATCATCATCCGAATCTTTCACAAAATAATAATGTTCAGATATTTTATATTGAGGTATATACCTGTATTGTTAGTATAGATATATAGTAATAGATAGATAGATATTCATGAAAGTATATGTTTCCGATTCTTTTACGTAAAGATTATATTATGTATATTTTGTTAGCAAAATATAATCTTTGTTAATAAATCAGAGGAAAAATATGTATGTTAAATCAACGTCATGCAATTAAAAACATGTCTGCTATAATCCGTTGGGAAATGAATAGTGCAACGCGACTCATATCTCGAATAAATTTACTGCGAGGTAAAGGTTTTCTGATTTGACTGTTATTTTCCTTTGTCGATTTTTTTGTAGAATAATATTACTCTTATTTATGATTCACTAAGTCCTTGATTGTAAGTATTTTAAAAATTTCTACACACAACACGCGTGTATCAACGTATTTGTAGAAAAATAACAATCTGTCTTACTATAGTTAAACCAAAGGCATTTTGACATTGTTGACATCTCATTTATCTATTCATAAATATTAGGTCCCTACATATTGAATTGGCGTTTTGTATGACATTAACAAAATGTCTCAATTTTTATAATATAATATATTTAATTAATCAAAGTATGAACCATTGTTTTTTATGCTCTTTTACCATCTTATAGGTAGTTAATTAATCCGTTTACTAAAAAAACCAGTCGGACGGTAATCAGTAGATAAATTTTTTTAAAGCTATTTGAACTGCCCTATCGGAGTTGAATTTATTCCAAGAAAAGATCCAAATTACGGAAAAAAAAATCATCTGTTGGAGCAAGGGAGTACGGTGGATGTGTTAAACATTCTAATTGAAGCTTTTCTAATGTGATAGCCGTTTGTTGTGCAGTGTGTGGTCTAGCGTTGTCGCGTAGCAGCTGTGGTGTGGAGCGATTGACCAGCCTAGATTGTTTAGGAGCGAGCTTTTCTATCATGGTTTGGAATTGCTGACAATAGACATTTGCTGTAATAGTCTGGCCAGATTTGAAAAAATTGTGAAGAACAATACCAGCACTAGTCCACCAAACGCTTACAAGTATTTTTTTTGGTAAATTTTCGCTAAGGGCAGGATTTGACTGACTGACCAGGATCCAAGAAAAATGTTGAAACCAAAAACTATCTGTGTTTTCTTTTGCAACACGACCGCCATACACATCATTAACCCTTCGAGTTGTTTTCGCAGCACTGGTGGGCGATATTTTAAGTTTTTGAATTTTGTAAGCTGAGCAACACAAAAAAAAACTGTATAAAAAAACAAACGAATGACGGTCAACGAAACCAAACTACATATATAAATAGCTATAAAAGTATTTGGAATTTCCTACCAAAGACGAGAAATTTGTGATTAAAACGCCGAGTTTGTACGAAAAACGCCAATTTGACATGTATTTTTACATGTACCTAATATAATAATATCATAATAAATGTGTTGGACCGTTTATCAAACATCAAAAACATAATAAATATACTTTTTACATATTATCTTAAAATTTAGTACTAAATATTTTACGGAAACTTTTTTTAAATAAATTTTTAAATAAATATAGAATAGAAGATAAATTGATAGATAGAAGATAGATTGATAGAAAGATATAATGATTCGAGGGATTTTAGCGAAACCGTCCTGTCACACACCAATTGACGGTTATTTGTTTTTATTTCTCATTCTATATGTTACAAAAATAAAAATTGTGTGTGTCAGCTCCGACGCACGACTGGAGTTTACTCCTTAAGTATAATTGTCTAAACAGACGGAAAAAAAAATAAAAAAAGATTGATACCTTATAAAATATTATCTACACCCCTTTCTGCCATAGTTTATTTCGAAATACTTGCATTTCACTTTAGCCAAATATAATGATAAAGATTATAACTTCACAATAACAATGTTAATTATTGATAAATATAACAAAAACAGCAACATAAGTAAATTGATACTGATAGAAATAAACAAGCTCAATAACATATAGATATAGTCGCTTTGCAGCATATACATTACTCTATACACACATTTAATGTTTTCATTGATTTTATCAACATTCATGAGCATATTCGCTTTTATTAATACGATGAATATGTATGGTTCTGACTATGTTGTTAAGGCATCTTTTAATATTGATATTTTTATATCAGTAATCATAAGAATATTAGCTTATATTAAAAATTTAATAACATAAAAATTAAAAATGTATCGTTCCTTACATGGAAATATAAGTCTTTACTTACATTACAAATAATAAATATTTTAGGTTTTAATTAATTATTTTCATCATAATTTTTTGTATTATGTTAAATTGCTTAGTAGTTCTTTATTATTTATTTCATATTGGAGTTTGTTCCCTTGGAATAAATTTACAAATAAGACAGTTTAAATGAAAAAAAAACGTGCGACACTTGTTGTCTGCCGCGGTAAAGCTATTGCATAGCATTTTTATCAACTATTGCAATTATAATTATTTATGTAGTATTTTTTTTTATTGATGTTAATTCAAGTTTTTAAGCTATTGCATAGCTTCTATCGCGGGCCTTGAGTATGGAGACCGAATCCAGAAATTCCATAACGAAAATAACCTAACACACCAGTATTGTGTACTTATAATTTAAAAATAGCATAAGCGCCAAGTTGATAATATGTATTATGATCTTTATTGAATAATAATTAATGTTTATTTTAAAATAAATGTTTTACTGGTACAAATGAATTTCTTTAAAAAAGCCTTTTCATTTTAATGACTTTCTGTTATGGTTTTACAAAAGTCCAGAGTACAAGAATTTAACAATCGTAATTGAACTTTATTTAACTTATTTAACTGATTATATTTTAAATAGGAATAGAATAATTTCATAATATATAATCATGTCATAATAGGCATAGGTCTATAAAATATCGATGTATCGATATATCAATATTATTACTTAGAAATATCGATATTTATTACAAATTCATTATCATCATCATTTCTCTTATCGTAGCGGTAAAAGCTAATTCATTCACACTAAATCATTCAATATCTAGTTTTATAGAAATAGTACATTGCCAAAATATATATTCTTTAATCATTTTTACCATTTTATGGTATGTATTTTAAAAAAGTTGATACAAGAAGTGTTTCATCGAATTTATGCGGGAAAAATATAAAAGCAGCGGTAATACAACTAATTTAGCAACTCACTTAAAAAATAAATACCATCTTGCATGTCTAACATGACTTGCAATAATTATTTTAAATAAAGCCAATATGTCGAAATAACGATAATATTTTGAAATTCCAAACCCCAATATTGATGTATTTGAAAATGTCGATATATCAAGCTTTACTGCGGCAATCTCCGAGTGCCACACTTATTTTTTTTGCGTTTATATTAATTGAAGTTGGATGTTGTGACCGATAAGAAAACAATTTTTTCTGTTATTAAAAAAAATACTATTTGAAGTTGTCATTCCTATGTACTGTCATAAAAAGGTTAAGATTATCATTAGCTAAAAATATTTTCAACCTTAAATCTCACGAATAAGTTTAATTACGTTTGTTAAACTATTAAGCAATAAAGTATATAATACAAGTATCAACAAGGCGCTTAAGCTATTTTTAAATGATATGTACGCAATACTCGGCCGAGCTACATAGTAGGCGGAGTGGGGGTTTTAGGTTTTTTTGTTACGAAATTTCTTGATTCGGTCGCTGCACTCCAATCCCACGATATAAGCTATGCAATAACTTAAAAATATTTGAAATAAATATCGACCACGATACCTGAATTTCAATATCAAAGTATCGATATATCGTACAAAAATGTATTAATAATAAATATCGATATTTCTTAGTAATAATATCGATATTTCCATACATATCAACAGTTCTATTTAAAATGAGAAGTTTAACTGCTTTGTAATATCATAAAAAGATTCATAATATCGGCTAAAACTATTTTCAATCTTATTTCTGTGAATAAAGAACAATTACGATTGTTAAGTACTTGTACTTAGGGTCTTTTGTAACACAATAACAGCAAGTTATTAAAATTAAAGGCCTTGATGAAAAAAGTATATTTGTACAAGTATTATGCAGGATTACGCATGCGCAGCAACGCTGATACAACCTATGCCCCTTAGAGGCGAGTTGGTGGACTAAAGAGACAAGCGTGATATTTCAAATCATTAAAAGTTCTGCTATCTCATATTTTTCTCCTACCGGGCGCCTTATATACAAAAATCGATTCTTAAGGAGTAAACTCCAAAAAGTATATTTGTACAAGTATTATGCAGGATTACGCATGCGCAGTAACGCTGATACAGCCTATGCCCCCTAGAGGCGAGTTGGTGAACTAAAGAGACAAGCGTGATATTTCAAATCATTAAAAGTTCTGCTATTCATCGATAGATGGCAAAACTAGTTGCGCACGATAGGTTGCGCACCAAAAACGTAACGAGGTCATCGTTCAGTGGATTTTACTCCTCATATTTTTCTCATACCGGGCGCCTTATATACAAAAATCGATTCTTAAGGAGTAAACTCCAAAAAAAACTTAACATGAGTACTTAACTTGCATAGGAATACAATTCACAAAATATATTATATAAATTTTTAAGATTTATCATCTTTGATGAGTTATTCCGTTACGCATGATGAAGGTCACGACGTGACGGAGCGCAAATGTAAACGCCTACTACCATGGAAAACCTCGCGGCGGTTAGACGACTGCGAGTTGCGGGTGAAGTAGGTATACCTGGATTTATAAATAAAATTACAAGTATAAGTCGTTACAAGTATAAGTTAAACAATTAGCAATATATTTCAAATAATATCATATATATTGTATAATATCATATGGAGTATTTGTTGTATTATTTTCATCCCTCCACATTACATGCGTACTGCACCGGAACGTAAGAAACAACAAAGAGAATAAAGGTAAATTTTAGAAACATCTACGTTTTTCTCTAAAGAAAAGACAGAAATTTGAGTATTTACGGAATGTTTTTTTAGTTTTACTAATACTTAAACGCTGTGATTTCAAAGAGAAACCTCCGCGCTAACATTCATCTTTCTCATTATGTTTTTAGGCTACTTAATAGCCTAAAAACATTTGTCCGAAGTGAGAATTAAAAAAATATATATTTTAATAATAATAATATAATATAATAATAATATCAGGACAAATTACACACATTGATCTAACCCATAAGTAAGCAAATTATTTGCTTGTATTAAGGGTGTTAGACAACGATACAAATACATCGAAATATACATATAAATATGGAGAATATATTTAATAAACGACCAAACCCTGAAACACAGACATCTATGCTCATCACATAAATGCCTGTCTCTGCCGGGAATCGAACCCGAGCCCCATTGCGCCGTGACACGTTAGGCGTCTGCGCTAACCACTCGACCAACGGGGTGGTGATTTTAGCACTCATATAATATATTATTAAGATAATTATTTCCTCAACATAGCTTCAGATTTAGTCTTTTATATGCTTAGGAAAACTATTAATATAATCGGTTGAGAAACCTGTTCTTGCAGTGTTATGACAAGTTGAGATCTCTGACAATGAAACTGTCATATTATTGATGACTTTTTGAAAAATTAAATAAACAGTGTTTTTAACTACTGACGTTACCAAAGTCGTCTATCCCTTACAAGAAAGTGCAGTCCCTAAAAAAAGTAAACATGGATTGTATTATTAATTTTTATATGTTAGAGATCTTATTGTATGTTGACCCATGACAAGTATATTATGTAGTGTCGATAACGCCCATCATACAATTATAATATGGGTTAGGAAAACTCATAGCTTTTCTAAGAAAACGTAACAATAAGAAAGCTAATTAAAAGTTTGGTTAATTATTCTTTTTATTTCTATCGGGGAGTCATGATCATTTCTAACAACAATAAGTGTATTTAAAATACAAAAATATACATTTATTTTAATTTAGAACAGAATTAAAACAGATTTTTGTTACAAACGCTTATTGTCGACCAAATAGTGATTCGGAATAGAAAAAAAAATCTTATTACATATTCAAGTCCTCTACATTATTTTAAATTGCCATTAATTGAGCTAGTTTGATACTTTGCTATTTATTTAAAAAAAACGGCTTGGATTAATATTGTTTAAACAGTTGGAAAATTGGTGGTTGGTGTATTTTTGTATCAAAGTTTACTTCTTACTGATATTAAATATATTGATATTAGATATCTAGCTAGCCGATCAAGAAGTCGTTTGAGTTTTAAAAAAGGTCACTAAAATATTGGATTTGGGCTTTGTTGGCTAAGTTAGTTGGCAAAACTTATCCTTTGAATACAAATTTTAGTACTCTGAAAGTTTATAGTAAAAAGCCAACCGATCCAAAATAAAAGGAGCGTTGTTTTTTTTATACTATAGTATAATTATATAATATCTTTTAATAAAACAAAAACATGATAATGAGAAAGGAAATTGCTATATTATCATATTGCGCCAACAAATAACAAACATGTAGAAATTCACACTGTCATAAAGTTTTTACGCATGCTTCCTAGTATATATAGCAATATGCGGGAATGATTTTGTGACTGAAGTGTTAAAGGCAAAATAAAAAAAATATCTTTTTATTTTAACAGTCCCAAAGGCTTTATGGAAAAGAACTTGCAAACTTATGAATGCCACTACTAATTTTATGATGCTTTTAAATTAACTAAGTCGTAAAGTGTCTTAAACTTAAATCGCATAATATTTTTTGTCTGATTTGTCACGTATATTTTTAAATTTAAGTGAGTGTCCATAAAATATACGTTACATAGGTTAAATACTGTATAGAATCCCATTTCATTTTAAATAATATGGTAGTTAAGCGTTATGCTCTATTAAGACTAAATAATAGTGTGCAAATCGTTTTGCTTAAAGACTCGTGACTTCACCATTCTTTATTCCTTTTATGGTAGTTCCTTATCGTGCGTCGTGAAAAGGGGCTAGACGGTAAAAATTCTTACCAAAAGTTGGCACGACATGTTTTGCTATCTCTCTCTCTCTCTCTCTTATAGAAAGCAAGCGAGATATTTTCATTTCTATCATTTTTATTTTTTGTATTATATTAAATTGCTTAGTAGTACTTTATTATTTATTTGATATTGAAGTTTGTTCTTTTAGAATCAATTTGCAAATAAGACAGTTTAAATGAAAATAATGATACAAATTTGTGATCAAATATACTCGTAATGTTTTGTAACAACGCCATCTACTTATACCTTAGGGAAACATAACCACATCTGTTATATAAACATATCTGTACAAAGTGAAACCTCTAGGTTGCGGGACAATAAGTCATGGGTTTATTGATTAACACTTTTTAATTTAGTTATTGATTTTATTTACATTTACTATAAATTATCGGCGAAATATTATACAAAAATAGTATACAAATATTATTCATTAGCAGAAAAGCTTATATTAATAATTTAATATTTTTTTATTACAATAGGTAATATTCATGTTTTTTCTTTTGACGTAAATTAATCATTTACCTCTTTATATCGTAGAAAAAAAATATATAAATAGGCTTGAAAAGATTCTAGTTTTTTTTTTTCAAAATGAAAATTAAAACATTGACAAATTCGAGCCGTTCAAACGCCGCCATTTTGCGCGCTCCTTCATAGAGATATCATACATAGAGTGGGGAAGCCAGCCTAAAATGTGGCCATCGAACTTAAAAGAGACAGGTAGATCGAAAAACCCTATCCGTCTCTATTATTTACGAAATTTCGTGCCTCGTCGGCGTCGTATCGTGCTTCGTCGGCGTCGTATCGGGCTTCGTCGGCGTCGTATCGTGCTTGGTCGGCGTCGTATCGTGCTTCATCGTCGTCGAATCGTGCTTCGTCGGCGTCGTATCGTGCTTGGTCGGCGTCGTATCGTGCTTCATCGTCGTCGAATCGTGCTTCGTCGTAGTCGTCTCGCGCGTAATACGTAATCGTAAATTGACTGACCAATTGTCATTTTTACTAAAATGCTAATCTAATATTTCAACGTAAGATAAAATTGGATTACAAATTATAGAAAATTATATATTGTTTAATTTAAAGTATATTTTTTGAGTCAGTAAAATGACAATAACGTGTATTCTGTGTAAAAAAGACTTTTTTTAACCCTGCAGTGGTCGCGCATCTAAACGGGACAACAGTGGTCGCGCGGACTACATACGTAGTCCATTTTTAAATTGAAATAACTTTTGTTTTTTATTATATAACTTCTTTATTTTACTTATGGAATTATAATCAACAATATACTTTAGTATTTAAAATTAACAAAACTTAGTTATAATATCTTTTTTATAGCTATTAAACAAAAACAAAAATACTTCTCAAAAATTGGCATAAAAATCACAGATTTTGTTTTTAATGAGATCACAATTACATGTAATAATTAAAATTAATTATCTATAACATTTTCTGCACAAGAAAGACACATAATCTTGGAATGATCCCCACAAATAAACTTTTTGCAGGCAGTGCACGACTTTCGGGTGTTTTTATTGCGTGCTCTTCCACAGTCATGGCAACGACGCACTACATTACTCGACGTCGATTCTAAAGCTGGTACTTGTTTTTCTTGATCTGTAATACCTAGGAAATCTTTAATTTTTATTGTCAAAGACCTTGGCAACGATTTTTTGTCAATTCTTTTCTGACTCAATGGTTTCATCCAAGCCAGGGACAAGTCGATCAGGAAGTCACGACGACATACATTTCCATAATTTTTGTTTGCTGTGTAAATGCATAATGCATTTAGTGCACTCAAATTTAGCAAATCGAAGAATACTGTAAGAGGCCACCTTCTAGAGTTTCTCGAAACATCATACAAAGAACTCATTTTATCAACCAAGTCAACACCATTCTTGGTTCTATTATAATGTGTTATTATTTCTGGCTTTTGAGTATCTCCAGTAGTCTCATCAATTTTTGCGTCGTTATGCATTGTTGACATAAGAATAACTACTTTATTGGGTTTCGGCACATACGAAACCATTGTACATGGTTGGTGGAAACCAAATCTTGAAGAAAATGTTGAATTCCCTGCGGCGACACGAAATTCACGGGGAACTTCTCGTTTATCTTTTCGTACAGTCCCAACCACAGTAGTGCCGTTTTCAAATAGTTGTTTTGCAACTCGAATTGAAGAAAACCAGTTATCCATGGTAATATTCATATTTTTGCCTAGTATAGGTAGAGCCATTCTCATGACGACATCGTGTCTTTCATTGCTCAAGCGAAACGGACCCTCTGGTTGTTGGCCGGCATATATTTCTAAATTAAATGTGTAAGGATAATGAACGTCAACCAATGCAAATATCTTAATTCCATATTTTGCCGGCTTGCTTGGAATATACTGCCGGAAGGCACAGCGTCCACGAAAAGCTATCAGCTGCTCATCCAAAGTCATTTCAGCGCTTGGTACAAAATAACGTTGAAAGTTTGAGAGAAACAACTGAAAAATTTCACGTATTGCAGCTAATTTATCTATTTCTGCACGAACATGTCGGTCTTCAATATTATCGAAGCGCAAAACTCTTGTTAGAAATTTAAATCTTTGTTCAGACATGGTTAAATATATTGCTTCTATTCCGGTATAGTTTACGTGTTCAAATATTTGAGCAGTGCTTGATCGGCTTATCTTCATTACTCCAGCCAATAATAAAATGCCTATGTAACCTCTGATTTCAATTTCGTTAGTGTTTTTAGCATCTCTTTCTCTTGAATATTTGTTCTTGAAACAGTTTATTTTCATATTGGTGTACTTGGTTATCAATTCAATTATCTGATTATCAAAGAATAGAGACATGCAGTCTTGAATAGCAGTCTTTTGCCTAGCTATTCCTTTTGGACCAGGAGGAACAAACACTATATTCTGCCTACGGGTTCTTCCTCTATTTTGAGGCATGGTCTTAGACCACCTTGTGCCATCAACTCCGGTGTAAGAGTCATCATGCCGCGGCATTCGCTGAGGTGGTTCCTCATCTTCAGAGCTTTCACCCGACCCCTCGCCTCTGATATCTTGCTCCTGCTCTGATCCAGATTCGTGATTCTGTTCTTCTAACTGATCTAACTCCTCATCCGAGCTAGATTCAGCTTGACAGTCATCTATGTCGGCATCAGCTTCTCTCAACCACGCTTCTATCTGTGCAGCTTGTCGATCATTCATTTTTATTCTAAAACACACGTTAAATCAATCTCCAATAAAATAACAAAACAAAAATATATTAAAATTAATTATTTATGACAAATTTAACATATAATAAATTAAAACAAAAAAAATAATAAGTGAAAAAATACTTACGTAATTGGTCGCGCGGACTACGGGTGTAGTCCCGGAACTTTGCGGAGCTAAAAATAATGCAACCGCTCGTGACCGGCGCCTGCGAAGCACTGAGTAGGTCCCGCGGTTAGTGGTTTGAAAGTACCTAACGGCACAAGAAACTAACGCTTACCTTTTAGGAAATAAAACTGATTTTGTATCAGTGGACTACATATGTAGTCCACGCGACCACTGCAGGGTTAAAGATTCCTTTCGACAATAGTCGAAGTTTTCATAAGTAAGAAATTTATATTTATAAAATTATACTGTTTTTATAATTGTCATATACATATAAATAATATGTTGGTAATATATGATGTGTAAAAAAATATTATTATAATAAAGAAGTATTTCATTCTACTTATAAGAAATATTTTCTTTTAGATTTCCTAAAGATAATGATGACTTAAAAATAAAATGGATGAATGCTATTGGAAAATATTCCATAAAAAAAAGTTCTACTATTTGTAGTGATCACTTTGATGCTGGATCATATCATTATACTGATGGAAGTAAAACTTTACGAAGATTATTATCAAATGCTGTACCTTGCAAAATACAAAGCAAGGAAATATTAAGAGATGTCACCAAAAAAATTACCGAGACTAGCGACAAAACTGTATCTGAATATTGCCAAGGAACAGAAATCCATCATAATATTAAAATAATTGCAGAAAATGATGTCTGTAAATCCGAGGTAAATAACGAAGTCGGTGAATGCATTGTACATGTAGATAAAGCAAATTCGATGAGTAAATTCAATAACAGTAACGATAAATCCGATGATGCAAAAGCGGACTACACTGCTATGAGCATTGGTCCATACAATGATTCAAAATTATACCGCCTGAGAGATAATCGCGACAATGGCAATAATTTAAAAAGGTTTTTAAATTATATATTATATAAAGTATTAAAAATTAATAAAGAAATAAAGTAATACATTTTTTTACTTTTTTAGAAAGAACCCTTTTGAAAATAAAACGATTGGTACTGAAATAAAGAAAATTAGACATAGAGGTAATTTTAAAACATATTGCTTCACAAGAGACAAATTTAGTTCAAATGAAGCATGGACAGAATTTCAAGAATTTTCATCTTTTATAAAAAATAAAACAGCCATAGCTGCAAAAAACAAATCGCGAAATAAAAAAAAACTCGCTAGTTTAAGGACTGTTATTGAAACACTGAAACTGGCTAACGAATTCATAGTAGCTGAATATTTACAGGTTATTGTATAATATTTTTTTGAATATAAGATATATATAATATTTTTCATACAATATGAAGAATAGAAGGTCATTTGGTATTCTACAAAATAATTAATATTAACAGTATTTCTAAATTATTACATATTTTTATTTATTTAAAGAACTTTTTTATTTATTTTTTGATAGGAGTTACCTGAGCATATAAAAGAGTTAATATGGAGAATGAAAGATAAAAAACGTACATCATGTTATCCTTCTCATCTACGAAATTTTGCTGCAACTGTGCATTTCCATTCTCCTGCTGCATATGAAATGATAAGAAATTCTTTTTTTAAATGTTTACCATGTGTCGAAACATTAAATAGTTGGACTTCGTCTAAAAACTCTAATTGTGGAATAATTATTGAAGCTATTGATTACGTTTCAAAAATGGTTCAAGGAGAGTTAAAGAATGGAAAAAAACTCGTTTTCAATATAACCTTTGATGATATGAATATCAAGAAATGGTCTTCATATTGTAAAAAGTCACATCAGTGGAAAGGTTTAGTTGACTTAGGTGATCAATTGAGTGATCTGAATGAAAATGGTGAACATGAAAAAGCTAGCAAAGCTTTAGTTTTTATGCTGGTAAATATCAACGGTGGATTTAAAACTCCCATAGCATATTATTTTACTAACTCATTAAGCGGTGATAAAAAAGCCAAACTACTAAGTGAATTGCTAGTCCAATTAAGTGATAAAGAAATAAATATTGTTAGTGTAACTTTTGATGGAGATGAATCTAACCAACAGTCATGTAAAGTGTTAGGAGCAAACTTTGACTATAGCGATAAATTGAATTTTAAACCTTATTTTGCCCATCCAAAAACTTCAAAACCTGTGTATGTATTTCTCGATCCATGTCATATGTTTAAACTAGTAAGGAATTATTTTGCATTAAAAGGTCCAATTATTTTCAACAAATCAGATAAGATTAATTGGGAATACATTAAAAGATTAAACGTAAAGCAATATGCTGAAGAGATGCATTGTGCATGTAAAATCAAAAATAGACACGTAAACTTCCATAATGAAAAAATGAAAGTATTTCTTGCGGCTCAAATCTTCAGTTTTAGTACTTCATCTGCTTTACATTATCTTGAACAAGAAGTGAAAGATGATGCTTTTGTAGGCTCTTCAGCTACATCAACATTTTTAAGAACCTTCAATGACATCTTCAACACATTAAATAGCAAAAACATGTATTGTAAAACACCTGGAAGAAACGCAATCAAAGAAGACCTGAATTAAAAAATAAAATTGATGAATGGACTAATTATATAGAAAAATTAGAAATAAATACAACGATAAAAATCAAACAAAGGCAATTAGATAAAAAAAATACAACGTTGATTAAACCTTTATATTATTATAAGACTGAACGCAAATCAGTAATTAAGTCACGATTAGTTAAAACTGGATTCCTTGGCTTTATCATTTGCTTAAAAAACTTGTATGCTTTGTGTGAGGATCTTTTTAATGAAAAAGTCGTAAAATACTTTTTATCGTACAAATTATCTCAAGACCATGTCGAAATGTTTTTTTCTCTAATAAGAAGAATGAACGGATTTAATAATAATCCAACCACAGTGCAGTTCACCTCAGCGTTTAAGAAATTGTCGTTGCATAATATCAATGTATCTGTACCTGCTTCAGTTAGTACCTGCTAGTTGTATTCCTCAAGATAATACGTTATTGATAAATACTTCATCTGAATTTATTATAAAAGAAGATAAAAAAATTTAAGACCTACCAATAGGGAACATGCAAAAAAATTTAAATGGTCTCAAATATTTTTTTTTCGATTACTTTTTATCATCTTATTATGACACCTTTACTTCCATACTTCGGTTTAATATTAACTTGCACCGCTTAGTCACTTGGTAATTTATCTTTAATATGCAAAAAGCAAGGCTCTGCCTTATGATCATCACATTCAATAGGAGAAGTACTGAGTCTTGGCTGATTAATATCACAGACATTTGTATGGGCAGTACTAGGACTTACTACCTATATCACTTCTTCGTAAAGGTCACCAATTTTTTTAAACACTACTTTTGATAGCTAACTCTTAAAAGGCTTCATTAACCAATGTCAATCTTTGCCTTTTGACTATGCACATTCTCATTCTATCAGCTGGTGTTTTTGCCACAAAAATATATAAGGAACAGCTCCTTTCTTCAAACTTAGATTACATCTTTCTCCTTGTTGTTCCGTTACACATATTATATTCAATACAATTTGCTGTATCTTCCTTAACCTGAAATAAATCGACAGACCATAAAAATTGCGTAAAACAAAAAAAGATTACGGTTTTTATAGAAAGTTATACTGAAATTTGTAAGATAGGTTAGGTTAATTTTAAACTTAAATTTTCTAATGTTTAATACTTACTATAAATTTAAACTATTAGATTATATAATATATTAATAAATAAAGTATACTTACGTTAAATTGATCTTCACAACCATATAAACACGATTTAGGACATATATTATCCCTTTTTATTACCATACACCATTGTTTTGTATTTTCGCATCTCTTGGAATACAAGAAACGCTTTGTCGGGTGTTTTTCTAATACTATTTTTGCACTCCGGTACTATACAATACTCGTAAGATGATTTTTATCTTCTTCCATGACTTGTAAAGCAATTAAAACTTAAAATATGTATGAAATAACTAAAAAGTTCATAGTAAACATTCACTGGACGTATCATTTGACGTCACGCAAAACGCGCGCAAAATGGCGGTGTTTAAACGAGTCAAATTTACTCAATGTTTTAATTTTCACTTTGAAAAAAAACTAGAATCTTTTCAAGCCTATTTATATTTTTTTCTACGATATAGAGAGGTAAATGATTAATTTACGTAAAAAAAAAAATACGTGAATGTTCCCTATTGTTAAGTCATCAATATTGGAAATTCCTAATCAAAAATCGAAAAGAAATAGGAAACCAAAACCGAAACAAATATACTCTTTTCTGATAAAGAATTATTTACATTTTAATTACCATATATTGGAGCACGACTATTCTAAGAATGATAAATGGGTTGATTCTGAATATCTCGATGATGTAATTAAACATACTGCGGGTTTCATTGCTCGTTACCTAAAAAAACAAATTCATTGTAAGCAGTGTTTGAATATGTTAACAGCAACTACATTTACAAACATTTCCAGAATTACTGAAATGAAAAATAGAAATGGTTTAACATTCCCATCTGATGATGTTATTTTTATAGATCATTGCACTGAATAAATTATAAGACAACACAAATCTTCACTATTATCAAAAAATATGTATTTCATTATTGTTATAGAAACATTAAAAATATTGCCACCTAAGGTTTTTAATAATATGGACCATATTTTGGAACAGGAACCTCTATATGACCACCGACAGCAAATAATTCTTCTTATTGTTCAAAGTTATGTCGATTTAAGACTCAAACACGAAAGCGATAAGTTAAATGATGCCAAATATAGAATTAGAATGTTTTATAATAAGCTAGTCATATTTATAGGGCAATAATAAATTAAGTGTTATGTATAATTCTGATTTTATGTGATAACAAGCTGTGCCTGCGACTTCATATGCATAGATTTCGAATTCGATAAAACGTACCCGTTCGAAGTTTTATCATTTATTTAGTTTTGAATGTAGTATTGCTAGTTAATTTCCGTTATTTTTTTATTTTAATCCAGGTAGTAAAAGAATAGCGTGCTCAAACATACAGACAAACAGACAAAATGAAAACCATTGTTATGGGTTCTCTTGCTTGCTTGCTTATAAAGGCTCCCATTATGTTTTTTTTATTATATATATTTATATTTTATATTTTCTGTACCTACACATAGGTGTATGTAATAATAAAAATATGAATGCTCCTTCCAAACATGTTTTATTACACTTCACGTAAATAAATGTCCGCCTAATAAGTAGGCGGTAGTAGTAGGTCGATAATAGATATAGGTATTGCTGAATTCTTATAAATGCATCTGATTTAAACTGCAGTGATTAAATGTTGATTCAATTTAAATTTTATTTCATGCAATTTAACTAAGTATTTAACGTCAATTATTTTGATACGCTCCTCAATGGGTTTGGTTGTTAGCATAAAACACAAATACTTATGTAACATTCAGCGAATCAAACGATTAAAAACAGGAGCTCCCGTGGCAACTACCTAATCGCGATATAAGCTATGTTATATCACAGACCAAACAGATCGCAAAGCTTAGTATTTCTATGGTCTTTGTGTTATTCTGGTACATAAGCTACAATATTGCAAAGTTTCATAAAAATCCATTCAGTAGTTTTGGCGGAATTGAGTAATAAGCACCCAAACAACATTCGCACTTCTTTATCAGTTCGCTCTTATATATTAGTATAGAAGTATAGATTTCGTTTTAAGCTAGAATATTTGAATTTTTGTGTTGACTCAATGTAGTCTTTCTAAAAATTTTTATCAAACAAACTCTATCGAAATAAAATAGTCAAAAACTCAAACATTTAAAGATGTCCTCAAATGTCAAAGTATTTTAATGACTAACGCGTCATGAATATTTCTTTGCGCATGTCTGATTATACAAAGACAAACAGTGTGAGATCTTGCATTTTTTTTTAACTATCTGTCACTGACGCTCATACTAATACCTATGGCTCACCTATTCTATGTATATTAATTCTATGCGCTCCTTGCATGTCGTCAAATGACACGTCCAGTCAATGTTTACTATGAACGTTTTATTTCTTCACACATATTTTAAGTTTCAAGTGCTTTACAAATCATGGAAGAAGATAAAAACAATCTTACAAGTATTGTATAGGTAGCGGAGTGCAAAAATAGTATTAGAAAAATTCCCGACAAAGTGTTTTTATATTCTAAAAGATGCGAAAATACAAAAACAATGGTCTATGGGCTAATATATGTCTTAAATTGTGTTTATATTATTGTCAAGATCAATTTAACGTAAGAATACTTTATTTATAATTAGTTTAATTTAATAGTTTATATTTATAGCAAGTTGCATTAGTTGTTGAACATTAGAAAGTTTGAGTTTAATTTGAGTTTAAATTAACTTAATCTAGTTTACAAAAATTCAGTATAACTTTCTATAAAAACCGTATTCTTTTTTTGGTTTTACGAAATTTTTATGTTTGTCGATTTATTTCAGGTTAAGGAAGATACAGCTAATAATATTGAATATAATATGTATAACGAAACAAAAAAAGCAGAAAAATGTAATCTAAGTTTGAAGAAAGGAGTTGTTCCTCATATATTTTTGTGGCAAAAACATCAGCTGAGAGAATGAGAATGTGTGTAGTCAAAAGGCAAAGATTGACATCTGTTAATGAAGCTTTTTCAGAGTTATCTATCAAAAGTAAATTTTAAATAAAAATTTAATTTAAAACCTATATTTTATTTAAAGATTAAAAAAATGTTGTTATACCTAAATAAATTGTTGAAAGTCAATTCTAATACTTCATTGTTAAGGAGCTAACTAAAATTTTGACATTTTACTTTAGGAAGTGTTAACTCCATACATGCAGTTTTCTTAGTTTTAAAGACCAAATTATTAATAACGAATCAATGAACAACACGTGACAGTACAGAATATAACATTTTTATAACAATTAAAAAAAAAATCTTCTTCAGTTAAATTAAATTAATATTTTAATAATTTCGCTGGTTATATAATATGTATTTCTTACCTCGTTTTGTTAGAGCCAAAGACCGCCCTTTTTTTCGAAAGTGATCAAAAAGTAGTATTAAGATATCAGCTTTTTTGGTCTTAATTGATTTTATAAGAAATAGAATGAAATATTACAAAGGAACATCCTTAGAAGGAGTCAATTAAAAGATTTGAGAACTGGGAGAAAGTAAAAGAGGTCAAACTAGAAGGTAAAACAAGGTAATTACAAACTTAAAGAAAAGTATTCCATCATAAATAATAAATAAATAAATATCCCAAAAATAAAAGCTTTTTAAAGTTTTACTCTTGTATTCATAGGAGTATCATTTTTATTATTCTTAAAATGTGTTCTGGCATTTCTGGCAAAAGCTCGCCGTACAGTCCAACATACTCTGACATCAATTTGTGTACGTTCAATCCTCACCGGTCCCTAGCGTCGCACTTATAACCTTATTGTTAGCTTCTGAACGCTTTGTAGTTTTGGACGCGTAGTGATTAAAAAACACGTTAGTTGCATGCTTTTTTTTATTAATTTTTACTTCTATCCACGGACACGTTGCCCGTGCACTTTTCAGAGTAAGTCAATATATGTCAGATTAATCTTTGAATTTCGAGATAACATGCTCAAAAAGGAGTCTGTTAGTACAGGTATCTTAAAAAACTATATTAGTGAGTCCTGTGCATAGTAATAATTATATATATATTTTTTTATTTATTGGTACAAAGTTATAACATGAATTATTTAGATATTTGATATATAATAAAGATTTTATTATTAAAAGTTAGAACACATACATTCCTTATTTTTTTTGATTAAAGCTTTCCTACTACCACTATTGTAGTGGCCTACTGTTCTTTTTATTTTTTTTACTCATCACGAGCAAGGTTTCCACGATAGCGAAGTTTCTGTCTTTTATAGCCATCTTGGTATTATATTCTATGATGTTATATTTTGTCGCCTTCATCGCTCTCCTGATGAATCTGTCCGTCGCGTCGTCCTCGCTGTCGGTAAAATACACACAGCTCTCGGTATGACGCGACACTGCTACAACCGCGTGGGGAACGCTGTCGTGCAGTTGCATCTTACTCCTTTTGTTAATTATAAAAACGGAGCCGAAAGTGAGTCCTTGTGCTTCGTGTATGGTTAGGATATGCGACCGTTAGACAATGTTATCTTCTCTTATTGGGTGTGTACTAAGTAGAGGGTATCGAATTGGCACGGTCCAAGCTTCGAAATTTGTTAATGTGCTAGCTTTGTCTATGGTGCATTAAGCCGTGACAAAAATTGTGTAGTTAGATGGCGTCGTATATTTGGCTTTGCCAGTTCGCTTCATCTCTATCTTATCCAACATAACGAAACCACTGGTCGCATTTTATGCTGCCATATGCGCTCCTGCCATTGTACCATGAACGATCTTTGCTGTTTGGTTGTTGTATCTAGGTTGTTGTGGTAGCTGCATCTGTTTTCTTAAATTTCGGCTCCAAGAACTTACGATTTCCGATTTTAAAGGCCTGAAGAATTTCTTTAAGAGATATTAAGTTAGCCTGTTTAGTCACTTTTGTTAAAGCTTGAAACTCAAGAAAATCATTTATGGAGTGATTCAGTGGTCCCTCCGCCAGACCAAGTTAGTTACTGCGTACATGCTAGATACTGCGTCATATCGTTGTAGATGAGGCTACTGATATATTACCGACACTGTCTGTAAAATAATTCTTCGGTAACAGACTTTAGTGACTTTCCGTTTGCCAACGATATCTTTTATATTTCCAATGATATAGATTTGTTATTTCACACGTGGCTACTTTTGCATCATATGTTTGCAAACAAGGTGTATCGTATGTTAGAGATGTAATGATGTGGAAATTATATTAAGTTTGTAAGACTATCGAAACAAATAAAGTATATCAATTCCCTCTTTTAGTTAACTTTCTTACATTGATCCATACATTTTTATTTAAAATGTTTCAAATTGTTTAAAATAATAATAATAATATTTGTTTCGTTTCAATTACAAATTATCATGAACACATCGAGGTAAAGGTCTCCTAGTAGGCATAAAGATACCCGTGTCAGGAGGCCTAGCTCTTCCAGAAACATTAGTAAATTCAATAAATTATAACTGAATTACAATTTCAGATAAAGGTAAATTAATAAAATAAAATAAATTAATTAAGCATTTTAAATAAAGGTAGCTAGGTAGTTAATAAATTAAATTAATTATAATTAAATAACACTTGTAATCAAGCTTAATTAGATAGTTTATTGATAAAACATGTTAAAATTAAATAACTATTTGCAATAAAGGGAGGTAATTAATTTATAAAAATAAAATAAAATAAAATTAAATATTAATTTATTTGCGATTAACGTAGCTAATTATTAAAATGAAATAAATTAAAATTAAATAGCTATTTGAAATTAAATATTAAGGCATACTAAAAATGAAGTAAATTACGTGTGTGTTTGTGTTTCTCGTATGTGTGCGTGTGTGTATATGTATGTGTGCTTGTGTGTGTATGCGTGTGTATGTATGTGTGCGTGTCTCTCTGTGTGTGTTTTGGTTTCCGTTACACTATTACTCATACATTTTACCCTCAAGTATACCGTAGTAGACTCTCAGTATCCCCATAGTCAAGGGTCCTTAACCATTTGACCAACACGTCTTTACCGTCATATTTTTTTAGGTTGTAAATATTTGTAATTTTATTTATTTTATTATAAAGCTGTGCTGATTGCACATCAAATTGTCTACTCCTATATACAGAATTGCTCCAAGGTACAGAACCACAGTACACCTTTCCCTACGTTTCCCAGAGAAGGGTGTAATAGTTAACATTTGATGCAGCTTTAATATTACAGCAGTTATATAAAGTTTACGCATACTCAAGATTTAACTCTCGTTATAAAGATCACATGTGGGATATCTATATGGTTTGAAAAACATTGCTTTAAGTAAACTTCTTTGAGCCCTTTCGACTACCAGAAATTTATGTTTGGTTGCACCGCCCCAAATTGGTATACAAAATGTCATCACAGATTGTGCAAGCGCAGTAAATATTTGCTTAAGCAATGTTGTATTAGTTATATGTCTGTTTTAAATGTAAGTTTACGGACCCTGTTTGACACATTTTCTATGTGTTGGTGCCAAAAAGTCAGTCGATTATAATTCTCAGATATTCAGTGAAACTATTCTTTTCTAATTGTGGCAAGTGCAATTTGTGTAGGTGCTTTGGTTACAGCTATAAATTTTAAGTAAATATTCGTATGGCGGTTGAGTGCTTATAGTCTTTAAGAAGCAAATGTATGTCTTTTCAATGTTAAGTATCAGAAGGTTTTTTTTAAGCCAAGAGCTTATCTCTGCCAACCTTTTCTCAGCTATAATTTGAACCGACTCCCAATAATTAACAGTGAAGACAGTTACTGTGTCATCGGCATAGGAGATGATTTTTCCGTCCACAAGGCAACTATTTGTAAGATCATTAATGTAAATCAGAAATAGCGATACCAAGACAAAGCACGCTGCCCTGCGGCACTCTACATGATATCAAGGATTCCTTACTGACATACTCACCAATTTTTACCTTTTGATTTCGATTCTGCAGATCCAGCGATTTTCCCCTTGTTTACAAAAATGGTAAGAGAAACTGTATCAAATGATTTTTTCAGGTCAAAAAAAGCTGCTATACATTTGTTATCTTTATCTACTTCGTTGGAAATGAATGATGATAGGGTCAATACAGCGTCTTCGGTAGATTTTTAATACGCTTTTATTAGCTTGGGTTGTATGTATGTATGTATGAATGTAACGGAATCTTCGAGCTTAATTTTCACCAGGTTCCAGCGATCCGATTAAATTGAAACTTTGCACACGTATCAAGGACCGATGACAATGCAATAATTTGATAAAAGTTTCCCATTATCCTTATTAGGACCACCAGGATTAATAAATTCTTTCATAGATCCTCTGTGGGAGAGTAAGAGAGAAAAACCCAAAAAACAAAAAATTGTAAAGGGTTCGGCGATTGTTTGCGGAAACACACTACACACTAAACTACGAAAACCAAAAACGAAAAATTAAAAAATTTATAGAATTATATTTTCCAATTTCTAAAACAAAAAAATGTTTTTCAAATAGAAAATCTAAAAAAAAACTGATATAAGAACGCGGCGATTCTAAATTCATTGAATATTTATCCAATTTCAAAAACAAAAAATGTTTCTGAAATACAAAATTCTAAAAAAACAACTAATATAAGAACGCGGCGATTCTAAACTCATCAAATATTTATCTAATTTCAAAAACAAAAAAATGTTTCTTAAATATAAAATCTTAAAAAAGAACTGATATAAGAACACGGCGACTTCTTAAACTATACCAATTAGAAAAACACTGATATAAAAACATTTTAATTAACTATTTGTTGAAAACTTAATCTGAAAAACAACTGATATAAGAACGCGGCGATTCTTAATTCATTAAATACATTTCGAACACTTTACTTCTGCAACTGCCTGAATCAGCATGGTTGTAAACATAAAAAATAATAAAATTGCTGATGGGTATATGCATATGAAGTGGGTTACGTGATTAAGTATTGCATGGAATGAGTGAAAACCTGATCATAGGAAATGTGTTAATAAATTAAAATTTACAAATTAACAAATTAACAAATTTTTTACTGACACCTAGCTACTTAATAAGTTTTTTATAACTAATACAAACAAGTACGAGAACATTTTATAATCGCTTTTTTCTATTTATCAGAGAATATGTTTAATCAGGGTCAAGAAACAATCGCCGGCCCGATGAAATATTTTTATCAACAAACTTAAACTTGTTCTTGAATTCACGAATGTTCATGAATTACCTAATGACAATAATATCTGATCATAATTCCGAACCTCACAACTCGTCACGGCTGACGACGAGAACTTAAAGAAATAATCAAAATATATAAGCTTTATTGCGAACTACCTCGGAGCAGTAAGAACTAAAAAATTACAAATAAGAATACGATTTTATACTGGACCGTTCAAATCGAATCACTGCAGCCTAGTTGAACCTTCTTCTGAATGGAATGCGGATGTAAAAAAAGGTCAAATTATTTTACTAATTGCTTTTCAAAATGTAATAAAGAAATAATGATAAATGACCTATAACATATAAAATAAAATTTGAAAAAGCATTGTAAAACGCGCGTGACGTGTACGAATGACAGCATTTACGTACGCTTTTAAAAACGGGCGTTCGTTCTGTACAGCCAATTACAACCCTGGTAGCCAGTTAAATGTAAAATTTACAAAAATATGGAAATTATCAAAAAAAATTTAAAACATGCTTTACAAGAAAATTTACGCAAAGTTCACATACGCCTGACTTCCTTCAACTCCGTTAAATGAGTAAAACATTCGTAAAAAGAATCAGCTCGAAAACTTTTCAACTCTGTTTTGTTTTGTTCTACTGGTAAACACGGCAGGGTACTTGCAGTACAACTTAACCAGAATAGTTAAGTTGTTCTGGCTGTGCCGTTTTAGCTGAGCGGCTTTTAAGCCTTCCAATGCCAACTTCACACATAACCAAAAAAATCTTAATGCTGGCTGTGCCAGAACAGCATAGTTGCATAGCCAGAATGGTAAAGTTTTTCTGTCAGTGTGCTGTGACACGCACTCGTGACACATAGTCATGTGCGTCAATGCCCCAACAGTTAGTAACCTAAAAAGCGTCTGAGTCAAAAGTCCCGAAGTTGAGTACGATAGTCTACTGTATCATTAGAAAAACGGACATTTTTCATGACTAAGTGAAGAAAACTAGCCACCTTAAACGCCACTTACTTTGACGCCATTTAACGTTACTTCGAAGGCATCGTCAGCAAAAATTTATGCGTATTGTACATATTATCATGTTGAACCTGTGTAAAAAAAGCAAGATATTAGAGCCACTGTCTAAATTCGTCCGCTTTCAGCCGGACGAATTTGTCAACAAATATTTTGTCTGCTTGCGGCTAGACGAACAATTCTGTTTCGATTCTCTTTTGTCAGCCAACAAAAACCTGTTCGTTCTTTCGAACCTCAGTGTTGCTTTAGCTTTTAGCTGCTGAGTTTCTTGAGTTGTAAAAATATTTCATCGGGCCGGCGATTGTTTCTTGACCCTGATTAAACATATTCTCTGATAAATAGAAAAAAGCGATTATAAAATGTTCTCGTACTTGTTTGTATTAGTTATAAAAAACTTATTAAGTAGCTAGGTGTCAGTAAAAAATTAGTTAATTTGTTAATTTGTAAATTTTAATTTATTAACACATTTCCTATGATCAGGTTTTCACTCATTCCATGCAATACTTAATCACGTAACCCACTTCATATGCATATACCCATCAGCAATTTTATTATTTTTTATGTTTACAACCATGCTGATTCAGGCAGTTGCAGAAGTAAAGTGTTCGAAATGTATTTAATGAATTAAGAATCGCCGCGTTCTTATATCAGTTGTTTTTCAGATTAAGTTTTCAACAAATAGTTAATTAAAATGTTTTTATATCAGTGTTTTTCTAATTGGTATAGTTTAAGAAGTCGCCGTGTTCTTATATCAGTTCTTTTTTAAGATTTTATATTTAAGAAACATTTTTTTGTTTTTGAAATTAGATAAATATTTGATGAGTTTAGAATCGCCGCGTTCTTATATTAGTTGTTTTTTTAGAATTTTGTATTTCAGAAACATTTTTTGTTTTTGAAATTGGATAAATATTCAATGAATTTAGAATCGCCGCGTTCTTATATCAGTTTTTTTTTAGATTTTCTATTTGAAAAACATTTTTTTGTTTTAGAAATTGGAAAATATAATTCTATAAATTTTTTAATTTTTCGTTTTTGGTTTTCGTAGTTTAGTGTGTAGTGTGTTTCCGCAAACAATCGCCGAACCCTTTACAATTTTTTGTTTTTTGGGTTTTATATCATCATTTTTTTTGGTTTCAACATAAGTCATATTACTTCGTCGAAGAGATACTAAACGACGAAGAAACAATGAGAATATATTCTTATTGCCAATGTTTTTCAACTCTCTATAGATATAGTAAATTTGTTGAAGTTTAATATATTGAATTTTTATGTTTTTGTAATTCGTTGATTTTCAATTTTCGTTTTTCGGCAAACAATCGCCGAACCCTTTACAATTTTTGTTTTTGGGTTTTATAGCAGTTAACTGCAGAGCCGGAACCTGAAAAATAAGAATTAGTAATTAATACATCTAAATTTTATTACAAAATATATTATTGAAAGTAGAAATATTAACCTTTGCTCAGATTAGAATACTGTTAAATGAAGAGAAATATCAAAAAAAAACGAAAATCTTGGAACGAAAGCAGGTAACTGCAGAGCCAATACCTAAAAAATAAGAATTAGCAATTAATACATCTCAATTTTATTCTAAAATTTCTTATTCAAAGTATAAATTTTATATTGAAAAATAACCTTAACTCAGAATCAAAAATGAAGAGAAAAAATAAAAAACTTGGAACTATAGCAGTTAACTGCAGAGCCGGAACCTGAAAAATAAGAATTAGTAATTAATACATCTAAATTTTATTACAAAATATATTATTGAAAGTAGAAATATTAACCTTTGCTCAGATTAGAACACTGTTAAATGAAGAGAAATATCAAAAAAAAACGAAAAACTTGGAACGAAAGCAAGTAACTGCAGAGCCAATACCTAAAAAATAAGAATTAGCAATTAATACATCTCAATTTTATTCTAAAATTTCTTATTCAAAGTATAAATTTTATGTTGAAAAATAACCTTAACTCAGAATCAAAAATGAAGAGAAAAAATAAAAAACTTGGAACTATAGCAGTTAACTGCAGAGCCGGAACCTGAAAAATAAGAATTAGTAATTAATATATCTAAATTTTATTACAAAATATATTATTGAAAGTAGAAATATTAACCTTTGCTCAGATTAGAACACTGTTAAATGAAGAGAAATATCAAAAAAAAACGAAAAACTTGGAACGAAAGCAAGTAACTGCAGAGCCAAAACCTGAAAAATAAAAGTTAGCAATTAATACATCTTGATTTTATTCAAAAATATAACTTTGAAAGTAGAAAAAGTATATAGAAAAATAACCTCATCTCAGATTCAAATACTATAAAATGAAGAGAAATATTGATTGTATTTTGGACAAAAATATGAAAATTGATTCTTCACATTTATCCACGTGGTTTTTGTAGGTAGACATGCATAGATAGCATGCTACTAGGTACACAATACATTTTTAAAATGTTTCTGCCTCTGAATAATTTTTCACTTCACTTGACTCAGATAAATAACTTGGTTGATAATCAGCAGATATAGAAGATATAAGATGCTATAGAAGTATTATCAGCTGTGTTTTCAGTAAACAATTTTCTTTTTAAAACAGATAGTTTTACTTTTAAAACTGTTGTGTAACAATGTTGTGTGTAAAATGAGGAAATGGTGACAATGCTACATTTTGTTTTTCAGCAGGTATATTTACATTGACACCTTTACTTCCATACTTCGGTTTAATATTAACTTGCACAGCTTAGTCACTTGGTAATTTATCTTTAATATGCAAAAAGCAAGGCTCTGCCTTATGACCATCACATTCAATAGGAGAAGTACTGAGTCTTGGCTGATTAATAACACAGACATTTGTATGGGAAGTACTAGGACTTACTACCTATATCACTTCTTCGTAAAGGTCACAATTTTTTTTAAACACTACTTTTGTTAGCTAACTCTTAAAAGGCTTCATTAACCGATGTCAATCTTTGCCTTTTGACTGACATTCTCATTCTATCAGCTGGTGTTTTTGCCACAAAAATATATAAGGAACAACTCCTTTCTTCAAATTTAGATTACATCTTTCTCCTTGTTGTTTCGTTACACATATTATATTCAATACAATTTGCTGTATCTTCCTTAACCTGAAATAAATCGACAGACCATAAAATTGCGTAAAACAAAAAAAGATTACGGTTTTTATAGAAAGTTATACTGAAATTTGTAAGATAGGTTAGGTTAATTTTAAACTCAAATTTTCTAATGTTGATAACTTACTATAAATTTAAACTATTAGATTAAACTTATTATAAATAAAGTATACTTACGTTAAATTGATCTTCACAACCATATAAACACGATTTAGGACATATAATATCCCTTTTAATTACCATACACCATTGTTTTTGTATTTTCGCATCTCTTGGAATACAAAAAACACTTTGTCGGGTGTTTTTCTAATACTATTTTTGCACTCCGGTACTATACAATACTCGTAAGATGATTTTTATCTTCTTCCATGACTTGTAAAGCAATTAAAACTTAAAATATCTATGAAATAACTAAAAAGTTCATAGTAAACATTCACTGGATGTATCATTTGACGTCACGCAAAACGCGCGCAAAATGGCGGTGTTTAAACGGGTCAAATTTACTCAATGTTTTAATTTTCACTTTAAAAAAAAACTAGAATCTTTTCAAGCCTATTTATATTTTTTTCTACGATATTGAGAGGTAAATGATTAATTTACGTCAAAAAAAAAATACGTGAATGTTCCCCATTACCGCAATTTGTTCAAAGTCACCAATCACTTGATTAAGGAGTAAGGACGCGTTTACAAAACTGATAGGTAGCAAATCGCATCACACATAGACAAATATTGACTACGCACACTTACGCAGGTATAGTGCGAGAATATTGTGTGAATGAAACAATTTTGATACTTTTGATATATATTTTTTTCTCACATATTTAATGTTTAATTATTGTTTTTTAAATTATTTTTATATTATAGATGATTAAATATGTACATATTATACATGTGATAAAATTACAAATTATTATTACATATATGATAAACGTATTAATTATTCTGTGACCTAATAATAGCTGAATTCTTCGGTGGCTGTTACTTGATCTTTTAAACTAAAAAAAAGCAAGGCTAGTCGAGTTTAGGCTAGTTGTGTTAATCATAAAGAGATACTACCTCCAGACTTGATGGAGTGATCTGAAACCTTCAGATCACTCCATCAAGTCTGGAGTCTGATGGTAAGATCTCATCAAAAGCAAAAAAACAAGCCCATACTCGGTGCACCCAGCTCTATTCATCTATGAGATCCACTAACATCCATCCATCAGGGTACCCTTCCGTATCCTATCCTAATCCGTACATACTAGAAGCAAAATTAAATACAAACAAAAAACTTTGACAAATTGACAAAAAAAAAGATTCAAATTGTAAAGTATCAAGTTAGGTTTAATTACATATTTTGTATTTTGTGTTCATACTAGGGTTGCCTACTTTTTTTGGCGAAAGAAAGTATTAAATGGTTTGGAAAGGAAAAAAGTGTTTGAAGGAAAAAAAAGTATTTTACTGAAAAAAAAAGTATTTAGTATTTTTAAGACTCTATGGTATTAGGGCCTTAAAAAAGTATTTTTGTGTGCTTTTATTTTAGCAAGAAAATATATATATTTTTTACTATTTTGAAAGGTTTTAAAACTTTTTGGTGGACAATCAATATTTAAATTTAAATAAATAAACAGTTCGTTTCTAATTAAATTTATTACCATTTCAAAATCTTCAAATTTAACCTTATTTTTCAAAGACGTGTTAGGAAGTTTGGAAAGCCAGTTAGTTATTTTTGCTAAAATAAAACCATTTTGTCATATAATTTAAGCTAATAAAAACTGAAAAATTATTGATAATTTTATTAAATATTTCGGTTGATGACAAACTAACATCTATATGAGTGAGTGAATGAAATGTTAGTTACATTTTGTTCAGTAATTATAAATCGTTTCCATTATCCGTTCTAACTTATATTTTAAATAGTTGTTAATGAATAATAGTTAATGAGTGTTTTGTTCTAATCATCGAAGTAAAGGTTAGAAATAAAGTATTTTCACATACTTTATTTGTATGCAAAAGTATAAAATATAATTACCAAAAATAAAGTATAATATAATTACCAAAAATAAAGTATAATATAATTACCAAAAATAAAGTATAATACTTTATTATAAAGTATGGTTGGTAACCCTAGTTCATACAGCGATCTTTACCAATAGACATTGTTGCTAACAAGCGGTACAGCGACCACTCCCGACAACGGCCTCACGCCGACTGCGCCGCTGCGGTGATGATTGAAGTTTAGAAATATTTGTTAAAAAGGATCAACTAAAATAGCACGTAAAATGAACCTTATTGATATACTTTAAGAGTCATGTGTAACTACAGATATTTATAAACGACATACGACATTTTCATACAATAATTGTACAGCCAGTATATCTATACATTGTCTGTATATCTATATATTTGTTAAAAAGGATCAACTAAAATAGCACGTAAAATGAACCTTATTGATATACTTTAAGAGTCATGTGTAACTACAGATATTTATAAACGACATACGACATTTTCATACAATAATTGTACAGCCAGTATATCTATACATTGTCTGTATATCTATATATACTGGTTAGATGAAACTTTTTCGAGTTGGTCGGAGTAAATAAGTCGTTCGGTAGTCATCGGTCGGGGTCGGGTCAGGCGGACAAACAATCGCCGTCGTCGTTCTACCGAACGACTTGATAGAGCTATTTCGCGATCTGAGTTTGTCACAGACTAAAAAATAAAAAATAAACAATAGTTTAAAAAACTAAAAAAACACGCTTTTATTGCTAACCGAACTAAAAACTAGAAAATAATTTTTAATGAGTATAAAATTACAGTAGTAGAAGATCGAACAATTAATCATAGTGAATCGCCTTAATATAAAATTATAATTAAATTTAAGTTATTAACAGAATAATTCAATTCGGAGTAAAAAGCGTGGGGTGCTCGATATTTAAGGTATTACAATCATTCTATTAGCAACTATCTATGAGAGGATAGTTATGAATCACAGTAAAATGCACCCCACGATTTTTACTCAGAATTGAATTATTCTGTTAATAACTTAAATTTTATTATAATTTTATATTAAGGCGATTCACTATGATTAATTGTTCGATCTTCTACTACTGTAATTTTATACTCTTTGTCATTAAAAATTATTTTCTAGTTTTTAGTTCGGTTAGCAATAAAAGCGTGTTTTTTTATTCTTTTGTAAAACCAAATTGTGACTTTGAAATTAAGTGAAACTTATTCAAGTAGTTAGTTAGACTTTTGTTAATTAAAAAAGTAGAAAGGATTCCTTTGTCTATTATAAGACCATCCCATGTTGAGATTATGAAAATATTATTTTAATGAAGATGAAGTATATAGATATATAATACATATACATAACCAACACAAATACTATCACATCTTGCCTGCTTCGAATTGTTTGATGTCAAAATATAGCAGCAAAATACCTAAATTATTAAAGTACTTTGATTTGCATTTGCGCTAATAACCACCAATTAATAGTTTATTAGTAGTAAGCCGTTTTAGATAACATTAGTTAGCTATCTTTTATTATATTTTGATATGGTAAGTAAAACAATTGTTAAGACCTACATGAAATTTACAGCTTGCATTGATCCATCGAATTCTTTGAATATCTTATGCTTAGCACTTTATAAATATTAAGATAAATGTTATTGAAAATAAACACATCAATGCTACTGAAGTCGATATTATTTTTAATTTATTTTAATACAGTAATCATCAACTGTACCTGCTAGTATAATGTTATAGATAAAGGCATTGATCTATGTATTTCCTATATTCTTCTTATTTTTATTTACAATGTGATAAATAACATAAGATTCTAGACACTTCATAAAAGAAATAACAAAATGTACACTCTAGGGAAATGATTTTCACACTTTGACGGTCACTTGACCTTTTCTACTTCAAAGAGCATAAAGTTTCCATTTGTCACACATGTGGGTATATTTTCTTAAGAATCACATAAAAATGGTATGTAAACATTTTTTAAGTTTACATGACGTTTACATGAAGTTTACATGATTTAAGTCTTAACTATTATAAAAGATTTATCTATTTATATTATTATATTAAGTAAGATAGTAAAAATCGAGTGTCTGTTCATTAAATATTAAAAAAAAAACTGATATGGGACGAGTAAAGACGAGTAACAGAAACCAAAACAACAAGTTTTGGATTTTTTTTCTTTCTGTCTGTCGGTCTGATTACGTTATAACGGCTAAACTACTAAATGAATTTGAAACCAGTTTTCATAAGTGGATTGCATATAATCTGGAGCGTTGTCAAAACTTTGTTTCGTCAATATCGGTTCAGGGAAAAAAAAGTTATCGTCATTTGAAAATTTACTTTGTTTCGCACACGAGTTGACAGGGGTAAAAAAATAATAAAGGGAATAATTAGTACCTAAAAGTTTTGTACCTTAAGGAGTTAAGACCAACTTTTCGTTCAATATAGCAAAGCTGTTTTTTTACCTATACAGAGCGGGCGAAGCTGCTGGGCAAGGCTAGTTGTAAATAAAATAACGTAAACATTTTCAATCCTATCTAGATTTGTTGTTATGTTTTTAATAGTAAGTAGATTTTAGATTTTTAATATGTAGTCAGTGCTGGTGAATCATTAATATCTGAATATAAATCGATGAATTAATTGAAGATATATTAGAATTTAAATTAATTTCAAAAATTTGAATATTGTGACCTGCATCTATTGCAATTATAATTGGGAAAGTAATCATTATTATTATTTTTTTATCTAAACATGCTTAAAGTATAAGTGTAGTCGTGGATACAGTTATTATTAGTGCCGACATAATAATCTCTTAATTAACGCGGTCTTTCACGATTCAACGCAAGCGACACACACATGACACATTAGTCGCAACCGGATCTGTAGATTTTTTATAGTATGTAGTATACAGCTATAGTATAGTATAGTAGTAGTAGTATACAGCTTTTTAAAGTCAAGTCAACGTCCGAAAAAAAAATGTAAATACCATATTTTGAACTTATGAAACGTCAAACTCTAGTTGCACGGTTCCAAGATGTCCAAGATATCCGGTTCCAAGATGTCCAAGATGGCCGGTTCCAAGATGTCCAAGGTCCATGGAAAAGAAACGGCAAGAAATTCCATGAAATCTTTTAATTTAAAAAAAAATACCCAGGGTAATTCAGTTACAGCCATAACTTAAATGTCCCAATTTATTAAAAATCAAGTAAAACATCATACTGAAATGAAGTCTACAACAAAAGAACAAACAAATACGCCTTCCAACTACTAGTTTTATGAAAGAATCTTATTTTAACTTTAAATATTCTAAACAATAGTTCTTATATAAAGCCTTGTCTTCTAACAAATAACGCCAATAAAGAATACCCTAAAAGTAATTACAGTAAATAAGTGGAGTGAATCAGTTGCTACTTGCCAAACCTTACCTTGCTTTCCCTATAACCAGCACATTCTTTAGTGTTAAAATAAGCTTTACGCATACCTACTACGTATTTAAATATAGGTTTTATTTTAAGTACGTTTCTTACTTTTTAGATTACAGGTTTCCAATTTTTGGTACTATATATTTATTTTATAATATACGTCGGCATTGCAGAAAATAGTTTTAAAGGACTTTCGAGAACCGAAAGAGATTATGTTGAATAATATATCTCAAACTGCTCTCTTAAGTAAAATAAAAGTTTTTCTACATTTAGCCTCTGATCTCCAAAGAAAAATACCATAATACATGATATTGTTGAATGCATAATAAACCAACCTAGCAGTGGCGACATCGGTTAGCTGAAGGTTATTTTTCTAACCGATGAACCGAAACGTATCATATCAACTAGTGTGTTGACATGAGCGCCTCATTATATTCTTGAATCGAAGGATATATTTTAAAACACAGTTTTATTAATTGTCATCAACCCGGACCCCAATGTTATGCTATGTACCGCGATCACAAACCCCAGTCTAGTCATTATGCATTTGCAGCAACGTTAAAAAAAAAGGTTAAAAAGGTACTGTGAAGTTTGTAAGGCACAGTTTTAAGGAGAGTATAACAAAAATCAAACTAAGCCCCAAAATGTTTATGCGTGAAAACTGCTCACCCAAAAATAAAGCCAAATTACAGGAGTAAATGTAATATGTGGCTTTCCATCAAAAGCAACGTAATGCCTTGTTTCTCCGTTTAATGAATCATAGAATAATATAGTACGTTAAGTTATATGAGATTCCATATTCGCAAAGCGAGGTCAGCGAAGGTTTCCTCTCATATGAAATTCACGAGCATGAAATCTCGCGGCTCGTTTATATTTGACTACTGCTTTTATTAAGGTTTAAAGTGTTAAAGAATTTTATAAAAAATACATATTTCCCTTCAAATGTTATCCGAATACAGCGTCTTCTTTTAAATCGATTTATTCTCAATTATTTACTTTTGTCGTGTCAGCAAGTTGTGTTATTATAATAAGTACATAATAATATTATTTTTATCCTTTTTAAGAGGTCTTTTTGTATAGGGTTTATTTTAAAATTAATTTTGTTTAGAAACAGTATTAACTTAGTGAAAGAGAGGAAACTGCAATAGACCATGATATATATTATACATAAGAAACCTCATTATTCTCTAATATTTTCTGATAAAGGATCAGGTGAAGGATTATTTTTACAATCACTAGCTTGACAGAGTATTGCAAATCATTTTTTCCAGCCTCTCTGGAGGAAACTCTGCAAAATATGATATTCTGCATCAATCTCATCACAACAAAACGTTATTATTATCCTAAAATACCAATAGTGTTTGTTAAAATATATATAAGAGTAATCGTTAAGCAATTAGCTACTTAGGGTTTCATTTATATTACCATTGTAGTGCATTGTCTTTAACGCCTTATACTGAAATGTTCAGTAGGTATCATTAAAGAGGTTACTTACTAAACATAATTTTTTTTTTAATTTAAAAGAATTTCAATGAATCAAAACCAACCACTTTTAGAAACTTATTTATCAGGAAATATTTTAAATCTTTTTTAATGGGAAACAATAAATATAAGATAAGATTTACTACCTTTTCATCGGTAATTTTTTAACTGTCGATATCGCAGTTAAGCTACACAATTTTGGGTTTTACAAGTCAAAACCCGAAGGAATGGTGGGTGTAGCGTTGACTCTATTGATGTTGCCATCAAGGTCGGACGTTAGACCGTAAAACAATTTTACAGTTATTTTTCAACCAGACCGTGAAAAGTTTATCTTTGTGGAAGGCAATGTTGTCAGGGAAAAACGAAAAATTATAATTCCCAATTTTACAATGAGGATATGGAAATAAAAGGCATAATATAATAATTATTTATTTTATATCTTTTTCAAGCCACTGTGACCATAATTGCTAACAATTTTCTTTTTCTAAATTTCAGAATAGCTCGTTTTTCCTTAATAGAAAATAAAAATTATGTTACCAAATTCAACGCTTGTTTTACAATATTATAGCTAAATTATAAGTCTGGAAGTAAAAAGTAAAGCCTGTACCATAATTATGGGTATACGTAATTCATATTGTTACTTGACAACATCAATTTGATTTATATTTCAAATTAATTATATTTTTATTCGTATGGAATCTCATTTCCTTACTCTCATTATAAATATATTTTTTATGCTTTTCCTAAAAACATGACTATAATTAAATGCTGAATGTTAACTTTTTTTTTGTAAATGTATACTTAAAGGTTCGAAAATGGAAATCACTTTTTGAAATTACCCAAAATTATACAGAACCATATATTAAATGAGGAAGGAATATAAAATATATTGTATTCTTCTAATGCCAGCTCTATCAAGGCTAAATATGTATAAAGACAACATCAAACCTTAGAATAATAATTATAGCAAATTGTTCTGAGTATCAAACTTAGGGTTATAAAAGTAAATCAAAAACATGCCCCTTGTAACTGAACTTGAACTTGTATTTTATTAATTTGTTGACAATTTACTTAAAGTGATGTTGAAACGAATTGTAATGTCTATTTCATCTAGATTTTTTTTTTATTTATATAATGTCTCTTGTTCTAGTACAAAATAAAAATATAATATAAATACTAACTATATTTACTAAAACTATCCTTGATAAAGTCTTGTTTAAAAAAAATCACTTTGACGTATTTATAGATCTATATTTAAAGAAATTAAAATAAAGTGTATATCTTTCATGATAGGTTTTTGTTGAAAGATAGTGTGTGACTCAACAGGCACTGGCTTATGAATGGCGGCCTGTCCTTATTGTTTATTAATATGTCTTTTCTCAATGATGGGATGGTTTATCTCGAAAAACAAAAGAAAAAGATTGAAAAAGATATCTTCGCTATTAGCAGAGAAGAAAAATTCCATTTGACAAAATAATATGTTTACCCACTGATTTTAATTAAACTTAATAAATCTGAGAATAAATTTGCAGATCGATGAACCTCAAAGGAGTCTCATGTCTACAAAATTAGACTGAAGATTGGTTTTTTTTTTATATTACTTGAATACTAAACGCGAATGTTCTTTCTCATAAAAGTGTCATATTTATGTAATATTCGAAATTATTTTTAAATGTTTCTTTTTTTCGTTTAAGTCAGTAGTTAAAGATGGTCTATAATAGTGAAAAAGTTTGTCAGTTCCTGGGTGTAGGTCCAAGAGTTTGTAGATTTGTATCTCTCATCGGACATTTGTCTTTTATTGAAAGTATTTCATTGCAAATAAACCTAACATTTTTAGAATTGACTCATCTTAAAAAAATGTTATGTCTTTAGTATAAACATTTGATGTGTTCAAAAATAGAAAAAATGTAGTTTATTATGCAAAAATCCCAGAAAAGGATAAATAAACGTAATCTCCTTAAAAGCCCCATTACCTTCAGGGCGAAGGTCCGCGTTAACATCATTATTCTTTCTCAAGCAACTGTTACTTGCATGATGTTAGAGCCAGAATTAAAAAATAAGACCATCAAACAAATACAATACTATTGTTAATACAAAAAAAATATTCGCTGTAGAACTTGGAATATTTTGAAGTTGATTAATCATATATTTAAACATCAAGTAAAATCGTATTTGTTTATTTATTAGATAGATACATCATTTTTTTATAATTCTAGAATTCTATAATTAGAGAATTGAAATCCGTAGCTTTAGTCCAAGTAATTTGTATTCTTGATAACTTTGAATTTTAAAGGTTGGTTTAAAAACTTATTCGTTTAGAAGATAAAATAGTACAATATGGATAATACTATAATGAAGTTATAACATTGTGTAATCAAGTTATACTTTTGGTATTATTTTGTTTAAATTGTTGTTTTGAGTAATTTTGGGTTTAAATATTGCAAGAGTATTTTAACCTATAGTAATCTTTCTGATATAATAAGTAATTATATCTAAATAAAAATTATTAAAACCAGTTGTGCGATAATGACATTAGTTATAATGTATATTCTCAACTTAATTGTATCAATAGTGTGCACTATGTAATTATATTTACAGTTACAAAAATTTTAGCAAATACTATAAATATTATAAATTTAATTGTATTTGCTTGAATATTTCCAAGTCTATCATGCAAAATTATATGAAGAGACAATTCTTCTTAGCATTCCATGGATTCACAGTGCAGGTGTGCAGTGAAGTGCACACAATGCCTGAGACTTGCGACCCAGGGGTAGGTTTAAGGGGCCCCTTTATGATGCGCAAACACGCTCGCCTTCATTGTCTACACTCCTCTCCCTACCTAACCAAATTTGGAAAGAACCTACTTATGCCGCCTTTGAAATATGTTCTAGAAACGAACCGATGCTTGTTCTAGAAAGGCCAAGGTCTTTAAGAAAGTTATAGAGAGATTTTGCTGTTATACCTCTCGCTCCTACTTCTACCGCATACAAGCTAACTATAAATTTATTCCTGGACAGTTCGTTGGTCCGTTCGTAATACTTATTAAGCTTAAATGTGTGATCCCTGGGGATGTTTGTTTCCCATGGCACAGTGAGCTGCACAAGTATCACGCGCCTTAGATGTTTAGAATACAGGAATAATTCCGGTCTGGATGACGAAACACCAACATCCCCAGGGATTTTGTAATGTCTCTCATACGTGTCCATCTTGAGAGTCCATTCTGGAGCCGCATTTATATAGAATAGAATATAATAGAATAAGGCTTCGGTTTTGACTTTTACAAACTCCACAGATCGTTTGGTGGTTATCGTTTTCGTCTTGTCTAAAAAGGATTTTTTTGTCTGTCTCGATCTTTCCTACCTCATCCTAGTCCTACTTTATTCGTTTGAGCACCTATCATAAATTTTTTATGGAATTGAAGTCGTGAGGCAACTTTATCTTTTGGGAGAGATGTTACAGTATCATGTTTAGAATTTCCGATGATATGTCTTTTGCTAGCTCTTAGATATTTATAGAGCTCCGATGGTTTCTTTAATTTTAATCCAAAATTGTTTCGGTCTCTAAATAAGGATGAAGAGTCCACTGAGTGCGCTAACCCGAGCCAAAACTTCAATGTCCTTATGACGTTTGCATTTAACTTTGACAAAAGGGTTTTATTAATATCATAAACGAGGAACGGCCACTTTAGACGTGATGTTAAAAAATTATCGTATATCCAAGTTTTTTTCCGGTTACTTATTGGTTGATGGTCTACCTTTTTAAGATCATCTAAAAAGCTATCGACTATTGCGTCCAACGATGGAGTACGGCCTTGGTAATCGATCTTTTTACCTACAAATTTAAACGGAGCTGCTTCCGTAACCGTTCTAACGCATTGACCGCCTTTTTTAAGCCCCGGATTGTAAGAGGTATATTTGTTATTCCGTCTACCCAGACACAGACTAAAGCATTTACTCGGTTTTTTTATCAATCCGCCCGTCCACTTCTAGAAATCTTCAACTACATTTAAAAGTACCTGACATCGTTTTGGATTACGTGTCAGTATCGCGAGATCATCTGCAAAAGCTAGTATGGATTCTGTGTTTTTCTTGTTAAACTTAAACCGATAACCGCACTTTTTTAAATTAATAGGAGAAATAAGAAGAAATAATTAAGTGGTTTTGAATGGTTTTCATTAAATGTTATGGAGAATTTTAATTTTGAATAGTATGATGCAATAATGTCTCTAACTACCGTAGGAAAGTTAACATTAATAAATATAACAATAATAGTTAATATTTTAACGCGAACATCATCAGTTCATGCCGTACCGTCCCAAAAGCATTCTCTAAATCTATGCAACAAACCATATTTGTCTCTCACTAATTCTAGCATCCTTAAAGTTTTCCGATATTAAAGTATTATGTTCCAGGCATCCAGAAATGCCGGGCAAAAACCCTTTCTGGTGATAAGGCCTGAAATATCTATTATTAATTTAAAAAATATACCGTAAAAAGTTTACATATTTTACACACAAAAAACAATATACGACTCAAAACATTATGAATACATAAATAAAGAAATCAGTAGATGTTTGATACTTATAACTAAAACATTTTCTACTATTGGATATTGAAGTTAAAAGGGCAAAACTAAAATAAATGAACTTTATATTTACATTCAATACATAACTATAATAAATTTAATATAGTTATATTTTAAATGTAAATTATAAACAGGTATAATTTATTTATTTTATTTATTTAATTTAATGTCGTTAACGGACTTGGGTATTCACAGTAATCCTAGATTTGTACGAACAAAGACGAGCTCAGGGATCTCTTTTAGAATTATCTTTGAAAATAATAAACTTGCATGTTGAATGCAGTCTTTAGGCTTTATATGTTACTTAAGGGAAAGAGACATTATTACATCTCTCTTATAGATATTTGTCTATAAGAGAGTATTATTATATTATTTTGAAAAAACTTATTCCAACGAGTTTTCTTAAGGTTAACCTAGTTAAATCATAACCAAGTTATTATGAAGTAATTGTTCTAGTCGCTTCAATACAGTCGTACATAATTTTTTACATAATTTCACTTTCAAGAGCGCTGATTCGCTCGGAGACAAAGATTTATTAATAATCAACAAACCCTAAAGTATCGTAGGGAATTAAAATTTAAAAGAGTTGACTTAATTATTTTCAAAAAGTACCTGATATTCACACGTTAGTATAATTTAGAAATATAAGTAGTTAATTCCCCCGCCGCAACGGCTTCAATAAGAACATAATAATATTATTTTTATTTTCTTTTTAGAGGTCTTTTTGTATCGGGGTTTTTTTTATTTTTAATTCAATTTTAGTATATTTCATAATATTTTATAAAATATACTAAAAGATATTAAAAATGGTTCAAGCATAATTTTACAACTCTCTTCTCTTATCAAAAATTAAAAAAAAAAACAATTTAAGTCTAATTCAATGGTTTTAAATTTGATGAGTTTCACAATTATAACATTTTATACCTAAACCAATCGCGGTTTTTGCGCCGTTTTTAATAACAATTTCCAAAGTATTTTTCAGTATACTTGTTTGTCTATGATTTTCACAATTCCCACAATGCCCTGAAGAATATATCTCTGTTCTTTGTTCTTAAATTCGTTGACCCTTTAGTTTAAGGACCTTTGAAGTCCAATTTAAACACATCCTTGATGACAAAAATGTACATATCACAGGGGTTAACATGAATGTAGTGATTGAGGTATTGTCCTATATACTCCACATTTTATGTTTTCATTTGTATACTTTTGATGTATAACTTTGGAGCCGAATATCAAACTTAATAATAAAAAAAAATCTGGGGATATATTTCTCCGAGTGATTCAGAGTCAGCATTTGTTTAATAATAAAGAAGTTATAAGTGAAGAACTTCAAATATTTCTCGAACACGGGTTTTGCTGACATGGACACCTTTTGAAAACATCAAAGTAATATTAATACTATTAAAATTATTATTCTGTACAATAACAACCTCTAAGAAAAAAAATATAAATTGACATACTAAAATTATAATTGATAAATACATTTATCGTTCTGCATATGTAACATTTAAGCTATTATAACTTAATTGCTTTATTTACTCTATGAAGCATTTGTTAGCAAACTTTATCTATTAAAAGAAATTAGATAAACAATACCCTTTCAAGGTTTATTCTAAAACCAACCAAACACTTTCCATGGCCCAGACTGACTTAAAATATATAGTTTATAGAGAAACTTAAAATATAAATAAGTGAATAAGATTATTAAACCATGAAAACATATGCAGAGACTATCTATAAATTGCCTTTTTTTAAATATTATAATATTTATTAAAAACTCACTAAAATATGTTTTGGAATTTCTTATAATATTTATTGTAACTATAATTTAAATATAAATATACAAATAGTAATGCTAATATATTATGTAAAACGCTTATTTCGAGAGACATAAGATATCTGAAATAAAATAGTTTATTTCTAAGGAAGTAAACAAGTTGGAACTATATATAGTAATACTCAATTAAATATGGCTCAAAAAAAAAACACTAACAAATATTTATTTTATTTATTATTTATTTTTGTAATTAGTTGATTCAAGAGGCTGGCTTTCGCCCCGTTTTCTCCACTACAGATCACCTTCATACCCTTAATCAAATCATTGAAAAATCAACAGAATACCACATACCCCTTTATATAGCATTTGTTGATTACCAAAAAGCTTTCGATACAGTGAAACACCCAGCAATATTTCAAGCTCTAAGAAACTAACATAAAGAACCAACTTACACAAATTTATTAAAATTTATCTACCGCAATAGTTCAGCCAATATCAAATTAAACACCACCGGCAAAACATTTAGAATAGAGAAAGGAGTCAAGCAGGGCGATCCCCTTTCCCCAGTCCTGTTTACAGCAGTGCTAGAAGAAATATTAAAAAAGCTTTCAACTAAGTGGACGACAAAAGCCATCGATGTCGGTGGCAAACGCCTGAACAATTTGCGTTTTGCAGACGATATTGTCCTTTTCGCCACCATAGTAGAAGAGATCCAGAAGATGCTAAGGGAATGAGTGCAGCGGGTCATGAGGTTGGACTTCAAATTAATTGGTATAAACCAAAGTCGCGGCTTCTTGCGTACGTAGAAGGTAACGATCTCCTCAGTGACCGACAGTACAGGTTTCGCCAAAATAGGTCCACTGGGGATCTTCTAGCGTGCGCTACACACATTTTAGGCGAGGCCATCGAGAGGAACGGAGAAGCGGTCGCCCGTCTCTCTGGACGTCTCGAAGGCTTTTGACAGGGTCTGGCATGAGAGCCTTTTAAGCAAGCTTTCAGCGTACGGTATATCTCCTGGTCTGATTGGCTAGATAACGGACTTTCTGAGCCAGAGATCTGTGTAGTTGCTGACGGGTGTTCTTTGGAACCCTTGACAATAAATGCCGGAGTACCTCAGGGGTCCGTTCTTTCTGCAACTCTTTTTCTGCTGCACATTAACGATCTGCTGAAGCCCGGTGTCTATGGGTATGCAGACGACAGCACCGTTGTAGAAAGATATCTGCCAAGTTCTCGGGCTAGTAGAGATGAATAATAATGATAAGAATCTAAAAGAGAAGCCATGGTGCAACGTTTGAATGACAAACTTCAGGCAGTCTCCGCATGGGGCAATGCCGATCTTGTCAAATTCAACGCCACCAAAACGCCAAAAGGAGCTCTTTCACCTTGGCTCCTACTTACGAGTACGAGTACTGTGGTCCTGTGGTGGTGTTTCCTGGTGAGATTGTGGGACAGTCGATTGTTACAATACCCCCCTTAATCTAAGTCCTGGTTGACCCTGGACGACCCGTGTGCAATCACACGGGGTCAGGGCCAATTGCGTTTCCAATATTTGTTTGTGTGCCGACGCTATGTCTGTGGCGGACGTCGTGATCACCCGGTTCTCCAGGCATGGCACCGTGACGTCATGTCTTGTTCCTGTTCAGTCATGTCCTATCAGGTATGGAGTTTTAGTCCTCAGTCCTAGTCAGTTTTAATTCGTGTCCTGGTCAGAGAGTCGATCAGTCGTCGTCCGCCGGGGATCCCCACTAGGACTATGCGCTGGACGTTACCTAATAGTACGCCACTGAGGAACGTGCTATGACGTCCCAGCGCTTCCTTATTGGGCATTCCCCGTCCGCCCTCTCCGCCCTCTCCATTTTTGACATCTTCGGGTCCCAACCCAACCCATTACTTACTACAACTAATGGATCCTTATTTACTGCGTCATCAATCTTTAGGGTCTTATTTTTGGCTCTTAGTTTCCCCTTCAGCTGTTCGGCAGTCGATTTTGATGAGCAGCTAATGACCACTTTTTAGTCTTTAGCCTTTCCAATTCACTCGCCAGCCCACTGGACCGGGCCTCGGCGGCTCCGCGAACACGCTTCAAGATATCGTCACTCGTGTCCTTGTCCACGGTTGAGGACACAATGAAGGTGTGGTTTGGCAATGACATCTCCTTCTTTGCTGCAAGTCCCGTCGTCGGTGCGGCCTCTGCATACGTCTTGGTTTGACTGGCCTCTTCGAGTGTACTGGCGAGTTTGCTTCCGGTATCTTGCAGCTATTTGTTTAAGGATACCGCCTGCTGGACGTATTGTTGTTTGGACGTCTTGGAGATAAAGTCGATTACGTCAAGGACGATACAGGTTAAAGAAAAAAAATAAAAGTTAATTCAAAATAGTCATTTTAAAATATGTTTTTAATGTAATTGATAATTAAAGACTTTAGGCAATAAAACACTAATTTGCTCGGTAAAATATTTATTGATATTGTAAATTATGTGAATTTACATTATTTTTATAGAACTTGCAAACCATTGTTTCCTTAAAGTTTTTGTTTTTAATTTATTTTAAATAGGTGTTCATTGCAACTCAGTTCACAGCAATTCCATAGAGTTAGTTCATAGCGAAGAGTTAACAACGAACTCCTTGCATTTTTCCTGTGTCTAGATATTTATGTAATATTTTTTTTTTGCAGATAAGTAATATTTAACAAAAAAATCTAGCATATATAATTATGCCTTTACTAGTTTTATGGTACTCTTATATTTACAGAAAGACTAGTGTAAAATAATTCATAAATTGTATACATTTAAAGCACATGTCCATATTTTATTGTAGGAAGTGTTTTTTAATTAATTAATTTCATTATTTTGATTTTAAAATGGGCATAATAAAATGATATATATTTTAAAATTATATAACACTATGTACCTAAAAAAGCTGCAACATTGTTACCTTTAGATTTTTTTTTGGTGGTGAATAGCAGATATGTTTAAGATATAACACACAGGTTGGTACAAATGTGGTAAAATAAAATACTAACTTTTTGTATATGTAACAAAATTATAAGCCTTCACCGAATAAACTCATTGCCAAGAAAAAAAATGTAATTTATAGTCATGTCGTACAAGAGAGTAACGCCCCCACAACTAGACTCTTGATATTTGTTACGAATATAATTTAATTTTTAATATTATTTTTGTTGAGAATTATTTTGAATATTTAAATATTTATGAACTGAAACCAATTATGGTTCTGTTTCATAAATATTTAAATGTTGTGATTTCATATTTAAATATAACATTTATGGTGTCTAGATCGGGGGTCGAAAACCTGCGGAGTTGCATGTTTTTTACATAAAGACAAAGTCTAGTTCTTTAACTTGACTTTTTATAACTTATCTTTGATATAACTTAACTTCGTTGCTTATGAAACTATTTTAATGAGTCATTGTTTTTTCCAGGAGATTTGTTTATGTTTATCGATTCACAAATTTTCAGTGCTTTCATTTATGTAGTCAATTATTATTAATTGACTAAGATTTTTGTTGTCCGCTACCAGAATAATATACAGCAAAAGAACTGATGAATAACATCAACATGTTAATATTTGGAGATATCTATAAACATTTATAAATTTAGCAACATTTCATTTTTGTGGGTGAACTGTAATAATTGTCTATTTTGCACTTTGTTTTCTTTACCTTGTATTTCAATACTGGTAGCAACGCCTATTAAATATTTCGATAAACTTGATAGCAAAAAGTGCATTGTGTAAAATACTTCTATGGCTTAATGCAAATTAAAGCTGAAGTGTTTGTATAGCACACTTTAGGTCTCCTAAAATCTCAAAAGTGATCTTCATGGTATCAACCAGACTGGGTTTTTATCCGAATAAAATTTTAATCCTACACCGTTGAGTTCACATCTTCGTTTTGTTTCATCGTTCCGTTATTTAGATTATACTAAAGCCGCATACTGCAAATTAGATTTAATGCCCACAAAAGACTTTTTTTATTATTTTTAATTATTTCTCGCTTTTAATACAAATTATTATCGTATTTATTATAGTCTTATAAAATTTAATTAATTGTTGGAGTTACTTCCTAGGATGATAAATCGTTTTATTACTTAAGACTTTAAAGTTAATAGTTTCCTTCCTATCTGTTCTTTTTAAAATTTTATAATTTCCTCTTTTAAGTGCGCATTCTTTTTATATCATTATTAAAAAGTTTCATAATAATAGGTCGGAGAAAAACTTTCTTTGCCAATAGGATGTATGATCTTGTGATAAAAAAATTGTGACTGGACTATTTGTGCCTGGATTCTCTGGATCTGGATTTAATGATATTAAAACGGTCATGATTAAAAAAAGGAAACAATTAAGTACAATTTTGTTTCCCTTAATTTTTCTTTTGTTTTTCTTTCTGTCAAAGTAAGTTAATTTAGTGAAGAAATTCGACACATTTGAAAAAAGCTGGGTACACAAAAAAGCTAGATATTTGGATGCCACACGAGCTCACTGAAACTAACTTAATTAACCGTATACTGATTTGCGATTATTTACTGAGACACAGTAAAATCTACCCGTTTTTGAAAAGACTGATAACTGGTGATGAAAAGTAAGAAACATACGATAAGAACGTGTGAAAAAAGTCGTCGTTTCTTATCTTACACCTTAAAATTTCTGCCTCTTTCGGTCTCTACAGACTTTTTGAACTCTGTAAGGTTAACATCAATAGAGGTCTGCCAAAACTTCTCGCCTCGCTTTTTTTAACCGAAGTCCTACAACGATGGGATTATGTCACTATAAGATGGTAAAAGCTTTTCGAACAAAATGGTACATATTATATACTATAAATAAATGTAAATGAAAAAAATATTTCACTTTTCATATAAAATGCGAATAAACTTTTTCCCCCAACTGTTATAATATAATAATAGTAATATCACAGGACAAATTACACACATTGATCTAATCCCTAAGTAAGCAAATTATTTGATTGTGTTACGGGTGCTAGACAACAATACAAATACATAAAATTACACATTATAAAAACTGCGAATCTATTTAATAAATGACCAAAAACAGAAAAAACAGACAAAACATAAATGCCTGTCCCTGTCGGGAGTCGAACTCGTGTCTCATTGCGTGTCTAAACGTTAGGCGTCTACGCTAACGCACTCGACCGTTATTTTATTTATTATAATTATAATAAGTAAGGTAGCCAAATATGTACTTTAAATATTTTTCTAGTATATGCTAGTCATTAAGCACAGGACACAGATTACTTTACAAAATGTATTACTAATTTTGTTGTTTAAGAAAAAAGTAAGTGAATATAAAGAAGTTCGTTATGTTCAAGTATGTATTTATCAATGTCATTTATTTTTTTTAATTAATTACAAACTACGTCAATTGTATCTATGTGAATCTATAATTTATGTGTTATTTTGGTACATAAGCTACAATATTGCTAAGTTTTAACAAAATGCGTTCAGTAGTTTTGGCGTGATTGAGTAACAAACATCCATCCATCCAAACATCCAAACAATCGCACTTATATATTAATCAGATTTGGATTTTCTTTCACAAGATTATAGTACGTCAGAACGTGAGTCAAATGATATATTTGAGTGTTTTTGCGATACATATACTTTATAATGAATCTTCGATTTATTTCCTATTGACGTTCCTAGTACACGAAAAAACTTAGCACATTCTGTAACTTAAACGATACTTAGATAATTTAACCAAGACGAAATCCATACACTCCAAAACGTGTTCATCATTTGCAGCGACGGTCACACATTGTCTACTATACAATGGTATACTACGATTTGCAGAGCATAACACAACCATCAAACTAAACTTTAGAAAGTAATAAATTAGTGAAATGTTGATATTATAATATTATTTATAAAAAAAAAAACTAAAAATTATTTTGTACTAGCTGTCGCCCGCGACTTCGTCCGCGTGTACTGTAAAAATAATATCTATATGGGTTATATACCTACCTGTGGCCCGTGACTTCTTATAAACTATTTTCGAAATAAAATTTTGAAGAGTATAACTAAAACTGCGAACTCATCAAAATTTTAATAAGGATTTCTTATAAATCAAAAAATACCTAATGAAAATTTATATTTAAAAAGATAAATTTGTTAAAGCCAGTGAGGGGTACAACATTATAATTCAGTTCGCAGATCAACCTTCTCATTGAAGTGGGAGGTTCAAGAACCGATTCACAGAATAATATTTTTAAATTTTATGTTATTATAATATTTTGCATAGATATTTCTATAAAAATCCTAATAAGTAACGATTTGAAATTCAATGTGTCGATATTGCTTTCTCCATTATTTCATTCACAAAATATATTTAATTTGTTTTTTTTTATCCCTCTCAGTTCAGCAATAAAATAAAATTTCTAAGTAATAAAATAATTCTAATGCTTACCACTAAAAATCCTCTCTTTTAGTGCCTGTAATTACTTTTATGGAAGATTCACTTTAAAGACAAAGTAAATATTGTTGGTAATATTCCTCTATTAAATCTCACTTCTTTGTATTTAGATATACCTATAACTTTTACATTTTATTTAATAATCATTACAACAGTTCGCGGATCAGAACTTTTGAGTTCTAGAAACGTAATACAACGTCCTCTACATTTTTCTAAAGGTAATTGGCCAGAGCAAAAGTAAAATGAGAAAAAGCCAAAGACCAAGTATGTCTGTAAATATTTATAAACATGTAAAACCATGTTAAGCTTATTTAAATTAAAAATAAATATAGAATTAAAAATAGACCGACACGCGCAGGGATTCGAACCCGCGACCTCGGGGAAACCGTCGCATACATTTTCTTCCTTCCTAACACGGAACACACTATGTGACAAATGGAGAGCGGTATCTCTACCTCTTAAAAAAATCAAATATAATACTTGAAATTAGTCGAACCAATTCCGATGTCATTTCGTGAATATTGTATTCATGAAATTACATAAATTACTGTTTAAATATAGAAATACATAAAAGATACTACGAGGTCCATGACTTAAAAAATAATAATAAATAAAGTACAACCAAATCAAACTTATGAATCAACCTAAGCAGGGTTGGATACACAAGTAATAACTCTGATAGATTACATTTTCTTGGATAACAAACAAAAACCAAAGAATGGAAACTGGAGGAAGATTTCGTTGACAAAAAAAATATTGTGTGATCTCATTGGTGAAAACTTGAATCAAGGCTTAAAGAAATACGTGTCACAAGTTCATTTTCAAAATTCATTCTTTCGAAATAGTTAAGGTAAATCCAATATTTAAACTAAGAAGATGTGCTCTTGGAAATCATAGACCGATGTCATTATTTATTAGTTGTGTTGCCAATTTATATGCCAATAGGGGATATTTTACCCTTGTAACTTTCTATGCAATATACAATATATGTTTATAGAACGAAAATAAATATACTAATAGCTTTTTACCATCAATATAGTAACAATTTTTAAACTGAATATTTATAGAAAAAAGCAGTGGGATGTGAACGCCGTGACGTAATGAGTCACGTGATTAGAATAGTTTGAATTGGGCAACTGATACAATTTATATATTAAAATAAAATTTAAATATTGGAAAGCAGTAAATTGGAGGCGTAATTCATTAGTGTCTCGGACCCTCCAAACGGGACCATTGCAGTTGGTCTACGCAAACCTGATAACAATATATCTACTAAGTCGTTTGTGATTGCTGATTGCTGTTACATAGAATACAAGAAGTATTGTACTATGTCGTTATGGTTTAATTGCCTAAGACCTACGCAAAGAACCCTGTACCACAAGGTTCTATCAACGATTGGTTTTTCGCTAATCTACCGCAGTCGCAGTCTTAGCTTAATAACATATTAACTGATGTCTAATCGGTAAATAGCACTACTATTTGTAAAAAAAATATGTATAATTATTTAACTTTGTTACTTCATAATATGTAATAGTATGTTACAGTATGTAACATTATAAGTGTGTTTGTTAACATAATAAAATATTTGTAATTTTATATATGTACAATAATATAATACAATATTACAAATTAATTAATTGATAAAATATTTTTATCCCTTGTAATTTTATGTTTACTACAAACATTTATTAAATGTTTTTACTAAAAATAAATTTAGAATAAAACAAGTGAAAATAAACTAATAAGTTTTTCCGTGAAAATGAGAATATGTTCTGCTTAATCTCATTTGCGACATTCACAGTCTATGGCCTTTCATATTATGTTGAAATTGGCTTATATAATTTGCAAAAAAGATTAGAATTAATAATTTGAATATCCATTAAAAATTTACCACGAATATGCTTAGAAATCTTAAGTTTATTAAAATATTGAACAAATATAGAATTAATAATTTCTATCACATGCAGGAGTTGAATATGCATTTTTTTGGTAAACCGTTCCATTTAGAAATAATTAAAACACTAAATCATATGTTAAAAACAACATAATATTAAAAAGTCGAATAAAGGGGTCCACAGGGGTAAGTTTCGGTAGCTCTTGTAAGGACAAGTAAGGAAGGAATCTCTCATAAAATGTATAAAAGATTTATTATTGCTAATGGCAGCCCATCGGCTGTAATTCTTGGAGTAACTCAATCGTAATTGTTCTATGCTCTCCCAGAGACGGGCTAGTAAGGTTTTGGCTACCATAACTGGATATCGAAATGATCATAAGATTGTCGGATGTGCAATCTATCTCCTTTCCTTCCTTGTTTCCTCATTCTCAATGTAATGCCTATATTTGCAGAAACCATCAGCTAATGTATTTATTTACCGTCTGGTGGATTGAAACAATAAAAACACTTAATTATTTGAAGAGAATGAACATATCATTAAGTATTGTAATTTGTATTATATTAACCATTAATATATTAATATGTTAATATTTGAATATTAAATTTAAAGTCAAATAACTTAAATATAAAAAAATTATTCAGTCAGGTAATTTTTGAATCCTATTTATTGATGGAACACCCAACAAAACTATCATCAGGTTATGAATAATTTTACGACAGATTGAGGCAATTTTTATATATTATAGCTGTATTCTATTAGTAAATTTGTATGTATATAATAATCGTATTAGTTCAATAAATAAAGTAATAAGTAAAGTATACAATTATATATGTTTAAAAATTAATAAAAAACAAGTAAAAGCATAAAATAAAAATTTTGCTGTTCCCGTTAGGGTTTGATAACACTACAAGGGAACGCTTCACGTTAATGTTGTCAATGCAAACTTTCGCCAGAAAGTAAAAACTTCTTTTAAAAATTTAAGTTGATTAACTATTCTTGAATTAAGACCTTTACTAGTAGAATAGTATTGATACAATATCATAAATAACATTATTAGTTCTTGTGGTTTAAAGGGAATATACAGGACACAAATGTTAAAGTGCAAGTATTTTTTTTATATTTGTATATTCTAATCGAAATGGTTATGAACTTGTGTTGGAATGGTTTCTAGGCCATATAGGTTAACGGGGAAATGAGGAAGCTGACCGTCTTGTTAAATTAGCAGTTACAGTAGGGAGGGAAATTTCGTTTGTGCATGACTAATGGGACTATTTATCAAAACTTAAGACAACATGTTTTAATAAATAAAAAAGAATACTTCGATATCTGTCGATTTTTAAATTATATTTTTAATTAACGGTATCTCGTCATAATGGGTTGACTGATTGTCAACCATTGATTGTCAACGATTCAGATATTGCAGATTTAAGACGCTTGTTGTCCCCATTTTCGTCCCCATATCCTTATCCGATATATACGGCGATAACTTGCTATTCTTGACTTGACTAGACTAGACAACACTAGTAGAAAAAAGGTTTTCCAGTAAATTTCATCCAGCAATTAATCTATTTAAAGAGCGCGCGCTGTCTGAAAGTCAGTCAGTTGGTTAATGAAAAAACATTTAACATTGCGCATTTGTTTTTTTTTTATTTTGATGTCTGTTTAGTGATGGTAAATATTGTTTGGACATAGAGGAAGAAAATATGATGTGACATTAGATATTTTAAATCGCAAAAAAAATATTTATTTAGCGATAAATGTGAAAAATAATATAATTTGATAATGTGCTTTGATAAATTGTATTATTCTTCTGCTTTGGTTGTACGAGATAAAGTTTTTGTAATAATAATATTTAAAGATATATTTTATAACATGCGTCATTAAATACGAATAAGATTTCGCAATACGTATAATATTATCTAGAAGATATTATACAACAATCATACCTATTAATGGTTAGTTATTAAAAATACAACAATAAAAAATTAACAAATACTTTTTAAAACGTATTTAAAATTACCGGTTCTCAACCTAACCATCATGTTCAAAATTTGAAAATTTAACAATATTTATGTCTGGGCTATTAATATAGAAGCTATGCTAATGTATTTTAACTTAACTATTATGTTCAAAATTTGAAAATTTAACAATATTTATGACTGGGCTAATATTTTAAAAACTATTTTAACAACCTTCAATACCTACATATCTTCAATATTGATTAATTTAGATTATATATTTAATGTAAGAGTATGCAGTAAGGGGCAGTCCCCACAGTGTTTTTGAGTACGTCCTCGTCGTCTGCCCTGGAAATCCCTACTTGGTGCGCGGTAACGCAGTGGCCAGTAGTGGAGCCAAATCTCAAGAGACAATACTGTGTGGAATTGAAGTGATTGATATGAATAGTGAGGTGAATCCCGTGTCCCCCGGGACTCAGCACGGCCCTTTTCAGGGCCAACCTAACGGCCCTTCTCAGGGCCAACCTAACGGCCCTTCTCAGGGCCAACCTAACGGCCCTTCTCAGGGCCCAACCGGTCCTTCAGGACCAGTTGTAGTGCCGCCTAGGAGCGGAAACGTGTCGCCTTTTTTCGTGAGGCCAAGCGACCTCACGGAAGAGGAGATGACGGACTCGACGGTGGCCAGCGACGTGTCCAATACGTACACGCGTAAACGCCTGCGGGCTCGTGTGTCCGGGTCGTCGAGCACTTCGACGATCAAGGAGGCGAAATCCAAGCGCGGCTGCGGTCGTGGTAGCGGGCGCACCCCGGCAGGTGGCCGTCGTGCCGTGTCGGCGTCCTCTGACCCAGCTGCGGCCAGAGCAAAACAGCAGGAGGCCGAAATATTGGCCAAGGGAGTAAAGCACGCCAAAGAGGCGCGCGCCAGGTTTTTGGCGGCTAGGAATACCCCAGCCGCCAAAATGGAAATGGAGAGGATGGCCTACCTCCTAAGCAAACAGGCTCAGGTTGAGGTGGACACGATCATAACCGTGGCCACCCAATCATCGAAGCTGCCGAAGGCATGCCAGACGGCCTTAAAGGCGTCGGCGGTAGCGCTTCGAGAGATTGTGGCGGAGGCCATGAACCGGAGCGCCTCTGAGGAGGTCCAGCGACTTGAGGCACAAGTCACTAGCCAGAGCCTCGAGATCGCGGCCCTCCGGGAGGAAATAAAGGGGCTCCGCCAGCCCCAGAAGGGGAAGGCGACGACGTCGCAGGAGCTGCGGGAGGCGCTGCGCGAGATCGCGCAGGAGGAGCGCGCCTTCACTCGCGCCTGCCTAGCGGCGTTTGAGGACCGCCTCCTCCCGGCAAAGACCGTTCGGCCGCCGCTTGCGGCTGACAGGCGCTCTGAGGCGCCGACCTCGGTGCCGGCCCCAACGCCTGCTCCAACTTTCGCCGCTACGGCGGCCAAAAAGAAGAAAGGGGCCAAACAGCAGGCCCCTCCGATTGCCCCAGTTTCCGCGGCTCCCGTCCCGACTGTCCCGGTCGCTGGGCCGTCCGGTGTTGAGCCGATGGAGATCGGGTTGCCCTCGCAGGAGGACCCGATGCTGCCATCGGCCACCGCGGCCAATGAGTGGACACAAGTCAAAAGGAAGGGGAAGAAGAAGAAGGCGCCTCAGCCGTCTTCTTCCTCAGCGGCGCATAAGGGGTCTGCCAATAAGGCAGCCCCCGTTCCGGCCTCGAAGAAAGGCCGGAAAAAGAAGACGGCCACGAAGACAGCTGCCGTGGTCGTCACCATTTCTCAGGAGGCCGCGGCCGCGGGCGAGACCTACGAGTCGGTCTTTTTAAAAGCCCGACAAACGGTCCGCCCGGCCGAGATGGGAATCGAGCGGGTGTCGTGCAGAAAAACCCAGACGGGAGCTCGGATCTTCGAGTTCCCAGGGGCCGACCGGAACCAGCAGGCTGACGCCTTCGCCGCCAAGATGGCGGAGGCTATATCAAATGTCGCCAAGGTGACGAGGCCGGTGAAGACCTCGTCCTTGGTGCTGATGGAGCTGGACGACTCCGTCACTAAGGACGAGGTAGCCGCCGCCGTAGCGGCGGCGGGGGGTTGTGGCGTCGCGGACGTCAGGGCCGGTGAAATCCGGCCGGGCAGCAGGGGTATGGGCCGCGTCCGGCTGCAGTGCCCCGCTGTGGCCGCCGAGGCCGTCCTCAAGAAGGGGCGGCTCCTCATCGGGTTCAGCTCGGCTGTGGTCCGGGCTGCAGAGGAACAGCCGAGGCGCTGCTTCCGGTGCTTCCTGCCCGGGCACGCCCGGCCGTGCTGTCCATCGCCGGTAGACAGGTCCGACCTGTGCTTCAGGTGCGGGCAGCCTGGCCACAAGCAGGCCGCCTGCACAAAGGACCCCCACTGCGCTGTGTGCTCGACCAGCGGAAGGCCGGCGGGCCACGTCATGGGAGGGGCTAATATGCAACCCCCCCGCCAGGAAGGGCAGGGAGCAGGCCACAGTGCGGCCAGCCTCTGCGGATGCCCAGGTTCCGCTGGGCTCCTCTGACGGTGCGATGTCCCAATAATGTCAGGACCGGGACATCGCACAATAATGCAGATAAACCTCAACCACTGCATAGCGGCACAGGACCTTATGAGTCAGGTGCTAGCTGAGTGGTTGGGGGATCTTGCCGTGGTCGCCGAGCCTTATTACATTGCAGCCAGCTGGCTGCAAGACAATACTGGAAGGGTGGCCATCGCGCCGCGACCCTCCACGGACTCTCCTCCCCTCTCGCTCATCGAGAGAGGACATGGATACGTGGCCGCCGCGTGGGGAGATGCCGCTCTCCTGGGCGTCTACTTTCCCCCAAGTCGCCCGCGGTTGGAGTTTGAGAGATATCTCCAATCTCTGACCGCGGCGATTGCGCGTATTGGGAGGAGCAAGGTCGCAGTTTTGGGCGATTTAAATGCCAGATCTGCGGCCTGGGGCTGCAAGACAACAAACGCCTGCGGCTCGGCTCTCGAGTCGTGGGTGGCGTCGAACGGGTTGGTGCTTCTCAACAGGGGGGCAGTGCAGACGTGCGTGCGGCACAACGGGAGCTCGGTGGTGGACGTTTCGTTCGCCACCCCAGCCCTGGCCGCCGACGTCTGCAGGTGGGAAGTGGACCTGCAGGAGAACCTATCCGACCACAGGTACATTCGGATAGAGTTCTCCACCCAGAGTCCACGGTCGGGGGGGCGGGGAAAACGGTCGTCCCTGCAGCGGTGGGCCCTGACGCGGTTAGACCGCGACGCGGCCAGGGAAGCGGCGATCATACAGGACTGGTTCGCTCCGCCTGCAAGTCCGAATATGGACGTCGACGCCGCCGCCCTCCGGCTGAGGGAGGCGATGACTGAGGTGTGCGATTCCAGCATGCCTCGGTCCCGCTGGCCGCCTCCCAAGCGCGCGGTGTACTGGTGGTCAGCGGAACTCGCCGACCTCCGGGCGAAATGCGTGGTCGCGAGGAGGTCCCATTTGAGGGCCCGCCGCCGTCGCCAACGCGATGCCGCCAATGCGGACCGCCTCCATACCGCCTATATGGAGGCCCGCCACGTCCTTAAAGTGGCAATCCTGGAGGCCAAAAAGGCGGCGAGGGAGGAGATGCTAGGGGGGCTCGACAAAGATCCCTGGGGCAGGCCGTATCATGCGGCACGTAATAAGCTGCGACCGATCGGCCCCCCCGTCGTCGAGTCCCTCGAGCCGGCGCTCCTGTCGGAGGTAGTCCGGGGGCTGTTCCCGGACCGATCGGAGGAGTTCGTCCCTCCTCGGATGGCTCCACCTCGGCGGGTGGGCCCTCCGGCCGACGCCGGTTTCGTCCCGGTGTCGGAGGAGGAGTTTTCCTCGGCGGCGCTCCGCCTCCGAGGAAAGAAGACGGCGCCGGGGCCTGACGGGGTGCCGGCGCGGGTGGTGGCGATAACCACCGGCCACATGGAGCGACACTTCCGGGACCTCTTCGACCGCTGCTTCGCGTCTGGGAGGTTCCCAAGGGTGTGGAAGGAGGGGGTTCTGTGCCTCCTCCGGAAGCCGGGGCGGCCGGTGGATTCTCCTGCCGGCTATCGGCCGGTCGTCCTCTTGGACGACGCGGCCAAGCTTTTTGAGGCCGTAATAGCGGAACGGCTCAGGGAGCACCTGAGGGGGACCGGCCCGGACTTATCCGGGGCCCAGTACGGGTTTCGGGCGGGTCGGTCCACGATAGACGCGCTCCAGGAGCTGAAGCGCGTCACACAGGAGGCGGTGGCGGCTGGGGATGGCGTGTTGGCTGTGTCGTTTGACATCGCCAATGCTTTCAACACCATCCCCCACGCCACAATTAATGAGGCACTCAAATATAATAGGGTGCCTCCATATTTGCGGGCCCTGCTGGCGGACTACCTCCGGGAGAGGGAAGTCCTGTTCGTCGGCGGGGACGGCCGCATAAGGCGGCATAGGGTGCAGTTGGGTGTTCCGCAGGGGTCGGTCCTTGGACCACTCCTGTGGAACGTCGGTTTCGACTGGCTCCTCCGGGGCGCCCTCCCCGATGGAGTGGGTGTCATTTGCTATGCGGATGACACCCTTCTCACGGCGCGGGGGAGAACATTCGAGGAGGCAGCCACCCGGGCGTCAAATGGGGGGACCCTGGTTGCCGATCGGATCCGGCAACTGGGGTTGAAAGTGGCGCTACCCAAAACCGAGGCCCTATATTTTCATGGGCCGCGGCGGGGTGCGCCACCTGATGCCCATATCGTGGTGGGTATCGAGAGGGTGCGGGTGAGTGCCACGATAAGATATCTGGGCCTCACCCTGGACGGGCGGTGGAAGTTCCGAGAACACTTTCGTGAACTTTCACCGCGCCTCCTAAAGGCGGCGAGGAGCCTAAATTGGCTCCTCCCAAACGTGGGAGGGCCAGCCACAGCATGCCGGCGCCTCTATGCCGGCGTGCTGAAGAGCATGGCCCTGTACGGCTCCCCCATATGGGCTGACGCCCTGGGGGGGTACAACCAGGCTCACCTACGTAGGCCCCAACGGGCCATCGCACAGAGGGTGGCGCGGGCTTACGCTACGGTGAGCCATGGTGCGGCTTGCGCCATGGCGGGTACTCCACCATGGCACTTGGAGGCCGCGGTGCTATCCGCCGTCTATAACTGGACGGCGGACAAGAGGGCGCGGGGAGAGCGCCTCGCACCGGAGGAGAGGGCCGCCGTCCGGCTGGCGGCCCGCGAGAACGTTCTCCGCCAATGGATGGCGGAGATGGCCGAGGCCAAATTCGGACGGTGGAGTCTTGATGCCATCGGTCCAGTCATGGAGTCATGGACCGAACGGAGGCACGGGTTCCTCACGTACCGGTTGTCGCAGGTACTTTCCGGGCATGGTTGCTTTGGGAAGTTCCTGCACCGGATAAAACGTGAGGAAACCCCGGCGTGCCACCAATGTGGCGCGCAAATTGACTCGGCGCAGCACACCCTGGTCGAGTGTCCGGCCTGGGTGGAGCAGCGCCGACGACTCCAGGAGTCGGTAGGCCCGGACCTTACGCTGCCTGCGGTAGTTACCGCCATGTTGGGCAGCGAGGAGGTCTGGGTGGAGGTGGCTTCCTTCTGCGAGGAGGTCATGTCGCGGAAGGAAGAGGCGGAGCGGGCGCGCATGGACGATCCCCTTGCGCCCCCGCACCGCAGACGTCGAAGGGGCCGGAGAAGACGGCAATTTGAACTTCTCCAGCCTGGTGGTGGCCAGTGGGCAGGGGGTGTGGGGACACTCCCGCCCACATTGAACATGGCACCACCCGCGTCGGGTGGGAACGACCGGGCGCTCCTGGTCGCTCCCACAGGCCCCCCCACTCAGCTAGGGGGGCAGGTGGGGTCCGTCGTGTAATAGACGGGCCGTCGCCGGCGGGGTCGTGGATGAAGGGCTAGCCGTACCCACGACTCCGCCAATAAGGCGAGGAAGGAGCGCCGCGGGGTTTTTAGTGGGTACACCGTTTTCGGGAGTCCCACACACGCCCCTCGCTTCCCCCGCGAGGGGTACGGTGCGTAAAGCATTTTCCCCGCGGAAACAAAAAAAAAAAAAAAAAAAAAAAAAAAAAAAAAAAAAAAAAGTATGCAGTAAGTAAGCAATTGACATTTATTATAAACTTGTTCAATTAATTTTAATCCCCAATCTTTTAAATATATATTTTTCAATTTAAATATAGATCAATTACTCCTTTTTTCTTCTAACGAATTTGATTGTTTATAATAACTCGTACCTATTGTAAAAGATGATTAATATTTTCTAGTCAGCTAAAGATCAAAATAATTAAAAAATTCTTGCAAGTCAAAAATATAAAAATAAGTCTACGTAATTAAAATATTTAATTTATTACTACAGATTGTATCTCTTTGGTTAGATAAATTAAATTTATGATAAAAATGTTTGAAAGGTCATAAAAAAATGTTTATTGGTAATGTTTAAATAAACTGTAATATAACTTACGAGTAAAAGTTTATATAAAAAAAATCTAAATATTATATAGTAAACTGTAACCTACTGCTGGGATGAAATTTGGGAACCAATAATAATCTTACAACATCTGTGTTCATGATGATTGATTTAGAAAGATGATAACAGATGGCGCTTTCTGAATTAGGGAATTTGTAGATCACGGTGGTAAGATTTTGTCATTAGCATTTATATAGTAATTAAGGCATATGTTTGTGTGAGGACTGTGGTCAGTGTCATGTGATCCACTTCCATTAATAAGTACCAGATACACGAATATAGTCCAGGAGTTAGCCAGTGGTTTTATTTGCGACCCTACTAATTTCCACACCAGAGGTCAAAGTGTATAGTGTTGGTGCTAAACATTGGTCCATCGAGCCCGGATTCGATTTTTCGCTTCGCCCGTGGTGTACTTGCAGTGGATCGCTGCAGCTAAAGTACACGTTTCCCCCGCATCTGCATCGTCCAGTGTGGTGGTGCTAGTTCAGCCATAGCGGAAGATTGAGTGCCAATATAGAGGGCGCTACTTGCAACCAGTTCAGCAAGGAAGATATCAGCCAGTTCAGCGTGACACCGCGATCAGGCAATCAACAACATCTTGGTTACTGTGACGCCACAGGAGGCGCCAACAACAGGAGGAAGGTCTCAACAGTCAACAGTTCGAAAATTGTGTTTGTGTGAGTGGGATAAGTGCAGACAACTGTGAGTACAATTTTATTTATATATATACAAAAGGACAATTAGACTCAAACAAATTTGAACTTCAGTTTAATTAGTTGTAGTAAAACATTGTAGCCTAGTAATATTGATTAAGACTTGTAATATTGATTAAGACTCTAAAATTTGTATTTAGACGTATACAGTATTGTGATTTATTTAGTTTGCTAATTATTAATTATATGATTGTAGTAGTGTAGTGTAGTATATGTTGTAGTGGTAGTCTAGTACTTAAAATAATTTTACAAAAAACGAAGGAACGGGGAACCTAGGCCCGATTTCCACTAGAATTTATAAGTTTCAAACACTTGTAAAATTTATGAGCTTGCTATTTTAGTTTGCTAATTATTAATTTGCTTATATGGTAGTTCCGTACTTAGAATAATTTTCAAAAAAAACGTAGGAACGGGGAACCTGTGCCCGATTTCCACTAGAATTTATAAGTTTCAAACACTTGTAAAATTTAAGAGAGTTGAATTATAATTAAAGTTAAAAAATATTTCTTATTGTCTTGTTTCTTATTGTTTAATAATTTCTTGTTAAATAATGGAAGGTTTACTTAATGTATTAAAAAATTATCAACATCGTATTCAGAAAGGTTTAAATAATTTTAAAAAAAGTCCAAAAGATAGAATAACAGTGGAATATATTGAATCTCGGCAAGAGCTATTAGAAAATGATTGGGTAAAATTTAGAGAAAGTAACAGTAAACTTTACGAAAATTATCAGTTGAAAGAACTTGAGCAAGATGTTATTGAAATTTATGACACTACAGAAGATACTTATGTCACATACAAGTGTCTTTTAAAAACCATGCTCAATAAAATAAGTGTTTCAAAAGATTTAATAGAGAATAATAGTAGTCCATCTAAGACAGGTAATTCATTTGTAAGGTTACCAAAAATTTCTATTCCAATGTTTTCAGGAAAATATGCAGAATGGACCACATTCTGTGATCTTTTCATTTCTCTTGTACATAAAAATGATAGTTTAGACAACGTGCAAAAACTGCACTACTTAAAGAGTCACCTTAGCGGTGAAGCAGAACAGCTGATAAGGCACACACCTGTTACTGATTCTAACTATAACCAGTGTTGGCTACAGTTAGAAAAGAGATATAGCAATAAAAAGTATTTAGCCAACTGTATTTTAAAAAGATTATTTGGTCAGAAAAAAATGTATTCAGAATCAGCTTCATCATTAAAAGAACTTCTGGATACAACAAATGATTGCTTAAATGCTTTAAAAAACTTAAAGATTGATGTGAGTACATGGGACGTCATTATCATTCACATTGTTACGTACAAATTAGATTCCGAAACGCGCAAAGAATGGGAGTTGAGTGTCAGTTCAAATGACTCCAACGAGTTGCCTTCGTTTGAACAATTTAAGTTTTTTATAGAAAATCGATTTAGGGCGTTGGAATGTATAGAGCCAAAAAAAGGAATAGTTCATCAGGTCAGTAGTTCACAAGGTCATAAAGCAAGGGCAATGTTTGCTGCAAGTACTGTAAAAATGCAATGTGAATATTGTTCCGACGGTCATAAGCTCTGTTTTTGTAAAAAGTTTGCTAATCAGGGCACAGAGACCAGACGTCAGTTCGTTGTTCAAAATAAAATATGCTTCAATTGCTTAGGCAGCAATCACACTGCGTATAATTGTAAAAAACAAACTAAGTGTAGGATATGCCAAAGACGTCACCATTCACTACTCCACCCTAGTGAAGCAACCGAAGACAATCATGACAAATCTGTCAAACCTCTAATAGGTAATGCCTTTACTTCTGGAATTAAGGTTGACCCTGTAGTATCGTGTGTAAGTACAGGTAATGTTCGCCAACCTCGACAGATTCTACTAGCCACGGCTCTAATAGAAGCAAAGTCAAAAACTGGTGACTATCAAGTTATAAGAGCTTTGCTTGACCAAGGATCGCAGGCTTGTTTTATCACAGAAGCTACTGTGCAGTATCTCAATCTGAAAAAGATTCCTATTGCAGGAACTATTTCCGGAATAGGAGATAACAGAGCCACTATAGCGAAGTACATGGTAAATTTAAAAATACGATCACGCATATCTTCGGATGACAAATTTGAAGTGACTGCTTATGTATTAAGGAAAATAACATCGTATTTGCCTGAACGAAGCATTACTGGAGGTTCCTTGGACTGGATCGAAACCAAAGGTCTTCAGTTAGCCGATCCAGAGTTTAATACTTCTAACAAGATTGATGTTTTATTAGGTGCGGAAGCTTATGGCTTTATAATAAAGGAAGGGATAATTAAGAATCCCACTGGAACACTTATAGCACAGTGTACTACTTTAGGTTGGATACTGTCAGGTGCGATTATTTTAAATAATACTGAAAAAACATCTAACTATGTAACAAATAATATATGTGTTATGCATGCACAGTTTAAGGAAGATGATATTCTTAAGAAGTTTTGGGAGATTGAAGAGTTAATAAACAATAAAAAAATACTTACAGTAGAAGAACAAAAATGTGAAGATCTATATAAGACAACTACAACAAGAAGTGAAGATGGAAGATATATAATTAGGTTACCGTTTAGAGAACAAAATCCACTTTGTAAATCTGGTAGTTCACGCGCCATAGCTGAAAATAGATTTATATCATTAGAAAAAAGATTAAATAGGAACTCAGATTTAAAAAAAGGGTATACTGATGTCATAAATGAGTACTTACACTTAGGACATATGAGACCTGTGAAGGAAAATGATGATAAAAAAGGAGAAGCTGTCTATTTACCTCATCATGCGATAATTAGAAACGATAAACTTACCACGAAGATTCGTGTGGTGTTTAATGCGTCCGAAAAGAACAGTAAAGGAGTATCTTTAAATGATACACTTATGGTTGGACCGACAATACAGGCAGATTTGCGACATACTGTCTTAAAATGGCGAGTTTATCCTATTGCCATGGCGGCAGATATAATAAAAATGTACCGTCAAATAAGAATACACGATGAAGATGCAATATTTCAACGCATACTCTGGCGAGATAGTGTTGATAAAGAGATAAAAGATTATGAATTAATGACAGTGACGTTCGGAACAGCTTCTGCGCCATATCAAGCTGTTAGAACTCTTCACCAAATCGTATTCGATGAAGGTGAGAAATACCCACTTGCAGCAGAAAGAATATTAAATAGTTTTTACATGGATGATCTGATGACAGGCTGTCAGAGTGTGGAAGAAGGGGTAAACATATATAAACAAATATCAGAATTATTAGGAAAGGGCGGATTTGTACTTCAAAAATGGGTCAGTAACAATTCGGAATTATTTGAAATAATGCATTCCTTGGAAACAAGTAAAAAAAAGGGACAAACAGATCCTAATTATAGTAATAAAAATAGCAATCAGTATAAATCTAATATGATAGAGGATCAAGAAAATTGTATAATACAAGAAAATTTAAAGGACACGCCAAAAATAAAGGGAAAGGAAGTAGAAATTAAATTAGATAATACTATGAAAATTTTAGGACTTACCTGGAACCGCAGCGAAGATCTCTTCCAGTATTTGGTGAATCTCCCTTCAGTGACTTCAAAACCTGTAACAAAAAGAACTGTAATCTCTGACATAGCACGTCTATTCGATCCTTTAGGTTGGTTAGCTCCTAGTGTAGTGTTGGCTAAAATATTCATACAGAAATTGTGGTTAGCAAACATTGGATGGGACGAAGAGCTCACTAAAGATTTGATAAAGGAATGGTGTACTTACCGTAATGAATTATCACTTCTTACTGAAATTCGTATACCCCGCTGGTTAGGTACAAAAACCAATAATCATGTAGAACTACATGGTTTCTGTGACGCATCAAAGGCTGCTTATTCAGCTGTAATTTACGTTCGAATAGTAGATTTAATCGGTGAGGTTCAACTTTCATTGCTAGTTTCCAAAACAAGAGTAGCTCCTATTAAACAAGTAAGTATTCCTCGATTGGAGTTGTGCGGAGCTTTATTACTGTCAAAACTATTAGCTGAAACGGGAGAAGTTTTAAACATCTCGCAAGAAGATATCAGAGCATGGACTGATTCTACCGTAGTACTAGCATGGTTAAATAGTCATCCTAGTAGGTGGAAGACATTTGTGGCTAACCGTACGTCAGAAATCTTAACAACAATGCGGGCGTCACAATGGTTCCACGTCTCAACTAAAGAAAATCCAGCAGATTGCGCGTCAAGAGGAGTACTTCCAAGTCAGTTAGTTGAAAATGTACTATGGTTCTCAGGTCCCCAATTTTTAAAAGAAAGAATTATTATTTACAAAAGACCAAAAGATTTACCAATTAATGTAGAGGATTCATTGAAAGCTAATTTTGCCATCGTATCGGACGAAAATATTTTGGAAAGGTTTTCATCTCTATCTAAGCTATTAAGAGTAATAGCCTATTGTCGCAGATTTTTAAATAAACGGAAACATAAAACGACATATTTAAATAATAATGAAATAGAAACAGCATTAGAATTATGTATAAAAAAAACACAACAAACATCATTTACAATGGAATTTAAACAATTAAATGAAAAAGGTTATTTACATTCAAGATCAAGCAAACTTAAATCACTCACCCCTTTTATTGATGACAAGGGTATTATTAGAGTTCAAGGCAGGCTTGACAAGTCTCTATTGGATCATCAAACGAAACATCCGATTATTTTACCTAGCTCTTCACATCTTACCAACCTTATAGTAGCCGATGCCCATTATAAGACACTCCACGGAGGTCCCCAATTAATGAGAAATTATTTAAGAACAGCTTATTGGATTCTTGGAGTTAGAAATGTTGTGAAACACTATGTTCGAAAATGTGTCACATGTGTCAGATATAAAGCAACCTTCCAAAATCAAAGGATGGGAACGCTTCCTTCAGCTCGTTGTACTCCAACTAGGCCATTTTTACACAGCGGAGTTGATTACGCTGGCCCTATTAACATAAGAACAACGAAGGGTAGAGGACATCGTTCTCATAAGGGTTACATTTCGTTATTTGTGTGTATGTCAACGCGTGCTATTCACCTAGAACTCGTTAGTGATATGAGCACTGAATCGTTTTTAGCCGCCTTTAGACGGTTTGTGTCGAGGCGAGGTCATTGTGCTAAGATATGGAGTGATAACGGAACCACCTTTGTAGGTGCTTCCAGAGAGTTACAGCAATTAGCGTCTATACAGCAGTCCATAGCAGAACATCTAGAAACCAATGGCACAGAATGGCACTTCATCCCTCCTCACAGTCCCAATTTTGGTGGACTTTGGGAAGCAGGTGTCAAATCTACGAAGTTTCACCTCAAACGCGTTATTGGAGAGTCTACCTTGACATATGAGGAAATGGCGACACTCCTCAGTCAAGTCGAGTCGTGTTTAAATTCACGACCCTTAAGCGCTATTAACACTACTGACCCTGGTGAACCTTTGCCTTTAACTCCAGGCCATTTTTTAATCGGAGAACCTTTAGTTAGCGTTCCAGATCATAATTATGAAGTTTCGAACATTAATAACTTAACGCGTTGGCAATTTATACAAAGGATGCTGCAATCGTTTTGGAGACGTTGGTCTCAAGAGTACTTATGCAATCTTATGAATCGTTATAAATGGTCATCTCAAGTTCCCGAACCCAAAATTGGAGATATAGTATTAATAAAAGAAGACGATTTGCCACCAAGTCGATGGTTGTTAGGTCGTGTAATACAAAAACACCCTGGTGATGGTAACGTATCCCGTGTAATCACATTACGCACAAAATCTGCAACAATTAAGAGACCAACCTCTAAAGTATGCATTTTACCAATTATTGATTGATTTTTTATTAAGTAGTAGAATAAGTTTCCATAATGTAGTATTTTAAAGCTTATATAGGTCATATAGAGCTGTCGCAAACAATGGATAATTATATTGTTTTTTGTAGTATATATACATATATATTTTTTTAAAGTTACATTGTTCTTTTTTAAAGGTTATATTGTTTTTTATCAATGTTCATATTCTACTTGTTTTTTTTTAGAATAAGGTTTATATGTTGCTAAGATTAAGTACATTGATAATTGTAAGCCCGATACTGTAGTTTAATTTAAATAAAAGGTACAATTGTGAACCAAAAGGTGTCACCTTTGTATGCAATATCTATGTAAAAGGGCATTCTAAGACTAAATGCCCTTGGTGGGCGGTATGTTCATGATGATTGATTTAGAAAGATGATAACAGATGGCGCTTTCTGAATTAGGGAATTTGTAGATCACGGTGGTAAGATTTTGTCATTAGCATTTATATAGTAATTAAGGCATATGTTTGTGTGAGGACTGTGGTCAGTGTCATGTGATCCACTTCCATTAATAAGTACCAGATACACGAATATAGTCCAGGAGTTAGCAAGTGGTTTTATTTGCGACCCTACTAATTTCCACACCAGAGGTCAAAGTGTATAGTGTTGGTGCTAAACAATCTGATATGCGTTACTTTTGAGTGTGTCCTAAACGTGTTAGAGTAGGAGCTCTAAATGTTCAGGGCTACACAGATCCTAAGGTTATGATGAACATATTTTGTTTTCAACATATTTTGTTTTTCAGGGCTACACGGATCCTGAAGGTTATGATAAACATATTTTGTTTTTAACCATAACAACAATCTTAATAACACCATATTTGAAATAAAACTTTTTTTAAAGTTAAATCCGTAAAAATGGTTTTTTTAATGTGTTGTAGGTACTTGTGAGAATTTTAGAAAATACGATACAATATTTGTTGTCACAGCTCATACATTCCTTTCTTATTAAATAATGTTATTAATCAAGTACCGATAAATTACAGATAAAACTATAACCCACTTGCAAGGTTTAGATTCCTTTTAATAAAAAAAGTATGGTTCATTTAATCTAGCTTCGGGTTGCAATCATCGCCACTTTTGTAAATTTTCATTTTAGATTTCTACAAATTTACTGATGTAAATAGTTCAAATGTTACTTTATTTGCAGTTGTTAATTGAGTGTATTATTGCGAAGCAAAAGTTAATTAGAAAACAAATTTCATTTTAACCATGACCCTGGGATTTATAGAATCTAATGCAGTCAGAGAAGGTAAGTGATTTTATATCATAAATTGTCTAAAATCTCCCTTAATTTGTCGTCCGTATCTTTTAGCAAAAATGTTTTGATAAGTAATCTTGTTAAAATGACTTTTCGTTATACTAAAGTCATTTAAACTCTTGATAGTAATAATAATAAGAGAAGTAATATAGTTTTTATTAGTAAGCTGGAGTTTACTTTCTAAAACTATAGAAACTATAGAAACTATATTATCTTTGTTCGGTTATCTTTACAAATTGATGAGTTATTCTCATTCAAACTTTTTTCAGGTTCTTTTGTATATAAATAAACATTTATTAGGGCGCGTTACTTATTGCATCACATGTCTCAGAGTGTACATGTAAATCATGTTCACTCTATGAATCAAGAATTGAATACAAACGTGCTACATTGTGTTTGTTGTGGCGTAAGGGAGTTTTTAACCCGTGTTAATCATAAACTCCAATTCAACGAGAGTGTATTTTCTATTAAAGCCATTCTAAATAATTTCAACGAGAGTGTATTCTATTAAAGCCATCCTAAATAATGAACAATCTAGTATAATATTCAGTGTATGTATTCCCACAGATACAAGTTCAAGTATTACCGTTTAACAAATTTAAGAAAATTACTAAGGAACAATTGTGCGCAAAAGAATACTACAATGTTTTAGAATATATTTTTGAGGAATAAAATAACCCAGAATTCTTAGTACGTAGTGATTGCATAATATTATACGATAATGCAAAGCGCTTTCTCGACTGACGGTTGAATAACTTAAGTTATCCTACTTTAGATTCTAAGCTTGAGTAATTGCGTCATCTTTCCCCCGACTTGCTTCATTACAACTGTCATTCGCTAATTACTTAAGACATGTACTAGACTTCATTAAGGTTACATATAAATCAATAGTAAACATATATTCAATTTAAATGTTGTTATACCATCACATATTATATTTTTGAGTTAAATAAAATATTTTGAAATTTTTAAATGGAAATAGATTTTAAATATTACAATCATTAATATTAAAATATATATATTTACATATTGACTGAAAGGTCTGAAGAAGAATCTAAAGATTCATTAAGATATTACATTATGTATAAAATCATAATGGCCACAAGTGAGACTTGGTAACTAATTATACTTATGAATACAAAATAATTGGTCTTAGCATGAATTCTAGTAACGAGTGTTCTTAATAAAGTAGCTCGAGGGTCTATCCATAAAATGAGTGTATATTTATAGCCCTTAGATCAGAAAATGTAATTATAATATGATTAATGTAAATTTTGCCCGTATATTATCATTCACCATATTAGTTCTGTGCTTGTACTTGTCGAAGTAAAGATATGATACCTCAACGATATTATTTTATTAGCGGCTATTAAGTCGCTGGTGGTAAAATCTACCACAACAATAATAGTAATGTTTACCTACATTATAATATAATAAAAAATAATATCGTTGAGGTGTTAGTTTTTACAAGGATATATATATATATATATATATATATATATATATATATATATATATATAGAGACGAAGCTTCTTAGCAATCCATGGATTCACCGTGCGGGTGCCGGGCCCATCGCGTTGCAAGGAGAGGAGTGCAAGCAGTGCCTGGGACTTGCGACCCAGGAGTAGGTTTAAGGGGCCCCTTTATTATGCGCAAAAACGCTCACCTTCATCCTCCACACTCCTCTCCCTACCTAACCAAATTTGGAAAGAACCTACTAATGCCGCCTTTGAAGTACGTTCTAGAAATGAACCGATGCTTTTTCTAGAAAGGCCAAGATCTTTAAGTAGGCTATAGAGAGATTTTGCTGTTATACCTCTCGCTCCCACTTCTACCGCGTACAAACTAACTATAAATTTATTCCTGATCAGTTCGTTGGTTAGTTCGTAATACTTATTGAGCTTAAATGTGTGATCCCTTGGGATGTTTGTTTCCCAAGGAACAGTAAGCTCCACAAGTATCACGCGCCTCAGATGTTTCGAATACAGGAATAAGTCCGGTCTGGATGACGAAACACCAACATCCCCAGGGATTTTGTAATGCTTTTCATACGTGTCCATCATGAGAATCCAATCAGGAGCCGCGCCTAATATTGAATAAGGCTTCGCTTTTGTTTTTTTGGAGGAGCCTTCTTTTACGAATTCGATAGATCGTTCGGTGGTTGTTATACCCTTCCGCGCTCTTGCTACTGAAAGACTAACCGCTTCCCGTATAATTTCTAATACCTTGTCGTGGCGACGCGAGTATTGACCTTTATCTAGAAGTACCCTACACCCTACTAATAGGTGTTTCGCGGTTCCTATTGCCTCCCCACAGATGTTGCAAGACTTTTCGGTGGCTTTGCCCCATCTTACTAAATTTCTTTGATCTGGGAGAGTCATTTGGAATGCATTAAGATAGAATTTTAATAATGCTGGGGACCAATCATAAATTAAGGTGCGCCACTTCAAAGCTAGTGGAATACAAAAATCTCCTATGGTCACCCATTCGTTTTGAATTTCTAGGCTCATCGCGTGGAGTCGGTAATTATCGTTTTCGTCTTGTCGAATAAAAGATTTTGTTATGTCTATGTCTTGAACTTTCCTACTTGATCCTAGCCCTACTTTATTTGTTTGAGCACCTATCATAAACTTTTTATGGAATTGAAGTCGTGACTCGAGCTCTGAGGCAACTTTGTCTTTTGGGAGAGAAGTTACAGTATCATCTTTAGATTTTCCGATGATATGTCTTTTGGTAACTCTTAGATGTTTGTAGAGCTCCGATGGTTTCTTTAATTTTAATCCAAAGTTGTTACGGTCTCTAAATAAGGTTGAAGAGTCCGCTGAGTGCGCTAACCCGAGCCATAACTTCAATGTCTTTATGACGCTTGCATCTAACTTTGACAAAAGGGTTTTATTTATATCATACACGAGGAAAGGCCAATTTAGACGTGATGTTAAATAATTATCGTAAATCCAAGCTTTTTTGACATTACTTATTGGTTGGTTGTCTACCTTTTTGAGATCGTTTATATATATATATATATATATATATATATATATATATATATATGTCGTAGATTACGATAATTTAACGATAATTAGTAACTCAATTGATATCATTGTAACAGTGGGGTGTGAACATCGTGACGTAACGAGTCACGTGACCGGAATCGTTTGGAGGGGCACCGGAGAGAGACATTTTAAATATTGGAGAGCATTGAGTCGAGGAGGATTTGATTAGTGAGAGCCTTACAGTTCGGACCCCCAAACGGGATCGGTAGTTCACGCAACTCTGATAAGTGTATACCTACTAAGTAATTTGTGAGAATTGATTACCTACATTTAATACAAGAATTGTCATATTGTGTGTGTGGTTTAATTGCCTGAGACCTACGCCTCGGATCCTGTACCAGAATATTCCATCAAGAACAAGCAAGTCACTAATATTGCATCTATCTCCGACATATATATATATATATATAATAGTATTTTAATTGATGAGTTTTGGTAAAATCTAATAATCCATATGTATCAAAGTTTATGATTTCGTTGGCGTCGCATACATATAAACAAATTTTGGAGTCTTCTAAATAATTACTTATAAAAGTACACTTTTTAATGCTTAATGTCTAACTAAACGATACCAGGAAAATGCAATGTAAATTTTTAAAATATATAAAATTGACTAAATGGCTATTCAATTTGTATTCAATAATACAATGTTTTAATAATATACAATAAGAGATATATAATATATTTACTACGTGATACTACGTATGAGGCTGTAAAGATTGGAATCAAATAATTCCGGACGCAGCATAGCCTCTGTGCACGCTTCTCAAATAATCGGTACTTTGTATTAAGAATACAATATTACTGATGAAAAGAAAGGTGAGCTACAATTTGTAGTTATTGCGTTCCATCAATGCAGGTCTGAACATGAAGAAGCTTTTAGGGCCACTGATTTGCTGAACCTAAACCTCCAAGAGTCCCAAGAGCAAATTGCTAGCCTTCAAAATAATATATATGACCTAACAGCTAACTAAACCCAAAGAAAGTAAGAGCTTAGCAAGAAGTGTTCATACCAGCAATATGTTAATTTTGACATTTAGCAACCGTCTAAGTGAGTATCTCGAATAGTGAAATTTCGTGCTTACTCCTCAATTTGTCCATTAGAGATCCATGTCCATGTTTGTAACAGAATTGTATTAAATTAGATTCATAAGACCGAGCAGGTAAATGAGCTTTATTTATTTTGTTACGCAACTGTTTGCTACCTATAATCAAGGTTTGTGACTTAAGTGGGTTAATCAGGAGGCCGTATTATTCGGCGAACTTGTTAGTTCTTCTGAGATCATTATTGAAAGCTTTAATAGTAACAACCATATCCGTTTTTGTAGTGTGTTAATATCGTTGCAAACTATATGCATAGACACGGTAGTAACATAAGATGTCTTTGTGATTTAATTATTAAACAATGAAACGACTTACCACCACCGCTTCGGGTTCTAAAAACAAAAAAGAATTTTTCATTGCAAATACAAAATACATTTATAACAATTACAACTTCAGCTTAATCTTTATGATGATAAACGATAATTTTTATTTGAGGGATTTACATTTGTATATATGTGTGTTTATGGTATAAGGTAATGCAGTTATAAAATTCTCTATTTTTTATTTTTTTAGCCATTTATTAGCCTTTTATTTTAATGTATCTATTTATATGTATATTTTAGGATTGTATTTTATTTTTAGTATTGTATTAATAATAATAATAATAATATCAGGACAAATTACAACATTAATCTAACCCCTAAGTAAGCAAATTATTTGCTTGTGTTAAGGGTGTTAGACAACGATACAAATACATAGAAATACACATATAAATACTGAGAATATATTTAATAAACGACCAAACCCAGAAACACAGACATTTATGCTCATCACATAAATGCCTGTCTCCCGCCGGGAATCGAACCCGAGCCCCATTGCGCCGTGACACATTAGGCGTCTGCGCTAACCACTCGACCAACGGGGCGGGCGGCGGTATTTGAATGATACTTGTCGCGCTATTCATGGTAGTATTGGGATACCCTCAGAAATAAAACACAATAATTATTTTTATCAAAAGACATAATTACTTCAATATTATTATTTACACCAATATAAATTTAAGAATAACTTTTATTAATAATACTCGTATTTGATCTAATCTAAAGATAAAGTAAAGATCTAATCCTTAAGGCTCTCTACTCGACAGCTGAGCACCGACTGACTTGTCCAATTCTGTCACTGGTCTTTTAAAATATTGTAATATTGCCAACATAAGCATATTTATAGTTGGAAACACTGAACTAAACTACTTTAAATAAACGATAGACATGAAATCACAGTTGTATAAATTTATGCTACTAACAGCTCGGCCATGCTGCTTAAAACGAGTCCTCGGTTTTAATAATATAACAATTGACTATATATTTTTTGTTTTATTATAATTTAAAAGTGAAAATTTATTAACTTAACTAATATATTCATTTACGTAGCTAAAATAATATAACTATCCGATGACAAGAAAAATTGCTTTATATAACTTAAAAAACAAATAAAAAAAAAATATAACATAATTAAATAATAATAAAAATAACATTGGTCGCTATCAGAACTACATTCTCATTCATTCAGTCAAAAATCACGATTAGAGAGAGACTAACCACGGATATATTCTGTCTAGGACTAGTACATTTTTATACTGTTCACTTTTTTTTATACCCTGGCCCTATCACCTGAGCACTCCTGGGCTATTATAGTTAATACCCTGACCCTGTCACCTGGACACTCTTGGGCTATCATCGTTAATACCCTAACCTTGTCACCTGAGCACTCCTGGGCTATAATCGATAATATCCTGACCCTGTCACCTGGGCACTTCTGGACTATCATCGTTAATAGCCTGACCCTGTCACCTGGGCACTGTAGGGTATGGTGTATCACCATAAATAACAATTTGTTCCCCTCGACTACAGTGCCTTTTTCCATCTCTATAACTTAAATTATCCACGTAAAGTAATTGTATATCTAATTATTTTTTAACATGGTAGTGTTGCTTTATTAGATGTAGTTGTAAAGCCTTCAGGGAGTAGCCCTGGAAAGGCCGGGTGTATTTGTACCGACCTCCAGAGAGTAGCCCTGGCCAGACCGAGTATTTGTTTGTTTATTAACCTCCAGAAAGTACCTTGCCTGGATCAAACTACTGTCACCATACCTTGTGTTGTCACGTAAATAGCTATATTGTCTAGACCAACCAATTCAACATACTTATCACTGTTACACCTTGTAATAAAAACACCTGTATGCAATATGTCAATATACATACCTCTACTGATAGAAAAGAAAAATGTAGCTTCACGCTACTTAACTTAATCTTAGTAACCTTTACCCAGAGTAATTCATACTTACCTGTAGTATTAATATTGCCTTGTCAATGTCGTACCTGTAATACTATCAACCTGTTACATATGTAAAACTTTATATTTAGAGTAACTAAGTATAGTAACTTATCAATTTGTTACCCCAGGTACCTAGTACCTACATACTGTATAAAACGTTCTTCAAATGGTATACCTTAAATACATGGATAAACAGATCAATCAACCACGATAACGTAGTAAGATAGAAAGAAAATTAGTAAACAACATAAAACACATCATATGCCAGAGAGTAGCCCTTGCTAGGTTGACTGTATGTGTATAGCATCCAGAGAGTCACCCTGGCAAGGTTTAGTATATGTGTATTGACCTCCAGAGAGTAGCTCTGGCTAGATTGACTGTATGTGTATAGCCTCCAGAGAGTAGCTCTCGCAAGGCCGAGTATATGTGTATTAACCTCCAGAGCGTAACCCTGGCTAGGTTGACTGTATGTGTATTAACCTCCAGAGAGTAGCCCTGGCCAGACCGAGTATATGTGTATTGACCTCCAGAGAGTAGGCCTGGCGAGACCGGATGTATAAATATAGCCTCCAAAGAATAGCCCTGGTTAGGCCGTGTTCCAACTTTGTGATTTTATAATATAAATAAAAATCACTAGAATATTATAATTTCAATACTATAAAATTGTATTCATTTGAATTTGATGATTGTCAGCAATGAAATATCTTTTAAAACTAGAAAACATTAAACCTAAAAGTTTATAGTTGACAACACTGAACTAAACTACTTTAAATGAACGATAGACAGGAAATCACAGTTGTATAAATTTATGTTGCTAACAGTAGGGTATCACTGAAAATCAATATTGGGTTAATAAATCCCAACTCAAAACTAAGTGGTAAACTTTTTTGGGGCGCCATGTCACAGAAAGTTTTTGTTTTTTTGGTAAAATATTTTTTGATTGATTAAATTTGCTTTAACGTTAGGTAGAATGATAGTTTTTTTTTTAATTATTATATTTTTTGATGATTTTTTTGTTGTTTTATTATATTTTTATTTACTAAGTGTTACCAATTTTTTTTTGTAATCTGGTATGTTAAATGTCTGTGATTTATAAGTTCTAAATAAATGTGTTTTCCTTCTTTATTTCGTTCAATGAAAATAGAACAGGATACACCGCCTTGTGCTGCACCTGCAGATATATCTGTCCAGTCTGAGAATTAATCATCCACATCACAATCGATAAAAAAAAGATACATTAAAACAATGAACAATTTTGGTCTCAGATTGGTTTACATCATTTAGAATAGTTAAATATGCTACAGAGTAAATTTTTAACTAAATAAACTTTGGTCCAACTAACATTCATCACGGTATAATGATAAAAAATGATTTTCATATTTAATTTTAATGTAATTATTTATTACACATGTTGGATATAATATAATGATATAATACCAACAGAGTATCCACAATATATAAGATAAAATTTTGTCTATTTTATTTTTACCAAATAGGCGTTACCTAGATAGTGTGCTAAGAATGGAACACACAGAAGAAGAATCTATACCCTAAAATAATATATGAATCGACAGTGTTACGTAAACAAAGAAATAATGTAATTGATTCATAAGAATCTCAAGAGAAAATTATTGTAAAAAAATCTATAACTTTGAGTTCGCCACCAGGGTGTTATTTAAATTTATTAAATTTTTATTACGAGAGTGTCTAAGTTTAATTTCCGGTGGACCGTAGACTTTTCTTTTGAATTTTTAATTACATCATGTTAAAGGTGCTTTTAATTCTTCACCAGAATTTTTTATTGGCCTCCTTAGAGGCTATATTACTTTTAGCTTTTTAAAAAATGAATCGAGGATCGAGAATGAATTTTAGAAATAATTAACAATTGTGGGAGGCAGTTCTTTTTTTTGTTTTTAAACAAAACTAGGTTAATGCTTGATTACATTCCTGAGAGAAAGTAGAGATGTAGTCATAGGTGGTAAGGCGCATTAAACTAACAACCTATTCACTCTTCTTTTGAAGACACCCCCATTATATTTGCCCGGAAATACCGACGCAGGCAAGCTATTCCAGTCCTTCGCACTTTACGCACTAAAAAAGACGAAGCATAGCGCTTCGTTCGGACGGGTGGAGTGTCCACAACTTAAGGATGGATACCTGCCGTGCGTCAGAACGTCCGCTGATAGAACGGGTACGGGGGAATTAAATCGTATAATTCCTGGGCACACTCACCTAAATGTATGTTATAGAATACTGAAAGGCTAACAATTCTACGCCTGAAATTTATTCAGAAATTGTAACTATTGTATATATTATTGGAATTGTAACTTACCAGTACTTAGTCTGGCCATAAATACTGTTAGCGTTAAAACTAAAAAATTATAACATTTGAATTTTGAATCTGTAACTTTTATACGATTGTTCATTGTGTTTTCTCATTTTGGCGCCATTATATTGTACAATAATCTGCGATATTAAAATGGATTGGGACAATAAAAAGAACAGAATCGCTGTGATTGCATAACACTAAATAGGTATGGAGCCAAGTGCAATTTTTCAAACTCTCCATACATGTGGTATTAGTCAAATAGGTACAATGAGACTTCTTCTGTTTGTGACAGATAAAAATCTGCCCGTCCTCGTAGTGTTCGTACGAAAAAGGTGGTCAAAGCAGTAAAAGAAAGAATTAGAAAAAATCTTGTCCGAAAGAAAATGATTTTATCTCGGGAAATAAAGATAGCACCTAGAACCATGTCGCGTATTTTAAAAAGATGACTTAGGACTTGCAGCATATAAGAAATGCAATGGTCATTTTTTAACTGATAAATTAAAGATGAAGTGCTGGTAGAATCGAAACAACTACTGAAGCGGTACGCAAAGGGAGGTCACAGATTTGTTTACGGATGAGTTTTTTTTACAATTGAGAACCATTTTAACAAACAAAATTACCGTATTTATGCTCAAAGCTCTAAGAAAGCTTCCCAATTAGTCGACAGAGTGGAACGTGGGCATTATCCCTGGAGTGACTGAGGCATATTTTTGTGAAAAAGGTATCAAAACATCGGCACAAGTGCATTAACATACCATTCTTGAGGAGGTAGTTAAGCCTTTTAATAACACACCATGTTCAATAACCAAGTATGGTCCTTCCAGCAATAATTTATGTTTGCAATTTTTTTTTCTTTGTTACAATATTTATGGTAAGACTAGGTATATATATATATATATATATTTTTATAACCTATTATTTTTATAACTTGTGTTATTAAAGTAAAAAGATATCATAAAACTCTGATTCCGGTCTTTAATGATACGGTTGCACGTGGCTATGGCATTAATTATTTAGCATATAAATGTAAATACTTTTAAACTTCGACTTAAAAAGATAGGTGTTATAAATTTGACCTGTGTATCTGTGTATCTGTCTGTGGCATCGTAGCAGCCAAGCGAGTGAACGGATCTGATGTTAATTTTTTATTCGGAAAATTATATTATAATAAAATAAATAAATAAATAAAATAATATTACATATTAGGTATTTCTTGAAGTCGTTGCATCGGGGGACGGCTAATAAAGGAAGAACTCACGAGTCCAAGAAAGTTTCCTAGGCAAATAACGAAATAAAAGTATCAAATCTTATTAGTAGTCTAAGTCCTTATTCAATAGCTCTAATAACTACGTAAAATACACACCATCGGCAACGTAATATAATACTAATAAGATTTGATAATAATGTAATTAAACCTTATGTACAACTGTCATGTAATGTATAGAATTATTTAAGGAAAACAAACCTATAACTATAAAATGATTTCATTTATTGAGAAATTCCTATACAAGATATTTAGAACATCCCATATTATGATAAAATCAGTATTGTTGTCATTCTTGCAAAATCTTAGTGGAAAAGTGGATTATCTGCGGTCTTTATGTTCCAATTATAAAACAATTCGCTTTCAGATTCGTGACGTTTACAAATTCGGAAAGATTAATGTTTTATTTTAATTGTGGTTTTTCGATTTGATGTTTTTCTTTTTCAATTTAATAAACAATAATGTATAGTTATAATATACAGGGGTTCTTACGCAACATCCAATTATCGCAATAAATTAACAAATTTATCTTAATTTATGTTCAGTTTGCAAATCATTTCCTCTATTTACAGATACAAAATCTATAAATAAAAAAGGTAAAATAAATTATATATAAAAACTTATAAGGTCTTTAAAAAATATTTTTATCCATAACTTTTGATTTGACATAAGCCAATTTAGATGAATTGAAATCTGTTAGTATAAGTATTTCAGCCAAAAAATGTTATGAAAACTTATTTTCCGTGTATATAAGGAAAAATCTTAATCACTAGTTTTAGGGCATATCCAGGATAGTTTTGTAAATATTTATGATGAAGACTAAAAAAAGCCGTCAATAGTAGACGACTAAAAGAAAACAGCAGCAGAAAAATACTGTTTGAGTTTTTGTGGGAATTATGTCAATCCTATGAAAATAATTGTACTCTGAATGACTACTGAAATCGGTGATTCAATAACTATAAGCATTAAGTAAGTACTCCAGTTTAAATTATAATAACTCTGACCTACTTTCTTTTCTCAAGCATAACTTTTAAGAGGTGGCTACTTAGCTAGCTACTAATTATCCATTTATCAATATTTCATTAAAAATTATATAAAACATCAAAGTTTACTAGTAATTTTTAAGTAGTCGACATATACTATAATATACTATTAACATTGTTATATTGTTGTAATATTTAACTTCAGATTTGCTTCAGTATCTGATACTCTTTGAACTTTTATATTATTACTTATTATTAAATTATATTATATTTATTATAAACTAGGAATTTAATTAATGACTTATAAGTCAATGTTACATGCAAATCCGTATTTATAAGCAAAACTATTAGGATAGGAATAAGGAAGCATCTTAAATTCACTTCAATAGGGCAGAGAGACGAATGTTAAACCAAATCCGTACCCTCGTAATAATTTTTTCGTTTTTTTTTTACAGGACTTATTATGTTAAGTAATTAATATTTATTTAGCGTCGCGTTGGTCGAGTGGTTAGAGCAGACGCCTAACGTATAGCAACGCAACGGGGTTCGGGTTCGATTCCCGGCAGGGACGGCCATGTATATGATGTGAATAGATGTCTGTAGGCTTAGGGTTTCGTCGTTTATTAAATATGTTTTCAGTATTTATAATGTGTATTTATATGTGTTTGTATCGTTGTCTAACACCCTTAACACAAGCAAATAATTCGCTTACTTACGGTTAGATCAATATGTATAATTTGTCCTGACATTATTATTATTATACGTCTCCGTACTAAAGTGGCACTTTTTAGAGTGACGTTGCATGTCATTTTCAATTCGTCACTTTGCCAGTTCAAGTACCTACTTGATTTAATTAGGCACACGACTAGTACGGTGGCATGAGCCTTATTCACAAGTACTTTAATTCCCATGACCGCAAAAAATAGAGTTGTCATGATTCTTTTATATTTAATTTTAAAAAAGCCTGTGCCAAAAATGACAGTTACTCGAAGCTTCTCTATTCTTTCATCATCAAAATGAAACTTTTTCTAGTCTACCACATTTATTGAGCAAAAAACTTTATTTATATTTTTAATGAGACTGAATATTAAGTTTGAAGCTCGCTCGTCGTTATTCGAGACAACTCGAGGACTTTTATTTTAAAGAGGATTTGTTTTATCACTTCCGTAATAGATAAGAGCTGTCATTTGCATTGCACACTTCCTCCCTATTTATTTTTTTGCCTTATTAATTAATTGAATTAAGATAACTAACTAACTACCTAACTTTAATGAAAAAAATGTTCTTATTATAATAAGAAAAAGGTTTATATGTATACTACACGTATTATATAGCAGAAAAATACTAATAATGACCAAAAATTAAGAACGGGTATAATATAAAGATATTCTGTAGTATACCTAACATTAATTGCACCCCAGTGAAGCTGGGGACGGTCACTGGTATATACTACATTTTAAAGATATTTCTAATTATAGTTAAAATAAAACTATTTTTACGGATTTAACTCATGTATGATTAATTAAATTGTAATTTACATTTTAAATCTAACATGATGTTTCGAATGCTTTGCAGCAATCGTGTTCACGGTAAGACGAGGTGGATGTGTCTGTCAGTAAGTCAGTTAATTAGTCATCTACCTCAAACGGTTTCTCAGTTTCCGGGCGTATAGTTCAGGATTCACACAAAACGCACTAACAGTACCTTGAGGTCTGTTCGTACACTGCTAACTTCAAACAATGTGTGAACATACCATAGAAAAGCCCAATCATTATATAAAATTTGATAAACCTAAAATCGTCGCCAAAAACAACGTTATATTCCAAGAATGGTTCGTGAGGCTATTAAAGTTAAACAATATCCTAATGTTAATAAAGAAGATGGTTGGGGATTATTTAACACCTGGGACCTTGTTAGTGCGTTTTGTGTGAATTCTGAACTGTACGCCCAGAAACTTAGAAAATAGTTTTTTTTCAATGTGTTGTACTCGTAAAAACCATAGAAGACTAATCATAGTTTTTTTTTCTGTTAAAAATGTGTTACCCTAATTTTTAAAGCATTTCTGTGCCTCGAAGGGAAAAAAGCGGAACCCTTATAGAATCGATTTGTTGTCCGTCTGTTCGACTTTCTAGATCCTTTTTGTCAGGAAGAGGTATCAAGCTGAAATTAATATCAATTACTTAGGTCCATTGTCCTTTTGAGCTGTGAAAAAAATAAGCCAACGCAATCAAAAGCTACATCCGTTTATGAAGCAAATTTACGAACTCAGTATCTCGAAATTTGGCAAAAAAAACCAAGCAATGTCTTATAAGGTGGCCCATAATTATGCAAAAAAATATGCTGACACGGCTACATGCGTCACCAATATTAATAAAAAAAAACCAGTACGAAATACTTTAATAAAACGGCTGTGTTTTTGCGAATCATGTCCTGTCAAATTAACTGTCAAGCATCAATCAAGGATCGAAAATCTGATGTTATTTATGTTACCGTTGCAATTTATAGGCAAAATTAGGAGTAAAACACCTATTATTATTCCTTAATCTACTATATCTTATATGGACACTATGATAAAGAAACTTGTACTTTTAAAAAAGTACTTATATAAGTAAGTATTTAGAAAGTGTATTTTTAAATCAAGCAGTGTCAGTAAAGTTTACTTTTATAGTCAGCTCACGTCTTGTCTACAAGACAACATTTTAAATAGCACTTCACGGCTAATGGAAAGTGCTTAAGTTTTTTTATAGTTCGTCTAAAATTTATGAACTGTTCAGAATTATAATTAAAAAAAACTATCCAAAGTAATATACTCATTACTTATACTTCCTATAACCTCTGATTGTAAATCGATATTTGCTATTTTATTTCACTCCTTTAAAATGTTAAAATAATAAATATAAAATTTTAATAAATATTATTCAATAACTAGAAATGGGGAGGTGTTGTCTAACGTTTTATGTTGTTTAATAATTTGCATTATAAAATACCTATATAATAATAATATAAAATATTTATATACTGGGTTTTATTTTGAACTATATATTTGTGAAGAACGAAGACTGCTATTCAATTTAAGAGAAAAAAAAACAACTATTTAAATTTTTGAACAAAGAATTTGCAAGAATTTGAAAGAAAGAAAAACGGTGCAATAAAAATATATAATAGAGTAGTCACCAAAACGTTTTGTTATTTTAAAATATTAGTCAACATAAAAAACACATTTCGCCTGTGTTGAAATACAATCGACAAATAAGTAAACATTTATGAAACTATTTTAATTCGAAACAACTCAATAATATAAACTAATTGCGTTGTTCTTCTATATTATCGAGACTAGACCCTCTTAAAATATTTCACTGTTGAGGAAAATGTCAGTCAATTGTTCAATTAACTAATCATTGTTCTTTATTTCCCTTACATTTGATTTACATCATTTTGAAATTTGAGAACACCTATCAGTGACAAAAAGGTGGAAGAATATTCTTTTTATTTATTTAGTGTAAGTAAAACCAAACAAATGGGAATGTTTTCTGTGGAACATGTGATTCAAAAATTAATATGAAGTGAAAAATAAAAAAGTCAGTGATACTCTCTTTAGAAAGAATCAGCGTTGGTGCCATGCCAGCAATATAGTGCCTTAGAACAAAATACTAGGAAATTTGTGTTAAATATGAGTTTCTAATAGTTCAATTATGAGCTTATATTTCTATATAGTAAAGCAAATTTTTGTGACTTCGCATATTTTGTATTGGGTAGAAGTAACTTAATAATTCAATTATAAGAAGGTATGACTAAAATTTTCGAAAGTCAATTATAAGATAATTATTCTGTAATAAATATAGTTATATACTTTTTCAGTAGTTACTGCTAGTTACGACAGCAAGTTAATAACACATTGACTATGTTTACTTCTAGCGTGATTTTTGTTATATTCTTCTTACTCTCGAATTATACACGAATAAAACACTAAAGGCAAGTTACCAGTTAGTCGTAACATTTCTTTGCCTGTATATTAAATTATTAAGTGTCATGCTTCTTGTCAAAATGTGTTTTTATAAGATACATGCCAGTGGTTTCATCTAAACCGGAAAAAAGTACTTTGAGGTTGGCACATAGCCACTGCCTCAGGTTATAAGAGAAAATGCACAAGGAGATTAAACAATGTAACGTACAAATTAGTGTGTTACTGGTGCGTAAAAGCCAAATTTCGAATATTATGGTACATTTCCTCATGATACTGTACTATAGGTGTATTAAATAAGTATAAAATCGATATGTCTAGACATTCAATATTTATACTTTAATATACTAATACAATATACTAGTACAATATTTATGCTTTCACCCATTGTAGATGACGTAAACAATTAAATGTATGATTATATAAAATATTAGAATTTATAGGAATAGTGAGATAAATTAACCTAATATGAAACCTAATAGCTAGGAAGATTTTTTGTAGGATGAAACTGTATATTATCCATTGCGCAATTTTTTACTTTTGAAGTTACAACAAATATACTTTTTATCGCGGTTATATGTAAAACTTCAGTGCATCTTTGTGGATAACCAAATTTCTGTGGCTGGCTGGCTGTATTCAAATATGAAGCCTCACATTGTATTCCCGATCCTCCATATTGCCCTAAGGGATGATTTTTGTAAATGTATATATTTTATGAATTTGATAAATTTTACAAGATTCTACAAATATAGAAAACTGAAATAATATAATACAGGGTATTAAATCAAGCTTCTACACTACAAAATCATTATTAAGCCAATTACTGTTAAAATTGGTGCATATAAATCAGAGCTATCCTTAATATTTAAGGTTCAAAAACATATGGTGACGTCTTAATAAATTTATTAATAAGTATAATATGTTACATTATACAGATTAAAAAAAAAACATCAATATAACTTTCATCGAAATTTTATTTAAAGCATGTTACCTATAGTCGTCTTAATGGTTTTATTCATATTTTATACAAACATAAAAAAAAACTTAGAAGAAAAACTACTCTCTAAAACGCTTATTGATATCTAAATTGTGACTTAATACTAAAACTTTGGAAATTTTACACTAAAATATCTCTATGTACAAAATGTTGAGCTTCAACACAGCCTAGGAGGGCACGTACAAGCGGTAATTCATGTCCAAAGTGCATCGAGTGTGGTCACATAAAGCACTCTCCTTTAATTTTATAGGAGTTTGGTCATTAACAGTAACCGTAAGTATAATACAGGCAGGCAAGTTAATTTCAAGGCACATGCACTAGTATCTATAAGTTTATAACTACTCTCAATTTTCTATAAAACAGAAGATATTTAAAAAAAAAATTGTATAATGGTAATTTTTCTTTCGATAGTGAGATCTTGTAGTAGGAAAATGTAATGTAATATTTTTTCTGGTGACCTTAATGATACTGAAAAAGTCAAGGGGCAAACATATTTGTAGATATTACAAATGTTAATATTTTTTTTAATTATACCGTGAGAGACGAAATTAATGTTTTTAGTTTTTAAGACGAATTATCTACAACGTCTTGCACTCACTTATAATTGTGCTAGCGACAGTGAAAAACTTCAATTATAAGTTCAGGGTAATTATAATAAAGAAATATTAAAGTAAAGTGTGTGATTAATAAGTAAAAAGGTGTTATAGTAATTTCTTGTAAAAAATAAACTGAATTGGTAAAACTAAAATTAGTTTTGTGGTAAAACAAAAAGTGTTTAGATAACAAATTCAGTTTTATGGTAATGACAGTAGATAATGATAGTTATAAAACCAACGGCTCACTAGAAGACAATTTTAAAATAATACATTAAAAATAATATTCATTAATAATAATAATTTGACATATTATATGCAATATGTTTTTTTTTCTAAAAATTTTAGTTGAATTTATATTTAAAAACTAGCTGTACCTGCGACTTCGTACACGTAGGTAGAATACGATACGATACGTCGATTTCGATAAAAGGCACCCTTTGTACATGTGAAATGTGAAAAATATAAACCTTCAAAGTTCCATCGAGCTCAATCAAGTACTTTTTGCATACTTATTATTATTAACGTATTTCTAGTTTATTCGAAGAAAAGATTATTAACTTCTTTATTTGTTAACCTATTGTTAAAATAAAAATGTTAAGTGAAGCCCATGACAACATATTCCCGAAAACTGCATTCAAATCGTTTAATCCGTATCTGAGGTTAGCGTGCACAAACATACAGACACAGACATATTATAAACGAACACAAAATGAAAAATCAAACATTATGAATTTTTGAAAATATTTTCTATGTTCAGACAGCGATCAGTTACAGTTCTTTTGTATGTATAGAGTTTCATTGCTTGAACACTTTAAATACATATAACTTTTGATATGAAAAACTAACTGTTATTCAGAGTGACGCTCAATTTTTATATATAAAAGTTATTTAAATTGGCTATATAGTTTTGACATGCACAACTTTAAGACAAACAGATTAACAGAAAAAATATATAAAATGTTAGAAATGGATTCTGTTAGTTATCCCTTCATTTATTTTGTATTATTTCACATCCTTGTATATTTTTTTTAATATTTTCAATGTACAGAGACTACTTCTCTACAGATTTATTACATGTATAGAAAAAGATTTGTTCAGTACCTATTATGTGATTGACATAAAAAGACAAAACTTTTTTAATTTCTTAACCGATTTAAATGAAATAAACACTAAATACTAAGTAAAGACTGTCACAGTATACTCCTTAAAACTGCATCCAAATTTTTTCAGCCGATTCTGAGATTAGCGTGCACAAACATACAGACATACAGACAAACAGACAAACTATAAAACCAATGTTTAGGGTTCTCTTGCTCTTATAAAGGCCCCCTATAATGTTTTTTTTAAATATTTTTCTTGTACAGATCAGTGACAATTTTATTATACGTATAGATGTATTTAATGTATGTAGATTTGAATTGTCAATTGTTGGTTTTTAATTGTCAATTTTTGGTAAAAATATTTAGTAACAAAAATCAAGTTTTTACAATATCAAAATTAATAAATTCAGTAAAGCAACGTGAAAAATAGGTTTATAGCAGCATAGTTTGTTTGTTATATAGCAGCCTGGTACTATGAGTCGCGCGATTGATATGTCTTTTCGCGAAGTTGATGGTTTCTTGGACGCTGAAACTTCTCAGTTGGAAACGACGCCGATAAACTACGTCTCTTCGCGAGCTAGATATGTTACTACTGAGGACCTACGTAACTTTAAGGAGGATATTATGAATATGATAAAGTCCTTGGGAGATGGTCAAAAAAACGAGCTGCAGTCCATTAAACCAACTCTAGAGGAAATAAAGCAAACTAATTACAATATTGAGAATTCGATTTCCTTCCTTTCGGCTCAAAACGAAGAACTTACCCGTAAAGTCGAACAAATGGAGAAAAGAGCTAGAGAAGATAGAGAAAACATCATTTTATTGGAGGAAAAAATTGAAACCCTGCAAATGGGCTACCGCAAGCCTAACTTAGAAATTAAAAACGTTCCGCGCAGAAACAACGTATCGAAAGAGGAACTAATTAACATGGCTTTATCTTTATCCACTTCAATCGGAGGTAAATTAGTCAAGAACGATATAAAAGACATATACCGAGTACGTGGAAAAAAAGATTCACAAAACCCGCCAATAGTTGTTGAAACTGGATCGACTCTGCTAAAGACAGATATCCTCAAACTGTGCAAAGCATTTAACACAACAACTAAATCAAAGCTCTGTACTAAACATCTGGGACTCCGTACTAATGAGCAAATACCCATTTTTGTCTCAGAACAACTTACAACAAAAGCATCCCGTCTTCACTTTCGTGCAAGAGACCTCGCCAAGTCAAAACAATACAAGTTCTGTTGGACTTCGTATGGCCGTGTTTATGTCCGAGAGACCGAAAATTCGCCAATTATAACAATAAAGTCAGAAGCCCAGGTAGACCACTTAATTAATAAAAAATGACTAGTTTGTAGGCACTACATTGTCTACATATACTTAGACTTACCAATTCTATTAGAATTTAAATTTGTTTTCAATATTTTTATTATTTTTATTCTTTTTCTATTAGTATCTTATACGATATCTACCATGATCTTGATAGAGCACCTTTCTTACTACATTGGTAAACACTTCTTTAATAAACCAACATCTCATAGATTTTATACACTGTTTTTGCAAACAACACACTATTTTTACAACCGCGTATTTTATAAATACAAAAATGGATAACACTTTAATTACTGGTCAAGAGTTGGATGGTATAGAAATAGCTCAGTCATGTCACAGCGATATTGAGAATATTAATAATCTTATAAATGTGAATAATAATAATTTTACAGTAATAAACCAAAATATTACCAGTGTTTATTGTAATTTTGATGATTTTATAGTCACACTTGCAAATTTGAAATTTACGCCGGAGGTTGTCGTTCTGACAGAATGCTGGCTTCGTAAAGACCGATCTATTCCAATCTTACCTAATTACACATCACATTGTACAACTCGATATTTTAATCAAAACGACGGTGTTATCACCTATGTTAAGAATAACCTTATTGCAAATATTAGCGAAATCAACCTGAACTTAGCCTCTTGTCTTCAGATAGATACTGAAAATATTATTATTTTATCTATTTATCGATCCCCTTGTAACACCAATGCTGACAGTTTCATTAATTCATTAAATCTTCACTTGTCAAAATTAAGAACACGTAAAACTATAATATTAACTGGTGATATTAATATTAATACGCTCCATAAGGAAAATGAACCAAGCCACGAGCGAAGAAACCGCCTCAACTATTTGGAAATGTTATCATCTCATAATATGATGATGGGACATAATTTACCTACAAGAAAAGGCAGCTGCCTCGATCATGTAGTACTTAAAATGGACAAACGCAGAATGTCTGCTCAGGTTGCAGTTATTAATACTTCTATTACAGACCACTCGATGACCTTCTTATGTCTTACTAAACAAAAACAGAAATCTAAATGCAATAAAACAAAAGTAATTACTGATTTTAATCAAGCATTAACATTTTTAAAGAATAAAAATCTGTCTGAATTATTAAGTATTGATGAGCCTCAAATAGTTACTGAATTGTTATTAAACAAAATAAAACAATCTTTGGAAGAAAACACGTATGAGAAAAACATATCCAAATCACAACGGATTATAAAACCATGGATAACCCCGGGGATTCTGCGTTGTATAAAAAACAGAAATAATATGCAGAAAAAACTACGTATTAATCCGGACGATAAAATCTTAAAATTGACGTACCGAAGGTACCGTAACTTCTGTAACAATTTAATAAAGAAATTAAAACGCAATTACGAACGGAATTTACTACGGACCTCAAGTAAAACACCCAAAAGTCTATGGAACACTATAAAAAATATTACATACATGAATAAAACCAGAGACGATAACATGAAATTACTTCAACTTAAAACCTCTGGGGACAGAGAAGATGTTAGTTGTTACAGACCTATTTCCGTTTTATCATCTATATCAAAAATATTGGAAAAGCTTATAAATAACAGACTAATAAACTATCTTAATAAATTTAAAATTTTGTCAGATTCACAATATGGATTCCGAAGGGGTAGGAGTACACAAGATGCGGTCATGGCTATTACTTCTAAAATCATAAATCAGCTAGACGATAGAGGAAAATGTTTGGCCGTATTTTTGGATTTAAAAAAGGCATTTGACACCGTTTCAGTTACCATATTAGTAAACAAACTGGAAAATATTGGAATAAGGGGTACACCTTTAAATTTATTCAGAGATTATCTGAGCGACAGAAGGCAAAGGGTTAAATTAGGAAAAACTGTCAGTGACGACACTAATGTGAGTTATGGCGTCCCGCAAGGATCTGTGTTAGGACCTACGTTATTTTTAGTGTATATTAATGAGTTGTGCAATATTAAAATAAATAATACCGATATATTTTCGTACGCAGACGACACCGCTGTAGTTTTTACTGGCAACTCTTGGGACAATGTAAAGAGTGAAGCTGAAAAAGGACTTTCTCAAATAGCACACTGGTTGAAATCAAACTTGCTTACACTGAACACAACAAAAACTAGTTTTATATGTTTTACCATCTATAATAATACTCAACCAGATAGCTCATATGACATCAAAATTCACGACTGTCACAACATAACTTCTTTAAAATGTTCATGCCCTTCAATCACCAAAGTTAGTTCGACAAAATATCTGGGGGTTCTGATAGATCAGAGACTTTCCTGGCATTTACAAATACAGGCAATCGCAACAAGAATGAGAAAATTAATATGGATATTCAAAACACTTAGGCATGTTACAGATAAAGCGCTACTTAATAAAATATATATCTCATTGGCACAATCCTTAATAATATATTGTATTTCTGTATGGGGTGGAGCACATAAAACAAATTACTTAGAAGCTGAAAGGGCGCAACGACTATTAATCAAAGTCATGTACTTCAAAAGACGTGGTTTTAGTACTAGTGACCTATATGAAATATCAAATCTGTTATCAGTAAGAAAACTTTATATTCTAAATGTAATACTAAAAAAACATATGTCAATTAAATTTAACACGAAATATATAAACAAAAGAAGAAATTATCTTGTTGTTAAACCTCTCCAAACCAGAACATGTTTTGCCCAAAATCAATATATACATCAGTCAACTCATCTTTACAATAGTGTTAATAAAATACTTAATATATATAGGATGTCGTATCATGAGTGCAAAAGGTCCTTGACTGATTGGCTAAAGTCTCTGGATTATAATGAAACTGAAAGGATACTTCATTATATAAAAGTGTAAAATGTAAGAAAAATAGTGTTAATGTAGGTAACTCAGTAGATGGTGGTTCTTTATAACAATCTAACTTTACAGATAAGTTCGTAAATAACTAATGTTTGTAAATAAAAATAATTTACAATAAAGTAATAATAATATGTCTAGTATTATAAAATAAAATTACAGAATTATATTTGAAACTTAGAATGGTAATATAATTTAAAATGTTATAACCTATGTAGGTATGTTGTTTATATATTATAATATGTATGTTCTTTATATAAATTTTATAGTTTAGTTAGGTATTAAGTGTGGTTCCTTCTGGCACAGGTGCTCAAGCACTTAAAAGAAGGGATCAATTTTTTACATTGTTAAACATGTATATATAAAACAATAAAGAATTTGAATTTGAATTTGAATTTGATGTGTAATTATAGGTAATACCCATGATTTTATAATTAATAACTGCTACTTTGTACAGTATTTTTTTTTGGTATTTGTTTTCTTGTTTATTCTAAGATATAAAAATATTGCGATTTCTATCCATAGGGGAAGTTAGAAAGGTAAAAAAAAAGGAAGAAATTTCAGGACCACATTTAGAACTGTACGGTACAACTACCTTCACACATTTACTAAACAAGGAAATGATATTAGCATAAGACGGACCCTTGAGGACTTACTATATTGACTCAATAGGCCAATGCCTCAGCCGATCTTCTTTTAACCCAATAGCCTTTAACCGTCTTTTAAGGAAGTAGACATAGCTAGCCATTAAGAAAATTTTTGTTTATGCCAAAGTTTTATGTAGTATGCTTCAGGTCTTCGATAAAGCGACCTGTTGTAAAACTAGAATGTTCATTATAAAGCAGCTTATTTTTATTAAAATGGTATAGTAACTGATCGAGCATGTTTTTTTTCAAATTTTCTACCTAACTATAGATAAGTTTATCTGTCTTAATATTAAATGTGATTTCATCAGTTTGCTACCCAGATCTTTAATGAAACTCCTGAGATTTAGTGGATGTCAGGACAGTTGAGCTTTTAAATTTTTGGCATTTACTTCTGCAGTGTTCCACAGCCAGAAGAGAAGCGTGAGCGGTCTTTTACTGGATTTTTTCTAACAAGCTTGTCTACGATGTCTGTGTGCTTGTCCACGCTGTCTATACTATATTTCGTTTTGTTACAAAATGTTATAATGCTTTATGTTTTGTACCACAAAGTTTCATCTTACTTACAGAGATCTGTAAGTTCATCCTGATGGTTGCGAAGTTAACTTTTAAAGGGGCACTTCCTTCTCGAAAACGAAAAATTTCTCATCAAACGTTATCAACTTCCAAGATGTCACCCTCCGAAAAACTAAATCAATTTCAATGGTTTTGGTGATCTCATGGGTTCCTTGAATAGCAAACTAATACATAAAAACGTCACGCCGTACTCCTGGTGGGCTCAGTGATACCGAAAGCACTTTACACACGTCTTTTCACTATTGGAGTGGGCCCCGAGCTAACTAAATCAAACCAAAGAAATCTTATGATTAAAAGAAGATTAACTCAGTCATCAAAACAATAACTAAGGAAAAAATTAATAAGAAAAAAATATTGTTTTACCTGCGTCGTTAACACTCGCCAAGCCTGGTAAGATCTGAGAGACCTACCGCAACAAAAAAACTGTTACAATTCATTCAAATTTGAATTTCGTGCATAATCGCTCTGAATAGGTGGCCGTAGTTAGCTATTTGATGCCCTATGCCCAAAAAGTTGATAATAATTAATAACTCTAATGATTTATTTGATAAGAAGGACTATCAGGTTTGCGTGCCAATTACATGCACTCCCCTGATTACTCATTACATTAGACTCATTATTCAGTGAACAACACAATTAGCACGATTCATTTCTAAAGCGTGTATTTTAGTTTTTTAAACTATATTTATTTTATAGTTCAATTCTACAAAGTTTGTTTTATAGTTTCTTATATACTTTCTTTTATAGTTCAATTCCTCATGAATCTTTTAGTTCATATATGTTTATGTTTACTATCAGTAACTTCAATAATTTTCCAAGTCATTAACGTTTCAAGCTGTGTTACCACGCACACCTTGATGTAGGCAATGTAATGTCCGAAATTTTCATTGAAGTTTACTATGGGCACATTGTAACAGCGGACCATAAGGAACAAATCGAGAAATTTATAAATGTTCATGGTAAACGGCATGCGCAGAAGTCATAATTGTGAAATAACGAAATACAAGCTTAAACAGTTCTGTTACCTACAACTTGCGTATTATTATTTGGTAACCGAGCCATTTCGTCTAATGTCTCAGTATTACATGGTGTTCTACCTGTTAACTTTGAGCAATCAAGTTCTTTTTTCTCTCACTCTTATGCAAAATAGATCTATAAGATAATTATTGATCCAGAAGATCCTAATCAGGATAATGAGATAATCTCATCAAATTTTTAATTTACTATCCTTGATATGTGTTCAAAGTTAGAACAAAATCGGTCGGTAGAAAATAGGACAAAATCGCATTCGAAAAAATCACTTACAAACAACAAGAAACAAGCAAACAAACATACACGTGAAACTATTAAAAACGTGTTATAAATATATATATATATATATATATTTTCTTGTTTTAGTGAACCGTATCCAAAATTAAATTTACCAGAATTTCTAAGTCTGATTCTAAGGAACTGGCGAAGAGTAATTGTAAAAAAGAAATATCTAATTCATTAATTATGATAACTAGGATCAATAATTTTACTTTCTTATTATAATTTGTTTCTTAATGGGCAATAAATGCTGCCGAAGAGAATAAATATGTATATAAATATTTATGTAGATAAAAAAAAAAAGTAAAAACAAAAGTATTTGCAAGGGATATAAGGAGTAAACTTGTAACATTTTTTATAGCAAGAATGTAAAAATAATCGGAATAATTTAAATGTAAAAATTAAAAGATTATAATTTTATAAATATCTATGGAACTGTTATATAAATAAAAGTTACTTTTTAACGGTCTGCATCAATATTAATTTATAATAGACAACACTTACTTAGCGGAATATAAATGTTTTTGGTGTTTAAATTAAAAACGGTTATTGATTACCGATGGGTTTCTAAATTATTGAAAATGTTAATCACGATAGTGAGATATTGTCATAATCATTATTATATATAAATAGATATAGTATACAAGGCATATTTGGTAATCTCGTTTGTGGTCAGTGTGTTCCACCAATACATACCAGATTTACCAGTATAGTTCATAAGTTACGGAGTGATTTAATTTGCCTACTGTTATTTTTCGTTTCATTAATTTTTCACATATTTTTCAATAGTGCTCGTATATACAATTTCAATAATTTCAATAATACACAACCTGAAAGACTTTGTAAGCAAAAATGAAAATTGTTTTTTCACTTTACTTTGATTATGATATTTATTGAATTATCTTATAATTTGTAATCTCACTAATAAAAAAAAAATATTTATCTTAAGATTTAAATTTTTGAAATATTTTTATAAACATGCAAATGTGGTTATTATTTATTAAGTGTAGTCGTAGAGCGTTAAAGTACGTTTTAACTATACAAGTAATCATCCTAAAAAAACTCTCTTTTTCAAGGATGCACAGGAAATTTATAACTTTAAACAACTGCTGCTCTTAACAAGATTGTGCATATACATCTCAGTAAAAAGCTCTAGCCAAAGCTAGTATATTTTTAAAATGTGGAACAATATTAAAATTAGACTGTGGAAATGTAAGTCTATAGATAGCGTCAGTTGTTCATTGTGATCCTATTCCCATCTATCATGACTGGTTACAATTTACGTTTGCTCGCGTAAGCCTAGTAGTGCTTTATTTCATGAGTAAACGTCAACAAATATTTCGTCATTTTAATATATTTTAATACTGAAAAAACTACAATTACATTCACTTTTATCCTCTAAATTCTACTAGACAAGTATAAAATTCTGTGAGATTAATATTGTTATTGCCCTAGGAGTACAATGTTCTGACTAATGTTTCACGCTAAACATAATCAAATGCCTGAGATAGATCACAGTATACGTCAGTAACAAAGGTATATTTTGTAAAATTGAACTGTTCATTGTGAAGTGACTTATTTTTATTAAAATGGAATAGACCATTAATAATTATTTGATAAAAAAAAATAAAAACTAAGAGGTGTCAAGGGACACCCGGATGGAACGAAGTTCCTTTCGATTAATTATTGAAGGAATTGTATTTTTTTTAAGTTATAATAATATATATATATTTTATTATTACATTTTTTTTATTATTAAATATAAAATTAAAAACTTAATCGGTAGGGTCAATAAAAGCTTTATCTGAACAACGAATTTAAGTTTAATGTTTGAAATTTTAAGTAAGCTTATAAAAAAGCTAATTTACATTAAAAGCTTTTAATATTTTTTATAAACGTAAAAGAAAAATAACTAAATTAAAAAGTGGTAATCAATAAACCCGCGAGTTATTGTCGCGCCACCTAGCGGTTTCACTATATTTATATAACAGATATAGTTATGTTTCGCCAAGGTATAAATAGTTGCCGTTGTTACAAATTGCAACAAACTCCAATGTCAAATAAATAATAATCAAGTACTTAGCAATTTTAATATCAAAATACAAAAAATAATAATTAAAATATTTAATAAAAACCTAAAATATTTATTCCTTGTAATATAGGTATGTAAAGACTTATATTTCCATGTAAGCAACGAAACATATCTATTTTTTATGGTAATAAATCATTAATATAAGCTAATATGCTAATAAATAATATTTGTATACTATTTTTGTATGATATTTCGCAGATAATTTATAATAAATGTAAATAAAATGAATAACTAAATTAAAGGGTTAATCAATAAGCCCATGAGTTATTGTCCCGCCACCTAGCGGTTTTACTTTGTACTGATATGTTTATAACAGACGTAGCTATGTTTCCCTAAGGTATAAATAGATGGCGTTTTTATAAAACATTACGAGTATATTTGATCACAAATTTGTATTTTTATTTTCATTTAAACTGTCTTTTAAGAGGTTTACATCTTTAGGATAACGCATTTGCCAGTTTCGATTTATATTATGATAAGTAAGACCTATCAGATATCATAATCCAAAAATATTTATTTGTGAGAATGGAGTAAGTATGACACAGTTTTATAAAAGACGTAAAGCGTTAATTATGTGGCTTATAGCATAATATTACATGAAACGAATACAGACTAAATTTTGCGTGCGACTTAACTTTATTCAAACAATTTCTGATTTCACGCTTCGAAAGTCTTAGCAAATTAGGTTAATGTTTTATAATATGGTAAACTAAGCTCAAAATAGAAAATTAAGCAAAGAAATTAATTTACAATTTATAAGAAAATGGTTGTTGTTAAAACTGATTACGGTAATTACAAAACAAACTAAATTAATACAATACCAAAATGAACTCAATATATTTCAGTTGAAAACTATTTAATGTAATTTATTGAATCTGAATGCTTATAAAAGTTACATAACCATTCATTTTCATAAAAATCAGAATGCATAAAACTCATATGAATAACTACATCAATATACGACGAGTTTAATCTTAACCGTAATATAAATACTACATGAGGATGTTCCGGAATGCGTAATTTTAGGAATATGATACGAATATGTTACATTCGCTATTTTTAATAAGGTTCTTCGTATACTTTACTGGTGTATATTTCTTCTTCTTCTTATATTTTTTGAGTAGTTTTGTGAAATGAGCGATTTATATAGTAGAATGATTACCTCGCAGTTAACTAAGTTGACTAAGTCCATTAACTACTTGAAAAAGACATTAAAAGCAAAATATGCATAAATATATAAAGTCAGGTAGTCAGTTAATTTTCCTGCCTTATAAAATATACTTTTATATTTGTATGAAAAGGAGTAAATGAATGCCACTTCATAAAATAAGAAATAATTAGAAATGTTATAAAAAAATAAAATATTTGTCAACCTATATGTATATATACCTTATACCTATACGTACCCTATATAGGTATAGGGTACGTAAATACCCGTTCTGTACTTTTGTAGCACGAGATAATTTTATAGCAATTACGACAACTTAGAAGGATCACATGAAGAAGCTTTACTGAAAATGGTTTTGTTTTTTAGCGACTACAAAATTTCTTTTTAGTTAAAGTGATTTGGTTAAAGTTAAATATTTTGAAATAATTTAGGATATAGAATTATAATTTGTCTAATAGAAGCCTGATAAATTATCTTATATCATTAGTATTACTTATTTATCTGGTAAAATATTAGGTTTATAAATTATTCAAATAACATGAAAAAATAAAAATTTGGACGATTAAGACGCATTTTAAATGTATTCTAAAAAATAACGTTAATTTCTAAAAATGAACGTGATTTCCTTCTGGATGAAAATTTATATGAGAGTAGTTAATATACTCTAGTAAATATTAATAAAAACAGGAAAAATCAGCTGACAAGATTCAGTGATAAATTTTGCTACATTACACATTTCAAGTAACCAGCTGATTAATTTTTTTTTGAGAGAAAATCATAGAAAACTTTTTTTTATTATATTCGAGCGGCCAGCTGACGTATAATCCGCCAGGTTATGGTCAGCTGACGTTATTTTCCCTTCGAGATTTTAGATGAACTATTATTCAAAAATTTTAGAATGGGAGGTAATAATTAATAAAACTTTTTTTATTTCGTGCGTGGAAGGCTGACTATGCCACTACCGGAGTCACAGCTAACGATCACGGAGCTTCATAACTTAACTTCCTATTGCATTTAACGAACTTTCACTTGGGAGGAAAATGGTCATTAAAATCTATTACTGGCTGGTTATTAATAAATAAGATTTTTTTTTAATATCAAATTATTAGTCAAATGTTTTCCCTTTGAAGGTAGTATGTCGGTGTTGTTGTTGTTTAAATGTTGTTTAAATGAAATAAGTTTCTTTTAAACTTTAACATTTCTCATATGTAGTCTGGAAATCTTTACAATACTTACTAAACGCATACGCTTTGACTAAACTTAAACTTTAATTAACTAACTAACGCTAGAACTAACTAACTAACTATTTTAGCTAATATTATTTAAATATTTTAAGAACTTATTACGCAAATTTGCTCCTTATTAGCCATTAAAGTATAAATATATAAGAAATTCCACCAAACACATTTTGTAAAAAACAAGTCAAGCCTCGATGGTCGTTGGTTTGAACCGTGTACTAACTCGTAAAGGATTCTCGACGGTCATTCACATAAAATTAACTATAATAATATAGAAATCGTAGAAAGGAAACTTAGGCTTGACTCAACTTTATCTAGAGATTTCATTACTTTTTAGAGATAAACAGACAGCTCCATCGAGACTTGGCTAGTCTTTTACAAATTTTTTTTGGTGGGATTTTGCTTTCATTTTGCAAAAAAGCTGACAGGAAGTAGTTTGATAAATTTATTAGATTTATTATCTAATAAATCTAATAATCTTCGTTTGTCCTAGTGTTGATAGTTTTCCCTTTATGTGGGCATTACACCCTACCTTTGCACCAAACTTCAACTCTCTAAGTTTATACTAGTTGTATTTTGATGATCAGTGAGTGAGTCAGTTAGTGAGTGTCGAAAACGCGATTTTTTTTGCTTTCGCTTAACTTCGGTACTAAATAATCCACCGACTTGAAATATTGGATTTCAAATGTGTTCATTAGCAAGATGCTCTTGGATCTTACCGAGTCTAGAATTATGCTGATCAAGAGTTTCTTGACGTAACCGTGATCTCATATATGCCTTCATGGCCCACCAACGTTTTTCAAAGTCTCACAAGAACGTGAAATTGTGTTTTGAAGAGCATTTTTACGGAGATGACTACTTTTATCCGTTCCCGTTTCTTGAGCTCAGTATGTTTTTAAGGCACGCAGCACCTTTTCAAGGTTTACCCATGGCTAATTGAATATGTAGCAATAAACTACAAAGTATTAAATAAAAATAACTACGTTCAAAAACCGACTTTAAAACTAAAAAATAAAAAATAATGAAGATTTAATATTTATTATATACTACCTATTATTTATATCCATTTACTAAAGGGTTTTTTTTAACGTAGTTATTTTTATTGAGATCAATGGGGTTGTAAAGTGGATAGTAATTTAAAAGAGTAACACTGACTCGTTGCCCTATACCTATGAGACATATTAGAATTTATAGAACCCATTATATTACATGTCAAAATAATGATTAAATAATTATAACTACTCGTATGGTTATGATTTAGACTCCCATCCGTCTGATAATATAATTAACCAATGGAATAGAACCAGAAATGAACTTGATTACATACAGTAAAATAAAATCTTTGTCCTTCATATACACATAAATATACTTAAAGGCTTTACCTTTAGGTAATTAGATTAAACCATATAATGCCAAAGTCTAGGCTTTACCTTTAGGTGATTAGATTAAACCATGTAATGCCAAAGTCTAGGCTTTACCTTTAGGTGATTAGATTAAACCATATTATAATGTCAATGTCTAAGATGATAACAAAGATCCTAAGCCCATCGGGATTTAAAATTTTTATTTTTATTTTACTAGACTAAACACATTTTCCCTTAATGTCTTTTTATTTATAGGAATTTAGTACGGTTGAAATCATTAATTAAACTATCATACACTACCTAATATTTCCTTAAAATCTTATATCCCTTGTCCACCACTACGCCAACGTCGCTACGTACTCTTAGAACATACATGTACTCTGAACAAATAAAAACGTGACCTACATATTGTAGAATCCTCAACTAGACCGAACCTAACCCACCAAGGTTGGTATTAAATTATTTATTTTAAAATCATTATTTTTTTTATTCTTTAACTACAACATATATATGACAAACTATATTTATTACCAAAAATAAGAAAATAAACACATTATTTTTTCGTGAATAAATTTAACCTTTTAGCTTCTAATTATAAAGTTGTTTTACACACAATTAAATGCTGTTTTTATACACAGTTTAACGATTCCGTGCAGTCGGATCGTATAAATTTTTTTATATGTACAACTATTTTTATAAAGAAATATATCATTTAGTTTAATATAAACTTTTACTTACTTGTACCTAAATTATAAAACATAATAATGGGATAAGATTCGAACCAACAATTATTATTTTTATATATTTTGTACAAAAATGGGTTCTGATTTAAATAGAAATATGCTGAAAATATAAATAGTTCATATGGATGACTCTAATAATTGGTGTAAATATACTTCCAAAAATAAGCATTTCAAAAATGTCTTACTCACTCTCTTAAACCATAACTTTATAATTGTTATAACATCTGGTAGAAATATATATAATTTAAGCTGTGGAAAGAGCTAAATCAATTAGTGTGTAAGATTGATACACCAAAAAATTATAGCTAATAAAATTTACTTGCAACATGTAACATCTCAAAATGATAAAGTTACTATAAAACCTTTAGAAGCGATAGAAAAAAGAAAAAATATATATTTGATATGTTGGATGCCAAATTACTTCCAATATTAAAAAGAAAAAAGGACAACCAATCCATCAAAGTGGCTGATAAGCCGACTACTTTCATTGAAAGAAATTCAATATATTTTTTCTTATTATTATGTATATATAATATATTATGTAATGCCGTTAACTATTATTTATTATTAGAGCTTAACCAAAATGCTCTTTTTATTAAAAATATAATTTTTAGAAAAACATGAAATCTATGAAAAATAGATATCCTTAACGTCATATCACGTGGTCAAAACGAACTAGTAGAAAAGTAGTAGCCATGTTAACAAAACGAAATGTTGTAATGAAATGTCAAAAATAATTGTTTTTTATTTTATTTTAATATACATCTACAATGTTAAAAAAGTATATTCTAGAATTATCAAATCTCATTTGATCATAATGAATTTTAGGCAACCGAAAAAATATCATTTATTTATATCTTATATCATTTATTTAAATCTTATATCATTTATTTATATTTTATATCATTTTATTTATTAATATAATTTATGCATAAAAAAAACCCGTAGTTTATAATTTTTAACAATATTCTATAATTGAACAAAATATGATCATGTAAGACGGCAAAAATAAATTTTAACCTGTAGAAAATTAATATTGAAGATAAAAATCTGCTTTAAGTTTTCGGGTACTTACTCGATTTATTACTTAATCAAGGATTCTTAGTAGTTTTTATAAATATTTAACCCCTGATAGTTTCAAATTGGATATTATAGTATCTATAAAAATATTGCTTTTGAAGATAAGATGCGATTTTCATGTATTGAAATTTTATACTGTTGATGTTGTTGTTGTTTTATTTATATTTGTGTTTTACTAAATCGATTATAACGGGATTTTTATACTTTGACGTTGAGCCTTAAAAAAATCATGCATTTAATTAAACTAGCCTTTCATATATTTTTTTGTTTTTGTAAAAAAAATGTGTACCTATTAGTTTTAGTTAGTAACACCAATTTGAGTACTAATATAAAATATACAATATTACAAACAGATAATTTTAGAGAAGCCTTACCAGCAATTTGCAATATAATGAGACAAGTGAGACAATCTTGTTAAAAGGTTATTCATTTATGCACTTCTCGTATGTTATGCCTTTTTTGCTTTCACATTCCTCGGATCCAGTTGACTGATTTTCTGATACATTTGGTAATCCTTCGTCTTTTTCCGGATCACTTTTAGAACTTCTTTAGTCAACATTTGGAAGTCACTACCCGCTTCATCGCAAGTATTATCTAGATCACCAGCTTTGAAAAGCAACAATAATATGCTTTGTTCTTTTTCGTAATAAATGTTAATTATTTACTTTAAAAAAATATAAATACAAACTAATACTAATAAATAACGAAAAATATACAAAAAAGTGTATACCTATCGTGCATATATATAAATCATGCATAGTGAACAAAATGGTTTCACCAAAGGCAAATCAACAACTGATGCGGGTGCTAAGCTTCTTAAGTACATTTACGACGCATGGGAGAGGTTACAGAATGCATTCGTGTGTGTTTTGTGATTTATCTAAATTTTAGATTGCGTAAACCATCCAACATTAGGTACTATACAAAATTAATCACTATGGTGTGCGTAGTGCTGCGCTTGATCTTATTCCCCCTTACCCTAATCAATACATTCTGACGGTTGATGTAAATAATTCTAAATCGACTGGTTGTTACCCAAAAATGGGAGTTCTCCAAGGATTTATTCTTGCCCCCTTTTTTTTTACTCTATATTAATGATTTGCCCTTTTACATAAAACGACTATGTGACACTGTTCTTTTTGCTGATGATACCTAGCTTACTTTTAAAGTTGAGCGTAATAAAGCTAATTTCGTAATTCATAATATGTTCTTAAATCGTAAGAAAACTAAATGCATGAAATTTACGCCAAAATTTTAATACTTATATAAACAACGACAGACATACTATGAATACAAGAAATAAAAATAAACGCGTAACGCCTAAATTTAGACTTCAAAAGTTAATCAACCCTTCATAGGCTTGAGTATACGCACGTATAATAAAGTTTTACAAGATATCTTAGATCTTCCTTTCCTTAGTTTTAAATGAAAAATTTAAGATATATTATTAAATAAATCTTACTATAACATTTAAAAGTTTTTGGTTGATCGAAATTTGTGGAACTTGGTTCATTGACTCATTTGTAGGTCAAATTTTATATTGTATAAGTTAAACATTGTTAAATTTCATTTAAAAAGAGCAACTGTCTAGTTTCTGGCCTGCTCTTCTCAGCAGAACAGCATTCCGAGCTAGTAGCAGCTTACTCACAGACTGACTATACTGACCAATTTAATGTAATTAACAATTTAAAAGTGCTTGTAAATGTCTACTTGAATAAAGATTGTATTTTGAATTTGAATTTTCTGTTTGAAAATGTGTCTCTGTTATTTTTTAACATATACTTTGGCATTTCATAGCATATATTTATTTGAAAAAAAAAAGAAATTACCGCCTACAAAATAAGTATCACATACCTTTTAATTGCATGAGGTTTCTACCAGGTTGCACTGGTTGTGGTCATAGACTGACTATCTTTACGGTACAGGCTCTCTGCCATGGAATTTACAAGGTCACCATTTTTTCAACTACCCGCACATCTTTCATACGATTAATATTGTCCTGTCTAATGACAGTATCCTTATTCAGGTATTAAATTGACTGTGCAAAAAAGTGAGGTGTAATGCTGTGTAATAGAATACCATGATGCTGATAACTTAAACCCATATTCCTGATAAAAATTTTTGCTTTTCTTAGTCTCCATCGCTTCATAACTATATAATAAAAGTGTTATACTTTGAGTATTCTGTTCTAGAATAAAAGTGAGGACCTGGGTACGTTTAAAATCCATCCAATGCTTAGTGCTCATTTCTAATGAATGCTCTGCAAAAGCTGATTTGCTCGTCTGAAGATTCTTTACAGCAGCAATATGTCTTCTTACCCTTTTAGCAATAAAACGTTTGCTCTTGCTCATTATTCCTTTGACTTAAGATATATAGGCCGTATTTGTATTCATCTGTGGATGCTTATATATCCTGAACATAGTCCAGCATTTTCACTTAAAATGCTAACTAAGGCAAGTTTGCGCCTCCTAAGACAATTAATTCGCAATAAACACGATTATTTGGAGTCCATACAGATTCAGTTATATGTGTAAAAGTTAAAATTTTGTTCTAATCTAAGTTAAAATCAATATCATATATTCTTACAGCACGTACATATTTCAAACGCTTAAAGAGCACAGAAGAAGACTTCTTTTTTCAGAAGATGTGTACAAACGACTGTTCACACCGAAGATCCACCAAAACTATATGGTCTACCTAAAAGATGCAAGCTAACGTGACTCTACAGCCTTTACTATAAGCTTTAGGGGCACGTTATGTCATATCACTGTTTCTACTGCCGACATTGCGGAGCACGTTGACTCATGAAGATTCACGTTACTTTATTCAGATTATAAATGATGTCATGTTGGAACCGGATGACGTCACGGCGCTATGATGTGGAATCGGTTTTCACTAACAATTCAATAGAAGAGTGCTTAGACGTCGTGAAGAACTTGCTAAGGGACAACAAACTACCGTTAAATTATATTGATTCGATAAAACACTGTTTGGATGGCACCTATTTCTTTTATCAAGGTCATTCAACGTAATACCAACTAGCTAGGCTAGCAATTTTAACCAGTATATGAACAAATACTGCAATTGAAAACATGTGGCGTTCTTGTGATTGCTTCGTTCCGTTTTATTTTTTAACAATCCCAAATCTCTGAAAAATCAAAATTAAAAAATATAATGTACAGAGCAAGCAGATTTAATAAAAAACAAAACAATTCCAATAAGCAAAATCTTGAATGAAAATATTATCTAACTATAGCTCGTCTAGTCTTCGTCGTCTAGTCTCAGTACCAATGTCACTAAAGTCGAAGTTTTCTAAATTTAGATTGTTCTGTAAAGATTAACTTCTCAATGCACAAAAACTGTAACACAATTGGTATGAGCTACATTAAACCAATGTAACAAGTATTCCTCAATAAGTTCAACTTGTTGTATTATTTATTGATTTGATTTATTTATAATTTTGTTTTTTTTTATTGATTTTATTATTTATAACTCAAATAATTCCATCTTTTAATGATCTAGTAATGTATTTAAAACACCAATTTATTTTATATATGTCTGTGTGTTTTAAATATCTTTTTTTTATGATTTTACATTGCATCGTTTAATTATTGTTATACATTTTTTTTTGTGTGCAATCCTTTATATGAAAACCTTGTACAGAATTCCTTTTTACTCAACATATTTGGAACGTAGTCGGTTTTTTGTTTTTGTTTTTTTTTTGTTTTAGGTTTTCTCTTTTTTTTTTGTTAATTGTGTTTGCCTACTGTGGCAGTATTAGCACGAGGCGTGAACTGAAAAGCAGCTTTAAGCTGAGATCATGTCGTTTTCAGTAGCATCTATTGTTTTTTTTATAATAAGTGTAATAATTTCTCATTGATTTGTTCTAAAAACGAACAGTCGTTGGTTCTAAGGCGTTATTACATTCATTGTTTTATAATTTCAATTATACAATAATTAAAAAAAAACAGAATATTCATAGCGTAGGAAAAAGCATTTTATATGTGAATTTTATATGTGAATTGGTAAAAAAAAGTTTAAATAAAAAAAAAAGTGATATCGGCCCACTAGTATTAGCGTGATGCCTACACAGACAAACGGATAAATAAAAAACACTTCAAAAACTGTAAAAATACGTTCTATTGCAAATATATGTACCGCTCATATATTTTTGATAAGATGTTTTATATACGCGATTAGTATTTTACATTTTTATACATTCAAAAGGATCCTGGATACAATTTTATTAAAACATTATTTATTAAAGAAAATATTTTTTTTATTAACATAGCATACAGATACAACGTATACATACCGATATTTAAAAATAAGATTAACGCTTTTTGATGATAATATCCCTTGAGATGGAGATCTATTCTGAATTATATATATAGTGGAATTTTAGCAACTTATGTTACCGCGGATCATGTAGGTAAGTTATATTCAGCCTCAGGATAGAGTCAAATAAAAAGACAGAAAAGAATAGACGCTTTGCTATGGAACCCAAAAACTACAGTGCAATAAAGCAATTTAAGCTTGTTATTAGATCATAAATATAATGCACTGTTAATACGTTCGTCAAATCTATAAGATTAAATAGGTACCGCATCGCCGCGCTGGGGTAATTTTGTGGCTAACAGAAGCTTCACAACTACTATTATTTATATATTGCTTACTTATATTATTGTTTATTTCGGAGATTAATATCTAATCAAAAATTAAGTCATCCACTATGGTTCACTATGGGACTTTTATGGTTATTTCATCACAGATGCGGTTGACTGATATGTCCTCTTAATACATATGAAGTTATAAACATCCCATAACACAGTGTATATAGTTCAGTAAATAAAATAAAAGAAAATTTCATTCATTATATTTATTATACATATTTATTTTTTCGTGAACGTAAATGTTATAAGCAATCATTTAAAAATTATAGGAAAGCGAAAATAAAAAGTTTAAAAACTTACTTTTTGAGGGTAATAGATCTGTTTTTATCGTTTCAGGAGCTATTTCCAGTGATCACACAAGTTGAGGCATAATGAATAGGCGACCTCATATTGTAGAACTCGGTCAGCGGTGCATCTGAACCTTCGCGTATTATTTTAATTTAACTGAATTTAAATATTTCTCCTCGTCTATATCACCCACTGTAGATATTACTTTTAATTAACGTAAGAACGTAATGAATAATGTAATGAATAAGTATTGTCTAAGAATAATACGTTTATCATTCACACCTAGTAATTTAGATAATCCTAATGAAAATGTCACTTATCAAGACCACAATCGTGGTCTTAAATATAAGAAGACGTTCTCGTGAAAAGCTTTAAGATTATAAATAAGTGTAAGGATAATTTAAAACATTATATTGATAAAAAATCTTCTTGTATGTTTAAAAATATTTATAAATATGTATCGCTCTGTAAAGCTTGTTAAATAACAAAAATATATATAAAATGAAAAATAAACCAATACGGGTAGGAATTCGAAACCGCGAGTTCGAACTTTATTAATTCAGCTAACATATCCCAGTTACTTTGCTCGGTGAATTAAACATTCTATATAATATGATCGTTTTTATCACGACGATGGTGACATCTATTCGGTTTCTTAAAAACTCCGAACCAACGTTTATAACTTTGTAGTATGTATAATTGAAAGTTAGCAATATTTGTTATAGATATAAGTAGAGATAGAGTTAGGTTATATGAATCCTAACTTTTTCTTAGTTATATGATGAACCATTCGTAGTAAACAGATTAAACCAAACACAGAGATACCTGTGCCACTAAATAAAAAAAAAAACTTATTATTATAAAATATGTTAAAGTCCATGATTAAAATTCCTTTCGGTGATACAACTAATTATAATGTTTCTAAGATAAGTTCTTAAAATGTTTCTTTCTTTTAATGGCATTAAGGTTTTATCCTAGAGTCTAGATAATACCACTAGTAAATAAAAAAATAAATTATATGATTTTTGTATTTCTAAATGCACAAAATTTTATAACCAGTTTTATTATGAGAAAAACAATCATATTAAAATGACTATGACTATGAAGTGATTTGATGAAGTAAACAAATCTTATTATATGATAATTTTGATGACCTCGATCAATTGTCACTTCACAATTTACCAGATATAGAAATTATTAAAATAACTAAAAGTACGAAATTAAGACAACTTCATAGATCTAATCTGAAATAAAGTCATTATTAGTTTATCATTTATTGGCAGAGCACATTTTAATTTAATTTGGAATAATTTCTTCCTCTATGGACTTCAAGCAAAGTAAATATTTTTTTTAATAAGAAATTTATTTCCTACACATTAAAGGAAATATATTAATGTTTTTATTTATACTATATTTTACTTATTTTTGAGTTTTTTTTTTGTTTTTAAATTTATTTAATAATGCTATTTTCAAATTAAGCTTTAACATTAATAGTGATTCTAAATCTTAAAACTTTACATTTAAAAAAAAAACAAAATTATCTCAGTGGAAATTATTATGATTGATATTCTCACATAAAGAAAGCTGATTAAACTTTAAGAACTAATAAAGGCGATCGTCGCCATGTGGTCACAGGTGTAGTGCTATCTCCGGACTGTCAACACTTGTCTTAAAATAGTTCAAACCTAAAGCTTTGTTTTTATGTGCTATTGTAGTAAATTAAATATTTATTATAAGAGATATTAACACATTGGCTGCTAAGTAGTTTTGAAGACGAACTTTCATTGTGTTTGAGGTCTTTTTGAGGCAAAGTTGAACTTCCATAGAATGCGAATGAGAGATGTTCGGGCTAATAAAATGTCGTTTTTAAAGAACACATTATATATAGCTCTAAAAAGGGAATATTTGCTTTATTTTACCAGAACAAACTTAAATAGTTGTTAAAGTTAAATCTAGCTGCTTCGCCTGCATTTATGACGTTTCAATATAGAACGAAAAACGATATATATATACATCGTTACAAGTCTTTTTAGTTGCCGCCTTTACATTTCTATATTTGAATTTTTTTAATTGTTCTGCTATATTTTGCTTTCACCGTGCGTATATGAGGCCTACAATTAATGAGGCAATGTAGACTTCACACCGTACTGAATTGTATTTAATCATAATCGGTGCGTATGGGGCCTCCTACCATATTACATACAACGTTTGGTTAGCCTTATTAATGGGAGCTGTTATGTATATTTGTCTCCCCCCTGATTAATTGAAAGAACGCGATTTTACCCCTTAGGCCTTACAAAAGGGTAAACATCTTGATATTTTTCTTTAAACTCTGATCGGCAACCCTGTAACAACTTAGGAATACTTATGGTTACTTATTTTGTAATCATTATCAAAAGAAACTTTAAAAGCACGTACAGTTATAGGGACACAAGCTCTCAAACAAACAACAAAAAAACACGAACTCTCAACCACCCACAAACACACACGCAAGAACGCACGCATGCACGCACACACGTACACACACGCACATACTCGCGCACACACATACAAAAGATATATATTTAAGTTATATTTTTTATTCTGTATGTATGTATTTTTATATGAAGTTATAAGTCTTTGTTATTGTTCTAATTTTTGTAACTAATTGTGGTACATGGAATAAATAAATAAATTAATTAATTCCTAATAAATACACTGTGTTATTTATTATTCTTAACAGAGCTTTGTACGTTATATTACCGGAGAGAGCCGATTACTGCTGATAACTTAGTTTATACATTTTGTAGGATTTTCATTCTTCGCAATTTTTAATCCCTTTTTAATTACATCTTAGTTCAAAATTTCTTATGTAGTTTACATCTTACTTTAATATATATATATATATATATATCGGAGATAGATGCATATTAGTGACTTGCTCGTTCTTGATGGAATATTCTGGTACAGGATCCGAGGCGTAGGTCTCAGGCAATTAAACCACACACAATATGACAATTCTTGTATTAAATGTAGGTAATCAATTCTCACAAATAACTTAGTAGGTATGCAAATTATCAGAGTTGCGTGAACTACCGATCCCGTCTGGGGGTCCGAACTGTAAGGCTCTCACTAATCAATTCCTCCTCGACTCAATGCTCTCCAATATTTAAAATGTCTCCGGTGCCCCTCCAAACGATTCCGGTTACGTGACTCGTTACGTCACGATGTTCACACCCCACTGTTACTATGATATCAATTGAGTTACTAATTATCGTTAAATTATCGTGATCTACGACACGGCCATTCTGACAAGTCACACGCCCTCGTGTGCACGTATCTTGCCACCTCCATCGAGTAGCTTTAGGATTCGCGGTTGTCCTGGGATGTAGGGTCTGAAATAAAACAAATAACTCCAAGGATAACTTGCTCGGCTATTCTGACAAAACCAGTGAATGTCACGTCTCAGGTTTTTACTCTACACTCTTAACAAAAGGTGCGCACTACACCTTATTTACAACAGTTAAAAACTACTCTGATCATTAGATCCATCACTTTACTTTACAAAATCAATCATGATTTTACCAGACTTGCGTACTCAACTCAACTCAACACTTTTGCAATATGATACAGTCCATCGATCATATACAAACAACTACCATGAACCAGTCCTTCGGTCATGTATGAATACTTTTGCAATATGATACAGTCCATCGATCATATACAAACAACTACCATGAACCAGTCCATCGGTCATGTAAAACACAAAACAGACCCATCGCCTACACGTGTTACACCACACGTGAGGTGCGGTCAACAAGTATGAGTAGGCAAGCTGTTATCTGTAGTGAATTCAATATCACTTTGTTTTACTAAAACATTTAGTTCCTGAGGGACCTTGTGATCGGAATGATTTGAAATAGACTTTCTAATAGAAAATTATTAATCATAACCTCTGATAAGATCTGTAACGTACTCTGGACACTATGATCATTGTCAGTTAGAATTACTGAGTTATTTAAACGTTAGCCACAAAAATTGTTTGCTACACATTCTATGATCAGAAAACTCTCAGCACAGGAATCAAAACAATATGAAATTGACTCACCAAAGTCCTGTAGTACCGTTAAGGTAGCTTACGTGACCACTTCAACCCTTCATTCTCTGTGACTGCCTGTCGCTGGCACTGTATCAGAACTACTCGAACCCCTGTTGCACCTGTGCCTTTACAACTTATTGAAAAAGAAAAAAAACAGTTATAATAAGTTGAACATCATAAATCAAAATAAATGACCACTCAATTAAAGCCTAAAGCAATCAAGCACCACTTTTCACTACATTTTAAACCAAAAATGTATTCTAAAAACATCATAAAACACAAAGCATGAATCTTATTCGTCACATATGGCTTTTCACTAAGCCCTACCAACAAACCTTCTGTTTGTTTCATGGCATTGCATTTAATTCCGAGTCCCACGGACTCCCAATTGAACTAAGATTCACTACTATCACTTTTACTCAATCGCTTTTACTACAAGCTTTACTTTAAGTGGTACTTAACCCTCTGGCATCGCTTTATATCAAAACAAAGGTTTAAAACTTTCTCTATCATAAGCTCTAAAAATGAAACTTTTGCAACCCTGGTCATTGTACAATTTGTCGCGTGTTGAATTTTATCTATGGCATCTTACCCCGATCGAATATTTCTAGTCTCTGTTGCGGAAAACATTTACAAGACGTAAATAATAAGTTCTTACTTTTGCTAAATTAACTAACCGCTCTATTTTACAGCATTTACGGGCCTTGATCAGCAATAATACGCATTCACAATATACGATTAATTAATAATTGTAAGTTCGCCCGTGATTCCTACACATGTAGGTAGACAAGAAATAAAATATGCCGAAAATCGAATTACATTTTTTTTTAAAGTCTTGTCTGGTCTTAATCGGTGGAATCTTTAGAGCTATCGCGTTACCATTGTTTTCCGAATTTAAAACAAAGTTATTTAAAACAAAAGTTTAAAACATTGTTTTCCGAGTTTAAAACAAACATTCACGTTTACGAAAATCCGGGATAAAATAATTTCGCGTCTTATCATACGTAACAAAACGACCTAAAGTTAAAGTAAAATAATTATCAGTAAAAATTAAAAAACAAGATCGTGAGGGTTGATCGCTAATCTTAAAACCAGTCATCGCAATAACAATAATAAAGTTCTTACCACTATATTTGATAGCTTAATTTTCTTTAACTATCGAGTATTTACCGCAAAAATTGGAAGTAAATGGAAACGAATTCCCCTTTATGCTGTGACGTATCCGATGGTAGATAAATTGCGCAGACCTCAACGCGTTGCTCGCACCGTACTTTACCAGTACCGCTGCCATAGCTGCCATCGCCACGACCGCCGTTACCACCATCAGCAACATCAGCACCATCAGCGCCATCAGCGCCATCAGCGCCATCAGCGCCATCAGCGCTATCAGCGCCAGCCGCGCCGCTCCGTCACAGCCAGCCGGGCCACGCCGTCACCGCCAGCCGCGCCGCGCCGTCACCGCCAGCCACGCCGCGCCATCATCGCCATCCGCACCGCGCCATTACCGCCATTCGCGCCGCGTCGTCACCGCCATAATTTCTCATTTCTTTTCTTTGTTCATCAGCAGCGACTTCTTCTTTCATAAAAACTTCACTAGATTTTTTTGATATGTGGGTAGATTTCAATTTTGAAGTTTCGAGATAACATAAATTTATTTTGATTGATTGATTGATTTACAACCATTGATTATCAACTATTGATTGATTGTATTGATTCTGGAACTTCCTTGTTATTATCTTGTAGTGTGCGTTTCAAATAATAAAATCACTTCATTTCTTGCTTGACGTGATTTGTAGCTTCAATAAACTTATCTTGCGGGTAGTTGGTGGTTTTGATGCCCGAGTGAATCCCACTTCTGATGTCGGAGATAGATTCACATTAGTGACTTGCTCGTTCTTAATGGAGTATTCTGGTACAGGATCCGAGGCGTAGGTCTCAGGCAATTAAACCACACACACAATATGACAATTCTTGTATTAAATGTAGGTAATCAATTCTCACAAATTACTTAGTAGGTATACACTATACAATTATCAGAGTTGCGTGAACAACCGATCCCGTTAGGGGGTCCGAACTGTAAGGCTCTCACTGATCAATTCCCCCTCGACTCAAAGCTCCCCAATATTTAAAATGTCTCCGGTGCCCCTCCAAACGATTCCGGTCACGTGACTCGTTACGTCACGATGTTCACACCCCACTGTTACTATGATATCAATTGAGTTACTAATTATCGTTAAATTATCGTGATCTACGACATATATATATATATATATATATATATATATATATATATATATATAATTATATTAAAGTAAGATGTAAGTTTATATATTATATTATAGACAAATGCTTACGCATATTATTATTGTTTATTTATATTTTTATGATAGCCTGGCTCGTAGAGTAAGTACCTTGTAAGTATACTCTATGTGACCTGATGCAAATAGCCTGATTAAATAATTATTATGTTATTATTATTACTTTTTATTTTTATTGGTTAATAAAATGTTATATAAAAAAGGGATATACATGTTATCTTCTCATAATACACTGGTTGGTTTGTAAGTCTTGTATAAATTTATTAATTTTGAGATATTGCTTCTAAAAAGTATTTAAACTAGAGATGCTACTAAAAAAATAGTCTTTTTAAGGGCTGGAAATTACCAGTACTGGCCAATAATTTAATCTAAAGCTACAAACAACGCGAAAGTATTTTTGCCAGTTAAAGAAAGAAATTGTACCTAATGGTCTGTCTCTTTTTTCGAGGTTGCTTTTTATATTTAAACGAAGTTTTTCTATTTTTTCTAACTACAGACTTTGGGGTTAATATAGTAAAAAGCGAAAAAGCATATTAACCTAAGGCACTTCACTTTTTAATTCAAATAACATCATCACGATGAGCAAGTTTTGTAAAATTGAGGGATTCATTCAATATAATTTGTATTTAAAACAGGGACTTTCCATTAAAACACAAAGTTAAGGTCATTAATGAAATTAATTAATTTCAGGAATAATCGGAGAACTTTCATATTAAAGTACTGCAACTAAAATTTATATTCTTAAGGAAATTAAAATTTTCAGTAACACCTGTTTTGCAATTACTGTTTTATATTTCAAATAAAAGCGTACGTTGTAACGATTCATAAGTGTATGTAAAAAAGAATATTAAGATGGAAGTAATCCAGACTCATACAAAATTTACACAATCACAATTTCAATATCTTAAATCGAATCTGTATAATATATGTAATAATATCCTACAAATATATCCTTAAACTGTGCGCGAATGTAAACCAAAAGTAATTTCGTGGCTAAAAATCAAAATTATCAAGTAACAATATTTATTCCAGCTTCTTTTGTAGATTTAGTTTGGACATCTATATATAGTACCCGGCAATAAATATTGCACATCGACCTTTGGAAAGAGACAATCGGCTAATTTCGGCTTCATAGAGCGTTATCACTATCGCAAGAAATACAACCATTCCTGTATCTATTAGGAGCTGTTAAAACAAGTATAATTTTCTTCTTTTCTAATTATATTTATCTTATGTATAAAAACATTTTTTTTTCTATAAGTGGTTATTTTAATTGGGGAGTAATATAATTTAATAAACATGCTTTTTATTATTTAAAAATTTTATTATTTAGGAAAATTATAACTGCACATAATAAAAACCATTATACCCATTCTTAAAATGAGACGTTGTAATACAGTAGCCGGCAATAAATATTACACATCATCCTTTTGAAAGAGACAATCGGCTGATTTCGACTTCGTAGAGCATTGTCTACCACACTACCTATTTCTCAAAATAATAATTAAAGCATAGAAGTAGCTTCATATGTTTGAGGCGTACACTGCGGTAGACAACAATTTTTTTTCTAGTGATGTAACATTGTGTAAACTTATCCGCGATATCGATAGTGATCCTTATATCTGTGGTAGTACCTACTGTTTTTAAAAGGCTGTTTAACTGCTTTCCATCACTTGCTAGAACGAGATACATCAAATAGTACTATCACCTAGAGGATTTCGCCGTGTGCGATAACGTTCAGCTATATTCCGTTCTAGAAAATGACTAAGGTAGCATTTAAAAATAATCAATACGACAAATAAACTAGAAACACAAAATCTAAAACATTTATTAAAAGTAAATTTTAAAAAAAATGGTCAGGTTAACACATATTTTTAATTTTTTATTCGCCACTTTGAGAACGTCTTATAAAAGAAACGACAAATAAATTACAATAAAACTACAGCCATATTTTTCTACACTATTAAATATTAGTTATTAAAATATTGCGGACTAAAATGGTTTTATTCCCAATTTTTCTGTGCAATCGTATCGATCCATATTTGTCGTCAGTTAACGTCCACGGGAAACCTAGAATAATAATCCCTAGATATAGTACAAAGATGTTGCAGAATTCATTAGAACAATACTGGATTAAATTATCGATAACTGTGCTTTTTATAACACTGTAGCAAAAAAATATATAATACTTAAAAATACTCAAATATCATAATAAATATTGCATATAGCAGTCCTATAATTTGGTCATAGGATGATTTTTTCTTTATAATTTGTAAACCATTTAAAAAACAAAAATAGTTTATTGTAATGTAACAACGTAAAAAAAATACCATGTTGGATCACTTACCGATGGAAGGTTACGTTTTGAACTTAATTTTCTTTCTGGAAAAATGGGATTTACAGCCCCTTATAATGTAGGACATTGCTCTTGCTATTAGGTCATATTTTCTTTCAACAAAACGGAAAAAATATGTAAATAACTATATGAATTCTTAAATGAAACTAAACAAGAATAAACCACTGACAGCCGACATCAAACATCGGCGCTGAAGAGTGGAAAAAGGTTTGCGATCATACAATCAAATGTAAAAAATGAATATAGAAGCATTAAACACAGTTTAGACAATTACACTGATGGACTAGTGATAAATACAGCTGATAGTGACAGTGATATTGACCTCTTTGAGAGCACAGATGGTGTAATGGAAGTAGCTGAGAATTAGAATTATTATTATTACAATGTCTTATTTCAAGAATAGCTATAATGGTCTTTATTATTTACAGTTATAATTTTCCTAAATAATAAATTACGTGAACATAATGTAAGCATGTTAAGCTATTGCATGGCTTCTATCGCGGGCCTTGAGCGTGGAGACCGAATCCAGAAATTCCGTAACGAAAATAACCTAACACACCAGTATGGTGTACCTATCATTTAACAATAGCGTAAGCGCCAAGTTGATAATATGTGTTATGAACTTTATTGTCTACAGCTTAAGGTTTAGTTTAAAATAAATGTTTTACTTGTACAAATGTATTTTTTTCAACAAGGATTTTCATTTCAGTGACTTTCTGTTATGGTGTTACAAAAGAGTAAAGACCCTGAGTACAAGAATTTAACAATCGTAATTGAACTTTATTCCTGAGATTTAAGGTTAAAAACGTTTTAGCTGTTAATATTATTAACCTTTTTATGATATTACATAGCACTGATAATTTCTCATTTAAATAGGACTATATGGTCCTATTTAAATTGAGAAATTATACCATTCTTATTTAAAATTTTATCCTATATACCGTAGGAAAACCCTATAAATGGGTAATTTATTCACTAAAAGAAAAAAACATGTTTTTTTATAGATCACCACGCACACGAAAGTTACACAACTTGAATTAACATCAAAGAAAAAAAACAACTACATAAATAAATAAATAACTATAATTGCATAAGTTGATTAAAAATGCTATGCAATAGCTTTACCGCGGCAGTCTCCGAGTGCCACACGTCTTTTTTTATTATTTTATTTTACCCCAGCTTAAAGCCACCACTTATAGAAAAATTTGTGGCTTTTATACAAAGAATAAAAATAATTATCAATAGAAGCAAATTATACTTGTTTTAACAGCTCCTTATTAGTAGTTACCCTTAGTAGTTACCATTCTGTTTAAATTTCGTGCGACAGAGATAATTCTCTACGAAGCCGATATTAGCCGATTGTCTCTTTCCAAAGGTCGATGTGCAATATTTATTGCCGGGCACTATACTTATACACGAAAAGTAAACACACTCACTCACACATACGCGAACATACATACGCATACACATAAACACACATATTTCACATTTTTTGCTAGTAATTTTACATATTTAATTTAATAGACTTTTTTTTATCTTATAACTTTGAATTAATGTATGAATGCGTTAAGGAAGAGTGTTTTCTATCGCAACACCTAGATATTTAAAACTACTAGGGGATGATAAAATGTAACAATTACACTCTTCTACATTAGAACAGTTACCAATATGTACTTTCAGGACATAATCAGACTTAAAATATTTCTTATGCTAAAAGTTATAAATTTAGTCTTAGTTAGATTTAAAGTTAATAAATTGAAATCCAATCATATGGTAACAGTTTTTATTCCTTCTTCTGCTGTTAATTTAACCTTCGTCGATGTATGACCCCGAAATAAGATAACAGTTTCATCTGCAAACGTTACCTCTTTTGGATCTGTGAGTTTAATGTTACATAAGGTATTTGTGTAAATAAAAAAAGAGTAGGCCCAAGCACACATTTGTTCCTTCTAAAAATGTACTGATTATGCGAGATAGTATTATACTTTTCCAGACATTTTGTTAATCGATTATTTATAACTTTAAAAAAAATATATTGCAATTTTGAATAAAAGCGATATTGGGCGGTAGTTTGCAATGCTATTCTTTTCCCCTGACTTAAAAATGGGAATTACAACGGAATCCTTTAGCACATTCGGGTATTTAACTAAACATATACATAGGTTAATGATGTAAGCTAAGGGCTTTGCTAATTTATATAGCTTTTTACAAATATGGATGATGTACCATCCTAATCCGTAGAATTCGTATTTTTTAAAGTCATCACAATTTTGGAAATCTCATCTTCGTCAGTGTCTAATAAAACAAATGAATTAGGTTTGGAAGCATCAGTTTTAAAGTTTTGCACTAGTTGACTTTCTGTCACGTTTAGTTTTTGTAAAATGTTGTTAGATAGTTCTGAGCTAATATTTATAAAAAAGTCATTGATAAAATTGGAAGAACTTTGAGGATCAGACTTTAATTTAAGCTATTCACATAAATCTTGTATTTTATTTGATATATTTAGATTACATACCTGTTTTATTGTGCTCCATGTTTTTTTAATATCCTTATTTTTAGCTTGTAAGTTTAGTTTTTATAAAGCCAAGAAAACATACTCGCTAATAAATGCGCACAAAATAAAGATGATGAAATATGTAATATTAGAAGGTACAAGACCTTCATCTATACGTAACAGAACGTTACCTCGGGATGTCCATTACTTATAAGTCCCCTTTTTTACGAGTTTTAGACAGACTGCTAATATTTTTTTCGAATTAGGTGTTAAGCATTCAGATATATAAATTCGAGAATTGATACCACCAAAGCCTAGATTTTCAGTTGTTAAGGGAACACTTACTTTTTCACGATTGTATTTCTTCATACCTTTAAGTAACTCTTCTTTTCCTTTGATTCTTAATACTCTATGATAATTGGTGCACTGTTTTTGCATTTCCTGTATATATCTACATTCTTTACATTTTGGACTTTCAGAGTGTCAGAAATAGTATTAAAAGCTCTTTTAAATTTTCATTACCTTTTCTAGGTATATTTCATATCCCAACCATATTTTTGATTATTTTCTTTTGGATTACATTAAGTTGGGATTCAAGTTTTTTTCTACGGTCCATAGCTATCACATGTATCGATTCGAGTGAGACTACTTTCTCAATAAGTTCTTTATGACTAACGGCATTAAACTGTAGAAGTTTTATTTTGTGATTGTTTGACTCCATAATTTTGATGTTTTGGGTTTTAATTTCATTAATTTCAGAATTCAACATTTCTTTTAGAGATATTTTCAAAGAATCTTCCGAATCCTGAAATCGATTTTTTGTAATTAAATATTTGTAATTTTACAGTATAAATGTAAGTGTATAAGTAGGTACATAAAGTAATATGTATACTTTTTATTTCGAAACCGTCATAAGCATCCTAATAAAATTAAGTTTCTTATTATATAAAAAATATATACTATGAAATACTCATATTTTTTTGAAATTATGGTAAATTAGTCACGTTATTTGAGAATTTGAATTTAATCAGAAATATTTAGGAATTAATGTACATATCTGAATGTTTAAAATGGTTCACAAAATATTATTGATAGTTTAAAGGAATTGAAGTGAAGATTGAAATAAAATTGAAGTCAAGATTGCTTTTAATTTTTTGATATCTTATTAAAAAAATGGTGTAATCAGTATTACAAGTAATATATTAAGCCATAATTAGAAACTACGTTGAAATTGCCTACATATTTTTTTTTGCTATTAAAAATATTACAAAGTTCACAAAACTTTAACATTTTTTTTTAGTAATTGTTCGTTGCAGATTTTTTTTTACAGACAGAGTTATAATCTTTTATGATTAGAAACAGTAACTTCATGTTGGCGCATGACATTTTTTGGGAAACAAATATCAAACCTTTGATCACCTCACATTGCTCTTTTGAAATTAGGTTAGGTTTGTTAGTTTTTTAAGGCTAAAAAATATTGTCATCACGATCATTTGCGACGGTTGTTCCTTTTCCTTACTCTAAGCTAACTAACTGATTAACATTTTTTTTGTAACCTCTAAATTCTATTATGGGGAAGGAAAAGACGGTCATGTGGGACTTAATTAGACACACAACGGAGAGGACACCCCGTAACGAGAAGCACTCTCCCTTAGTCATAGGCCACGAAACCTAAATGTCTAGGTCCAGCTACCTCAGCGGTAGTGTCGCCAAGAAGAAGCCAGCATTCAGGCCCCAGAGAACGCAGACCGTCAATCACTACTGTCTGAAGTGTATTCACTCACTGAAGTCGCACGATAGTCCGCTCAAGTTAGGAGGCCCAATAATAAACCCAAAAGACCTGTACCACCGGCCATGCTCGACAGCAAGCCAAGCCAACTGCTAAGCGTAACGATCATTTCAGGATACGTCTGTGGCTTGGACCATCTCCCACCAATCACCAAAGTTACAATGTTTGATAAAAAGAGGTGTAAGTCCTACAACCCCGGCGGCCACTTCCTCAGGTAGGCGGCCTCCTATTCTTTAATAGAAAGGGTAGTGGATAGGTGCATAAATAACCACCTGGCATTTTAGACGAGGCTGCCATTTTTAAGGCTAGCCACTAAAAATCCTACGGTTGCTCTTTATCTTTAAGAAGATCCCGTGGCGTCCCACCTTAGTGGGATTTACTTTTGCACTGACGTGACGCCCCAGCAGAACCCCCATAAGAACAACAAGAAGGAACCCCCATAAGCACAACCCCAATAAGAAGGTACTCCGGAATACTAAGAGCTCAAGACGTAGGTCTATCTTAGGTGAGAGGTGTCCCCCTATCCTCACAATCCAAATCCAAATCACATCTAAATCAAATCCAAAAAGACACTACAGCTAAACGGGCATATTCCTGACTTCTTCTATACATCTTTCCCTAACGAAGTGGGTCAGCCAGTTGTCTCAACGACTTAGATGAGGTGATCCGCATCACCCCTACTATCACCAGACCGTCATTAAGTGACCCTAAACCCCATTCCCCGGCATAGCAACAAGCCCCGAAGTTCCACTTTCCACCCAGTATGAAATCCTTCATCGCCAGGTGGTGGTACGCAGATGCGGACCCTAGACAGAGATTGACGCCCAAGGAGGGGACTGACTGACTAACTAATCTAAACTAACTTAACTCAATTTCACAAGGGCCATGCAGTATCCAAGGTAAAGTTTATTGAGTGTAAAAATTCAGCCTCAAAATCATAAGTTGCGCGATAACAAACAATTACCTTCTTTTTACATATAATATTTTGTTTCCAGACTAAATTTCTGTATGAAAACTTTGTAAAAATCCCATTTGTGAATAATACACGGTAAAGAGTTTAAATGTAATATTAGAAAGGAATTAAACTAAAAGGTAATTATTGCTATAAAAAATAAAATTAATTAAAAATATATGACATGACTTTAATTGTCATTTACCCATTTTATTGATATAATTATAATTATTTGTATTCCTTAAACGTATAAAGATTATTAAAATATGAATAAAGCTTCTACAAACAAAATTCCAGGCATAGACCTAACAAGGTTTTGTAAAAGTACCTTTACTCTTACGTTTGCTGTTGAAATCACGGGGATAGATGTGTGGCATGACTGCAATGAAGGTTGGCTTAATCTAGGATCGCCAATTCAAGGAATGAAGATACAATACCAAATATATCCAGGACAAATTTTTGATCTGGACATTCTTATTTGGCCTCATGTCGCTAAGGTCCGATTACGAATTTTTTGTAGCAGTTGTTTCTGATGTAGCAGTCCTAGTAATTTCATGTGTAATCAAGCCTACGAAGGGATTTTCATTATGCATTAAATTATAAAATTCAGTGCTTCAGGCAGAGAATGACAACAGAATTTTATAATATACTAGCAGACTCGGCCACGCGTTGCTGTGGTTGCTAAGGTTTTGGATATACTTATTACATTGTAGTAAAAAAATGCAAGTAAATTTATCAAGGCCAATAACGAAATAACAATATTTTGATATAAAATAATATTGTGACTTTAAATTAAGATGTAAGTTATCCTATGTTTCAAGTTGGATCAAACTACACACGGTGTGCCAATTTGATTAAAATCGGTTTAGTAGTTTAGGAGTCCATCGCGGACAAACAACGTGACACGTAATTTATATATATTAAGATGGTTGTATTATTATACATTATATATTAATTACGTAAGACTTGGTTGAGTTTTTATTGCTCTCATTTTTTTTCACTTCTTATTTGTCTATAAAAAATTCGTTTTAGATTTTGAAATTACCGCAATTTCGGCTTAAAATTGTCGTCGTCTGATGTTAACATTTTAATAAAAGTAGTAATCTTGAATAATCGAAAAAATAATCTTTTTTACGTTTTATTACAAATATTCGAGCTTTATTCAATAGACGATTTTTTATTTAGTCCTATAAAAATATTAGTATTTAAACATTCATCTTTATTTTTTTGAAACACCTATTGCATCGTTACATATTATACTAATGTAATTATATTGTTTCTAGATTTGGTGTGGAAATGAATATGGTTTTGTGCGAACTTGGCAGTTTTTAGAGAGACGTTGGATGGCATTTTCAATCCGTCACGCTTTCCCGGTCCGAGTACTTGAGTTCACAAAACACTTAGCTACAGTTACACCTAGTATGGGCTTAGGAGCTCTTAGTAACAAGTATTCGGTTTCTTTTAATACTCTAAAATATAGACGTTTCAAATTAACGCTTACTTATTTAAATCTACCTTGATTTTTATAATGTGTTGCAGTGCAAGAAATGACAAAAATGTTGAAGCTTATCTTCCATCTTTGACATTTAATGAACGACGCTATTTTGGAATTGTATTAAAGGGAGAGGAAACGACGAAAGACTATTTTCTTGATTACATATGGAATCTAGTTAAAAACCATATACCTTCTTCTCTTTTTGATGGTTTTTTTGATAAGCCTTATAACGTTACAGGTGAAATTAATCATTTTATTTTACTTTCACTAGAAGTTCAACATAGCTAATATTAGTACGGTAAAGTTTCCTTTTTAAAAGAACTAAAATCAGTTAATAAAGAAATTTATCGTTTTTCCTAAAACATAATTAAACTAATATATAATTTAAATATTTATAAGGTTCATAAAAAACAAAAAAGAGTATGAAAAAATAAATTAAACCATTTAAGATTTTTTTAACTAATTAATAGGAAATACATTCCAGATCGGAGGCAACAAGATGCAGTTCTAAACTATGTACAAGAAATAATTCTGGGGACAAATCCTAGTGATAAAGAAGAAATGCTTACTGAATATGAAGAATTTGTAAGATCAAAAGAAGAAAGAGATTCAAAGGTAGCCAAAGAAAAAAAGAAAGTAGTTGAAATGCCAAAAGATAAATTTGAAATATTTTTGCCAGGCAGTGCAATTTTATCCGGTAAACATTAAAATAACACAACGTAACACTATCTTTTTAATCTTTTTTATTTCTATTTTTTGAATAGCAGTTTGTAATCAACTGGTTAGGTTTGTATTAAAAATATATTATATTCAAAATAATACATCTGTGTAATTGTATCATAAAATTATAAAATACAGCAATAATATCGAAGTAAATCTACTGTCTTGAGATCTTAAATAGAATTAACTTAATTAGTAATATTCAAAGTATTTTTAGAAAAATAGATAATTTGGAAATTAGATGACTGGGTCTATGTGTTCTTTATTTTATTTATAATTATTGTAAAAAATATACCATTATTTTTAATTAACATCACCTCTCATTAATAAATGATTGTGAACAGTTGAGACTAGGATGTCAATTGAAAAATATTTTTAGGCAAATTAACAAAGATGAAGCGAAATATATAGGTTGTATTATTTTATAAGCAGCTTATGATTTCATGACAATAACATTATTAATAATACCTTATCATTGGCTAAACCATACCATTTTTTAAGGAATTGGAAGAATCATCCCATTTGAAACAATAGGTGTCCGCCCATCGGATTTACCAGAAGTTATCGTCTTAATAAGTAGCTCTAATGTGCCAGCTCAAGATGATTTACCAATTTTATTTGTTAATGTAGAAAACCTTTATGATGCCCCACTACAAGAATTTAAGACAGCGAGGTAAAAAAAGTAAATATAAAATTATTTAACAAGTAATTATTTTATACTATTAAGCTGAGTGTAAGCGATGGTCTTAACCGTTCATTTCGCTGTTTTACGACTGCGCTACCTTCGAAACCTCTGAACAGATATTCATGATTTTCACCAGAGTGTTAGAACTTTTCTTAGAAAGTTAGAATTTAAAAAAGTTATAGCAAAAAAAATCTGTCTATGGGAGTTCCCAACATAAATCATCACTGGCTTACTACATCAGTGTTAAATACAAAAGTTTGCTAAATTTTGTAGCATAAAAAATGTAGGGAGCTCCGCACAACTTCCGCAGCGCAAAATGGTGGATCCTAGTTGTGTGTATATATATGTATACAACTAGGATCCGCTACTATATATTTAAATGTTTATTAGATTCACTGAATTATATACACGATGGAAATTATTTGGACAAGAACATGACTCTCGTAAAAAAAATCTGAAGTCATTAAAACAAGTAAAATTTAACGACCATTACACTTTGCCCCTACAGTTGGAAATGGCATCACAACTCATTCCGTTTTTTTTAGATCATCCATTTGAAATTGAGGTAAAACATTTTTTTACAGTTTATGACTATTAAGTATATACTATATTCATAAATAATATGTTTAACATCTACATCATTAATAGCAAAAATGTTTTAGCTTCGTGGTGTACGAAATCCTAAGTTAGCTTCTGGTCTCCCAACTTTTTTTGGCAAAGAAAAATGTGATACTAGACTGGGTTGTATAGCACCATTAAACATTGCCATCGATGAGCATGATGTAATCATCGCCGTCACAAAAATTGATGCCAAGTTACTAACAAAGGGTATGAACGGACTTGTAAAAGGAGAATTTCCCTTTTATCCAATCAATGTTTCAATGGAAATGCTAGAACGTGATAGTATCTGCACTAACGATATAAATGCCGTAAGGTTGCCCGTAAAACCGCCAATGCTGATTCCGCCATATATTATTTTACAAGCCCAAATGACTTTAGAGGTGTCTATAGGCTTAGTGGGTTGCAGGCCAAAAGATTTAGATATTCATTATTCAAGATTATATTGTTTGGCTGAAGACAGAGAAGCTATTGGCTCTTTATTATCAAAGATTATAAAAACGAATGAAATTACATTGTCGTCCGAAGAAAAGAATGATATCTTAACGGGTTTTGTAATCGATGTCGGCAGTACAGTCATTTTTTATGTGGAAGGGTTTAGAGGCGGTGCAATATTAAAAATTTGGGAATTTACTGAGAACTTCTATCCAAATCTTAAGCCTGTATTTTCTTGCGCAGATAAATATATTGGTAGAATATATTTTGGTATGTGTGATTTAGGTTATATAAATCCAAATAAACTATATTGTTCATTAACAAATAGGTAAAAAATTGCATTTTCGTTGAAATGTAATTCAGTTTTAGGTATTTTTTTTAAATGTTATGAAAAACAGACATTATTTATTATATGGATATATGGTATCAAAATAGGTGCTTTATTTAAAAAATTGTTTTATAATTTCAGAAATGTTATCCACGGCTACGCCATATACTATTTTAAAGATGTTTGCACCATTAAATTTGTTATTAAAATGTCCACATACATACGTAAAACCTACTTTACCATTGCCTGCGAGATCCGTGAGTACCAATGCTAGTTGACATTTTTTTGACATATTGTGGATGTCACTACAGTATATAGTACCCGGCAATAAATATTGCACATCAACCTTTGGAAAGAGACAATCGGCTAATTTCGGCTTCATAGAGCGTTATCACTGTCGCACGAAATACAAACATTCTTGTATCTATTAGGAGCTGTAAAACAGGTATAATTTTCTTCTTTTCTAATTATATTTATTTTTTGTATAAAAAACATTTTTTTTCTATGAGTGGGTATTTTAATTGGGAAGTAATATAATTTAAAAAACATGCTTTTTATTATTTAAAAATTTTATTATTTAGGAAAATTATAACTGCACATAATAAAAACCATTATGGCCATTACCTTTATGAAAAATTTGTGGCTTTTATACAAAGAATAAAAATGTTTATCAATAGAAGCAAATTATACTTGTTTTAACAGCTCCTAATAGTTACCAGACTGTTTCAATTTCGTGCGACAGAGATAACGCTCTACGGACCCGAAATTAGCCGTTTGTCTCTTTCCAAAGGTCGATGTGCAATATTTATTGCCGGGTACTATACATTCATACTACAATATTTTTGTGCATATTAATCAGTTTAAACTAAGATTAAGACATCTATGTTTTAGGCAATATTAAAGATTGGACGTCTTATTGCAAGTAGTTTAAAAATAATTCCAACTTTGAACGATATGCCGTCTTACGAAGAATTAAAAAGTTTTAGACTAGAATTATGCGTTCCACCTCAACCCGAATCAATAAATAGCATTAAAAAAATAAAGATTGATCCATGTCATATGAAGAGAGAAATATAAAATGAATAAATGAATAATATGCCAAAAAAAACATGAATAAATAGACATTTTATTTTAATATTAGGTATATCCTTTTTTACAAATGAATCTTTATAATAAAAATCATAATTATTTTATATGTCCTCAATATCTCCTTGCCCTAATCCTAATTTAGGGGTCAGCGCAGTATGTTTTTTCCTTTCATCCATCCATTTAAATCCTCATCTCTGCATTCTGCACTCTTCAATATCGCTGTTCTCGTTATCTATCTATCTTTTTTTTACCATCACTCCATGTTCATTATGTACTTTACGTTCCGCTCAATATTTTGCTTTGTACGCGTGAAATGACTGAAACTAGTAAATATACTCTTATTCAACTAAATAGGAACAAAAGAGAAAACACTTTCTACAATTTTAATAAAAAATCTAGATTTTGTTGTCAGCTGTTTTTACTCTCCAGTTTCATTTTCCCATTGTGCTTTATACCTCAAATCCATCCTCAGTAACAATAATAATGTCATCAGCAAACAGCACGCACCAGTATCGGAAATATAACATATTTCCGATATCAGAGCAATTCATTATTTTACAGGAAGAGATAGGGACTCAAAGCTTACTAAACTCTTCTGTGTTTCCAACGGCCAATCGAACGTGTATACTAGATCGACTGTCCATTGCACTAAGCAACTTTACTTACTTCCCAGGTCTTCATTTCCCTTTCATATTGGGATATCACCGCACCACATCGAAAAGGAAACTGGTCATATACTATATGGTCATATACCTGAAAACGACGAACATCATGCGCAAGTTTCTTCGTGCACATCTCTACTTTTCCAATCTTCATATCTTGCACGGACGCTTTCACTTCATCATCGGTGACTTCATTCGTTATTTATGGGTTGGTTTTCCAACACTGAATTCAAATCATTTTCTTCATTCATAATCTTTAAAAATACACCTTGTATATCTTACATTCTCATCTCTCAGTAACAAACTTCCATATTTCATGCATTTTACATGTGCAATAATTCAATCTTTTTTCTTCCTCAGCTTTGTTATACTTTTGCCTTTTAGGATACTGAAGAATTCTATACGAGGTGTATTGCAGTTTAACTTAAAATTTTTGCTAGTGGTGGAAGCAGCTACTTTTCTTTCTTTTTCCATTTTTGTACTTTTTTGTTCATCTAATTCCTTCTGGCATTGCTTAAATGCATCTTTCTTCTCTTTTCATTCCTTTTGCACATCACCATTCTAAAACCTAGTTTTTATATGCCTATCATAAACTTTTCTTTCGATTTCTTTCGATTTTTTTTGTAATTATACCAGGATTAGGTGTTGTGGAATTCACATTGAATGTCAACGTAGGCAATGAATTAGCATATGTAATGTTTGACGATTACGACATTACGACCTAAAAAAAGGGGTGTTATAAGTTTGACCTGTCGATCTGTGTATTTATGTATCTGTGTGTCAGTCTGTAGCAATGTAGCAACCAAACGTGTGGACGACTTGTTCGCATAGAGTTAGACATATCACATAGAGTAGGGAAGCCAGCCTAAAATGTGACCATCGAACTTAAAAGAGATAGGTAGATCGAAAAAACCTATCTGTCTCTATTTTTTATCAAATCACGTGCTTCGTCGTCGTCGTCTCGGGCGTAATTCGTATTGAGTAAAATGACCATTGAGTGACCAATTGTCATTTTTACTAACATGCTGAAAGCTAAAATGATATTTCAACGAGTGAGATCAAATTTGAGTAAAAATTACACAAAATTATATACTATAATTATAATTTATAGTTTTTTTATTAAGTCTATTAAACGACAAATGTATTGTGTGTAAAAAATAAACTATTCCTTTCACTATAGTCGCAGTTTTCGCAAGTAAGAAATTAACAGTTTTTATATTTTTCATACACATATTAAAAGATATATTTGAAGTAAGTAAGTATAACATGTGTTAAAAAAAAAATTTCATAAGAGGATGTTTAAATCGTACCTATTTCTCTTCAGATTTCCTAAGGATAATAATTTAAAGATAAATGAATGAATGCTATTAAAAATGTATGCATAAAAAAACTTCAAAGATTTGTAGTGACCACTTTGATGCTGGATCATAACTTTTTTTTTTTTTTTTTTATACGATCTAGGGCAATGCTTGACTACATTCCACCTGATGGTAAGTGGAATGTAGTCTTAGATGGTAAGGCGCATTGCCCTAGCAACCTGTTCACTCTTCTCTTGAAGACACCCACATTATATTTGGCCGGAAATACCGACGCAGGCAAATTGTTCCAGTCCTTCGCTGTACACACTAAAAATGAGGAAGCAAAGCGCTTCGTTCGGACAGGTGGAATGTCCACAACAAAAGGATGGATACCTGCCGTGTGTCGGGACGTCCGGTGATGGAAGGGGGACGGGGGAACTAAGTCGTGTAGTTCCTGCGCACACTCACCAAAATGTATCCTATAGAATACTGAGAGGCTAGCAATTTTACGCCTGTGTTCAAGGCTTTGGAGGCCGGCTTCGACCAATTCGGGATCGCCGATAAGCCTCTTTGCTCGCCTCTCAATTGAGTCCAGAACCGCAAGATGAGACTTTGCGGCACCAGCAAATATGTGACCACAGTACTCTACACACGACCGGATCTGTGCTTTGTATAGAACAAGAAGCTGTCCCGGTGTAAAGTACTGCCGAACCTTCGCCAGAACGGCAAGCTTTGCTGCTGCTGCTCTTGCTCTGGACTCAATGAACCGACCAAAGTTGAGGTTCGAGGAAATCTCTAAGCCTAACAACTGAAGCCGGTCACTGTATTCCAAGGATACATTCTGGAAAGTAGGAGCCAAGGTGAAAGGGCTCCTTTTGGCGGTGAATAGACACGTCTGCGTTTTGGTGGCGTTGAACTTGACAAGATTGGCATTGCTCCATGCGGAGACTGCCTGAAGTTTGTCATTCAAACGTTGCACCATGGCTTCTCTTTCAGACTGTACTTGATCTCGACTAGCCCGAGTACTCGTCAGATATCTTTCTACAACTGTGCTGTCGTCTGCATACCCATAGATACCGGGCTTCAACAGATCATTAATGTGCAGCAGAAACAGAGTTGCAGAAAGAACGGACCCCTGAGGCACTCTGGCATTTATTGTCAAGGGTTCCGAGGAACACCCGTCGACAACTACTCGGAGAGATCTGTGGCTCAGAAAGTCCGTTACCCAGCCGATCAGACCAGGAGATATACCGTACGCTGAAAGCTTGCTTATAAGGCTCACATGCCAGACCCTGTCAAATGCCCTCGAGACGTCCAGAGAGACGGCGACCGCTTCTCCGTTCTTCTCGATGGCCTCGCCTAAAATGTGAGTAGCATACACTAGGAGGTCCCCAGTAGACCTATTACGGCGAAACCCGTACTGTCGGTCACTGAGGAGATCGTTACCTTCTAGGTATGCTAGTAGGCGCGAGTTCAATACACGCTCCATAATCTTGCAGAGTATGGAGGTGATTGAAATCGGTCTGTAATTGACAGGGTCGGCACGGCTGCCTTTTTTGGGCACGGGTTGCACATTAGCAAGCTTCCAGGATTTCGGCACTATTCCAGTCATGAAAGAGAGACGATACAAACGTGTCAGTACAGGAGACAACTCAGCTGCGCATGTTTTGAGCAGAATGGCTGGTATACCATCAGGACCACTGGCTTTATTCACATCTAAACGACACAATGTTTTCCATACCTCTTTGTTAGTGATACGGATTTCAGGCATCAAAATACCGCAGTGAGGAAGATGTGCTGGAGAAGCATTGCCAGTGTCTAGATGCGAATTATCAGCAAACAGAGAAGCAAATACATTTGCTTTCTCTGTTGCTGTATGGGCCAGGGAACCATCCGGCTTCAGCAGAGCAGGCAGTGAGGGTTGGCAGAAATTCGACTCGATCGCTTTCGCAAGAGACCAGAAAGCTCGACTGCCAGTTGGTCTGGCAGAGAGCTTTTCGCCATTCTTAGCGATTCGATCGAGACGAGCATTCCGCAATGCCTTTTTGTAGGACTTGGCAGCTTGGTTAAAGGCTCTCTTCTTTATACTTACATCCGGAGTTTTGCGGCTTCGAGCATCAGCCCAAATAAGGTATGCCGAATGTTTTCGGTCATGTGCATGACGACATTCGGCATTAAACCATGGGCGAGCTTTGCCACCGATGGGTACGTCAGCAAAAGGAATAAAATACTCCATTGCCTGATGCACCACATCAGTTATAGCATCCGCGCAACTCGACGGATCCAAAGAAGAGAAGCAGACCTGCCGCCAAGGATAAGACGCAAAAAAGTGCCGCATCTCATCCCAATCTGCTGACTTGTATTTCCATACTCGCCTAACACCATGTGGTTCGAAAGCTGGTGGGGAATATGTAAATACAGATTTCACCAGACAGTGATCGGAGGTTCCCAAGGGGGACGTGACCTCTACACGATACCTGTCCGGATCAGTTGTCAGCAGAAGGTCCAGGCAATTGGCTGTATGGCCTACCACATCTGGTACCCTTGTCGCTTGCCTCACCAGCTGAAAGAGGTCCAAGGACAACGCAAAGTTCCGCGCTTCTCTTCCAGCATGGTCGGTCTTCTGGTACGGGAACAGCCAGTCCTGATGACAGGCATTAAAGTCCCCCAGAAAGACGAGCTGCGCCGAAGGGTACTGATACAGAGCCATATCTGCAGCCTCACTGAGATACTCAAATAAACGAGTTGTCTCCTGGTCACCGCTGTGCGAACGGTAGACACAGGAATACAGGATTTTTTCGTTTCCTGTGTCCACTAAAACCCATAGGGAAGAAAAAGTGGGGTCTTCAAGGTGACGGAGACGCTGAATACAGAGGTCGTTCCGCGCATACACACTGACTCCGGCTCGTGAGCGAAAGTTGTGCTCTAACGAGTAACCGGGATAATCCAAGTATGCAGCGCTCAAAGGACATTGTATCTGCGTCTCCGTCAAAAAGAGCAAGTGCGGCTGCTCTGTCTCCAGGTGGTGGTGGACAGCTAAAAGATTTGAGTGCAAACCCCTTATATTAGTGAGGTGCACTTTATATGAGGAGGAGTGCAACCGCTGCTTTAACTTGTTCTCTTTTTTAAACTTTTTCATAAAAAAATAAATATAAAAGTGAATAGGGATGGGAAATGGCAGTTGAACGAGGCGGTACATATCGAACCCGACGTCGAAATTGGTGATGTCTTGCCACTGGGAGACTAGTCTGGAGACTGCGGGGACGCCCGAACCCCTCCAGGGATCGCCATCGGGCCTCCTCGACTGGTCGCCAACCAGCACGATGGAGCCACCCTGGGATTTTTCGCAGCTGGCGGGGCAGCCTTTCGTGGGTGGCTAACCCACTAATTGGGCCCCCAACTATCTGCGGGCGGCCAGCGGAAAGCCGTCGCTTCGGATCCCGCTACCCTCCTCGACTAGACACCCGACAAAACAAACACCAACCCGACGTCAGACCGGTTCGCCAACGCACCGCAACTGTTCAGACCCATTTCCCATAAACGGCTTCATCGAGCAACGTGCCGGAACACGACTAGGTCGCTTTGCGGCACGACTCTGTCCGATGGGTGGTAACTTTGCCGGCGACCGGATGTTATGGTCTACCACCAAGAGAATACTTATATCATAATACTGACGGATTTACAACTTTAAGAAGATTACTATAAAAAATTATGTACCTCTCGATATGCAGCACGAAAGTGATGAATTAAATGAAACCAAATATAAAATAAGAATGTATTACAATACGCTAGTCATATTGCAAGGGCAATAGTAATGGGTGTACATTACTGTAGGGAGACTCATTAAGTGTTTTAAATAGGATTTTACGTGAAAGTGATTAAAGATATTTTTCTGAATGAATAATATCAACAATAGATAAGAAAAAAATAAATAGCTATAAAAATACTGTATTTATTTATTAATACCTTTCGTTTTAAGCTAGAATGACTAATATTTTAATTTTCGTATTGACTCAATATATTTTTCAAAATGTAGTTTCAAAAATGTTTTACACAGGTTTTAACTCATTCTAAATAAAATAGTAAAAAACTCAAACATTTAGAGGATTTCCAATAAAAATGTCAAAGTATTTAAATTAAAAACGCGTCATGTGTGATTAAACAAAGACAAACAGTGTGTGTTTTTTTAACTGCCTATCAATGACGTTCATACGAGTACCTATGCCTCACCTATTCTATGTATATTAATTCTATGCTTGTTCGTCGAGATGGTTATTAGCTATGTTTGGTCGAAGTAGAAACAGTCCGTCTCCAAGATATTAAGGATTAATTGGTGCGGGTAAAAGGTTCTTATGCAATTTTGATAGAAATTTTGGCAAGTGAAAGTTTGTGTGTCCGTAGGTTCATTTAGTATATAATAAAACCAGTAACATAACTTTAAAAAGCAGAAAATAATAAAATAAAGAAATTAAAAACCCCCGATACAAAAAGACCTCTAAAATTAATAAAAATAATATTATTAAAAAATTCAAAATATCTTTATTCAAGTAGTCATTTACACGCACTTTTGAATCGTCGATTACATTAAATTGGTCAGTATAGTCAGTCTGTGAGTAAGCTACCACCAGCTCGGAATGCTGTTCTGCTGAGAAGAGCTGGCCAGAAACTCAACAGTTGTTCTTTTTAAATGAAATTTAACAATGTTTGACATTAACCCTGCAAATGAGTCAATAACCCAAGTTCCACACATTTCGATCAACCAAAAACTCTTGAATGTTATAGTAAGATATATTTAATAATATACCTTTAATTTTAGATTTAAAACTAAAAAATGAAGATCTAAGATATCTTGTGGAATTTTATTATATATGCGTATACTTAAACCCATGAAGGATTTTTAAACTTTTTGAAGTCGAAATTTAGGCGTTACGAGCCTGAATTATGTATTTATTGATGTCGTTGCGTCGGGACAGCTTAATAAAAGAATAAATTAAAATGCAAGTAAGTTATCAAGGCAAATAAAGAAATATCGAATCGTATCCTCTAAGCACTCGTAACTTCGTAAAAAAGACACTATCGTCAACGTATGTACAACGGTCCTCCAACGCAATGACTTCAATAAGTATATAACAATATTATTTTTATTCTTTTTAGAGGTATTTTTTTGTCGGGGGTTTCCTAAATTTTTGATTTTTTTTTTTTAATTTATCTAAAGTATTAACGGAAGTTATAATATGTTTGTATACATACAAACATATTATAAGTTTTGTTAAGCTTTCTGCGTATATTCTATTTACTTTTATTTATAAATTGTTTTATAGTCAAAAGAAAAACCCTTTGTTTAATTCAAGTTCTGCTTTAATTGTTTTATAACTTACCTAAAGTTAATGAGGAAAAGAAGTATATATATGAAGTAAATGTTTGTTAATTAACGAAAGTATCTATTAGCCCAAGTAATTTAAGTTAATTAGTGAAAACAGTTTCCTTTTAGCAACGATTGAGGTTAGTTGATAAATTAACTTCACTCACAATTTAACGTGACCTACTAATTTTATACAGTATAATATGATTACTTTGATTAAACAAAGATGATCCTAAAATAATAAAATAAGAAAATACCATCAATGAAATTTATTATTCATCATAGACCAGAATATATTAATTACAAGTAGTTTTGACAGATGGCAAAAACTTTGAATGCTAAAGACAGTAATCATGGCATATATTTTTTGAATTTTATTGTGTTTCGTCACTTAGGAGCTTTCTTCTAGTCGAACTATTTGATATCAGACTATAATTTGTTAAAGACAAGGTTACAATAAATTAAACCTCTGGACCACCTACGACGGTTATTATTAAATAAATATTTTTTTGAATTGTTTACTAATAAAACGGAGTATTTTCTTTAAAAGTCGCTTCTGCTACTTCTAATATTATTGTATTTAAATTTTTCGTTGATTATTCAATATAAGGATACAAACCGATCGAAACCATAACAATGGTATTGGTTTCGATTAAGAAACAATAATGTTTTTATTTAAAAAATATTAAGATACTATAATAATATTACTACCAATAATTTTAGTATATTTAAATGGATTTAAACTCTAGACAAATGAACATTCGATTGCTACATAAACTATCAACGACATTCTACTATACTACTTGTTTTTCACTTATCTTACCAGGGTTAATTTTTACATGGAAACGAATTATATTGTTAACCGACTTCAAAAAGGAAGAGGTTCTCAATTATACACCTACATACATAATATACCTACATATATATATTACGTATGTAGGTACACCGATTTCTCCTAGGTTTCTAAACCGATTTACGAAATTCTTTTTTTGTGTGATGTGGAATAGTTTCGAATTGGTCCCATAAAAAATTATTTGATTCAGGTAGGCCCATTAGTTTTTATTTTATGACCATTTTTGTCCAAGTTTTGTATTAACTCCACCGGAAGGAAATCAAAACGTACTGTGACTAATGACATCTGTTGTTTTGCATATAATAATTTCTCACAGACTGTACATGGTACTTCAGTATATTGATTTATGGTGGTTATAAAATTACGCTCCATCATTGACGAAGTCTTTGTGAAGTCTGACGCGATGCTGCTAGCCGGTTCTCACGTTGCTGAGCAGCCTCGGTTGCTGTACGGTTTCGTATCACTTCTAATCTATGAGCCCTCTGCTCAGTAAACTCGTCCTCTAAACGCTCATTAATGAGGCCAAGTCTATTAGCTCTCTGCTCAAAATACTCATTCGCAAGACGCTCTTGGATCTTACTGAGTCTATTATTAGAATTATGAATTATTATTTTCTATTAGAATTATGCTGATCAAGAGTTTTTTTGACTTAATCGTGATTTCATACATGCCTTCATGGCCAACCAATGTTTTTAACGATCTTTAATAGTTTCACAAGAACGTGAGATTGTGTTTCGAAAAAAATTTTACGAAGACGACTACTTTTATCCGTTCCCGTTTCCTAAGATCTATATTTTTTAAGGCCCGCAGCACCTTTTGTAGGTCTATCCATGGCTAATTGATAATGTAGCAATAAAATAAAAAGTATTAAATAAAAATAACTACGTTAAGAAAACCGACTTTAAAACTAAAAAGTAAAAAATAATATAGATTTAATATTTATTACATACTACGACATGTTGCTCTTTATCTTCGTATATTTTCTTCTTATTAATTGAGCTGCTTATAATATTAAGAATTAGAATTGCTTTTTATAATGTTTATTTTACAATATATCTTAATCATTAAAGTAGGCATTTAATTGTATTATTTTCTCGTATTTATTTAAGTGGTTAAATATAATTATTTGTTTAATGCTTGGCACCGACTTCAAACCTATTAGTAAATAGGACATATAAATAATAGGTAGTATATAATAAATATTAAATCTTCATTATTTATTACTTTTTAGTTTTAAAGTCGGTTTTTTTAACGTAGTTATTTTTATTTAATACTTTTTATTTTATTGCTACATTATCAATTAGCCATGGGTAGACCTACAAAAGGTGCTGCGCGCCTTAAAAAATATAGATCTCAAGAAACGGGAACGGATAAAAGTAGCCTTCTCCGTAAAAAATCTCTTTGAAACACAATTTCACGTTCTTGTGAGACTATTAAAGACTTCACATATCCAAAACAACAGATGCCATTACTTCCGGAGGAGTTAGTTCAAAATTTGGACTAAAATGCTCATAAAATAAAAACTAATAGGCCTACTTGAATCAAAGGGCATAGCCGGATTAATATGAGAAATCTGCCCCCGCGACTTTTTTGGCTCATACTCAGGGGATCGGTTTAGTATCAAATAAAAATAATTCACACCAATTTTTAGCTCTTTAACTCTAAAGGTTGTCGAGATTTCCAAAAAAAACTGTTTTTTAAATTTAATTTTTATTTTTATAGTAAAATTCACAATTTATCAATGACGAATTTTTCTCTAATTTTTAGGAGTTTAATACATGAGAAAAAAATATAGTCATAATTTTTTAACGAAAAGCCGATTTTTGGCAGACGTAAGAATTTTTTTTGAATTTTTTTATTAGCCTTTTTGAAATATGTCACTCACCAAAATTCGTCAGAAAATGTGTATTATACTCCTCTACATACAGGATTTTTTTGATTTTTTTGAAGTGGTGGAACGATATGAAAAAAATAAAAAACTATTTTTTTTCAAAGGTCTTGCGTTTTAAATAACTTTTATTAGCTTAAAAAAATTGTATCCAAAATATTTTTTTGCTTAGAATTTATAGTGAAATTATTTAAAAGATAAAATCGACATTCATTTTTAAGACAAAAACATAAAATCGACAAGTATTTAAAAAGATAATATGTTGGTTACTGACAATGATGATAGATGGCGTTAGAAAGCGTCCGCTAGGCAATTATATGCACTCGAGGTGCCAAAATAATTTAACGTATTCAATGGTCCGTCCGTGAAACGTGTCTGTTTCGCATATAATTTCATTATAAATTCTAAGCAAAAAAATATTTAAGACAGATTTTTTTAGCTAAAAAAAAGTTATTTAAAACGCAAGACTTCAGAAAAAAATGAGTTTTTTATTTTTTTTATATTGTTCCACCACTTCAAAAAAATTAAAAAAATCCTGCATGTAGAAGAATATAATAGACATTTTCTGACAAATTTTGGTGAGTGACATATTTCAAAAAGGCTAAAAAAAAAATTTTTTTTAAATGTTTTCATCTGCCAAAAATCGGCTTTTCGTTAAAAAATTATGACTATATTTTTTTCTCATGTATTAAACTCCTAAAAATTAGAGAAAAATTCGTCATTGATAAATTGTGAATTTTACTATAAAAATAAAAATTAAATTTAAAAAACAGTTTTTTTTGGAAATCTCGACAACCTTTAGAGTTAAAGAGCTAAAAATTGGTGTGAATTATTTTTATTTGATACTAAACCGATCCCCTGAGTATGAGCCAAAAAAGTCGCGGGGGCAGATTTCTCATATTAATCCGGCTATGCCCTTTCTATGGGACCAATTCAAAACCATTCCGCATCAAACAAAAAAAGAATTACGTAAATTGGTTCAGAAATCTAGGACAAATCGGTGTACATACATAAAAAAAAAACATACCGGCCAAATTGAGAACCTCCTCCTTTTTGAAGAAGTCGGTTAAAAATACTCACCGTTCACTTAGACACAAACTTACAATTTAAAACTTAAAATTCCTTCTGGCTCTACTGCTTTCTATTTACTATAATATTCTATACACTATTTCTTCACTTCACTTCTTTTATTAACTAACTTTATAACAAGTATGTCCTTATTATTCTAAGTAGAATTTTCTTCTTTTTATTAAAATTTATTTAACCATATTATACTTTTTCAAGTCTTGTACATCTCTGTGCAAAAAAATATAATCTGTCTGTTAGCAATTACTTTTTAAAAAACTTTTATATTGAAAATGTGCTCCAAAACTGCAATGATTTGAAGCACTTTTTAATTTAAATGAAATTTGTACCATTATAATATTTTAGAAAAATCAAGAGTTATATGTAAACGTGATTATTAAATATTTTATAAATAATTATTTAAATGGATTCAAATTTATAGTAAATTATAGGATTTACTTAAGAATTAATATAAAAAATCTGTTATTTTGTAAGTACTTTTATTATATTGTCATAATATCTAGTCGGAAATAATAAACGTTTGTCTCAAAATATTATGAAACACCTACTATTAAAATTGTAATTTTTTTTAAGTAAGCACTTTGATATTTTAAATTTTTTGTTTGATTTATTATTCCTATATCAACCTGTATTGTGAACTTATTAAAATACTGAATATAGCTCAAAACGCGGCATCCATAAGTTTTAAAAGCTGCCATAAGTGTTATAAGCTAACGTTAATATCCATGTAGATAACTCTCGAATGCGCAGTAAGTCACCAAAAACATCAGTATTCCCCAATTTATAGACCCATACATCATCGTTAAATAGCAATAACAGTAATGAAAATGCTTTATTGTGTTGTTTAATGACATAGTTGAGATGGTTTTCTACTAATTTATATTATTAATTATTATGTGCAAAATTATAACTGTAACGAAATTTTATGAAATTCAACATTTATTATAACTGAAAACTGTAAATTGTATTTGTAAAAGAAAATTTCTGGTAGTTTCTAATTACGTTTTTCTGTTTTCTGTCTGTCGTGAGAGGTACGGGAATACAATTTTATTATAAATATCTATTTTACCTAAAGGTTGTATTTTTTAGATGTTTTGTTTCTTAGAGATTTTAACAGCTTAAAGCTTCCAAATTATTTGGTTATTTGTCAAATATCAAGAAGTTTGGCAACATTAACATCGTCTTTGTATTTGATATTTTAAGTTTGAATATGATATATTTGATTAAAATTGATTCTCACCCCATTATACAACACAGGTCGCTAACGGGTAAATAATACCACAATGGATATATTATGTACAAAAAAAAATGGGATTTTAAATGGATTACTTTGATAACAAAATAGTAGATTAACTCATATTATATTTTTAGGCAGTCAATGTTTAGATAAAGTGTTTATGTGCTATTGCAATATTTTTTTTTATTTTCATTTAAATCACAACCTATAATTATATATTACTTTCAAAAAGTGAAAAAAAACACAATTAAGACTTTTAATGTTCAAAAATAAATGAGAAACGAGACCAAAATCAAATAAACAAAACATACTCTTAATTAAAATAATAATTGAAATATCTACATTTGTCGCAGATCACGATAGTTCAACGATAATTAGTAACTCGATTAATATTATGGCAACAGTGGGGTGTGAACGTAGTGATGTAACGAGTCACGTGATCGGAATCGTTTGGAGGAGCATCTGAGATTTAAAATATTGGAGGGCATCGAGTCGAGGTGGAATTTGATTAGTGAGAGCCTTACTGTCCGGACCCCCCTAACGGGATCTGTAGTACACGCAACTCTGATAATTGTATACCTAGTAAGTAATTTGTGATAATTGACTATCTATATTTAATACAAGAATTGTCATATTGTCGCTGTATGGTTTAATTGCCTGAGATCTACGTCTCGGATCCTGTACCAGAAGACTTCATCAAAAATGATTTAATCTAGTCCAATTTAACAACATACACACAAGTTTGCGCACTCACTGATAAAAAGATGCCGTTTGTCGTATCACCATCGTTTGAGTACACTCATCTAACTGTCACAGCCAGTATTGGAATCCTTGGCGTCGATATATCGAGGTCTAGTTTTAAGGTCATATTGAGGGTAAGGACAAATTCAAATCCTCAAAGAATCTCAATGCACTGCAGATTTATAAGGGCAGGTTTGGCCGCAGGTGGAATACTGTTTTCATATTTATGCAAGAGAACCTCAGTACCAGCTTCCTCTTAACCGCATACTATGAGGAGTGCTCTGAAGAGTTGTTCAGTAGGATTAATACCACCCACAGAATTTCACCATCGTTCATCGCGACAGAACCACCATCCCCATCACATGAATGGCTGGCGCTCCACTAGTGTGAGCTTCTCTAGAAACATCTTATCTCGCACAGCCAATCTGTGGAACAAATTATTACCTAAGGTATTTCCGGACCGATTCGACATTCATGCTTTCAAAAAATAAGAGTGTATTCTTTTCTAAAAAACTGGCAATTGGCGCTTGTAACTCCAGAGTTGCAGATGTTGATGGGCGACGGAATTCGTTTAATATACAGGGTTATTTGTAATTAGTTGAGCACCTTTTGCAGGTAGCCCCTCTACATCAATCCTAACAACATTTGTTGTACGACTTTTTAAAATTAATAGTTTTAAAAATTTAGTTTTTCCCATACAAAATTTATTTATTGCCTCTAAACGTGCATTAAACTTGAGCAAAGAGAGGCCACGCAAATTGTCAAAATATGTGCCAAGGCCACGTGCGTAAGGCGCAGGTGCGGGTGACGCAGCGGCGGCTATGCACGTTAGAACTTGATCATTTTCTAATGTGTAATAAAAAATAGCATCGTTTTCCACTTTTATTTAATAAAATATTTTCTACAATAGTCGAAACACATATTGTCTAACTGTTTAAGAATCTAATGAAAAAACAAAATCTCCAATAGAAGTTGTCCACAAGTTGAATGTCTCAATATTTTTATTTGGTTTATGAAATAAGGGCACTGTAACGAAACCAAATAAATATTATCTTTACAAAACAATAACTGCACTTTAACTTACTTTATACATATCATATTATCTCGTTTGTTAATATTTATATCATGACAATAAAACAATAAGTTACTTACGAATTTCTTGAAGAAGAAGAAAAACGTCATAATTTTCATTAATATTATTTAATTAAACCGTAAGAAGTGAATCGACTGTTTCTGACGTATAATATTCTCATAGAAGACACATAAGTACCATAAAAACAGACAAATGTACACAATCCACTTTAAAAATAATAACTTTAGGCTTCTTAACATGTTGGATCGTCACTATATCACAAATAAAATTATTCTTCATCATGGTTTCTGCTGTTTCAAGTTGTTGTTCGTTCTAGGTATAGCAAAACAGACCATGTAAAGATCAGGACCCCAATGCTCCATTTCTCAGCCAAAACTCGTATTTCTTTTCATTCTTACTTCTTCTATTTCAGACAATCAATGTATTTTAAAAATATTATAAATTACATTTCATAATTTCAGTTAAATACTGATTGTGACATTTATTGCCTACTCTAAACACGATTCTTACGGACGTTATGTTATATTTATTTGAGAAACAATAAATATTTTCAAACACAGTAATTAATGGGTTTTATGTAATCTCATCGTAAACTATATTTCTTTATATATAATGGTAATCAGTACTTAAAATCCTAAATTTATGTTTTAATAAACATATTTTATTTCTATGAAGTATTTTCTAAACTGTCACGTTTCATTCGTTTTTAAACTAAAATTAATAGTATATTAAGTTACTTCACAGTTATTTTACAAAGTTTTCTGTAATATAATTATAGTAAACCAAAAATTTAACAACAGCTTACATAAAAAAAAATATTATATTTAGGGTTCCATACCTCGAAAGGAAAAAACGGAAGACGGAAAAACGGAGAATTTGTAAAGGAATTAAGCTTAATTTATATCAAATACTCTAGTCTACTCTAGTCTACAGTAATTTTTCAAAACTCACAAGGAAATCAAAATGTACTTCCCTTGAACTCAAAATTTCGAAATTTGGTATGAAGCAACATCTTATAGAACGTTAGATAAAGGAAAAATTGCAAACCGTCAATATGATAACATTTTTAATAATTTTAAATTTACTACCCCTTTCCACATGAACGCTTAAAGGTATTAAATTGAAATTCCTTTCCTTCCTTTAAGCTGTTACAAAATCAAACTTCTATTTTAACGCAATCAACAGAAGAAGCAATTTAAGTCGTATATTTTCAAACTCGCAACTACTGGCAATAAAATCAAAACCTAAAAGGTACTTTCTATAGTTATCTTTTAATAATAATAATAATAATATAGGAAAAGTTACACACATTGATCTAACCCCTAAGTAAGCAAATTATTTGCTTGTGTTAAGGGTGTTAGAGAACGATACAAATACATAGAAATACTCATAAAAATACGGAGGATATATTTAATAAACGATCAAACCCAGAAATACGGACATCTATGCTCATCACATACATGCCTGTCCCTGTCGGGGATCGAACCCGGGCCCCATAGCGTCCGCTAACCACTTTATAGTAGATATAAAGGTAAAACACTGAAAACTTTAAATTTTGATTATGTTACATATTTTTTTATATATGGTATGAATTTTTATAATGGTATGAACGCCTTCGTACTCGATTGTGTCTAGTACTTGGCCGATATTTTTTTTTCACACCACTTATTTTATTTATTTGTGATTATTATTATATATATGATATTTATTGAAATGTATGTATTTCTTTTTTAAATAAATCTCTGAAATGAAAAGAATGTGTTACTTTTATAAATAAATCTCTGAAATGTCACCTATATAATTAGAATGAAGACTTATCCTTATAGAAATAAACGTTGCACAAAAATCCTTTAGAAGCAATATGGAAACATTTTAAAAACGTATGTCGTCAATGCTTAATGATTTGTAAGTTATTACATCACACGGAATTCCGCACTGTTCGGTCTCAGATCATTGATAAATTATGTGATTTAAAAGTGACTTTAAAGAAGACTTTTTCTATTGTTATATGGTCCTTGCATCTCGTTACATAACTAAATTTATGAAGAGATTTTTAGAATATTTTACATTCAAGTGAGTAGGAGGAGGAGGGGGAGGAACTTATAAGAATTTAAATTGAATTTAAACAGATAAAAAAAATGAAACCAATACTTATAACTCGACTCGATATACTAGACACATCTAATTAACAAACTTTAGCTTAGTCATTACATAGCATATAGCAAAATCGCTTCCCGCATCTGTCCCTATGTCTGTAGATCTATAAAACTACACAACGGATTTTGATGCAATTATTGTTAATAGATAAAGTGATTCAAGAGAAAAGTTTATATTAATTCAATATAATTTCAATATGGTATAGGTTTATCTCTTAGGGATAACCCACAATAGCCAATTTTATCCTTTACTTTTTATAAGAAATAATGGCTTATTTACGAAGCGATTTTAGCAATACAGCATTAATCCTTATCTAATTAAGTACCTTAAATACATTTAACATTTAATATGGAATAATATAGAGTATTTTCGAAGATATTACAGATTTTAAATATAGGGACATCGCGTTTGCGGCGCGGCGGTACGGTCGGCCGACGCACTATGGTATGGAACTGTGCAAACCGTCCTAAAAATAGCTTTTGTGAATGTTCATTGTTGAAAATTTTGTTAATGCTGTATGCACAGCTAATTAAATGTCTAATGTATATTATTTAACATTTAAAATAGTTTGTTTTATAAAACCAGACCTGCAAGTTGATGGTCAAAATAACAACGATAGTGTAGCTCAGAATTCTTCAAGTTTAGATGTTCATATTTTGATTATTTTCAATCAAAATCTATAAGTATGATATATGGTTAGAATGGTTAATTAAGATCTGTGTTTAAAAAGTTTTTAAATGGACGCTTAAGTAAAAACAAGAGAGGTATAAAAAATACAGTACCTAATATTGTATCCATATTAAAAAAATTAAATAGATTTTTGACAGTGAGCGATGTATGCCGATATCGTAATTTTGATTGTATCACTTAAAACGAGTCATATAGAAGTCAATATAAAAAAAGGGAAAGGGGTAAGTAAAAAAAGGGTTAGTGAATCAATTTCACTACGAATTTAAGGAGTCAAAAGATAGTCAAGAATAAGAACTTAGTTTTTGTGCTTGAAGCGAATGAAGGAAGTACTGCAGCTTTCGGCTAATATCATCGACGTGTGCTGACTAAGAAAGGTTACAATCGAGAATGATGCCAAGGTTGAATTTCATTAAGGTTACTATGTATAAATACATAATAAACTTAAAATATTGTAAGAACAAGTGTCATTTAAAATTATAAAATTCATAATTTTATTATTAATTCATAAATTGTCTATGCGTATATATGTTAATATATATTTCATTATTTTTTTATTAAATAATAATATTTACGCCTGATTAATAATAAGATAATTATAATCAATTATATAAAAATATATTTATGATCGAACATGGATATAAACTCCCAATTTTTTGATTTTGAACAACATTTTTCTACCAAAACATTCTGTGGCCTACTGTTTTTTTTTGTTATCCGCCAATTTTTTATCAAAGTCACATTTTTCCGTTACGCGCCATATTTATTCCTAAAGGTACGCTTACAATGATCAAAATTCTATCTAAATACACGTAGCGTGAGTGTTTTGAGCGCTTAGCGGATCACGTTTTTCTGTTACGTGCCTTGTTTATTTCTAACACCCAATAGTGACGTGAAAAATAATATTCCACTAAAGTGATTGGCGAAAATAATAATTCTATCATGATTGATGTAATCTATACATATAATAAAATTGTCACTAATAGATTTCTGTACATAGAAAATATTTAAAAAAAACCTGATGGGGGCCTTTATAAGAGCAAGAGAACCCAAAACAATGGTTTTTCATTTTGTCTATTTATCTGTATGTTTGTGCACGTTAATCTCAGAAACGGCTTAACCATTTTAAATGCAGGAATATGTTGTAACATTCTTCACTTAACATTTAATGTTTATTTCATCTAAATTGGTTAAGAAATAAAAAAGTTATGTCAATTTAAGTCAATGAATATGATACAGTTAATCCCAAGGTCATCCAAAATTCATTTAAATTTTATTTTTGTTAAATCAATGCATATGTTTAAAATTTGTATATTTCAAAAATGACATCTTTTGTCATAGGTGTTTATATAAATGTATATTACATTTTTAGGAGTTTATGTGACCATAGATACGAGTATTTCCAGAAAGTGAGTGGGTTACGAGTTACTTTATTTTGAAAGTATACATATTGGTATCCATTTATCTTAATTTTTTTTTTACTTTTTTATTTTTAAGCTTTTTTTTTTATTTCGACGAAATATCATTTTTATCCACCCTAATGTCATACAGTTCTCGGCGCGCTTTTACCTTTTACCTTAACTTGTGTGGTGTACCCCTAGCGACGTATAATTTTTAGCCACCTAACGCCACACAGTCCTCGACAGGATACCAGATCTTGACTTGGGTGGGAGATTCATATTGTAATGTTGTATAGTATACTGTATTATACTTACCAAGCCCTTTATTTTGATACCCATTTTGGACGGGATAGAAAACTACATTATCCGCCATTTTGTAGCAGTGGCCATCTTTGATTTTGATTTTGTATAGTGTACCGAATTCTACTTGACATATTTAAAGGATTGAAAAAAATTAAGTTGTCCGCCATATCGTAGCGGCGGCCATATTAAATTCACAATAATATTGAATATGAATAATTGTATTGTCACCAGAATCAAAGGCGTATACCAAATTTCAGATCGATCGGTTCACGGGAAGAGGGTTAAATTTCAATTACTAAATTTGGCCCTTACTAACAAACGGGGTGAGCTAAATAAAACCGTTTAAAAATTGTCTACATTTCTGATGTAAAGAGATAACTCACAGAATCCATTTCTATCATTTTTGAAATTTTTGTCTTTTATCTGTTTGTCTTGTCTTGTTTCTGTTAGTTGTGACAAAAATGTATGGCTAATGTAAATAACTTATATACATATAAATTAAGCGTCAGTCAGACAGTAACATTTCGTTTTTAACTTTCATTGCACTCAAGAAATTTATCTTTTAAGATATAATATAAATTAAAGTTTTCTTTATTTTGTTTTCTTTATTTACCTTGGTAACTTACTTGCGTTTTAATTTCTTCCTTTACTAAGCGATACCCCAACGCAACGACTTCAATAAGTACATAATAATATTATTTTTATTCTTTCTAGAGGTCTGTTTGTACCGAGGATTTTCTATTTTTTTATTTTTTTTTCTGCTTTTTAACGTTATGTTACTGGTTTCTCAATTGTACTAAAGGAACCTACAGATATACACATTTTCAATTGTTTAAGTATTTCTATTAATCTAACCTAATATTATAAAGAGAAAAGATTTGTTTATTTGTTTGAATTGAATGGGCTTCGAAACTACTGGATGGATTTAATAAAATATTTTACCATTAGAATCCTACATTATTCCTGATGAACATAGGTTATATTAAATACGAGGACAAAAAAAATAAGAATCCGCGTGAAAATTGAATATAATAAATTATATAAGTAACATGATTCAAGACTTTTTCATATAGGTACATGCAAATATTAATACATATTTACATAATGATATTTTTTTATTTACCTTATTTAGCTTTATTTAACCAATTCCCGCAAATTTGTAAATAGTGGATCATTTTCCGAAAAATTATGTCATAAGGAATTTTCAATTCTTACGTGTGTACACTAAAATAAAACAAAAACTTTTGTTTTTAATTTTCACTAGTCGTTGCATCAGTTTTGAGCAAAAGTAGATACAATATACAGACACAATAGCTTGAAAAATGTTACACATTTCAGGCGGTTTGAATTTAGTTATAAAACCAGAAGATATTTTTATTTAATTTCGTAAAACATAAAATAAATTATCTAAAACGGCTCGTATATAAATGGACGAGTATAAATTATATTTTACTCTAAATAAATCAATAGGTTCTCCATTTTCTTCATTTAATCTCTCGCATGTTCATTAGAATTTCAAAAGAATCGAGAAAAAAATACATAATAATTTAAAAAATCTTTACACAGTATAGACTCTGCGTGAATTTATTTTTAACCGAATATGAAATTTTCTCGTATAGATGAGGAATTGTGTTTAGTTGTTCATCCATTTCTTGGACTTCAAATAGTACACCTTGAAGCTTTTCAAATTCAAACTGAAAATTTGGATTGGCTGAGGAAATACATTCCCAGTTTAGGTTACAAGGTTAGTACAAGATTGTTATCAACGATATGCTTAGATGAGTTTAAGGAGACCCACAATACAAACATTAAAGGACTTCTAGGATAAATAGCAGCAATATATATATGGTTGGGATTATTTTCAAAATTCCGATAATCCTAGGCAAGTAAAAGGACGATGAAATATTTGGGAAATTCTTGCATAAGTACGGTGATCTAATTTTTTTTATTAAATTTGGTTAGGCATAAGTGTTTGTGCGTATATGCGTTTATAAATTATTTAATGTTGGTTTAATAATAATAATAATAATAATACTCTTAATTGCACACCGCATACAGAAACGTTACATATAAATTCTTTAAAAGAGGTATTGGTAACAACAAGGCAGACTTATCGCTAGATAGCGATTTCTTCCATACAACCTTTTATAGGTGGAAATGAAGAAAGAGAGAACAGAGTGGTGAAGAAGAAACATATAAAATGTATTATACTTACAATTTTAATTATATATACATATTTATATGTAATGATATTTAGAAATAAATATACATAAATTTCATGGTAATGTAAGGACAAGAGAAAATGTAACAAATATTGATAATAAATTTAGTGTAGAGAAGGACAAGCTTCCAGATCAAGTAGTCAAGGATTTGACTTGTCTGATAGCTACTGGTAAAGCATTCCATTCCATATTTTTAAACAAAATATATAACTAAATATTCTGTGAATATTTCAAGCATCTAGTTGTTGCTGTTGTTAAAATCAAGCAAAAAAATTTTTGTTTTGTTATAAGAGAGCCACCTAAAAATTTTTTTTATTTTATTTTTAGTTATAACGGTAACAGAAATATATCATATATGAAAATTTTAGATGTCTAGCTATCATGGTTCAAGGGATATAGCCTGAAGAATTAGGTTTTGTTTTTACCTTTTTTACCGTTATGACGGTTTTTTATTTTGTAGTAATAGACCTTGTCATAAACAGTTTAAAGTGGAATGTATTATCAAAACCCTCGTCTAGTAGATGCTGTAATGTTTTCTTATATTAAATAAAATTGTAACAAATCAAAGCCTGTGCATTTAATACATGTTTTTTATAACTAACTGCTATGTATTCATTGCATGCCACTAAACTAAATAAATTTAAAATTATAGCTTTTATTTTTTTGTTTATCTATTTATTTATATGTACTCGTATGTTTACTTTTTTGCATCTCATATGAATGTGTTAGATTGGTAAGGTTATAAATTGTTGTTCCGGTCACTATGCAGGATACGTTTTGTATTCCTGCAAATTAATATATTTGATGTAAAACACTAACAAAATATCTGCTAGTGTTTATTAAACCTTATTCTAATATTACGAGATAAAAAAATATTGACTAGTTTTCTCAAATTGAGTAAAGCATAGGCTCATTCAAAAGATTTTTTTTGTAATTCTTAACTTGCTATAAATTTGGAAGAAACAGTACATGGTATAACGAGATTATAACTTTTTAGGGATTAAATAATGGTAAGGCATAAAAAATTATGAGAATCAAATTCTGACAGAACATAACTACTTGTAAATTCAAATTCTTTAAATACTTGTTCTTAAAAACTGCCGAGCGCGAATTGGAATTGTTATAACTTTAGAAGATTTTGTAACAGAAATTTATTATAATTCTGTACAAAAGAATGTTTGTCTGATAAAATATGAAATATCAAAGCAGTTGTACGCATCTTCAGATACTAAATGTATAATTTTAGGAATAGTACTAAATATTGTAAAAAGTTTAAATAGATACTTAAATAAAGATTTTTGGAATTGAATAAATATTCTTAATCTATTTAAAAAATAAAATAAGTCTCGACTAGCAAAATAATATTATTACATTATTATTATACATATATTATTTACATATTATTATGACTCTTATACGTTTTTGATAAAAAAATATCGCATTTCTTTTTATTTTGTTAAGCGTTCTAACTTAAAATCTACCTTGTAACGAATCGACACGATTTAACAAATACAATAGTTTTGAAAATATGATACTTATTTCTTTAATATTTGAACTTACTGCTTTAATAATTTCGTTCACAACTGTACTACCAAGTATGAAATAAGTTTTTTAATTTTGTGGTTAATCTTTTTACATAGTTTTCAAGCGAAGCTACATATATTCATACCATCTACCTTTAATCATTTTAAAATGTTTGCTCTATAAAATGTATGCATGACATCATGTATCACAGTATGCTTTATTCATATTTTTTAATCCCAGGTTCACAATTTATTTGGAGAGAAATAAAAATGAATTGAAATTGTCTAAATCTTGCAAACATTTTTTTTTAATAAGAGAATAAAAAAAAATATAAAGCTCTATTTCAGTCTAATCTAATCTTCTCTTTATTACATGGACTCATTGATTGAACTCGTTGAATGACTTTATAATTTATTGTTTTATCAAAAGACATTATTATTTAATTATAGCGCATTTGAATGGTTTGAAGTTTGTGTCAGTTTCGTTTTCATACTTTGGCAGCTTTAACTGGCTGGGATCATTACGTAAACCTTAAAAGTGATAAAATACTCTAAAAGCTAAAAAGTAATGTGCTAAAATGTTGCTAATCAGCAAAAGGCACATTTGATTTAAAAATGTGACGAATCTTTTGCTTTAAAATACCTAAGCAGCAATAAAGACCTTACCATCCTGCGTGCAGATAAAGGGAACTGTGATAATGGATACGAGTGATTATAATAGTTGTTGTGTTAGAAGCTAGGGCTAAACAAGGAAAGCGGGTTACCTGCGGTCTAGTACTGGTTCCCTGCGCGGATAACGCGCCGCCGGTGTGCAAGATGTTGGTGGCCACCAAATGAATCTGTTTAGGTTCCTTCTCGTTGCAAATGTTGATTACTGGATTCGAATATACTCGAAAACCCGTGTGCTTAACGGCTGCCGCTATAGATACACTTCCGGGATTTAACAATCGACCGAACTCGGGCGCGGCGGAGCAGCAAGAGAGAGAATCTTTTCTTAAGACTCTTACATTACGATATTATTTTTGAGGTACCCGCTTTTTAGGATGTTAAGGAAAGGTTGGGAAAGGATGTGTTCAAGTTAAAACTAATTAAACTAAACCTAACATAACCGCCCTCCAAAGAGCTACTAAGCTCTTTAGATAAGTCTTAATAAAGTTAAAGATAAACAAAACATGGTCAAAGTTCTATTTCTAAGCTGATTTTCTAAAGATGATTTTCCGAAGTTGATTTTTTTTTTTGAAGATGATTTACCGAGGATGATTTTCTAAAGATGATTTACCGAAGTTGATTTTCCAAAGATGATTTTCTGATGTCGATTTTTAAAGCTGGTTTCCATTAAGACAGCCTTAATGCAATTTTGTGAACCCAAGTAAGATGCAAATAAAAAATTAAAAACAATAATAATGATAAATGAATTATGAAACCTAAAGTAGATTATTGGATTGATGCGGCAGGTAGCATAATTTCCAAAGTGGTCTAAGACATAATCCACCATTTATTTTTAGGTCTACCACACGGACGATGCCATCAGCACCGGGGTGCAATGCCGATACTCGACCCATTTTCCACTTAAGCGGTGGCAAGTTGTCATCCTTGATCAACACAAGGTCTCCAACCTTGATGTTGGGTGTTTTCTTGCACCACTTAGAGCGTTGTTGGAGAGTATGCAAATATTCTAAATGCCATCTCTGCCAGAAATGTTGAGACAAATGTTGCACTAACTTCCAACGTTTCAATGGTGAAATAGGCGTGTGATCGAAGTCGTATTCAGGCAAAGCGGTTAATGGCTGACCAATCAGAAAATGACCAGGCGTGAGAACGTCAATATTTGAAACGTCGTCTGAAATCGGACACAATGGTCTTGAGTTAAGAACTGCTTCTACCCTAGCGAAAACAGTCGCAAGCTCTTCGTATGTCAGTACTTGTTCACCTATTTGCCGTCTGAGTAATTGTTTAGCAGACTTGACGGCCGATTCCCAAAGACCACCCTTATGCGGTGCATAAGGAGGATTCATATGCCAGTTTATTCCCATTTTTGAAAGGTTGTTGTCTACATTTTTAATATTAATTTTGAAAAAAGATTCTATCTCATGGAGACGACGTTTAGCGCATTGAAAATTCGTCCCACAATCCGAATAAACATCCGAAACTAGACCCCTACGTGAGACAAACCGCTGAAGGCTAGCAATGAATGCTTCTGTCGTTAGATCAGAGGTGACCTCTAAATGTACAGCCTTCACAGCCAAGCAGATAAACACACATAGGTAAGCCTTACTCCGCTGTGCACTATGCGTGGTTGAAGATTTAACCAGGAAGGGACCTGCGAAATCTACACCTACCCTTTGAAAAGAACGAGCATCCCGAACCCGACTTGGCGGCAAGTTACCCATAAAAGACTCTAAAACCTTAGCCTTTAATTTGTAGCATTTAATACATTGAAATACACTGCCCCGAACCGTTGATCGTGCGGAAATAATCCAAAGTTTTTGTCGAAGAATGTTGACAAGTGAACAAGGCCCTACATGAAGATACTTAAGATGGTAATAATCTATGATAATATTAGTCAATTGATGATTCTTGGGCAATAAAATGGGGTGCATAACATTATATGGTAAATTTGAGTGCCTTAGTCTACCACTTACTCGTATTAGACCATCAGAGCCAATGAAAGGATCCAGTTGAGCCAAACACTTCTTCACCGATAATCGCCTTGGTTAGTACCGATTTGATTATGAAACGCCACACGTTGAATGACTCTAACTGCCGTGTGTAATGCTGTAGTACGCTCAAACACCGAGAGAGTTTTAGAAAAATTGGGCTTTCGTGTGCGAAGATTATGACAGAAACGCAGAACCCACGCCAAAATGTTTTGAAGCCTGGACATAGAACCAATGCGTAAAATAAGACTTTCGATAGCGTTGTAAACTTGCTGAGAAAGAGCTGACATAGACGTAGTCGCAATAGCCTTTAAGCCCGGCAAGTCCTCAATTCCTTTCGGTGTATCCACTGGCCATATGGATGGATCCTCCTTCAACCAAGAGGGAGACCACCATAGGCTGTGGTTTAGGATTTCTGGAGCGATAATACCCCTGCTAGCGCAATCCGCCGGATTGAGCGCAGAGGGGACGTAACGCCAGTTGACGGTAGGTATGAGGCCTTGGACCTGCGAAACTCGATTGCCTTCGAAAATATTTAGTCTATGTGGTGGGGTAACTAGCTACGCAAGGACTATGTTGGAATCACACCACGCTGTTGTCTTTTCGATCTTTACTCTCCTAGAAAGGACGTAACTAACGTGACTCATAAGACGAGCCAGTAAAACAGCGCCGCATAACTCAAGCCGAGGAATGGTCAATCTCTGCTTGAGAGGAGCAACTCTTGATTTTGAAAGCAAAAGATGAACCGCAATGCCAGAACAATCTTGAACCCGAAGATATACAACCACAGCGTAACCTTTCTCAGAAGCATCGCAAAATCCCATGAGTTGGCAAACGAAATTATCAGTACTTAATATAAAGCGTGAAATTTTTTGTAATTTTAAAAGCCGTAAACCTTCGACAAAAGATTCCCATGATTTGGAGAATTCTTCCGGAAGTGACCCATCCCATGATATTTACTTCCAAACTCCATAATTTTTGCATAATTATCTTTGCATAAAAAGTGACAGGTGTCAAATAACCGCATGGATCATAGATTCGTGCAATATTTGATAATATTTGTCTTTTCGTAGTACAACGAAGAAAATCAGAGACTTGAAACAGAAATGAATCGCATTGAGAGTTCCATTCTACTCCCAAAATTTTGTAGACATTATCACCGGCTTCCTCGAAGCGGAATGGTTTTTCTAAATGGTCTGTTGGATAACCCAGAAGAAGCTCATCGTTATTGCTTACCCATTTACGAACCTCAAAGCCTCCCTGAGCTAGCACTTCAATCACCTGTTGTTGCAGCAATTTGACAGACGGAATGCAAGCGCCACCGCTGATGATGTCGTCGACAAAGGTATCGTCCCTGAGAACCCTAGCAGCCTCAGGAAATGAGATCTCATTTAAATTAGAAAGTTCCTTAATGACTCGCATGGCTAAGTAAGCAGCGCTGGAAACACCATACGTAACCGTAGTGAGCTCAAATTGCTGAATGGGTTGATCCGTTGATTCGCGCCAAAATATAGTCTGGTACTTGCAATCGTCTTCATTAAGACGCACCTGCCGATACATTTGTTTGATGTCACAAGTAAACACAATAGCATGAATTCTAAATCGCAGGATAATGTCCTCAATATATTGTTGTAATTTAGGACCTGATAACAAAACTTGATTTAAAGAAACCCCATTACTGCTCACAGCTGAAGCATCAAAGACAGCGCGCAGTTTAGTAGTGCTGCTACTTTCCTTCAGAACACCATGATGAGGTATGTAATATCTATCAGAGGACATAAGAGATGATATGGGTTGCATATGACCGGCAGACAAATAATCAGACATAAATTTTATATATAAATCCTTAAGTACAGGATTTCGATGAAGTTTCCTTTCTAAATTATTAAATCTCTTCAAAGCATTTTCAAATGTTGAACCTAAAGGCTTATGTGCTGTCTTGAACAAACCTTCCAGTAACATCCCGACTGTGTGATTCCACAAAATGCTTCTCGCATTGTAAATGCTCCGGGTCTTGAACAACCGCAGCAGGCGCCTCTTCAATTTCCCAAAACCTAGAAATAATTTGGTCTAGCTCGACCGTACCTTGTATAGTTAAACTAGAAAAGCATCGATTATGCATAATAGTTACTGGAGCTGGACCCATCAAGACCCAACCAAAAATCGAAGCATGGGCAGTAGGCAATCCTTCACCTAACTGCATCCTTCTACCATCCAAGACTTGATTATAAAGATCTACACCAATCAGCATGTCAATAGGACCAGGCACAGAAAATTTTGTATCTGCAAGTGTAATGTTGTAATGACACTAGGTAAAGAGCCTGTTATATGTTTGAGTATAACTGCTAAAGTCCGCAATGAAGGCTTAGACCTATTTATAAATGACAATACCGAGCACTCCACACTACCAAAGGTTCGCTTGGCATTGGACTCACCCAAACCATATAGAAAAGTTGAGTTCGATCGTGGAAGCTTCAATTTTTGTGCTAAATTTTCAGTAATAATTGTTACTTGTGATCCACTATCACGTAACGCCCTGACGGCATGAATCTGGCCTTTGTAATCCAATACACCAACAATAGCAGTTCCTAGCAGCATAGTGCATCAAGTGTTACCATTAATATAGTTAACGGAAGAACCATGTGTTGTGACACCTTGTTCTCTAATTGCTGGTTGAGCAAGGGATCCCTGAGTCAAATCTATATGCAATTTTGTATGGTGCCTTTTATGGCAAATCTGACAATAGCCTTGTGATTGGCATTTATTCACTGAGTGTGAGCGCAAACAATTATAATATAGTTTATTTTTTATGACAAAGTCTTTGCGGCATATAGGAGTCATTAAGTTAAATGTTTCACAATTATAAATATTATGGTTACCCTTACAACAAATACAGGACATAAGTCCCTTAATTACAAGAGATTTGGTTGAATTAGTGGGTATACCACTGCTTGAATACACACTTTTAGTACCCATAACTGAGTCCATAACCTTTAGTTGAGTTTCTAGAAAGTATAATAAATCTACAAAAGTTGGAATGTCACTGATATTATAAGATGATCTACAATGTTCCATTTCAAATTTACTCCTAAGGTCAACCGGCAACTTCCTTAATATTACATGAAGCAATATAAAACTCCATGAATCAGTATCAAAGCCTAAAGCTGACAAAGCTTGAATATTTTCTTTCAATATATTAACCAATTTCCTAAGATTTGAATGTAATTGATTTGTGTTAAATGAATTTAATGTTAATATTGACTCTAAATGTTTATCTGCTATAATTCTTTTATTTTCATATCTATCAGTTAAAATGTTATAAGCTATTTGATAATTACACTCTGACAGTTTTAAATGTTTGATAAGGTTTAATGGTTCCTTATCTAAAACTGACAATAAATAATGCATCTTTTGTACACTGCTAATGTCCACGTTGTGAATTAAACTAGTAAACATTGCATTGAAATGTGGCCATTCAGTATAGATACCTGAGAAGCGTGGAAGTGTAATTTTTGGTAGATTGAATTGCTTTGATTTATTTGAATTTTGAGATGCTAATCCTTTGCTTGAATTAATGTTATGATTTGTAGATAAAATATTTTCACTCATTACTTGTGTAGAATAATACATATCATAAAACTCATTATGCTGTTTTTCTAACTCCCCACTTAAGTACACATTAATACATTTTGCCATTAAATAATTAAATGCCTGTTGAAAAGCAACTTTATAATTGTCAATTTCCTTAAATCTTACTCTAAAAGAAGCTGTTATAATTGAATTACTTTCAGATTGTGAGTTTATTTGATTTGCTAAATTATACAACGATTGCATAAAATTGCCATTAACTTGCATGCTTATTCTGTTGATTTCAAATTTAGGATCATCCTTAGAAACAACTTCGAGTTCGAGTTGTTTTTCCATTGTATAGATAAAAGCTAACCGGTAAAACAATAAGAAATATAACTTTAACCTTAGTCTCAATATGTCAAAATCGACGTGACAATTGAGAAATGACAGACTACGTGGAACGATTAAAGATGGCGATATTATTCGGACACACTATATTACAAACTATTATTATTACAAACTAATCATGGCTTATATTTATTAAATAAAATATAAACCTTTTAATAAACTATAACTTATATGACGGTAAAGCATGAACGATAGAAAAATATTAACTATTACGGATGAGGACATGTAGAATACAGGATATGAAAGGATATATCCGGTTGGAAGGACCAAAAATGTTGTGTTAGGAGATAGGGCTAAACAAGGAAAGCGGGTTACCTGCGGTCTAGTGCTGGTTCCCAGCGCGGATAACGCGCCGCCGGTGTGCAAGATGTTGGTGGCCACCAAATGAATCTGTTTAGGCTCCTTCTCGTTGCAAATGTTGATTACTGGATTCGAATATACTCGAGAACCCGTGTGCTTAACGGCTGCCGCTATAGATACACTTCCGGGGTTTAACAATCGACCGAACTCGGGCGCGGCGGAGCAGCAAGAGAGAGAATCTTTCCTTAAGACTCTTACATTACGATATTATTTTTGAGGTACCCGCTTTTTAGGATGTTAAGGAAAAGTTGGGAAAGGATGTGTTCAAGTTAAAACTAAACCTAACAATAGTAAAATATCAGAAATACTGGCGGACAATAAAACATACAAAAAGTATTAAAACAAACGTAAAATAAAAGTCTTAAAACAAACCGCCCGTCTAATACGTAAATACAGTCTTAAATTAAACCTAGACAAAAAATCACTCGTGCCATCATGTGCAAAACCACCAAAATTTTATGGGTTACCCAAAATACATAAACAGAATATCCCACTACGTCCCATTGTCAACCAGATTGATACACCAACATATAAACTGGCTAAACACATTGCTAGGATACTGACACCTCTCCGGAGACATACTCAAGCTTATGTCAAGAATTCTTACCAGTTTTTTAATGATATTCTATAAGTAAAATAAAATAACAACGGCATTAAGGTCAGTTTCGCTGTACAGTCACTATTTACCAACCTCCCAGTGACTCACTGCATTGAAATTGTCACGAGAAAGCTGGAAGATAACAAAATGCCTTCAGAATATGCAGAATTATTCAAGCATTGCTTAACATCTGGCTACTTAATGTGGAAGGATGAATTCTATGTACAAGTATCTGGAATGGCAGTGGGTTCCCCGGTCTCCCCCTTTGTTGCCGATATCTACATGGAGCACTTCGAGACGAGGGCCCTGTCCTCCGCAGCGGCTATCATCATCAACCAGCCCTACTATCAAATGAAAAGGAGTTACTGACAGAATTGTTGACTTTTCGTAGTCATTTGTTCAATAAAATAAAAAAATATATTTTCTTATCGGTCACTACGCTCAACTTCATTTAGTACAAAAGAAAAAACTTGAATTAACATCAATAAAAAAATATACTGCATAAATAACTATAAATGCATAAGTTGATAAAAAAATGCCATGCAATAGTTTTACCGCGGCAGTCCCCGAGTGACGTACATTTTTTTTTTCAATATGAATTAATATGTATATTTTATTAAAGATTTAATATACACAATTTATATCTTTATGACATTCTTAATTATATACTGTTGTAATATATTCAATGTTTAAATATTGGAAACTTAGAGATACGTAATATTCAATATGAATTTAATTTAAAATTCTCTTTTTACGAAAATAAGGTTAAATAAGGTTTATGAATCACGGAATAATTTACTACGTTAGGTTATGTGAGATTCCATACTTCTAAATCGCAGCCGGGGATGCTTACATCTCATATGAAATTCACGAGCAGAAAATCTCGTTCATATTTTACTACTGCCATTACGAGGGTTCAAATTGTTTAATAATTATATTTTACACAGAAATGTGTTAAAATGTATAAATTCTTTGTCTGGGGATGTTTGGATAAACCCTAAAAAGTCCTTTAAAAAAAAATAAAAACTTTTTTTTTAAGTTATTAAATATGCAATTATTTTTTGAATTGTTTCTTTAATGTAAAACTAATTGTATTTGATATATGAACAATAAACAGAGGAAGGCAACGGAGTCCTTCTTTTATAATACCACTAGCTTTTGCCCGAGGCTCAGCACGCCTTTAATTCGTAGTAAAACAATTCCCCTTTTTCTTTTGTTTCTATTGGCTTCTATATGACTTGTTTAACGTGACATAAATAAACACTTATAGGTTTTAATGGACTATAATCAAAGTTTGACCATGTAAACTTGAGGAATTCTGAGCCACACAATCAATGTTATTGACCATCAACTTGCAGGTCTGGATTAATAAAAAAAAACAATTTCGAATGCTAAATAATATGTATTAGACATTTAGTTACCTACATGCATTAACAAAATTTTCAACACTGAACATTCACAAAATCCATTTTTGAGACGGCACTTAAATAGATAGGGATTTTTTTTTTTAATTTCTATCGTCAGTGTACCTCCGTATGTGGGGACGGAGTCAATGTTATTGATAAATAAGTTTTTCAGAGTGTTTAATTTATTCATCAATGTAGTGAGTTAAAAATTATGTTGTAAACTACTAAATGTGTTTAGAAATGTGTTATAATGTTTATTGTATCATTTATTATAAAATAAAAACCTTAAAGATTACAATATCTTGGATTACATGTTATCTTAAATATCAAAAAGTTAACTGATGAAAAATAACTAAACTAACGTATAAATTACTGTTTATGCACAAAACTTATAATAAACTAATAGTTTATTTAAAAGAAACATTTAAATTAAATACTATTTATATTATTTTTTTTTTTTAAAAAAAGAACATGAAACAGTAACAAATAACATAAGATATCATTAAACATAAAATTTCCTCTCTTTTTTATAAATACAACAATTAAAAAAAAATATTCTGAGAAAAGAATATAAGTGAAAAATAAGAGAAAAATAAAATAATCTTTTTCTTTGTTTTCTTAAACATTTGAAAGAAAAGATATTAATAAGAACCTTAAAGATTAAAAAAAATCATTGAATTACATGTCATCTAAAATATCGAAAGGAAAAACTGATAATATTATTAATAAAACCGCTTTCATTACTGTTTATACACAAAAACTTATAAAAAGACTAACAATTATATTCCAAAAACATTATAATTAAATACATTTTTTTTAATCAGACATAAAACAGTATCATATAACATAAAATATCATTAAACATAAAAATATCCTTTTTTTTAAATAATTGAATTAAATAAAGAGAAAATAAAAATAAATTAAAAAAATTAAATCTAAGAAAAAATTTAAGATAATATAAAGTAAAGTACTTTAAAACAATTAAAACAAGAGTAGTTCAAGATTCTGCCATAAAACTTAAGATTAATAAAAATATATTTTTTTTTTATATTTCTTTTACAATAAAAACAACCTATATCGATACCTTGGGGCTCAAAGGGCGTAAGCGCCAAATTACTACTTTTCAGGAGAGGCAAAAGAAAAAAAAAATTTTGGAAAAAAAATCGCAACTTTTTTATTTTTAAACTCTCGTAGTCGATTTTTGGCTCCAATACCTAAATAATGTTAATACACGTTATAAGTCCATAACATTTAAAATAAATTAATAAATAAAGAAAATAGCATTGAGATACGCCCCAAAAAATGAAAAAAATTGGCGTTTACGTCCCCGAATTTCGCAATTTCTGTAAAATTGTCACAGTGTATAGGTCAATATATGGTTTTGATTCTCAAAAAAAGGGCGTATATACAGTCTCTAGAGACATATTAAGCTAATTTGCTATGTGTCTTTCGTTTCCCAGTTGCTACTTTAATATCTACGTTGACGTTATTAACGAATTGTGTAAATAAAATAAAAATTTTAAATTAAAAACAAAATTAAAGACATGAAAGTCTTTATTGTCATTATAACATTACCGTTGATAATCAAACGTTACAAATAATCATCCTAACTGACATAACTTACTCTAACACAAAAGCTGTTAACCGAAAACTACTCAACTTTTAGTCTAGTTTACTCGTGTAAACTATGGTATGGACTATGGTCCGGGTTAACTAAAAAAGTTCTTCTTAACATAAATATGGCAAAATTTCTGTTACAAATAAAATGGACCACAGTTGTGGTATTGGATTACAATTGATTAGATTTACGGAACTCACAAAAATAAATCACTCTTTTATTTTTAATTATTAATTGACTTCTTTGTCATTACTGTAAAGAAAATAGTCACGAACATTGTCATCGCAAGGGATTTCCTGTTCTCCCTGTGATAGGTCTTTGGGATAGTTCCACTTTCACACAGCCTCATAAGATCTTTATATTTTGCCTTCGATATAGGCAATTTGGCAATATACGCAGGTTTTATGAAAGTGTCTAAGATGTCTTGTCTGAAGTCACAACCAGAAACTCGGGCGTTTTCTGTCTTAAATTTTCCCATTCCTTTACCTATAGCTTTGCCCTTACATTTACCCTTAGATTTAGTTGTTCCTTTTTATAATCCTACCTCTTGCAATGTAACTCGTGTTTTTTCTGTCTCTTCAATTATCGAATATTTCATTCGAACTTGGTCTGGATACTGTTTTTTGAATGTTGCTGTTCTAATTTGTTTTATAGTCACTTTTTTAAAAATAAAAGGTGTGAAGGTTGGTTGTTCAGTGGTTGCGTTTTTACTATTTTCAAACTTAGTGCAAATTTGACATTTGTCTTTTTTTGGCACATGTATAGTTATATTATATTCAATGAATATCTGTCTAAAAATGGTTTCAGTGACAGGTTGATACCCATTTATTTTGCAGTCTTCTAAATACTTGCGGTAAATCAACGGTGCTTTTATACTCCTGTGACAGATACATTTTATCAGTTTTTGGACGGTTGTAATGAGAATGACCATAAGTAATGACTTAATAAATCCAGCAACATGTCTTTTAATTTCCTCGGTATATTTCTGCAGAATGTTTGGTTTTCTCATATCTTGCTTAGCCATACTTCCTTCAGTGTTGTGTATTGTATATAATGTATCTTTAATTTCACAGCGGTCTTATAGTGATTTATTCACCATATTATTAGACTAGGAGTGGCTTATACGCCCTAAATTTGTCAATATCAATGTGACGTATGAGTCAACTACATTTTTATAAGAAAGAAAAGAGGGTGTAATTCAAGTTTAGAACTATGACTTACAATACGACCAACATTTTTTAAGTTAAAAGCTTATATTACCTTAATAAATTAGAAAACAAAAACGAATGTAAAATACGCCCTATACTATTGCCAAATCTAAAAAAAAACGTGGGACATAATTGCCTCATATTTCCGAATTTCGTAGTTTTAATTACACAGATCGACAGAGAAAAAAAAACTAAACAATACTGCATCAAAAAGTCATTTTAGCCAAAATGGTGTTTACGCCCTTTGAGCCCCAAGGTATCGATATATACTACATCAAAAACTAAAAACTTCAACACCAATGGGTAGACTCGTTGATGATCAGGTATCAGGTGGTGAATCACGAAGTTAATTCTTGGTTGACTTAATTTTTCTTCTCATTAATAATTTTGTTTGTAATTACTATACAGAAATCCATAAACTCTTCTAACATTTCCTTGCTTTCCATTATTTTCGAGATGTTTTCTTTATTAATTTTAATGTCTAATTTGTTTTCTAATTCAAGTCTAATTAATCCGAATCTTGGACAATCAGTTAATAAGTGTATAATATCTTCATTAATTGTAGAACTACATTTACAGAAAGGTTTGTCAGTTATATTTATACAGGTAATCCGAAAAACCTCCATGACCCGTTAAAATCTGAGCTATAGAATTTAAATCAATTTTAGCCATCATTTTTTGAGCACTAATAACATTTGGTAGAAAAACTTTAGTACTTGAAGCAGTTTCCCCAGACATATACCTTTTTTGCCAAACCACCATAGTTTCATCCCTGAGTTTTCTTTTAGCGAAAGATAGTGGAAAGTCACTGAAATCTTTCTTCCTTTTAGTATTTAACGCTGCTTCCTTAGCTAATTTATCAGCTTTCTCATTCCCCAAAATACCTATGTGTGCTTTAATCCAGATCAGTTTTATATTATATCCTTTACTTTTTATTTTATCCAGATTTGAAATGATTTTTAAAGCAAAAGGGTGTCGAAGAGGATCAGTATTTAGTGCATCTAACGTTGACCTTGAATCGGTCAAAATATTTGAGTTAATTCAATTTCTATTTAATATTATTTCCGTGCATTTTAAAATCGCTAACAGTTCCGCTTGAAATACTGAACAATGTTCAGCTAGATGTAACTTTCTTATTAAAATTTCTTTTCCATTTTCCCAAATAGATAGAGCAGCGCCCACCCTACCTTGTAATTTACTGCCATCAGAATAAATAAATTTACCTTTTAAGTTGTTTTGGGAAATAATTTCTTGTGATAAATCATTTAGACAAAGGTATTCAAAATTCTGCCTCAACGCCGGGTGGGTTAGGTCTGAAAAGCTGACTTTTTGTTCAAGACTGAATTCATCACTCAAGTATTTAAACGGTAGTCCTCTTTTAATTTCATATATGTGTGCAAACTCTTTAATATGTAAGTCTAGGGGTATAAGGCTTGCAATTATTATAGCTGCGTTTTCCGATACAGTTTTATAAGTCCCGCCAATTTTTTGCGCAAAACTCCTTTGTACAACTGATAATTGTTTTTTAATATAAATCTTATCAATTTCTTTTGCCCAGATTGCTGTGCCATAAGAGATTATCGGTACTATAATAACATTGTAAATATTTTTATTATTAGATGAGTTTAACCCCCACGTTGCCTTTGATGCACGTGACAGTTGTCTATAAATATTAATAGCTTTACCGGTTATAAAAGAAATATGTTTATCAAAAATCAGTTTGTTATCTATTGTAATACCAAAAATTTTTTTTCTCTTGAAATTTCTAAACGATCTTCACCCATATAGATGACTGGATTGTTGTATTTGATTTTCCTCGTTATCAACATTAGTTTCGTTTTTTGCGGGGCAAAACGGAGCTTGTTAGCATTACCCCATTTATTAACCGCTAATAATGCCTCATTTGCTTTGTCTTGAATTTTAATAATATCTTGCCCTGAAAAAACCATAATAACATCGTTTGCAAAAGCTTGTATATGATTCCCCATTCCTTCTATTAAGTTTAAAAGTGGGTTAATTAAAATGTTCCAAAAAAAGGGTCCGCTTACTGAACCCTGTATACATCCTTTGGTTGTATTCTTTTTTGCTTTTTATTAAGATAGTTAACACATACTGATCTGTCATTTAAATAGTCCGCTACTAATTTCCACAAATTTTCTGGGCAACCTAGTTTGGCCAGCTCGATTTTTATTAATGGCCACCAAGCACTATCAAAAACTCCCTCTATGTCAAGAGATATTAGTAGTACTATTTCTTTTTGTTTTCTTTTTTCCTTAATTAAATTAACAAGGTCATAAAGAGCGTCAATTGTACTTTTCTGAGGTGTAAAACCATATTGATTTTTATTCATTTTATGAAGGAGGTGGTATCTTAGACGTTTAATAATGATTTTTTCAAAAGTTTTCCCTAAAATTGATAAAAGTCCAATTGGTCTATATGATTTTGCTTCAGTGTAACTATCCTTTCCTGGTTTTCTTAAAATGATAACTTCTGCTTCCTTCTACATATTTGGAAATTTGGACAAAATTAAATATTTATTTAAAATTTTCAAAAATATATATGGTGCTTTAAAAATGGCTGTCTTACAAATATCAGCAGTCAGTCCATCCTTATTAGTGGATAATTTTTTTGAAAAGGTAAAATTTTGTTTGCAACTATTCTTGTTTTTTTATGTTCATCGTTATCTTTATTCTCATCATCACTTGGATAAAAAGTTTCTGCCAATAATTTTACGGAGTTTTCATCACTTGGATTTACTCCTTTAGAAACTAAGGGTAAATCATCATTTCTTTTTTCTGTTGCTTTTAATACTCTATATATAGTGTCCCACATTGTTTCTTTTTCCTGTTTAGAACAAAAATCTATCCAGCTTTTTGTTTGAGCTTCCTTCGCTGCTTTCTCATAAATTATTTTTGATTCTAAAAAATCATTAATAACAAATTTTTTCCTGGTTTCGGCCGCATATCTTATCCTTTTTTTCTTTTTCATCATTACTTTTCTTAATTCCGTTAATTCTCTATTCCAACATGGAACTTTAAATTTATTTTTATAAATATTTTTTGATAATGTATCCTCGCATGTTTGTTTTATAACCGCCACATATTTATTAACTGTCAAATCCAAATCTTCATTACTACATATTTTTTCTATTTCATTTACTGCCCGTAACAGCGGTATAGAAGTTGAACGCATTAGAAAGGCAAGAAACCAAAAAGTCGTAATAAGTTGTTCAACAAAAGAAAAGATTGATAAAATTAAAAACAAATTAGAAGGTAACAACATGTTAAAAATTAAGGTAGCCAAAAACAAAGACCCATTGGTCATTATTAAAAACGTCATGAATTACAAGAGTGATGAAGATATTTTAGAATCATTGAAGTCACAAAATAAACACTTAACAGGGAAAATAAATGAAGAAGACTATAGAGCGATAATAAAATATAAAAGAAAGGCCAGAAATCCCCTAGAGAGCAACATAATACTACAAGTTTCACCAATATTATGGCAAATTTTAACTGAAGCAGGTAAAATCCATATTGACCTGCAACAATGCTATGTAACAGACTAGTCGCCCCTAATTCAATGTACAAAATGCCTAGGTTACGGGCACGGTAAAAAATTTTGTAAGGAAAGTAAAGAAAAATGTAGCCATTGCGGAGGAGAGCATTTAAAAGTAGATTGTGCATCATGGACAAATGGTTTCAAGCCTAGTTGTGTAAATTGCACGGATGCGAAATTAGTCAATACTGAACACTCAGCTTTTGACAGTACTTGTATAGTAAGGAAAAGATGGGACATGATCGCAAGATCATCCTTTACTTACTGCTAAAGGGACTTATAATGAAATAAAAATAGCGCAAGCAAATCTACAACGGAGTAAACTAGCAACAATAGAACTATTAACAGCAGCAGAAAATATGAAAATTGATATAAGCTTGGTTCAGGAACCGTATGTTGGTGCACTAGGATACATGTGTAATTATGCAGGAGTAAGAATCATTCAATATAATGGAGCAAGTCAGTTAAATCCAGTAAAAGCTGCAAACATTGTCCACAATAGAAATACAAAATTAATACAAAATCAAACCTTTCAGACTGAAAACATTACATATGTTGGCATTAAGACAGATAGTAGAATAATAAATTTATTTTCTCTATATTTTGATCGTGCTTTGGACTTATATTTAAATAAAATTTCAGTATTAATAAACAAAGTAGAAAATAAAAATTTGATAATAGGGGGAGACTTTAATGCGTGGAGCCCATGGTGGGGGGCTCCCGTGAAAATTCAAGGGGTATAGAACTCAGTAATTATTTTCATTCAAATAGCATGAATATCATTAACAATGAAACTGTACCAACATTTGAAACAATAAGAAACGGTAAAATATATTCAAGCTTTATTGATATCACGTTGAGCACGGATGATATCTTAGGGAAGATTGAAAATTGGCATGTTAATAGCAACATTATTAATTCTGATCATAACACAATTATTTTTACTATTAAAAGTAATATGACAATAGAAAAGAGAACATCAAGTACAAGACTTTATAATTGTAAAAATGCGAATTGGTATGTTTTTGGTGAAAAATTAATAAGAAATATGGAGGCGGTAAATAGATAGGGATTAATGCTGTATTGCTTAAAATTGCTTCGTAAATAAGCCATCATTTTTCGAAAAAAGTAAAGGATTAAAATTGGCTATTGTGGGTTATCCTTAAAAGACAAATATATACCATCGCAGACTTTCTTGTAGAACTTTTTAAGGTATACAATACTTAGTAAATAATTTTGATCTATCTCGTAGAGTGCAGCCAGCGTTTGCAATGCAAGCGCAAAATAATGTTTTTGGTTACGACTTTGCATTAGAAATCTTGAAATTATCATTGGTTCTCTAATATTTAATATATTATTATACATATAACTTTGCTTTGATTATCAAATCTGTGACAAAATCCCTATAGAACGTATTTTAAGATTTTGTTGAGAGATCATGTTTTGTGTTGTCTATAATAACTTTAGGAAAGTGTTCTTAACATTACTTTTATAACTATTGATTAAAAAATGGTAGTTAATATTTTAATTTTTAATTTTTTCCTTTTAAGGAGCCGGGTCATTTAGGAAATAGGAATATTTCACTTTGTACTCCCCAAACAGCTGCTTAAATAAAATAAAAAAATGGATATTGAATATTTATTATATAAATATCTTACCAAAAAAACTTCTTTAGACGTTCATTTATTGAGACTTCAGCTACAGACGTCAGTCTAAGCTTTGAGATTAATATTGCTAAAACCATATAATATGTCTAAAAATGTCAAAAGTTTATTAAATATTTTACATATTAACAGCCAGAAATATCCTCTGACTCTGGAATATTGCCCCGCTAGAAGCAACAAAATTCAAACCACTCCCTCATTTTAAGCAGAAAATTAAAACACGTCAACCTTCTAAGCTCCTAATAAAAATTAATAATTATAAAACAGGTTTGTGTCGATTTACAAATATATACTAAATTAGCAGTAATAAAATTAAAATAGGAGTGGAATAGTTCACACATCAAAAGAAAATGTTAAATAAAAATGTATGCAATAAGATAAAACGAACAAAACATCTTTTAAGAAACTAGTTCTGACTGCCGAGAAATTACAAGTCACTCGAGGTAATTACAATTCGGTACGCTTATTCGATTTCTGTTTTTTTTGTTTCCTTAATTTCTAATGCTTAGTATATTTACTGGACAATCTACAGTTATATGTCCAGAGTATTTCTAAGTAATTGTAAACAAGTGTTAAGTTTAGGACTTATTGTTTCATACCTATTTGAGACCGGAACTCTGTAAGTGTGAATAGTGATTGTCGATGTGATCTTTGAATACCTACTTAGAGTGCTGGTCTAGCCTTTTATTACTGTGTTTGATTGATCATTTTGTGTCTTAGTTAGTGTTGTAATTACTTTGAATTCCTTTTTTAATAGAATTTCTATATGCTTAATAAAACTAATATATATTTCATCAGTAGCTCATCATACAAGGATTAAATCGAATTGACAAATAAAACAATCTACATTATCGATCTGCTGAAGTCCGATATCTATGGGTATGCAAACGACAGCACAGTTATAGAAAGATATCTGCCAAGTACTCGGGCTAGTAGAGAAGGCAAGTGAAGTACAGTCTGAAAGAGAAGCCATGGTGCAACGTTTGAGTGACAAACTTCATGCAGTGTCCACATGGGGAAATGCCAATCTTGTCAAATTCAATCAATTCAAAATTCAATTCAATCTCCACTTTCCATCAGGTTGAATATAGTCAAGCATTAACCTAGTATTGTATAAAAAAAATATAATAAAAAAAAAACATTTTTATTCCCATATATAGTAAGTACTTTACATATAATCAATATCTCTACATCCTGACTAACATTGAACTTAAAAGATTTTTTCAGGCGGATTGGATTTATTTAGCGCGTAGATATATATTAAGATTATCTAGTTTTTAAACATTATTGCAGACATGTTTTACTATGATAAACTCGTCATACGCAACTCGGGATGCCACTTGAATAGATTGCATTATCATTATTACCATATTTATTCACTTTTGTTTGAAAGACTTTGTCCTTTTGTAAAAATTTTGATTAAAAACTTGTTATCTGAATATATTTTGCTAACTACCGAGTTTAATTAAAAACATTTCTCACCATATAATATATAACATATACCATTTCTCACCATATAATCATGTGCAAATATGTAAAACAATTGAATTTGAATTGAAACAAACGTGATATCGTAGTTCACAATATTTCGTTATATACAAGAAATAACAAGTTGATCAACACCAGCCCAGCGCGGCGTGAGTACTTTCTACTACTTGTGTTTGTTTACAAAAACAAAAAGTATGGTATCTAACGATATAACGAATAAATAACGTCGTTACCATTAATTTTAGTTCTTAACTTATTCACAAGAATAAGTTATTAATGTATTGTTATTCACAATTATTCACAATTCACATTTATAATTATTGTTTAAACATCTACTTGTTATGGTCTTGGAGAAGAAGCAAGTATAATTATACGATTAAACCAACTTACCCAAAGTGGAGTTCTATCATAATTATACGAATCTAGACAAGACGAGACAAGTCTCCTAACCCCCACTAAAGTGGTGGTGAAGCGGTGGAAAGTTAAGCTGAGAACACTATTTTTTTTCTATTATTAGCATTGAAATACTTGTGACGGCGCTAGTAAAGTACCAGCGTTACTACTCGTTATTGTCCTGGGGAAGGAGTTTCGTGTAATACTATTCAACATAAGGTTAGTAAAACGTCACAAAAGGCTAATAAAACTACCTCCAGTTCTGTATGCTGTAAATAAAATTTTAATAACAATTTTTTTTAATATTTATTTTTTAGGTTAGCATATGATATGCATTTTTAAATCTCATATTTAAAAAGCTTCTAGTGAAGCGCAGTCGTTAACGAACCTGAACAAATTACAAGAGCTCTTTCGCACTTTAATATTTAACTAGTTGCTGCTTGAAGCCTTGTTTATTTAATGAACATGCGTTTATAATAATATTTTATTATTCAAAAAATGAAATGTAATGTAAATAAAATGTAGAATTTTTTTTTTTGCTTGGTGAGTGTTATTTTATCTAAGTTATTTTTTTTCTTATTATTATGTTTGAATAAATATACCATACTTTGTTCAATCACTAATATCAAAAATAATGCAAAATTTTAATGTATTACAATAACATATTTTTGTAATAATATTTATATAAAACAATTACAAAGTTTTAAACACCTATTTGGGAAAGGGCTTATGAAAAGTAATACAATTATAACCATAACCTAGAGTTTCATGTGAAAACTAGTTTTCTGACGCAAATATTGGGCAAATATAAATTAATTGTATATGATTGCTGATTGAGCAAATATTGGGTAAAATACATACTAAGGAAACTAGCACGATTTATAAAAAAAAAAATCATTATTTGTGTGCCAAAATTTTACAAGTGTGGAAAAAGACATAACCTTTCTATATCACACTGGTTATTAGTAAATGTAATTACGAATTTATATATAAAAAAAAGATCCTTCTTTTGCATTACGCAAATTTTGCACTGATCTTCAGACCTAAAAACATATTAGGCAATAGGCATTTCCAATTTTAGCTCGAAAGGCCAGTTAGCGCTGAAGTGTGGGTGGTTTGATGTATATTCAATGACGCTGAGTAAAAATTTAATGTATAAATTTAGTTGTTCAGTTATACATTCAGCTATTACACCTGCCGGTTATTTTAAAACTTAATCTGTTGATCCATGTTATTATTTATAGTAATTTCTTGGAATTTTATTATAAAAGTCAAATTTATATTGCACTAAAACAACATTTTTAGAATTAGAAAGAGCGCAGAGAGATCACTTCAAAAAGTTATTCATTTTAAGCTATTTAGATTTTCTTCGGACAGTCTCTAAAATACAGGCAGATTTTTTATTAGTGAGAAAGCTAAATTTTGTGTGTAGTTACAGTCCTAAAATTATACAAAACACTTAAATATTACCCTACTGTTAGCACTTAAAGAATACAGTCAGTAGTTGCAGTTGTTAACATAAAAAAGGTTTTTGCCAATCCTTAATACTTAAATCAGTCAGCCACACTTACATAATTGACTTAACAAAAAAAAAATATTTACCGTATGGCTTATAAGCAATGTAAAACGTCTCTAATGACTTGGGAAAAACCAAAACAACATGATGAAATTTAAATCTTATTAAAAAAAATGAAAAACCAATTAAGGAATAATATAAAGCTATAGCCGATGTTACTCAAGAGTTGTATAAAAATTCTTATCTATTTATTTATTTTTAAACATCACACTGGTTTCAGCATGGGCGTACTGAGGGGCTGCTGCTGCTCCCCGCCCCTGGACATTGTATACCTCTCTACTACCTTCTATTGTAAATAAAAATTGATATTTTACATTAAAAAACAAAAACAATTAAGTTTAAAAAATTGAAGAAGGTTTAGAAATGCTCTCTCAGGAAGGTCAGTCGGGGACGAGAAAAGTAGCTTTTCCGTTGTTATAGATCTATGTATCACAAACAAAAAACAATTATGTAGTAAAACTTCTAGCACACTGGTTTGCCCCCCACTAGCACAGAATCTGGGTACGCCCATGGGTGTCAGTGTCACAACACACAATCTTATTTATTGTTGTAATATTTATTTTAAATGATTATAATAATGTAAACATTGTGTAGAATTTGTAAAATTCATTTAATTAATGTGTGCAGTTATGGAAGAGCGGTGTCTCCTAACACAGGTAGATACCTGTAATACCTGTATTCTTTTGGGTAAGAAGATTCTTACCCAAAAGAAACCCTATTCTATTTTTCAATTATATTATGTAAATATGCTAAAGAATAAATAAACATTATTATTATTATTATTGTTTTATTTGGATAGTGCGAGAACTTATTAAGACAAGCCATGAATATTGTCACTTAGTAACAATATTAAGTTTCCGTTTTCCAAGAACCAAACAAGGGCGTGTTGTGCGTCAACATTATTGTCGGACTTTAGATAAGATTTTGATTGTTATTAGATATCTAACGATTAACTACGAGTTGTCAAGGGCTATATGCATCCTTATCGTATCTAAATTGTCATATCTAAGATTAGGTTTAAAAGTGTTCCTTACATAAAAAATAATATTTATACAATTCTCAAATAACACCATTTATGTGAAAACGAAAATGAAAGATTTACCAGCTTCCAACTGCGTATATTTGATTTTGATTGATTAAATTTGTTGCTCCATTTGATTGCTCGTAGTTTCAATCTATATTTTCAATTGGGGTTCTATATTTCCAATTAGAAGTGGTCACTTTTTTAGTACAGATCACAACAATTTTATTATAAAATTGTATAACAAACTAATGTATTAATGCTAAGAGTAAATTAAAAAAACGACGGCATAATATTTTTTTTAGTAATTTAGCTCTAGTAACTAATTAAATTTTATATGATTGCTGCCTTCTAAATAATGTGTATTGTTTTTTGCTATTTCCAGTAATTTAGCCGGAGTAACTTTATATGATTGCTAAAATTTTATATTATTGCTGCTCTTTAAATAATTTGTATTTTTTTATTTTTTACCATTTGCAGTAATTTAGCCTTAGTTACTAATTAAATGTTATATGTAAGATTAAATTTATTCCTAAAAATTATTATTTTATACACTTTATGTATAAATAACTACAATGGACTTGTTTGGTTGTAAACAAAGTAACTTTAATCTTCTTAACCATGGAAAGAAAAGCTATACAAAAGAAATAATGAATTTGCGGATCCGGTCGGTGAAGGAAAAAATACTGTGAGTAAATTTGTATACCTTCAAAGAAATATTTAATTTGTCAACCAACGCGACGGTGAACAAAAAGAGGGCCAGAACTCTGCAACCTAATTAACAATTTAAAAGTAGACCAATCCCTGATATCCAAATAAGACACATATAGGCCAATCCAACGGAACATGATACTAAAATATATTTTATGAATAACTATAAAAAAAACTTAATATCTCAAAAAAAAACTTACTTACAAAAAAAAAATTATTTTACCCTTTTTTTAACCTCGGACCGACCAACCGACCTTTTAATAAAGGAAGAAATTAAAATGCAAGTAAGTTAACAAGGCAAATAAAGAAATTACGATAACGAATCGTATAGTCTAAGTCCTCAATGATTAACTTCGTAAAATAGACACCATCGTCAACTTACGTACAATGGTCCCCCGACGCAAAGACTTCAATAAGTACATAATAATATTATTTTTATTCTTTTTAGAGGTCTTTTTGTATCGGGGTTTTTTTAATTTTTAATTGAATTTTTTGCAGATACATTTCTTAGATTAAGTGATGATCGATGCTTAGTGTCTTGAATTTAAAGCGTTGAGATATTCGTTGGCAAGGGCTTGTTATGACAAGGTGTTATGACTAGATGTTTATTTATTTATTTATTTAATTCTTTATTGCACAATATACAAAATAAAGCACAAAAGGCGGGCTTAATGCCACAAAGACATTCTCTACCAGCCAACCTTACGAAGTACAGGAGAGGATGTTGGTAGGCGTGCAAAACATAAAAAGTAAAAGAAAAAAAAAAATAAAAGAATATTATAAGACTATCTATATCTAAATCTACATATAAACATAAAAATAATAATATAAGACACATAATACATACGATATATCCGACATAATATTTAATACATATGAGATATATAACAAATAATGTAGTCTACGTATAAATACTTTATTATTTGAGATAGTGTTCTTTTACTTGGCGTTTGAACGACTCACGACTTGTGGCTTTTCTTATATGTTCCGGTAAGTCGTTTCATAGTCTGACAGCGGTTACACTAAATGAGTTGGACAAGAAACCAGTGTGTACTTTAAAAAGGTTGAACAATGCAGTTAAGAAGAACACAAATTGATAAATTAAAAGATAGTTTCGTTGTGATGATCCTTTGTCAAAAATGTACATAGATACTGATGCTCTTATATTTAGAAGGAGTTATGATTTTAAATAATAGTTATTTAAAGAAATAGTTTAGATTACATAGTTACTGATAATAATATTCGAGTTCGATTCTAGATATGTGTCAATATTTATCAATGCTGAATGTGTAGAATGAGTAGAGGTCAAAAATCATAATCGAAATGAAAATTCAACGACCGATTTTTTCACAGAGTACAGCTTCGTCATTTGACACATTTAAAAATCTGTTACTAGATATTACTTATTCAAGTAAACGAAATAGATTATACGTAAATAAATAATATTCGCGCACGAAGGGTTCCTTACCATTATATGTAAACAATGATCGACTGAAATGTACCTAACAGATTTTTTTCTAATAATTTTAAAAATATTGTACCTTAACATTATTACTTATTATAATATTATTGTAACCACTAATTAAATATTTTTTTTAAATATTTAGTTACAATTTTAACTAACAAACACTACATGTAACAGTGGTTCAAGTAATTGTTCAAAGTATTTTAGAAGTTCCCAATTGTCAGGTCACGAGGCGTCTTGCAAATTGTTTCCAAGAAATGTGGTCGTGACACCGACAAAAGGATTCGATTTAGAGAACAAAATTAACGTTCTTAAATGCGCTTTGCGATGCTTTACCAAAGTCACTTAATAACAGCACATGTTTTTGTGTAGGGTTGGAAAATATTAGATATTAATTTATATAAAATGAACTAACCATAAACAATATTTTTTTATATTTTATGTAAAAATTCTCTTTTTTATTTATTACTTAAATATAACTTAAAACAATGATAAATAAATAAACTCACGTTCTCCTTTATAATGTTGGCTAGGATTACTCAAACGTAGATTGGCATTAATATTCTAAAATGATTAAAACCGACCATGTATGTAGTAGGTAGTTATTTATAAAACGAATTTATTTATATATATTTATTAAAATAAACTAACAAACTGACGTGAAATATGTAAACAAATATTGAAAATTGGCTAGGAACATAAGCCATAAAAATATTATTTTTACATTCTACGTGGACGAAGTCACACACATATATACATATATATATATATATTTAACTATTCGAATTCCACCCAATTCGGGTTTGTGGTTCAACCGTGAAAGCGTAACAGACACACAGACAAACAGACTTTCACATTTATAACATCACTATTAGGGTATATAATATTAACAATAATATATACTTTTAGAAGGTATCTTCTTCATTTCTGCATATATGAATACTTTACTCGAAAAATGTTGTCTGGAAGTAATCGCGACTTAGTGATAATTACACGTTATATACATTATGTTCTATGTATATTTTGCTGTAATGTGATTGACAATAACATAATATATAATACATGATTATATAACAGAACACGATTGATTGATTAAAATAAAAAGGGTCTAGTAAGTTTTCGTAGTTTAAATATGAACTTGCAACACATATGTACTTTGTGTGTATGTTGAATGATTTTTTTTTATCCATTCGTTTTCAAACACTAAAAGGTTTATGAATACGGTACTGAAATTTTACTACGTGCTTGCTTGCATATATTTGTTGGGGCTACAACACAAAGAATTTTTATACACATACTTTTATAACACATTTTTTTAGATATATTGCTACAATAATTTACCTTTAATGTTTTTACACAACTATACCATGTTTTTACATAAATATTGATGTCAGAATTGTTGTTTATTGATACTGGTAATAGTTTTTTAGGATTTTGATCTTACCAATTTAATAATGGTACTTACAAATATTTTAATAGGTTGAGAATAGAAAGAAATCAGATTATTAATATTAAATATTCATAAATAAGATGTATTTCTTACAAGCCATTGTAATACTGGTCATAGGTGTTTTGTTTCAAAAATCAAATTTTAACCGCCTCCGTCTCCTTAGAAAAAACATTTTGTCTATGGTATGTTCACACACTGCAGACTTCGATGTACGCCTATGCTTGATATCCGATATGCGTTCCTTAACTTTTTTACCGATGCTCCTCTTTGTTTGACCTATGTATGACAAGCCACAATCACAGTAAAGTTTATATACTCCAGCACATTGTAAAGAAATATTACTTTTGATAGGTCTCAAGAATTGGCTCACTTTCCTTTGAGGTTTGTAGATAGTTCTAATAGAAACCTTTTTTAAAATCTTGCCAATTCTGTCAGTAACTCCTTTCACATATGGTAGTAGGGCCGGTTGACGCTCAACTGTGGGTGGCTTGATGTGGTTTCTGCGACGCTGGCGAGGTACGGGCAGATGGTTGTTGAACAAACAATACTTGACAGTTCGCCCTCTAGGTGTTCAGCTTCACAGATGTGTTGTGCTCTCTTTTTTTTTATGTTAGAGGAGGGCAAACGAGCTGGCGGGTCACAGATGGCTTGTGATCACCGCCGCCCATGAACTCTTGCAACATCCGAGGATTTACAAGAGTTTTGCCGGCCATGTAGGTAGGAGTAAACGCCTTTTTTGAAGGTACCCATGTCGTATCGATCTGGAAATACCACCGAAGCGAGTTCGTTCCACAAGCGAGTGGAACGTGGGAAAAATGTCCTTGAGAACCGCACAGTAGAGGATCGCCACGCATCCAGGTGGTAAGGATGATATTGGAGGCGATGGCGCGCTGTGCGGTGATGAAATTCGACGGCAGGCATCAGATCGAATAGTTCTTCGGAACATTCCCCGTTGTAAATGCGATAGAAGACGCACAAGGAAGCCACGTCTCTACGCAATGCCAAAGAGTCTAGCCGTTCGCAGAGCACCGGGTCCCCGACAATCCGAACGGCTCTCCGTTGTACGCGATCAAATGGTAGAAGCTGATATTGGGGTGATCCTGACCAGTGCAGAGATGAGAACAGTACTCCATGTGTGGCCGGACCTGCGCCTTATAGAGCGCAAGTCTTTGGCCAGGTTTGAAATACTGCCTTGCTCTATTAATCACTCCCAATTTCTTCGAGGCCAACTTGGCCTTGCTCTCCAGATGACCGCGAAACTGACAATCGCTCGAAATGTGGAGACCCAGTATTCTGATACTTGGCGAGGCAATGAGGGGAGTGCTCTAAAACAAAGATTTGCCACCGTATTTATACTAAAATGGAGACGACATAAACAAGTCTAGTAACATCATAATTGTTGTTTTAACAATGTATTTGAATCACTTCTCACTATAAATTGATTATGTTACAAGCAATAACTAGTTAATCTAATAAATTATAATCCAATGTTCCTCTTTCGACGATCATGAGTTTGTTTTATAAAGCCTTCGCGCCAACATATCAACATATATATATATATATATATATATATATATATATATATATATATATATATATATATATATATATATATATATATATATATATATACATATATATAATATTTAATTTTTTAAAGATTTCTAAGACTATATTTTAAATTTTGAGAATTGCTATTACAGGTGCGGGCCCATCGCGTTGCAAGGTATGATTTGATCCGGCCTGCAAGACATTTTGTAAAACCTAATTAAAAAAATATATATAACACTACTTACTCATACTCACGGAATCAAGTGAGCGAGCAAGCCGAGTGGCGGCGATCATCAAAGAGTCAGGCGGCAAACATAAAAGCCTTTGATGTTTGCTGCTTTACTGGCGGCGCAACAAAAGATTATTTCTTCTCAACTGTTCTACACTAGACGATTCTAGATCATTCCTTCATTTTGCCTATATAAGCGGGTGGATGCCCCGAACTTAAGTTCAGTTCCATTTGAGCTACCGAGGTGATAATTTCGACAAGCGATATCCTAGCGAACTGCTAGTGCCGTCAATTTGTTTTGTGACTTTATGTGCATCTTGAGTGCCTACTAATTATATTTTGTATACGAAAATAATGTCTGGTGGAAAGAAACGAAAAGTAGATGCAGAGGGTCGCCAATTTCAAGAAAAATGGACTGAAGAATTCTTTTTTATCTTGCACAATGGTAAGCCTATTTGTTTGCTGTGTAATGAATCCATTTCAGTGATGAAAGAATTCAATATAAAGAGGCATTTCTCAACTAAGCATCCTACGCTGCAGTCACTGACAGGACAAATAAGGAAAGACAAAATACAGAAGCTTACTGCAAATTGGGGAAAGCAGCAGCAAATGTTTGATAAACAAGAACACAACTTGATAATGTTGTGAAAGCTAGTTTTATAGTTAGTTCAAAATTGGCAAAGTCATTAAAACCATTTGCCGAAGGAGAATTTATCAAGGAGTGTATGTCAGAAGTTTGCAGTGTTTTGTGTCCTGAAAAGAAAAATTAGTTTGTCAAGACGAATTGTTGTCCGATGTATAGAAATGATGGCTAATGATATCAAAACAACATTGACTGACCGTATGGCTGGTTTTGAATCATTTTCCATAGCATTAGACGAGAACACCGATTTGTCGGACACAGCTCAACTTGCTATATTTATTCGAGGTGTTGATAAAGAGTTCACTGTTACTGAGGAATTGCTTGATTTACATCCGCTAAAAGGTACCACTGCAGGAGAGAACATTTTTAATGAAGTTCAAAAGGTATTCACAAGTTTTGGCGTGCCATGGTCAAAATTAGTTGGAGTATGCACAGATGGTGCACCTTCTATGGTCAGCTTACGTAAAGGTTTCATCGGAATTTTGAATGAAAAAGCAACTGAACTAAATGTGCAAAACGATGATTTGATAGTCCTTCATTGCATTATCCACCAACAGAACTTGTGTTCTAAGTCCATTCGACTCCAGAATGTTATGAATGTGGTAGTAAAAACCATCAATTTTATTCGATCCCGAGGGCTTAATCATCGTCAGTTCAAGGCGTTTTTGGATGAAATATCAGCCGAATATGACGACGTACCATATTATTGTGAAATCAGATGGCTAAGCAAAGGGAAAATGCTGAATCGGTTTTACGAGTTTATAAATGAGATAAAAGACTTTATGCAAATAAAAGATAAACCTCTATCTGAATTGAGTGACCCAAAATGGATATGTGACTTAGCATTTCTGGTCGACCTTACTGGCTATTTGAAAGATTTAAATTTGAAACTTCAAAAACAAGGACAGTTAGTTAATGATTTGTACAGCCATTTGAAAGCGTTTCAGAATAAAATCCGCTTGTGGGAGGCACATATGCTGTCTGGTAACAGTTACCATTTCCCCACGCTCTCTGCGTATGAGAATATTGCTCATGCTCAATATGCTGAAGAACTCTAGGTACTGTCGGAGCAATTTTCGAACAGATTTAGCGATTTCAAAAACATGGATGACTGTTTCACTTTATTTGCTACTCCAACAAAAAGTAATGTACAAAATGCTCCAATATACTTGCAAATGGAGTTGATCGAGATTCAAGAAAAGTCACCTCCTAAAATCTAAATTTGAAGACGTGGAGTTGTGCGATTTCTACAAAAAAAGATCATTTTCCGCAACTTAGAAAATTCGCAAGAAGAGTGATTTGTGCGTTTGGCAGTACTTATAAATGTGAACAGTTCTTTTCAATGACGAAAGTTAATAAATTAAAACATCGTACAAGGCTGACTGACGATAATTTGGAAAATTCTTTACGTCTTTGTATCAGTGGAATTAATCCAAACATCGATGGATTAGTTTCCCAAATTCAAGCTCAAGTGTCTCATTGATTTCGGTGTTGCTATTTAACTTTCGTAGTTTGTAACAATTCCAAATTTAACGTTTTAATTATAATGTTGTATCAATTTTTGTTTTTTTCATTGATATACCAATTGGAATAAATTGTCTATTTTATGTACTCTTTATGCTCCTGCATACTAAATTTGAATCATTTAAAATTAAAAAAAAAAAAATATTAAAAGTCCTTTTCTTAATTTTGATAAAAATGTTTCAAGTTCACGAATATACTAAAGCAGTTTGTGTGATAAAATATATTTTACAAAGGTTTCCGACCTCGTTTTTATATATATCTCAATGCTACAGACATCTTTGTATGTTCAGGCGACACTTTCATTTATCCGTGTCTCCACCGGTTGGGAAACAACAGTGTCTCCTTTTGTTAAAACTATTAGCGTAGAGCTAAAAATCACTATATTTCACCTTAGAAAGTGTTATAGATAACAAATATTGCTAAAAAAAAACAACAAAGGATATACTTATTTAAAAAGTCACTTTTTTGGAATAAAATTCTAGGACAGGATGTAAAATAATTTTATAAGAACTTGTTCGAAGCTTATTATTGCATAAGAACCTTTCCCCCCTGCACGAATAAAACGTCCATATCCTAACCTAACCATGAATAAGAAAAATTTCGACAAATATAGCATTTATTAAAAAAAACCGCATTCAAATCCTTCCACGCGTTTGGCCGCAAATTTGTCACAGACAAATTCACAGGTACACAGATCGACAGGTCAAACTTATAACACCCCTCTTTTTAGTCGGGGGTTAAAAAGCAGAAAAAAAATAAAAATTAAAAAAATACCCTGATATAAATTTTTTTTTAAAAAGAATAAAAATAATATTATTATGTACTTATTGAATTCGTTGCGTCGAGGGACCGTTTAATAAAGGAAGAAATTAAAATGCAAGTAAGTTGACAAGGCAAATAAAGAAATTGCGATATCGAATCGTATAGTCTAAGTCCTCAATTATTAACTTCGTAATATATACACTATCAACGTACGTACAACGATCCCCCGACGCAACGGCCTCAATAAGTACATAATAATATTATTTTTATTCTTTTTAGAGGTCTTTTTGTATGAGAAGTTATTTCACTTTTTTTTTCCAATTTATATGTATAACTTATATTTCTATTTATCATCGGAATTAAATCGTGCTTAATACATGTTACAGTGCTTTGATGTAATCTATTAGTCTTTCTCGGATATATAATTTCATAATATGGATTAAACATTTATAGCTTATTCAAATATCATGTGTGTGTAATAAAACTCTTGGTGAGAATTGGTTTTGGCAGTTGGATCGTCAGTTCGCCGGTTCTCGCAATTCGATAACTGTTATAAATTTTAAATAGAACATGGAACGTTCACAATTGTCTATGAACTTCTGATACACACCGCTTAATTTAAAAAATTGGTTATATTTTACTTTCGTTTTATTTTATATATAGACATTAGTATTATATTGTTCCTTTGTGATATAATTTGTGTAAAACATTTTACTGTTTAAGAATTGTTATATGAGTATAATTAAAAATATATAATAAAAATAACATTCAAATGAAACTCGATTTAATATTCTTAAATTAACAACTACTTAATTATGTAAGATAATTATTTAAAACCAAACAATAAAAGAGTGTTTATAGCTAAAAAATAAAATATAAATGCTTATAAATATAATTAAACTATCTTAGTACACTATATATTTTTATTTATTTGATTATTATATTATTAAGGTAATAAATATCATATTTGTAGTATATTATTTAGTTTCATATTATATAGATATAAGATTATATAGATATAGACTAAGAAGATAAGAAAAATATTTAAGAATTAACTTTCAAATTCAATTTAATCTTTCTCTCTTTTACCATTCAATGCAGTCATCTAATAGCGAACTAAAACTGAAACTAATAAAGTACTAAGACAAGAACAATACAACAAGTTGAGATAAAACTTTGAGTGCAGCTTGTTTAAAACCAAATAAGAAAACTACTTTAAATACTGGAGCGTGATTGGGTTAATTTCTGTCTGAACAGATTTATAATGGAATACTGTAATAGTATTTTTACATGTACCCACTCATTTTATACATTAAATTTATTGACCGATATAAAAATTATTCCTTTTACATGAATAATTAGTTTTCAAAAGCCTAATTATTTAGTAGAATTTAAGTGATTTTTTGACTATACTTAATATTTATAAGTAGTAATTTCTATTTATAGTAAATGAAAGCTAAAAATGCCAGGTTGTGATAACAAACGTAGATAGTAAATACTAATAGCAAAATGCAAAATAAAGATATACTAAAGACTATAAAATCATCAATAATTATCACATTTTCTATTATCTACTTTAGCTGAAAACATGACTGATCAAAATATAATAAGTTGATTAAATATTTGAACTATTATACTAATGTTTGAAAATATCTATAAACATGTATAGCCATGTTAAGCTTGTTTTAATTTATATAAATATAGAATGATAATAAACCAATACGGACAGGGATTCGAACCCACTCTACCAACTGAGCTACCGTATCGCTGTCCACCTCGGTGAATTAAGCATTCTATATGTAATCGTCTTTACCAGGACGGTGGTGACATCTATTAAGTTTCTTTTAAAAATCACCACCGTCCTGATAAAGACGATCATATATGGAATTCTTAATTCACCGAGGCGGACAGCGATACGATAGCGCAGCTGGTAGAGCGACGGGACGGTTTCCCAGTAGTTGCGGGTTCGAATCCCTACCCGTATCGGTTTATTATCATTCTATATTTATATAAATTGAAATAAGCTTAACATGCATTCTATATTTATATAAATTTAAATAAGCTTAACATGTATGTTTATAGATATTTTCAAACAGAAAATTATTTTTGAAATTGATAATATGCGAAATCCATCTCGATAAAAAAACGATGTTCTTGCGTTTTCATTTCAGATTTACCATTATTAAACTCAGCTCGCAAATTTGGGCACAGTGCCAACTTTTGCTACAAAGACTGCATTCTGATATTTCATTTGCAGTTCAATATTCGAATAAATTAACGTTTATACAGTGCGCTAACTCTTTATATTATTGTAACTTCTTATGTTATTTCTGCCATTATCATATTTTCATATTTTTTCACATATTTTTGTATCATTGTATCACTTTATATAAAACATATTAATTATAAAATGAATGTGTATAGCATTGTACATTTTAAACTGATAAATAGCACTACTTTTTTTAGTGTTCTTAAATTAAAATTTAAATACCTCATAAAATTGAATAGCTTTTTAAATTTTTTTTATGTATTAAAATTACACCTTTTGGTCTGCACTATTGTTATATTTAATGTCAAAATCAGTCGAGCGTTCATAGGCAGTCGTATATCCATTCAATGAGCAATGTGCATCTTTAATTCAATTTGCAAAATAAAATGCATAGGTAATAATTGCACTTACAAAACCTATTTATGTAAAGTATATTTTAAAAAAGAATTCCATTATAACTCAATAAAACGCCGAACTCCTGCCCGCTTCTGGCTGTGCCACTACGCGGGGGCAGTCAGTTTCCTTGCTGGAACTTAAAACGACTGGATCGAGGAGGCTATTTTAAAGGTATTATGTCTTTAAGCCCTACACACGTTTCGGCCATGTCTAGGGAGGAATCAACCTACGCTTCGGCACCACAACCTTTATTGATCAGCTAAAATTATTGAGGGCAGGGCTCGAGGTTGCCTTGAGTAGCCTACGAGCCTACGGCGCCAGAGCCGGGTGGTATCTTGGGGCGTGTTTTATGCATCTCCCAGGAATACCTGGGGCCAGACTTTGGGTTGAAGTAGTGCTACGCTTGCCGATACATTAGGAATTTTTAAAATAAAATTTCAGTATATTTTTGATTAAAAACTAAAGGCTTATATGGAGTAGAGCTCCATTTAAGCCTTTAGTTTCAGCAATGTGATAGAAAACATGGTCCGTGTATTTTTCTATCTTGAATTTTCAGACTTCAGACAGCCTAACATGTCACAATTCACACTTTCAGGTACTTATGTAAATTCTAAATATCTTTCTTTTGGCGATAGGCTCTCCCATTGTACGTGCAAAACTTTTAAATATTAGTTATGTTCATATTTTAAATTTATATGGTGGTGGTCCATTTTTCCACGACGATTAGATGGTAGTCTTGTAAAATTAATAATTTATATTAATTAATGGTTCTGGCTTAGTTGTTAGTTTGTTCCGTCGGCTGATGACTTCATCCTTAATTTTGTTCTCTGATAAAGGGGTTTTTGCTGACAAAGAGTCGCATTGTACTCACATGATATCAAATTCGTTGATTCTATTGTTTTTTGGGGTTACATACTGTTTACGAGGCCTTGATGTGTTGAATGAAATAGACTTGTCCCTCTTCCTTTTTTTTTTAAAGCAGAGATTTCTTCTTTGACAATAACTTTGTCGTATTTTAAGATGGCATAATTACTATTATTTTTTTCTTCTTTAAGTTTCGGCAGTAGCTTCTTTCTTTCGTGTAGTCCTCGAAAGAATTAGCACCTTTGATTTTTTTCTTATTCATATTTTTTTCAGTTTTCTTCAAGTTATTCACAAAAGTAACTAGTGTTGGTTTTCCTTTATCGTTTTTATTTTCTTTCCTTCTAATTCAATGAATTACATCAATATCCCTCTTTTCCAGTAAAATAATAAGATCTCTTTTAATTTTTTTTCTCATTTTATGCAAGAGATTAAAGGATGATTTTTAGCATTTTTTTGATTATATGATATGATTTTTAATTTTATTCGTCGAGCATTCCCCTAGCATCCATCCATCAGATTTCCTTAAGATCACTTTATCAACTCTGACGGTAACATTTTATTAAAAGCAACCAAACAAGCCTATACTCGACGCATCCAGCTTTATTTATCTAGGTCCTAGGAGATCCAGTATCCTCCATTGTAACCTGGTATCTTACAATCCCTTACCTATCTAAATATAAAACATTTTTGGGGACATTTTGCTTTAAATATTAACTCTAAATGTTTATATTTATTAATATTTATATATATAAAACCTACCTATCTAACTAACTACCCATATGAAAAAGTCTTGAATCATGTTACTTAATACATTTATAATTTATTACATCGTCGAAACTTTCACGAGGATCCTTATTTTATTTTATATATATATTTTCCGTATTTATAACCTTTGTATATCAGAGGGATAATGTAGAATTCTAAAGGTAAAATATTTTATTAAATCGGTCCAGTAGTTTCAGAGCCTATTCAATTCAAACAAATAATCAATTTTATAATATTAGTGATGATGATGATGATGATGTGAATGATTATAAAATATAATGTAAGATTCTAATGCTAAAAGATTTTTTTAAATCGGTCTTGTAGTTTCGGGGCCTATTCCATTCAAACAAACAAATCTTTCCTCTTCAAAATAATAGGATAGATTAATAGAAAAACTTAAACAATTGAAAAATTTGTGTGTCTTTAGGTTTATTTAGTACAATTCAGAAACCCGTAACATAACTTTAATAAATGAACCGTTTAATAAAGGAAGTAATTAAAATACAAGTAAGTTAACAAGGCAAATAAAGAAAGTAAGATATCGAATCGTGTAGTCTAAGTCTTCAATGATTAACTTCGTAAAATAGACACCATCGTCAACATACGTACAACGGTCCCCAGACGCAACGAATTCAATAAGTACATAATAATATTTTTATTCTTTTTAGAGGTTTTTTTATTATAACTATATATATATAGTTATTTGTATATTTTGTAACTTATTCTTTATTTATTAAAAAAGTTTTCTTACATAATGCACGTTTAAAGATGGTATTAGTAAGTGATTAATTTAATCTGCCAACCGTAACTATTGCTAAACAGGCGCCGTTGACGAAACATTAATTTGTGCATGTTTAAAAAGATGCTTGTTTGTAATGTTTAGTTACGTTTTATTAATAGATCATTTTATTTTTAACAATAATATTAATGTATTGTTTCCTTTTTCATTGATATGTAAATAAAATTGGAAATGTCAAAAAATATATATTAGCAATGAAATTCATTGACAGTTATTGCTTTTGATGTACCTATAGCCAATCATATCTCGGATTAATAGTGAAACGCGAACATCATAGTTTAGGAACAAAAGACATAAATTTCTTTAGAAATAGGGCTGCAATCAAGCTACATCGGTTAAATGGTGCATGTAGGCGTAGTGATGTATCCATGTAGGCACAGTGATGTAGCCCAGTTCAGACATTTTTGTTTATTTTTCGACTTATAAATAAGAAAATCTAATTATACTTCTATAACGTCTAGATAAAAATAAATCTTCTCATATTAAATCAATTTCAATACTAATTAAAAAAAATAGGGTCATAAATAAAAAAAATAATTATCTTAAAAATATAATAGTTAGTAAAATTTTTAAAACATTATGATTACTTTAAAGTTTAAAGTAATGACATTTTTTTTAAATGGAGGAGGACTAATATTTTTTGTTATCATAGTAAGAATAATCAAACTTAATAATTAAATCAAAAAATATCGTTCAAACAGTGTCTACATTCTTGCTGTGATAATGTGTAATTACGGTCAGTATTTCTCTATTGAATTTGAATTGAAAGCAGCAGTTCAATGCAGAACTATGAATAAGCATTTACGATAAAACATTAGCTATTTAATAATGTAGTGCATATTTGTACTTGGTTGATTGATTTCGTTTAATGAAATTAATAATTTTATCAGACTGTATTTGACTAACATTTTCTTTTATTTATTTATTTATTTAACATTAATGTACACACAAAAAATACTTATAAGGTAAACGTATTTTAATGTAGATTTGTACAAGGGCACTAATTATTTCAAAATGGAATCTCTTTAGGAAGACCTGTGAAAGGAGAGTGTAAAAAAAGTGGCAGTATATGTGCGCGCCATATGAAAATTATGAAAAAATAAAGTACAAAGTAAATGAAAGTTTTTACAAATAATTACAATATTCTTAACCATAAATATATAACCATAAAATAATGTGAGTAAATCATATGAAGTTGAGACCTACTACAAGGAGGGAGATTCAGGACCGTGAGGAAAAAAGAATCGATCTCGGAAATAACCTGGGAGGTTTGGATTGTAAAGAATATGGCAAAGAGAACATAAAATGCGAGTAACACTTTAAAGTAAGAGTTATGAGATTGTATAATTTGTAATTGTGTAGATTAAGAGGACAATGACTATGTGACTTGAAACAATAGGGCTAATAAAGTCGCTAAGCCAAAACCAAAGCCTCCATATTAAATAAAGAAAAAGAAAAGGTTAGAAACATGGTCGTATTTTTTTAATCCAAAATTAAATCTAATGAGCTGCATCATCCAAGTAACATAGTCGATAGTGGGTTGAATAAGAGTTCAAGTAAGGGATCTTAGATCTTAGTTTTTACGGGCAGGAAGTTTTGTAAACACTTCGGCAAACGAAATGGATATTGAAGCTTGCGGCTTATCTAAATACTTCAGGTATTCTAAGATAAGAAGAAGACAAAAATGATTTCAATTTAATTTATAGAATTAGAGTAATTGATTTTGCGTACATAAAACTATCGCATGAGTTTTAACGGATTCAGTAATACTCCATAAGATTAAGACCAACAAATGATGTGATCTAAATTAATTGCAGCTGTTGCCTGATCGGCATCAATATTAAAATGAAGGTAAATCTGCAAGTCATCTGCATAAAGGTGAAAACATAAAGAAATTATTTTAGTGACAGTTTTAATAAAAATCCGAAAGAGTAACGTAGCAAGCACACTAGTGAGATAAGCCCATTTAGAGATGAGTCTAAACAAGCACATTATGCACTTGCAAGTCACAGATCACTACCTCGAAGGTAAGAATAAAACCAAGCAATTGTAGAAAAAAACATGTTCATAGATCTCAGTATACCAAGTAAAATATAAAAGTTGACAGAAAATGCTTCTGAAATCCAGATATACTAAAAAAGTTATATACTTTTTCTCCCTAGACAAGCATATTATGTCGTTTGTAATCTGTAGGAGAGCAGTTGTCGTACTATATCCAGGACGAAAATTAGGGGTAAGGGGAGATAAGAAAATTTCAAAAAACTTATGAAAATAATTAATAATGTGTTCAAAAAGTCTATTGAGAAAAGGTAAAATGCATATGGTTGGAGATACAAATAGGGTTCGAAACTTTACCAGGAGGATGACATACGCCATTTTGCAAGTCGAAAGAAAGTAAGAACTGGAAAAATAATACTTCAGAATGTGCGTTAGACGTTCTTGCGTCTTTCGGGCGTCACGTGCCTAATCCTTCGCTTTTTTGTAGTCATCTCTCTTTTTAGCCTAGTGAGTTCGTCGTTCCACCAGATAATAGGGGGCTTATAAGCTTACATATGGAATAGTTTTATTACTTGCCTTTTGTAGTATCTTTGTGTAGCTGTTAAATATTCTCTTGTCTAATTTTGTTTATTATCTATATGTTCAATTGCATTTTAGTCCAGTTCTTGACTAAATAGAGCCCAGTTGGTTCGTTGGTAATTATTATATACCTTTGTTGTTAGTTTCCTAATTTCAGTTACTATTAACTTCGGAGAAATCGGTGTACATACATAAAAAAAATATATACCGGCCGAAGTGAGGACCTCCTCCTTTTTGAAGAAGTAGGTTAAAAATAATTATTTTAGTATTAATTATTATCAAAACTGAATTATATTAGCTAACTAGTCAATAAAAAATTAACTAACTACAATATAAATTTATCAATTAAAATATAATTAAATAACCGACAGAGTATAGTTTAATAAGTGAACGCTGTGTGTTCCCGCATACAAGCGGCCCTTCGGCGCGACTGTCCGATATCTTCTATTTACTTATTTTATTTACTTATCGTCTGTTCTTCTATTTACGCCGATCTTTCTTAAAATACCGATAACAATATATATTTCAATTTCTAATTAATCTATTATATATTTATAAATCAATAAAGATTGAAGAACCGTAGTGACCGTTCTTCAATCTTTATTAGAGTATATATTTTTAAATATGCCTACTTTGAGCACAGCATAATTAAAACTCTTATTAAACTTCTTGATATTTTTAAAACAGATAATTTACCATTTTCATCATTTACCATTATTCATTAACTTGTTTTATGTACAACAGGTATTTAAAATTAGCTTACAATATAAATTTATCAATTACAATATAATTAAATAACCGACAGAGTATAGTTTAATAAGTGAACGCTGTGTGTTCCCGCATAAAAGCGGCCCTTCGGCGCGACTGTCCGATATCGTCTGTTCTTCTATTTACGCCGATCTTTCTTAAAATACCGATAACAATATATATTTCAATTTCTAATTAATCTATTATATATTAATAAATCAATAAAGATTGAAGAACGGTAGTGACCGTTCTTCAATCTTTATTAGAGTATATATTTTTAAATATGCCTACTTTAAGCACAGTATAATTAAAACTCTTATTAAACTTCTTGATATTTTTAAAACAGATGATTTACCATTTTCATCATTTACCATTATTCATTAACTTGTTTTATGTACAACAGGTATTTAAAATTAGCAGATTAACTTTAATCTGACTAAAATCAAGTGAAGTCACGTAAATTCAAGTGAATTATTGTAATAGTCTGTCGAAGACAATAAAACCATTTCGCCAGTTGTGAATGCCGATTTGGTCTGAGCTTGTCATAAATCTCTATATCAAATGTGTTCAGTCCGTTGAGTTGATTTAACGGAATTAAATGTTAGATAAAATTGAAATGTGAAACCTTAGTTAAAATTAGGGAACTGGTCGTTTTCATTATAAAAGTTATCTTATAAACTAGCTTTGATTTACAGACAAGACAATTTAACTGATTTTAATATTTGTTGTTTTGAAAAAGAAAATATAACTGAATATGTAACCTATGAATTATTGTCATTAAACCATGTAGTGAAATTATTTTTTCGTGTAGGTTGACAGTTTTGTGCATACGGTAAACAAGAACTCCAAATATAATTCAATAAGGAAATTATTTACTTCAATTAAGAAATTTACACAAGGTTATCCTGGCAGTATAGGGCCAAGTTAAACTAGTAACTACGGTAGTTAACGCGGCAACCTATAGTTGTTCATTTCTTTACTACTACCGTTTTTCTATTTTTACACACCTTTGTCTTCTTGAACAAAACAAATCATATATGTTACTTTTTTTGTGAAATCAGTAACCTATTACCTTACTTTAATAAATTTAGTTAATTAACCTTCTACCACTAAGCTTACATATGTTTTAGTGAAGTCAACAACTTATAACTTTTAAGAATTTGTAACTTCTAAGTTTTAATCAGACCCAACTTTCAACATTTTACATAACATTAAGTGTAAGAAAAAGATAACATCCTGAAATAGTATATTAAGATTTCCAACAGATTTGACCGTTATTCATTTACGAACTTTTGGAATTTTAACTTAAATTTAGGGGTTATTTTATGAGCCCTAAAATGTCAATTTCAAAATAAAAAATCTTTTTCGCCTAGTTTTGAAGCATTTTCCTATATTTATTTCACTTACTCAGTGAAAATCAACACCTAAATTAGGTAATTCAAGGAACTGGTGACGCCTGTCCTGATATCCTGATGGCGATCCTAGAAAAAGACCGGCATAAAAGGTAGACATTTTGAGGGACGTAGTTCCTTATAGCGCGTTGTGAAAGGAGGCTAGACGGTAAAAATTCTTACGCAAAGTTGGCACGATATGTTTTGCTATCTCTCTCTCACTTATAGAAAGCAAGCGAGATATTTTCATTCCTGTCATTATTATTTTTTTAATTATATTAAATTGCTTAGTAATTCTTTATTATTTATTAGATATTAAAGTTTGTTCTTTTAGAATAAATTTGCAAATAAGACAGTTTAAATGAAAATAATAATACAAATTTGTGATTAAATATACTCGTAATGTTTTGTAACAACGCCATCTATTTATACCTTAGGGAAACATAACTACATCTGTTATATAAAAATATCAGTACAAAGTAAAACCGCTAGGTGGCGCGACAATAACTCATGGGTTTATTAATTAATACTTTTTAATTTAGTTATTCATTTTATTTAAATTTATTATACATTATCGGCGAAATATCATACCAAATAGTATACAAATATTATTCATTAGCATATTAGCTTATATTTATAATTTAATACCATAAAAATTAAAAATGTATCGTTCCCTACATGGAAATATAAGTCTTTACTTACCTACATTACAAATAGGTTTTAATTAATTATTTTCATTATTATTTTTTTGTATTATATTAAATTGATTAGTAGTTCTTTATTATTTATTTGATATTGGAGTTTGTTGCAATTTGTAACAATTATTACTAAAATTGAGCCTACCGATTAAGTTTTTAAGTTTATATTTAATAATAAAAAATTTAAAATTAAAAAAAATACATATATCATTATAACTTAAAAAAAAATATATTACAATTCCTTCAATAATTAATCGAAAGAAACTTCGTTCCTTCCGGGTGGCCCTTTTTTTTAAATTGTGTATTGAACCATAAAAAAAGCATTCGATCTTAAATCTACAATGACTTTCCGGAGATAGAATATAACCTGAAAAAAAATCTATTCTATTTAATCTTTAGAATAATGGATACACCACATACATTAATATATTATGATTGTTCTTTTTTATATTAAAAACATTAAATAAAATACAGAAAATGCTTCACCTAGCTTCGCTTCGACAACCTAATAAAGTAACGGGAACTAGACTATTTGTATCGGGATTTATGTTCATAGGTACTGCCATCCTTCGAACTCTTTGCCAGAGCAATCTCTTGCTAGACACCTTCCGTAGAAATATTGTATTTTTGTAAATGTTTTTCTAAACTGTCTTTGAAAAAAAAGATTTAATAAAATATTTTGATGTGTAAATATGTACACAAATTTCCGTAATTGATTTATCATTTCATCATTATTAGTTACTGTTCATATCTAAAGATAATAATCAGTTATTGTATCACAGTATTTTTCGAAACTATAATTTACTTTTTTATTGAGCTCCAGTAAATGATATCAACTAAAGATGATATTATGTGCTGTTAAAAGGCAAAAATATTTACTGTGAAACTTTTATTTACCTTTTATTTACCTCTAATACAGTACATAATAAAATAAGTATAACATAAATTATATATACTTTTGGGATTCATGTAGAAATATAATTAAAAAAATAATAAAAATTCAAAGTAATTACAACATTTACATCTTTCGCATAATTTAATATCACGAAATCCTTATTTAGTAATAAAACTATGACACAAAACGACATATCTACCACAATAATAAAATGATAGATAAACTACTTAATGTAGGCACTCAAAGTAGATACTCACCGACTCAAAGAACACACCGACAATCACTATTCCTAGACCTATGTCTAAGCTTAAGCTCTGTAGGTTAATAGAGCTTAACACTTGTTTACTAAATTATGGATTGAGCCCTACAAATTATTTAGAAAAACCCTCGACTCCTAACTTGGTATGTTGTAATTAATGTTAATTAAAATTATTAATTAAATGAAATATTTAAATTGCACCATCTTATTAAAAAAGGAAAACAATTTAAAGACCATCAAATTGATTGATAGTTAATGTTGCTATAATTATTTAACATTTAAAACTAGATGGTGTTCGTATAAAGTTATTTGATCTTATTTAAATAACATTTAGGTAAGGTAGAATGGTTCATATCAGTTTTGTCTATTCTTTAATATAAAAGAATAGACAAAAGACTAATTATATAAGAAACTGAAACTAAACATCGCAGTCATTCTGCCAAAAATGTGTTTCTGGTGAATTCTTTAACATAAAACAGGAAAATATCTGATTCGACAATATACTAATGTCTTTTACGGCCTTACGTTATGGTATTATTATAATATTATAATATTATATATAATATTTCAATAGGAATAAATTGTCTATTTTAATTAGTATGTTTAATGATCCTGCATGCTACATCAGAATCATTTGAAATTTAAAAAAAAATATATATTGTTTATCTTTTTTTTATATAAATGTCTCATGCTCCTGAATATACTAAAGCAGTTCGTGTGATAAAGTATTTTTTTACAAAGGTTTTCGACCTCGTTTTAATATATCTTAACAATGTTATAGACGTCTTTGTGTGTACTGGCGACACTCTCATTTATCCTTGTGGAGCGGTTGGAAAACAACAGTGTCTACTTTTGTTAAAACTGTTAGCGTAGAGCTAAAAATCATTAAATGTCACCTTAGAAATACGATGATAGAAGAATTTTTAGAAATATAAAAAAAAACTATACATGTAATAAAAATTATCACTGATCCATTTCTGTATATTGAAAATATTTAAAAAAAAACATGATGAGGGGCTTTTATAAGAGCAAGAAAACCCAAAACAATGGTTTTTCATTTTGACTGTATGTCTGTATGTTTGTGCAAGCTAATCTCAGAAACGGATTAACTAATTTGAATACAGTTTTCTTAAATATATTGCAATATTCTTCACTTAACATTTAATGTTTATTTTATCTAAATCGGTTTAGAAATAAAAAAGTTATGTCAATTTATGTCAATCACGTAATAAATACCTTGCAAATCTTATTCTATACACTAGCTGTGCCTGCGACTTCGTACGCGTAGATTTCGATTTTGATAAAAAGTACCCTTTGTACTTGTAATGTTTTTTTATATTGTCTGTTTGTCTGTATGTCTGAATGTCTGTATGTCTATATGTTTGTTCACGCTAATCTCAGAAACGAATAAATCGATTTGGATGCAGTTTTCGAGAATATATTGTCATGGGATCCACTTTATATTGTGTTTTTTTAACAATTGATTAACAAATAAAGAAGTTAATAATCTCTTATTGTCGTACCATTGCTGCTTACCATTTTGAAGGTTTATAATTTTTACATACATTGGTAAGTACGAAGGGTAAATTTTATCAAAATCGAAACCTACGCGTACAAAGTCTGCGACTTTATTAATAATAAATTGTTAATAAAAATCAAAAAATATAAACTTATTTTACACATGACATCTAAAAAGAACTTGTTACTCACTTTAATAGGCTAAATCGGTAACATTATTATAGGAAAATATTTGAAAGAATTCTACAAAAATGTCTACCCATTGCATCCATTAGTCCACATTTGACTATGAATTTCTTAAACACACCGCTAAAGTTCAGAAATATTTTACTTACTTTATTTTTTATACGGAGATTAGTAATAATTGCTTTTGTGATATTATTGGTACAATAAAATATGGCGTAATAATTGTTATATGAATATCATCAAGAACTGTTAAAAAGCTTACAATACAAAGGAAACTAGATTAAATATTTTGAAATAAACGGCTATTTAATTATGATACAAACAAACAAAATAATAAAGTTAAAACAAAATAGTTTTTTCTTTAACAATAAGGCCGCTAATGTTGTACATTATTTTTCTGTTTTATATATTTTATTGTTTATCTGGACTTACAATATAGAATATTAATATTAATGAAGCATTATTGTTATACCTAAAAAATAAGTTATGAATTCTTAAAATAAATAATTCTCTCATTAGGTACACAAAACATATAGATATTTTAAATTGTATGTTTCATTTTGAAGCTAATATCGTTTCTTAATTATCTTTCATTTTGTATTATATAAGACACACCAGATTAATAAGATTAGATAAATATTCAGGTTATTTCTCTTTTTTACCATTCAATGCAGCAATCTAATAGACAAATAAAACTAAAACTAATAAAGTACTAAGACAAGAACAATACAAGTTGAGATGAAACTTTGAGTGCAACTTGTTTAAAACCAAATAAGAGAACTACTTTAAATTCTGGAGCGTGATTGGGTTAATTCCTGTCTCAACAGATTTATAATGGAATCTTTTTATAGTATTTCTACACTGACTTACCTATTTTATACAATAAATTTATTGATCAATAAAGAAATTATTCTTTTTACATGAGAAATGAATTCTCAAAATCCTAAAAGATCATTCAGTAGAATTTAAGTGATTTTTTTATTACATTTCATATTTATGGGTAGTGTTAGTAATATTTCCTTATAAAAATTTAAATGGTAAATACATTGACATTTACATGTTTAAGTTCATAAGTTTCAACAGTAGCGCCACCTACGCAATTAATTATGGAATGCTATTTAGTATTTACTGGAACTACGACATTTAATTCAATAATTTAATACATTTGATTAAAAGAATAAACAATCTTAAAATCTTAAATTCCCCATAAATAAAAGTAAAATTTACTCTAATTCTTTCACGGTTCAAGCAGTGAGGCTGTGGAACACAATTCCATACGGCATAAGATCATCTAAAACTGTATCTATCTTTAAAAAACGAGTGATTGAACATTATCTGTCCATGTAGATTTATATTTAGAGTTTGTATGCTTATATTTTTATGTTATTATTTATTAATTATTATTATTTTTTTTAGATAGAATTTTTGTAATCATTTGTAATTGCTTTTGCTCACTTTAAAACTTATTTTTGTGTTTTGTTATTATTATTATTATTTTTTTTTTTTATTAGTTTTATTATTATTATTTTTTTTTTATTGTCTTATGGTGCGCACACTTAGTGTTATTCATTGTTGTACTCTCCTTTCACAGGTCTGCTGGAAGAAATTTCATTTTGAAATAAGCAGTGCCTTTGTACGATTGTGTGTTTGAATAAGATTATCTGATATGTATTCTGTGTGTACATAAATATTAAATATTAAATAAACCTTTTCTTTTTTACTATTGTAATGTGTACGTATTATCATTGTACAAAGTTAATTGGTTATCTTTTGCTACCTAAATTTTTTTATTTGTGAATAGTTTCTTTATTCGATAATTTACAAATAAATAATAACAAATAAATTTAACTAACATTAACGTCGTACTATATTTTGTGAAATTTACTATAACTTGTACCATTAGAAGAATAATGGTTCCTGATCAAATATGTATATTATATTTTTTTAAACAAAATAGATTTTCAAATTATATCTCTAGTTTTAAAACCCAACAAAATCAAGTAAGTTAGGCTAAGTTAGGTCAGATCAAGTTATGAGAGACAATTTGGTGTAGTGGTTAAGAAGCTAGATAGCGTCAAGCCTATGTTGAACTCACCTGGATTCGTATCTCGGTGCAATTTGTTGCTGGCTTAACTTTTAAGGTTCAATAGCGTGGTTGGGATAGTTTTAATGGATGAACCCAGGGTTCAAACCCCGGTCCAGTTAGTGCTTTTTTTGTGGGAGGGGACCTTTCGCTGTCAAGTGTCATGGACGCGATGCTCGCCAGCGAAGGGTCGTGGTCTGCCATGGTCTCCTTTTGCGAGGAAGTGATGTCGCAGAAGGAGGCCGCGGAGCGGGTACGAGAGGCAACATCTTCCGACCCGTTCCGTCGAGGGAGGCGAGGGGTGCGTAGGAGGCGCTATGCGCGTCTTTTACCCCCGCCATAGTGTCGCTGAGGGGAGGTCTGGGGACCCCTCCTCACAAGGCGCACAGGTCTGAGGGCGCAGATAGCGCCCTACCCTGTGAACCGCGCCGGGGTGGCAGCAGTAGAATGCTAACGCGATCCTGCTCCACCCTACATGGCGATTGATGGCAGACCGGTGGGGTTTTAGTGGGTATTACCCGGCTTCTCGAGCCGGGTTGAGTCTCACATACCCCGGCCCGCAACCCCAGTCGCGACCGGGAATGCCTAAAAGCATTTCCCCACCTTAAAAAGAAAAAAAAAAAAAAAAAGATCAAGTTATGAACAAAGTTTCTATTGTTTTACATCTATTTTGGTCGGTTGTCTGATAATGATTACTATGTCTGACATTGTCATCAGTCAACCGACATCTGCGCTTCCCGAACAGACGATATTTTGTTTTGTTGGTATATATGTATATATTAAATTCAAAAATTTATTCATAAAGTGAAATATAATTATGCATATAATTACAAAATAAAAAACAATGTTTTTTTATTTTGTAATTATATGTAATTTTGCTTAGATAGATGTATCTGTAGAAAATTAATTCAAAAATTAATTCATAAAGTGGAATATAATTATGCATGTAATTACAAAATAAAAACAATGTTTTTTTATATTGTAATTATATGTAATTTTTCTTAGATAGATGTATCTGTAGAAAATAAAATAAAATTTTTGGACCTCTCTCGGTCTTTCAAAACTTTCTGTCAAACACTCATGGTTTCTACTCTAATCGACCTCTTACTCTTCCTCCCCAAAAGTTCACAAACTAGGCAAAATCTTAGTTCAGCTTTTGAAAAATTTAACCAAATAAAGTGTTTTCATATCACATAATGAATTATAATTATAATCTTATAAAAATAAAAGTGGTAAAAATAAAAACTAATTATAATTCTTTCCTTTATTTAGCGGTTCCCCGATGCAAACACTTCAAAAGGAACATAATAATATCAAGATTAATCTTTTCAATGTTCTTTTCGTATCAGTTTTTTTAAATAATCAATTATTTATATATTTTTTTGCTTTTTATAGTTATATTTCTGGTTTCTATATTATACTTAATGAACTTACGAACTCAATGATTCTCTCTAGTTTAGGTTTTAACTATCAAAATTGCATAAGGACCCTTCAGTATAACCAATAATAGATCAATATCTTAGAGACTACTGCTTTTATTTCCACCAAATATAGCTAAGAACCATTTCTATGGACCAGGCTTTCTATTTAAAAAACCGCAATCAAATTAATTTATTTGTTTGGCTATTTCAATTTCACAGATAGACACACAGATACACAAGTTAAAAACACCATTACTAGGAATTCCATATTTAAATTTGACTTGACTTTTTATTTTATTACATATATATTGGTATAGCAGTGAACCCATGTAAGTGTCAATCAATTATTATTGGCAGTTAACGCCAATTAACCCATATTGACCAAAACTTATTACCAAATGTGATTGACAACAATATTGTCATACCCTTTTCTCGTCAAGTATTTTTTTTTAAATCTTTTTAGAGAGTTCTCGTAGTTGTCAATGACAAGTTAAGGAACTTTCACGTAAATTATGTAGAACATTTCAGTTTCAGTTCTCATACATAAATTAATACATAGAACTTTTTTTGCACCTAAAAAATCTTTATTGTGAGAAGTTTTATAAGTTTTCGCCACCATCTTTAGATATAACACGTACAAGATAGTTTATTAACAAAAGCTAGTTGAAAAATGTTGAATACTGTTTATGTAATATCACAACAAACCTCGAATAATAAAGCATGAAATATACACCTACGTGTTTCTCATTCAAACGTCAGATTTACTCGACCCACGTCACTCTGGAAATCTAGACGACAGTATATCTTCATTTATAGGACACTCACACAATTTCGGAATATCTTTTCACGCTATTATCAAAGTAGTACCACCACTACTGTAACCACTACCACTACTGTATACTAATATAATAAGATTAAGAAAGTTCTTTGAAATAAATATTGTAAAATATTTATATGACATTTCAATTAAGAAATCAGCAAAAAAGTACCAATTTTTAGAACGCAATTTTTATCACTTTACCAATAAATAACGGGACTAATACATTAGGTGTTTAAGTAATTTCCAAAGAAATATACTTAAATATTACAATGGAATTTCTGTTATTTTCACAGGTTAAAAAAATATCTATGGCCACTTTTGTTTAAATAGCTGCCATAAAACAAACGATTCTTATAATCGCTGAAATCAAAATTGCGAGTTGGTTCTTTTTCGATACGTACAATGGAGCACTTGTGAAAGCTTTTTAGACATTTGTTCCAGATTTCTCCATTCCATAACAATGAAGTAAAGGACCAATTTTACACTATACTAGCTGACATGCCCCGATCTCGTTTTACTAACTAGAACTATTTAAAATTAAATATAGTTTTACTATAGTAAATGGTTAACTTAACAGAAAGGATAAGAACTTTCAAGACACACAAACCGTAGGATTTTTTATATATTAAATTGTTGTAATAATTATTAAAAAAATACTTTTTTTGGTTAAAAATTTACATCAAATAAAAAAAACATGAACCGGAGTTGAAGTTAAATAAACTGATATAGAACGCATTTCACACTTTCTATCTATACTGTTAGACTAACCCCTCTTCTATTGACTACACATCGCGAGAACTACCATGGAAGTGTCAATGCTTCCCTGGGTTCGTTTGATCTTTGGAGTGTAGTGCTCATTATATGCCAAGATCGTACAAAATCTACGGTCCGAAGCGTTTGGCACTAAAATTAGCAGATTGAGATCGAAAGCAGATCCTCTTTGCTCATATCAATGGGGGTTTCTTTTTCTTACATTGATCCTAATAACTGTTCCGCCGCTGTCACCGAAGTGATACTGAGGGTAATAGATTTATATACACCAAACTCTGTAGTGCCAAAAGGCAGATCACAGACCTAGTTCAACGCGTCTGTTAGAACAGTTGCAGTTGTAAATGAAAGACGTACCGTCATTAAGTTGAGGCGTAAGTAACCAAGGAATTTGAAAGAGGTTTAAGAGAAAATATAACCACGTCACCGGATTCTTTAAACGGCCATCGCTGGCAAGCTACCCGCCTGGAACATGAGAGTTTTGGGCTCTCTCAAAAGATTCCTTCGGCAACTTCTGCCAGTCATCCTTCTCATCGTTGCACATTAGACTTGTTGACTTCCTCGTTAATACCGCAAAAAAGAAATCTGATCTTTTAGCACTCTTTTTGCTTAAACCTCGACAAGGGACGACAACGTAAAGACTCTGAATATCATCTTTAAGTTTCAACGTTCAATGCCGGACATTGTGTTCCGACAAAAATTCATACAACAAACTCTGCTTTCCCTGAAAGTTCACATTTCGAGCGGGCCGGATGTCGTTTTTTCAGTTATGCTCCAAACATGTGCTCCTGAACTGATTATTTGTGCTAACGCGTCTATTTCGACATTCCTATTTTCTTAAAGGCGTAGTTCCAAATTTATAGAAGACCGACTTTGAACGGCTCAAATTGACTCAATGTTTTAATTTTCACTTTGAAAAAAAAACTAGAATCTTTTCAAGCCTATTTATATTGTTTTCTACGATATAGAGAGAGCTAAATGATTAATTTACGTAAAAAAAAGATAATTACCTATTGTAATAAAAAAATATTAAATTATTAACATAAGCTAATATGCTAATGAATAATATTTGTATACTATTTTTGTATGAGATTTCGCCGATAATTTATAATAAATGTAAATAAAAGAATAACTAAATTAAAAAGTGTTAAACAATAAACCCAAGTGTTATTGTCCCGTTACCTAGCGGTTTCACTTTGTACAGATATGTTTATATAATAGATGTAGTTATGTTTCCTAAGATATAAAAAGATGGCGTTGTTACAACACACTACGAGTATATTTGATCACAAATTTGTATTATTGTTTTCATTTAAACTGTCTTATTTGCAAATTGCTTCTAAACTAACAAACTCGAATATCAAATAAATAATAAAGAACTACTAAGCAAATTAATATAATACAAAAAATAATAATGATAGAAATGAAAATATCTCGCTTGTTTTCTACAAGATAGAGAGAGAGAAATAGCAAAACATGTCGTGCCAACTTTTGGTAAGAATTTTTACCGTCTAGCCCCCTTTCACAACGCGCGATAAGGAACTACGTTCCAAAAATAATATTTATAATAATTACTGTGCAAAGGACTGACTAATATAGTATTTTAAGATACCTGTTCTAACAAACAGAATGTGGAATAAACTCCCCTCGGTGGTGTTTCCAGATTTATAAAATATGGGTAGCTTCAAAAAGAGCGCCTACTCCCTCCTCAAAGGTCGTCAATATCTTGTATTTCTTTGGATACTACAAGATACTGTGGGCAGCGGTGATCATTTTAAACCGCTTTAGCCACAGGCTCCTTGTTATAAAAAAAGAGGTACAATCACTTCACTTGGAACCCCCTCTCTGGTAATTACCGATCGATGAAAGAAATTCTAGTAGTAATCAGATTAATTTTATTTTTGTGGATATAAATATTGTACATCACTTAATTTCTCAAAGACGTAATGGACAAATAGAATCTTTATTTACAGGGACTGATATGCTGAACACTATGTGTAATAAACAGTTACTGTTGTACTGGCCGAACATTCTGTGGAAGGTTAAACAATCATTAAATTTATCACACGCATCAATGTTTAACAGTCAATAAACATGTCAATCATTTATTCTTTCTGACTGTATTTTACATTATTTTAAATACAAAATTGTTGATAATCCGAAATTTCTCAATTTATCATGTTGATTTGAAACCCCTATTCAATTGGGGCTACCATATCAAAGGGAAGAATACCAAATCTTTGACAGGCATGTAACCTCAAAACATTTTCGGAAATAGTTCTTTTTTCATATTTTTCCTATCAAGTCACAGCCTTTCGTTCATGGGTTATTTTGTCTACTCTCAGAATAAAGGTCAAAATTTTGCGCCGTTAATATTAGCTACAAACGAAATGTTACTTTTATTATAATTTCTTTTTTTGTTTTTAATTTATATTTTTTACTGTAGTTTTAACTAGATATGTAAAAGTTGTGTGGTTCAAATAATAGTATTTTTGCTTTCATTCTTTGTCTCGTACAATGTTTTGTTTTCTCAGTTGAAATATATTAAACCTCATAAATATTGTAGAGCACAAACATTGTTACAATCAAACAAGCGTACGTGAACAATTGCGAGAACAGATAGTTCAGTAGGTTGGTAGAGTATAAATTGTAATACATACATCCTTGTATGTTTAATGGAGTGTCGAAGGGATGAAACATATCAATTTTGTTCTACAATGTACAAAGACTTGTATGAAAAACTTTAATTTTTTGCTTTATTTTTCTTATTATTTTTGCTATAATTTTAAATAAAAGGAAATTAGATCACTACAGTAGAATTTCCAAATTCGGGTATGGTAATTCTATTTTTGTACAACTGGCATGAAATGTAAATGTCGCTAGTAATGGCGTTCAGATTTATTATTTTGTGTAAAATAAGTTCAATATCTTAAAAATTTGTTGAATAGCTTATGACTTTTAGTAATAGTTGTTAATTCATTTACGTGATATATCGGAGTTAATCTGTTTTAGCTCAAACAAGTTAATTTAATTGAAACTAGTTCTCATCGGGCTAAATTCAATTTCTAACATTTGACTAGTCACTGTGACTAGCTTGATGAATATAACATTGATTTTTTAAGGAAATGCAATATCATTAAACTAATCACTGTGTAAGTACAAAAAAATATTTTATAAATATATTTATTTATTGATTTATTTATTTCTCGAATGCACAACGTACAATATAAAGTACAAAAGGCAGGCTTAATGCCACAAAGACATTCTCTACCAGCCAACCTTACGATGTACAGGAGAGGATGTTGGTAGGCGAAATAACATAAAAAGTAGAAGAAAAAAATAATATTATAAGACTATATATATATCTAAATCTACATATAATAATGCATAAAAATAATAAAATAATCATAATATATAAGACATATAATACATACGATATATCCGATTTAATATTTAATACATATGAGATATATAACAAATAATGTAGTCTACAGATAAATACTTTATTATTTGAGATACAGTTTCTTCACATGGCGTTTGAAGGACTCACGACTTGGGGTTTTTCCTATATGTTCCGGTAAATCGTTCCATAGTCTGACAGCGGTTACACTAAATGAGTTGGACAAGAAACCAGTGTGATGAAGGGGTGTATGGAGCAATAGGTTGCTGGAAGATCGAAGAAATCTGTCATGTACATCCGCTAAAAATAAGAAATTGCGTTTTAAATAACGGAGGAGGAGGATAGAGTAAAGTAAACAAAGAGTCCGTAAGTTTGTTCGTTTAGAAATGGGCAACCATTTCAGCTTTGACCTATAGTCGGAGATGTAGTCAAACTTACGTAGTCCGAAAATAAAGCGGATACAGGTATTAAGTAGACGATCTAATTTATTTAGAAGAACTTCATTGGCGTCAATTTAATAATGAGTGAAAAGTATTATAAACTTTACGTGATAGTTCCTTAAGTTGGTATTGCCTTAATTGGCAATTTATCATTTTTCAAAAAATTATGTCATAAAGAAGTTTCACTTCTTACATGTATACACTAATACACACACACAAATTTTTTTTTATATTAATAACTAGCTGTGCCTGCGACTTCTTACGCGTAGATTTTCTATTTTGATGAAACGTACCCTTTGTACTTACCAATGTATGTAAAAATTTTAAACCTTTAAAGTTTCATCGACCTTAATCTAGTAGTTTTTGCGTACCTTTTCCTATAATAAAAAAATATAAATGAATAAACTTTTTTTTATGTTTAATCAATGGTAAGTAGCAATGGTACGACAATAAGAGATTATTATTTTTTTATTTATTAACCGATTGTCGAAAAAAAGAACTAGAACCGAGAACTGCATCCAAGTCGTATAATTCGGTTTTAGGCGTTTAATTCGTTTTACAAACATACAAAGATATACAGACGTGCAGACGAACAGACAAAATGAAAAACCATTGTTTTGGGTTCTCTTGCTCTTATAAAGGCCTTCTATGATATATTTTTTTTAATATTTTCCATGTACAGAAATGGATCAGCGTCGATTTAATTGTATAAATAGACGATTTATACCGAATATTAAAAAAATATTATAAATTAACACACATTACACTTTTACACATTTAGTTTAATGGTAAAGTGATTAAAATAGAACTTCATTAACGAAACGAGTGCGAATTTTATCTTCGTTTGACAAAAACTATTTTTTCTATATTATTTTGAGTTTTGGACAATAACACATTTTTCTATCGAGAACTTTGAATGGAAATAGTCACGTAAACCCAAAAACTTCTACGGGAGATTCTAACAACTGTCATAGGAATATTACCTTTTTAACTTTCCGAAGACAGATTGTAAAAAATCCCACATTTAAAAATCCACAAAACGTTTTTATTTCAAGTTTTTGAAATTTTAATAAATATAATCAAAGTCATAAGAGACCATTAACGTCTTATCAATACGATAGAGGAGAGATATATGTTGCGTTTAGATTCTAACTATTTTAACTATAATCACCTACATAAGTGGTCTACATAAAGAGCTCCATGATCAAACTACCTAAAAAAGGCTTCAAACTAACATAAAATTAAGAAAAGCTAAAGATAGCCATACTCTTTAAGTGTAAACAAAAACCTAATAATGTAGCATAATATTATCATATCTCTCATATCTAGTTAAAATAAGTAAATATTCTGTTTTTTTTAACTTCAATTTTTATTAAAATCTTTTCTCCAAATTTGGTTTAAGTGTAAATAAAATAACAAAGTGTAAAAATCACATAAAATCTAAAAATTATCATTAATACTTTCTTATTAAGCACATATTAAATACCATTCGATGGCTATTTCTTCGAAGCAGTTACCAAAGGATGAAAAAAAAATAAAATAAAAGTAAAATTCGTACCTTAATCTATTCCTCGATAGTTTATGCAGTTTTATACATCGCATTATATAAAAAAAAAACCAAATTATTTAAAAACAAACACAGCCAACTTACATCCATCTAAAAGTTGCCTTTTTACCTCTATTGGTATTTCATCCGAACTCGATGCTATTCCATATCTCCAATAAGTATCCATTAATACAGTTTGTAACTTTTCATTTCACCACATGAATATTTCTCTATCCTACCCCTTTTTTCTCCAAATTCGGCAATTCTATACTATTTACATTCATTGTCTTCTACTTTTTTATGAATGTTCCCAATAGTGTGAACACAAAGTTTTACTTCAAAGAGAAGTAGTCAAATCCGTAAGGAAAAAATTGCCCTGGGTATTATTTAATAAGTTTTGACATAGAGTTTTCTTTTTCTTTTTATCTTGTCGTTTTTTTCTTAACTGTTACTCATACGTAAGGTACGGGTACATAACTATCCTGGTAAATGTAGGTGTCGTAAAAAGAGACTAAAGGTTCAAAATGTTATAGAATCTCGATGCTGTCTATGACAGTATGGGCAGTATAAAACCGTTTACAAGGGACCACATTGTGACCACCTAATTACAAAAATTTTACATTAATACCACTTTAGTAAATCTTGTAATCTTCATCAATCTTTTCTTCGCTATTTTTCCTCCTCTATAATTTAACGTCCCAAAATTCCAACTTACACAGTTTCTTTTCTGGGTTTTAACTAGTATTGAAGCTAAATTTCTTCACGAAATTATTATCTACATAATATCTTATTATTATTATGAAATTATTATCTACATAATATCTTATGTTAATGTAAAATATTTTTTTATTAATGTCTTTTTTATAATAAGGTCTAAAAGAAAAATTTTACTCTAAAATCAAAATTAAAATTTAAAAAAATATGTAAATTATACTGTCTTAGCAAATTTATAATAATATTTTGTTGTGAAATTTCACACTGTTTTATTTTTTAGGACTTTTGTTTATTATGCACAATCCATTTATTGGATTTTGAGGTTGTTAGATGTTTTGTTAAATATCTTATACAAATTCAAACTAATATCATACAATATCAAAGCCATTCTTATCAAAATTCATGAAGGTTAATCAGAATGGAATTATTCATATGTTTATGGCCAAAGAGCTTCACAGTATTTCATTCATTATTAGGTCGTGGCTGTGCGATGTTTAAACCCTTATATAAAATGTAAGAAGTACTGTAGTAATTTTAAGCTGTTATGTTTAGTAATTAAGGTACACTTATATATTACAATAAAATTAAATTACTGTTTCAGATAATAGTATGTTATATTGAATTCCTAGATGCACTGACAACCACAAAACACCCTCTTCTCAATCGGTGTAAGAGACTCGCAGTCAAAGAAGTTGTCGTTGAATTATTAATATGTAATTCTTATCAAATAGTAGATGTATAGTAGAGAAGTAGTAATCGTACATCACCAGATATATTTTCTTAAGATATACCTATAGAGGATATATAGAGGATATATAAAGGATCGGTAATACAAAAATAAAAGGTTCCATCCATTTAACCAGGAAATAGGAAAATTCGTACAACCAGGACGATACCTCAAAAAATCACGTCTGTACGTGATAAAGATCTCTTTATAGAGGAAAATGACTAGCAAGTGGTACAATAACCTATGTTGACTCCAAGTGGACAATAATGTTCCAACGACTTTTGAAATTTTCCAGGAAATGCAGGTTATAAGAATAGTTATTATTCCATAATATATAATCAATCCCGCCATTAAATATATATTGTTTTTACTAACCAACACTTAAAAAAAGATAATAAGGTTAGTTAGAAGAACACTCTCTTCTTTCTACCTACTTAACAATATATACGAAAAGAAAAAGTAGTAATTCTTAACACTTAAATATAAGCTTAGACAGAAGTTACTAATTTCATAGTCTTAATTAATTAGTCTTAGCTCAATATGTGTTTTAAAACACATCATATTCCTAAATGAATTATTACGACCACTAAAATATTTAATGTTTTTGTTTTGTCACTATATTGCTTAAGATTTTTGCCAGAAACAATAATTAAAGTACCTTATATTAAATAGGATTATTATGAATTTATTTTTTAGGATTTGCAAAATTTCAAAATGTTAAAACAATTATAATTTCTACAAGTAACGACTAATAATACTTTAACAGAATACGGTTATATAGAAGATTCAAAAAAGGAAAACGATTAGACTCTTTGAAATGTGATTGGCCAATCTAAGCCGAGAAAGTTTATCCCTGGGCTATACTTCTCTCTATTAGCATATAATAGCCAGTCAGTCTTATCTGAAAAGTTTATCGTATTGTGTGCGAGCCATCCAGAACTAAATTTGAACCGACTGTATACGAGGTCAGTGCTAAGCCAACCGCAAACAAAGCACAAAGGAAGAGATTTACTAGATCTGTGGGCGTTGTCTATTAAATATAGTAAGATATTTTCATATAATGTTCGGTAAAGTTTAAGCAGATTTTTTTTTATACTTTTTAAATAGATTTTCAAATAATCTTTTTTATTCCTAAAACTAACTGTTATTTAAATTATTGTTTTTGTTGTTCTTAATGGGTATATTATAATTATACCAAACTATTTTTAAAATACCTATACTAGGCTTACCAGAACGCTAAATTAAAAACAACTCTTAAAGCTTTACATAGGACTCAATGTTAAATAGAACCATTAAAAGCCATTTGCCTGTACATGGAATATTTTACACTAAGAAGGACAAACCTCTCAATTTGTACGTCATCTGACATTTTTTGTGCTATGTAGAGCGTATGTAAGATAATGTAAGCAAAAAATGCATTGCTTATTTTATCTTTAACACAATACACAATTATCTTAACGGCATGAAAATATATGTTTATAATGTAATAAGCAAAAAGTAATAAAGTAATAAACTAAAATTATTGTGAAATTTAAAGAGCTTAATATGTTCACAATATTCATAAGTTAAAACAAAACCACTTTTTTTTTAAATCTGATGCTGATAGGATCAGGTAGATATGTATAGATAACAAGTAACATTATTAATTAACATTACTATAAATTCAAAGATTGAATGAAAAGCTAAATGTCATGTGTCGTTTTGTTAATGTTAACTATTTATTTTTGTTTGAAAATATCTATAAACTTGAATAGCCATGTTAAGCTTATTTAAAGTTATTTTTAATCTACGTTTATTTTTATTAAATTAATTTTTATTAAAAGTAATTGATCAATAATATATGCGATCATTTATTTTATACTGATAAACATTTTGTTTTTAATAATAATTTGCTTAAAAAATTAGTCTTTATAGGTGAACTACCTATTATCAATTTAAATTATTTATATTTTATCAAAATCCAAGAAATCGAGTTGAAAAAGGGCAAACTATCGTAGTATAGGTTCATTATTTCGTGCAAAAGCAAGATGAAGTTAATAATTGTCTTATTAGAGTACTACAAAGTCTTTTAAGTCTCCTCTATCCCTCTTGAAGTCAAAAGATCACGCATTTTATATTGGATACTCCCATCACTTAAGATAATCCATAGCTTATCTTTATTTTATTTATTTAACATTTATATAGAGATAAACCTTTGTCCACTATTGAAACTATTTAGTTATTTTAATACGTTATATTGTTTAAAGTATATTTTAGTGAAACAGGATGACCATTATTTAAATTATTGAACCTATAATATTGCTTGATATATAAGTACCTATTTTGAAATGTATCTTAACTATTTGATATTTCTTAAATGTTTATATAGAATTGGCATTGATTTAACATACAGTTTTCTTTGTAGTTCCGCAACGGCCAGTTCTACCGGTTGGTGTAACTGGTATTAAGAGAACGTAAAGATCTAAAGCCTTAGTTAGTGCGGCATAGTCTTGGTCTGCGCACGCGGCTTTAGAAATTAAACTTGGTTTACTATTGCTCTAATGTGTCAAGTGTTGAAACTTTGATTGTGTAATATTTTATACTAATACAGGTAATAAATAGTAATTAAGGAATTTTTAAAATAATCATAAGCGCTAAATTACGTAATATTATTATAATGTTGTGCATTTTTTGTATAATATTTATTTTGTTTATAATAATAGTTATAATAATAAGGTTTCATATTTTAGCGAAGGCTAAAATATAAATTAAAGCCATAAAAATACTTTTATTTTAGAAACAAAGGTATTTTTTTAAGTTGGTTATTATTGTCTTAATAAATATTCCTAAAACTGAATAATTATAAAGTACCGTCTCTATTGTATTAAAGCTATTGTAAGGTTATCTAGCAAAACAATAGATTAATTTTGAATTCTAGTCAGGAGCTATCAAAGCAAACTTACAATGGGTATCAGATACGTGAACGAACAAAGAGTATTATGTTTATAGAAAAATAAATTAATTCGGTTCATATTTTAAACTAAAATACGCACTTTATATTTCTCTACTAGACCAGACCTTTAAGTACTTTAAACTATATAAAAACATTTAATTATTGAATGCATTTTTATATGCATTTTATGTATTTAAAAAAAAAAACTATTTTTGCTAGAAGCTCTGGTTAGTGCAGCATTGATTAAAGTTTACCGATACTATTTACAACCTATTAATTGCACATGAAACAATATTATATTTATTTTCCTCAAGATCAATCAAGTCAATCGAGAAAAAATAAAGCCAAAACAAAAGAAATCAGAATTCAAGAAAGTTTATTTTACTAAATTATACATACATAGTGAAAGTGGAACATGTTTTATGACGCCACAGTTATTTGAGAACATTGCTTGTGAATTGTTTGTAATGTAAAATTCTAAAAATGTGATATATTACAAAGGACTTACACTTCAAAAATAATAACTTTTTGTTTGTTTTTGATTCCGTGGTTAATTATAAGACGATAAATGGCATATTAAAGTTCAATAAATATGAAAATAAAAGACAAAATTTTAATTAGACCCTAGTTAACACGTGTACCAAAATGAATACATAACTATTCTAATAGTACTAATAAATTTAGCAGTCTTTTTAGTTGTCTTACTTCCTGCTATTGTTAGCTTATTACAAAATATCAGCACCATATCATAGGAGATTTTTGTACCAATAATATTCATTCCTCACGCCGCGTTTCACAAAATTGCGTATCATGAGCAAACATATTTCGAAGTTCCGGTAACTAAATAATTATAATAATTATCTGGTATAAAACTGTTCATATAATACTTTTTTAGTCTGTTATTATTAGATATTTCATATCTTAAGATTCTGTCTCTACCATTAATGGCGTAATAAGTTTTAAAACGAGAATAATTTATATTTTCTTTTACATCACAACATAATTTAAAAAGCTTTATTTTACCACATTACTTTCTTTCTATTACGAAAATAAAATATGCAACCTTCTTAAAGGGTACAGTAAAGTTAATAACTGTAGTAATGAAAATTATTTATGTTGTAATTATGTAGGTGCAATTTTATTATATACATCATTCCATAATTATTTTATATATGGCTATAATCTGAATATAAACGTTATAATATAATGACTTTAAAACACAATAACAACAATGTAATTAATATTCATGTTTTATTACATACAATAATTAGAGTCATAAATAACATAATTAATTTTATGACTCTAGCATAGTACTTGTATGTTTAAACATAAAGTAAGAGACATTTTTTCACCCTCTACAAAACTAATTATGTAATAGCAATAGGTCGGTAAACTTATGTTGCTATTATAGATCATACTTCATTCCGATTGGCTAATACTCTCAGTTCTCTATTGGCTACTAGATTGATTATATTACTCTAGCTTCTACTCTAAAACCTCAGTCCTACTAACATGCTTGTAACCTGTTCTGATTCCTATCAAATATTCATGGTTTAATTTACCCAATGCCCAATGTAATTCTACTGATCTCAACGTTCCTTGACTAATGTAGTACTAGTGAAATAATAATTTCATCTTCATTTAATATAAAGTCCAAGACAAAAAGTATTCTAATTATTACTTATCAAAAATATTTATAGCAAACATTTTTCTTTCAGGCAAAATGAATCAAATAACAACGTTACTCGTTTTGGCTGTAATAATTTCACAAACAAACTCAGTAAGTATATTATTTTTCGCTTAAGTAACTTGTGTACCAAAATATATAAGTGAATATAAATCGATTTGGAAAATAAATATTGTTTTGATAATTATTGGTATGAAAAAATATAAAAATACTGTAATTTTGTATATTTCGTTTCGTTTATTTTATTTAGCATTAAAAATTATTTATTACAAATTTAAAAGAAATAAAAAATATATAAAAAATATTATTCACTTATCAAGAATTAATTTAAATTGCTAAGTATAACACCAAACATATACAACATACTTAATAACTAAAAAAACACACACATAGCGTCTTATTTAAAAAAAGAACAGAATAACTCGGCACACCACACGAGACTGGGTACTTTTAACATGTAACTTAGTAAGATTTAACGAAAGACATGTTGAAACATACATATTACAAACAATAAATTACATTTTAATGAGTGCTCCCAATACAAATTGTCGGCCATTACATTTTAAAAGAGGTTTCATTGTGGTAACGCAATATATACAACTTTGAACACATGGACTGATGCAATGCAATTTAAATATTTATAATACGTTTGTACATATATATTGTAGTATTTATTAAACATAGTTTGAATGGGGATCTATCTTAATTATTAATTCGATAAATAATAATAAATAAAATAAGATGTATAAGTAACTCACCAAGTTGCTCTGTTGTAAGCTAGCTAGTTATATTTATATTTCGTAAATTAATATTTCTTAGACGAAATTGATATTTTTGCAAGAAAAAATGGTGGGTTTTTTTTTATTTACCTCATGTACCTCATGTAACCTCTGCCTCTATGTGGTTTTGCCCGGGGAATACCAGATTTATGATAAATACTTATGCGCTACACACGTTGGATGTTATTAAATTTTAAAATTTAAGAAAAATAACACACACAAAACTAAAAAAACTTTTAGTTCATGGAAATTCTGGAAATATGCAATAAGAAAATATGTTCCTATGTAACTTAATTCAATTTGAATACATAAACTTTATTAGGTGCACACTAATCGTCTACCGCAATTTCTGTATTTGCCATATTATAGAATAATAATCAAGAACGTTCAAATAAGGAAGCCAACATTCATTTAAAAGTCTAATTTACGGTATAAAAAACAACTTTTAAACATAACTCCTTCATTTCAAAAGTAATATATCCCGTGATTACAAATTCCGACAGTTTCAAGTGAATTATGATATGACAGAAACACTTTAATTGAAATAAATGTATTTAATGTTTTGTTAAAAAATTTAGTAAATCATGCAAGTAGACAAAGTTGTTCTTATATTTCTCGTCTATAACTCTACTCTAAAAATACATAACATCTAATTTACTGGCGGTAAAAAGGGAATAGGTAACACCTACTATAATTATGACTTTTGTATTAAATTAATTATCTAAATAATTAAGTTAATGCCTTACCTGTTGTTGAGAAGTGTAAAAATAACGAGCACGTATTAAACTGGTAATTCAGGTTCAATCTCATATTTATAAATTTATTTTCGAGACACGAACATGTAAAATCGTACTTAATTGAGCAAAATTTATAACCGGTAACATTATGACAATGCAAATTAAATATGTTTTCGTCCGCTTTGTCGATTGGACTTACTAACAGCTTAAAAAATAATAAAAATATTTTTTGCTTAAGTTTAAAAGAAAAACATATTTTTATTATTACTGTAACAAATTAAGTATTTTTTATAAAAATTAGTCAACCTTTCTGACAAGTTCTAAGAGTGTGCAATATTATATTATTATATTAATTTTCATTATTATTTAAATTCTCTTAATTTTATAAGAATGAAGAAATTCTTTTAATTTTGTATGATAAGAGTTCGAGGCTTATTTAATAAAATAAATAAAAAAAAATAAAAAATATATATAAACTCGTAAAAGCACGATTATTAAACTGTTTTTTTCTTAAAACAATGTAGAAAATTTAGAAGTTGTTAAGCTTTAACGATAATAATTAAAACCCAAACAGTTATTAATTTACTTAACGACACGTACAATTAAATTCAGCAATCGATATTTATTCAAATCTTATTCTGTCACCAAGCATAAAACGGTAAAAACTCTAATACGCATAGTTCGTCAGACCGCATGAGTGGAATTTATTTTATTAGACTTGAATCCATCTACTTACCACTTGGCACTTCTCTTTGACATCAACGTTACCCAACAAAAGAAATTGTAGTTAATCGTTATCTGTGGGATACATTTTTTCACAGTAAATATACTTCTAAAGTATAAATACAAGCTCAAAGAATTTCTTTTTAAATAATATGTTCCATAAAACATACAATAATTATAGTAACTACATACGCTACACGAAACCAAGTTAAATTAAATATTAAAAATAATTATTTCAAGTTCATTAAATTGTTGATCTTGTCTACTCTACATATATTTACATTACGTAAATGTAAAAACGAGATGTGATTTACAAAAAGTTCTTAGCAAATACTTAAATACCGGACCAATGTTTACATTTCTTAGCACAAAACCTATGTATTACAAAATGTGAGTACCTACTCAAATTATTGATTTAAAAAAACACAGGCGGACTTAAAATTAAGTACAAAAAATAATCTTCAAAGATACATAATAAACGGTATGTATAACTCCACACTAGCAAAAAACAACTTGTTTATTCGAAAGCGCAAAACTTTTAGTACGTTTTGTTTAGAACTGAACAAATTGAATAGTGCAGTTCTATTTTGGAATTCATGACCAGTTAATTGGAAAATAAAAACCAGATGTTCTTGTAACCGAACAAAATAACGATTCTCATAGTCGTTTGTACAGTTTTTATTGTTTAGAACGTATTGAAAAAACCGGTTTTGTAATTTATTTTTTTATATTCTGTGGTTTTGTGGCTTTATTTAAATTGTTTTCACTGTGTAAGTTTATTCTCAAATAATTTCAATTAATAATAACAGTTTTTAACAGTATAAGAATTGGTGGACATTTTTAATATCAGTTATTTATCAAGAATTTAAATCCGCATCAGTAACATAGCAAAGTATGCTTTTGTTAAAAAAACTGTTTGTAAATTAAAAATATATACCTTGTACACTGCTTACAAATTTCATATCGAATGATTTAAAACGTTGAAAAATATTTACTATGATAGCGATATTGCGTGTTTCATTATTGTTATCGTTGTCGAGGCAATTGGAACAATTCTGTATTTTTAATTAAGAAATAATATTTTCTTTTAGTGTTTTCTAAGGCTTTCACGAGTACTATAAATTGAAATAAAACTATTTTTACTTATTTAACTCGCGTATAGTAAATTAAATTTTAAATTTACATATTAAATCTAACCCGACGTTTCGAATGCTTTGCAGCGATCGTGTTCACGGTGAGACCTCACCTCACGTGAACACATACACATACACACATAATTCCTTTATAAATATTCCTTCATTGGTGTTACATAAATATAATTCCTTTGAAAATCTTTAATTCAAGATAAGAACTTCTATATTATAACAAAAATGCTAAATATTATAACCAACGTAAATTGTAATCATTATGATACATCAACTATTATATTAATACTTATTACACATAACTTTGAATTTTTTAACATTTATTACGAATTTTATTAAAATGCATAAGCTTATCTGACATTCTGTTAATAAAGATAAATAAGTTAATATAGATATATGTCCGTCAAATTATTAAAAATATATATATATATATATATATATAGCATTATATATATATATCTATATATATAAAAGAAAGTCGTGTTAGTTAGACCACTTATAACTCAAGAACGGCTGAACCGATTTAGCTGAAAATTGGCAGGGAGGTAGTTTAGAGCCAGGAGAAGGACATAGGATACTTTTTATCCCGTTCCACAGCATTCCCGTCTGACTTGACATGAAACGTCAGTTACTATAAAACGTGGTATAAAAACAAAAAAGAATCAGACTTGGAATAACAAAAATCAAATCACAGCTATGTAATTGACGTATAATGACAGCTATGTAATGAAGTATGGATGACAATTAGATATTTGTAAGAAATCAATAATAAAACTATTTCTATTAAATGAATTATTAACAATTATAATGTAATGAGAGTGCCAGTATAGTATATAAACAGTGAAGTGAAGTGAAGTGAACTATAAAACTCTGTATGGTTGAAAATTTGAGTTTTTAGGTGAAGTGAAGTTTAATTAATAATGCCGCGACCAAGACGATCGAATCTTTCCCGACAAAGCCGTAATGCAAGAAGAATACGAAATACTGCAAATGAAAAGACTGAAGAAGAACAAGAAATTGCACGTGAACAGTGCCGCGATAGTATGGCTCGACTTCGTGCTTCTCAAACACGAGAGCAAAGTGAAGCAGCCCGTGAAACAGCTCGGTTAGCAATGCAGAATCGTCGAGCGAACAACAGAGGTCAACAAATAGATAATTTGCGACGCAGAACAAGACATTTATCAAGTGCTGATTTAAATCGAGCAGCGTTTCAATACGATTGCAGCATTGATTACAGCTTGCATCCTAGCGTTTGCATTGGGCAAATGGACGTAGTTTGCGAATATTGTGGTGCATTAAAGTTTTCCGGAGAAACGCCTGGATTATGCTGCCTTAATGGTAAATTGAAATTGCCATTGTTGACTCCGCCACCTGAGCCATTGTATTTATTGCTTTGTGGCGAAACACAAGAATCACGCCACTTTCTTGCAAATACTCAAAAATACAATGGTTGTTTCCAAGTGACGTCATTTGGGGCACATATTATCGAAGAACGAGGATTTAATCCGACATTTAAGGTATTTATTTTTGTACTTATATACAATGTAGTTAAAGAATATCTTACTTTATCTATTGGTACCTATGTAGTATATTGCTAATCCTGAACTCTACTCTCTCACTGAAAAAAGTGTTTATAACCCAGTTAATACTGTCTGGTTTTTATTTTGTAGATACAAGGACAGATTCATCATAAAATTGGATCATTACTACCTTTCGAAGATACACAGAATAAATTTTTACAAATATATTTCATGGGCAACATGGAAGAACAACTTGATCGACGCCTAGAGATCAATTCAGGAATGAAGCGAGCAATTCTTCAAGACTTGCAGTGTCTGCTTCATGAACATCATGCGTTGGTCAGGTTGTTTAAGAGTGCTTTAGAGCGCCTGCCAAGTGATGACTTTAAAGTTGTCATCATAGCAGATAAACGACCATCTGGAACACACGAAAGGACATTTAATGCTCCAACAGTAGACGAAGTTGCCATCCTGATTGTTGATGAACAATTTGAAAAACGCGATATTGTGCTTACACGTCGCGATACTGGGCAACTGCAACGAATATCTGAAACTCATCGATCATATGATACATTGCAATACCCGCTGATGTTTTGGCAAGGAGAAGATGGATATTATTTTAATATTAAAATGAAAAATCTATTGAATGGTGAGTATCAGTATCATAATTTATTTCATTTATTTGTGAAAGACGCTGATTTAAAATAATGCTTATTAAAAAAATGGTTAATGTCGGTATTGTTTGCCTTTAAAATTTGCCTTTCAAATGGTTAATTATCAAATTTTTCATTTCAGGTGAAGAAACTACAAAGAAAGTTAGCTCAATGAATTATTATGCATATCGCTTGATGATTCGTCAAAATGCTGACAACTATTTGCTGCGGTTTCGTCGATTGTTTCAACAGTATTGCGTTGATATGTATGTAAAAATAGAAACGGAACGTTTAACATTCATTAGGTTGAACCAAGCCAAACTGCGTTCTGAGGAGTACATCCATTTACGTGATGCAGTTAGTACTGAAGGAAATGCAGCTAATATTGGTCGATTAACTATTCTGCCGGCGACATACATTGGTAGTCCACGTCATATGCATGAATATGCACAAGATGCAATGACATATGTTCGTCATTACGGTCGGCCCGATCTCTTTATTACTTTTACCTGCAATCCAAAATGGATAGAAATTACTCAATTGCTGCTTCCCGGACAAACATCAAGTGATAGACACGACATCACAGCACGTATATTCAGGCAAAAAATTCGGTCCCTGATGAACTTTATTTTTAAACAACGCGTCTTTGGAGATACTCGATGCTGGATGTATTCAATCGAATGGCAAAAGCGAGGCCTGCCGCACGCACACATTCTTATTTGGTTAGTGGAAAGAATTCAGCCTGACCAAATAGATAATATCATATGTGCCGAGATTCCTGATTATGAAGTCGATCCAGACCTACATGATGTTGTTACTACTAATATGATTCATGGACCGTGTGGTGCTATCAATCCCCAATCACCTTGCATGGTCGATGGAAAGTGCTCTAAACGATATCCACGAAAATTAACGGAGGAGACTGTCACTGGCAATGATGGTTATCCGCTGTATCGGCGTCGATCACCAGATGACAATGGTCGAACTGTCACAACGAAAGTGAAAAGAATGGATTTCGTTGTCGACAACAGTTGGATTGTTCCATATTCGCTACTCATTTCTAAATCGTTCAAGACACATTGCAACGTTGAATACTGCAATTCAGTTAAGTCCATAAAATATATATGCAAATATGTCACGAAAGGCAGTGATATGGCGGTTTTTGGATTGCAATCCTCAAATACAAACGATGAAATTTCACGCTATCAAGTTGGTCGTTATGTGAACTGTAATGAAGCGATTTGGCGTATATTCGCATTTCCCATTCACGAACGTCATCCTACTGTTATGCATTTGGCGGTGCACCTGGAGATTGGTCAACGAGTCTATTTCACGGCTTCGAATGCTACGCAACGTGCTGAAACACCTCCAGCAACTACATTGACCAGTTTTTTTGCAATCTGCCAAAGCGATCAGTTTGCACGAACTTTGCTTTACTCGGAGATGCCACGTTATTATACTTGGAATGCTTCATCGAAGAATTTTCAAAGACGGAAGCAAGGCGATGCGGTTCCTGGGTATCCAGATGTGCGTTCTACTGATGCTCTTGGTCGTATGTATACAGTTCATCCAAAGAATAATGAATGTTTCTATTTGCGGTTGTTGCTGGTAAATGTGCGTGGACCAACGTCATTTGAGTCACTACGAACTGTTAATGGTGTAATATTCCCAACATATCGTGCTGCATGTGAAGAATTGAAGTTATTAGAAAACGATAGTCATTGGGATACGACAATCGCTGAAGCCATTATCTCTGCATCACCAAGTCAGATACGCACATTATTCGCTATCATAATTTCGACATGTTTTCCATCAAACCCATATAACCTGTGGCACAAATACAAGGATAATATGTCAGAAGATATTTTACATCAAATTCGTGTCAGTTCCAGAAATCAAGATATTGAGATGAATGGGGAGATACATAATCGTGCTTTACTTTTGTCTCATCAAAAGACGAACTTATCAACAATGTGTTTCCAGAAATTATTTCTAACTACAAAAATAATGAATGGTTGAGTGAGCGAGCAATTTTAGCGGCTAAGAATAAAGATGTAGATGACCTAAACTACATAATTCAAAATAAGATCATTGGAACAATGCATTCATTCAAATCTATTGACTGCGTCACAAATGAAGATGAAGCCACCAACTATCCTATTGAATTTTTAAACTCTTTGGACGTTCGAACGATTGTGCGGTGGTAATGGTAATCATGCTTCGAAACATAAACCAACCAAAACTGTGCAACGGTACGCGTTTGGTGGTTAGAAAATTGTTGAACAATGTAATTTACGCTACGATAATGATAGGAAAATTCAAAGGTGAGGAAGTTCTCATTCCGAGGATACCGATGATCCCAACAGATATGCCGTTTGAATTTAAAAGACTTCAATTTTCGATACGTCTTGCATTTGCCATGACCATCAACAAATCACAAGGCCAATCCTTAAAAGTTTGTGGTTTAAATCTAGAACATTCATGTTTTTCCCATGGTCAATTATACGTGGCATGTTCACGGGTCGGAAGACCATCTGCGTTGTTTGTTTTTGCGCCTGATAATAAAACAAAAAATGTCGTGTATCACAAGGTACTTAAATGAAGAGCTACCTATGTACTAAAATAAAGAAATAATTATGAATGATTAATGTAGGTATTTCATTTTTTTGTATTTTTTCCAATTAAAAAATAAATCTGCTTATTTATTGCCATTAAGGCGGAACAAAGTTTGCCGGGTCAGCTAGTATATATATATATATATATATATATATATATATATATATATATATATATATATATATATATATATAATGCTAGCAACAATGTTACTATTTGAGCATCACTGTTAAAATGTTACATTTTAACCCGGCGTGAATGAGGTGGGGTATCTCATACCCGTGAAGTTTTAAAACGCAAATTGTTTAATGTTATTGTTGCTATGCAAGTCCCGCCGTTGCAGTAGCTGGAGGTAAGGGTGTGTAGGGTGAGGTTCGGCATCCAGTTTAGTTATTCACCAATTGCGAATGGAGATATACGATTGCAAACTTCGCCAGGGTATGACATACCCCACCTCGTAGTTGGTGTCACATATTTTGAGTGTTAGTAAGTTTATAATTTATTCTTATTTTTAGTATTTTGTGAGTTATTTTAAGATTTATCAAGATGTATTATGAAAAAAATAAACACCGGAATAACTACCCGAGACGAGAGAAAGAAGGTTGACAATCTAGCTGCAATATTATAGATAATTTAGTTGACAATATTAGTGACCCTTATGTGCCTTCCGAGAACTTTACTATTGATGAAATGTAATTATCGTTTCATGTATAAATTCCTAACAAAATCGACCAAAGGTGGACTCAAATTTCAAGCTCAATATGCGAAAAAGTTTTACATTCTCAAACTGGAGCTATACGCAGGGAAATAACCACTTGATTTATATGGTATACTCAATATGGCTACTATATACTACCATAATCTACAGGGAAAATCACTTAAGGGGCCAAAAACGCATTATGCACCGTGATTATATTCGTAATTTAGGTCTGAAGTCTGAACCTAATAAAAGATAGTTTTTGCAACATTCAAACTAAGTTTGTCTTCCAGGGGAAATACGAAAGAGAATTGCCAATCACCTGTGGAGACCTTTACCAGCAGTTTCCAAAAAATGGTTAGCAAATATGTTAGATATGGTATGGCTGTCCTCAAAAAAGAAATAAAATGATAAAACATTGCTGTTCTAAATGTATAAAGCCAATATGTATGGAACACGCGAATTTTGTGTGCGGACATTGTGCTGATTTTTAGGTGTAACTTTAGCGACATGTTACATGATCTCATAAGATTGTTCAGTTCTTCTTTGAGTTAGAATAGTTAGAAAATAGCCTTATTATGTTGATTTTCCAAAGAAGTTAGAATTTTGCTAGATTTTTATGCAAAAAGTTAACTAACCACCGAAACTTGTATTTTTTTCATAGAATATTTATTAACATAGTTATTTTAATAATCATTAAAACTGGTTGTACTTAAACCTCTTTTCTTTTTTGTAATCTTGTTTGTATCAAATTGCGTTTTGATAGTTTTATTATATGTAATGCAAATTAAACGTCTGTTTAAAAAAAAATAAGATTAAAGTTTTGGGTATCTCATACCCACCTCATAGTTGGTGTAACAATTACTCACCTCATTCACGCCGGGTTAATATTTATTTCTAGAATTAAAAGCATTTTGGTGAATGTCTAATATAAATTAAAAGATATTCTCAAAATTTTATTACTTAAAACGAAACAATAGTATACCATAACTTGTTGCGAAACAAGATGTAATTACTACGAGTAATTGCGCAGCTATAGGTCATGGAAAATCATTGTAGTTGATGAAACAACAATTAGTATAAAAACAAAATAAATTATGTAATATATAATATTAATGATTATAATATATGTTTCCAATAATATGTACTTAATGTATTTTCATTTTTTATGTTTGAAAATATCTACAAATATGTATAGCCATGTAAGCTTATTTAATTTTTTATATGAAATATATATGAATGTAGAATGAAAAATAAACCGATACGGGCAGGGATTTGGACCCGCGAGCTCTGTGTAACCGTCCCGCCGCTCTAGCAAGTGAGCTACCGTATCGCTGTCGGTCTCAGAGAATTAATTTAGTTTTAGTTATTTCCAAAAAAATTTTTTTTAATTTCTATGTTTTACGTATATCATAATATACGTATATTTAAAATCATTATTTTTTTATTTGTTATCTACAAGGTGATACATTAAAATATTATTTAGAAACATACTACGTTTGTCAATTTAATTAAATGTTTGAAACATATACTTTTTCAACTATTTAATTCATCTCGGAAATTCTACACAGGAACAACGTTGTTGTTTATGTTTGAGTCGTACACACATTTGAGTCGTAATCACAGGATACTCTCATCCTGAATTTACACACTTAGACAAGGTAAGCATTAAATTGCAGTAATATTAATAAGTATTTATTAGACATAGGATTTCCTATTGCCTGTGTTGGTTTTTTTGAAAAAATACTAATATTCCCTAAAGGGAAAACCACTATTTCAATTTTGAAATGTCTTACAGCAATGGTATGAAAATAAGAGATTATTAATTTCTTTATTTGATTTAAATAATAACACACTAAATGAAGTGAAGCCCATAACAATATATATTTATACATATTCCAATATTCCAGAAAAAATCATCCAAACCAATTATTACGTTTCTGAGATTAGCATACACAAGCATCTCTATGTTTATGTCTCTACATAGAAACATAGAGACGAATAGATAAAATGAAAAAGCATTTTTTATGTTCTCTTGCTTATATATAGGTCCCTCATTATAAATTTTTGGAAATATTTTCCATATAGGTACAAATATCGATCAGGTACAGTTTTATTAAATGTAAAAAGATAAATTTCTGGAACACTTTAAAGAAATATATCTTTTGATAGAGTTAAGAGTATGCAATGAAAGTTAAAAACTAAATGTTAGTTAGTGACGCTTAATTTCTCCGTATAAAAGTTATTTACATTAGGCATATATTTTTTCGCTGTGCATGTACAACTAAAAGAGAAACACATAAACAGATTTATGTAAGATTTGGATTCTGTTAGTTATTCCTTCACATTCTGGCTATATATTTTTATAAATATTTTCAATGTAAAGAGACTACTACCCTATAGATTAGCATAGTACATATTACGTGATGAATATTAATTGACATAACTTTTTTATTTCTTAACGGATTTTAATGAAATATACACTTAATATTAAGTGAAGAGTGTGACAATATATTCCTGAAAATTGAACCCAAATTGGTTTAACCGTTTCTAAGATTAGCGTGCACAAACATACAGACAAATAGAAAAAAATAAAAACCATTGTTTTGGGTTCTCTTGCTCTTATAAAGACCCTCCATTAAGTTTTTAAAGTGAAACTTTTATTACATCGTCTCAAACTTTTTCGTCTGTGTGTTGCATGTCGCGTGACGGTCGGCCGCGGAGTAGGGATAAAGTGAAAGGCGCTCGTATCGATGCGGTTTTTTTGTTTTTACACATTATATATTACCAACATATTTTTTATATGTATATAACAATTATAAAAACAGTATAATTTTATAAATATAAATTTCTTACTTATGAAAACTTCGACTATTGTCGAAAGGAATAGGTTCTTTTTTACACAGAATACACGTTTTTGTCATTTTATTGACTCAAAAAATATACTTTAAATTAAACAGTATATAATTTTGTATAATTTGTAATCCAATTTTATCTTAGGTTGAAATATTAGATTAGCATTTCAGTAAAAATGACAATTGGTCAGTCAATTTACGATTACGAATTACGCGCGAGACGACGACGACGAAGCACGATACGAGGACGATGAAGCACGATACGACGCCGACGAAGTACGATACGACGCCGACGAAGCACGATACGAGGACGATGAAGCACGATACGACGCCGACGAAGTACGATACGACGCCGACGAAGCACGATACGACGACGATGAAGCACGATACGACGCCGACCAAGCACGATACGACGCCGACCAAGCACGATACGACGCCGACGAAGCACGATACGAGGACGATGAAGCACGATACGACGCCGACGAAGTACGATACGACGCCGACGAAGCACGATACGACGCCGACCAAGCACGATACGACGCCGACCAAGTTGTCATTAGTTTTTACTGACTGTTTCTTTGTGCTTTCACTGCTTTTTCACGCTGTTCTCTTTTTCTTTTCAGAAATTAGAATTTCATTCAACATGGCTCCCAATAAAAAAAGTGTTGTTTGGAACTATTACGAAAAAAATGACGACAAAACTGCCAGATGCAAGCTATGTCAAAAAAATGTTAAAACGGCTGGCAATACCTCCAATGCAATGGCACATATTAAAAATATTCATAAAGCTGTCTACTTGGAAGTTTTCCAAAATACTAAAAATACTGCTGCTGCTACAAAAGATTCATATTCAGATTTGTCAAACCCTATCCCTAGTACTTCAAAACAAGATCATGCCACGATATCGAAACTTACCGTAAACGAATATCAACTGTCGCCTTCAATTTCAATGTTGTCGTCCTCGCCAATGGATACTAACGAGATAAGTACTAACGATTCTCAAACTGATCACAAGATTGATTATGATAGGCAATTACCTTTTAAACGCCAGAGGTCAATTGAAAGTAGCTTTGGAGAAATTTACGCGTATACCTCTACTGGTGACAAAACTAAAAGAATTAATAATGCAATAATGTTCATGATCAGTAAAGACAATCAACCTTTTTCATTAGTCGAAAATGAAGGTTTCAAGCATCTTTTGAAAGTTACAGCACCTCATTACAAGATTCCTAGCAGAACCACTGTGACACGCTGGTTAGACGAGAAGTATGATATATTAGCAACAGTCATGAAAAATAAATTATGCAATGTAGAAAATCTTACCTTAACAAGTGACATTTGGTCAGACCTACAAATGAGAAGTTACCTAGGAATAACTGCTCATTTTGGCATCCAAATAGAATTTCACTCTGTAACTTTAGGAGTGTACCACTTAGATGAAAAACATACTTCCGAATATATTGCACAAATGCTCACTAAAACATGTAAAGAGTGGGGATCCAATACTGATAAAGTCACGGCAGTGATAACCGGTAATGCAGCAAACATGGTGAAGGCTGTTGAAATTGCATTTGGGAAAAGAAAGCATATCCCATGCTTTGCGCATACACTAAATTTAGTCGCTCAACATATTTTGGGAATTCCAGAATTACAGCTAATATTAACGAAAGTAAAAAATGTTGTTACTTTTTTTAGACAAAGTTGTGTGGCAAGTGACGAGTTGCGTAAATCAGTTAAAGCTGAAACAAAACTGATTCAGGACGTCCCTATACGTTGGAATAGCACGTAATTTATGATCATACGTTTTCTTGATTTAAAAAATGCTGTAAGCGAAATTTTGATTCGTCATAAAACAGCACCGCCGATGTTAACGGGTATGGAGTTGACAATGTTAATATCGCTTCTTAACATATTACGCCCACTGGAAGCAGCGACTAAGGAAATATATTGCTCTAGCAGCAAGGTCATTCCTTTAGTGCACTGCATAGTATCAAAACTGAAAAATGTTATTATTGAAGAACCTTTAATCAAGGAGGTACATAAACGCGCTCTTGCCGAGATTAACAAACGAATGGGCGCCATCGAACAGGTATCAGCATTAGCTATTGCCACAATATTGGACCCAAGATTCAAAAAACTTCATTTTGAAGATCCGTTGGCCTGCGGAAATGTCGTTAGTAAAATTAAAGATATGATGAAAAAAAATCAGCAGGATGAATTATGTACTGCAACGGAATCGGACTCGGACAATTCCGATAAAATTAGCCTGTCGGATTATAGCCTCTGGAGTGATCACCATAAACTAGTCCAGCGGAATTGGAAAACGAATAAAACAGACGAAACTCTATCAGATGAGTTGTCGCTTTATTTGAGGGCTCCAGTTAGTAGATTGAATAAAAATCCATTAGAAGTGTGGGCAGATTACAAAATACAGTTCCCAAAATTATATAATATAGCATTTAAATATTTAACTATGGTGGCTATCTCTGTTCCCTCTGAAAGACTTTTTTCAAAAGCCGCACAGGTCCTATCTCATCAGAGAAGCAGACTTCAAGCCAAAAGAGTGAACAAAATTTTGTTTTTGCAAGGTCTAGAGAAAAAATATTGGGATTTATAAATAAAGTTAAGTAAAAAAGTATGTAGTTGAGTATAGAGTTTTATTTTTAATAAATAAAGTTGATTCGTTTCTTAATCCTAGCAGTTTTTACTTATATTAACCTGAAACCTATCTAATATTGTAAGAATAGTTAAATAAAAACAAATTACTTACGACATATCGAAAATATCGATATAGTTGGACAATATATCGCAAAGTATCGATAGAACACTACGATATATTATATCGAAAAAAATATCGATATTTGTTTGGATGAACATCTCTAGTAGGGATAAAGTGAAAGGCGCTCGTATCGATGCGGTTTTTACTAGATACATTGAAAAAATCGAATGTAAGTCACTGTTCACGTATTTTAGTTACCATAAAATATTGGTTACATTTATAAACTGTGAAATTCATGATGAAGATGGAATTGATAATAGAATGATTGAAAATAATTGAAAAACGGATCAAAATGACTCAACGATTATAAAATATTGTTTTCAGTGTTTTCATATGTATATATCATCTAAATAATTGTTAAGTATTATGTATGTCGTACTCTAAGACACAGAGTTCAATAAAAATATTAGTTGGAGACCTAGTCTACTTTTATCATTTCCCATTATCATTCCCATTTTCTAAGTATAAAATTAAGATTGATGAAGCAATTTTTATACCCTTAATGGAATATTATTCCGAAAATTTTTAGTTAAATGTCTATAATGTGAAAAAAAGTTTCACTTTTACGGTGGTTTCATAAAAACACACAAGTTTTTTTTTTCAAACGTTATCCATGTACAGAAATCGATTAGTGACAATTTTATTTTATGTTTCGATATATTTGTATCAAAATACAACTGCAATGTTTTAAGAAAACAATTTAATTATAATAGCGATTGTATTACCATTTATCATAAGCATGATTGGAATCTCACCACATTTGCAACACAAACTCGGTAATAAAATCTAGATTGCATTAGCGGTTAAAAAGTGGTTATAAAACGATCGTCAGAAATCGCTTACTTCCTCGACGTGACGTAAATATCTGTCGCAAGTACTTACTACGTGCGAAGCATTGTCGGTGTGTAAAAGATATATTTTAATTAGTTTCCTTTATTGTTTATGTTTCTTTGTTTAATTTTAAGTATTTTTTTTTAATTTTGTTTAATATTTTAGTTTATGAAGTCCAGTAACTTGGTATAACGTAAGATTTAGATTCTACATTGTTAGTGTTTTATAAACAAGAACTTTTATTATTTTATTGTGCTTTTTATCAATAAAAATATTAATTGGTAATCGTAATACCAGTGTTAAAATTGTGTAATACCAGTGCCAACAATCATTGACATTAAGGATTTTCAGCAAACTTATAATTATCTAAAATATACTACATTTTCTTGTAAAGTAATGTAAAAGTAAGTGTTATGTGCATTATATCTATAAAAGTATCAGAATATTTTCTGATAAAAAATATATTTTATATTTAGCACAAAGAATGATAAAAATAATCCTTGAAGTTATACAACGCATTAACAATTCCTAAAACTAAAGTTTAAATTCTTGACAGCTCATATATAATTATAATTAATTACTTATGTTTTATTATAACTTGTTTACTACATTGGTTTAATGCTCTACGAAGTTAATGGAAAAAACCAGAAAATAATAAAAAATCGCTTATAAAGATTAGTTTTTAAATGTATTTAATCTACCCGTAAGTTGTTACCTGTACATAATGGATATATATCAATATAAATAATACAACTTTATAGAAAAACTATGTGCACAATACTGTTGTTGAGATAACGATATTCACATTTTTTATAAGTTTTATATTTTTTCCAGGCTCCTCAATTCATATCATTTAAGGATGGAAAATTAGGAGTAAATTTTGGAGGATATCATGCGGGGGTCGGCATCGGTGGCTTATTGGGTGAGATTGATTTGACTTGTTTAAATATTTAATGTTATTATCAAAGCTAAAGAACATCTTATATAAAATATATTAAAAGGTGGGGGCAGTGGAGCCGGAGGCCTATATGCTGAAGCTGGTACTCCTACAGGCCAGGCAGCAAGAGCTGGTTTGGGTGGTGTAGTAAGCGAAAATGGTGGAACCTCAGGTATTAAGATTTTTATAATTTGAATAATATAATATACAACTAAATGCTAATCATAACAGTATATTTTTTAATACTGTAAAAATATTCTGATTGTTTACTTTTATAAAATATATGTAACTTTTTAAAGGTGGTCTTTATGCGGGAGCAACTGCGGGTGGTAATGTCAGGGCACATGCAGGCTTGGGTGGGGGTGTGACTGCCGAAAAATCAGCTGGAGCAGGTTTTGCTTCGGCGCAAGCTGGACCTCATTATGCTATCTCCGGAATGGTAGGTGACAATGTATCTGACATTCGAAAAAAACGTAAAGAAGAGAAGCAAAGAAAAAAGGATTTGAAAAAAAAAGAACGTCTTCAAAAGAATATACAAATTGCATTACATTAAGATGAATGAGATTTATATAGCGCTAAGATATATTAGTGGTAAAAATTAAAAAAATGTTGTTTGAACAAAAAAAATCATTTTAATGACATGTTGTTTAATTATTTTTTATGACAGAATTTATATCCTGGTTTTTTATGCTGATTAAGGTAATGCAAAATATTAGTAAAATTGTATTGCATGGCCTCTATCTGGTTGCAATTATTTGAATAAAAACGGAATGCTATACATATAATATAACGATATGTATATTGTTTTAGAAATGTTCAATTTGCATGTTTTTGTTAGAAGCAAGGCACTTATTGTTTTGATTTTAATATTAATTTCATTTTTCACTTTTCTTTTTCTTTAGTTTAAGTCATGTATTTTGATATATATTTATATTTTTAGGGTGGAGAAACATCTATAGATGGATCATCAGGAATTGCTTTTTCTAGCAGTAACGATGTAACCAAACCCGTTCTTTCCCATAAAACAGTCTACACAGAATATAACGCTGATGTCGCTAACGAAGTACAACCATTACCTAAGGTTGATGTTATAAAACAAGTGCACGTACAAGAAAGCCAACAACCGGTTATTGTAAAAGAAGTGAGTAACGTATGGAGAACTGGTACAGAAATTAATAAAAATGTTAATTTATTGCATGACTTTCATAATCTTTTGAATTTTTTGTTGAGTGTAAACATTACAGCAAATATCAGACAACGAATATGGCGAAAGCCACATCTTATGTTTGATTATACCCTATCCCAGGTTTGTTAAAATATTTATATAACTTTATTGGAAGCACCAAAGGCTTTGAAGCAGCTATATTATTTATTTTGACAAAATAATACACTCACTATTATTTTTGAGAGTTTAAAAATAAACAAGATTTATCTCTCGATATAAGTATGTCTAAAATACTTACTATTTTTTAAGCACTGTGTTTTTGTATTATTATTTTAAGAACACATTCCTCAAATCTACTACTTTCATTGTTTACAATGTATCATTAAAAAATTTTAGGTGTACGTACCACCAAAAACCAAAATAGTAGAAAAAGAAATAATTCACACCCATTATAAACCACGCAGACACCATTTGCGCAAAACGGCTTTTCTTGGGGGATACATAGGAGGTCAAGGTAATATTATCGCACCTCCCTCTTCTCCACCTTTTGTACATAAAACAGTAGAGCCAACCATACAAAAAAGAATTGATGTCGATGCGGAAGCGGCTGCTCATGTTGCAACTGGAGCAGCTATACATGCAAATGGAGGTGCAGGTGGTCATTTTTACACAAAGGAAGTATCTGTCCAAAAAAGTCCTACATTCTTCACTGATATATTCAATGTAAGTATATAATTACATTAACTACATTAATACTTGATAACATATTTATAGTAATGTTTAATATAAATCTATTTTTTAGATTCCTATTTCTGCTTTAAGAGCCGTCGGTGATTTTCTAGGGAACACAGCTGCGAACACCAATATTTCTGTTCAGAAATCGGCTTCTGTTCAAGCAGGTGGTTATTACGGAATATAGAATAGTCTAGAAATTCTGTTTTTGTATATTTTTTACTTAATAATTATTGTGATTGGATATCGGTACATACTGTAAAATATTATAAAGGTGTATTGCATAATAAATAAAAACAATAAATTTATAAAACCTGAGCTAACTACTATATTATGTGTTAGATTCTTAGTGTAACAGTATAGTCTGACATTAAATATTATATTTAGTAAAAACACCATCAAAATCAAGACAATAAACTGTTCTCCATTTATGAATGCAAAAGAAAAAAAATTTTGGACAGTTAGTGTATTCTGAGCCCAGAACGACTAAATTATGACTGAAATATTTGGATGATTTAAAGTAATAATATTAATACATTTATGTAAATCAATTATTACTGTTCTTAAAACTTTCCCTTTAAATTCTTAAATCTATTTTAAATTGACACTATGATATTTACTCAAAATAAGTTATTAAATTCGAAATAACAAATTTCTTCTGTAAATTCACACTGACAAGTGCAGTTCAAACGCAAGCTAACCATTAATTTTCGCTGTCAGATTCAATTCTCGTTCTATGCAGTATTATTTTGAAATTGAATTGTTTTTTTCTTAAAACATTTTTTCTTGGTGCATGTGCTTCTAATAATAGCTTTAAAACACAATCGTACTAAAATAATGACCCTTATCTATTACTTTATTCTATTACTGATACTATTTAAATTAAAAATGTTTTAGTCATATCTCTCTTTGTTTAAACCGGTGATCGGTTCCTGTAAGGATGTTAAAGTAATAATTATTTAATGGCACTATCTTTGATAAATTATGATTTGCTGTTACGCCATCAACCAATCAAAAAGATTTGGTTAAAACCAAAAGATTTGACTACAAATTACTTGATTTTAAAATGCATCAGCTTTCCAGGAACTGAGCTCATTTCTCTGAAAATACTCTCATCATAACATCTTTATTTCCTAGAATCTGATGGAAAATCATTAAAACATGACCCATTGTCATTATCATCATCATCATCCGCGTCATCAGCCTCACATATATCGGTTGAAACACCGAGCGCTTCCAAGATAATTGATGACATATTCGCCGTAAGTTCATTATTGTAAATTACATTCTTTTATTTATAGTTGCTAATGGGATACATGGAGATAACCAACCAGCTTTTGTGTTTGTTAAAATTTAAAATACACATATATTATTAATTAATCAACCATTTTCATAATGTTTAATGATGGTTATACATATATACAGGGTTATTTGTAATTAATTGAGCACCTTTTGCAGGCAGCCCCTCTACATCAATCCTAACAACATTTGTTCTACGACTTTTTAAAATTAATAGTTTTAAAAATTTAGTTTTTCCCATACAAAATTTATTTACTGCCTCTGAAAGAGCATTTAACAACCTCGCAACCTTGAGTAAAGAGAGGCCACGCACCTTGCGTAGGCAAAATACGTGTCAAGGACACGTGCAGCGGGGCGCGGGGTGGCGGGTGGCGGGGTGATGCAGCGACGGCGATGCACATTTGAACTTGATCCAGTCGTTTGTCACAGTCAATTAGATAAGCGTGTGCCGCGCGACCCGCTAGCTCCCGTTACTCGGTAACCGAATTTCGATTAGTGAAAACAGTACTGTGATGCCGTAACACAAATATCGAGTACACCAAGATAGTGCGAGTGCTGGCTAAGTGTGGTAAGAGGAGTCGGTGAACATTTGATTTTTAGGTGTGGTTTTTGTGTTGGATATGAAGGGGACTATTTTGCACCGGTATCGACAAGATATAAATTTAAGAGGTAATTTGTAAATATTGAATCCTTTTGTAAATAACACATTGTATTATTCTAAATAATCTGATCCTACCTTGATTAATTGTTAACAATTTTAATACACAATACGACAATTGGGTAATTATTACATACTGTTTGAAATAAAACAAAAAATAATAATAAGTTATAATAGTATTACGTGCGTGGTACCTTACAAATTTCGTACAGCGCTAGATTGCCGCGACCTATACTTTAGACTGCTTACAAAATACAGAGTAATAAATAATCGAGGGAGCAAAAATTTTTTTGTTTCGTTTATTCTGAGTTATTTATCAAGATTTTTTAAAAGTCGTAGAACAAATGTTGTTGAGATTGATGTAGAGAGGCTGCCTGCAAAAGGTGCTCAACTAATTAAAAATAACCCTGTATACATAAGTATTAATATTTATATAATGTATTTAAATAAAACATATATAAGTTTAAAAACGATACAAAAAGTAATAACTTAAATATTAAGATTATACTATTATTATTATTATCAAGCCCGGTTTGAAAATGATTACACATGTGCATCGGTAAGGAAGGCTGTGCAAGTAAGTTTAAATGGGTGTTTCTATAAAGGATTTCCAATAATTAACGTCTTTAAAATCGGTAATGGGTTCCTAAAAGACAGCATTTCTATTCGCATAAAACAAGGAATTTCTCTTTCTATTATTTTATTTCATTTTAGATTCCAATTAACACGTTGGGAGCTGTTAATAAATTCCTTGAAAATAATGCTGCAGCAAGAAAAAATGTGCAGGTGAATATTTAGTTAATATAATAAGTTTATTATATTAACTATTAATTATTAATTGTACCTAGGTAGGTATAATTAATAGGTATTAATTATACATATAGCTATTAAATTAACGAAATTAAGTTTTTTATTCATTGTGTTTTATTTCCTATTTTAATCTCTTATAGCTATAATTACAGCCTACAATGAATATTTAAATGACGCATATTAATATTTTGTCATATCATATGTTACGAAGTTCATTCAGATAGTTCTGTATAAGTGTACAAACTAACACTCTAAAATAATAATGTATCTGTTTTGTTAGATATCTGAGGATGGTACAAAAGAAAAAAGGACACGGTTGGGTCCTCATGCTAGAAGAAGAGCTAACAAGCACGTTGTTATAGTACAGGACCCACCGCCAACTTAAGCAAAAAATATATTTTTGCTAGAAGTGTAAATAAATATATTTTATAAATTTCTATTGTAATTTTATTTTAGAATCTTATAACATCTAAAATTATTATATATGTACTTACTGTCCAAAATAACCCATTTTTTTGTTATAATTCAATGTGTAAAAAAATATGAGAACATTATTGGAAAACTAGTATCATATTATATAGATATTAAAATACATATCTATGTTTTAAATATATATTATTTACGAAAACTGATTCACTTTGTCCACATTACTTATGTATTATTAAGATTATACTTATGAAGGTACTAAAAAAGCAAAATACTATTAATATAATGACAGTTTTTATACTTCATATTATTATTAAATATCAAATAAACGTGAATTGTCGAGCCAAGTCCAATTAGACCTTATTCTAATAATTCATATTGCTATCTCAAATAAGTCTAATATCTTTTATTTCTTATTAAAAATAAAATATATAAGAAAATTGAATAAAATAAAATAGAAGGCATTAGTTTTCACTCGCTATCATTAAAGTGTTATTTGTATAATAATAAAATAAGGAATGCTATTATTTTTTTTTAAGAAGTCGTTGTTGTCAAATATTGCAAGTAAAGATTTTATTTTATAGTGACTTATAATGTAAGTAGACTAGTCATAATTATACAACAGTCGGGATAACTTTTTTGTCACACACTTTTTTAATGTTTGTCATATTTATGTATTGACGTTACCTATCGAAAAAAACGTTTATGAACTAGTTTTACTTAAAAAAGTTGTTGCAATGATACGGAACAATGTAAAATTAAACTCGAGTCTACCATGCTTCGAGCACATGAATAAGAACCCCCGAATGAGTTCGTAACTAGTAGAGCAAATTCCGCTAGAATTTACGTGAATGCATATATCCCTCTTGTCGCTCTATCAATTGAGCTACCATATCGTTAACCATCTCGATTATTTTCTCGGAATTAAGCATTCTATATATGATCTTTATCCGGACGGTAGTGACATCTGTTAGGCTTCTTTCGAAACTACTCACCAATAGGTAGAGCGCCAGGATGGTTTTCTAAAGGTCGTGGGTTAGACCGCATTGGTTTATTTTTTATTACATACTTATTAAAAAATTAAATAAGACCATATGAAATTTAAAAAATTAAAATTATTATTTAAAATACGAGAGGAAATTTGAGAAAGGTATTTTAAATAATTTCTTAACCGATCAAGCTATGGAAAATATACAACTTCTTATAAGTTTTTAGTATTTATGGTGAACACAATAAATCAATTTATTTACAATGAAGTGTTTACAAACTTTCGAAAAAACTAAAAATATATATACTACATAAGTGTGTCCATTAGGAGTAGCAGATGTTAGAATTTTCTTTACCTAAATAAATGAAATTAAAATTAACAACTTTAAGTATTATTATACAGCTCTATCCTCATAACAACATACTGTACACTAAGTCAATTAACTAATTGGATATTATAAACAATAATATTGTATCTCAACGTTTATATCTATTATCAATGCGTTGATTCTAAATAGTAAGTCTTATGTAAAATTAAATATACATATAAATGTTTGTTGTATCTTTCTCCTTTGCATTGCAAATCATAATATTCTTATGTTTTGTATCTTATTCCACTAGTTACGTAAAAGTTTCTAAAAGAATTCCTATATAAAATGTGAATAATTTATTTTCCTTGCGACTGCAACTGTAAACCTATCCACATCCATTATCATTCCACTCTGTTTTATTTTAAAAGAATATTCCAGAGTAACTCAAGCTGCGCTGCATTACTTCATTACAATGAAGATCTGTACCACATTTTATAAACATTACGAACTAAATTAAGCAATAAATGTTATTAACATAATTTTTATCATTATTCATTTTGAATTTTGTGGAGTAGGGAGAGTAGAGTAGACAATGGAGGTGAGCCATTTTTGGCATCATATACCTATACCTGGGTCGCAAGTCTTAGGTATGGTTTTCACTTCTCTCCGTGCAACGCGATTGGAATTACACGACCTATTTCCCCCGTCCTCCTACCATCACCGGACATTCTGACGCACGGCAGCTATCCATGCTTACGTTATGGACACTCCAACTGTGATCGAAGCGCCTTGCTTCGTCTTTTTTAGTGCATACAGCGAAGGACTGGAACAGCTTGCCTGAGTCGGTATTTTTTGCCGAAAACAATGTGGGTATATTCAAGAGAAGAATGAATAGATTGCTAGGTTCATGCGCCTTACCACCTATGAATACATATCCACATACCATCAGGTGGAATGTAGTCAAGCGATAACGTAGTCTGCATAAAAAAAAATAACCCGCACGGTGTTTCTATTTAATGCTAAGAAGCTTTGTCTCATATTCTTATCTCTGTACCATAAGTTTAAATTAAAAAATACGATACTGAGCAATTTCACTTACACTTTTTATATGGAATTTTTTATTGTATGGACTATTCCATACAAACAATAATAATACATACAAACTCATATGGATGAATGATGAATGGACTCATGTTGAGATTTTTTAAAAACTATTACTGTTATGCAATGCTTGTTTTTAATGTTAAAATTTATAGCACATATTTAAATAATAACATATTTAAACAAAAACCAAGGTTTAACCATATCCTCCGACAGATGATGAACATTTCAAAAAGCGGCTTGATGTCTAATGAAATCTTCTAGTTATCTCTTGATTAGTGGCTAAACTAATAGACTTTTTAAAATGATAAATCATTTTTTTAAAATTATAATAGAGAAAAATCTTACCATTTCTAGTATTTGTTTTAAAAATAAAAATTATAGGCCTAAAAACGATAAAACATCAGCCATAAAATTACACTTAGTTATATAAAACCGCAAAACACGCGTTGCAATTGTGGCATAATGTGGCAAGCTGTGACAGATTTATTGAACAAACTTGACTTGATAAATTACTAGCGATATGATTGAGTAGAGGGTACAATTTATGTTTGGAATTAACCTTCATTTGTTATTATTAACTTCAGTTCAATGTTAAGTCGTGCACAACACAAAGTAGTTAGTTTTATGAAAATAATATAAAAAATATTGAAGCAAAATCAATAAATTGTCTAATAACCGCGCCCTTGGTCGAGTGGTTAAGACAGGCGCCTGAGATATAGTAGCTTATTGGGGCTCCGGTTCAATTCCCGACAGGGACAGGCGTGATGAGCATAGACGTCAGTATTTCTGGGTTTAGTTGTTTATTAAATATATTTTCAGCATTCATAATGTGTATTTCTATGTATTTGTATCGTTGCTAAATACCCTTAACACAAGCAAATAATATGCTTATTTAGGTGTTACATCAATGTGTGTAGTTTGTCCAGTGATATTAATATTTTTAATAATGATCCTAAACCACTAAAGATTTAAATTTAATTTATTTTATTTTTGCATGTTTTAAATTAAAAATATTTTTTTTTATATTTAGTATTAGTCAAATGTAATATAAAAATACAAAACTACGATTAATGAAAAAATATCAATAAGGTGTTTCTTGATAGCCACGGTAAGGTATGTTTCAAACGAGGCTAAACGAAATCCATATCAAAAGTATTATAATGGTAGTGCATACTGAAATAGAGTTGTAAGGAAGCTGGCAGATGCGCTATCTAGCAACTAGCAAATTTTAAATAAAATGGATTAAAAAAAAATAGATTCCACGTTTTTGGAACCAGTGACTGCATAATACAGGTATATTACCATTATGCTTGACTATCTTAGCAATTGGATAACATAAACTTTTTACTTTCCTACAAATATGTTAACTTTCGATTATTTTAAGGCAGTCCATTTTAATTTTTCTACTATTTGAATTAAAGTATAAAATATATTATAATTAGACCAATACTCTAATTACAACTGCTTGGAAGGTAAAACGGCTATTCGTTATGTAGTATCTACTATAAAAGTGTTAACACATATATATTCCAGCGAAAAGAAATCAGGAGACAATTTGACTCAGGGTGGTATTCGGAACGGTGATTTTTGCAAGCCGAAGTCAAAATGGAGGGATACTTTTTCCAGTTAATCTATAACTTATCAAGAAAGTAAGTAGTAGGCAAAAGTCAGTGTGGTACAAAACGAGGAAGAGGGATAGGAATAAATTGGGCCGAATAACTCAGATTATAATAAGATTTAGTTTTAACAGAAAAAAAATGCACTCATTTAAGCAAATGTAAGGGATGGTAATTATGAGCAATCCAAGTTAAATGGGAATCGAGAATTAATCCTAACTTTTTGCTTTAGGTCAATATTTAGAGCATCAATAGCAGCTCAAATAATATAGATAGTATAGAAGTGGAAATGAATAATCTTATGAAATTCCATTAATAAATATTGAGAAGAGTATTGAGAGGGATAGAACACAGCCTTGCGAAACCCCAACAGACAGATTCATCCAATTGGAGGAACTCTCATTAGATTTCACAGTCTGCTTATGACCGAAAAGATATAACTTAAACCCACCATAAAAGTTTGCTTTATTAATGACAGTAATAAAGTTAACGTTAAAATAATATCATTGCAATGACACTTAATAAGTAAATAATATCATGCTACACTTATTGTAATCAAACTACCAATAAAATTAAAAAAAAAACTTACCACCGTCCCGACAAAGACGATCACATATAGAATGTTTAATTCACCGATGCGGACAACGATACGGTAGCTCAATTGGTAGCGACAGGATGGTTTCCCAGAGATCGCGGGTTGAAACCCTGCCCGTATCGGTTTCTTTTTTTTCCATATTTATATAAATTTAACTAAAAAGAAGAAATTAATGTTCGAGAAGACCTGGGTGGGACCTGTAGGTCTATGCCGAACGTGACTTCGTGTTTCGTTTCGGCTTTTCGTATTCCGAACTTACTTTGCGATCAAAATCGATACGTCGTTCGATGGTGTGGCAACGTTTTTTCGTAATTTGCTATTCTCAAAACACGAAACGAAGAAGAAATTGTTACTTTTGATAAACTCTCGTGCGTAATTTAAAGCGCATACGTTACGAAAAGAGTTGCAGTTTGAGTTTCGTAAGTAGCATTTTTTACATTACAGCCATTGATTTCATTAGATTTTAGGATTTTATAAATTTTTTTAGAATGATTGTTTTTTAATTTATTTAGAATTATGGCGGGACTGGCAACAATTGAGGTACCTTTAATAGAGAAAGCCAATGAATAGCAACAGTGAGTGTATTGTTTTATGTTTTATGTTTTATTGTAATATGACATTGAATTCAGTTAAACGATTTTTTTACAGGTTTAGAGATATTAAAAAAAAAACGATTACAAATATTCTTCTTTTGACGTAGTAAGCTTATGCATACGCCTAGAAAAATTATAATATTACCTTATAGGATAACGCCGTAAACGTCTTTATCAAGCAAATGCATATGTGCAATAACAGGTATAAAAATGACGAATAGTTGCCGCACTATTCGTCATTTTTATACCTGCTTTCCTTGGTGGTAGACCATAACATCGGGTCGCCGGCAAAGTTACCACCCATCGGGCAAAGTCGTGCCGCAAAGCGACCTAGTCGTGTTCCGGCACGTTGCTCGATGAAGCCGTTTATGGGAAATGGGTCTGAACAGCTGCGGTACGTTGGCGAACCGGTTGACGTCGAGTTGGTATTTGTTTTGTCGGGTGTCTAGTCGAGGAGGGTAGCGGGATCCGAAGAGACGGCTTTCCGCTGGCCGCCCGCAGATAGTTGGGGGCCCAATTAGTGGGTTAGCCACCCATGAAAGGCTGCCCCGCCAGCTGCGACAAATCCCAGGGTGGCTCCATCGTGCTGGTTGGCGACCAGACGAGGAGGCCCGATGGCGATCCCTGGGGGGGTTCGGGCGTCCCCGCAGTCTCCAGGCTAGTCTCCCAGTGGCATAACTTAACCAACTTCGACGTCGGGTTCGATACGTACCGCCTCGTTCAACTGCCATTTCCCATCCCTATTCACTTTAATTTTTTTTTATCATGAAGAAAAACCAAAAAAGGAAAAAGTATGTACAGCGGTTGCACTCCTCCTCATTTAAAGTGCACCTCAGTAATATTAGGGGGTTGCACTCTAATATCTTACCTGTCCATCACCACCTGGAGACAGAACAACCGCACCTCTTCTTTTTGACGGAGACGCAGATACAATGTCGCTTAAGCGCTGCGCACCTGAATTATCCCGGATACACGTTAGAGCACAACTTTCGCTCACGTGCCGGAGTCTGCGTGTATGCGCGGAACGACCTCTGTATCCAGCGTCTCCGTCACCTTGAAGACCCCACTTTTTCTTCTTTATGGGTTTTAGTAGACACAGGAAACGAAAAAATCCTGTATTCCTGTGTTTACCGTTCGCACAGCGGTGACCAGGAGACAACTAGATTATTCGAGTATCTCGGTGAGGCTGCTGATGTGGCTCTGCATCAGTTCCCTTCAGCGCAGCTTGTCTTTCTGGGGGATTTTAATGCCTGTCATCAGGACTGGCTGTTCCCGTACCAGAAGACCGACCATGCTGGAAGAGAAACGCGGAACTTTGCGTTGTCCTTGGACCTCTTTCAGCTGGTGAAGCAAGCGACAAGGGTACCAGATGTGGTAGGCCATACAGCCAATTGCCTGGACCTTCTGCTGACAACTGATCCGGACAGGTATCGTGTAGAGGTTACCTCTCCCTTGGGAACCTCCGATCACTGTCTGGTGAAATCTGTGTTCACATATTCCCCACCAGCTTTCGAACCTCATGGTGTTAGGCGAGTATGGAAATACAAGTCAGCAGATTGGGATGAGATGCGACACTTTTTTGCGTCTTATCCTTGGCGGCAGGTCTGCTTCTCTTCTTTGAATCCGTCGAGTTGCGCGGATGCTATAACCGATGTGGTGCATCAGGCAATGGAGTATTTTATTCCTTTTGCTGACGTACCCATCGGTGGCAAAGCTCGCCCATGGTTTAGTGCCGAATGTGGTCATGCTCAAGACCGAAAACATTCGGCATATCTCATTTGGGCTGATGCTCCAAGCCGCAAAACTCCGGATGTAAGTTCGAAGAAGAGAGCCTTTAACCAAGCTGCCAAGTCGTACAAAAAGGCATTGCGGAAAGCTCGTCTTGATCGAATCGCTAAGAATGGCGAAAAGCTCTCTGTCAGACCAACTGGCAGTCGAGCTTTCTGGTCTCTTGCGAAAGCGATCGAGTCGAATTTCTGCCAACCCTCACTGCCTGCTCTGCTAAATCCGGATGGATCCCTGGCCCACACAGCAACAGAGAAAGCGAATGTACTTGCTTCTCTGTTTGCTGATAATTCGCATCTAGACATTGGCAATGCTTCTCCAGCACATCTTCCTCACTGCGGTGTTTCGATGCCTGAAATCCGCATCACTAACAAAGAGGTATGGAGAACATTGTGTCGTTTAGATGTGAATAAAGCCAGTGGTCCTGATGGTATACCAGCCATTCTGCTCAAGACATGCGCAGCTGAGTTGTCTCCTGTACTGACACGTCTGTATCGCCTCTCTTTCATGACTGGAATAGTGCCGAAATCCTGGAAGCTTGCTAATGTGCAACCCGTGCCCAAAAAAGGCAGCCGTGCCGACCCTGTCAATTACAGACCGATTTCAATCACCTCCATACTCTGCAAGATTATGGAGCGTGTATTGAACTCGCGCCTACTAGCATACCTAGAAGGTAACGATCTCCTCAGTGACCGACAGTACGGGTTTCGCCGTAATAGGTCTACTGGGGACCTCCTAGTGTATGCTACTCACATTTTAGGCGAGGCCATCGAGAAGAACGGAGAAGCGGTCGCCGTCTCTCTGGACGTCTCGAGGGCATTTGACAGGGTCTGGCATGCGAGCCTTATAAGCAAGCTTTCAGCGTACGGTATATCTCCTGGTCTGATCGGCTGGGTAACGGACTTTCTGAGCCACAGATCTCTCCGAGTAGTTGTCGACGGGTGTTCCTCGGAACCCTTGACAATAAATGCCGGAGTGCCTCAGGGGTCCGTTCTTTCTGCAACTCTGTTTCTGCTGCACATTAATGATCTGTTGAAGCCCGGTATCTATGGGTATGCAGACGACAGCACAGTTGTAGAAAGATATCTGCCGAGTACTCGGGCTAGTCGAGATCAAGTACAGTCTGAAAGAGAAGCCATGGTGCAACGTTTGAATGACAAACTTCAGGCAGTCTCCGCATGGAGCAATGCCAATCTTGTCAAGTTCAACGCCACCAAAACGCAGACGTGTCTATTCACCGCCAAAAGGAGCCCTTTCACCTTGGCTCCTACTTTCCAGAATGTATCCTTGGAATACAGTGACCGGCTTCAGTTGTTAGGCTTAGAGATTTCCTCGAACCTCAACTTTGGTCGGTTCATTGAGTCCAGAGCAAGAGCAGCAGCAGCAAAGCTTGCCGTTCTGGCGAAGGTTCGGCAGTACTTTACACCGGGACAGCTTCTTGTTTTATACAAAGCACAGATCCGGTCGTGTGTAGAGTACTGTGGTCACATATTTGCTGGTGCCGCAAAGTCTCATCTTGCGGTTCTGGACTCAATTGAGAGGCGAGCAAAGAGGCTTATAGGCGATCCCGAATTGGTCGGAGCCGACCTCCAAAGCCTTGAGCACAGGCGTAGAATTGCTAGCCTCTCAGTATTCTATAGGATACATTTTGGTGAGTGTGCGCAGGAATTACACAATTTAATTCCCCCGTCCCCCTTCCATCACCGGACGTCCCGACGCACGGCAGGTATCCATCCTTTTGTTGTGGACATTCCACCTGTCCGAACGAAGCGCTTTGCTTCCTCATTTTTACTGCGTACAGCAAAGGATTGGAACAGCTTGCCTGCGTCGGTATTTCCGACCGAATACAATGTGGGTGTCTTCAAGCGAAGAGTGAATAGGTTGCTAGGGTAATACGCCTTACCACCTAAGACTACATTCCACTTACCATCAGGTGGAATGTAGTCAAGCATTGCCCTAGATAATATAAAAAAAAAAAAAAACTAGGTTAAAAAAAAATTGGTTGGTTAAAGTCCTAAATGTATCCTTCGGTATTAATATATTTTAGAAATGTTAATGGTTAAATGAAAACAACGCCATTTGTTTGTTTTTTGTTTCATTTGTTCCAACCGACAAATCATAGTTAAATTAAACTTAAACAATATAATCTATATATATTTTTATTTATTAAATAACCTACAAAAAACTACAAACTACATAATATTTACTTTCTTAATTAGTAACTAAATATTATGTAGTTGATTACTATTTGTAATTATTAAATTCCGGTGTATAAAATCAAAATTTGAAATTAGATATCTTAAAGTTTTATAGCATGGAATTATTCATTTCCATACTAAAATACCTAAATGCTAAGAATGCAAAACTTCTTATAAGTATTTTACAAACTGTTTTCTAACTTTGCCACTATCGAACGTTGAATGTAAATATACAGTATGAAGTTTCAAATAACTAGTTGCAAGTAGAGATATTATACTATTTGATAATCTTGCATGTACAATTTTCATAACGTAATAGTCAAGATCATGATGTTTTGTGAGTTGGCCTACTATGAGTTTAAACGTATAAATACATATAAATTGGAAAAAAGCCAAGGCTGATGTCCATGAAAATAATTTGAAGTCAACATTTTATGATGTCCACACTTAATTAAATGAATTCAGTCATTATTATTTTGACTTTATGTTTTCATTCGTTTAATTATGCGCGCTGTAATTGGTGATTCAATCAGTAATTACCTTTAACCTGCGCCATCTCAAAGTTGATAAAATGTGTCCTCTTTTTAGAATTTTATTACAACTATTTTTTGTTTATATAGGGCTATTTGTAATTAGTTTAACACCTCTTGCAGGCAGCCTTTTTACATCAAACCCAACAAAATTTGTTATAAGATTTTTTAAAATTAATAGTGTTTAAAATAAAAAATATCCTATACAAAATGTATTTATTGTCTATGTATCTGTTGTTGTTGGGGTATGATGTAAATGTATTTGTTGTCTATGTATCTGTTGTTTTTAGGATATGATGTATATGTATTTGTTGTCTATGTGTCTGTTGTTGTTGGTATTGATGTACATAGACTGTCTGCAAGAGGTGTTCAACTAATTACAAATAACCCTTTATAGTTATTATGGGCCCGCTCCTACGCAGAAGGCGTTTAAACTTCCTTTTTACTTCAGAAAACGGATCCCTGTATCCTTAAAATAAAAAATAACGTGCATGAATATAAATATAAAATATTAGAAAGGATTTGTTTATTATATTTCATTATCAGTCGTATAAAAATTCTACTTATACCTGGTTATACCATAAGATAAAATGAGAGCGATAAAATATATGTAAGTATTTGTAGAAAAAAAATGCCTATATTTCAAAAATCTTCTCTACAAAACCTAATTTTACATATCATATGTCCACCCACCCTATATACTAAATATCTGACATGATTCTTACCACATCTAGACGTAATGTGTTGACAGAATTTTGATCAATCTCATTACAGTTGGCGCTACTTTCGGTAATAAATATTTTCGCAATAAGGTACATTTTAAACAGTTCTCTAACGTGATACGTAATAATTCTGAAATCCCTTTTTCTGACAACGTGAAAAATCAGAAACTGACTATAGATGAACTCTGATCATGGACTGTGCAAGTCAATGAAACGAGTAAATAACTTTTTTTTGTTATATTTAAACTATTTTTTTTTTGGGAATATTATTCTATTTGGACATGTCAGCCCCATCATAACCTAAACTTATAATTAATTCTGCATTTAATCAACGTATATAGAGCCTTAACATATGTGAAAAAACATTTCAATAACAGATTTAAAATTTTCTCTTGTCGGTTGACTAAGAACAAGGTGAAATGAAGAAGATGACCTTATATTGTTTTATACAAGATTCCTTTCTCTCTACTTCTTATATCAAAATATTCATTAAATTTATTAAAACTAAAAATTTTGAAGTTATATCCTGTTCGAAAAAGTTTAAAAGTGGAAGTTCCTTTTTTGTATTGTTATACAATCCAAATTCGTCATAATCATTTTATTAATATTTATATAAACATCTGTAGTACATCAGTACCTACTATAAACGCTGTATTCTTTGCATTCATAATATTTAGTGGACAATAATGGTTTCTATCATCATAGTTTTGTTCTTTCAAACAAAGATTAAAGCTTTACTGTCCTTCCAGTTATAAAATAGATATATATATTAATTAAGGTGTCTCTTAAATTTCAAATTCCATTTATTTTTACGAATAACTATATAAAACTGTTGTGTTTGAGTGATTACTTTACTAATAAAGAATTAAAAAAATATTTTCTGTTTTAAAAATTTAAGTTTTTAAATGCCAATGCATTTAAAAACTTAAATTTTTAAGTATCAATATAATTATAATAATAATAATAATTTTTAAGTATCAATATACTTCCAGAGTTGTAAGGGTTTTTTTAATCATTATCAAAATTGAACTTTGATGTAAAAATTATTTTTATTTTACAATCTATAAGTTCTAATTTTGCTGATTGTATCTAATTTTGCTGTACCTGACCTTAAATGTATTAGAAACCAAACGTAAGCAAATTAACTGTCTGTATTTGCAAAGTCAGGAGATCCTACAATTGTAAAGTCTATCCACGAGTCCTCGCAGTCTATATTGTGATGAGTAGCCCGTAAATGAAGAATTAAGTGGTTGACAGACTCAATGACTTATCAAAGTTTAAAAGAAGAGTTCAGTGCGAAGAAGATTTCAGTAGATCAGTGTTAAGATCATCCATTAAAATGTGCAGAACTTGAAAAAAATGTGTATGACTATCAAGACCCACTTAAAAACCAGTGAAGTAATCGGTCATAGAGGGACAATAAATGAATTCCAATAATAACTTAGAACTATTAAATTCAAGTTCCAAAAACAAATATTCACAATACGCTCAATATTATGTTAGGTATTTTAATTTTTTTATGTAAAGCTTTATGATATTACTGGTTGTGGTGAATATCACCACAATGTTTGCGGGAAAAGGGTAATATTACCCTTTTCCCGCAAACATTATTAAGAAAGATAATTAAAGTAAAATCTGTATAAACCTAGGCTATCCCAATAGTTCAGACTATTTCTTTTACTTACCTGCTTACGTTCTAACATACGGATTACGTTTCGTTTTGATTTTTGTTTGTTCTTGCACATTAGGTACACAGTACAGGTTATGAGGACAGTAACGACCTGTTTTACAAATAGAAAATTTATTTATAACTTCATAAGGTATAAAGTGAATCGTTAGTAGCGTAGCCTTCTTTAAAAAAAATATCGTTGCAGACTGCAAAAATTATGTTGTATTTTTGTCACATGTATTTTTTTAAATATTAGTATCATGATAAAATGGTTTGTGAAAACTGTGTTCTTTTAATTTGCAAATGATATAGCTTAAATAAAATATTACGCTTTAACATTTTCTTTTTCAATAAAACACATGAATTTTGATTTTAAATGTTTTCGTTCTTATATTGTGAAAAGTTATAACTGTAGCACTTACTTTTATATGTATGATGTTCTGTTATAACATCTTCAATAACAAGAACAAAAGTGCATTAAAAATTATTACGTTGGCAGTATTTTTTTATTATTTATTAGCAATGGGTTAATTGAAAGTCTACTGCAATCTGTCTTCGTTGCCGTAAGCTAATGAGGTAAGTTATCGCTTTCGTTTCTTTTTGAGACATTGGCAGAATTTTCTTCCCCTAAAAGTAAAGATATTTCTAAAACAAAGCATGTAACTTCCCTACTTTCTTGATTGTGATGATGTCTACTACATAGACGTTACTATTTACCAATGAGCCACCTGAGAAACTAAATCGCTGATAAAGAATAAGACGATAATAAAGGGAATGAAATTAAAATTTTAAAATTCTACTTAGAATTTTTCTTCGTTGTAACTATTTTTTACCCGGTTTTCTTTTCTTTCAGACACTGAGGCACAATAATATACTTACACACATTGACCTATTTTTTTAATCACTATTCCCTTATTATTCTATGAATATACGAGGAAACTCCCGAGGCTCTGCCTCCAGGGGTTCCCCGGCGACCGTGACCGATAGCAATTTTTGTGACCACTAACACCTTTCTTAACCGTGCAGACAAATAAAACACTTAAGTAAAATACGTAATTTTTTATTAATATAGAGTTCCTTACCTATGCATGTTAAAATGCCTTTACTTATTCGAAGTTTTTAATTGATTAATTAAAAATTCAACAAAAGATCTAGTATAGAGTTATTTCCTCGAACGTTATTTCAGAAATTTTACTTGGGTCACAGGTACAAATCTTAAGTCATTATACTATAGTAAGGTTTTATCCTTAAAGTATCTGAAGTGTTAGCGCCTTTGTTTTAGAACGTGTAACGGGTAATCCCCCATCACTAATGTTTCCCGATGCGACAGCTTAGTCTGATAATATTAAAGTTTTATCTTTTAATAACTTATTATTACTACAATAAAAATATCCGTAAGTTTTTCAGAGGGCGATTCCACGTTAATACTTGATGATGATAAAATCCTAGTTTAGATATAAACAATACACGAAGAGTTTTTATAACTAGATAAGTTATATAAGTTATATAAGTAACTTTTTATAACTAACACAGTTTTCAAAAAAATTTGCTTAGGAAAGTCAGTACTATTAAGCCTAAATGTTCGTCTGAACATGATATCAATATCATCTAAATATCATCAGATTTATTAAACCGCCGCTAAGTTCAAGCCTCGCGGAGCATTCTGTGTTAAACATTCGAGAAACAAAACAAGTCCGGCAATTAGTTAGGTTTTTGCGGCTATTTTTTCTAAATTTCTACACACGAGTGAATCCATTATATGTCACTTGAACGGGCGCTGTTCTAATACATAAATAACAATAGTCTTTAATTGATTGTGACACCTTGATCACAAAAAGATATCCAAATTACAATCATTATTGCTACACTGTATCTTATCGTTTTATATTTATAAAATAAGTATCTTACACCAAACTTTAAATTTAAGTCATGTCGTCTCTGATTTTATATATTTTGTAGTGCCATATAATATATTGAATCTATTGAATAATAAATTAACATTTTATTTACAGTGACCGAAAAAATTTTCGGTCACGGTAAATAAAATGTGTGTAATAGATACATATGTAAAATATTTTATGTATTTTAATAAAAACAATGGTAGATTATTTATTTTATTAGAATATCAAAATAATAAGACCATCTCGTAAGGTTGAATATACGTTACTAATGTTAGAACATGAAAAATAATATAAACTATGGAGGTTTTTCTCATAGTTTCAGTATCCCTATTAAATACAATTTCTTCGTATTTGACATTAGTATATTTAATTTTAAGCAAAGTTTGAAAATCTATCCAATCGCTAAGAAATTTATACATGAGCAGAACAACATCTGCCGGGGCCGCCAAATGTAAACATGTGATTGATATTGATATATCTGTAAGCTACGAAGTTTGTATAAACTTGCGCTGCATCTCGGAACTTTGCAGCTGGCAAGGAAACCTTGTTTCAGTACGCACTTATGGTAACGTTAATGTGTATACGGGCTGTGTCTCACCAGTCGTCGTGTTTGCGGTTGCCGTTATTGTTTTAGGACAACGGAGCAAATTGAAGATACCATATCATACTGTAATAACATATTTAATTGCTGAGAAAATTGTACTTGTTAGCTAAAGTCGGTATTGAAAATATGTTATATAAGGTTGTTAGGTGGTTTTACCCTCATCACGACTCATCGAGTCGGAAATTATGTAAATTACTGGCTCTTTGGACTTCCATGTAGTATTAAATATAGAAATATTCAGGGTAGGTAAAAGTATAGATTGATGAAGTAATCTTAACAAAGAGTTATCCGATCATTAATCAAAGCGAAATGTTTATGTTTTGAGGTCATGGCAGGATATATATGTGATGTTGAGTAACAGAAATACAATTTGTAAATAAAATAAATTTACTTAACATCTGATATATACTGAATTAAAATTAACTAATGCTAATAATTTTGAAAGGTATTAAAGGGTCTTTCAATTATTTGGATATTATTATCTTTTAAAAAATTCCCTAAAAAATCAAAGACTTAAAAATCATATTGAAATTTGGTTTAAAAGAGTAAATAAGAAATAAAGTTTGAAGAAAGTGGCTTCTAAACAGTGTATGGTCAGTGGATCGTCCAGGGGATCGCGTGCAATGGACCCCCCTCCTACCAAGAAGGACATTGAAGCCGTATCGAGGAAGAAGATCTTCACGAAACGGATGTTGGATGTGCAGAAGTCGTTGCTACCGACAGCGACACATCCAATGTACCGAGCTAGTCCAGCAAGGGTTCTTTTGAGAATACCTTCCAAGTTTTATCCACACTGCCGGTTCCAGGAGACCAAAGACCAAATGAAGCAGTCGGGTAACCTTAAAATCAGCATGAAAGAGAAGGTGCTGGAAAATTTGGGAGGCATATTCGAGATCGTCCTCTGGCTTAGCGAATCGAGACGGACGCATCAGCTGCAGGTGGAATGCGTTAGGACTACGATGTCACAACAAATGGCGAGCAAAGAGCAGGAACACAATCAGCAGCTGACTACTTTAGCCGCGATACAGAAAGATGCTGACCCCAAACCAGACATCAAAGAGCTGCTAAAAGAAAGACAACTTGGTCCGTCAGATGACTTCATATGATGTGATGGACTTGCTCTCCAAAACAAGGCAACAGCAGCACGTGCAACAGGTTACGGCTCTTAACAAACAGTTGCAGGATACGGGAGCAAAGCTAATGAACATCATTAAGGAGGCCAGTCTCAAAAAGACATACGCTGAGGCCGCCGCAGCAACGCTACCGAAACCTACCATGGAGATGCCGAAACCCAGTCACACTATTATTGTGTCATCGTCTGTAGAACGCGACATCTCGGAGGATATCCTGATGTGTGTACGCGAAGCCACCGGTGCCCGGTCCAGTAGGTTGGCGGTGGACCGCATCAGAAAGGCCAGGTACCAAAATGTGGTCATAAGCTGCTCTTCAACGGAGACCGTCCAGAAACTGAAGAAGATGTTGAGAGAAAAGGGCGGAAAACTAAAAATTGAGAGCGTACAGAATAAGGACCTGCTGATCATGACAGGACGGTGATCAACCGAAATGTGTACAGCTATACCAAATAAAATTTTCAGTGGAGCGAAGTTGACGGCTATGAGTATCACCAAGAAAATCAAAACGAGATTTTAAAGAATTAGGAGAACATGGATCATATAGAAGAGAAAAAAGAGTGCACAAAATTCTTAAACTTCGGCGATGTTTAACAGAAAGCCATTTAAGTTTTGAATTAAGTCATTAAGCCTTTAAGATATTATGTTGTATGTGTAGAAGTTTATGTATTTATTATAGTTCATAGTATATTTAGTAAATTGTACGTAAGGTATATGTTTTAGTTTGTTAACTTATGATATTTTAGTTTGTATATCTGTACTAATATTATAAAGCTGAAGAGTTTGTTTGTTTGAATGCACTAATCTCTGGAACTACTGGCCCGAAATGGAAAAATCTTTTTGTGTTGAATAGTCCGTTTATTGAGGAAGGCTATAGGGTATATGTCATCTCGCGTGCGCTGAGTAAACGGTGAAAGTTACGCAAATATGATGTATGATGAAATGTATTATATATATTAGATCTTTAGTCATAGTTTAGAAATTTAAAATTTTCAATTTTCTGTATGTTGTTTAGGTTGACTGGTAGTTTAGTTAATGCTTTAGCATTAAGTCCGCCAGTTGTATAATTTTGTACAATATAGTTTAAATAAATAAAAATAAATAATATATTAAGTCTCCAAAATAAATTTTTGGTGTTTTTAACCCCCGACTAAAAAGAGGGGTGTTATAAGTTTGACCTGTCGATCTGTGTATCTGTGTATCTGTGTATATGTGTATCTGTGTATCTGTCTGTGGCAAATTTCCGGACAAACGCGTAGACGGATTTGAATGCGGTTTTTTTTAATCGAAAGGTATGCTTGGCGAGATGGTTCTTATCTATGTTTGATTAAAATAAAAATAGTCGTCTTCAAGATATTGACGTTTTATTCGTGCGGGGGAGAGGTTTTTATGCAATAATTAGCTGTTTATGACCAAACGCGTAGACGGATTTGAATGCAGTTTTTTTAAATCAAAAGCTATGCTTGTCGAGATATTTTTTATTCATGTTTGATTGAAATAAAATAATCGTCTCCAAGATATTGACGTTTTATTCGTGCGGGGGAGAGGTTCTTATGCAATAATTAGGTGTTTACGACCAAATGTGTGGACGGATTTGAATGCGGTTTTTTTTAATCCAAAGGTATGCTTGGCGAGATGGTTCTTATCTATGTTTGATTAAAATAAAAATAGTCGTCTTCAAGATATTGACGTTTTATTCGTGCGGGGGAGAGGTTTTTATGCAATAATTAGCTGTTTATGACCAAACGCGTGGACGGATTTGAATGCAGTTTTTTTAAATCGAAAGGTATGTTCGTCGAGATGGTTCTTATCTATTTTTGATAAAAATAAAAATAGTCGTCTTCAAGATATTGACGTTTTATTCGTGCGGGGGAGAGTTTCTTATGCAATAATTAGCTGTTCCCAGCTGTTACGCCCGCTATATAGGAAAAAAAGTCTTGTTACGTTTTTACACTTACTTACTCAGGGAAAGTACTTTATTAGGGATAGCTGTTGCCCGTGACTGCGTCCACGTAGACTGTAAAAATATATTTATATGGCTTATGATCGTAGTCATAAAGAACCACGGCTAGTGATAATATAAATCCCTTCATCATAGTGTTATAAGTGATTGCAAATCATTTTAACTCTAAATGTTTATATTTATTAATATTCGTATATATGAAACCTACCTAGATAGGTAGGCTACCTACCCATATGAAAAAGTTTTGAATCATGTTACTTAATACATTTATAAATTATTACAATGTCGAAACTTTCACGTGGATCCTTATTTTATTAAATATAATATATATTTCTCGTATTAAATATAACCTTTGTACATCATAATATAGGATTCTAATGCTAAAATTAAAAATCGGTCCCGTAGTTTTGGAGCCTATTCAATTCAAACAAACAAACAAATTTTTCCTACTTAAACAATTGAAAATTTTGTGTGTCTGTAGATTTATTTACAACAATTCAGAAACCAGTAATATAATTTTAAAAAGCAACAAAAAAAATTAAATTAAAAATTTAAAAAACCCCCGATACAAAAAGACCTCTAAAAAGGATAAAAATAATATTATTATGTACTTATTGAATTCGTTGCGTCGGGGGACCGTTTAATAAAGGAAATTAAAATGCAAGTAAGTTAACAAATAAACAAATTACGATATCGAATCGTATAGTCTAAGTCCTCAATGATTAACTTCGTAAAATAGACACCATCGTCAACGTATATACAACGGTCCCCCGATGCAACGACTTCAATAAGTACATAATAATATTATTTTTATCCTTTTTAGAGGTCTTTTTGTATCGAGGGTTTTTTAATTTTTAGTTTTATATTTTAGTAAGAAATTCACAAAGCTCACTTTTCTGACGTCTTACTTGAAATATATCTTTTTAACCCCCGACTAAAAAGAGGGGTGTTATAAGTTTGACCTGTCGATCTGTGTATCTGTGTATCTGTGTATCTGTGTATCTGTGTATCTGTGTATCTGTGTATATGTGTATCTGTGTATCTGTCTGTGGCAAATTTCCGGCCAAACGCGTGGACGGATTTACATGCGGTTTTTTTTAATCGAAAGCTATGCTCGTCGAGATGGTTGTTATCCATGTTTGATTGAAATAAAACTAGTCGTCTCCAAGATATTGACGTTTTATTCGTGCGGGGGAGAGGTTCTTATGCAATAATTAGCTGTTTTCGGCCAAACGCGTAGACGGATTTGGATACAATTTTTTTTAATCGAAAGCTATGCTTGTCGAGATGTTTCTTATCTATGTTTGATTGAAATAAATATAGTCGTCTCCAAGATATTGACGTTTTATTCGTGCGGGGGAGAGGTTCTTTTGCAATAATAAGCTGTTTGCGGCCAACCGCGTGAACGGATTTGAATGCGGTTTTGTTTAATCAAAAGCTATGCTCGTCGAGATGTTTCTTATTCATATTTGATTGAAATAAAAATTGTTGTCTTCAAGATATTGACGTTTTATTCGTGCGGGGGAGAGGTTTTTATGCAATAATTAGCTGTTCCCAGCTGTTTACCTATATAGAAAAAAAGCCTTGTTATGAGGGCCAAAAAGTTTTTACACTTACTCAGGTAAAGTACTTTATTAGGGATAGCTGTTGCCCGTGACTGCGTCCACGTAGACTTTAAAAATATATTTATATGACTTATGATCGTAGTCATAAAGAATTACGGGCAACAGCTAGTGATAATATTATTCCCTTGATTATAGTGTCATAAGTGATTGTAAATCATTTTAACTCTAAATGTTTATATTTATTAATATTCATATATATGAAACTTACCTATCTTCCTACCCATATGAAAAAGTCTTGAATCATGTTACTTAAAACATTTATAATTTATTACATTCTCGAAACTTTCACGTGGATTAAATATAATATATATTTCTCTTAATAAATATAGCCTATGTACCTACATCATAATATAGGATTCTAATGCTAAATTTTTTTTTTCTAATTCGTCCCGTACTTTCGGAGCCTATTAAATTCAAACAAACAAACGAATCTTTCCTACTTAAACAATTGAAAATTTTGTGTATATGTAGGTTCATTTACGACAATTCAGAAACTAGTTACATAACTTTAAAAAGCAGAAAAAAAATTAAATTAAAAATTTAAAAAACCCCCGATACAAAAAGACCTCTAAAAAGAATAAAAATAATATTAGTATATACTTATTGAATTCGTTGCGTCGGGGGACCGTTTAATAAAGGAAGAAATTAAAATTCAAGTAAGTTAACAAGGCAAATAAAGAAATTAAAATATCGAATCGTATAGTCTAAGTCCTCAATGATTAACTTCCTAATATATACACTATCAGCGTAAGCACAACGGTCCCCCGACGCAACGAATTCAATAAGTACATACTAATATTATTTTTATTCTTTTTAGAGGTCTTTTTGTATCGGGGGTTTTTTAAATTTTTAATTTAATTTTTTAAATGAAGTTAATAAGTTCCTTCACGGAAGCAACAGTTTTCCAAGGATTAATGGATTTTTATTAAGGGTTAGCTTACTTGAATATTATATACATAATTATAGGATGAAAAATTATTCAATCAACCACCAACTCGATTATAATTAGCAATTTTAAACATTTTAATTATAGACAATTTGAACATCAATTTCAGCTGTGGCATCTTTTCAATATATGAATTTGAATTGAATGTATGAATAAGAATATATATCGGAGAAGCATATAGTTAGTGTTCTACATTAACAGAAAAATATTGAATTTGAAGCGTTAATTTTGAACCAATACCCTTTTTTTCGATCATTTACTATGTAATACGGAACATAGAAACACCCAAATAATTACAAGCCACTTGATAACTGCTCGCAAAATTAGATTGGGTTGTCCTCCGGGATAATTAATTTTGCACCCTAATCAAAGTTGCGTAAAGTTAGCTATATGCGCACTACAACCACACCGAACACAGCGCTTACCTGTAAGCGTTTAGACTGTAATCAAACTTGCTGTTGAACTACGACAATAAACTGTAACAATATTATATACTACGTATAACAACTTCGTATCCCTATAACGTTGCCTTACATTTAACAATGTTAATTTATGTTGCACCATTTAATAAATACATTTCTTTAACTAGCGCCCCGCCTCGACCTCGCACGGGTGTACTGTAGATAGTAATAAGTGAACATTGATTGATATTGAGTTTATACTACATGTATGATGTTTTTGTATACATATTATCTTTATTTCTCTGTATACATACTTTGTATGTGCCTCCGCTTTATAAATCTCTGAAATCTTCTAAGACATCTAATTTTATGACTAACTGTTAGGGGATTTAATTGGATAAGAAATAATAATGTATTATATAAAAAGCTAGGTAAATCACACATTTTTTTGTAATTTATAAAAAATAGTTACTTCGAGTTATCCTTTAGAAATAAATATACTTAAACCATTGTGGATTTTCATATTGATGTTTGATAACATTACAAATATCTGAATTGTCCGAATTTACTGTAGGTACTAAAATATATACGTATTATACATATAAACTTTCCTCTTGAATCACTTTATCTAAAACAAACCACATCTAAATCTATTAGGTACTTTTAAAGGTCTAAGCATACATAGGGACAGACAGTGGAAAGCGACTGTGTTTTATACTATGTAAAGATTATAATAACTTTTACCGGTGTATATATTTTATTTTTTATTTTTTATTTTTATTAATAAAATTTGTAGTAGTCGCCTTTATGGCGTAGGCCTCTCCCAAACCTTTCCACACCTCTCTTTCCCGAGCCAATCGCATCCAATGACATCCACTTCTTTGATTAAAGATGTCTCTCCACCTTTTTCTTGGTCTCCCTACTCTCCTTTTCCTGTCCCTAGGTATCCATTCAGTTAGTCGTTTTGTCCATCTATATTTTTCATCCTGCAGATATGTCCTGCCCATTGCCATTTGAGTAACCTAATTCTTTCCCTAACATTTGTTATTTTTGTTTTCTTTCCTATGGTGTCGTTGCTAACTTTATCGGATAACTTTACTCCAAGCATACTTCTTTCCATTTTACGTTGGCATATAACAATTTTTTCTTCGTCCTCTATTTTTTACGACCACGTCTGACAACCATATGTTAGGCACGGTAGAATAGCTTCATATAACTTTTTCTTTATACTAACGTAACGTAACGTAACTTTTGTATGTTTGAACTCTTTTACTTTTTAGACTCTCTTACTTTTTAGACTCTTTTACTTTTTAGACACCTGAAAATGGACTGAAGCACAGCTGAAAAAATCTGTGGGGAGTTTTACATTTATCGAGATTAATTTATGAAGGTTATACAGTGTTTTTATTATCAGAACAGCACTTGTACTTTTTGTATGTTCATAATAGTATTAATATATACAGGGTTATTTGTAATTAGTTAAGCACCTTTTGCAGGCAGCCCCTCTACATCAATCCTAACAACATTTGTTCTACGACTTTTTAAAATTAATAGTTTTAAAAATTTAGTTTTTCCCATACAAAATTTGTTTACTGCCTCTGAACGAGCATTTAACAAACTCGCAACCTTGAGCAAAGAGAGGCCACGCACCTTGCGTAGGCAAAATACGTGCCAAGGACACGAGCAGCGGGGCGCGGGTTGGCGGGTGGCGGGGTGATGCAGCGGCGGCGATGCACGTTTGAACTTGATCCAGCCGTTTGTCACGGTCAATTAGATAAGCGTGTGCCGCGCGACCCGCTAGCTCCCGTTACTCGGTAACCGAATTTTGATTAGTGAAAACGTACTGTGATGCCGTAACAGAAATATCGAGTACACCAAGATAGTGCGAGTGCTGGCTAAGTGTGGTAAGAGGAGTCGGTGAACAGTTGATTTTTAGGTGTGGTCTTTGTGTTGGATATGAAGGGGACTATTTTGCACCGGTATCGACGAGATATAAATTTAAGAGGTAATTTGTAAATATTGAATCCTTTTGTAAATAACACATTGTATTATTGTAAATAATCTGATTCTACCTTGATTAATTGTTAACAATTTTAATACACAATACGACGATTGGGTAATTATTACATACTGTTTGAAATAAAACAAAAAATAATAATAAGTTATAATAGTATTACGTGCGTGGTACCTTACAAATTTCGTACAGCGCTAGACTGCCGCGACCTATACTTTAGACTGCTAACAAAATACAGAGTAATAAATAATCGAGGGAGCAAAAATTTTTTTGTTTCGTTTATTCTGAGTTATTTATCAAGATTTTTTAAAAGTCGTAGAACAAATGTTGTTGGGATTGATGTAGAGAGGCTGCCTGCAAAAGGTGCTCAACTAATTAAAAATAACCCTGTATATATATAAATATTGTAACAAAGAAAAAAATATGTTTTTTAATTGCAAATAACATTTATTACTTTAACAGTGTGTTAGTTTAATACACAAATATGAAAAACCATTAAAAATATAATAAGCTTATTCGAAGTAATGTAAATTGGCAGCAATACAGTCCTTTAAAGGTTGAGGCTAGTTATCTATAGAAGCACATGTTTTTCCATGGGGAAATTCTTCACTGCCAATCGTATGGATTGTTTTAGGGAGTCCAAACTATCATGGCTTTTAGAGCAAGCTGTAGTATCTAAGACTGGCCATAAATCATAATCCAGCGGATTAAGATTGGGACTAGACGACGACCATTCTTCAGTTCGGATGAAGTCCGAGACGTTTGCTCCTAACCAAAAAGACTGCGCGAACCGAGCTTTATGACCCGGCGCCGAGTCTTAGTTTATCGGCGCCGAGTTATTGAACCTGGTGTTATTAAGAGGCTTAACTACTTTCTCAAGAATGGTATCTTGATACACTTGTGCATATGTTTTCATACCTTTTTCACAAAAATATGGCTCAGTCACTCCTTCATAGGTAACACCCCACCAAACCATCACTAAATTCGGATAATGCCCACGTTGCCTACTGTTAACTAACTGAGTACCTAGCTGGCTTAGAGCTTTGAGCATAAATACGGTCATTTTGTTTATAAAAATGTTGCCCTTTTGTAAAAAAAATCTCATCCATGAACAAAATTTTTCTGTGACCTCCCTTTGCGTACCCCTTCAGTAGTTGTTTCGCCTTTACCACCCTATTCATCTTTAATTTATCAGTTAAGAATTGACAATATCTCTTAAAATACGCGACCTGGTTTTTGGTGCTAACTTCATTTCCCGAGATAAAATCTTTTGCTTTCTGATACAAAAACATTTGACTAATACCATGTCTATGGAGGGTTTTAAGTATTGCATTTGGCTCCATACCTACTTTGTGTAGTGCAATCACAGCGATTCTGTTCTCTTTATCATCCCACTCCATTTTAATATCGCAAAATATTGTACAATGTATTGGTGCCAAAATAAGAAAACACAATGAACAATCGAATAAAAATGACAGATTCCAAATTCAAATGTAATATTGTTTTATTTTTAATTGTAACAGTATTTTTGGCCAGACTAAGTATATATTTTTTATGTATGTATGTATAATATATACAAGTATAAACATTTATAATTTCCTACAAGTATTTTAATTTATTATCGATGTGGCCTGCACTATCTTAGATATACAAGAAGTAACTCTCTCTTATTGGATTTTCAATAACTTATAACTCCCTTTCAACTTCGCTCGCTTCGTAACGCTCTATGACTAAAAGTGTGAATGCTTTCAACAGTTTATTCCCCAAGTCAAGCGTGCGTAAAAAAGTTTTACTTAAAAACTTCTATAACATATTTTAAAAATAATATTTGATTCCTTTCTGGGAGTTTCTTGTAAATGCGTGATGTGTAATGCGTGGTCACTTCCATATATAAGAGTTAATAGCTAGCTATCTACTTAATCATAAAAACCGATGAAGTCATCGAAGTTTACAGGTGGTCTTGTGACTTTTTATGTAAACTTATACGAAATTTACTAATATCACGTTTCGATTTTTTTTTATCCAAACCTATATTATTTATTAAATAAAAGTTTTTGTTATATTTTTAGTTATAGATACACTCAAAGTTCAAATTCTTTGGTATAAGTAATGAAATCCATTAAACAAATATAGTTTGAAATAAAGCCATGTAGATCCATAACTTTAGCAATTTACTACTACTATTTTTTTTCATATTATCAATAAAACAATATAAAAAAGAAGCGGTAAAAATATATATATGTCGCAGATCACGATAATTTAACGATAATTAGTAACTCAATTGATATCATTGTAATAGTGGGGTGTGAACGCCGTGACGTATTGAGTCACGTGATCGGAATCGTTTGGAGGGGCACCGGAGACATTTTAAATATCCGAGAGCATCGAGACGAGAGAATTATTCATTAGTGTGAGCCTTACAGTCCGGACCCCCCAAACGGGACCGGTGGTTCACGCAACTTTGATAATTGTATACCTACTAAGTAATTTGTGATTACCTACATTTAATACAAGTAATTGTAATATTGTGTGTGTGTGGTTTAATTGCCGGAGACCCTACGCCTCGGATCCTGTACAAGAAGACGTTATCAAGACCGAACAAGCCACCGATATACCTCGATATCTCCGACATCAGAAGTGGGTTAAGGGATTCACTCGGGCATCAAAACCACCAACTACCCGCGAGATAAGTTTATTGAAGCTACAATTAACGTCAAGCAAGTAATGAAGTGATTTTATTATTTGAAACGCTCACTACAAGATAATAATAATGAAGTTCCAGAATCAATACAGTCAATCAATAGTTGATAATCAATGGTTGTAAATCAATCAATCAATCAAGTTAAATTTATGTTATCTCAAAACTTCAAAATTGAGATCTACCCACATATCAAGAAAATCGATTGAAAGTACCTATTTAATCGCTTATGCAAGTTGTTTATTAGATTATATGACAAACCGTTGGAAGAATTCTACGAAAGAAGAAATCGTTGCTAATGAAGAAAGAAAGAAATGAGAAATTATGGCGGTGACAACGTGCCGCGAATGGCGGTAATGGCGCGGCGCGGATGGCAATGATGGCGCGGCGCTGATGGCGGTGATGGCGCGGCGAGGATGGCGCTGATGGCGCTGATGGTACTGATGGTGGGAACTGCTTTCGTGGCGATGACAGCCTTGGCAGCGGTGCTGGTATAGTGCGGTGCGAGCAACGCGTTGATGTCTGCGCAATTTATCCACCATCGATCACGTCACAGCATAAAGGTGATTCGTTTCGATTTACATCCATTTTTGCGCTAAATACTCGCTAGTTAAAGAAAATTAAGCGATTAAATATAGTGGTAAGCACTTCATTATTGTTATTGAGATAACTAGTATTGAGATTAGCGATCAACCCTCACGATCTTGTTTTTTTTAATTTTTACTGATAATTATTTCACTTTGTTACGTATTGTAAATTATTTTATCCCGGATTTTTGTAAACGTGAGTGTTTGTTTTAAACTCAGAAAACAATGTTTTAAACTTTTGTTTTAAATAACTTTGTTTTAAATTCGGTAAACAATGGTAACGCGATAACTCTAAAGATTTAACCGGTTAAGACCAGTCAGGACTTTAAAAAAAACTGTAATTCGAACATTATTTAATTAATAGGAACATTTTATTTCTTGTCTACCTACATGTGTAGTAATCACGAACTTACAATTATTAATTAATCGTATATTGTAAATGCGTATTATTGCCGATCAAGGCCCGTAAATGCTGTAAAATAAAGCGGTTAGTTAATTAAGTAAAAGTAAGAACTTATTTACGTCTTGTAAATGTTTTCCGCAACAGAGACTAGCTTTATTCGATCGGGGCAAGATGCCATAGATAAAGTTCAACCCGCGACAAATTGTATAATGACCAGGGTTGCAAAAGTTTCTCCTTTAGAGCTTCTGATAGGTAAAGTTAAAAAACCTTTGTTTTTGATATATAGCGATGCCAGAGGGTTAATTACCACTTGAAGTAGAGCTTGTAGTAAAAGCGATTGAGTAAAAGTGATAGTAGTGAATCTTAGTTCAATTGGGAGTCCGTGGGACTCGGAATTGAAAGCAAGGCATGATACAAACGGGAGGTTTGTTGGTAGGGCTTAGTGAAAAGCCATATGTGACGAAGAAGATTCATGCTTTTGTGTTTTTTTTATGTTTTTAGAATACATTTTTGGTTTTTAAATGTAATGAAAAGTGGCGCTTTATTTAGTTTAGTGGTCATTTATTTTGATACAGAATTCTGATTGTGATGTTCAACTTTATTATAGTGATTGTTTAGATTAAAGTCAGGCTGTTAAGAATATGGATAGGCGCTTTCAAATTCTATTTTCACTATTTATTATTACAAACGTAACCGTATATAAGAAATATAAACGAACTAAGTTAGATCCAAAATATAAAGGAACTTTTCAAGGAATATCGTTATACTTTAAGATCATTAAATTCTAACCGTACCACAGGTTAAATTAAGTAGGAACCACGAGATCTAGGAGAGACTTGACGCCAATGATGGTTGTCTATCTCTATCTTGACTTGACGCCAATGCAGGTTGTCTATCTTGACTTGACGCCAATGATGGTTGTCTATCTTGACTTGACGCCAATGCAGGTCGTCTGTCTTGACTTGACGCCAATGCAGGTTGTCTACCTTGACTTGACGCCAATGATGGTTGTCTATCTTGACTTGACGCCAATGCAGGTCGTCTATCTTGACTTGACACCAGTGCAGGTTGTCTATCTTGACGCCAATGCGGGTTGTCTATCTTGACGCCAATGATGGTTGTCTATCTTGACGCCAATGATGGTTGTCTATCTTGACGCCAATGATGGTTGTCTATCTTGACGCCAATGATGGTTGTCTATCTTGACTTGACACCAGTGCAGGTTGTATATCTTGACGCCAATGCGGGTTGTCTATCTTGACGCCAATGATGGTTGTCTATCTTGACGCCAATGATGGTTGTCTATCTTGACGCCAATGATGGTTGTCTATCTTGACGCCAATGATGGTTGTCTATCTTGACGCCAATGATGGTTGTCTATCTTGACGCCAATGATGGTTGTCTATCTTGACGCCAATGATGGTTGTCTATCTTGACGCCAATGATGGTTGTCTATCTTGACGCCAATAATGGTTGTCTATCTTGACGCCAATGATGGTTGTCTATCTTGACGCCAATGATGGTTGTCTATCTTGACGCCAATGATGGTTGTCTATCTTGACGCCAATGATGGTTGTCTATCTTGTCGCCAATGCGGGTTGTCTATCTTGACTTGTCACCCTAGGATGTCTATATTGACTCCGAAGTTTTGAATGTTGATCTTGACTCTTGTTTGGGATGTCTATCTTGACTCCAATACGGGATGTCTATCTTGACTCCAATTATTTGAATCCCATGGAATAACTTTGATGGAGTTAAGTTCTATGTAACGGCTTTAGTTATTATAACTATCGATTTTAGAAAGATTCATGATTTTTTTGTGGTCAGAAAGGCCGAGCGAAGCAACATCTACAGTTGTATATTGTTTGGATTTCAGAGACATATGCACACGAGGGCGTGTGACTTGTCAGTATGGCCGTGTCGCAGATCACGATAATTTAACGATAATTAGTAACTCAATTGATATCATTGTAATAGTGGGGTGTGAACGCCGTGACGTATTGAGTCACGTGATCGGAATCGTTTGGAGGGGCACCGGAGACATTTTAAATATCCGAGAGCATCGAGACGAGAGAATTATTCATTAGTGTGAGCCTTACAGTCCGGACCCCCCAAACGGGACCGGTGGTTCACGCAACTTTGATAATTGTATACCTACTAAGTAATTTGTGATTACCTACATTTAATACAAGTAATTGTAATATTGTGTGTGTGTGGTTTAATTGCCGGAGACCCTACGCCTCGGATCCTGTACAAGAAGACGTTATCAAGACCGAACAAGCCACCGATATACCTCGATATCTCCGACATATAGAAATAATTGAATCATAGATATTAACAATGATAAGATAATTAACAGATGTTGCCAACGACTTCGGTTGTTTTCTCTCCCTCCCCTTTTGAATTTAACAATCAATCACCTACAATCATTTACATATTGAAGAATTTGTGGATCCGTATATATTTTTTAAATTTGTGAACTTTTATTTTTATTGTAAACCAAATGTTGTGTTTTTTTCTGAAAAGGTGGAAATCTTCCGAAAGAAAAAATTCTAGATGGAGAAATATCAGTCAACTCACTTTTCCTAAGTTAAACTTATTGCCATCCGCCCTAGTTAAGAAAAGAGGAAATCCTTTCATTTATAATTAAAATAGATTATTAACGCCCGTACTGTAAATAAAAATGCGATGTAAGCTTCGTTTAATAAAATTGTATTTTAAACATACAATTCAACGATACGTCATCTTTATAACGTAAAGCAAAAACTATTTAAGAGAGCTCAATATGTTTTTATTACTATTTTGAGATTTATTAACAAACAACCAATGTGACTACGTAACGTGAAAAGTTTATGAGTTTTTTGCATCACGACGTGTAACTGCATAAAAACAAATGGTTTTAATGTCTTCATTAATATTTTGAAACATTTTGTCATCTCTCTGTGATGTATACGTATCAATTGCTAAGTATTTGTATTTTAAGCCGAAAAAAAATCCTCATTCATATTTTGCCCTTAACTATTTTAATATGCTAATTTAATTAAAATTCAATACTATGTCCTAGTTGATTTCTTTGACAAAATAACTCACTAGTAGATTTAGCTTTCCGGAACAAATTTATCCATTGCGACATTGAGACTCTCGTTTATCCTCAGATTATCTGACGAATTCTATATCGTCACTAAGTTCTTGGTAAATTACATTCTACGCAAGATATTAGGATCCATTTGTTTATTATTAAGATTATCTGTGAGTTCATCGTTATTTATTTCTGTACTTGAATAAGTAATTAGAACAAACAGAAAAATATATTTTAGTATTCTTTTTTGTGAGTACAATCTGATACAATTTAGCAAGTTGATCTACTATATTCTTTAGCAAGGTGATCTTTTATATTCAGTATTCATATTAAATTATTAAAGGTATTATTAAAGGAATGCCGCACAATGAAATCTTCCCGCCAATATGGGACATGTTGGGGTAAAGGTTTCATCTTGCTAGATGTTCTATATTGAAAGGTGCTTCTCCATGTGACATATAAGGTTCTTATTAAAAAACCGCATATAAATTGCAGTCGTAACTAGTATCATCGGCTGGTTGAACTAGAAAAGTATCTTTTCACAGGGGATGGATGTGAATTAGCTATTAAACTCAAGTTTGGTAAAGTTAATTCAAGAGACATAAGTCGAAGATACCGTCTTTCACTTTTCTGTTTTATTAATATTCATTCATTGACGATGGTTATGTATGTAATTCTTTTTTATTATTATTTTGTTATGTAATTGAAATATATATATTAATTTTTTGATGTTGTACTTAATGAACCTACGAATACACTAATTTCACTTGTTTAGGTTTTTACTATCACTATTGTGGTTTTTATACAATAAATATTCACAATCACCAATAAAAGCTCCACATCTTGGAGACGAATGCTTCTATTTCGACCAAACATAGCTACGAACCATCTCGGCGAACCAACTTTCGATTTAAAAAAACCGTATCCAAATTTACGCGTTTGGCTGGTACGTTGCTACAAACAGACACACAGATACACAGATACACGAATATACAGTTCAAACTTTTGGACACACCTCTCCTTTTTGTCGGAGGATAAAAACAAAATTTGAAGTAGACTTTCGAAAGACATTAGTGAAGAGTGAAAAACATTAGATTTTCTGACAACACCTGAAATTTCGGAAAACAACTGTTTTTCATTTCATTATATATATATCTTAAATAAATTTTAATCTAACTATTGCACACCACACCTGAGACAATGAGATTTATAATGATAATTATAATAGCAAACCCATTCAGAACACAGCAGAGCTCTCCCTTTAATGGGCATATTTGTAACATTATTTATCTTTAAGATTGAGGCGTCTTTTATAATAAATAAAGTTATATATTTATTGTATAACCTTGCTGATTCGTGCTCGGATTACCTTTTGTCCGAAAACACAATATCACTTACTTGTAATACATTTTAGTTAGATACTGATAATGATTTATATAACCTCCTCTAAACATGATTCCAACAGACTTAACCAGAGTTGATGGTTTATTTATTTGGGAAAAAATAATATTTTACCTGCAGTAACTTATTGGTCTTACAAAATAGTAATCAATATTTAAAATCCTAAATGTGATTAACATTACTTTAGAGTCATCTTAATAAATTTGGTATCTTGTTTTATCGACTTTGGGACTAAGTGAATAACAGCTTATTTAATATAACTAGTCGATGCATAATTTTTATTCAACACATTAACGTCTTCGTGAACGCCAAAACCACGATTCTACCCACACATTTTCCTTTCGTTAATATTTAATAGATTGCAGAGTGAAATATTTAAGTGGTTCTGTCCTTATCAGAGCGTCTTTTGACTACCTCAACGTGGTTAACTGTATCATTAATGCGATACGATTTATAAATATTTCGGTGAGATCTAATCAATCTTATTACTTTGCGATGCGTATATCAACAATATAGAGATCTGGAGCAAGGAAGTGTATTTTTAGTAAAGGTCATGTTAAGCAGAGCTGCAAAACTATTGCAGAGGAATAAATCCCTGCAGGATGCCCACTGTCAACCATAGAAGACATCCACGAAGTTATGAACGCAAAGAATTGATATATGTAAAAAAAAAGCTTAATCAACTGGCGGGCTTGACTCGTGTATGCGCATATATGGTCCATATTGAGTGCTGAAAATTCTACTACAAAGGCGATACGAGTTCAAATTTGTTGCCGGTTCGTACGAGAAGGCTACTCAGCTCAACTGCTGAGTATACTAACTGTAAACAACAACCGGATTTAAAAGATATCCATGACTAATAGATTACCACCGACGAATCATTAGCGACTATGCAAAAATAGCCCCACCAATAACAACACGACTTAAGGAAAAACAGACTATTCCTATTACTGATCAAAAATATCTCTAATCCTTTCGAAAATATAAGGGACTCCTCATTAAATGCACCAATATTGCATAAGGTCCAGTTGGAAGCGATAACCCTATTGCTTATTCGAGTTGCAAATTCATCAGTGCAGTAACCCGTTATAGTACCTACTACAGTAAAGGAACTTTTTGCTATAGTATGTGCTGTAAAATATTTTCGGCCCTGTCTACCTATATGGTAGTAAATTTAAAATGATTACAGTTCATAAACTCTACGGTTTATATGTGGCTTGCACAAATCTGGTCACATTTCTGATTTAAAATAGATTTAATTTATCACCTACATAAAGCCATTGATTAAAGAGATGTATGTGAATATATTTCTGGAATAATTGTCAAACATTGTTAGTTTTGTGTGCTATGGATTTACAGACAGTTAAAATATATTTACGTCTTTATTTGGGTAATTGAACAATTATACCGCTCACTGCATAAAAACAGTTCACTGATCTTTAGTTCACTGAGTTTAGTTCACCCTTGACCAGGGCTTGTGTAACAGAGTCAAAACTTCTGTATAATGTACATGATTTATATTTCGACCCAGTGGTCGCAAATAAACCTCTTTAAATATAAAAAATATTATAGGAAATTGAACTGGCTATCTAGGAACATATTTATAACTCGAAAATTTAATTACTTTATAATGTTTATACATACTAAAATACCAAAGTAAATTTTGTAATAAGTTTGGAACTAATGTTTAATTTGAATTAAAATGCTATAAAATATATAGTATAAGTAATTTTTTGGACGTGGGGATATTTGTATTAGAGTTTGATTTTTTATTAATACTAATTCAGTGAATTTTATATTAATACTAATAACTTTACAATTACAATTTTACAACATACAATTTTAAGAAAAACGACGACAATTCGTTACCTCGTTAACGTACATATTATAGAATCAGCTTGTTGAAATTGAGATATATTTCATCAGAGTGTTAAATTTTGTACGTTTATGGAGCTATCTCGGCTCGTTTCGGTGAACTTTAAAAATGTCTCTACCTATATCGTCACTACATGGAAGGTGACGTGTTTTGCCTAATACAATAAACGATTTTTAATCGAAAACTTGATGTGTCGAGATGGTTCTTAGCCGGAAGCTTAGCATTATATTTTAGTCGTCTCCAAGTTTTATGGCCGTTCTGTATCATGGCCGAAAAACTAAACTGAACTAATAACTAATATAAATCTTATCATTATTTTCAGGATCAAAAATCTTTAAAATTACTTTCAGATTTAAGCAATTTATAGTTTTGAAAAAATGTTAATATTCTCAAGAAATAGAGACCAGTATTTTTTTATTTTGGCTTGTCTTTAAAGCTATAAAAATCTAAAAAAAAGGACATTGCCAAAAAATTTAATCTTTTTTTTTTACAATATATCTTATATTACTATCATTTAATAAATGTAAAGTTGGTTTTTATATACCTACCATTTATTTTTTTAAATTAGTATTGTATTGTATTTTTTATAATATAATGAACCGAAGAAATCCACCATACGTGTGATTAACTGAATATGATTAATTAATTAATTAATTTTTTATCTAGTCGAATCTACATAAATCAGTCAGATATCCAAAGTATTTCTAGCGTTAATCGACTATATGAAAAAAGAGACGGCGATACTTCTATGCACACATTCACATATGCGTCTGTGTGAGTAAATTTTGTAGCAAAATACCTAGTACTGAGGAGCAACAAACTCGATAAACACTCCTAAGATCAGTTTTTACTATCACTGCATTTCCGCAGCCGATGTTCTGAAATGGGTTGAAACAAACTTCTACGGATAAAAACGCTTTACCAACCAAAAGTTTTAACTTTGCCAACAAATGGCTAGACCTCTTCTTTCTTGAAATAGCAAATATTTCAAACTTCTCTTCCGTCTTTAAATTTTAGAATAGAACTTATTTCACTTTCAAAAATATGAAAGCTAAGATGTTAGTAATTTTAGTTTCTTGATCACGAGATGGTCTTATTTTTTTTAAGAACTAACATAATATAAGCCATACTACTTTTGAAAGATTTGCAAGGAAAACCAATTTACGTAAAATAAAAATATAATTGGTATTTATACCTAGGTCTACAATTCAATGCCCACAACATTTAATGCAGCACAATAAGGCTGTTCGTAAATTTTGATCTTTTGGTTTGACGCTCAAAGCCATTTATAAATATCGATGACTTAATTGCAAGTTTCAGTAATAACATATGTATTAAACATAATATCTTATATAAGGATGCGTGTACTTAAAAATGTTTAGGCCCTATGGTTGTGGAAATCGGTTTAAATATTAAACACAATAAATACATTAATGTCATGTATGACCACAATATATTTAGATTAAATAATTTATATTACTGCGTTTCATTTTCCATAATGGTGATAATCCTTAATTAAGAGCTAAAGATTAAATAGATAAAAATGTATTTGTGGTAATAGTACAAAAAGTATTTTCTAGTGGATTAGTACTTTTAAAAAATTGCACATCAGGTGACAACATGTCTGTAAAATTTATAATGCAAGTAAATAGTGGTGTGTGTTTAATCAATAAATTATGTCATATTCTATATGATAATAATTAAAAATTAAAGCCACTGGTCATTTATTATATTTTGAAGTTGTATATACAATTGTATGAAAAATTATTTTAATATTATTATTTTCCCATTTGCAATTATTAATTGGGCAAAATGTTCATTTTGCCTAATGTAATGCCCATTGAATTTTAGAAAACACTTAGACTAAAAAACATTATTTAAATAAATAGCAGAGATGTTCTGGTCTCTTACTTCAAAAACATTTAACGTAGCATCTATATATGTTTGTAATAGAAGAGCACAAGGATGTTTATTCAAAAATTTACCGCTTTTTAAAACGTTGTCCATCCAAAGGCCAAAATCGTTGTCAGTGTTTTAACTTCCAAAGGATATAAAATAGAACTTTCGCACTATATCATAAACCTTACCCATTGTTAATATGCATTTTATTAAATATTATATACATTTTGAAAAACTGTGTGTGATAAAATATATTAAGGAATTATTAAATATATTAAGTAGTTGTTGCCCGTGATTCCTTATGACTACGATCATAAGTCATATAAATATATTTTTACTGTCTACGACTGCGTCCAAGTCACGAGCAACAGCTATCCCTAATAAAGTACTTTACCTCAGTAAGTAAGTGTAAAAACCTTTTGGCCTTCATAACCAGGGGTTTTTCCTATATAGCGCGGGCGAGGCGGTTGGGAACATCTAACTATTGCATAAGGACCTCTCCCCGCACGAATATAACGTCAATATCTTGGAGACCACTGTTTCTATTTTGACCAAACATGACCAAACAGGGATAAGACCCATTTCAACGAACATAGTTTTCGATTAAAAAAAACCGCATTCAAATCCGTCCACGCTTTTGGCCGCAAATTTGCCACGGACATCTGTCACGGACATCTACACAGCTACACAGATCGACAGGTCAAACTTATAACACCCCTCTTTTTAGTTGATAAAAGCGTTAAAATTAATAATTTCATATTTTGTTGCCCGGGGCTGATTCCATTATTTTGGTTTATTATTAAATTATCATTTGAAATCACAAAAAAAAAATAGAATCAACTCTTTCAACACTTACAATTAATTATTTTAAAAGTCACACAGCTTTGGTATGATAGTAGTTTAATAATATAAGAGTTTTTGATCTTAATGATTTTTATTTTTTACTTAGGTATATATAAAAATCAAACTGAAAAATATTAATAACTCATCGTTTACGCGTAATATCAAAGCTGTCATAATAAAGTAGTTACTTTAGATAATGGTATTTTGTATCGGCATATTGTTTTTTTATGAAACTAGTGTACATGTCGTTAATAAAATTTTTAGATTACTCTTGTTTTTTCCTTGTCACCGTTTTTCGTTTGAACATTATATTTATTTGTTGTGAAGTTTCGTTAAAATATAATTAAATTTTAAACAATATAACTACCTACATATGCAACCCACACAACACTAAAATGTTTCTATCAAGAAATTCACTATCAAGAACATTACAAATTAATACATATTAAAACATGACAATGGCGGCGCGAATTATTAAACATGAGTATTTTGTGGGTATACATTGATTATTTTGTGGGTTTATTTCTTAAAATGTATGGCTTAAATATGTCCGTTGTGGTTTCAATTGCGCGAATGTTAAATTTGTACAAAAAAATACTACAATTATTATTGTTTCAACTTTTACTTATTTGACTTTACATTTGCTACATTTTAAGCCTTACAGGACCTATAGATATATTTCAATCGGATTAGTAATTTACAGATTGATTTAACTCAAACAAAATGATTAAATTCTGACCATAATAATAATATGTTAATTGTGAGTATCAAGCCTTGCGGTTTTAAAGGGATTAAGCTTCCGCTACGCTTGGCTTAAAGAAGTGATATAACTTTTATATAATTTTTTGATAATCATCCATTTTTAATATTGAATATTGGATATTCATTAGGAAGAAAATGAAGATGCATTAAACTGTATTTAGATATTATAGGTACATAAGAAGTCTGTTTTAGAATTATTTATAAAAAACATATATTGTTATTTTTATATTTTATAGATATTTAAATATATTCAAAACCATGAATTTTTTCGTAATGATCGTTAAGCGAAGAAAAAAATACCTCAGCAGATAACTCGAAAACAGGTCAAACTACAAGAACTTTATATAATATTACTGTAGTGTAATTATATATTACATATATATTTTTATTATGTTCTATTTACTAATAGGTTTGAAGTCGGTGCCAAGCCTTAACCAAATAATTAATCACTTAAATGAATACGAGCAAATTAGTACAATGAAATCAAGTCAATACAAAAAGACATTGGCAAATTGGTACTATTTGTTCAAAACAGTATCAATTATCAATTCAAAAGATAATATTATGGTACTAATGGAACGGATGGTAAGGAAAAACTATTGAAAGTGGTGTGAAGAATAGACCAAATTATATTCAATGGAAAGAAGTTGAAATACTTAAGGGTTTTACACAGACATAACAGTTCAATAACAAGTATAATTTATAGGTTATATTAAAATTAATCTCAACTAACAGATTTTGAAAGCAATGCTATAAAATATAAATAAAATAATAAAATATTACTATTCTGTTTTCATTATTATAACATATTGGTACAAAAATACAGTTATTTTCCAATATTTGTTCCAATAGTCATAATGTTGTATCATCATTATTGTGAACATAATTTATGTATCCGTGTTTAATAGCAGTTGCCGATATTACTTGACAGTAATCATTCAGATACTAATAAGGTACCTATGTGTATAATGTTGTGGTAGGATAATTATTATTAATGTAATTTATTTATACGTGCTTAATAGCACATAATGACATTACATGTCAGTAATTATTCAAATACTAATAAGGTATGTTTATTTTGCTTGTAGGCAAAACTTATCTATAATAGCATCCCGAGCAAGTTTATTATTTAAATATTAGGCATAAAAATTAAGACATTATGCCTAGTAGTCATTTGATCTAGCCGGATTATGAAATACTACCAAAAACACTATAAGTAGTCATTAATTATTTGTCCCTCTTTAAATGTTATATATATTGTTGGTTAAACTTTCAATCCATATTAGATACCAATAACAGAAACCCTTCAAATAAAAATATATGTTAAAGCCTCTCCAAATCACAAGAGACAAAATATAAAAAAAAATAGAGCTATTTGTATTTATATTTATGTGTAAGTAAAATTAAATTAATATTCTAAAATCTCAACCGTTTGATCTTTTTTTTGTTTAGATTTCAATCTAAACATTTTTAATCAAAATTCAATCTAGGTACATAAAATTACCACTATTATATGATTATGTTTACTTTATGACGTTCTCTTACTTAATTTTATATTTTAGTATACACCGTTATTATAAAGTAATATTTTATAGAACATTATTTAAGTACCTTTATTTGTTTAAAGTTTCTTATTCTGTGACCGCAATCATAACATTTATTAATATTGTTTTGAGATTGCTTCAAAAGTTGATATAATATTTTATTAAAAAAAAGTTATTGTTAGTAACTCTAAGAAAATATTGATGTTAAATAGAATATAAAATTATAAAAGTATTCACCTTCGATTTTATCTTTAATGATATTTACTAAATTCGATTTTTATGCTTATTAAAATGACAATGTTGTTAACAATTTAGAACAAAATCCCGTCAATCTTTGAAAGTTAAAAATGTAATAATTGCCTAAAATAGCATAATAAATCTATATATATATAAAAGAAATACGTGTTAGTTACACCACTTATAACTCAAGAACGGCTGAACCGATTTAGCTGAAAATTGGCAGGGAGGTAGTTTAGAGCCAGAAGAAGGACATAGGATACTTTTTATCCCGTTCCACAGCATTTCCGTCTGACTTGACATGAAACGTCAGTCACTATAAAACGTGGTATAAAAACAAAAAAGAATCAGACTTGGAATAACAAAAATCAAATCACAGCTATATAATTGACGTATAATGACAGCTATGTATTACAGTATGCTAGTATGGATGACAATTAGATATTTGTAAGAAATCAATAATAAAACTATTTCTATTAAATGAATTATTAACAATTATAATGTAATGAGAGTGCCAGTATAGTATATAAACAGTGAAGTGAAGTGAAGTGAACTATAAAACTCTGTATGGTTGAAAATTTGAGTTTTTAGGTGAAGTGAAGTTTAATTAATAATGCCGCGACCAAGACGTTCGAATCTTTCCCGACAAAGCCGTAATGCAAGAAGAATACGAAATACTGCAAATGAAAGGACTGAATAAGAACAAGAAATTGCACGTGAACAGTGCCGCGATAGTATGGCTCGACTTCGTGCTTCTCAAACACGAGAGCAAAGTGAAGCAGCCCGTGAAACAGCTCGGTTAGCAATGCAGAATCGTCGAGCGAACAACAGAGGTCAACAAATAGATAATTTGCGACGCAGAACAAGACATTTATCAAGTGCTGATTTAAATCGAGCAGCATTTCAATACGATTGCAGCATTGATTACAGCTTGCATCCTAGCGTTTGCATTGGGCAAATGGACGTAGTTTGCGAGTATTGTGGTGCATTAAAGTTTTCCGGAGAAACGCCTGGATTATGCTGCCTTAATGGTAAATTGAAATTGCCATTGTTGACTCCGCCACCTGAACCATTGTATTCATTGTTTTGTGGCGAAACAATATATATACAATGTAGTTAAAGAATATCTTACTTTATCTATTGGTACCTATGTAGTATATTGCTAATCCTGAACTCTACTCTCTCACCGAAAAAAGTGTTTATAACCCAGTTAATACTGTCTGGTTTTTATTTTGTAGATACAAGGACAGATTCATCATAAAATTGGATCATTACTACATTTCGAAGATACACAGAATAAATTTTTAAAAATATATTTCATGGGCAACATGGAAGAACAACTTGATCGACGCCTAGAGATCAATGCAGGAATTAAGCGAGCAATTCTTCAAGACTTGCAGGGGCTGCTTCATGAACATCATGCGTTGGTCAGGTTGTTTAAGAGTGCTTTAGAGCGCCTGCCAAGTGATGACTTTAAAGTTGTCATCAAAGCAGATAAACGACCATCTGGAACACACGAAAGGATATTTAATGCTCCAACAGTAGACGAAGTTGCCATCCTGATTGTTGATGAACAATTAGAAAAACGCGATATTGTGCTTACACGTCGCGATACTGGGCAACTGCAACGAATATCTGAAACTCATCGATCATATGATACATTGCAATACCCGCTGATGTTTTGGCAAGAAGAAGTTGGATATTATTTTAATATTAAAATGAAAAATCCATTGAATGGTGAGTATCAGTATCATAATTTATTTCATTTATTTGTGAAAGACGCTGATTTAAAATAATGCTTATTAAAAAAATGATTAATGTATGTATTATTTGCCTTTCAAATGGTTAATTATCAAATTTTTCATTTCACTGATAATAAAACAAAAAATGTCGTGTATCACAAGGTACTTAAATGAAGAACAACCTATGTACTAAAATAAAGAAATAATTATGAATGATTAATGTAGGTATTTCATTTTTTTGTATTTTTTCCAATTAAAAAATAAATCTGCTTATATATTGCCTTTAAGGCGGAACAAAGTTTGCCGGGTCAGCTAGTAATATATACACCTTAAAAGTTTAAACCCATTTCTTTAATCTTCCGTCATGAACAAGCATCTGTCATAGCAAAAACATTGTGTTAAAAGTTATGTTTATGAAAAAGTGAGTTTTACAAAACTTTTTAAAAGTTCAAGACTCTTAAAAAATATTTATGCTGGGACTTAATCCAGTTATGCATAGCTTGTATAGGCATATATATGGGTAAAAATAAATAACAAGCACACAGCTTTATATTATTGTTATACAAAATTGTTTTTTCTATGGAAAGCAAAGACGTACAAAAGTTCTTTTTACTGACTTGAACTTTAGTTAGATGCGGAAAAATATGTACTTTACAAACATTTGTCTAAATAATTTTAAAGGGAAATGATATCTTCAACCAAAGCATGTACCTAATGTCTTTTTACAAAAAAAAAATGTAATAACAAGTTGATCTTGTTATTACGGTAACGCGGATGCCTAATATAAACTCCATAATTCCTTCGAGGCTACTTATCATGTAAAATTATTAAAGTAGCAGTTCAAGTATTTTTCATTTGGATAGGGATTTAAGGGTCTTGAAACGGTACTTGAAAAAAGTTTAATCCCTAGATGATACTAAGGTAAACTTTGTGAATATTATACGGTTTCCCAAAATTTTATTTACATTTACTGAGTTAAATATAAATTAAAGATTTTTATAGGATACTTGGGTAGAACTCAGTTATGAAGTGTTTTATATTTTTACAAGTAATATGTAAAATAACCAAGAAAAAAAATCTTAACAATCTAATATTTAAATTTCGTTATAAATAACTTCCAAATTTTGTAAATTGGTAACATTTGTCGTTTACTAGTTTTTATATAAATCCTGAAATGTTTTCTTAGATTATTAAAGATGTCCTAATTAAAGTATTGCACAACTTTTCATATTAACGTGACTAAAGACAATTGGTTGTGATAAAATTGAACCTTGAAATAGTGTCCAATATTATTACAAATTAAATTTCCCTAAAATATTATATTTTCACATTGATGCAATTATACCTATAATGCTTCTTTTGGCGAGTTTATATTTATCCGTATCTTGATCTATATATTTTATTTCTGTTTTGTTTTATTATTAATATTTATAAATAATTCTTTTTTAATTAATTTAGGATACAATAAATAAAGGGGTCGTCAACAATAGAACAGTCACTTTGATTTATTTCAGGATAATAATAATACGAATGTTTGCAAATCCAATACAACCGTTTTTATAACTTTTTAATCCAATTGTTTTTTTATATATTGTTGTTAGGTAATGATGATGTCTTCTAGTACAGGATCCGAAGCGTAGATCTCAGGCAATTAAACCACACAGACACAATATGACAATACTTGTATTAAATGTAGGTAATCAGATATTACAAATTACTTTGTTGATATAGAATTATCCCAGTTGCGTGAACCACCGGTCCCGTTTGGGGGGTCCGGACTCGATGCTCTCGGATATTTAAAATGTCTCAGATGCCCCTTCAAACGATTCCGATCACGTGACTCGTTACGTCACGGCGTTTACACCCCACTGTTACAATGATATCAATTGAGTTACTAATTATCGTTAAATTATCGTGATCTGCGACATATTCAATAATTTTATTATCTTTGGACACTGTGCTATACAGCAAAGATATTAGATACGACCGTTAGTTCAAAAATAATACGCGATTCTGGAAAACTGGACAATTTCCCAGAGCTCACAGGTTCCAATCCCTGCCCGTATCGGTTTATTTTTTATTCTATATTTATTTAAAAATTACCTAAGCCTAACAAGGCTATACATGTTCATAGATATTGCCAAGCATAAAAATGATATTTTATTTTGATTTCTATCCTAACTAAAATATTAAGAAGCAATATTGTGCAACATTACATTTTAGACTGGATTTAAGACACATGGTTGTGATATCTTTAGTCACTCAAAACGAATAATATGAACCAAATGGCTACGGTTTAATCGATTTCGTGTAACAATCTTCTAGTTTTTATTTAATGTTAGGATAATTTAGCATGATAACAATCTAAATAAATAGAACTCTACTTACAGATAAATACAGTTGATCAGTATATGATTGTTCACTGAGGGGATTGCTTTTTGTAGAAAGTTAAGATAATTGCATTAATATGGTAATTGGTGGTATATTGCTTATAGCTTTTATAATGTAAAATATAAACCCGGCTATACCATTAATTAAATCCCATATAAAAAGCTTTTTTAATGTGTACTCTTTAAATTCTGAGACAATACAATATTTTACCAAAAATGCCTAGGTTGTTGACTTCAATGACTAAAGAATTGAGATCTAAATTGATGCCAAGTTCATTGTTCAATCCTGAGATCTATTTATAACATCAAATTTATATTTATTTTTTTTTAAAACATATACATATTTAACTTAAGGTAAAATATAATTAAGATATTAAACCTAATTTAAATAGTTTTCATAACTGAATTATGTTATAAGCTTTATAAGTTGTTAAGCTGTGAGTTACTACTTTATTATTCCGAAAATGTTGCTTGTTGGTAATAATAATATAGATACATCCTTGTTTCACTTTTATAAATAGCTTTTGATGTTTTATTAAATTTTATTTTTTACTGTAATTTGGAGTACAATAAAAGTATTATTATTATTATCTACTTTAGTCGTTTAAAATTAATTATGCGATTTCTTTCCTTCTTTCAGTTCGTTCAATTACATATTTAGTTCAGTGCCAAAAGTTCAAAAATGATCAAAAATACAGAAATACAGTAACAGGATGAAACCTTTTGGAAAAGCAAGAAGATATAAAAAAATGAAAGGAAAAATAAATTAAAGGCGATTTGAGTTAGGGTGGCTTTTTCGTAATCAAATTCAAAAAAGGGGAAAATTATATATTTATAATCTTAAAATTTACAGCGTATTTGGGACATAAAAAGATAAGTTTTCACCAAATTTCATATATTTTTTTTACGTAAAAGGTAGAAATAAAAAACAAAAACTTGTTTTATTTGCATTTTTTGTCTAAATTTTGAGCTTATGTAAAAAAAATGCAAAAGGTTGTAGGTTTTATTATTACCTACAACTTTGCCATCTAACTTTTTCTCATAGGACTCATAGTTTTACCGAAAATTGCAACAACCGTTTTTTGTCACGAAAATTATTTTGATAACAGAAACTAAAGAACGATAGTTAAGAAAAAGTCATACAATGTCAGAGTGTTTAAAAACACTTCAGTGCATAAGGTCAAGTTTGATTAATTTCATGAAACTGTCAAATTCACGGTACCGGCCTTTCTATTGTTAAAGAAAATGATATTTTATGAATGTATTTCTTTATATATAATAATTTATGCGATTAGTTATTATCTGAAGTAGGTTCTGGATCGATTGAATTTTATTCAGAAATTTACAATTCAAATTAAACACTTCATAGCTCTTGAATAACTGTTCTTTTAAATAAAATGCTTATGTATTAAAAACTAAAGGTACTTAGCGTAGGAATCTTATAATAAATATACTCAATAAAATTGTCTACATCAACTTCTAGACACATAATATTTATATATTTTAACAACCAAAACATTACTATATGACACAAATTAATGATAATAATTTTAAAAATATTTATGAAATATTTTAATAACATCCTCAATCGATCGATTACAATGATGTTTATATGGTCTGAAACAAAGAAATACTTATTTTGATATTACGTGAAATCAGAGCACAATCGGAAGGAATGTGATATATTGTTAAAATAAATCAAAGCAAAATTATAAAGGAATATGATATCTTGAAACAAGATAAGTACTTAAAGTAGCTGTAACAGGAAAGAAATTATTGAGTGGAGGATAACGTCATGAGAAGAAACTATAAATAAACTCAACAAACATAATATGATACTTACGTAGTCTAAGAAAACATTTATTTGCCGATCTAGCAATTGACCAAGAATTCTTGTTAACTAAAAATAGCGTAGAAAATCGAGTTTCCTGAAATTAAAAGAATTCTGTTACATTCGTTTATGTAGATATATATATTTTTTTCAGTAAATTTATAATTTATTATATACGTACGGTATTGTATATTTATTATAATATATATAACATTGGGGAGATGTAGCTAACTAAATTAAGTTAAAAAATAAGTTAAGTTAAGTTAAATCATATTCAATAATTTTACTTAAGTTAAATTAAGATAATGCCGAAAATGGGGGCAAACGCCGGGAACCTCCTCGTGGTGCTCCCTGGGCAACAACGGTTAATGAGAACCTTCGGGTTCTCCCTTTGGGTAATACCCGGCGCGGTGGGGGTCGATCATGGGGGTTCGTGTCCGGTCCATGGCTGGCCAGGGCAGGTAACCTTTCGGGGTAGCCTGCCTGCGGGGGGGGCTCGGCCACTTTCCATCGTTTGATCGCGTTGGAAAGTTGGCCTTGGCGTCGTGGGTGGGAGGGCGCAGGCCCCTTTTGCCGGGGTCGGCTGCGGAATCGCTTCTAGTACTTCTCTGATGGCAGAGTTGACTGCGGAATGGTTCCGTGGCTGTTTGGGGGTTGCGCGGCGGTCACTTTCTTGCTGAGGGAGGGGCCGTCTGCGGTGGTTAGGGTCTGGACCTCTTTCCACCAAGCACTTTAGAGGGTGTGCTTCGTGGGGAGACGTTTCGGGACGTTGCCCGGATTTATCGTTGCCGAGCGCGACGCCACGGTTGCGCTTTGTGATGGTTAGTCTGGGCGTGTTGGGTTCCCGACTTATGCCTTTTTCTTGCTGGTCTCGACTTATCACCGTGGCCGGCGGTAAAGGCCTTGGTAACTTACTTGAACTCATTTTAATTTCTTCCTTCCGGGCAGATGTGATAAATTACGAGCGTCGTCCATGTTCTTGGTTTCCTGTTTCCTGACAAAACATGTATGTGAAGTCTGGTAAAATTGTATTTCTAATCTCTTATATCATCTACAAACAAGATATTTGGTGATGTACCAACAACCCTATATATTTAATCAGCACGATAAAAAGAAGATGGTTGTCTGCAATTATCTTATAGGTACTGACCAATAAAGGATTGCGTATAAGTTTTCACTTGACCATTATCAGTGGCATAGGAGTTTTATCTTTTTTGCTATTTTAATAACTAGTTAATCTATTTAATATAAAAATGATATATATTAAAACCCGTTGGTCGCGTGGCTATAGCACACGCGTAACATATTGCGGCGTAAAAGGGCCTCCGGTTCGATTGCGGACTGGGAAAAATATATATGTGGAGAGCCTATTCTCACATCATCTATATGTCTTGGACGTTTATTAAATATATTCAAATTATTTATAATGTGTATTTCTATGAATTTGTATTGTTGTCTAACACCCTTAAGAGGAGCAAATAATTTGCTTACTCAGGATTAATTTACAATTACTTGTGTAATTTGTCCAGTATTATTCAATAACAATTTATTATTATTATGTGATTACCTCAAGAAAACCACCATTCAAACTAACTAATACATTTCCCTTCACTGTTCAAATTCATTACTGGTGTAATTCATATGATGTTAGCTAACATTTTAACAAAAATATATTAAAATTTTAATGATATATTATTTTGGATTATATAATTTAAATAATAATTATATAATTCAAGATAAATCAGAACCCATTATTTTGAAAATAAACAAAAATATATAAATAAATTATTTTTAAATTAAAAGCATAACAAGTGTTCTAAAAAAGAAATTCACATGTGCATTCTTAAGTGGAATAATACCGACATTTATTATGATAAACGGGTTCCTATGATAAAATAATATGATAAACGGGTTCCGCCTCAACCTTTAATATTATTGGAAATAATACTAGAAACTCTGGAGTTCTCGCCCATTATATTATATCAATGACACGCACAATACGGTCTCAGGGTTCAAGTCGAGTCTTTCTTATCTGGAATTAAGATGGATTTAACACGTTCACTGCGTTACGAGGTCTATAAGATGTCTTGCGGGACTTTCGTATTGTGCGGGGACTGAAATGCTGTTGTTTCACTCCTTGCGGGGGGCTCTAACTTGCAAAGTTCTTTATGTATGAGCAAGACAAATATACACATTTGTATCCTACTTGAAGGTGAGTTTATAGACATAATAAAAAAAATTAGGGATGGATTAGGTCCCTAACGCACAGTACTATAATTTTTTCATTACTTGCGTTAGGGGATATTTTAATACTCGTGGAATTATAGGCCTCGCAGACGCAAGAGCGGGTGGGGGGGCGGCGCGGGCGCTGCGTGTCTCGTTTTAGTGTTGTACAAGTATCGATGTGAGGGGACGCGTGCACGCTTTGAAAATAACTTCGCTTAAATAAATCAACGTGTTTATATTTTCTAATTGTTTTGTTTTGATAAACAATGAGTTACCTTAAAACGAAAAAGTGTAAAAAGTCAATCGATTTTTATGATCATATTTTTTATTGTGCGCAAATCATTACGATTTGCGCACAATGTAAAAATTCAATGTGCTTACTATGTTTTAATGATAAACATTTTTTATAGTTTACAATAAATAATTAATTCGTAAAAAAACTTTTTCTATCGACAAATGACATTTTATTTAATTCCCATCACTAGTCACTTCACATATTGCTCTATCTCTGGTTGCGGTACGAGATACAACCGATGTCTAATTTTTGATTTGGATTTGTGGCTTATTCTTATGTCATAACTGCGTGCGAACCTAGCAAAATATAGAACAGTAGACTATCTTTGACCTATGAAATTTTTAAGTATATGTCATTGTTTTTGTTGAAGATATAAATTATTTTCAGAATTGTACTTTTAGGGGACTGATTAGGTCCCCAACGCACCCGGGGATAAACTAGTTTCGAGATCTTTTAGATCCCTAACGCACCAGCTGAAAGTTTTTTAATTATGATGTCGCAGTGAACGTGTTAACCGGAAATGGTGTCAGCCGTATTCCATTTGAACTATTGACCTCTACGGTTAGTATTCAGGTTTGAAAAAAATCTTGTATAATACCTGGGTACACAGTATATATATCCAGTAATCTATTTATAAAATATACGACACTATTTCATATTTTTTTTTAATTTATCAATGAAAAAAATCAATGGTTTTAATTCTGTGCAACTTGAAACTGGTGTTTATTAAAATATATTTTAGATATTGTTTTGTATATTGTAAACTGTTCATGTAATTAAATTAATATACTAAAAAAATATGCATTATTATACTTACGAACACCACAGATTATACATACACAACAAAATGCAACTGAATTTTATATAAATCGGTTTTCTAATACAGAGCAGTAAAAGGACATCAAAAAGAACACTTCAAATATACATTCTGGATTCCTACACATCTACATCTGCCCCCTTTATTTATTACTTATGATCTATAATCTTAAGTATGATTACTCGTTAACCACAATATTATATATATCGGCGTAAAGTGTAACTGTGTGAATGATAGGGCGGGAGACGATCTATAGAATATAATGAGCTTTATATAATTGTTGCTCGAGTGGTCGAACTGTACGAATGTCTTTGAAACGTTGTAACGCTGTGCATTGTATGAATGAAGCTGTTATTACTTGTGAAATTTTATTTCGAAGACGTAATAATGTACCACCATTACGAGGATTATGATAGAGATCCGACGACAGGAATAATGAATTTACACGTTTTAAAAACACTACCTTTTCTCCGACATATATAATACAATATAATTGGAAAAGAATCAAACTTTCACATTTTTATTATTATATAAGAATAATAATTATGTATATATGTTGTTGATCAGGGAGTTCATTTAATCTAACTATTTAAATACTTAGACTTATTAAACGCTAAAGTAAATCCATAAATATTAATTAGTAGCTGTGCCCGCGACTTCGTACGCATAGATTTCGATTTCGATAAAACGTACTTGTTCAAAGTTTCATCAAACTCCGGTAAGTAGTTTTTGCGTGGAGGAGTACCTATTTCTAGTTTATTTTTATATATTTTTTTATTTTTAATCACAGATATTTTTGGAAAGTAGTTCCTTATCGTGCGTTGTGAAACAGGGCTAGACGGTAAAAATTCTTACCAAAAGTTGGCACGACATGTTTTGCTCTTTCTCTGTTATAGAAAGCAAGCGAGATATTTTCTTTTCTATCATTATTAAATTGCTTAGTAGTTCTTTTTTTATTTGATATTGGAGTTTATTCTTTTAGAATCAATTTGCAAACAAGACAGTTTAAATGAAAATAATAATACAAATTTGTGATCAAATATACTCCTAATGTTTTGTAACAACCTTAGGGAAACACAACTACATCTGTTATATAAACATATCTGCACAAAGTGAAACCGCTAGGTGGCGGGACAATAATTCATGGGTTTATTGATTAACACTTTTTAATTTAGTTATTCATTTTATTTACATTTATTATAAATTATCGGCGAAATATCATACAAAAATAATCAACAAATAATATTCATTAGCATATTACGAGTTGCATTAGCTATTGAACATTAGAAAATTTGAGTTTAACCTAACCTATATACAGGGTTATTTGTAATTAGTTGACCACCTCTTGCAGGCAGCTTCTCTACATCAATTCCAACAACATTTGTTCTACGACTTTTCAGAAATCTTGAAAAATGAACAAACGAAACAAAAAAATTTTTGCTCCCTCGGTTACTTATTACTCTGTATTTTGTAAGAAGTCTAAAGTATAGGTCGCGGCAGTCTAGTGCTGCACGTAATTTGTAACGTACCACGCACCTAATACTATTATAACTTTTTCTTTGTTTTATTTCGAATAATAATAATAATATTGTAATAATATTGTGTATTAAAATTTTAAAGTTATGATGTAAAAAAATATATTAATTCCCCCCACGCAACGACTTCAATAAGTACATAATAATATTATTTTACTTCTTTATAGAGGTCTTTTTGTATCAGGGTTTTAAAATTTTTTAGTTTAATTTTTACATTGGAACATTCATATATTTTTGTACTAACCGCTGCCAATAATATATTATTTTCATTCTTAACATTAATATCATAATATTTAACTATTAGCTGAAAAATTTTATATGTAAGGTGATAAAAGTAAAATATATATATTTTTATGAGACACAACTAACAAAAAGATTAGAAATATCTTTTCTAAAACTTGCATACTTATTATTATTATTTGTATCTGTATATACACAACAATCTATTTTTTCAATCTATTTGTTTGAGTTGGTTCTTATTTTATAATTCATAATATGTGATGTAAATGATAAATATTTAAAAAAATATTTATCATTTACATTTAGAGATCTCATTAGAAACTTTTAGCATGAAAATGTTAAAGACGGCTAATTAAATTAATTTAGTGCGCAGCTGAAGTATGACTAGAAATATCTACTTTTCCCATATTATCGTAAGAGTACTTTCAAAATACATGTTTACAGTTTATGGAAAGAAATATTTATTTATTATATATTGTGTTGCATAAAAATACATATAACAGAAACAATTTAATATCTATGTCTAAAGTGACATAGACATTACAAAATAATATGCTTAACGCCGACAATTGCTTTACCGAGTTACCAGAATTTACATATTATAGAATCAGCTTGTTGAAATTGAAATATATTTCATCAGAGCGTTACATTTTGTACGTTTATGGAGCAATCTCGGCACGTCTCGGTGAACTTCAACAATATCTCTATATATATCGTCACTACATTATAGATGACGTGTTTTGCCTAACCAGTAAATCGTGTAAGAAACATTATCTTTATAACCTAAACTTAATACTTACTTTATAATTAATGTAGACACACCTTACGTTATGTTAGTTAAATATATGATGAAAAAAAAATATACCTATATAAAACTTAATAGTACATAGTTTGAATTAGAATTTAAAAGTTCTTAAAGATTTATATTATAAAATAAATAAAAATAACGATATAGTTCTCTGAGAGAAGGTAAAAGTTAGCTCTGAGAATAAAATATTTTAGTTTAGTTTAATTTTATAGCAAGGTTAATAAACCTTTTTATTTACTTTATTTAAAAAACTAAAATTTCTATTATTTATGTGCCATAATATATCCGATTCAAATAATTTGCTTTCGTAATTGACACTAAAATATAAATTTTCAAAATCTTTACGTTTCCAATAATAAGGACCTAGATCAATATTTTTTTAAATTCATGAATCCTTTTAAAATAAATGGAAACGTTGTATTAAAATAAATGTATTTTTGTTTTTTTCATTCCACATTATTTATGCTATATACATTAAAACAAAACTTATTTGTAATTTTGATACATTATTACAAGTATATGATATACATATACATATAGGTTTGAGTATAAACCAAAATATTTTTTGGATCGAATGAAATAAGAGAATTTCAGATTACCGGGTCATAAAAATATAGGACCAACGTGAAAAAAGGCAGTATAAATAAACGAGAATGATCAAACCTTGCAATAAAGTAATGGGAAATTAAACGTGGATTTTAACCTAAAACAGAACGAGCTAAATCTATTTTATTGCGTTGCATTTAATTGGTAAGTGCCAACCGCTATTTCCGGTCTCCTAAAATTTGTATTTTTTAACGCATTGCATATATACATTGCTTAATTTGAATAGGATCAAAGCATTCTATTTACGATAATAGTCCCAAAGGTTTATTTGCGTAATGCTGGAAGAAATGTTTGAATAAGTTGTTTAATTTTTCCTTTCGTTCATATTTAAAGCGCTACAATTTTAATGGAGGCGCACCCCTTTTAAAATTGTGGTGCATTAATCCTTTTGAGTATCGTATTTTTGAAGAATTGGATACCAAACTTCCCCCTTTTATGATTGAAAAATATCAGTAGTACAAAAACACATTATACAGTACCCAGACTGTGTTCACAACATATAAACGTAAAACCACAAGCTACCAACCACTTCACTAAATTTCATTCAAATATGTTTAATATTACGCGGTAGAAGTGGGAGCGAGAGGTATAACAGCAAAATCTCTCTATAGCCTACTTAAAGACCTTGGCCTTTCTAGAACAAGTATCGGTTCATTTCTAGAACGTATTTCAAAGGCGGCATTAGTAGGTTCTTTCTAAATTTGGTTAGGTAGGGAGAGAAGTGTGGAGGGTGAAGGTGAGCGTTTTTGCGCACAATAAAGGGGCCCCTTAAACCTACTCCTGGGTCGCAAGTCCCAGGCACTGCTTGCACTCCTCTCCTTGCAACGCGATGGGCCCGGTACCCGCACGGTGAATCCATGGATTGCTAAGAAGCTTCGTCGTCTGTCTGAGCGATGCTGATATATAAAACGCATTTTCAAAAATTGTATACGTATATTATATAATAAATTAGATAAGGAACCCATCATATTCTTAAAAAATAAAACTAAAATCACTAACATCTTATTTTTAAAATTTTTGAAACTTTAATAACTTTTATTCCATAATTTAAAAACGGAAGTTTCCTTTTGTCATGTTATTTGTATATATTATATATTTTTAAATATTTTTTTATGGTTTTCGTGTTTAGATTGTTTAGTACAGTGTTAGCTTAGTAGTACTAAAACTCAAGAAATGTAAAAATACAATAATACATTATTTATTGTAAAATAGGTAACAATTTTGGCGAAGTCCATTTATTTTGAACGGGACAATAAAGCTCTTCTCTAATAAATATTTTAAATTCAAATAAATATTATACTTAAAATATACACATTTAACAACGAGTAAACTACTAATGTCAGTAAGTATCTCAAAATAAAGACATAGTTTTACTCTTTGTTGTAGAGTTTTGAATACCAAACTTTTAATGGCGTGGATATTTTGAAAAAGATGTCCACCATACAAAGGTAAATAAACTAAATGATAAGCAAAATAATAAAGTTACACATAATAACTTTACAACATTGTTGAAATAGAAAATAACAAAAAATTAAAACAAAAATTGTTTTTATATAATGCTTAAAAACATCTGAAGAACACTGAACACTCTTTTTAAATAGTAAATACTACTAACTAATTGCCTCACCCTATTAATAATAAGAAAAAATCTTTTATATTATTTCACTTTATCGTATACACTTCAAATATATTTTTCAATTAGTGAATAAATAAATATCTCTTTGGCTCAACTTTTTAAAACATTTTGTCTGTATATTTTCCGTTTTAATATAATAAATGACATTAGATTTTATTAAGCCAATCTATAAACACTCAATCTAAGGAAAAATTAAGTATCAAAACGGACCCTCTTCCCTTTCCGATTATGAATGACGGTCTCCTCTATTAATCTTCGTCAACAAACTGCTATCCTTATGAAGATACAGCCTGTATAAAAAGATAAAGCGGCACGGTTGCTGAAAGGAGGTCGAACGACGTCACCAAGAATGTCATAAAATAAATTATCAGAACATGTATTCGTATCAACATGCTCATGTTCAAGGAAGAACGTAGATACCTTTTGAATTTTTATGATTACCACAGAAGTATTGTTGCTTAGATTTTAGTGTTTAGTAATAAAAATGTAATTAAATGTTTTCTGATTGTTATATTTGAGTGCCCTGATTTTGGAATCGTTTTTTATATACTATATATTACTGACCAGTGACGTAATGATTCACTAGTTGTAGTAATAAAATGAACAATAGGAAGAATAATTTGCTATAAGTGGGCCTTTCTGATTCATATACATTCTATTTTAAACTTTCTAATTTTCAAAATACATGAAGCAAAAGAAAAGAATTTAATTTTAATTTAGTTTGGAGTGGAAAGTGACATTTACTTATAACTTGAAATAATGAATATATTATATAACTTTTAAAAAAATATTCCCCAACTCATTTAATATTTTGTTAATTATAGTTAGTTTAAGTCTGTTTACTGAGTTTTGTGGGTTGTTAAAAAGTTTTCAATATAAACTGTTACCTAATAAAACTTTTTAAATTACCCAATCATATCATATGAGTTCGGATAGAGTGCGTCTGATTCGTATAAGAGGAAATGCGGAGGCTGATCAATTAGCTAAATTAGCAATTACTGTAGGCACAGAATGTCCGGATCTTTCTTTTTTAAAGAAATTGTATATAACTTCAAAATTAAATGTTTTAATAAATTTAATTAATATTTTGATATAAGAAGTAGAGATAAAGTAATCTGGTATAAAACAATACAAGGTCAGCGTCTTCATTTTCCCTGGTTTCATGATATTAAGTTAAGCAGACAATTTATAATCGTAACTCATAGTTTACGTTCTGGACATTATCCTTCTAACAAATTTCCATGAAAAAAAAAAAATTTAATGAATAAAAATAACTCAGCGAATTGTGATACTTGCGGTACTATAGATGATGTTCAGCTCTTATTAGCAGAATGTAATAATATAGAAGCTCTTGTGCAAAAATATTATATCAATAGTTATGATGTAGGTAGTTTTGAATAAATATCTTTTTAGTCAACCGACAAGAGAAAGTTTTAAATCTGTTATTGAAATATTTCTTCACAAATCCTAAGGCAGTATATGTATTGTTTTAATGCAGAATTAATTGTACGTTTAGGTGGGGCTAACGTATCCAAAAAGTCCCAAAAAATTATAAAAAAAAGAATGAAATAAAAAATAACTTTCCAAGTAAATAATGCAAAGAGATGAAAGCACAATATATCATTAATTTAGTTTAACTAAACATTTACTTAAGTAGTATATAGACAGTGACAGTGGAATTATCTAAACTAATCTATCTATAATCGACTGACTAGCTAATGAAAATTTGTTATTATAACTTAAAAAATATCATTATTTTCTTAAGAGTAAAAGTTTATGTTATTATTAAATTTATATTAAATTTACCGAACTCAAATAAATATGTTTGAACTAATCATAATACTGATAATATTTTTTATTAAAAACTATTAATTAATAATAATATGTATATAATATATTTTCCTCACATTAAATTTAACTGTTTTTTTTAATTACCAGCCTTATCTGTTGTTATGATCTTACTTTGTTTGGATAAAATTAATGGAATTGTTTAGTTGAGCACTTAATAATGTGATGGTGAAAGATTCTTAAAGAATATATTAATAGTAAAAAAATACACTTAGTTTCATTTATAATAATAATAATATAATAATAGCCTTTATTTCTGATAAGAACAACAATTTTTAAACAACAATTTTAAACAATACACATATATATTTTCTTTTAATCTTGATCATTATCAGATTGCCTTGCGGCATAGGCCTCCCCCAGCTTCTTCCATCTAGCTCTATCTAATGCAGTGCGCCTCCAGGTAACTCCTGCATGCTTTCTTATTTCATCTTCCCATCTTTTAATTTGCCTACCCCTTCTTCTTACCCCGTCTCGAGGATACCAAACTGTTACCTTCTTCCCCCATTTCTCTTTATTGTTTCTAATAAGGTGTCCAGTCCATCTCCATTTTAATTTCTGTATTGTGTAGGTAACATCAGTAACTTTTGTTTGATGCCTGATTTCCTTTAATTTCACCTTATCCTTTAATTTAATGTTTAACATGCTTCTTTCCATACTATTCTGGCAAACTTTTAGTGCTTCTTTGCATCTTTGTGTTAGAGCCCAGGTTTGGCAGCCATAGGTCATGCATGGAATAACACAAGTGTCAAACACTTTCTTTTTGTCCTTTAGTGGTATTTGTGGATTTTTAAACACTTCTTTTAGTGACCAATATCTTTTCCAAGAATTGCTGATTCTAGTGTCAATTTCTTTTTGTGTTTGATCACTTGTTGATATTATCTGTCCCAGGTATGTGTAATGGTCCACGTATTGTATAATTGAGTTATGTAATTTTAAAATGTACTTTTCATGATTGGTCATTATCTTCGTTTTCTCCATGTTCATGGTCAGACCCACTGCCAGACTTTGGTTTCCGAGTTCTGTTAACATAATTTGTAAACTTGATGCAGATTCGCAAAGCAAGATTAGGTCGTCGGCAAATCGTAGATGATTCAGTTTTTCGCCGTTGATATTAATTCCTTCTTTTTTCCAATCTAAGTTTCTGAATAGATGTTCTAATACGGCTGTAAATATTTTTGGGGATAATGGGTCACCTTGTCTAACACCTCTTGAAATTGGAAATTCTTTTCCCTTTATCTCTGTCATCACTCTCGCTGTTGAGTTTTTATAAATTTCTTTAATAATTCGTATGTATTTAAAATCCACACCTTGTGACTTTAAAGCTTCCCATATAGCGTTGTGCTCCAGAGAGTCGAACGCCTTGTTGTAATCTATAAAGGCCAAATAGTAAGGCTTTCCATATTCATTACATTTTTCGATTACTTGCTTTATGGTGTGTATGTGGTCAGTTGTAGAGTAGTCTTTGCGGAAGCCCGCTTGTTCAATTGGCTGATTCTCTTCCAAGACTTTACTGATTCGGTTTAAGATGACTTTTGAAAAAACTTTATATAGGTTAGACATCAGGTTAATCGGCCGGTAGTTGTTTATTTCACCTCTGTCTCCCTTCTTATGAAGTAAAATTATTTTTGATTTCGTCCATTGGTTAGGTATTTCCTCTTTCTTGATAATGTCGTTGAACAGATCAGTAAGTGAAGTAATAATCGAGTCAGCGCTACCCTTAAGGAGTTCGTTCGAAATGTTGTCTTCCCCTGGTGACTTGAAGTTTTTTTGGGATTTTATAGCCTGTTCTACTTCAGCTTTAAGGATCACAGGAATTTCGTTACGTCCAGTGGTATTATCTTTTAGAACGGTTTCTTTGTAACTGCATGACTTGCTGTATAGATTGCGAAAGAAGTTTGTTGCTAGCTCAGATATACATGTTCTTTTGGTGGCTTTTTTTCCGGAACCTTTATCTTTAATATTTGTTATCCACTGTTTACCCTCTGTTAGTTCCTTTAGCGCTCGTTTTATTCCACCAGAGCTTTCTATATGTTTCTGGATCGTTTTTGTGCGTGTCTCTGTCCTGTGTTTTCTTATTTCTTTGTTAATTTCTTTACTAATACTCGCTATCTTTCCTCTGTTTTTTTTTCTGTCCTCGAAAAGTAACCTTCTTTCTTTTATCAGTTCTCTGGATCTTGTTCCTACTTTATCTTTATTTAGGTTAATTTTCAAAAGTCGGTTATTGAACTGTTTTAATTTCTCCTCCAAAAGGTCATACTTTTCTTGGACTGTACCATCCATATCATCTTTCTCCTGGAGATCCTGTTCAAGTTGTTGTAGCATATCTTTTGGGATAGGCAATGCTATATCTTTACTATACATTGGTGCTTGTCTTTTTTTTTTACTTTTTGTATGTATAGCTTCGCTCTCACCATTCGATGGTTCGTGTTGAAGTTCAAGCTGCTTACGGTATCAACATCTTGAAATATTTCGGGTGTGGTACTCAGTATGAAATCAATTTCATTCTTAACTTCCCCATTCGGCGATATCCAAGTCCATTTCTTTTTAATTTTTTTCTTGAAGAAGCTGTTCATTATTTTCAAGCTGTAAGTATTGGCCAGGTTAATAAGTCTCTGTCCATTATCATTCCTTCTTCCTGTACTATGCGGTCCTAATATTTGGTTTTCGTGTGCTTTTCTTTCCCCAATTTGGCCGTTAAAATCTCCTAGAACAATCACGTTTTTGTGTAAATTTTCAATAGTATCCTGCAAGTCATTATAGAAGGAGTTCTTAATGTCTTTTGTAGCAACTTCAGTGGGGGCGTATATTTGAATTATGGACATTACATCTTGTTGAGGGAGTGAAATGTTTATTTTTATAATTCGATCCGAGACTGCGATAAATTCGTCGATGTATTTGTTGTAAGGCTTCTTCACCAAAAATCCAACTCCGTACATTCCAGAAATATTTCCTTTATAGTACAGTATGTGATTTTCATACTGCTGTATTGTTTCACCAACTCTCCGTACTTCACTTAAGCCAACAATGTGCCATTTCACATGTAATAAGGCATTTTCCAACTCCATCATTGAGGCATCAGTTCTTAATGTTCTAGTGTTGAGTGTAGCAATATAGAAATCCTTTATATTTATTTTTTCTTCTCCTTCATCTTCATTTTGAGTACACGTTACTATCACTGCTTGTGCTTTTTGGCGCTCTAATAGTTCTGAGGGGTTACGGTCGTACTCCCCCACGGGGACCAGTCGGATTGGGGAAGGATTGTTTTTACTTTTTGATGTTGTTTCGCTTTTGTTCGTTCTTCCGGGGTCGCTTGTTTGTTGCTATTGTTTGTTAGGGTTGGGGAGTGAGTTGGTTCGTGTACGTTGCATGAAGTCGAAAGCGTTTGTTTTATTTATTTTATGTGGTGCCTTTTGTATTATTGTATCTTCATTCTGGTTTGATTTTGTTGGAGTGTCAGACGGAGTTCTCTTTCTTTTTTCGTTTATGTTAGAGTTGGTTTGCCCTTCTATTATGAGTTTATCGTAACGAATCTTTGCCTTGTTTCCTTTTTTGATTTCTTCTTGTAACTTAATTTTTAAATCTTTTCTAGTATTTAGGACCTCTTTTGGGAAGTCTTCCGTTACGTAAATACCTGTGGGAAACCTTTTATTATTTTTTAGCATTTCTATTTTTCTCCACGCCAGTGTTAGTTTTATTAGTATAGGTCTGTGTTTCTTGTCCTGTTTTTTTCCTAATCTATAGGCGTCGCTGATTTCCCATTTATCAATTTTTTCCAATTCTGCAGTCGTGCACACAGTATTAAATGTCTCCATAACCAAGTTCTGAAGATTGTAGCTGTTATTTTCAGTTTCTTTTATTCCATGTAGTATAATATTATTCTTCCTTGTATCCCTTTCCAAATGTCGTAGTTTTGTTTTCAGGACTGTAATTTCCTCTTTCATTAACTTATTCTCCTCCAGTAATGGTTTAAGCTTGTTGTCCAATGTTGAAGCCAATTCATTAGCAAGTTTTTCTGTTTGCGCATTCACTTGAAATTTAAAATCTTCTTTCATCTCATTCATCTTCATATCAATCTTATCCATTTTTTCAAGTAATAGTTCCATTTGTTTATCTGTTGACATTTTATCACTACTTGGTAGGTTTTCAATTACTGGCAACACTGTACTTCAAGGGGTAACACTTTTTTTGTCTATTGTAGTTATTTACTGTCATCAACTTTATTGTTTACTAACTGTCATCAACTTAATGTGTCAGTTTCCGGAAATTGGTCACATATGATGTGCAGATTTATGTTTACCTATATATATTCCGTATTTTGTTCTTCCACTTTTCAAGTTTATTATTCACTATTTTATACAAATATCACACGTAATTCCACTGCCACTGATGTGATTCACAGTTTTAAACCGATTTTAGAAGAAAACTGTTATTATTTCGCCTGATTTCGTATTTAAAAGTTCGGGAGTTCTGATAACGCAAGTGTCGCTTGACAGGTCCACCGGAAGATGTTTCATTTACACAATAATAAATAAAACTTAAGCGCATAATACGCAATAAACGCTCATAAGTTCAGTTTTTACTATGATAGCAGTTCCACAGCCGATGTTCTAAAATAGGTTGAAACAAAGTTCTACGAGTAAAAACGCCTTACCAACCAAAATTTTAAACTTTGCCAACAAACTGCTAGACCTCGTCTATCTTGAAATAGCAAATATTTCAAATTCATAACTCCTCTTCCGTCTTCAAATTTTAGAATAAAAGTTATTGCAGTTTGAAAGAAATGAATGTAAGTAATTTTAGTATCTAGATTACGAGACGGTCATACGGATTTCAAAAACTTGATAGATGATATTTTATTATTGATAATATACAGCTTTAAAAACTTGTGTGGTTAAAAATAATTTAAGTAAAATGTTATATAATACGAACATGACTTTCTTAATGTTTGTTGGTGCCAACAAAGGCGTTTTGCATGTGCCTGCATTGCTCAAAAGTTTGCTTAACATATTTGAATGAAAATTTGTATAGTAGTTGGTAGACAATTGTTTTACGATTACAAGTTATAAGTTTGTCAACTTAGTCTGGGTACTATAATTATAATATGTGTCTATGTACTAAAGAGATTTCTCAATATATAATCCCCTGGTTATTGATACTATGACAAAAAAGGAAATGTTGTATATAACATATAGTTCTGTTTCACAGATACGATATCCCCAAAGGATTAGTGCGTATTTCTACAAAAATTGTAATATTAACAGAAGGAAAAAAAGTAAATAACTTTTTTAAACAATTCTTCCGCCAATGAGGAAGAAAGCCTTTGGGACTATTGTCCTCAGAACATAAACAACACGTTTTTATCTTATTCAAATTCTAAAAACATAAAAATATACAATGTTTTAAAAATAAACCAATTTTAGGAGACCGAAAATAATGGTCTAAATGCCAATTAAATGCCAATTAAATGCAACGCAATAAAGCAAATACAGATTTTGCTCGTTCTGTTTTACGCTAAAAGCCACCTATAAATTGCCAATACTTTATTGCAAGGTTTGATATAATATTTTTGTTAATCTACGACAACCTTTTCCTCAACGTTGATCGTTTATTTTTATGAGCCGATAATCTGAAATTCTAAAATTCTCTTATTTTATTCGATCCTTAAAATATGTTGACCGTACTCTGGCGCATCATATCAAAATAACATGTTAAAATTCAAAGAAAGCATTGTTTTATTTCACTTTAGTGAAACCCCTTTTTTAATGGAATAAATATTAGAATTAAAAAAGTAACCGGTTTAGTTCTATTCAATTCTAATCTATTGTAAAGTATTTTTTAAAATAAATATTTAAGTGACAATTATGACAGCAATAAATTTAGACCAATTAATTTATTTTTCATTATTATAACACGATTAAAATATACTTTCATTAAATGCCAAGGATTAGACAGATCAAATTGTATATGTGGCAATATTACATGGAAAAAATGTATTAGATTAAAATTAACAAAACCTAGACAATAGGTGATGTATGTTCCATTACCTATTAAATTATATGATATTGTAAATAATAAAAATTAGAGGATAATGCTATGAATTAATACAAATTTTGTTACATATCTTTTATCGGAGCAATTGTATGTTTTTCATTTTTTTTCTTCACTTTCAAATATGTAATGGGTACATTGTTCAGATCCGAAAATTCGAGTACACACTAAGACAATGAGACGTTAATTTGGTGTAACAAAATGAAACTAAAAACAGACGTAATAAAGTCTTTTCTTTATTTTGAAAACTATTATATTTAAGAAAGACCAGTTGATGTTTGTTTCGGGTAAGTATGATTATTCTGATAAACCTTATTGTGCATTGGCACAACAAGATTTATAACTCTTCTCATTCGATTTCTTGTTTTTTTCCCCTAGTTTTATTAGCGATTTCTATATTAAGAAGGAAATAATGCTAAAGTGGTATTTTTAATTATTAAGAAGTCACATTGTTTAGTTATATAAGGTAATTCAAAAAGATCACAGATAGAAGTTGGTACGGGTTACTTATTATATATTAAAAAACTATGTATGAAATTATATGGATATATTAAGGAATACAAATATGCTGATATTAATGTTTTATATTTATTGGCTCAATAAAGCAGATTATAGAGCCTTGAATTTGTTTTCTTTAAATTGGATGTCTTACGTCACTTAAATTGTAAAAATGTTAGTTCTATAAATTTCAAAAACTTAGTTTATGACCTCCTATAAACATAAATTTATGTCGATGGCATATTGCTTCATAAAATATGTTTCATGCTCAAAGCTAAGTTTTTGAAGCGGAGTACCTATAATCCTTTTCCGACATATCAATTTAATTTATTTTATAATATAAATAATAATAACATTAATACTAAAAGACAAATTACACACATTAATCTAACCCAAGTAAGCAATTTTTTTGCTTTTGTTAAGGATGTTAGACAACGATACAAAGAAAGAAATGAAAAATGATGGTGGTGACTGCGTTAGTGGCGATGGTAGATATGGCAGCGGAGCTGGTATAGTGCGGTGCGAGCGACACGTTGATGTCGGCGCAATTTATCCACTTTCGATCACGTCACATCATAAAGGTTAAATTAAGTAGAGACCATAGGATCTAGGAGAGACATGGCGTTCACATCGGCAATCGAAAACGGAAGCAAGCTGAAATATGAACTGGAGGGTTTCGTATATGAAGAGGAAGCTCCCGATTTCCAATTCGAGTGAGGCCAAATGAAGACGTCAAATATTACATCTACTTCGTCAAGTTCTGCGGGACCAAAGCCCGTGAAGAAATCTTGTGCTTCCGGTGCAGTACCACTGAACAAAAGCACAGGTGCAACAGGGGTTCGAGTAGTTTTGATACAGTGCCAGTGGCAGGCAGTCACAGAAAAAGAAGGGTTGAAGTGGTCACGTAAGCTTCCTCAACGGTACTATAGGACTTTGGTGAGTCATTTTCATTTTGTTTTGATTCTTGTGCCGAGAGTTCTCTGATTCAAGAATGTGTTGCGAACAATTTTAGTGATTATCGTTTAAACAATTCAGTAATTCTAACTGGCACCGATCATAGTGTCCAAAGAATGTTACAGATCTTATCAGAGGTTACGATTAATAATTTTTTATTAGAAAGTCTATTTCAAATCCTTCCCATCATAAAGTCCCTCAGGAACTAAATGTTTTAGTCGAACAAATGGATATTGAAGTCACTACAGATAACAGCTTGCCTACTCATACTTGTTGACCGCACCTCACGTGTGGTGTAACACGTGTAGGCGATGGATCTTTTTTGTGTTAATACACAGTTAGTTGAGAAAGGCGGATATTTTACATGACGGAAGGACTGGTTCATGGTAGTTGTTTGTATATGATCTAAGGACTGTATCATATTGCAAAGTATTAATTTTTACAATCTGATTCTATAATATGTCAATTCTGGTTACCAGGTAAGGCAATTGTCTTCGTTATGCATATTGCTTTATAATGTCTACTCGTCATCCGTTTCTCGTGAAATATTATGTTGATTCCACGTCACTTAAGACGTTGATATTGAATTGCTTCACTCAATATATTGCATCTTTTTATACAATTCAATAAATAATAAGAAAATATTTCTTTCCTAAATTGTAAACATGTATTTTCAAAGTACTCTTACGATAATTAATATGAGGAGAGTAAGTACTTCTAGTCGTACTTCACTTGCATGCTAATTTCATTTAATTAGCTGGCTTAAATATCTTTAAGCTTGAAGTTCCTAATGAGGTCTCTATAAGTAAATGACGAATTATTATTTGTGTATAGCATATATTTTCTTCACGTCACCTTTATGATCTTCATAAATAAAAAAAGTACCAAACTACAAAAAGTTGGTAAGATTACCAAAAAATAGATAGTGTGTAAATAAACAAAACAAAAAAAAATGGCTATGTTTTAGAAAAGTGATTTCCATCCTTCTGATGATTATTTCCCATGAAATAAAATATGGGTCATGGCAATTTTACATACGATAATGTGTGCAAATCACAAATACTGTGCTTTAGGATCCATTGGTAAATATAAACTAATATTAACTGTCAAAAACTACAAAGACTTACATCATTAGTCGGTTTATCAATAGACTATGTGAACTATTAAAATAAATCGTAATATTGCTTTGATTTTTGAATTACTTTTTTATGATAAATAGGATAATATTTAATAAAATATTCAAAAACATAAAAAATAATGAGTCTTTCAGAGTTCTGTGTACATTCAAGGAAAGAAAATAGTTGTAACATACATTTTTTATTTTATCATTTATTACATTATGCGTATGCATAGGTACCTAACCTATGCATACGCAATATACAGCAAATAATGTAATGCATAATATGCATAGAAAAGGAATAATACAGAATATTTGGCTCCCTATACACCCCAAAATCTCTAATGAGAAGTTATCTAATTTCTAAAAATATATTTCTTAAATATACAATGATAAATTAATATTTATAGCTTTACTTTAGCATTTCATTTAAATTAAAATTAAATTAAATGAAATGTCAATAACTTGTGTACATAATTATTATTGTTAGATACATAGTCATATATATGACAAAGTTTGCTTCTTGTTCAAACATCACATAATTTACCGAGTTTGTATTTCTGTAATTAATTAAAATCATACTTAAAATTCTGGATCATAAGTAATAAATAAAGGCGGCGGATGTTCACTGCAATTCATTGCAAGATTTTAATATTAAGTGTTTTTTTACAGTCATTTTACACTTCTGTATTAGACACGTGTCACGTTTATTGGCTTAATAAAATATTAGTTGTTTAATTTTTACCTTATAAATTTTCTTTTTAATAAGAATTATGTAAACATCATTTCTATACCTCTTGAAAAAAATACTCTAAATGGCATTAAAATAAATAAAGCATACGGTTTGTCTTAAATAAAACTGACCTATTTTCTTATCTTTTCGGTAACTTGAGAGTTAGTTACGTAATTAATATTAGTTAATATCTGATAACTGATGCGTATCCCCCGTGGCCCTTGACTTAAAATTGGAGGGTGTATAATATTTTGTATAATTATAAGATACTTCAGTTCATTGTGGAAGATCATTGTTTGATATAAATTTCAATTGCATTTTCCTGTGTATGAAAATTCTGTGTCGTTCGAATGTATAATTATGAATATTTTTTTTTAATATATTCATTTAATTACATTAAAATTGTATCTTAAATATATCTTTATAAAGTTGTAATGTTAATCCTTATTAAAGCCATTAATAATATTTCATTGATCATTTGAAAAATAATGAAAAAGTTTCATAAGATTTATAAATAGATTACTCTTACAAAGGTATTATACAAAACGTCAAGCGATTTTTATAAAACCTGAATACTGACCGTAAAGGTAAATAATTGAAAGGCGGCTGACACAATTTTCGGACACAAAATCCATTTAAAATCCAGATAAGAAAGACTCAACTTGAAACCGTATTGTGCGTGTCGTTAATGTAACATAATGACCGAGTAGGTACCTACTCCAGATTTTCTAGTATTATTTTTAATCATATTAAAGGTTGAGGCTTAAACCGTTTATCATATTATTTTAACTTAATATATGTCGGCATTATTTCAACTAAGAATGCGCATGTGAATTTATTTTTTAAAACATTTCTTATTATACTATATATAGCACTTATATAGTACATATTATAGCACTTAGTATTATATAGTATTTAACTTTAAAAAATAGAGATAACAATTTTCGCAAAGCTCATTTATCTTGCACGTAAAAACAAATATTTGTTTTCACGTGCAAGATAAATGAGATATAATAATTTTGATTAAAAATATATTTTTCTAATCAAAATTATACAAATATATTATAGTTTAGGAATATATATTTAACAACGAGCAAACCACTAATTTTAAAAAGTTTTTTACTGATATAGTTTAACTCTTTGATTATATAATTTTGAATACCGAACTTTTAATGATGTGGGTCTTTAAAAAAAGATGTCCACCACAAAGTATGAATAAAGTACATGATAGGCAAGATAATGAAAAGGTTGGTCAGTAGACATTATAGAAAAAATATATTAGAGCAAATAATAACAATAAATAATAAAAACAATAATAAGTAAGTTTCCCAGATGTCGCGGGTTTGAATCCCTGTCTGTATTTTGAGGGTAAATAAACAAAGGTGTTGTTTTGCGACGCAAGAACAAAACTCCAAGTTGATTACGCAAGCTTTGCAATTGACTGGCCTTGCGATTTATTTATGGTCATCGCTAGACGCACGGGAAATTGTAGACGTTTCAAATAGAATGGTAAATCCGTTGGAATCATCGGTACAAGTCAATCAAGACATCCTTTCCTTTGTATTTTTCCTATATGATTGTTGCCTCAATGCCGTTATTTATTAGGTTTTTCACAGCCAGTCTTGTTATATTGCACAGTCGAGGTTGTTAAATGTTAAGCAGCATGATGAACACTGATCCTACTTTTAATTGCAAATTGTGAGGTGGTAGTCGGGGCAATTCTAGTGGATTTAAAAACTACGTGAGATAGTAGAGACTGCGTTGTCCTGGATTAAAACGATGTTAATTGATTTGAAGGAAACCAACTATCCCAGAAAGAATTTTCTTCTGGACTGGATTGGTCTGCATTGAGGTAATCGACATCTTTATTTTTCGCATCAAACATTGCGTCTGTGATTTGGAAAGATTTGTTTAATTTTGATAGATATTTTATTACAAACTTATGAGAAACTATTGTAAATTGTAATTAATCAAACAATAAATTAAACTAAAAATTTTAAAAACCCTCGATACAGAAAACTTCTAAAAAGGACAAAAATAATATTATTATTATTTGCTTACTGACGGTCTCCCGGCGCAACGACGTCAATAAGCACATAATAATCATAATATTTTTGTCCTTTTTAGAGGTTTTTTTGTTATGGGGGTTTTTAATTTTTTAATTAAAATTTTAGTTCTTGTTTTTTAAGGTTATAATATTAATTTCTATATTATACTAAACATAAATATAAACATTGTATTTCTTTTGTCTCTTGTTTAGATTATAACCTGTCATTAATTAATGCATAGTAAACACATTATACATTTAGTAGTATTATAATATTTAATAACTCCAATATTTAATATTTTATTTAATATTTTTCTTTTATTTCAGAAATAAACTTCTTTAAGAAGCACATTTAGATTAAGAATATTCTTATTTATTATTTAAATAAAAGCATTGCTACAATATATATTTTTGTGTTGCATTTATATGTTTTGATGTTCTTTATAGGTTAAGTTTACCAAATAGTAATTTATGTAAATACCTTAAGGTGAAAACATTACTTGTAGATTTAGGTTTACTTTAGATTTAGGTTTAGGTTTACTTTAGATTTTATAAGGTCTGTCATAGCATACCGATGAAGTATATTTGCATTGTGATTGCAGTTATAAGTTTAGTTTTATTCTAATAAAGGTAGTTTAAAAGTTTTTGTAGGTAGATAGGTGTAGTTAATTTATAGTAGTTAAGCCCAATTTAGTAGTTATTGTAAAGCGTGGGCGTAAACTAAAAAGGCGCAAATTAACACAACCTGAGAACACCTCTGAAATAAATCACTTATATATTCTTTTTTTCTTTATTTCTATAATATAATATTCGAAAAGCTGATTTGTTTAGTCAAGAAAGTTCACAAGACAGGTAACGTCGTTTGAAAACTGATGCGGTGGCTAAGGCTTGAGAAAGATCAAAAGAGAGCAATGCTAAACGTGGTTTATGTCAAACTAAGAATTCCATCTCTACCAGCATTTCACGGTCACTCGAAACTCCTGTCTAGGCTTGCCAGAAATACAAAAGTACGCCTCAGGTCAAATTCAACGAGTGAACACTAGTAGAAAGTTTTGCTCGACGCGCTCATAAAGCGCAGTGTACTGCTGAGTCTCGTTTTAACGAGACTCCTGAAAAACCTTCTTCCAGGCTCACCAGAGATGGGAAAGCTACAGCTCGGTCTTTATTAAATATTTGCCACCTTGTCGGTCGATTGGTTAGCACAGACGCCTAACGTATATTGACTCAATGGGGCTCGGGTTCTATTCCCTACAGGGATAGGCATATATGTGATGAACATAGATGTCTGTACTTCTGGGTTTGATCGTTTATTAAATATATTCTCAGTATTTATAATGTGTATTTCTATGTATTTGTTTCGTTGACTAACACCCTTAACACAAGCAAATAGTTTGCTTATTTAAAATCAATGTGTGTAATTTGTCCTGTCATATGATTAAATGAAACTTCTAAACAACGTTCTGCAAGGCTAGCTAGGAATGCTGAGTCTACGGCTCAGCTAAGAGCTAATCTCAGGATAGATTTTGAGAAGTCTATTTATAGATTTGCTTCTAAATTTGTTTGATATGCAAAAAGCTTTGCTTAAGTCAACAAATTAAATCAGTTTAAGTAGGCGATTTAGCAGTTGATATACTGCTAAGCAAACTAATGACTCAATATGAGGTTATCACTACCTGTCACAGATGTGCCAGAACAGTATGTAATATTCGTAAGGGAAGAACATCTACGCAAGCTTACTGGCATGGCATGTTATTAGATGAAATTCTTCAAGAAATAAAAATGTTATCGGATGTTTAAAAGTCACGAGGAGACAACATCGGCTGTACCGACGGATTACATTACAAATATATTTATCCAGATTCTAGATATTTAAATAACTGCGCATATAAAAAATCATGTACGTGCATTTAGCATTTAAAGAGTTACCCTCATGAGAAGATCTTGATTATATCCTCAATCATGCTCATTACTATATAAAAACTGTAGTGAGAGGTAATTAAGAACCATCTCGACGAACCAAGCTTTTTAAAAACTGCATTCCAATTCCTCCAGACGTTTGGCTGCTTCGTTGCCACAGACAGATACACAGATCGACAGGCCAAACTTATAACACTCCTCTTTTTGGGTCGGATTAAAAAGGAAAAACGAAATTATGGTTTTTATTAAATTCCTATCATTTTTATCATATTGATTTTAACCTGGACCTAGACTTTTTAGTTTTATTATATTATAATATCCTAATCTATAAACGTTCAATCTGCGGAGAAATGTAGTCTCGAAACAGACCCTCTTTCCTTTCCGGTCATGGACCACGGTCTCCTCTATTAATCTTCGTCAACAAACTGCTATCCTTATGAAGATACAGCCTGTACAAAAAGATAAAACGTCACGGTTGCTGAAAAGAGGTTAAACGAAGTCACCAAAGATGTCATAAAATAAATTATCTGGACGTACATTACGTTCATATGAACAACAAGAAACATACTTTATTTTCCAGGAAGAGTAAAGATACCTTAATAATGAATTTATGAATAAATAAATGAATGTTTATGATTACCACAGAATTTTTATAGCTTACATTTTAGGGTTTTGTAATACAAATTTAATTGAATGTTTTCTGATGTTTATATTGACGGTTTAAGAATTCCTTAAATTGCAAGTTTAATGATACGTTGATTAATGATGATGATTATAGTGACTTATTAATTGACTAGTTATAATATTGATAATTATATATGTAATATAATAGTAATAAATGAACAATAAGAAGAATAATTGGCTAAAAGTGGGTCCTTGGGATTCATGTTCCTAAATCCTATTTAACACTTCAAATAGTCTAAAATACATAAAGCAAAAGAAAAGTATTCAATTTCAATTCCAATTTAGTTTTGAGGTGAAGTTGGCATTTACTTATAACTTGAAATAATTAATATTACATTGCTTTTAAAAATTATTCCCTGATTTCATATTTTGTTAGTTATAGTTAGTTTTAGTCTGCTTAGTAAATTTTGTCGGTTGTTTGAAAATTTTCAATAAATAAAACTTATAAAAGTTTTTAAATTTACCAATCACAGGAGATATCATAGGAGATCTAATTAAATGTTTAACTTTACGAGTAAATAATGCAAAGAGATAAAACCACAATGCATATTAATATAATTTAACTAAGCTTTTACGGAAGTAGTATATAGATAGTGACAATTATCTAGACTACTAACAAAAATTATCTAGAGTACTCTGTACTGACTGACTGGCTAATGTAAAATTGTGATTATAACCTAAAAGATAATCATTATTTTCTTAATAGTAAAATTTTAATAATGTTAATATAAAATTTACCGAACTCCAACAAAATATGTCAACTAATAATATCCTGTAAATCATATCCGGACTCATATATTCATTTTGCGTAGTTATCCTACACACATAATGAGCCTTACGAAGTAATACTGATAATATTTTTTATTAAAAACTAGTAGTTAATAATATCAATATGTATTGTCCTCATATTATTATTAACTTAGACTTAGTTGTATTTTTAATGTCCACTTGTATACCTATTATTTCCTTATAAACAAAATACAAGAATATTTATTGTGGCTTTGAAACAGAATACTCGAGAAAAAACTATTATGAGTATATTGCCCACAATAAGCTTCTAAAAACATTGCTAATAAAACTCAACCCTAAAATCAGCAATTAAAGGGAAAGTTAGGAAATCGACTCTCATGATACCGTGTGAAAAGGGATCTCTATACTCGCAAATAGGCCTATTTAAAAAGGGATTAGTCTCTATGAACTTGTTTATTTATGTTTCCCTGATTTACTTGTTGTTTTTAATAATAAAAATATTTTTACCCCCAACAAAAAAGAGGAGTGTTATAAGTTTGACCTGTCGATCTGTGTATCTTTGTATCTTTGTATCTGTATATCTGTGTGTCTGTCTGTGGCAATCTAGCGTCCAAACGCGTAGACAGGTTTAAATGCGGTTTTTTTAAATCGAAAGTTGTGTTTGTTGAGATGGTTCTTAGCTAGGATTAGTCGAAATAGAAACAGCCTTCTTCAAGATATTGACGTTTAAATTTATATAAATATAGAATGAAAAATAAACCGATACGGGCAGGGATTTGAACCCGCGACTACTGGGAAACCGTCCCGTCGCTCTACCAACTGAGCTACCGTATCGCTGTCCGTCTCGGTGAGTTAAGCATTCTATATGTAATCGTCTTTATCGGGATGGTTGTGACATCAATTAGGTTTCTTTCGAAAATCCTAACCAATGTTTCTAACTTTGCAGTATAGGTAAACATTGGAAAGATGCCACTACCGAAATTAATGGTGGAAATATCTTTAAACATGTAAAGCCATGTTAAGCTTATTAAAATTTATATAAATATAGAATGAAAAATAAGGTTAAGATTTTCGAAAGAAACCTAATTGATGTCACAACCGTCCCGATAAAGATGATTACATATAGAATGCTTAATTCACCGAGACGGCCAGCGATACGGTAGCTCATTTGTTAGAGCGACGGGACGGTTTCCCAGTAGTCGCGGGTTCGAATCCCTGCCCGTATCGGTTTATTGTTCATTCTATATTTATATAAATTTAAATAAGCTGTTACATAGAAATTTCATTTCTGTCGATAATTAAATATTTATAATTTTTATATTATCGATTCCTTATCATCTGTCAAATTCGTAGACAAAGTAAATTATTTATCTGTTGACAGCCAATTGCAATATCTTAATTAGTCTGTGACATTTCTTTTTGTTTAAAATATTGAATGTTGCCAGTTTAAGCTAACTTTATAGTCCCCAAAATGTTATTGAAAATATAAACATTTTATTAATAATTACTATTCTAAATTTCATTTATTAACCATTATTAAGGTTAGCATATCGCTAGATATGTATTTAAAAGTAGCTGTCATATTGTTTCAGAAGTTTAGTTGCAGCCAACGTTGTTTTATTCTTATATTTATTAGTATAACAATTTGTTATCAATTTATTACACTTGTTTCTTTCTTTAGAATATTGGTGCATTGTTCTTAAATTATTTAAATATTGGTCTTCTTCCAATTAATATCAATTTTACCCACATTTCTTGTAACGCGGCGTGTGCATAGCCACATTGTTTGCTTATTATGCATATTTGGATTATAAAATTCAATGCCGTGACCTTTAGAGTCTTTTCTTTCGGAAGCACTTCCGAATTGAATATCTTATTAGCCTTCGGTGAGTGTTTTAGTTATTTGTGATCTTATTAACGTATTTGAAGCGTTGTTTCTTAAATTCATTAGTGTGTTTAATTGCAGGGCTAATAATTTAATATGGAATAATTATAATTCCTATTGCCGGCACTTCCCGACCAGTTTCAAAGTTTGTTGGAACAATATTTCGTAAGTAATTTGAATCTTTACTCTAAATTAGGAGATGTTTCATAGGTTTTAAGACTTTATTTAATGTTATTACGTGGTAATATTCCAGTATTTGTTCTGATTCGACCCTCGGAGTCGACATAGGCTAATATTATTGCTTGTGAAGCCTTTTACCTCCATAAGGTATTATAAATTATTAATATTTGAATAGATCAATATGAGATTAGTGTTATTATGTAGTTTAACCTGTAATTTAACATTACAGGAGGTTTTTTAGTTTGTACCCTAGAAGATACGGGTAAATTTATAATTGGTTCGCGGGGGTAGACGTGAATCTTCGGAGCGTCGTCCTGTTTGACCTGTATCCTGCTTCCTGACTAGCTGAGTTTAAGGAGCTCGTCTTTATTGTAATCCCGATATTATGGTGATGTACAAAATTTATTTATACCAGTAATCAACACTTCCATTTTTGAAAGTTTTATAAAGAAAAACTGTTTGACTGTGATCCCCAGTACTGACAAGCAGGAGGATCATGCTTATGTCTTCGCTTATTATTTGTCAGTGGCGCCTAGGATTTCTTTTTTAGTATTTTGATATATAATTTATAATAAAGGTGTTATCTCAAGTAACCCACCGCTGAGTCTAGCTGGCTTTATTTTAAACATTATTATGACATTATTTTGTATAACTTTATCAAAATTAATGTTAATGTTTTTTTGTAACATAACCAATAAATTAATTTAAACCCAAACCCACTTTTATTATTTTTGTAACAAAGCTTAACATGGCTATACATGTTTAAGATATTTTCAAACATATTGAAGTTTTTTTGGAGAAAGGTTCTTATGCAATAATTAGCTTTTCTCTGCGGCTTTGCTGTCGCTATATAGAAAAAAAAGCCTTGTTATGTAGACCAAAAGATTTTTAAACTTATTTACTCAGGTAAAGTACTTTTTTAGAGATAGCTGTTTCCCGTGACTGCATCCACGTAGATTGTAAAAATTATATTTACATGCCTTGTGATCGTAGTCATAAAGAGTCACGGGCAACAACTAGTGATAATATAAATCCCTTCATCATAGTGTTGATGATGATGATTATAAAATATAGCATATGCTCATAAGGGATAATGCAAGATTCTAATGCGAAAATATTTTAAAATCGGCCTAATACTTTCAAAGCCTATTCAATTCAAACAAAGAAACAAATCTTTTCTCTTTATAATATTAGTATAGATTAATAAAAATACTTAAAGAACTGAAAATTTGTGTGTCTGTAGGTTCATTTACTACAATTAAGAAACCAGTAACATAACTTTAAAAAGCAGAAGAAAAATTAAATTTAAAATTTAAAAAACCCGCGATACAAACAGACCTCTAAAAAGAATAAAAATAATATTTACTCATTGAAGCCGTTGCGTCGTAGGAGACCGCTTAGTAAAGGAAGAAATTAAAACGCAAGTAGATTAGAATAAGAAGATGGAATAAGAAATTACGAGATCGAATCCACAATGACTATTTTCGTAAAAAAGTCACCATCGTCAACGTACGTACAACTGTCCCCCGATGCAACAATTTTAATAAATACATAATAATATTATTTTTATTCTTTTTAGAGGTCTGTTTGTATCAGGGGTTTCTTAATATACATATTTTTTTATGTTACGGTTAGAATCTAATAATGTAATTAATTTATGAGTAGGTTTTGTTTCTTTTATTATTTAAATATAGTTTTAATCATTCACCGGTTTTTATTGCTACAAAAAATGTACAGATGATAAATGTATGTTATAATTTATTAAACATTTACCCAACCTAAAAGAATTTCATTCATTGCGTTTTAGTTAAATTTAGATAAAAGAAAGAAAATATATATATCGAATTATTGTCAATCATATTATTAAAAAAATATGCAGAACCGTTGGCTTCTAATGAGCCATTGGTTCTGCCACTTTCATTATCCATTTTAAACAAATTGAATTTATTATTTAATCACTTTTCTTTTACTTCACTACAAAACCACTTCTAATTTTATCAATTAATTCTAAGTGTTTATGAGGAATTACTAAAACACCTTTTTAGTTACTATACACACACTTTTAATCTCTCGTTATTACACCGGACTTATAAATAATGTTTTCACCGTCACTATCACAATAATAATAAAATCCAAGACATTGTACGAAGTCTTAAATACGTTTCAGAAAGACATGTTTTCGCGCTAATTCACAATCAAGTCATTTTAGTTATTTTTACTTATTAACCACTAAGTACTACAAACTTAGTCTGTACTACATTGTTTACAAAAATAATCAAAATATTTTAACATACAATTTGCTTTAAAACAGGCTTTAAAAACATTTAAGGTTTTTGTAAGGTTTTGCTAATATTAACTTCAAGTGCTGCCATCTATCATAACAGACTCATATTTAATTTAGTCATTATGTTTACTAATAACAATAATAATAATGAAACATTAAAGTAAATTAACAAAATAAAATAAAAAATAATTAAACTTATAATTTTAATTTTAATTTTTATTGTTCGCCAAGCCTACGCGGCGACATATACAAGATTTTTTAATATTTAATTTACCTGATTTTTTTGTGGAAAATTAAATCTGTTGACACTGGTCCGTATGAAACATTAAATTAGAATGTTTTGAGAATTACCATAACACAATTAAAATAATTAGCATTTTTGGTTTAAGAACCTTACTTATGAATAACCTAACTTTGTAGGTACGTACGTTTTTACAGCGTATTTCTTGTTGTACAGGAAAATATAAAGATTATCTTATTTTTTTATGAAAACCCTGAAAATAATATACCCTGTTTTTAAAAAAATTATAACAGATAATAGAGATCTGATGCGCATAATGAGCATTAGATCTTTCAGAATTAAGAAATATCATAGGTATAACGCAATTATTGCATTTTATTAAAATAAATAGTACTTACAACCTTTTTAAACCCCGATTAAAAAGAGGTGTGTTATAAGTTTGACCTGTCCATCTGTGTATCTGTGTATCTGTGTGTCTGTCTGTGGCAATGTAGCGGCCAAACGCGTGAACGGATTTGAATGTTTTTTTTTTAATCGAAAGCTATGTTTGTCGAGATGGTTCTTAGTTATGATTTGTCAAAATAGAAACAGTCGTCTCCAAGATATTGACCTTTTATTGGTGAAAGATTTTTCTGTTATAACTAGCTGTTCCCAACGGTTTCGCCCGCGCTATATAGGAAAAAAAGCCTTGTTATGTAGACCAAAAGATTTTTACACTTATTTACTCAGGTAAAGTACTTTATTACGGATAGCTATTTCCCGTGACTGCGTCCACGTAAACTGTAAAAATTATATTTATATGGCTTATGATCGTAGTCATAAAGAGTCACGGGCAACGGCTAGTGATAATATAAATCCCTTCATCATAGTGTTATTAGTGGTTGTAAATCATTTTAACTCTAAATGTTTATATTTATTAATATACGTATATACCTATATGAAAAAATCTTGAATCATGTTACTTAATACTTTGTAATTTATTACATTGTCGAAATTTTCATGCGGATTCTTATTTTTTATCATATTATATATAACCTTTGTTCATCAGTGGGATAATGTAGGATTCTAAAGGTAAAATATTTTATTAAATCGGTCCAGTAGTTTCAGAGCCCACTGAATTCAAAGAAACAAACAAATCTTGCCTTTTAATAATATTACGATAGATTAATAGAAATACTAAAACAACTGAAAATTTGTGTGTGTGTAGGTTCATTTAGTACAATCAAGAAACCAGTAATATAACTTTAAAAAGCAGATTTTTTTTTATTAAATTTTAAAAAACTTCCCATACAAACAGACCTAAAAAGAATAAAACTTATAATATGTAGTTATTGAAGTTGTTGCGTTGGGAGACCGCTTAGTAAAGGAAGAAATTAAAACGCAAGTAAGTTACCATGGCTGATAAAGAAATTACGATATTGAATCATACAGTCTAAATCTTCAATGACTAACTTCGTAAAATAGTCGATCATCGTCAACGTACGTACAACGGTTCCCCGACGCAACAGCTTCAATAAGTACATAATAATATTATTTTTAGAGTTCCGTTTGTATCGAGAGTATTTTAAATTTATAATTTAATTTTTTCTTATTGTAAGTCTAAATATTTTTATACGAGTTAGTCTGAGTAAAGTTACTCATCTTTTTTCGCACTACGGGAAATTACCTCATTTTCTCACAAGTATTCACAGTTTTTTAAGTATCCTTAATGGGTCATTTATTACGAGAGAATTGATAACGTTTGTTGGGCTAGAAAAACTTTTGGATATCAACAACCATTTGTATACTCTTTTTCTTATAAAAAAGATTATGAACTTCTAAAGCATTATTCTATTATAATACTAGACAGAAGTATATATTGATAAATAGACTGTAATTAAGATTAGATAGATAGATTGAACAGAAGTAAAATATGACAGGATGAGTTAAATATGGTTGTTAATAAAAATATAGAGTAAAAAAAAATCGGTGAAAAAATGCCTTCAAGACTAAAAAGTAAAAAATTATGAAGATTTAATATTAATTATTTACTATTACTTAAATGTCCTATTTACTAATAGGTTTGAAGTCGGTGCCAAGCCATTTCTTAATGCCAAACTTAATAGGTATACGGTTGAACACATTTTCGTTATTATATATTTTTTTGTTTTTCTTCCTATCGATTAAAGCTATTAATAATATTAAGATTTAATTGCTCTTTTATAGCTTTATTTACGTATCTCAATTTTTGAAGTCAGCATTTCATAATTCACATGTCCATTTAGTTTAAGAATTCTGCTGAATATATTTTGACGTGACAACGTCTTAAATTAGGTTAAGCTGGGAGTCACTTATGAAAAAGTGTAACGCCCGGTAACGTAACGATGAGTCACACACACATAGAATGCCTTGCGTCTCTCTCCCACTCAAACATGATCGGTCCGCCGAGCAATGTTTTGATTTTCAAATTGATTCTTTAAAATTACAAATATTAAGAAAAAGTGGCAGATATAAGAAAACTTGATTTAAAATGTGTTGAGCAAGAATTTTAACATCTAATTTAAGTAAATGTTTTAATTTTCAACTTCATTATTTACAATTACAAATTTTAATTAATTTCAAATTTATTTAGCAAAAATTTGAACCTTCGATCTGAATAAGTGTTTTGATTTTCAAATTAATTCTTTAAAATTAAAAATATTAAAATATATAAAATCAGAAGTGACGTCACATAACATTATCTGTACTTATTATTATTTAATATGTAGGCCAGTACATGTGACCATACTTGGTAGACACAATTGGAAATAGTATTTTTTTATAACTGAAAAAAATAAATATATAAAATACTGGTAGCAAACAATAACTTCAATGATCGATATCTCCGCAACTAATTGATGTATCGAAAAAGTCTGTAAATAAATTTTGTAAAAAATAATAACATCAATAATATAATATAAAATAAATAATATATAAAATGATTTTACGTGACAACGTCTTCATCGTCCTATCCTCAACAAAATCACTCAAATTATTAAAATATTGTGCAATTTAATAATATTCATATCAATAAATATTCTACCGAGAAAAAGACGTGGTCACGTAAATCTTCGCCCGTAAAACCGACTTTACAGGCAACCATATTTTTCATAATTTTTTGTTTTTATGTTTCACTATCCTTCGTATTGATTGAGCTGCTTATAATTTTAAGATTTCATTGATTTTTGTTTACTTATCTTAACCATTTAAGTAGGCACATCATTGGAATAATTTGTTCGTATTTATTTAAGTGTTTAAATATAATTATTTGTTTAGGGGCTTTTTAGTTTTAAAGTCGATTTTATTTATGTAGGTAGTTATTTTTATTTAATACTTTTTAGTTTATTGCTATATTAAGGAGCTAGTACAAAATTTGGACAAAAATGGTCATAAAATAAAAACTAATGTGCCTAACTAAATATTTTTTTTTATGGGACCAATCCAAAGCTATTCCGCATCAAACAAAAAAGAATTACGTAAATTGGTTCAGAAACCTCGGAGAAATCGGTGTACATACATAAAAATATATATATATATATATATCTATACCGAGTTGAGATACTTCTCCTTTTGAAATCGGCTAAAAAGTACAGAGAACATACAAGCATTGCTAACAATTATAGGAGGCTCTTATTATTAAGCACATGGAATGTATACCGAGATATTTTATATACACATCTTCATTTATTTATTTGCTCTCTTCATTTAATTTAAATTTGATAATATTATGATTTCCTGGATCAGTAAAACTAACTAAACCTTGTAAATGATAATTTTAACTAATCTAAAGAAAAGTGAATAATCAAGTAAAAATATTGTGAAAATGAATAAAGTAAAAACGTTTTCTCATGTCTTCAAAGTGAAAAAGTTTTAAAATTCATAGTGTGTATTCGGTCTCTATTAAACGTGAAATTCAAACGTCGAATATGTTGAACAAGATAAATATTATTTGGTTAACCTGAAATGTGAATTTCTCTCTCTCCATATCTCCTAAATAAATAAAAAGCTTTTAATTATTTATTTAAATTTTATTTATTCACAGTTATCAAATACAGTTTTATTTACATTAATTTAGTGCCATAACTACAAACGATCCCTGTACAAAAAGTTTGAGAAGCCTGATATTGACATCAAACAACTCTATTTAGAAAATCAAATACCTAAGTAACCGATAAAGTGTAACGTAAACATTGTAAAGTAGTGCCTTGTCGTAAGTGGAATCTGTAGCGTACTAGAAGATCTTGGTAATCGCTCATCTGACATAACGCTCGACGCTACAACAACACGTCGAACACTAGTGCCTTCACCTCTTGCTTCGTCTGCTGAAACACTGCTCACTTCTGGTGGGACGCAATTTGATATTTTTATCTAGAAGAATAAAACACATATTTTAATTTAATTTTTTATAAAAACTAGCTTTTTCCCGCGGCTTTGCATGCATTATATTCGTAGTAAAACAATTACCCTTTCCCTTTTTTTTTGTCTTGGCTTCTATATGCCTTGTTTTAAGTGATAAAATCAAAATTACGACATTGGCAGACAATTCTCACTGTCAGAAGTCTATTTAAAGTTTTTAATAAGGATAAAATATTAGATACTGTAATTTTTATATACCTCTCTTGTTTTTACTTAAACGTTTATTTAAATACTTTCTAACCAGAGTACATAATAACCACTCTAACCATTTATCACACTTATAGATTTTCATTGAAAATAATCAAAATATGGCCGTGCCTGGTTTTATTTAAGAAAAAACGATTGTCTTCGATAATATTCATTTAAATTAGGTACATTTTGTAAAGGCATATATTGTATTTCACGTTATACTTAATTAGATAAGGATTAATGCTGTATTGCTCAATATCGCTTCGTAAATAAGCCATCATTTCTCGTAAAAAGTAAAGGATAAAAATGGGTTATTGTGGGTTATCCCTAAGAGATAAAAATATACCATTGCAGATTTTCTTGTAGAACTTTTTATAGTATACAATACTAAGTATATTATATTGATTTGTAATCGCAAAAAAAGTGTTTGTTTACGACTTCGCATTAGAAATCGTAAAATGATCAGTAGGTTTCTAATATATTAAGCATTTTATTATATATATAAACCTCCCTCTTGATAGATAGAGTGATTTATCTATTAAAAAAAAAATGCATCAAAATCCTTTGTCTATTTTTAAGGATCTAAGCATACATACATACAGACATAGGGACGGATGCGGGAAATGACTTTGCTTTATACTATGTAATGTAAATTGTTGGGTTCTATATACTTTCCTGAATCACTCAACCGAAAAAATTTTAGCTTTTGAAAGTTTTGGTTTTTAAAAATCTTTTTAAAAATAGGATTATCGGTGGATTTCAATTGAAATAAATGCAAATATTGACATCCTATATAGAGTGGAATTTAGAAAATAAATGTAGCACATTTTTATTCTTTTTTAACGTCTCAGTACACTCTCGATATAGTAACTAACAGCTATTGCTTTAATGTGTTATATATTAGAAATATTTAACTCTGTTTAAATTTACCTGCGGTTTAGTAAAGTTGAACATACTCGCTTGACACCGACGAGACTGGTGAGCTAAACATGCAGCGTAGGCTATAGCATGAGGAATATAACTTTGTTCTACTACACCCGCAAATAATATTGTTGCCATGGGACCTAAAATATAATGTAATGTATTTTATAAATTGTTTCTCAATTATTTAATTTAATATAATTTTGATTACATTAAATGTACACCCTTATAATAATGTTCAACGTTTAAGTTTAATTGAACAAACATCTCAAAGTGTAATATTTTACAAAGCTAATAAAATATAATACTATATAATAATAATATTATATTCGACATTAATTATTCATACCTAACGCATATATAGGAACGTCTTCTCCACCATGAGTAGCCCATTGCCTGGGAACGGCTGCGGCGTGTACAGCGTCAGCCGGAGTAGTCAAAGTTCCATTTAATGGTAATGCTCGGGGCTCGGAGTGCCCCGGCCCAGTTCCATATAATAATGTAGTGTATCGCAAGCCATCTATGTCGGAAACCACCGTGTCAGCACCTATCGATAAGAGCACACTTTCAGCCTTTTTTGTACGCATTTCATAAGGAGAAAAATATTCTGTGTTGGCAAAATCTTCATATTCATATCGTAACTATTCATAAATTTTATACACTAAACGCATAATCGGTCTTTCGTGGAAATATATATATATACATCTTTTTAAGTAAGTTTTCAAGTTTTAATCCTTTTTTTTTTAGGTAAATATATTATTAGAAAGCAAAATCATATTTTCTTATGATTTCAGTTTTGCTATTATAATAACTGTAAGTACGTTAATAATTAATATAACATATCAAAATTTAATATTCTATTGGTGAAAAAAAATAATGTTTTACCCAAAATCGGATGACCTCTGGGTGTAGCTTGACCGCCAAAAGTCATTACGTGGCCGTGGTCTGCCGTCACCACAATTAGGGTTTCTGCTGGATTTACTTTCTCTAAGGCAGCTAATAAAGCTGTTTCCAGTTCTAAAGTTTCATCAAGCGCCCTATAAGGGTTGTTGTAATGATGAGCGTGGTCTATTCTTCCTCCTATAAAAAATAATATATGTTATAATATCCTAATATATGTTTTCTAATAAAATATATCACACAATAAATAGCACTTATCACCTAAATTTATACCATACTAAATATGAATACATATAAGATAATATTTGTTTTTTTTTTTATTAATAAAATAAAACGTTTACTAGACATTATGTGACTGTACCTTCTAGTAAAAGAAAGAATCCTTTATCGTTTTTTAATAATATCGACAATGCGCCACGGGTCATGTCCGCTAGTGACGGGTCATCTGCTTTAACAGTTGAACTGGTAGGTGTACCCTCTTCTGTATCTGATACTACTCCCCTCTCAGCATTGAACTCCATGTGTGAGTATTCGAATAATCCTGTCGAACGATTTTAACGTTCAAGATTGGGTGTTAATGCAATAAATACGTAAATTTATATAAATAAAATTTAATTTCGAACTCAATCTACAAAAAGATAAGAAGAAAAACTAATTTAAAAATTATACATACTTTTGTTTAAAATTATTATTATTTAAATTTATATAAATATAGAATGAAAAATAAACCGATACGGGCAGGGATTCGAACCCACGACTACTGGGAAACGGTCTCGTCGCTCTACCAACTGAGCTACCGTAGCGCTGTCCGCCTCGGCGATTTAAACATTCTATATGTGATCGTCTTTAGCGGATTTTTATAGATATTTTCAAACATTATTATTATTTCTTTTAAACATTTGTTTTTCGCTGTGACCCGAGTACTCTAATAGTTTGTGTATATTCTAATAATTTAAGATATAAAAAATTTTCCATTATAAGATTAATTTATTTTTGAAATTGAAGGTGTCAAAAGCAGTTATTATTTTTTTTAATCATACACTTTGTAACTCTACCTACTCTCTTTTATAACTGTATTTTATTTCTATAAAAATAATTATTGTACAAAAAATATCATTTAGTTATTTAGTCGTGAATTGAGTATGTATTTTTTTTATTTATGTGAAACATCTTCAGGCGCAGGTAAACCTCACTGTTGGTGCGGCGCGACGCTTGCCGTGGCGACCCGTCGCAATACTAGGATATATATTTAGTCTACATGTACTTTTGAATACTTAGATCGTTTACTTAATAATGATTACTTAATTAAAAAGTACTTTAAGATTTATTATTTAATTTATTTATAGAAAACAATTAAGCTAACACATTGCTTTATCCTTATCCACATTTTTTTTTAATTATAGGAAGCTATCAGTTTATTGTTAAGTAATTTTTGTCGATACCCTCGTTGTATATCATTTTTTAAAGTTTATTTATTAAAAAAAAAAACATATTATGGGTATGGAATGGAAGAGGTTTAAGGAAAATTTTAATATTTTATGAAACTATATCTATTATTGGCATATTATATTTAAATATCTGCTTCATCTACTATATTAACAATAACTAAGTTTAATTGTTATTGTAATAAATATTTTTATTTGACTTATTCAGAATACAACGAAGCTTGCCTAGTTACGTCGTAAAATTTTAGATAAAATAAAAAATAGTACACGACATTTTTAGAAGAATATTAGTTCCACATTCAAATTTCTTTATCTTTGTTTAAAATGAATAATTCACCATTCATTTATTACTTCAGAACTTATTCAGAATAGTTGAAAAGCGTTTGCCTCTATCTCTTTATAAAACAAGAAGGAAGAAAAACATTTTACAAAAACTTCAGCTCTGATAATTTCTCTTTGTTGTTCGTCTTTATCCCTTCCTTATTATATTTTGTGACAAATATTTTCAATCTTATTCTTATTGTACTTTACAACGACACAAAAGTGCTACGTTTATTGTTTAACAATATTTGTTTTAAAATTTATAAATGGTGGACATTACTTTCGTATGATTGTGACCATAAAACTAAAAAGTAGTCAAAGATCAATGTATTTTTTACACCATTGCATTTTTATAAAATAACATATTTATTTGAGTTTTATCTCCAAGTCTCCTTTGTGGTCAGCCAATTAAATATGACGATATCATAAGTCAGTTAGAAAGTAAAAATATATAATACAAGACACAAACCAAAAAAAATAATAGAACAACATACCTAGTATATAATCAACGGATCTCGGATCTAACTTGGCTAGTTGTTCCTTTGTATGTATATACTGAGCTCTTAAACGCCTTCTCTTTTTCTCTCTAGCCCAGTCCTCGGCTAAATTTCTTCCATCAAGCCTCCTTCCTTCTCGATTCGGATGTTCAGGATCATGAGTTACAGTTGGAAGAAAATGTCGTCTTCCCCCACCCATAATTACCTAAAATAAAAACAATTATATTTATTTCTAAGTCATTTGGTAGTATAGCTTAAAATACCGAATTTAAAAGAAACTTGACTAACGTAATAAATTGTGATATTCCCTTTAAACATTATTAAAATTATATATTTCTCAAAGATTCTCCATAAGCAAATTTAGTATGTGTTACGCATATTTAATGTATATAAAAAAATATTCAGTGAAAATTCATTTCTTTTTATTTCAGATTCATCAAAAGGGGAAAAATTCAAACCGGATCTTTGGGAGATCGTCATATCGTTCTGTCAATGGATTTCCTACCACCAGCTTGCAATATATTATGTATAATGGTTTTAAGATTCTATAAAATGTTGATAAAAATTCAAAAAAGGTTAATGTGACTATTCAATTGATTTTACCATATTTATGTTTATAGACAATTTCAACATTATAAATAAAATTGGAATGGCAGTTTAAAATGAAATCTGTAATGCAAAGTTGGCAATGCATTTTAGAAAGACGTTAAATGGTGATCCCGAGGAAACTAATTTTAAATTTTAATAAACCTAAAAAAAACATAAAAAATGGTTCCAGCTGCTTGGCAAAACCTTGTGTTTAAACTAAATAGGTACACAAATAAAAAATATATTTTTAGTAATATTAATCATAAAAAGTTCAATAATCAATGCAACAACTCCACTAAAACAAATTTTAAATTTGAATCACTTTACAATATATTAATGTTGAACAAAAAACTGTTCTATATATAAAACCTAACCTAACCTTTTTTAATTTAATTTTTTGTTACCAGACAAATAATCACCTTTCTAACATCGATCAGCAACACAAAGCGAGACTGCCATTGTTTACATAAATATAATAAAAATGTCAGTAAAACGTTCTCGTATTTCTAGAAGCCAATAACAAATTGTACCAACAATTTAACAATGAACGTAATATTCGTATCAAATAAATAGTAAAACTATATAAAAGATAACGATGTCATAAGTTTGGGATAAAGCAAATAAAAGATATTTTGTATTTCACAATACTTACATTTATATTTCTTCCTGGATCATTTTCAACAAGCTGTAGCGCTATATCCTTGCAATCTCGTCTAACTGTAGGTGGTATTCTGCTATCGTCTTCCCAATATCTTGAAGGAGTATGAGCATATAAAGCAGCAGGGGTTGCATGTGTAATACGTGCTGTAGTTACTATGCCACTAGATTTCCCTGTTAAATCAATTAAAATGGATGTATCATTCGTAGACGTTTTTAAAGTAATTTATTTTTACTTAAAATTCGTTAGAAATTTGCATGACCTTTAGAATGGTTTACTTTATAGTTATAAATTATTAATAAAAATTGATTAAATCGCTTGCTGAATTAATACAATAAAATAGTAAAAGATAGCATTGTTGATTATCTCACCAGCTTCTTGAGCCCAGTCTATCAATGACGTGACTTTAGAGCTTATCGCCGAATCACAATTGTTGAAACGAGCTCCAGAATCAAGACCTAGAGTCTCATATCTGGCCTTCACTCCACATAGTAGAGCTGTTGCACAAGCGGACGACTCCCCAGTTTGAGCATCAACATTATAAGTCTGTTAATAATTTGAAAATATATTCCATCATGTCAATATTTCAAATATATTTTTATAGTAAAGTAAGAGAGAAAACAGAGAAAGGTATGAGGTGAGAGTATTTTTTATAAATATAATTTTTATAAATTGTGTAAAAAACATAAATTGATCGGAATTGTAATGTTTACAGTAAATATGCGGTAATATACATTGGCCGCTATCATTGATTATTTTAACGCAATTGAAATTAAAGCCTTTACCATTACCCACGCTCAGCGAATCTTTACAGAACGTTCCAGAACCGTTAAATTAAAACGCCTGAATAAATTATTTAAAACGACTCTTTTTAAATAATATATTTATTTTGAAGTTTCTTTCACTTGTATATGTATAAAAATTTATAAGTTTTTTATTCTTTATATAATATACTGCTTGAACTTTTAAAACTATATTCAAAATAAATATATGATTATTACGCAAACGGTCTACCTAATCTGTTGTTAACAATATAGTCCTGAATATATCTACTACAGGTTTTAAATAGGTCAACTGAATATCCTCATATACCTACTATTGGTTTTAATTAAGTTAGCTGAATCCTTATATAAATAGTTCTTATTTGCTTTTGCTGGACCTTATCCTTATAATACAATTATAGTTGATGATATGTTTACCAAGCAAATTATCAAGGGATCAAAGATATTGAACAGCATCTCATGCAATAAGTGACTTATCTTAATCTGTCTGTGTCCACACAAAGTATTGGATAGTATTGGACATAATAAATATTTTTGTGCCCAAAAAAACATTGAATTATCGTAATTACAATACACAACTAATTGGTTCTAAATTTACAACAGTTTTTTTATTAATGAAGACGTTTTCGTTAGAAAATGTGTATAAGCTAACTTATTATGTTATTGTAATTAACTTAATTTAGATGACCTCGTTAAAAAGGAATCCCTAGAAGAACCAATTAACTCGAACATTTGAAACGGCCAAATTATTTGCTCTACCATTTTTTGACTTCTATTTGATGACTTTTGTTATAAATTACAGAAATTATCTTGGCCAAAATATATTAAAGATTTATAAAAAGCACTATATAACTACTTAACGTTTATAATAAATGGCATACCTTCGCTAATGCTACTGCGGGAAAAGTATCCCAAACTAGATCAGTGTCTTCTCCTGACTGACCTCTTCTTTGACCGCGCAGTATTCTAGCAGCTGTCGTTGTTGTTAGGCTCATACCGTCTCCAACAACGAGAATTATGTTCCTTAATCGATGAACAAATTTAGTGTTAAACTTTAAGATATAGATAGAGGTTTATGGACAAGTTTTTTTTTTACAAATTTGCAAATGATCTAATGATCGAAATATGACTATTCATATACGAACCTGCTCTTCATCATTACATTACATTTAAAATATATGAGATAATAAAATTTATACTAATTAAATAAAAATGATTTGATCATTGAGACAGAGAAAGAAATCCATGAGATATAAATCTTATTATGTATGCATTTCACGATTTTCGTAGAGTTAAACGTAAAATTACGTTTTTCATATAAAAATTAAATTGAACATAAACTATTTCAGGACAAAATAATAATGGAGTATAATTTATAGATAATTATAAGGATAAATTGTTTCTGAACCCTGAATGTAGAATTATAAATCATGAAGTATTTTTCAGTTGTAATTTAATTAATATGTATTTAATTATAAAACCTAAGCAAAGGATGGATAGTAACTAGTTAGCATACAAGAAAAAGCTTTTACTGGGGACATCGATGAAATATAAAGCGCCGTGTCAAAACCGTTGTAATCCATTTAAAGTTTTATATAAATTTGAGTACCAATCGCAACAACCCATAATAATTAATTTAAACAAAGTTACTAATCAAACACAAAGCCTATTTAAAAATACTTTAATAACGAAAGAACAGTAATGAAGCAAAAACATTAAATATTTGATTTGCATGTAAATAAGGTGAATGAGTGTAGATTGAAATAATCATAAAAAAAAATATTTGAAGTATTTTTTCTATCTTTACAGAAAAGGTCAGTAATGATATTATTAAATTTACCAAAAAAAAAAAATATTTTACGGGTCTGATAATATACTTTTGCAATATCTTGGCACACACAGTTACGCCTCGATGTTCATTCAGAGTGGACGTGTTGTTGATTTTCGTTCCTTTGCTTTTACTATAATTAGTCATATTCCGTGTGCGTTGTGGTTTGTAAGTGTAAAGTGTCTGTTTCTTAGTGCACATCAAGGGACAGAAATATACAAAATAATAAAATATTTAAACAAGGACCAGAGTTGCTTAAGGTTTTAATATGCTTCGTTCGCCGAACAAGCAACATAGTTCTAACCCCGACATCAGTACATTATCCGAACTAAGCACTGTTACAGTTCGGAAGCGTAAGCATACTGATGATTATACGGAGGATTTAAAGCACCTAACATCGAATATAATGAACAAATTAGATACTTGGAAAGCTGAAATCCAGAGTAATATTTCTGAGGTAAAAAAGGACTTAGAATCGATTTTTAAGACAGATTTTGATAAGCTTGACACATCTTTCTCGGAAATAAAATCCGAAATAAGTTATATTCGTCAAGAGTATCAACAGATTAAAAGATGTATTCAATCAATTAAGTCGAAACACGAAGAAACGATTGTAAAGGTTGAAGTTCTAGAAAGATCGGTGCAGTTTCATAGTGACAAATACGAGGAACTAAATAAAAAAGTGAAGTTACTTGAAACCAATAATAAAAACATACTAACCCTTGAATCTAGAATTGATTTGTTGAAGAGTGAGTACAAACTAATACAAATGGAGCTGAACTCCAATTATCAAAGAGATCGTCTTCTAAATCTGGAGATATTCGGTGTCGTTGAGTCAAGGAGTGAAAATTTATTAGATCTAATCCTTGCTATTGCAAAGCATGCCTGCGTAACAATCAACTCCGAAGATATTTTAGAAGTGAACCGCATTACTCCCAAAAACAAAGTTCAAGGACGCCCTAGAAATATTATAGTCAAGGTGAAATCCCGTCTACTGAAGGAAAATATAATTTCCGGCATCCGTAAAAACCATATAAGGAATCAAGATCTTGGTATAAGTGGTAATACCAGCAGGGTGTACGTTAATGAGCATCTTACTCAACTTAATAAAATATTACTTAAAAAATGCAGAGAGGCAGCAAACCTCAAAAACTATCAATACGTGTGGACAAAAAACGGAAGGATTTATATGAGACGAAACGACACCTCAGCCGCTGTACAAATAAAGCAAGAAGAGGATATTGCAAAATTAGTGTAGTGTTTAGTAAGATAAGTTACTGTGTTAACCTTTTATATCTTAAATTTCCCGTAATAATACTTGTAGTTTTCTTAATTGTAAAGATTTTTTGGCATAATCAGTTTGATACATATTCTTTGGTACTTTACAAATATAATCGTAGTTCTTTAATTGCAATGACTTGCACTCTGTATACATTGGAAATGCACGAAATACAGGTGCGCCTTTTTGTTCGCAGCATTAGAGATTGCAACCTTAACTATTATTGCTTAATAATTACATTTTTTAACCTATATTTGGTATTTACTATATTGTATTTACTTTGGTATATTATGTATGAAATAACAACAGTAGATAATTTAAAATCCGAATGTACTGACTTAGTGAATGTACAATACTATATTTTTATACACTTAATTATATTTATATATATCAATACAAGACACATGCACTATAATAATTACGCAATAATGCTGATACTAATAGATTTTAATAACGCACTATTTTTTGTTAAGCGTACCATTGTTGAAGAGTCCGATATAAGTTTTTCACACTACCCTTTACATTTTTATAACTTGTATCTATTTCTTATTTGCGTACGTCGACGATGTCCTTCTTTGTTATACATTCCTTATGCATTGAAATACCTGTATAATAGCTATGATATCCGTATTCTTAAAATGTTCCATCGTTGTAACCCATTACATATATTATTATGTTTTAAAATAAAAATATTTAAAAACGCTTCATCAATTAAATTAGGAAAATATTTTGAGGTATTATATATTAGGTGTATAAGCGACCGTGATATATATTTTTTTTGTTTGACACAATTGTATTGTGTTTTTCTTTTATAAATGGCTACTAAAAACTTGAATATCTATTACCAGAATGTTCGTGGTCTTAGAACTAAGTGTAATGACTTACGACTAAGTATTTTGAATAGTGATTACGACGTAATAATACTGACGGAATCGTGGCTACATAATGGTATTTTTGACGCAGAATTGTGTGATGATAGATATGACGTTTTTAGGGCGGATCGTAATCTTAATATTAGTGGCAAGTGTACCGGTGGAGGAGTAGTAATTTTAATTCGACGTTCACTCGGTGCTTACGACGTTGACGTGTCACTTGCAAGTACAGAATTATTGTGGGTTACTGTACCGTCCCGCGCTTGCAAATCGGGATTTAACTTGCATTTTTGCGCCGTTTACATCCCTCCCGACCCGCGTGAAATACCCACACATTTGAAAACATTCACAAATATATTTAGAACGTCAATTGAGCGTTATCCTCAGGATAATTACATACTGGTAGGTGATTTCAATTTGCCTTGCCTATCGTGGAATACAAATAGTTATACATTGATAAAAAAGGGTTCAATTGAAGTTCAGAGGGAGGCTTTAGAGCTAGTAGAAAATTTAAGCTTTTATGCATTGAAACAATGTAACTTTCTTAAAAATTATGCTGGGAATACTTTAGATCTCGTTTTTTCAAATTTACCTGTAATTGTAAAACCAGAATCCATACCACTTCTTAAAGAAGATTGCGCACATCCTCCGCTTACCATTACTGTTTTTGACTTAAATATTATTCCTTTACAAGATGCCCCTACATTAAAACGGAACTTTAAAAAGGCGTGTTATGAAGATATTAACAAATACTTTCTTGAACATGACTGGTACTCTCTCTTGAGAAAAGGTACCATTGATGAAGCGATTAGTATTATGTACCAAATTATTGAAAGGTCTATAGATATGTATGTACCGTGTAGTCGTAGATCGGGCAACGGTTCCTATCCCAAATGGTATTCCCCTGCATTAATACGGATAATTAAAGAAAAGACAAAAGCTCACTCACGATGGAAAAAATATGGAAATAGATTGGACTATGATGAATTTTCATTATTAAGAAAAAGAGAAGGACGAATACAAAAAGTTTGCCTTAAAAACTTTACATCAAAATGCGAGAGTAACATTAAAAATAATCCCAAAATGTTTTGGACCTTTGTAAAAGCTACGAGGGCTGGTTCAGCTTATCCTAGGAAGTTTTATTTAGAAGGAATCGAATATACTGACGGTAAGGACATATGTAACGCATTTGGTAGGTTTTTTTCAGAATGTTTTTGGTAAACCTTCTAAAAATTATCTGCCCGCAACTGAACATCCCTTATACATTAACAACCTCGCCTCCAGAGCTCAAATATCTTTCACTTCTACTAAAAAAATGTTAAAATCCTTAGACGTCAATAAAGGAGCCGGCAGTGATGGCTTGCCTCCAATTTTTTGGTCACGTTGCGCTGAATCACTTGCTCTGCCGTTAAATATCGTTTTTAATCGTTCTCTTAGCGAGGGGGTTTTTCCGAACATATGGAAATCTGCTCATATAGTTCCAGTACATAAGAAAGGTTCGCGTATGGATATTAAAAACTATAGAGGCATTTCTATTTTAAATACTGCAGCAAAACTACTTGAAAAAATTGTTTATAATTCTATCTATACTACGTTGTCTCAATCGATTCCAGTACAGCAACATGGTTTTATGATAGGACGTTCCACCACTACTAATTTAGCTTGTTTTTCAAATTTTGTTTTCGAAAAAATGGACAAAGGGGGTCAGGTTGACGTGATCTATACTGATTTTGAGAAAGCTTTTGATCGGGTGGATCACGTGATTCTGTTAAATAAATTACAAACTCTTGGTATTCACGGGGACTTACTTCGGTGGATAAAGTCATACTTAACTAATCGTTCTCAGGCGGTAGTCATGGCAGGATATCGCTCCAATTATGTTGACATTCCCACAGGTGTCCCACAGGGCTCACATTTAGGACCACTCTTCTACAATGCTTATTTGTATGATATTGGTTCAAGTTTGAAGTATTCTAACTATCTTATGTACGCTGATGATAAAAAGATTTTTTACGTAATTAATACCACACAAGACTGTTTGTCATTGCAAAGTGACCTTAATAGCTTATTTAACTTTTATACTGTAAACAACATAGCAGTCAACACAGGAAAGTGCGAATGCATTTCATTCACACGGAAACCTAGGCCTATATTACATAACTATCATTTTAATGGTGAACATATTACCAGAAAACAAAACTTAATTGACTTGGGGGTCCACTTTGATCAGAAAATGATAATGTCAAATCATATAGAAACTACACTTATTAAGGCATATAAAAATTTAGGTTTTGTCCTTCGCGTTTGTAAACCGTTTACTGATATATCAGTCATTAAGACCGTTTATTTTGCTTACGTACGGAGCATCTTAGAGTATGCTAGTCCCATATGGTCGCCACAATATCGCATTTATCAGAATCGCTTAGAGCGTATACAGAAGATTTTTATTAAACATTTAAACTTTCGCTGTCGTAAATTTTGTAAGACTTATGAAGATGGTTGCGCAGAACATAAAATGTTTTCGTTAGAGCAGAGACGTACTCTTATGGATATGAGTCTGCTTTTTGACATAATAAATAGCAAAATTGATTGTCCCCAATTAGTATCCAAAATATTTTTTCGAACTCCTAAATATCGAACCCGTAATACATTAATGTTAGATATCCCACAACATAATTCAAATTATTTAAAAAACTCACTATTAATGAGACTACCTCATACGTATAATGCATTGTTTAAAGACGTCGACATTTTCAATAACTGTAAAGGGAAATTTAAGAGCAATGTTATGAAAGTGCTATCAGAATCACCATAATATAGAATATAGTATATTATTATATAATTACATTTATGTATGTTTATTCTTAAGTATTAGTACAGGGTACCGCAACTAAAACTTGGCTGCAGGCATTTTTGTGTATCAGAGTGTACTTCTTGTGACTATTGCTTTCTCGATTTTATTTTTTCAACGATATTTCCATAATAACATTATGTTAAGTTTTAGCGAAACCTGTTATTGGCTATATTATTTGTTGTGAAATATATGATAAAACTGTATGTAAAAGCTGTTGGTTTTGTAAATAAATAAATAAATAAATAAATAAATAAATATCTTAATAAAAGAAAAGTAAGTAACAACTCAGAAAATATGATAAGAATTCTTTTCTTTTTTTTTTCTTTGGACAATGCACTCATTAGAGGTAACACTGTCCTTGTGTAACATCCCGGCCTAACGATTATGTAAATAACGGATACAAAGCTTTGCAAGCAAGCAAGAATTGTCCCGTGTGAGAACTTTGGTTCATCAGTCAGATTAGTAACAATAAAGTTATCATAACATAATGAATATATCTTACTTTGCGACAGGATTTTTTTCTGTAGCGTATTGAAGGCGTTTTTGTAAAGTTTCCTGAGCTTGTGCATACCAATATTGACGATCTGTAAACGAAACATATATTAGAAAGGTATAATTTTAGTTTCAAAATATAAAAAAAGTTATTAATTACATTTTTTTTTTAAATACGTACAAATAATTATGTTGTTGCACTTTTATTGAGTAGGTTTATTATTTATCATTAGTCATGAGTCGGCAAACGATGATACTATATTGTGATATCAAACTATATCATATGCTATTACTATAAAGAAGCCGTCATATGTTATCATATGAAACGCCAACCGGCGCCAGGTCATTCAAGTATAAATAATTTGAACGACACTGCAAACAACATAACTTCTAAGCATAATTTTTAGTGCTTTATTAAATATCGTCTAATACACGCGCGAAGCAAAGATGTACTTAGTACCTGAGTTTATATTCTTCATAATAATGTATACTATATTTGTTGCCTCAAATAAAATTTATAAACATCATTCAAGTGTAGGAACTACACTAAAAAAAATATAGTAAGATAAATTAAAGAAGTTTTAACTCTAGTATCAAAATTATTTCTATTAACTACAATTTGTCCAGTTTTAAAACATATTGTTTAATTAAAGAGCTTAAGTGTCACTAAACAATTATATTATTAAATATCCTTAAACTCTTATATTATATAAATACCGTTAATAGCCTAGATTGTATAAACAAATATTAAAAATTAAATATCCTTAAACTCTTATATTATATAAATACCGTTAATAGCCTAGATTGTATAAAAATTACATCGATTCCACTCTTTAAGAATACTTTCCTTCTACACTTCAGTCGGACATTATTACGTTCGCCAAACCATCCTCCTTTATTTGTAGAAAATTACTTCATATACTTATTTACTCTCGAAAATAACGCTTATAACGATTACGTAACGTTTACGTTATGAGATATTTATTCACGAATGTTTTCCCAGAGACATTTAAACTATATCGCTGGCGAAAGCTTGTTTTTAACCCCCGACTACAAAGAGGGGTATTATAAGTTTGATCTGTGTATCTGTGTATCTGTCTATGGCAATCTAGCGGCCAAACGGGTGGACGGTTTTGAATGCGGCTTTTAATCGAAAGCTATGTTTGTCGAGATGGTTCTTATCCTATTCGGAGCCTATTCAATTCAAACTAACAAGTAATGATGATGATGATGATAATTGTAAAATATAGCCTATGTTCATTAGGGATAATGTACAATTCTAATGCTAAAAGATTTTTTTTAATTGGTCCAGTAGTTTTGGAGAATACTCAATTCAAACAAACAAATCTTTCCTTTTTTAACCGACTTTTTCAAAAAGGAGGAGGTTCTCAATTTTGCCGGTATATATTTTTTTTATGTATGTACGAATTTTGTACATACATAAAAAAAATACATAAAATAAAATTATGAATGATGAATTCGGTGCATCGTGGGACCCTTTAATAAAGGAAGAAATTTAAATGCAAGTAAGTTAACAAGGCAAATAAAGAAATTACGATATCGAATCGTGTAGTCTAAGTCCTCAATGATTAACTTCGTAAAATAAACACCATCGTCAACGTACGTACAACGGTCCCCGACGCAACGGTTTCAATAAGTACTTTATATAAAAATAATACATAAAAATTTTATTTTTATTATTTTAAGAGATATTTTTGTTTTGGGGGTTTTTTTAATTTTTTATTTAATTAATAAGTTGGGTACCCTTAAGAGTTGATCAGGACATTTAATTGCGTACGTTGCATACGTTGTATGTATTTTTAGGTAAATATAAGAAAAATCTGGTTATAAAAGATTAATTTAACCTATCTATTATAATAGCTACTATTAAATAATAGTATTTAAAAAAAAAGTCTATAGGTACGTTCATTGTTTTAATTACTTTTATATTACAGAATCAATAATTTTGAAACAAAATGCTAGAGCTAGATACTTTAATACTTATATTCTATTTTAACTGTTGGCAGAGCAACATAGTACAAAAATCAAACACCATAGTTACCATAGACTTCCTTTACTTCAGCATTCATTGGAGCTGGAGACAGGACACTAGTGCTGATCGTGCACATCATGATCACGATGCAACACCAAGCAGTCATGGTTGACAACCTTCATCGGTGCTGACACTCTATTCGGGCACCTAGGTATTATTTCTTTTTTTCAACAATTTACTCGACTTCTGATTTTTTTCATATCTTTCCTCTTTCTAATGCTGTATCATTCCTAAAACAAGAAACATTGTCATTTTTATTATTTTTTTTTTGGAATAGTACACTTTTTTAACTGACTTTGTATTATACGTATTTTTGAAATAAATAACCAATATACACAAATTATATTAATTGAAAAGAACGTATTTTTTATATATATTTGATTTTTAATATATGCAGGGATACACAGGAAAGTTATTATTTTAAAATCAGAGTGATCAGTTTCCACTTATTTAATGATAATTTTTAAAATAATGTATTAAATAAAGTGATATCCAGTTATATCACTGGCATTTTTAGGCTTACAAGTTTTAGTATTCAAACTTACACGAAAGAGTATTTTACTCAAAGCATTTTTCCGAGAAAATAAATTATTTCCTGAGGCAAAACATTTCACGGAGAGAAGTTTAATTTATCTGGCTATATTTTATTTGAAGCGATAACACAAGCAATCGCCATGTTTGTCAGCACACCTGAGGGGATGTTTTGATTTAGAAAATTATACTAATGGAAATATATATCATATGACAAAAACATACCGTCAACATGTTTTTCTTATGAGATGGTTTTTAAATTACTATCATAATTATTCACTAAGTCTATTGGCCAGCTGGGTATGAATTTATCAACTATGAGTTATTGAATATCACATATTTTAACATGCAGTTATTCTTATTGCATTATAAAAACCAAAACTTTGTGTTGATGATAGAGAAACTTTTGACATTAAAGTGTGTTATTTCTCCCGTAGGACTTCGGAGTCTAAAATATAAGTTCCATTTGCCCCATGGGACTAGTAGCAGGGACTACACTTGCCAACTAGTCCCATTCTTTGGTTTGACAATTGCAATAAAATGATTTTATAATAAAATTCATATTAAAATATGATAATATAATATCGTTGTCATATCACGTATTCAATTAAATATAATAGAACATAGGTGTAATAAATAATATGTGTTTATGTTTTTAATATTATTTCATTGTTATTTAAAAAATAAAATTCATTCATGATTTTTTTTTGATTATATGAATATTTTTTTTTACCATTTGAAAATGATTTCAAATGATAAAAAAAACGGCATATCCCGTTTTTTTCATCATTTGATACGGAACTAACATAACTTCTAAATGAGATTGCATTCCTTACATTACTTTCCTGAATTGTCCTTTCCTTTCTAACTTCTAAAACTTCTTAGATTAGACATTTCTGAGTTCAATATCTTAGCCTGTAGAATTCAAAGTGTAACTAAAACTGTCGATATAAGGTCCAAATTTATTTTAGAAACTATATATATTGTTTTCAGAAAAAGGGATATCAAAAATACAAATTGGATATTTCAATTCTTCCAATGTATTAAAATATATATTTTGTGTTGAACTGTTTATTGTATATAAACAGATAGATAATAACTAGATTTGTAGTGACCGTGAGAAGTTCATGACATCAAACTAATGCTTCGGTTTCCTAAAATTTATAGGGAAGACCGAAGCTTATGGTCAAGTGACAACCGCACTGTAACTAGAATTCGTGTACTAAGAACATACTAATTTATCACTCAGTAGGTTCGATCCCCAAAATAGTTTTGTTTATCTTTGCTTATTACTAAATATTAATAAAAAATATTAAAGGCTAATCTCTTACTGAGTTTTGAAATCATAACATTTATATTATTGTACTGTACTTATGAAATATAATCAGTGTCTCGACAATATCTATAACAATGTTCCTGAACATAATGTCAGTTTATTCTTTAATATATCAAAAGAATTCAAAAAAAATAATTTTGTAAATAAATTAAATATGAGCATTTGATGAGTATAAATGTCTATAAAACTCGAAAGTTGAATTGAAAGTTGAATTGAATAACCAAGTTTGAACTGTAAGTTTAAACTTGGTTATTCAAATACTAAGAAATTAAGCCAGAGAATGTTTGCAAAACCAACCAGATTAATTTTATACCAGAGCATGAGAAAAGAACACAATTCCTTTTTACAGTCATTAATAAGGGGCTTGTTTAAACTCATTTTACTGTATCTTTATTACATTTTAAAGCGATTCCAAACATAAATCCGGAGCAGTAATCGCTTTAATAGTCATTATAAAATATGAGGGAAGTATATAATGCTCCCATTTATTGTTCTGTTCTTAATATCGAATTGAAGTAATAATAATTAGTTTTTAAATGTAAAGAAGTTTGTACATATGATTGTTTTTATTAAATATTCAAATTCGCATTCCAGCCAATTAATTAAAAGAAGTATCCAACTATAAACAACTTAATTCCATACGTATATAAAAAGAAAAATATATGTGTTAATTTTAAAATAGAGGCCACGTTACATTCACTTATGAACATTTATGGAAGCTAGAAAATAAAATTATTAACTTTACAGAAATTCAAGGATAATGATAATTAGCCCATGAGCCTGGTAAGCAAAAGCATTTCATTATTTAAAGAATGCGTTGCAAAAATATTTTAGCACAGAGGAATGTTAGAACGGGTTTTTAAATAGAATTTAGTTTATTTGAATTGGTTTGGTAAGCGAGAAAAGCAAAACAAAACGTAACGCTACAAAATCAATACAAACTTTTTTTTTCATGAAGCTAATTGCTTCCTGATCAATATATGAAACATTGTTTTGAGCTCTAAAACAATAATGTTAAAAAGTTCTAAAACGCAAAAACTACGTTGGGAATTTTATGAAATGTATTTTAAAACTATAACTGAACTTATTAATAACAGTTTATCCATTATTTATTCAACATATGAGCAAACTAGTTATTTATTTATTTATTTATTTAATTACTTATTTCACTATATACAATATAATGTACTAAAGGCGGGCTTAATGCCACAAACCTTATGAATGGATTGAAATCTTTCTCTATTTTAGAGAACAGCGTGTAGCGCGCGAGAGTTTGTGGACATAATAAAAAGCTCTGACTACTCTTACAATAAGTGTTTCAAAAGAATTAGGGCCGTTATGGTAAACCGTCCTGTCGCTCTACCCGATAAAGAAGATCATGTATAGAATGCTTAATTCACGATACAGTATCTCAATTGTCGCGGATTCGAGTCCCTGCCTGTATAAATTTTGTTTTTCATTTATATAAATAAATACATATTATTCGGATCTACTTATTGTTTTGAGACAAAACGATGTGTAATATGCAATTCTCTTACACATCATTATACTTAATATTTAAATAAATATTAAACATTAAAGTTATTTTGAACCCCAGACTAAAAAAAAGGGGCGTTATAAGTTTGACCTATCGATCTGTGTATCTGTGCATCTATGTATCTGTCGCTGGCAAATTTGCGGCCAAACGCGTGAACGGATTTGAATACGTTTTTTTTTAATCGAAAGGTATGTTCGTCCAGATGGTTCTTATCCATGTTTGCGCGAAATAGAAATAGTAGTCTCCAAGATATTGACGTTTTATTCGTTCTTATGCAATAATTAGCTGTTCCCAGCTGTTTCGCTATATAGGAAAAAAAGCCTTCTTATGAATTCCAAAACGTTTTTTTCACTTACTTACTGAGGTAAAGTACTTTATTAGGGATAGCTGTTGCCCGTGACTGCGTCCACGTTCATTAGGGATAATGTAGGATTCTAATGCTAAAAGATTTTTTTAAATCGGTCGTTTAGTTTCGGAGCCTATTCAATTCAAACAAACAAACAAATCTTTCCTATCTATAATATTAGGATAGATTAGAAAAAATACTTGAACAATTGAACATTTTGTGAGTCTGTAGGTTCATTTAGTACAATTCAGAAACTAATAACATTACTTTAAAAAGCAAAAAAAATAAAAAAATAAATAATTTAAAAAACCTCCGATACAAAAAGACCTCTAAAAAGAATAAAAAAAATATTATTATGTACTTATTGAATTCGTTGCGTCGAGGGACTGTTTAATAAAGAAAGAAATTAAAATGCAAGTAAGTTAATAAGGCAAATAAAGAAATTATGATATCAAATCGTGTAGTCTAAGTCCTCAATGATTAACTTCGTAAAATAGACACCATCGTCAACGTACGCACAACGGTCGCCCGACGCAACGACTTAAATAAGTACATAAAAATATTATTTTTATTCTTTTTAGAGGTCTTTTTGTATCGGGGTTTTTTTTTAATTTTTTTTTTTTTTTTAGTTATATATACCAACTTATACTTATTTATTACTACATTATAAAGAATAGATGCTTATATTGTATATGATTTTATTAAGATAGATATTTATACTAATAAATGTAAGTAGTACCTACATGAAAAAAATATATATTCCTGAGTATGAAAGGTTATTTTTCAGCCACCAATTCAAGTACTACAATGAATGCATGGCATTTCTCAACATTGCGGTGCTCAAGGAAGTTTAAGTTTCTACCACGACCTACTAGCCTACGAACTTTCTTCAGAGAGGTTTTCTAATCTATACGACATGGATGCCTCCAAAAGGAACGCCTACTTTTTCTTCAAACGCCGCAACAATTTTCTACTGTGGGCAGCGATGATCACTTAGTAGTTCCTTATAAAATAATATCATAAAAAAATATTTATTTATTGTTTTACCGCAAAATGTACCCTCAATTATAAATTAATATAACAAATATGTTTCGCATCTAAAAGGAATTTATTTTATATTATGAGGCAATTGTTTCATTATTTGAAATGTAATAAATAATGACAGTTCATAAATCAATTTATCAAAGGATCAAAAAATATTATCTTTCCATTCACATTGTGGACAGTGAAATAATACAATTTTGTTTTAACAATATATTATTTTATGTACATTTATTTGTCGACAGCAAAATAAAAATATAAGCCTAGATTGCTCTTTCATTGGCTTTCAACACATTATTATATATGGCTCACGCAATAAACTATGTCATTTCAAAAAGAGAGTAAAATGAATATAACTTTTTTCCAGTCAGTAAAAATATTACCCACAAATTACAGGTCATGAATGCTTTGATATTTTTTTATATTTACTGTAGTCTGTTGTAAGTAAGTCTAAGTCTGTAGTAGTATCTAGTAAAAGGGTGTTGGGTAAAAGAAACCCTAATGATCATAAAAAGTAAAGGACTACAACAAGATATAATAATTCTGCCTTCTTACTTAATAAAAGAGGTACTAATATAATATTCTTTTCATAATCCGAGACAACTTACTGACAATCTCCGAGGAAATGAGATTAAAGACTTGAGACTGGCTCAGACTCAAGTTGGCATCCTTAAGATTCAATTACAGAACGATTTTGTACAGAGAAAAACAAATGTTAAACCCCATAACTTTAATAATATTATACACAATTATTAAGAACTTGTTATGACAGGGTCTACAAATTATTTAATTAAATTCATTGAACATTCTCAAATTAATACGACTCCTGTTTTGACGGAACCAATTTGAACAATAAGTATTTTATGTTACTGTTATACTTGAGATTATTTTTGTTTGTATTTATGTTAAATATATATATAATAATAATATCATTTTGTTTGTATTTATGTTTAATAAAAGATAAGTATTCAAGTTATGAACGAATCCCAACTACATTTTTTGAATATAAAAATCACTTCATAAAATTATAACCGACTTCTCAGGAATAATAAAATTATTTACCTTTTAAAAGAATTCTCAGAAATAATAAAATCTATCTTACAAAGATTTATTCTTACCATTGTTTTAATTGTTCTTTCACTCGTTTAAGCAGAATAATCTGTCTATAATGTTAATGATTTCAAACATACCTTTGTTTCTACTGTAATAAAAAGGGTATTATGAACTTTACAATAATGATTGACCAATTTGAGAACAACGAACTTAAAAGATCTTAGGATCTCTTCTTCGGCCACCACATGCTCATTTTCATTTAATTAAATCATTGATTTATAAAACGTCGTTATCATATTTGACTATCGTATTAAATATTTTAGGTAAGCTATTTAGTCTCATTTTTGCAACTATGTTTTGAGATGTGTGAGATAAATATATTAATAGAAGCAACAACATTCTTATTGCTACATATAACTTTTTTTACATGTACTTGGATTGTGGGTTATAAACTAAGGTTATCTTTTAGACTAGAATGTGAAATTTTATTCTGAAAAATAACCAACTTTAAAAACTGCAAAGTTAAGTTCTGAAATTACTCAAATTTAAGAATATATTATAAATTTGATACAAAATATTATGAATCGACTTAGTTGATTCAGATTCTGAAAATATTTAAAAATTATACCTTGTAAACAATTAATTCTTCCCGAAGCGAAAAACAAATATCCAAGAATATGTGTTTGAACGAGAGAAATATTACCTACATCATATTATCTAGGACCATAAGAACATGTCACACATATTTAATAAAACTCAACTCAAGAAAAGATAATTAAATAAATTGTTTTCTTTTATTTATAAATAGACAACTCCAGATAACAAGAAAGCTGGCTAATTATAGTAAAGTGTCATAGGCGTTTATAGACAATGGTAGCCGATTACCGTATAATGATGACGGTATAATATATTCCAACAATATTATGCAAGATATACGTGTTAGCAAACCCTCCTTATATCCAGAACTATTAAAACTATTTTCTACTAACAATTTTGAACAAAGTCGGTCACGTTTGTGAAACGGTTATGACCTTCAACTATCCAACTAATGTTAGGTGTGTTTGGATAAGTCTTATGCTAAACGATTCGTACTAATACTTTTATCACATACTGATAATCCGCCCAGATTTTTTTCCGGGTAAATGAAAAAAAAAATGTCTTGGAATCTATTGTATTTATTATTTTATTGTTTTTAGTATTTCTAGGGTTCCGTTCCTCTAAAGGAAAAAACGGAACCCTTATGGATCACTTTGTCCCTCCATCCGGTCCGTTTGTCTGTCTGTCTAACCCCTCTTTTCTCAGGAACGCGTGGAGGTATCAAGCTGATATTTATATAAAATACTCAAGCCCACTGTCCCTTAGAGTTGTAAAAATCAAACTTCTAGATCAATGTAATCAAAAGATACAATTGTTCGTGCCACAAATTTCCGCAATTTTTCCAAACTCGTAAGGGAATCAAAATGTACAGGGTCTCCTCGTAAACTCATAAGCAAAGTCCTATAGCACAATTAAAGGAAAAATTCCGAAAACTGTAAATTTATACTCACATCATATAATAAAAATATTTTTAATAATTGTTAAGTTACTACCCCTTTTGTCATGGACGCGTGGAGGTATTAAATTGAAATTTATAAAAAAATACCTACTCAGGTCTATAATACCTTTAAGCTGTAAAAAAATGAAACTTCTATGTCAATGCAATCAATGCAATCCAATATTTTCAAACTTGCAAATACTCGCAAGGGAATCAAAACCTAAAGGGTACTTTCGTGTCGACCTAAAATCTTGAAATTTGGCATGAAGTAAGTTTAAGAGACATATGTAAATAAAATGAATATTGAATGTTCGGAGAAGCTCAATTCATCTTTTCATATCTCACTTAACTTACTTTTTAGCGGTTCGATATCCTGTTCAATTATTTATCTTTTGTTAATACATAGATTAATTTGTATTATACCAATGACAATAACCTACTTGTATTGATTTTTTAAATTTATTTAGTGGGAATAATTTAATCTTGTATAAACTTAAGTTCAGAATTTCACAATAACATCATCATACATTATATTCTTCATACCATATCTGATAGCCCAAATAATAATCAAAACGATTTTACTGAACCACAATCGAAGTGACAATATAAAAGCCTTTTGTTAGTTAACAATAGAACCTTCTAAGGTTCTTTAATTCATAATTTTTCAATTTTGGAGTTCCAATAATGTTTTAAATACCAAAGTAAAAGCAAAAATTTCATCCAGACCCTAAATTTTGCATTGCGCGAATATTTCTATAATTCTGTAATAAAATTATCAAAATAAACAAAACGATAAGGTACGTAAAAAGTACATTATTGCTTATACAAAACTAAGTGGTTATATTTAATGCACTGAAGTTTAAATATTCCAACAATAGTTCAAAAAAGAATATAAATGTATTGTAGTTTTGAAATATTGAAGGCGAAATGTCTTTTACAAATATACTTGTTATAACTCCAAGACATTGCATAATAGAGCTCCATTAGCCAAAACACCAAGCGATACTAACAATTGCTTTTGTTGTTTCATTTCACGTAAAGGCTTTGTTATTTCTGTAAATATTTCAAACCTGAAAATACGAGATTTAAGATTTCATCGTTAAAGTGTTTGTTACATTAATGATTGACGCCAATATAAATACCTAAATTTCCACATACTATGAAATTAAATTTGAACGTTATCACAATTATTTATTGAAATAAATAAAACTTATCTTATATACCTTTGTACTATAAAATTTATTTATATATAAACGGATAAAAAAGTATCATACTTTAGCTTTCCAATTTTTATTCATTAGCTTCCACGCTCTGTTTAGTTAAATAAAAGCACTGTTATAACTGATCCAATTTTGAACTCTATTATTTAAGCTATTGTGTGGCCGAATAATGTTTGGGCTAATGTTAAATAATCTGCATTACAAATAAATTGCTCATATAATATCTCACTACATTCCGTAATATTACTAAACATCCAGTGTTGATGTTGAACAGCACAGGTACTGTCTTCAAATAACAACGCTAAGTTAAAGCTGAAATGGTCTATATTTGAATATCCTAAAAGCCAGACATTAATCCTTATATGATTAAGCGGTTATCACATATCAAGCTTGGTTACCTTGAATCAGAGTGTGCAGCTTGCATAACATTAATATCGAAATGTTATAAATGTCTGGCTGCTGCCAACAGAAACATTCGCTGAGTAGGTACTCATGTACTGTTGGTACATTAATGTGAAATCATATCCTACGCTCTAATTACTTATACAAAATAGTTAATAAGTATGTATATTACAATTATGTATCCAAATAGATATACAATTTTGAAAATATAATTTCAGTCGTCTTTTTTAAGCAAATAGTAGAAAAAATAGTTAAAAAAAGGTTCACGGTTTTCTAATATATAAATCGAATAAAAAAGTATTTATTATTTCTATATCTGCAGTGTAAATACACAAGATTTGTTAGGTTTTTAAAAACCCATCATTAGCAGAAAGTTAGTGGTAAGGTCATTACTTACTACGCTAAAACTTATGGCTTTGTGTTCCATCGTATATTTTTTCAACCACTGACTGTGCCTTTAAAAAAAGCGATTTATTCGCGGATATGGCCTACATCGTGTAAGTGGCAGTCTTGCAAAAAACAACATATGTCCTCAATAAATTGCATTGCCAGGATTCCCTTACTTTGTTTACATAATTCATCTATATTCATAATATGAAAATATATTAGTTAATAAAATAGAACAATTTTTCTGTTCTCTTTTGAGATAAATCTAGACTAGTTCTAATCAAAATTATTTCTCTTGTCTTTAAATGTTTTTAACAAGTTTGTTATTTTTCATGTTTATATTTTATTAAAATATGCCTAATATATTTTACACTTATATGTTATAAACATTTAAGATAGTACTGTATTTTATTTTCTTGTTATTAATAAGATTTGCCTTTTCTGTAAATTAATAAGGTTTTAGAACAATTAATGGTAGAATTAACTGTTAAAAATTGTAATGTGAAAATAAACAAATATTCTAGTCCGCTTAAAACTAGTTTAATTTTAGTTTTAGTACATTTATTATGCAAATATAATCCAATTCGAGGGCCTCGTAACTTTCAGTCGATAGTCAATTCATTCAAGTTCGTTCCAGTTACCTCTGACCGACAGGCTCTCATTCAAAAAGTTGTTAAGGCCTAACTAGGGTACTGTTTCATGTTAAAATTAAAGCTTGTTATTATAACTTTTAACTTTAGCACAAAAATAAACCAATTCACTTCATAGTACTATGAAAACCCTCGAATAACTTTAGTTTTTTTTCGTTTTACTGAGGTTTTATATTACAATTTTATATTTACTTTTATCTTTTTTTAAATAGTAATTGATTAAAATAGTTAACCAGCTTTATATCTTTAGATTTAACGTCTCAACAGGAGTTGGTAACAAGTTATAATTACCGTTTCATGTCCGTTAACTTTGTAATTTTTAAAGTTTATAATTTTCTCCGTAGAATTAATTAAATTATAACGTAAGCCAAATTGATATCCTAATTAAATTTACTCCTTATCTGTTATTAGAAATTCATGAAAGTTTCTTATTTGCGACATATTAAAGCAAAAACTATAGTATATTACAATTACTAACTTAACTTAATTTTGCTATATATAAAAACTTTTTATTAATGTATCTTTATTGGGATTATTAATAGGATATTACTTTTTAACGTATAGAAATAAATATATGCCGGTACAGCCAAAAATTGCTCTGATAAAATCATTATTTACAAACGATATGGAATAGATAATTCAATAACACTGGCTGATATATGCATATAAGTTTTATTTAATTTATTCTAATGTTGCTTTTTCCTGTATTAATGTCTTATATTTTAAGCGCCTTACTCTATGTTTGCACTGTATTCTCGGGTTGACTGGTAGAGAATGCTTTTAAGCATTAAGTCCGCCTATTGTACTATTTTGGGCAATAAAGACTTAATAAATAAATAAAAATAAAATATTCTAATGAATATCATGAAATTCGTAAAATGACAATCAACTAAGCCAACCTTACCATATTGTTAAAACTAGCTAAATATTGTATTAACTAAAAAATACCTTTACATTACAAAGATTACAAAAGACAGGAAAAATTCTATTATACTGTACATTTTATTTTTCTGCTACTATACATAAATATATATCTGGAAGTTATTTCTATCGCTTACTTTTGACACAACATAAAATTTTCTATATACTATATCACTATTTAGTTTAATTTTCCACATATACATTTTCAAAATTTTAAAGAATTTATAAAAGATATAAGTTACAAACTTACATAATCTTGTAATTAATCTTAGTAATCTTATCTAAAATTAATGTCATTAATTCCCAAGGATTTTCCGATTGACGAACAAATTTCCACTTTTTAGATATTCGTTATCCTTACTTCTGAGCATCATATTGTAATTATAGCTACATATAAATAATAATTTTGCTATATTAGGTTCCGTTAGGTGTCATCATAGTTAAGTTATTAAGGAATAAATATTTATCAAACAAAATGACAAAAATTAAAAATATTTCTTGTGTTTTAAAAAAAATACCTTGAAAAATATATATCTTTACATACAAATTGTATGCATGACGTATTATGCCGTGACAATATTTCTAGAAAAGGTTAAACAAAAAATTACACACACTATATACTAGAATTAAGTTTACACAGAGGGAGATGAATGATAGTAAAAGAGTAGGAGGGAGATTGATTAGGTACGCAACTCAAATCGAGCAAAATAAGCTAAAATGGCTCCTCCAAGTTTTTGCAATTGCAATAAAAACATTTAACTCTCATAAACACGAATCTTAAATACACTCTTCTTATAATAACTTTTCACTATCAGTACAAGGTACGTATTAATGGGAGATAATTCAGTATTCAGGCTCTTGATCATTTATCACTATGCCAATAAAGACTTACCCCCATAAATCCGCGTCGGGATCCAACATATTGTACCTAATGATACTATTCACAAATAAAAGATAGCTTTTTATATTGTGGACATATTATTGAAATAAAAGACATGTAAAGGCAATATTCCATTTTTATCAAAATATAATGTGTAGATAGATGGATTCTAAATCTGATCAGAATTAATAGAACAAATTATATTGAAAAGCTTTTATTTATCAACGATTTCTGTTCATGTTTTTAGAGTAAAAAAATATGTTTACGCACAAACTCTACACACTCATCCTAAATGGGATTGCGTAATTTCCTTTGATAAAAGATAAGATTCGTCTACACGTAGGATTTTGAATAATTCGTTGTTACCTTTGATCGAGCGCTTGAATTTAGGACGGGTTCGACTTTTCAAAAGCTGTAAAGGAATAACATCTTATTCCTTTAAAAAACGTGAAAACTTTGACTTAGCTATTTGTTGAAAGAATATAATTTATATCATATTGAAGATATTTATTTTATATTGAATATACATATATATAACCTAAACATATATATATATATATATATATATATATATATATATATATATATATATATATATATATATATATATGATTAGGTTATATAATTTATATATATTATATTCAAATAATAAACATACTTAGATGTATTTCAAACATTGTTTTATTAAAAGATTTTGCGAGTATCAAAATCAATCATCAATTTGCGAGTATCAAATCGAGAAGATCAAAGCTGAAAAAAGCGTAAAATTAATCAAAAAAACTTATGATTCTGATATTCTTATACATCTATCAATTAATTGTAATTTGTATCTAATTGTTATTATTCATTTATTATCAAAATTAATTAATATAGAAGCATTGTTTTAATCAAATCAAAGCACATAGCACAATTTGTGCTATCAAATTTGGAGAACAAAATATTATATGAAACTTATTTATAAAATACCACACAATAAGAGGACTACGATAAAAACAAAACTCACATTTAGATAAGACATTAAGTCCTTTAATACAAAGCCGTAACCCAAAACTCTCTACAGACACCCCTCTCAAAGCGACAATAAAAGTAAACAATAACATCGTTTATCTATGTGTGTATATAATTTCCAATTACAATTATTGTATTTATTCTGAAATTAAATTATGTCTAAAAAACTAAAATAACTCTCTCAAAAATTATATATTACAACAATACATAATTTTATATAACAAATATAACAAACACAAAAACACAAATTGTTAGAGTAAGAGGCAATATCTTTTTTACAATATACAACCAATTTTATCTTAGACCTGTTTATTTCAGATATCACGCCCCCTGAGGAGCATCTCTGTAGATAATGTCTACTGACGTTATTAACACAGCTGCGCATTATGATCTCTTAGGTTATATGCGACTATCACGTACGTACGACCTTATTCATTTTTATTATTCATCAGTTTTTAGTTATATTACTCCTCATTTTTGTTTATAACTATATCCTTGAAAGTTGGCGCAGACAATAATGACGTCATTGAAGCATCTGCGTCTTACAATATTTTCTACACTTTTTGACATTTGACTATGATAACATTAGAGAATAGCTCTTAAAGTAAAACCAATAACCAATTTTAAATTTAATTATTTTCCACAAAGAACTTATAATTGTAAGCAAAATAACATAAAAGTAGTCTTTAACAAGAGTAAATGACTAAAGTTAAAGCAAAGATTATTACACAACTTTGGATGGATCGTATTATTGAAAGCTTTTGAACGGAAGCCAAGTCTGTGAAATAAACTTAATCTATTTTGATTGGTCGACTGCCGATGTGAAGTTAATGAATATTTAATATTACATTTATTCTTTTACATTTCCCAGGACGTGTTACGCCAATCTAATTTTGATTTTGGGAAATTATTTTTTATTATAATTTAGTAGATAAAAAATATGTTCGTAAAAATAATTATACCACCATTGCTGTTCCTCAATTATACTTTTAGGAAAAATCTCTTATTAATGCAAGAACGTACAGAATTGGTGAGTCATAGTAACATGAAAACTACAAGTGTATGGGTTTTTACATAAAATTGATATGTATTTTTATTGTATGATGATAAATGTCTGATTATTAAGTTATGGAGACGATAAAGTTGCGAGCAATAACATATAGATATACAATTATGTCTCTGTACATAAGAAGCAAAAACAATCTTGTTACCTATATAACAAAGTTTATAGAAGAAAATGTCTCGTAATTTCTTAATAACAGAGAAAGGTTTAGAAAATTGCTTTTATATATTGCCTTACTTGTGATAGACAACTACAATAATCTGAAATGGATTACTTTAGTTACAATTATTTGATTCAGGTTATTGTTCTGTTACTTATATACATGACTATTAGAATATAAAATGTTTGCAAGAAATAAAGCTATTCATAACATAGTTTACATTTTCTACCGGTATTTTCTCACAGATAAATCAATATCTCTAAAATATTTAAATATGGTAAATAAGAAATAGTGATTAAGTAAATTCTGCCTTTTAAAAATAATCACGTTGAAAGGAAATCTTAAAAATATCAGCATAAGCCTTCATCATGAAACCTTTTGTGATCTGTTGCTAAATATAAATTATGTATTTTAGGTTTAAAACCAAAACGATTATAATAAAATTTTCATAATGCGTGAAGGCGGCGCCGTTTTACGTCAGATTGTGCACAATCGTGTAAAAATTTACCTTATACAAGTAAGGTAAATAAATAAAATACGGAAATTATACTTTTTGCTACCGCTATTTTTATATTATTTTATTTTATTACTATAATTAGTTACAAAAATCAAATGATTTCCTCACTAATTTTACCAAACAATTTTTTTTCACACCCAGAACTACTTATAGAAAACAGCCATTATCTTAAAACGAGGGATATTTCGTATAAGGAGAGCCTGTAACATTATGACTAGCGTACTTTATTTTAAAGCTTCGTGCCAAGAATGTGAAAACAGTGTTGAAATACAATACGAAGTCGTATATATACGTACATGTAATTCGATTTCACAAAATCAGGAGACCAAATATATCGTTTCAAAAATATATATAATAACTACAATGAAGAAGTTAGTTATAGGATAAAATAAGATTGTTATTTTATATCTCTTAAAGCGAACGCAGATCCTGTTAATATTAGTCTTGAGCATTTTATTGATAACAAGTTTATATTAAATGATATTAGATTTTATATTAGATATTAGATTTTATAGTTTTACATTCAATATCTAATTAAATATAAACATTATAAAGTAACACTTTGGTAACTGTTTCAAAAATCTTATTTCTCACCCCCGAGCCTAAAAGAGGGGTGTTATAAGTTTGACCTGTAGATCTGTAGATCTGTGTATCTGTGTGTCTGTCTGGGGCAACGTAGCAGTTAAACGAGGCAAAGGATTTGAATGCGGTTTTTTTTTTGAAAGCCTGATTTGTCGAGATGATTCTTAGCTATGTTATGTCTATGTTTTGTCTGATCAAAAAAGAAGCAGACGTTTTCAAGATATTGAGTTTTTATTGGTGCTTGTGTTGGTTATTACACAATACTGATAGTAAAAATCTAAACAAGTGAAATTAGTGTATTTGTAGGTTCATTTTGTACAACGTAGAAAACAAATAAAATAATTGACACCTCCATCTCGTCTTACCGTGAACATGATTGCTGCAAAGCATTCGAAACGTCGGGTTAAATTCAAAGGTATATTTAATTCAATATACGCAAGTTGAACCCGTAAGAATAGTTTTATTACAAATAAAATATTTTAAAAAGCAGAAAAAAAAAAAAAATTCAAAAACTCCCTTTACAAAAAGACGTCTAAAATGGATAAATAAAGGAAGAATTCAAAATGCAAGTAAGTCACCATATCAAATCGTATAGGCTAAGTCCTCATTCATCAGCTCCGAAAATTTTGTTAAATAGACACCATCGTCAAAGTACATACAACGGTCCTCTACGGACTGCAATAAGTACATAATAGTATTATTTTTATACATTTTAGACGCCTTTTATTATCAGGGCTTTTTAAAACGCTTTTATCAGCATACTATGTGACTTAGTGTGTTCCTGTGTAACGGAAACTTTAAATTTGATTTAAAACGTCGGATTAACTTGAAACTTTGTATCAAGGATAATAATACTATATTAATATTTTCAATAGCCCCGTTAAAAGGATATTGAGCATTAGCGTTTTTTTTTGGTATTATTCTCTTTTAGTTGGGATTTGATGTTTTGTATAGGCATTCAAAAATATATCTATATTTATTAAATACTTCTATTTACATTATCGTTTTGTGGTACGTACCTTTTGGGAGAAACGGAACGACCGCTACCACATTATATATTCACATTAAATATTCCCAATCCCCAATACGTTATAAACAACTAATACCTCTTTGAAAGGAGTTTAAGGTAAGTGGTTTTCTAATCAAAAGACTTTGCCCTCTGCGGCTATAAATTATAATCTAGCCTATGACGTAATAGTCATCCATTTCGTGTAATTAAAGTATCAGCGTCTCATTGGAACGACCGTTTAGGATTATAGTTCTTAAAAGGATTTCAACTTAACAACCTTGGCTTAAACCAATTTTAACTTAATAAGCAGAACTCTAAGGCACATTTTATAATATACTTTTTATGATTAATACACGAAATGTATTACATATAATATTATTTGTTATTTTATAAATGGAAAAAACAGAGATATAAAATTTATGTCTATTCTATTAAAAGAGGCTATGCCAGTAAGCTCTTACATTACGGCATAGGTCTCACAAAAATAGACTTGACCTTATTTCATTTCCAAGTAGCTCAAGTATCATATGATGAACATTTTCTAAAAATAGTTAGATGTATCCATCCATCATCCTAAGTTTTCTCCACAGATATGACTTAGGTTAGATATTCTAACACAAAAACTCTGAAATGTTTGGTAATCTGTATTTATAAGTGGATTATGTGATAAAGTATTTTCAATAGCAATCAAAATATCGACATTACTTTTATATTTCTTTTGTTCTTTGATTGTGTTCGGTTTTTATCACTCAACATTAACAATACAAAAGTTAGTAGATTTGTTTTTTTTTTTCAAATAAATTAAAGTTTTTTGTGGATTTATACAATAAGAATTGTGCGCAATACAAATGGTAGTCACAATTTGTCTACATATCCAAAGAATTTCATTATAGATATTTGGTAGGTGATGAAAGAGAATTACTAAAGTTATACAGGTAAGAGGTTGTGCGGTAATAGTATTGTCCCAAAGTAATACCGCGTGATTGTTACGTTTTATTTTACTCATTACCAACCCGGCTATTGTTGCGACACAAAGGAACTTTTAGAGGAGGAATACTGGAAATTTTATTAATAAAAGAATATCAAATCTATTTAAGTCTATACTTTTTCATTAATATAAATTAATATTAAACCGTACCATGCCATTATTGCAATTTTTACAGCAATAAGGGAAGTGATTAACAATTGTAAATTATGTGACAATGTAACCCTCGGAACATTATACTACATAATATGTGATGTTTAAATAATTTCTATTAAACTATTATTAAAATTTTCCGGGCTGATATGCCGTGGTCTAACGGATCCGTTAGACCACGGCATATCAGCCCGGAAAATTTTAATAATAATTATAACTCCGGCCGTGAAAGCCTCAGCATTTATTCTATTAAACTCTATATCAAAATATTTTAAGATATTTTAAAGCTTAGGTCTGTCTTCAAAGATTAGTAATATTTATATATGTATGTGTATTATTTATATATGTGTATATGTATAAGTGACACAAACAGAAATCTTTGTATATCTCCAATAAAACTTTGTTAAAGGAATAAAAAAAGGTCAGACAAAGCATTTCGAGCGTTACCATTGGTCTTCCTACAATGTGTAACGGACCCGCATACAAAATTCTTGCACAAACACCTTTTTTTACCCCACCTAAATATGACTAAATAGACATGATAAAGAACCTTTCTATGAATAATAAAATAACATTTGTTTATCATTCAGTATAATTTATTAAAGCGTATTTGTGTTTATGTTCTTTTGATGTTTGCGTTTAATTCCAACAATGATTGGAAATGAATGCCTCTATACTCTGTTAATACAAATGGCTATTTATCGAACAAACAGTTAATTACAACTATAGAGAATTTGTTTATACTTACTATTTACATGCAAATTATATTTTTTTATAAAAATAACGTTAACTTTTAACAAATACAATAAAGTCAATGTTACCATGAGAAAGGAATATACTTCTTGCTTTTAGATAGCTCACGGTAATGTTCAAATAATTTGTGCCTGTCATGCCAACTTATACATTGCTTGCATATTTTTCATACTGGGCCTATACATCAAAACATTATTATATTTTGTATAATAAAAGAAAATATACTTGTCTATTTGTATTGATAATTTATAAAGGAGTAATAAAATACTAAGATAAGATTTTACCTTATGTAATTTATTTTTATATGAAAGACATAAAAAATAGATTCTTTTTTTTATTGAACCTAAGTTCTGTTTGCAGCTTACTTTTTCAGGGTTATAACAATTGATGTAATTGCAAGATGGATGCCCCTAGTAATTTAAAGAAATACCCAAGGGACAAACTGATTATATAATATCTCTATACAAATAAGGGAAAGTAGTTAAAGAAATTTGCATTTTATGCATATACAACGCATATACGTACCATATGCCTATGCTTCTAAACTGACCTAAACAAACAGTCTATCCTTAAATATAAACAACATTAGTTAACGGTGAATTATAATGGTAAGGTATTATATGTACACTTGCCTTAGTTAGTCCTTTATTTAATAAACTTAATGAACTTAATGAAGTTGCCTTACAGACGAGATAAATTATGTGATACAAGGGGAAATATTTTATCTGAGAATTATTAAGATAGTACGCTTATTACTTTGCAACTACATAAATTGCTTCTGCTTCTATGCTTTTTTATTTGGAGGCATAAGAAATGTTTTTTTTTTTTGGAAAACTGTAAAGCGATAAATTGAAAAAAAAAATATTTATTTTTGTGTATTTTCATAATATGTACAAGAGTAATTTACGTTGTTACCGTATTTATGAATAAAAAATAGTGAATAAATAATATGATTAATTTATAAAACTTTAAAACAGCAAACGTTTTAAAATTTTAAACCATCATCGGTAATTAAACTTATAATAAAAGTAATAAAAAATAAAATGTACCTAAAGCTATATTTATATATTTTTTGTATAATGGTAATAGTAGCTACTTTTGAATGACAGGATTTTTACCTTCATCTTTCAGTTCAATTTTACGTATCTACCTTGGGTATGATTGCCATTCTCAGGTGCCCAATGATCTTCGACGGTTTGCTATAAGAATCTCCAGTCACTAGAAAATCACATTCCAGACCTATGACCCAATTGACAGTAAAAATAAATGGTGTCCGTTTTCTGGGTACTATTGCTATTGTATCTTAAACTAGCACTAATTTGCAGGTTTCATACGGTAAAAATGAAAATTTCTTATGTATATTTCAATTTGATTGTCAATTAAACAGCAAAAAGTAGATTAAATGTCTGTTGACTTTTCAAAAACTATAAACATTTATAATAACTAATTCGATGCCCTTCTAATTAATGAGAATAAGATTATTGCTTCTTTTTCTTTGATGAATATTAAATTGCATATATATAATAAACAGTTTCTCAGCTCAAGAAGGTGATTTTCCAGAACCTTGTGTTCAAACGAATAATGATTTGAATAATTTATTGTTTCTCAGCTAACCTGTCACCGAGGAAAGCTCAATCTTGCGATATTTAATGAAATGAGCCATAAATACCGCTTACTAAAGTAGCTGCTAATTCTTCTTGATGAATAATACCTTTGTTAATTAGAAGCACATTCTCTTTTTACTCACCAAATTTCGCCACAAAGTAATTTAACCAATTAAAATTTTTATTTTTTTTTCACATTGAGTTTTTATCGAAATGGTTGCGTTATTTATATGGTCAATCAAAAACTAAAGTAAATACAAGAGGACAAATCAGAATATACTCTCTATTAGAATTATTATTTGATATATTTGGCACATATAATAATTTTAGTAATATATATATATATATAAATTAATTATAATACATAATATACTGCTAAATAAATCACGTAAATAAATATAATCTATTTATATAATATTTGAAATTATATAAATCACACCGAAATCGGAAAAGAAAAAGCAAATTGTTTTATATTTTTCCTTGTAGGCATTTAGGGATACGCTTTAAATATTTATTGACTGGGGATCATCAAGGCAAATCAGGAAGGTCATCCCAGGATTTCCCTATATTGAGAAAAAATGATGGCCAGTGGTTTAACGTTCTTTAAAATGTTGAATATTATAATTATATTCAACGAAACAAAGTTCTCGAATGTCTTTTCTCTTACACTACAAGTAATTAAAGAAAATAATATTATGATTAAAAGTGATCGAAATAATATTTATTTTACAGCTCAAATTTGTCATACTTAATTTAAGTTTAGTTTATGTTGTTTTAAATTTCGGTATATTATAATAAAAATAAAAAATTTTGGTCGATGTACGTCTTCTTCTAAAAAAGATCACCCCCTATCATTATCCCATCCTCGAGATTAGGATTTACATTTAGAAATTCTAAGCCAAGGCAAAAGAATTCAGAATCTTAATCGCAGGCCCTTGCTTAGAAATTAGACCGGACATGACTGGCGTAAATCCGGTAATCCGCTTTCCACAAATTACTTGTAATCCCGTGAAATTAACATGCTTTTCCTGTGATGACACGTTACATATTGCTATTGCAAACTGGAACATTAAAGAAACTGAAGTATTTTTGGATATAACAAGAATCCAATTAAATCCAATTTTAGTCCGATCTAAAATCACCCAAAATATAATTAAATTTGCAGATTAAAAGACAAAAATGTTAATAAATATCGCTAAAAATCAATACTTTATAAAACCTTATGCTTTTATAAATGAAATATTTTACAAATTTTCCAAATACTTAAAATGGTTTGATAAAATATATATTGATATTAAATTGCGTGTGTAAACTGTCGGATTACCGGTTTTGGTGTTGGATTCGTGGTGGTAAAGTGGTTAGCTTTAGTGACTTGGCAACGTTCGTCTGGGTCCCCACAATAGCGGCACAGCCTTTATAACAGGTGGGGTTGTGATACTATAAACATAAGCATTACGACTGAAGGAGGCGAGGGAAGTACTGGTAACTTATAACATGCAGCTGAAGAAATTCTCACATACTTTCACTGCTTTAGTCTATCCTATTCAATCCTAAGTCTTCTGAATATCTTAAGGAGCGGTTACAATTACTAAGCGGTTTCAAGACCCTGCGCTCTTCAGATAATCTGAAGAATCTAGACGCTTGGTTGTAAGGCAAATGGTATAAGTTTATCCAATCATCTCTCCTTCATTAGTCGTGTTTCATTATGAAAAATATGAGTAGACGGGAGGTTGTGATGGTTCTAAGTCTTCAATCCGTCTATATACGTCTCAACTTTGGGTTTTGGAACTTAAAAAAAAATCATTATTATTTTGTACTTACATCGAGTACCTACTTACCCTTTTTACATTTATGTATATAATTAATACATGCATGTATAAGAGGCTATCAATTGATAATCATATTCTTTTTAATTAATTAAAATTGTTTTTGAAATAGGTTAAGATTTTTTTTCAATCATCCGACTTGTATTGTTTTATTTTCTTTGCATTTAAATAATTATAAACAACTAAAACTTTTTGGGAATCTGATAAGCCAATTACGTATAATTAAGGAAACAAAAAATATCAACTAATTAAAAAAGTTTCAATTCAAGGCCTTGTTAATTAAACATTTTATATGTTTTTAACAAAAATTTTTGTTTTTTACCAACAGTAACGGTTTTACTTATAATAAGTTCGTGATAAGAATGAGTAACTTACCAAAACACAGTTAAATTTTGGTGGTAACTCATAAATCACTGAGAATATCAATAAAATTAATTTAAATTATGAACTTTAGTCTATTTTGATTAAGTTATCCTGAATATTAAGATATTCAGAAACAAGTCTTCAAGCTAACCATATTATTCCATTATGTGACTTTATCAGCAATCTTATCATCGCGTCGCTATAATAAAAAAACATAATGAACTGAAATGTTCAGACAAAGAAGTTAACATATATTTAAACTTTTATATAAGTATTGGGCAAAAGAAAATATAAATAATAACTATTATTTTTGCATAAATATAGAATGAAAAATTAACCGATACGGGCAGGGATTCGAACCCGCGACTACTGGGAAACCGTCCCGTCGCTCTACCAACTGAGCTACCGTATCGCTGCCCGTCTCGGTGAATTAAGCATTCTATATGAGACATTGAAAATTTTTAAATGATAATTTGGAGTAAACCAATCTGGTTAAACAATTTCAAAGTATAAATATCGATTATATTATTAAGATAATTTGAGCAAAGGCACGTAACGGAATCGGAAAAGGGTAAAGCATTTTAAAAGATAAAATAAAAACAAACGTTCGTAAAAAACTTGTTGTTGACAAATCGGTAAGCTACGTTAAAACTACAGCTACGTTAAATATCAATTAATGTGAACAGCACACTAAATAGTTAATTGATTAACACACTGAAACACTGGTGTTCAATTGATTATATTTTCCAAACAAAAGTTTACATAGCTAAAATTTCCCAGACACAGTACTAAATATTTTAAAACATAACATTAACAGATTCAAAAAACACTTCACCTTCAGCTTCCTTTGAAAACATATTCATTGTAAATGTGAAAAAATATATAATATTACTATAAGTAGGTGTGTATATGGGATTAATGCTAAAGTTTTACAGACCTCACCCTCACAGAGGAATGTTTTTGTGTAGAAATATAACATTAATAGATAGGGTGTGGGTAGTTTTGCGTGCCTTTTTTGTAAGCCGGAAACATAAAGCTTTAAATCAGTTATTGAAATGTTTGTGCACCAGTGCTTTTAAGCACTTATTATATTTAATAATAAGACAGTAAAAATCGAGTGTAAAGACGAGTAACAGAAATAAAAAAAAACAAGTTTTGGATTTTTTGTCTGTCTGTCTGTCTGTCTGTCTGGTACGTTATAACGTCAAAACTGCTAAACGGATTTGAACGCGATTTTCACAGGTGGATTATATATAATCTGACGCGTTGGCAAAATTTTGTTTCTTCAAAATCGGTTAAGGGAAAAACTACGTTGTTTCGCACACAGGTTGAAAGGGGTAAATAAATAAAAAATAATATAGGGAATAATTAATACCTAAAGGTTTTGTATCCTAGGTAGAGAAGACAAACTCTCCGTTCAACATAACAAGGCTGTTTTTTTACCTATATAGAGCGGGCGAAGCCGCTGCGCAAGGCTAGTTATCAATATATAAGTATAATACATTAAGTACAGATTTAATTGTGATTTAGAATATGATGGGGCTACCTTTTCTGATACATTAATGAATCCGATAAGAGTCTTTCTAAATAAAATAATATATAAAATCATCCTAAAAAGCTGTTACTTAAATTAATTAAAAAGAGTATCATAGTAATTCAGAGGTCTAATCAATAAATTGCGAGAGTGACATGTGAGAATAGCGCATAGAATTCATTACTGACTGCTCAAGATAAATTTCGTATGCCATATATCTTAACACATAATAGGATTATCTAACGCGAAGTTAGTTAGTAATACAATAAATTTAGTTCAGAAATTCGCTGAATGTATTAAGTGATCACAGTGACTTACTTTCTCATTTATGGTGACAGGGATTTCAAAAAATATTATACTTAAATTACTATTATTATATAATATTAAAAACCTATATCCACATATTTTATATATTAAATACATAAACAGTCGGTACACATTTTTTTTCAAGTATTTAAAACTTTTAACAATAAATAAAATATTATACGTAAAAAAAAATATTGAATCTGCATGTAAAAACTTGGCGGTGTAACGAGTAGCGCCACTACCGTGTTTTATGATTCTTTTGACTATCCATATAAGAAAAATGAAATGCAATTAAATAAGTTAAGAAAGTGACGTCGCTTAATCTAATAGTTATATATTAAATATTATATATTGAATTAGCTTCTCAATCACTTATTTGTAAATATCTCTCAAGATGAAGAATAATAATAACTTGTTACTTTTTTTATAAAACGTTATTTTGTATACGAAAAATATTTGTCCATTAATTAAAGTACCTCCTAAATAACCCCAAAAAATAACTTTAAGTTAAAGAAAACTTCCATATAAAATTCTATTAAACTTATATAAAAACTAAGGCAAAACAACCATCTTTTACGGTTCGAGTAGCTTGTTCTAACATTTAAATCAAATTGATGGAATATTTAATTTGCAAATAAGAATTATGAAAGCTATAGTACCTAATAAACTTAAGTTTTACTTCTACTACAAAAATAATTATCACGACCTTTTTTATTGTAACATTTCAAATACACGATCAGGTTAAATACATATTACTGCTTGAGCAATTTTGTAATGATGAATACCAACATGTCATCAGGTGTACCAACATGTCATCAGGCGTAACACGCAGTGCGTTTTGCGTTGAATTGAAAGTACTGAATTACAATAATCTCTATAGCAAACAACTACTACAATATCAAATACCTAAATTAAAAAACGACCTTTCATGTATCTCCACTAAAAAAATAAAATAATAAGAAATAAAAAAATAAGTGTTCTAAGCTTACATTATTTGAAATAGAAAGGGCCGCTATTTATTTATTTAATTTTAAATACGTATGTGATTTTTTAAAATAATGTTTTCATATGTAGGTATTTTAAATACTTATTCTTATGTTTCAATAGAAATAACATAAAGTATAACGATAAATGGGTATTAGCTGTCAATCTTGTTTTCGCTTTGTTCTGAAAATTTTATGTTATATTTTAGTAGCGAAACAAGATATAAAATAAAGGAGGTAGTAAAACTATAACAACGACACCATATTTCTTTGTGTGAATGAAGACATAACGATTTTGATGTTACATATATCTCAAAATTTTAAGACTTGGTAACATATGAAATGAATTTATCACATGTACGTTAACGTACGTACATTATTTAGGTAAATTTTTTTGTAACACAATTATTAATATTATGTAATATGTTATGCTAAAATCATTATATTGTGGTCTTGAATTTAAATATTAAAGCCTACTAATTGTAATTCTTTACCACTGTAAAGTTGTCTTTATTTGATTAAGTATATAATTACTACCTTCTCACTAATAAATGTAGTAGCAATTGTTAGGATGTTTCATACGGTGTTAAAATTTTAAACCCCTACCCCTTCTAATAACCCACTTTTATCTCTTTTATTCGTTATTTAAAAATATGATACAACAAATACGATGAAAAAAGGTGCGTTTTTTTTAGTCCCCGTAATATATTAGTATTATAACAAGCCATTGTCAGCATTTTGCGTCTGCTCTTCTTATTTTTTTGCTCTAGCATTTGTTTGTACATTTTCGTTTATTTATTTTAGTTCGTAAAAAATTACACTGTTATAAAAAAAATATATGACTTCCATTGGTTGAAGAGATAAATAAAAGCAATATTTCTGAGAAATCTGACTTTGTAACCTTAATTTATACGAAACTTAAAACATATAGGAAATCTCAACTGAAATACTTGACTACGAAAAACAAATAAATTCTCTTATCTCATCTTTTTCTTGATACAAAATCTCTGTGGAATTTGAAGTCTCAATTGTATTTGTAAATGTAAATTTTCTTAAGGCAAATACAGAAAGTGACTTTTAATTTATAGTTAAAATAATTTTTTGCATTTAGAGAGTCTAAACTCTGATTGCAAGGTTTGTAGAAATAATCAAAAGATAGTGAAAGTAATTTAAATATTTTCAAGATAACCAAAATAAAAAAAAATAATGATTTATTATTACCGTATTATATATATTGAAACCGAATTAAAAAAATGTATAAGTGTGTAGTATTTAGCAAATTAGTAAGATATTTGGACATTAAAGTTTAAATTTAAAGTATTAGTATTTTAATATTTTATGTCTAAAAGATTAATAAACAATATCAAATATGGCTATATGATAATAGGCCATAAAAACACCTATTTTAAATAAATTTTATTTGATACATCATTAATTCATAATTTATACTGTGAAAGTAAATGCTCTCATAAAAATAAACATATTATTAAATGAAAAAGAACTTAAGAGTTATATTTTTCATAAAATCTAAGTAAAATAAACATACGAAACAGACAAATAGTCAAATATCACAAATCATTATATATATACAAACACTAACACAATTTTATTTAAGCTAATTAATATACAATACTTAAACTTTTAAGGTATGATATTAATTATGTGACCTTCTTTTAGCGATTGTGATTTTATATAATTATATTCACGTAAGTTTTAAAATGCCAATAAGTCGTACATTTACTTGTCTTCAAGTTAATGGAAATTCAATAGACAACCCAACCACTACGATTATATGGTCTGGTATATTCATTATCTATTGTTTACATTTTCAAAGCATTTAGTTACTGTTACCCCACCCCACCCCCTTGTGCAAAGGTTTTACCCCACACTTCCAAGTCATTTCAATTCTGAGCTAGTATTTTACAGTTCGAATTGTAAGCATCAAAATTCATAGCGCCTAATTCTGCGTGGGCTGCCAAGACGCCTGCTCGTTGTATTCAATACCCACATAGTGAATAAAATAAGCTTGAATATATTAAAGTATAACACTCTAACTTAACCGTCAAATAAATAGACATATAGATATACGGATACGTTTTATTTTTATTACTTAGCACAGGCCAACTCAAGTAACATTTATCTTTAGGTTTTATCAGTCAAAGGAATTTATGTTAGTCAAATAGCGACATCAGCACATTTTCATAGCGAATTTTGGTGGTAAACCTTCCGACGATTCAAAATAGATCCCTTAATTTCACAGTCACGGCTTACAGTCTCTCTTTCTATGCAAAACCTACAAATTATGTAACTTCGTTATTTCGTTATTGTCTATGTATGCTTATGTGATGTTTGTAATAAGGATTATAAAGAAATTTACGTAGCTTCTATTTGTTACATTTTTCACTAATTTGTTGACTATATTGTAAATCCAAAGTTAGTATCTTGTATAAAATAAATTTTATTTAAAAAATGTTAATCAATAAGCCTAGAAAATCATAAGTTCATCAAAAACATCATTCTTATATAATGAGTTTAGTATTTACTAAAATAACTTACATAAATAGCTGTCATTGCATGGATGAAAAAAAGAGTACATATTTTATTGGATATTACTAGAAGACATAGTAGAAGACAATGTAATTATTTTTTTGTACTCTTACACATAAAAAATCCCTAAGCTGTAAGTCAAGACTGAACAAGAAAGATGAATTGGTTCCAGGCATCTTTTTGCTTAAAACCATGAAAAACGCAATAAAAAAAGTCCCTGCAATAAATTATGTTCTCTGACATTTTTTTATTCTTACGACTATAGTGAGTTCTACTGGTGCTGATTCAAAATCCTTCTTATCTACCGCTCCCTCCTTACTATATTCCTTTTCATGCTTTCCTGTCACCGAAGATGAAAACGCATATGTAACTTAAACGAAAAGATACAAAAAGATTCAGATAATATTATTTGTAAGTCAAAACATCTTCACCTTTCAATAAATATGACAAAATGGCAAAATTTATCAACATTCATAATTCCAGAAGTCACAAGTTCTAGTCCTACTAATATACGGATAACCCAATTTACAGACAATTAAATTATAAAAATCTGTTGAATAGTGAGAAATATAATAAAAATACAACAAAAATGACAAACGAGACATAGCAATTCTCTATGTATTCTAGTTTTATTGCGAGTTTTATGACACTGTTTGTAACACATACGTCAAGGATATAACAGTCAGTCTTATACCCTACGGCTTCATGAAAGAGAACCCGCAATACGGGTCATCGCTTTGTGGCGTCAACAGGATTGAACTAATTTTATGAACCTTTGTATTTTAAGACTTAAATTCATTGAAAAAGGAAGTATCAAAATTCTTTTATATTAAGCACAATAAATAACCCACAAAAAACACAATACGAATTGTATTGTGTTTTGTATGCGGTACAGCCTTTGATTATTTCGGATTGTATTCCACAAATCTTTAATGTAATTTATAATAATTAAAGTTTCAATCCTCCATTAGTGTACTAAAACCATAATATTTATCGAGATTGATAAGTAACCTTTTGTTGGACTTCATTTAGTAGTAATACTTTATCAAAAACTTACTGTTGTTCGTATGCCACTTTTTAATAAAAATACTAATTAAAGTTTTTAATTCATACCTTGTCGATCTTTGAAAGTAGTAAAACAGAACTAACAAACCAGAAACAATATTAATTATTATTATTATTATTTCAATGTGTAGTACTCGTGAAAACCTTAGAAAACATAATATTAATCATTTTTAAGTGTTTCACCAATATAATATGCTATATCATTCAATATAACAATATTCTATTTTATAGTCACTGGCTAACAAAGTACGTAAGTAAAACTTGTATATTAATTAAAAAACTTTCATAATCTCTTTAATATTAATAACATTCCTTTCAATCATTTTTTTCGATTTAGCCCAATTATTTTTCCTAATAGAAAAGAAAATTCCTATATTATCGTTTTTATCTTGATGGTGAAAGTTTTTTCTTACGCATGACTGCAAAGTTTGGATACTTTACTAAAAATGGGCCAAACAATATGTATTCAAGTCTCGTCGTATTTATCGGTAAGTTGGAAATATTGTGATATTTTAAGTTTAAATAATTAAGTTATTTCTATAACTCAGTAAATATTTTTATGTTGGTGTTTTTTTTATATAGTAAAGTTTGCTTGTCTCTAAAAAAATATAAGATATGGTTAAGTCATAAGATATGGTTAAGTCATATTTGTCTTTATACGAATATATGTGACGAGCAGACTTCACATATTAAACATTAATGATATTTTCTAGTATATATTAACTTAAAAATAGTAATATTGTTTGCAATGAAAGGGGTGAAACGTATTTCCAATTTTTATAAGTAATTTAATTTATGTATTGTGTAATTATGTAAATTTTCCATCCGAAATTTTATTAAGGTATATTTCTTATTTATAATATAAATAGATTCAAAATATAAATTTATAAAAACCCTAACAATCATAGAAGCCTCACAGTAAGTTAGTTTAGATTTAGTATAGATTCTTGCAAAGTGTCAATAAAATTGTGTCTCGAGTGCAAAAATATACTAATAACATATGCTTAAAATAAAAAATGTTCTAAGTAAAGAAAATGGTCCTTGTCATACATTCTAGTTATCTACAAAAAAAAACCCGTGCATTACAAAGACTTTTATGGCAAGGAAAAAGAAAGAAACATGCTACTTGTATTTCAGATTGGCATACTCTTTTACTTTACAAGACTCCGTAGACTCGTTTTAGAACTATCCGCTTCTCTTGTGTCGAAACTGGTGCTCAAAAATATTAACTGAATTTACCTTTATCTTGTACTTTATTTTATACCTCGCTAATACATCTCTTAACAAAAATAATTATTTACGGTAATCTTACATCAAATTAAAATTTATTGTGAGTATAAATTTCAAAAACTTATACAACGGATTTAAAAATCAATTGCAAAATTAATATATTAATAAAATTAATTGCACCACAATTATTTGATATAAGTTCATGAAAATACTTTTTACTAAATGTTTTTGGATCATAACTATGCAAAATTAGTTTTAACTGAAAGAAAATCATAGTTTTAATATAAAAGGTAGTAAAAAAATCTAAAACATTTTTTTTATTCCAATACATATTTTTTAATAAATCAATCCTTTTAGAAGTTCAAACTGCCGCTCGCATTTTAAGGGTTTTAGCTTTTAGGGACAAAGTTATGGGGGCAAAAAAGCTTGAGTGTGTTCGTATCACTACACACATGAGTGCTGCAGAGTTAGGTCAAATATTTTCTCCTTCACCCCATATGGCTCTCAGCCAAAAATATTTGGACTGCTTTATATTAATTGTATAAATTATAACGAACAAAAATTAAATTGATATTACATTACTAAATGTTCTTACATAACTGAAAAGTCCACACCTTATATTCGAAAATAATATATACGATAAAATAAATCCTTCTGTTCGTGTCACTTTCCCGAGACCAAAGTTAGTTGCGATAAATACCGACGATGTCTTTATCTTCTGCCTTCGAGCAAAATCCTTCAATAGAGATTATGATCGAATTCTTGGCTTTTACGCATTGACCTTTAACTTTAGGGTACCATTTTACTTTTGAATTAGATAATGATTAATTTTAGTGGTAGAGTTATGATTTAAATTTTATCGACGGATAAAATTCTTGTTTAAAAACACATTTTTTAAATACAATTTGTATATAATTTAATAACTTTCAGATACTCGTCTCAAGAATCGAAAAGAAAAAAAAACCATTCATAATTGAATAATATAGAAGTATGTTTATAATATATTTACATCAGCCTTACGATCTCACCACTCGAAATTATTGATAGAATATCTCCTCTGAAACCAGGTTATGTTAACCATGAAAATATATACCAGCGAACTGGTATTACGTAGACCTTAATTTTATTAATATCAAAATGACTTAAAAAATAATAATTTCGTAACTTTCAATAATTGTAAAATAATAAGTAAATCTTGTTTTTTTTATTAATTTATTGCTAAAAAAAAATAATAACGAAAAAAAAAATTCAATTATATTGTTATTTTGTACAGATAATTCATCACTATGCAAGCGTCAATGATGATTAGTGCTCAAAGTTGTGCTCATTTTTTGTTTTTGCTATAGGCTAATTAGAGTATTTTGGGAAACTCAATTATTTCAGAGTTTCACCTTGAAGAAGTCTTAAAACCTATATGGTATCATTGTTGTGGGAAACACGTGTAGCAGATATTTCGTAGCTGTTGATGTTCGGTCTGGGAGGCTTAGCACAACGTAATACTACCACGCCATCTTAAAATGTCGGCATTGCTAAGCGGTTAGCTATTATTTATTGCACATTGTGGCTTCTTTAATCCTATCGATTATATTTCAGTATGGATTATTTGAATCAGATATTATATATTTCATTGATTTCAATTTTGTTTATGCTGATTTTTTTTTATAAATTAAAACAACATACAGAAAGACAAAAAAATATATAAGTACCTACCGTATATACTGTCTCTTGTGATATACACATAAATAATTTTGAAAAATCAAAATTTGCATAAACAGACACTTAAGTTTTATTTATGACGTCATATTTTTGCTTGTACTGATAAAAATAATAATAAGGTAAGTAATTGCAGTAATCGTGTATAATGAAAAAAATATCTTCATAAGAAATGATAAGGTTTTATTTTCTTTCTTAAATTTATGGTATTATATATTTCTCAGTTAATATTTTTATACATTTACTCTATACAAAATTTTAACAAAATTAAAAATTTACAAACAAAAAAACATTATTTTATCATTGTTAACATACTTGTCATCAAAACAAGATATAAAGTTCTTTGTTATCCACAGAATTAACTTCTTGAATAAAAAAGGATACATTTGTTGACATGTTATTATTTATTTCACATGTTTAGGTGATATAATTAAAAAGACAATAAAAGCGTTTCGGAAAAATCAATACAATTAAAAATTAACATACAAAATTTTATATATGTGTATATATATAATACGAGTGAGCCCTTACAATCCGCAAAGGTTTCATACTCAAGTGTATGTTCTGATATATACACTTAAGTATGAACCTTTACTAAAGCTATTTCCATGTTTGTCACCAGAATTTTTTCTATAAATTATTATGTTTTATTTAAATATGACCTTTTGAAAAAAGCTAAACTATATATTTAAATCCAATAATAAGAGTGACGACATAACAGGAAACTGAATGTCCAGGATCACGCCCCGGAAATTGACTTCTATCCTTTATAAAATGTAGTGCCAGTTTCACTATAAAAGTTTGTACATATGCCTTGTATACAATATATTAGCCTATGTAGAGTTCAAAAGTTCGAAACAGCACAAATATATACGTAGCTTCAGTAGCACAACTTTAAGGCTATATAAATTATTGACACTATATAAAATAAAATTACATTAGTAAAAATAAACTAATCAAATTGTCAAACAGTTATTGAAAAATATTTTTATTTGAATATTCATTAAAAACTTCAATCGTTCAATCGTTCAAATAGTTTTTATTTCATTTTATATGTTGATTTTCGGTTGGTCAAAATATTTATAGAAAGATAAGCCAATTGATTATGTTTCTATCCCTCCCTACAAATATGGATAAAAACCCCAAGGGCGATCACGTTTACAATTATTGCCGAATAATAATAAATATAAAAGAGTCGTTTACATCTTTATAGCTAATTTTAGTTTTCAACTTCTTATATTCTTTCCTATATTACCATTTATGTGACATAAATCTTTTCTTTCCCCAAAGTGACCATGATTTTTGTCCCTCACATAACCATACAAATGTAAGGTTGTTAAAGCATCTAACAAACTCTCGTTTTATTCACTTCCTTAAAATTGATGTGACAATATTCCCTTTGGATCTGGATTTTGATATCGTAATTTATTGTTCGAAAAGGTTATTAATTATTAGTAAAATATATGCAAATATTTTATTTACTAACAGCCCTTTCTGATGATGTATAAATTAAAAATTATATAAATATAGAATGAAAAACAAACCGATACGGGCAGGGATTCGAACCAGCGACTACTAGGAAACCGTCTCGTCGCTCTACCAACTGAGCTACCGTATCGCTGTCCGTCTCGGTGAATCAAGCATTCTATATAATATGATCGTCTTTTTCAAAGATGTATAAATTACTTTCGAGTCACACATAAAATAATAAATAGCCTAATACTAATACAAAGTGTGTGATTCTAAAATTATTGTACAGATTTAGATTAAGTATCACATTTTTGTATCTTAAGCATCGATGCAAAGGCAATCATTTATAAGGCTATTGTGTGAATTAATCAAACTATAATAAACACATATTATGTACCCACACAAGTTAGATAGAAAAAAACTTGATATCTGAGATTTTTTTAGACGTGTGCTACATAAGTCCCTTGAGTTACGGGAAACTGTATGGTAAGATTGATTTTTTTGTTTTAACATTCTATACACGTTTAAATCGGGATATTGGGATAAAATTACATTTGGAAATTCGTTATTTTTCAATCAGTAGTAAAGGCTATTGAAATATAGCTTTCCGATTAGAAACCAAGAAAAATGTTTTTTTTTTTGTTTATATCAAAGCAAACCTTGAGGGTTGAAATAGGAAATATTTTTTTTTAAGTAATGTGTACAACTTTTTTTTAAATATATTGTTTTTATTGAAAATATGGTTTTTTGTCCTGTTTGTGATATTTATAGTAAAGTGATAAGCGAAGCTTATAGCGAGTTAAATTTTGGATTTTTATGAATTGAAAAATGAATATAATGACATTTGTTTATTGATATTTGCATACTTTTTATTTCTTTCCTTTCTTTGTTTGTTAACAATGTTTAGGTTTTGGTTTTAACGATATCTTATTCTAAATGATTTGTATTGCATTTATTTCATTGTTTCATTTCTAAACATCTTTTAGCTTAAAACGTATATATTTTTTTACTATTCTAACTAATTCAGAGTTCGTTGTTCTTAACATCTCAAATGTTTCAAATAATTACTCCATGTGTTACAAATAATTATATAAATAACTTGATTTTCAGAACGAGTATAATGGCAAAATAGGTATAATCTGATATTTTATAATTTTTAAATTATAGTTAAACTCTCCGTACTTCATTTTTCATTAGTATTTCAGTCCTTACTATAAAAGTACTGGTTTTATAAAAATAGAAAATTAAGACAGTATAAGTAGTACTTTATAAGGAAATTGTTGACTTGAATTGTTATTATTTAAGAAATATTTTAATTTCGATTCAAATTTTTCAATAATCTGAATACCTTTCTATTCTACTAATTATGTATATTAATTGAATATGTGGTGTTCATTGCATCGTTTATTATTTTATAAAAAGTTAAGAAAACGTAAAACCAGCGCAACGCAAGTAAAGTACTAAGTAAAAAGAAAATGCTGCATAGACTACTAATAATACTAATTCGAATATAACTATATAATACTAATTCTGTAAGATTCGTTGAAATAATGGTAATAAAATAATGCTCACGGAATTAACACTAGTCTTAAAATATTTAATTAATCTATTATTTGAAAATATTTAAAATTTCCTGAATTCAACCATAACCTATTAGCAGGATATTATTTAATTAATGGGTACATATTTAGAAACTTAAATGTTAAAAGTTGTGTTATTCTTTAATATGTCCAAGGCTTTCGATTTCGTTTCACATAACTTACTTGTAGTTTTGGGGTTTGCTATGTCTTTAAAGTGCATGTGGTTTATTAAAAATGTTCTCCAATATACGTCTTATTAATTTATAAACAACTAGCGGCGAAAAAAAATCTCCCTTAACCCGGCGTTCGCACAGTTGGGTCTATTTGACCCGGGCTGTGCTTCAAATGCGCGTATTTCTAATGTTTTTGGTGCCATACTGCCATAATTCTCAATAGCTGGAGCTAAGGGTCGTATCTTTCCACGGAATATCGATATTTAGTCGTATTGCAATCGAAGCAGTGTATAAACGCTTCTAAACATGACAAAGGGTAAATTTGACCCAACCATACACTTCGTGGAGTAATTTCGCGCCATTATAAAAAAGTATATTTATTTATTTTATTCGCATGACTTTTGAAATAACGGTTCTCGAAGAACGCGAACGACAGCGAATATTGAGTATCTTGGAGAAATCAGACTCCGATCAGGAAAATTCAGAAACTGAAGATGTAGAAGTCCATTTGAGCATTGCAGCCAAACTAGTAATACCGACGAAAACGCATGTGAAATGAATAGTGATAATGAGCCCCTGATTGAATTACAGAACAGAATCACAGTAGAATTTTGTTAGCACTTACGACAGCCAGGTACAATCTATTAATTTTATTGGAAGAGATACAATAAAGTGGCCTAGATGCCTTTAGGCCTAAACATTCGATTTAGGGTTGAAAATTTTATAATATATATAAAAATATGGCTTCAATAAATGCACATATATTTCTTAAGATAAATAATAACATTGTTACAAAGTGTTGCAAATTCTCAATTTACGCATTACTCTTGTTCGTGAGCATTTGCGCGACCGTAAAGGCATCCTGCAGTTGCTAAGACTAATGTGCCAAACAATACGCGATTTTTTAGGAAACCCTGTTAGGGACCCGTCTGCAAAGATACTGAAGGTCAGAAAAAGGTTGCAAGACTGTCCTGCCAAAAAAGACTGAAAAAGTAATTGAACTTGACGGAACTGAAATAAATATATCTGCACTGAGTTTGCAATATTGTACTGTAGAGACTGCGCATATGTAAGCAATGATATGACTGATTCCTAAAACTAATTTGTAATTTTATTTGTAGTCTTACTAAAGGTGATTTACATGTATCCTAATTATTAATATTTAAGAAAAAAAGTTTATATTTGGTTCAAGTTTTGTGACTTTAAAACAAAGGTTGTTATTTTTGTTAATATTTTGCTCCACTATCATAAAAAAAATATTAAAAAGAAAGTTTTACTTCAAGTTCTTTTCACTCATACATGACCTCTTAAACTATAGTCGTTTTATCCAATTACAGCCATATATTAGTAAATGTCTTGTAATTATTGAAATTATGACGATTTTCTTCACGGGTCTCCTGGACCCAACCCTACTATCGTTGTAACATATTTTAACTGTGCTGACGCCGGGTTAAATATTGTATTTAATAGCAACACAAATTCTGAATCTGTGAAAATTTTAGCTGTCTAGCTATCACGGTTCATGAGACACAGTAAACAAACCGACGGATAGACGGGAAGTGAATTCTTAGAATAAGGGTTCCGTTTTACGGACAATGTTCCAAATTAAAAAAAAAATTGTATTAAAACGTAAAGTTGTGAACATTTTTAATATCTCACAATTTACCAAACATTCCATATCAAAATATTCAGAAAAGGCGAATAATAAGGGCATTTTTTTCTAAAACCAGCAAAAGCTTTCAAGTTACTAATAAAATATACACACGCAATCCATCTAATTGTAAGTGGCCACTTCGTATAGCCACCCCCCGCTCTGAGCTTTGAGATTGATAGCCTTAACCCAGTAATTACGCCAACTCACCTGCCTTTCAGGTCAAACAATATTTCTTGCCAGAAAAAAGTCCCACGATATAACGACATAAAATATTATTATTAAGAAAAGAGGGATCAAAGGTAAATCAGAAGTTTAAAGGAGTTGGAGAGCCTAAGTACGGCATTTATTACATATTTATTTATTCTACAAATTAGGTTAATCGAACCGGGTTTCGATAACGTACGTATTCATTATTCAAATATAATTGTTAACTTTTATGTCGCGTGCACATAAAATATACTGGTTTCGTGTTGTTTGTTGTAGAAAAACTAAATTGCCTATGATAATGGACGAAAAGCATGTTCCTATAAAATTATGTAAATAAAACAGTCAATAAATATGACCAACTTGAGAAAATATTCAAAAATGTTTATGACATGGCGTCTCCGTTAATGTCAAAAATCTGCCACAATAAATTTTTGTGGATATTATTTTAGTCGATAAATAATTCATACGGATACCAGTCCATTTGCCGATTGCTTTTCAATAGACATTGAACGGTCAGAACACAGAAGTTCATAAATGCAATCTCCAATGGTTCGCTGCAAAATACTTCCATGCTAAATATTTAGTATTCAAATATATAAAACGCTAAAATTATAACAAGAGTGTGATTTTTTTATGAATTATAAGATAACATTATTGTTATTATCGTCTTCACTAAATAAATTGAAAAAGAGGTAGTTTTAACATATCGAAATAGTTGATATAGCCCAATACTCAAAACTGAATTCTATATTTATATAATTATCTCAAAGAAGCTCTTTGATCCTTAAAGTTACCTCTCCTAAAATTCTAGTTCTCTTTGTTTGGATGCAAATTAATCAAAGTAAAAAAAAGCAAAATAACTAAAAAAGGGGCAGACGTTATCAAATATTCGTTATTTCTCTCCACAACTGATTCCTCTACCTTAAAATAAAAATATGTATACTTGTTAATAACAATTCGTTTCAAGTGAATATAATAAGTTTATAACTACCCTTTTCAATAAAGTTAAATGAATTCATAATATTAAAAAAAAAAAACTTTGGATATATTTATCACTATTTCCAAAATTATCATGTCATATAAAAGTTCACTATTTTTGCATAAAATACTCACCAAATAACAGTAATCATGGACCAATCTATGAAAGTCTTATTTAATACACTTTATAAGATTATACACTCTTAAGGTTTTTTAAAGAAAAGACTTTGCACTTGAGTTTCACTTGGCAAAAAGTTTGCATCACTCAAACACTTAATTTGTTTTTCATTAAAAAAATAAAGTTACTAATAGTTGTATTTCGTTGAAAATTGTTTTTGGAATAAGCACTGAAATGTTTTCCGTTTTGTGAACTTCATTCGACTAGGCTATAATTGTTATGAATGCTTTGATATTATCGGCGCACGTCATTTAGTCAAACAAACGATGACTAGCACCCGTTGAATTTCAGGGCAAACTGAAGTTAAGGCACGAAATGCTTGTAACGCATGCGCCTTTTGTAGAACATTTCTTGTGAGTACGATTCCATGAGCAATATACTTCGTCTTACGGTTAGATAAATGTTTGAATTAAAGTATATAAAGTGGGTTAATAAAAGTCGGTTAAATGTTTAAAACGTAAATCACTTTTTAAAATATATTAAAAATATTTTTTTTAATATAAAACTATAGTATAAGTATGATTGATTATGTTATGTTTAATTTAGTTAGTATTATGAATAACATCTAATTATTTGTCTGTAATTTCTAAATGCATTATTATTCAATAATATATAAATCTATTTAATCTAATTTTTATAGTCTTTCTGGCCTGCTTCGTCGCTAAGGTAATTTTTGGAATAATTTAACCGATTTTTTTAGAATTTTTACAGTAAGATGAAGGAGTTTATATATAGAACACATTTTATCTCCGAATATTATATCGAAATCCTGTTAAACTACTACGACTGACTTAAACAACTGACAAACAATTGACAAATTCCACTTAATTACTTATTATATAAAATAATAATAATATAATTATCATTACTTAACTTGGCATTCAAAGGCTATTCTGACTATTTTCATATCAATAAAAAATATAATTAAAAAAAATTATAATTATTTATTTTATTTTTATATTATCTATATAGATAATAAACATCGTGAACTGAACTGAACCTTGTTTAATTTAATTCTCGTAAGACACAACTTTGAGCGCCCACTCTCTCCTCGAAGCCGGCAACATTGCATCATCTGATATCCCAAAAGACCGTGGCCGGCTTAACATCAGGTGACGCGCAGACTTGTGTTGCACTAGAAATAATAAGTAAAAAATAGATGAATATTTTTTAAACCTTTAATAAGTTTAACGAGTTGAGAACCTCATGGCCTTTATATATTTTACAATAAAAAAGTTACTTGTACTACTTTATTATACTGCGTATAAAAGGATAGGTGTACAAATAAATTCAGCAAACAGAACCACAACAGGCTGCAAAAAGTAAAAAGTAAAACCATGAGGAAAATTGGTTACTAGTATATTGCTTAAAGTTGTCGTTTTCAAAACTAACAATAAAAATGTTTGCCTACTTATACACAACTAAAATACAAAAAAAGCAAGCAGGGCAAACAAACTATTGTAAAACGAATGTTTTACAATGTAATGAAATGTAATTTTATAATGAATATTTTACATGTACAAACATCTACCTCTACGCCGTTTTTTAGACATAAATTTTAAGTGATGTTTATTATATAAAAGTTATAATTTACCTAGTAATATAGTTTCAATTAAATTCCAAACTAAAATGATGTGTTACTTATATAATTTGAAGCTTATTAAGGTTTGTATTGTATTTAACTAATCAAGGTATGTAAACAGTAATAATAATTCAATTGCAGCCGTTCGTTTGTTTTGACTATTTGATACATATTAATGATAGCTAGATGATGATAAGTGTCTATTGTTTGTTTATATTGGAGATGTACTGACACTTTCGTCACTTGTCATTATAAAATACGTCGTGTATACTCTGAAAAACTGTACAGTATAATTTTAGAAGTTGTTGTCTGTCATACCATAATAGTGAGCATGATTCACGAAAGTTTACACAACACTTTTTTTTAAGTTTTCGTTCGTAATTAAACATTGAACTTTACTTAACATCATTTATTTGAATTCTTATTATTTATATATTTTTTGCATACCACTAATTCTTGCCAGCAGTTTCGCTTGTGTTATTTAATAAAAAGATCGTCTATTTGTACCGGAGAGCCGTTTGAAAGCATTTTTTTTTTTCAAATAAACAAATTCATAATAGCATTTGAATATCAGTTAGGATTATTCTTTATCAAATAATAGTCTAATTAAAGCCGCACGAAGTATAATACAGATTTTCTTTTATGTAAGTTGGAATATGATATTCAATTCTGCACTAGCACAAATTGTATTGTGATATGACAATAGTCCTCTGCAAAATGACATGAAATACATATTACACGTCGAGCATAACCCTATTATATAAAAAGCTTTTATTTGTAAACTTTTAGTTACATTTATACTTGTATTAAAAATATGTTACCAGCCACTACTATGGGTAAGTTTTAAATGAAACTTGAACTTTTATCTCGTCATAGTTTGGATTTTTTTTCTAGAAGTTAAAAAGATTTTTATTAAAATATTTGTCCACATACGAAACCAAGATGTTTTGACATAAAAAAATATGACGTGTTTAACTTTTATAATACTAATCTCGTATAAAAAAGTATAGTAATGTTTAACTGCAAAACAATATTATGTCTGGAAATGTAGGGTCTACAAAAATTTTATAACTGTAAGAAAGTTTAAGATTATCTTCTTGGATACATAGTTAATTTAGTTTTTTTCATAAATATATACTATCTATTATGTGATTAATTAATTTGCTAAGTACGAGATTTTACGCATATTTTATAACTAAAGTTAGGGACGTCAGATTTTAATAGTAACAGGAAATCCGAGGCATTAAAGCTGTCCTCTCATAAATCGCTTGGCCCCAGTTTTGTAAGGCAGCCGGCGAGCAGGGCGTTCATAAATTACATTTGTGGTCGCCAGCGGAGAGAACACAAGGTTGACGTGAATTTGTTCCTGATATCAAATATTAAGCGTTTAACTGAACTAATATAAAAAAATGCATAGAATAAAAATGTCACAAATTTCTTAACTAAGGCAATTTGTAAAACCTTGCATAATTATATTGAATACTATCCTTGTAGCTAAGTTCATGGAACTGTAAACAACGTTTGTCTTTTATGACCTTTAGACCATTATGTGGCATTACTCCATATTACGGTTTTCATCTTTATTTATGATTCATCTAGCTATATGGTTTTTGTAGCTTACTATAAAAATACCTAAATAACTTGGAAACAGTATGTCATAAATTTATAATGAGAACAGAATATCGACAATTGATGGCAAATTAAATATTCATAAGATTCCGAAATGAACTTTTGAGGTTATAAGCAATGAACTTTAAAACGAGTTAGTCAATAAGTTTAGAACTGTAGAGCAATGAAGTAACTGTTTTTGGAGTCATGTTTAAATTATCATCATTACCAGCTGTCACAATATTAAAATTACATGAAAATCACTACTAATATATTATTATTAAATAATAACACAATAAAAGTATATATAAATGTAAAAGATATTTACATTATCATTCTATTTAACAGACATTCTTCTCAAAATCTCTGGAAAAATAAATTTGTTTAAGCTAGTTCTAATCTAAAACATGTTAAAAGCTGCACTACTTGTTCGTCTAATGTAGATTTACTGCCAGGGGTTGCAGATAAGCATTGAACGTGTAATGTGACCCAGTTGCAGCAACGACAATCAAATAGAAGTTACGCCTCAACGACAAGAGTGTACAGTCTACGAATGTTTACTCAGCTAAATGATTAATAGTAAAAAAACCTATTCCAGTGGTAGTGATTACAAAAACCATTAACCAAGGTACATCAGATATTTCACATAAAATATACATAGTAGTAATAGTAAACGATATCTTTTAATTATATTACCTATTCTAACCAGCAGTTTAAATTTACTTTTATTTAAAGGTTATAATTATTACAATTGAAATTATTTATTTTCTTGTTAATTAGTGAAATTTCACTGTTATATTATGAATGTCGTATTTTCTTAATGTTTACCTTTTGTCTCCTCCCCTCACAATACTAAGCATAATATCTACGTATTATCACGCACTTAATTCTTTCTTTGTCTGTCTACATGAGTAAGTAACTTTGCTTTTCCGACATAGCTATTATGTTTGGGCAACGACAAATTATTCCATTAAATGCTGACAAATGACGTCTTTTCCAGTTTTTTTAATATGGAAAACCTTTACTTTACTTCTGTACAATACAAGAAATTCTTTTATTTTTATTTTGAGAGATAATATAATTTATATATATTTTTACTGTTTATTAGATTATTTACTAAGTTTAATAGACTCTTGTATTCTCTTAAATCTGTTTTATATATGTTGCTTTTATTATACTTTATTAAAAAAGTTAACAGCAATTTTATACAATGGCCCTCAAAACATATTCGGTCAACTTAAGAGTTCTCACAAACCCTATTACGTTTGGAGTATCTTATCGAATGGTCCGAAAATCGCAATCATAAAATCACATAAGATTTTGCAAATGTCAAGTCGTACTTATGTTTACAAAATATTTTATATTTGTGGCACGATGTTTTTGAAATAAGAAGGTAGAATTTATTTGTTGAGAAAACATAGAGAAAATATACTTTTGAATCTTTTATACCTGAATATTGTAAGGTAATTGAAATAATACTTTATGGTCATACTCATATCAAACGTTGCTTGTTTAATTACCTGTATAGGTAAAATTAAAAAGTATAGTTTAGATAATATTCAAAAAAATATACCAGAATGTGAAATGAGAATTAACAGACTCTGTTTTCAGCATTTTTATAATCGTTGTCTGTTTTCTCGTTAGTGGTTTTCTAAAATTCATACCTTTATATAAGCAAGAAAACCCAAAACAATGTTTTTTTCATATTGTCTGTTCGCCAATGTATGGTCAGAATATATTGTCTTGGGATTCACTTTCTATTTTGTTTTTTTTTTTTAACAATCGGTTAACAAATAAAGAAGTTAATAATCTCTTATTGTAGTACCATTGCTGCTTACCAGTTTGAAGGTTTATAGTTTTTACATACATTGGTAAGTACAAAGTACGTTTTATCAAAATCGAAATCTACGCGAAAGTGGTTAGCGATGAATTAATTTTTAGACACCAATTAAAAACGGAAAAGTGAAATACTTCGTATAACATATTTCTATTATTATTGTATATAACGACTTAAATTTATTATCAATTATCTTATTTAATTTAAAATATTGGCATCATAATTTTACATTGTTTTAATCTTTCCATAACATTAACAGAGGCAAGTTTTATTAATAACGTTTATATTCAATTTTGAAGCTCACAGTCCTTTGTTTGTTTTTAGTATTGGAAAAACCGAACGCTGTGAGTTGCCACGTATTCCAATTTTGCCCTCTTTATTTAAGTAATAAAATCTTTTTTTCCATAACGTATTCTCTTAATACTACAGTAATAATTATTATTTTCAAATAAGTAAAGAAAGATAAACCATTGAATGTATTTCCTAAATAAATTGCGTATAAATCGCTTTAAAGCTGTGCATGCTACAAACGGGAAGAATAACTTCAGACGCATATGACTAATACCCTACATTAGTTATAAAATAATAAAATTTCTTTGTAAATTGTAAGTTTCTGTCACATGTTTTAAAAATATTATACACATATTTCTTGTTACTGTACTTGAAAGAGATTAGATGTACCTCTTTTACCCGAACTTTGAATTGTATTTATTCTGATTAAGCGGATTAACAAAGTTGTCTTTCCTATTTATATTTATCCACGTGACGAGTAGGGTAATAGGTTTTTTAAATGCTTCACACCGTGATATGACGGTAAAATAAGGTAAATACATTTGTTTACCAAGTAAATCACAAAAAAAAAATCTTAAAAAAACAAAAAATTTGACCGAGATGGGGTGGCATATAAGCAGACCGTGCACCAATAGTTTGTTGTTACTGCACGGCATTAATCGCAAAAAAAGTTGCAGATATTTTACCTCTCCTGAGGACCGGAAATTACAGGAGATAAAAAATAGAACATCGATATTTTAAAAAATATTTGCTTTCGGTTGTAATACATATTTTTTAAAAATATGTATTTCTATACCAGTCTGAAAAGAGTGTTAAATAACTACTCTTTATAATAATAATAATAAAACCTGTTTGGTTCTAAAAGGGATTGTATGAGGTTAAAAAAAGTTGATCCGGATAATGTAAATGCCAAGTATGGGTAAACCATAATATCACATATTCAAAATGTAAACCTATATCATCAAGAACCAAATATCACAGTATTCAGTTAAAAGAATATTTTTTAAATAAGTACTTTTGATGTATCTACTAGGTTTTAATTATTTTATATTGTCTGGATATGACGATCTGTCTGAAAATGTTTCAAGTGAATTTGTATTCTGTATAATTCTGTATAATCTTTTAGTGAAAAATTATACAGAATAAAAACAAAAAACAACAAGACAACCATCTTTTTTTGTTTTGTTGTGTGTTGTTTTGGTTAAAAAGTTAATTGGTTTAGATGTTTCTTTCATTTTTTTATTTGTATGGGGATATAAATTGGTATGGCAAATATGAAAAACATTAATTATTTTGTTGTAAGGTCACAATGTTTCAGTCGGACGAGCTTTTAGAATAGCCAGCCTTAGTCAAATGATTATAGTTAGGCTCTACCAACATATTTTTCTATGAAATAATAATTGTCTTTTAATTTAATATAGTTATCTTAACTTTGTTCTAACATCTCAGAATCGAATATTACATTGTATTTAAAACAATAACACTATAATTCAATTTCAAATATTAAAAGATAATTTATCACTGTCAGCTTTGTCGTTTGTCCTACTTTGAATATCGGACTCTAGGAGAAGCTTTTCTTGGTGATTCGGATTTTGAGACTTTTAGCATTTGAAACATTGGACATGTAGACGTCATAGTACGAATAAAATATGTATATTCTAGTATAAAGCTTGACTGATATTTTGTAATATTTTGTTTTATTCATAAAATGAACTTTATTTATATGACATTCAGTGATAAAAATGAAGTCTATTATTATAATGCAATTTATGTTATTTTACAATATAAAATATACATTAACAAGTAACAAATGTTAATAATCTTTTAATCGAGCCATCAAAGTTATCACATTTTTTCTTGTCTGTCTAATAAAACTTTACCCAAATACTCAAATTAAAGTTTCGGAAGTTTTGTTGTAAACTTCATATTGTGAAAGTATTCACAATCAAAGTTATAGCTAAAACTGTCTTACAGAGACAAATATAGATAACGCTGATGTAAATATTTGCATTTGTTCGTAACTCTGGTTTCACTAAAATAAATGCATCCGGAACGCATATCATAAAACGTGGCTTTTACTATCTCAAATTCTTGCAGTAATTAACGTGTTGTCTAGCATAACCATTAAAACTTTTTTTTTTATAATAGAACAGACAATGACAGTGTCTGTTCTAAGTTAACATCCAATTATTTAACAAATGAACATTGCGGTACAGTTACCCCATTAAATGTTATAGATTATAAGTTAAGTTTCGCAGATCAACTCTTGATATCATACTGCTACTATCAATTACCATTACCTTGGACTTAGCAGGGATTTATTTTAAGACCAATTAGTTTAATCTAATTACAAATAGAGCTTATGTAATTTTTAAAAGCGGTAATTTAAAAAAGATTTTCAACCCGTATAAAGTGATAATCTGCATATATATAATATAGAAATGAAATATATTGAGTGATACACTCACAAAAAAATAACAGATAGTAGAAAAGATATCGCGCCACCCTAAGGCAACCTAATGTATCTTAGCCGAGACATCACACCAGGATGATAAAAAATAAAATGGCTCGAGACCGATGTAGATATGTTAATACAACGTAACAAGCCTAACAAGACATCGTGGTCATGGTCTTGAAATAATTTATGGAATCTAGCGGATCCAGAATAGTGAGTAATTTATTGTCCATTGCTAATCCAATGTCATTCGTCATCTGAACATTGTTGTAATTGTAATGTAGCGATCGACAGCACACAGTTCAGGACACTAGTCCAACATGCTTCGAACCCACGAATAAGAACCCCATATGGGTTAGAAACTAGTGCAGCAAAATTCCATTAATTTACTTGAAGAAAGCCGGACAAATATATTTTTTCAATATATTTATTAGGTGCAAGCGAGAAGGTATTTTGTTATTGATTGGTTTTTGAAACATAGTTCCTTATTTCTTGATAAATATCATGTGTTAAACTTTACTTTGACAATTTTTTAAACTTCAATAAAAAATTTCGCTGGCTATTAATTGATATAGGCATTTAACATCCAGAAAATTAATGAGAGTTTAAAGCTGTTCTCGGTATATGTCAGTAGTCTCCTCTTACTTCTGTCAGTAAAAAAAAGTTCTTAAAATTAAATTAAAAATTGAAAAAAAGCCCGATACAAAAAAGACCTTTGAAAACAAAAAAATACTACTATTTAAAGAACTCACTTTACTTATTGAAGTCGTTACGTCGGGGGACCGTGGTACGTATGTTGACGATGGTGTCTATTTTTAACCCCCGACTAAAAATAGGGGTGTTATAAGTTTGACCTGTCGATCTGTGTATCTGTGTATCTGTGTATCTGTGTATCTGTGTATCTGTGTATATGTGTATCTGTGTATCTGTCTGTGGCAAATTTCCGGCCAAACGCGTAGACGGATTTGAATACGGTTTTTTTTAATCGAAAGCTATGCTCGTCGAGATGGTTTTTATCTATGTTTGATTGAAATAAAAATAGCCGTTTTCAAGATATTGACGTTTTATTCGTGCGGGGGAGAGGTTCTTATGCAATAATTAGCTATTTGCGGCCAAACGCGTTAACGGATTTGAATGCGGTTTTGTTTAATCGAAAGCTATTCTCGTCTAGATGTTTTTTAATCATATTTGATTTAAATAAAAATAGCCGTTTTCAAGATATTGACGTTTTATTCGTGCGGGGGAGAGGTTCTTATGCAATAATTAGCTGTTTGCGGCCAAACGCGTGGACAGATTTTGATGCAGTTTTTTTTAATCGAAAGCTATGCTTATCGAGATGGTTTTTATTTATGTTTTATTGAAATTAAATTAGCCGTTTTTAAGATATTGACGTTTTATTCGTGCGGGGGAGAGGTTCTTATGCGATAATTAGCTGTTTGCGTCCAAACGCGTGGACGGATTTGAATGCGGTTTTTTTTAATCGAAAACTATGCTCGTCGAGATATTTCTTATCCATATTTGATTGAAATAGAAATAGTCATCTCTAAGATATTGACGTTTTATTCGTGCGGGGGAGAGGTTCTTATGCAATAATTAGCGGTTCCCAGCGGCGTCGCCCGCTCTATATAGGAAAAAAGCCTAATTATGAAGGCCAAAAGGTTTTTACAGTTACGTACTGAGGTAAAGTACTTTATTAGGGATAGCTGTTGCCTGTGACTGCGTCCACAGAGACTATAAAAATATATTTATATTGCTTATGATCGTAGTCATAAAGAATCGGGCAACAGCTAGTGATAATATAAATCTCTTCATCATAGTGTTATAAGTGATTGTAAATCATTTTGACTCTAAATGTTTATATTTATTAATATTCGTAGTATATATGAAACCTACCTACCCATACCATACCTACCCACATGAAAAAGTCTTGAATCATGTTACTTAATACATTTAGAATTTATTACATTGTCGAAACTTTTACGTGGATCCTTATTTTATTAAATATTATATATATTTCTTGTATTAAGTATAACCTTTGTACATCATAATATAGGATTCGAATGCTAAAAGATTTTTTTAAAAATCGGTCCCTTAGTTTCGGAGCCTATTCAACTCAAACAAACAAACAAATCTTTCCTACTTAAACAATTGAAAATTTTGTGTCTCTAGGTTCATTTAGTACAATTCAGAAACTAGTAACATAACTTTAAGAAGCAGAAAAAAAAATTAAATTAAAAATTTAAAAAACCCCCGATACAAAAAACCTCTAAAAAGATTAAAAATAATATTATTATGTGAGTTTATTGAATTCGTTGCGTCGGGGGACCGTTTAATAAAGGAAGAAATTAACATGCAAGTCAGTTAAGTTAACAAGGCAAATAAAGAAATTACGATATCGAATCGTATAGTCTAAGTCCTCAATGATTAACTTCGTAATATATACACTATCAACGTACGTACAACGGTGCCCCGGCGCAACGACTTCAATAAACTCACATAATAATATTATTTTTAATCTTTTTAGAGGTTTTTTGTATCGGGGGTTTTTTAAATTTTTAATTTAATTTTACGAAGTTAATCATTGAGGACTTAGACTTTACGATTCGACATCGTAATTTCTTGTTTTGCCTTGGTTACTTACATGCATTTTAATTTCTTCCTTTATTAAACGGTCCCCCGACGTAATGACTTCAATAATTACATAATAGTATTACTTTTATTCTTTTAGAAGTCTTTTTTGTATCGGGGGTTTTTAAAATTATAGTTTTTTTTTCTGCTTTTTATAGTTATGTTACTGGTATCTTAATTGTACTAAATCAACCTACTGACATACAAATTTTCAGTTGTTTAAGTATTTCTATTAATCTATCCTAATATTATAAAGAGGAAAGATTTGTTTGTTCGTTTGAATTGAATAGGTTCAGAAACTACTGGACCGATTAAAAAAATCTTTTAGCATTAGAATTCTACATTATCTCCGATGCACAAAGACTATATTTAAAATCCTCATCATCATCATCATCTTCACTAATATTATAAGGAGAAAAGGTTTGATTGTTTGTTTGTTTGAATTGAATAGGCTCCAAAACTACTGAACCGATTTCATAAAATATTTTACCTTTAAAATCCTACATTATCCCTCTGATGAACATAGGTTATAAATAATACGAGAAAAAATAAAGTTACGCTTGAAAATTCCGACAATGTAATAATATTCATATGTATTTACAAATATTAATAAATATAAACATTTAGAGTCAAAATTGTTTACAATCACTAATAAAACCATTATGAAGGGACTTATATTATCACTAGCTGTTGCTCGTGACTCTTTATGAGAACGATCATAAGTCATATAAATATATTTTTTACAGTCCACGTGCATATCCTTAATAAAGTACTTTAAACCTTTTGGCCCACATAACAAGGCTTTTTTTCCTATATAGCGCGGGCGAAACCGATGGGAACAGCTAATTATTGCATAAGAATACACAGATATCCAGATCGACAGGTCAAACTTATAAAACCCCTTTTTTTAGTCAGGGTTCAAAAACAAGGCAAACCGGAATCATTGGGAATACGTTTCGATTTTTTTGAAGTGAAACTTCTTTATCGGGGTTGAAAAAAAATTTAGTGTAACATTTTTTCGTTACGCGTGACATTTGTCCGTTACGCGCTAGCTTTTTCGTATAGCTTCATCTCTTTTACACCATGTTGCTATGGAAATACTAAATAATCAAAATGACAAGTATGTGGATTACAAAACACAATTTACATTAACCAAAAATAAAATTATCGGATTAGAGTTTTATAATTAAATAATGAATTGTAATTACATACAGGACAATACGATTTTATGGACTTGCTATTAAATTTAATAAATAAATTCAAGATTATAACATGAAGAAGAAATTATGAAATATAATTTATAATATTTTTAAAATACATTGATTGTCTGAAATAGAAGAAGTAAGAATGAAAAGAAATACGAGTTTTGGCTGAGAAATGGAGCATTGGGGTCCCGATCTCTACAAGGTCTGTTTTGCTATACCTAGAACGAACAACAACTCGAAACAGCAGAAACCATGATGAAGAATAATTTTATTTGTGATATAGTGACGATCCAAAATGTTACGAAGCCTAAAATTATTATTTTTAAGTGGATTGGTTCATTTGTCTGTTTTTATGGTACTTATGTGTTTCTTCTATGAGAATATTATACGTCAGAAACAGTCGATTCACTTCTTACGTTTTAATTAATTAATATTAATGAAAATTATGACGTTTTTCTATTACGCGCCATCTTTATTTCTAAGTCACATTTAAAAGAAAATGTGAATTATATTTACTTGTCATAAAGAAGTTACACTTCTTACATGTGTACACTAATACACACACAGACATATTTTTTTAAAATATATTATCGAACAAGCGCTTAGACGTTAAAAATTACGTTTACTAAAGAAGGAATACAATGCAGATATTTAAAAAAACCACCATATAAAGTAATGGCTATTATAGGTTCAATTTTAGTAATTTGTTTCTTCAAATTGCTATTACGGTGATTCCGTAGACAGGATTTTGGTTCATTTTCTGAACTTTTGTTCTTTTTTGCCCTCTGCAAATTATATACTGCATATTTTGTACTAAAAATAAAATTAGATCATAAGATAGAGAAAAAATATAAGAATAATCTTATTTTTTGGTCCTAACGCTTAAATATTTGGTACTTGATCTAACAAACTTGTTTTTTTAAAATAACTTGATCAGCTCTCGAAAATCGTGAATTAGCTTGAGATTTTTAAATATTATTAGTAATTCGGTTGACGCGTTAAAACCTTTTAGATTTAATGATCTTGCTTTAATGATTAATTTGTTTTCTTTATCAGATTCAGATTCAGAATTTAGACACAGAGATCGATCCCTTTGAAGGAGATCAAAGGGGTATTGAAATACCAACCTTTTTAGCCTTAAAATATTCCAAATAACTTTTTATCCTAAAGAGGAGTTAACTAAAGGAAAAAAAGGTTTCTTTGAGTGACATATTTTAAGTTACGTATCCATAATTATTATCCTGTAAATAATAGGTTATAAGCTTTTAAGTACAATTATTGTTATTGAGTTGAGCGTAAGCGAAGCTCTTAACTGTTTGGGAATCAATTTTTTTAGCCACATCACAGGAAATAAACTTGACCAATTTTAACTTTAATTCTTGTAGTGATTGAGATTGTTATTTTATTTATTTTAATTTTATAAATTTGATTTCATTTGTATAATTTATAATAATTCAAGATTGTTGTAAATTAATTTAATGTTGCTCGAGTCTGATTTGGTTTAATCAAATGAGAATTTATTTATTTAGAATAATGATTATGCATTTACTAATATAGTTTTATAGAAATTATAATTGTAACTAACAACTGGATCCTTGTTATCTTCAATAAATGATTATTATTATTATTATTATTATTAACCAAAATTAGCACGCAAGGTCAAGGTCAAGGTCAAGGACGTGACTGGGCTTCTACTCCAAAAAAACAAAATACAAAAATATTGTTTCGTTTTAAATATACGGTCAAAAAACTGAATCTCCCATAGACTTAAGCTTAACTGAAGCTGAACGCGCTCGCCAATCGTTACTCTTAACGTTTTCGGTGCCAGCAACTTCATTGGAAGTCCTTGGGCGCGGTATGGACCGACTTTAGTAGCATAATTAAAAATACAAAAAAACACGATACAAAAATAATAAAAATAATATTATTATGTACTTATTGAATTCGTTGCGTCGGAGGACCGTTGTACATACGTTGACGATGGTGCCTGTTTTACGAAGTTAATCATTAAGTACTTAGACTATACGAATCGATATCGTAATTTCTTTAATTGCCTTGTTAACTTATTTGCATTTTAATTTCTTCCTTTATTAAACGGTCTCCCGACGCAACGAATTCAATGAGTACATAATAATATTATTTTTATTCTTTTTAGAGGTCTTTTTTATCGGGGGTTTTTTAAATTTTTAATTTAACTTTTTTTCTGCTTTTAAAGTTATGTTAATGGTTTCAAAATTGTACTAAATGAACCTACAGACACACAAAATTTTCAATTGCTTAAGTATTTTTATTAATCTATCCTAATATTATAAAGAGGAAAGATTTGTTTGTTTGTTGGAATTGAACAGGCTCCGAAACTACTGGACCGATTTCATAAAATATTTTATCTTTAGAATCCTACATTATCCCTCTTATGTACAAAGATTATATTTTATACAAGAAACATATATATATATATATATAATATATTTAATGAAATAAGGATCCGCGTGAAAGTTTCGACAATGTAATAAATTATATATGTATCATATGGGTAGGTAGATAGGTAGGTTTCATATATACGAATATTAATAAATATAAACATTTAGAGTTAAAATGATTTACAATCACTAATAAAGCTATTATGAAGGGATTTATATTATCACTAGCTGTTGCCCGTGACTCTTTATGAGTACGATCATAAGCCATATAAATATATATTTTTTAGTCTACGTGGACGCAGTCACGGGTAACAGCTATCCTTAATAAAGTACTTTACCTAAGTAAATAAGTGTACAAACCTTTTGACCTACATAAAAAGGCTTTTTTTCTTATATAGCGCGGACAAATCCAATGGGAACAGCTAATTATTGCATAAGAACCCCTCCCCCGCACGAATAAAATGTCAATATCTTGGAGACAACTATTTCTATTTCGACTATACATGATCAAACACGGATAAGAATCATCTCGACGAACATAGCTTTCGATAAAAAAAAACCGCATTCAAATCTGTCTACTCAGACACTACTACTACAGACAGACACACAAATTCACAGATCGACAGGTCAAACTTATAACACCCCTCTTTATATTCGGGGGTTAAAAAAGGGGGAGAGCGCTCAGCTCAACTCCCGCAGAGCATTGTGGCAGATCTTAGTTGTTGATATAACGTTGTTCAATTATTTGAAATAAATAATAATAATAATAATATTATTCTTCAATGTTTTGATCTTACTTAAAGTAATAATATTCATACGTACATACATCGCATACTTGTACATACTTATACAGTTGCCATACTTACCATCCTTTTGTTGGCGTATACGGACTTTTATTAGTGATATGCTGGGAGGAAAGTGACCTATAATTATAGATAAATTTTAATACAAATCCATGACTTCAAAGCATTGGCTTACAATTGGCTTTTGGATATGTGGATAATATTGTAAACGTCACTACCACATGATAAATACAGTTTACTATCTCGTGAATAGCATTATTTATCGTAAATTTTAATGACCTTGTTTGTTTAAAATCCTATTTAATTATTTTAACTTTTTGTTATATTATTTTATAACTGTGGAGTCACAAAACGTACGTCACGTACCTACGCAAAAGAAAAAATAAATTAGCTAACCACGGCACTGCTAACTATTTTACACTGTTAAATTTTTAACATCTTAAAAGATTTAATTTTAAATTTTCAAATTAATTAAATATTAGCAATTACATGTTTTTAATACATTTTATAAATGTAAATGCTAATATACAGTACCTTGGTTGGTCGAAAAAACGATTACATTAAAGCAACAGTTATGTTAAGTCTATGCAAATTTTATAAATATTGTGTATATACTTAATCTAGGCCCATCCCCGACCAAAAAAAACAAGCTTAACTGGAGAGGGAAGAAGAATTTTGTAAAAAAGCTCCATGTATTTTTTTAAGCTTGCGCACCGCAACACACAATATCACCACATACTATCTACTACCGGCTTACTACCGAAGCACACAGCGCAGTACAGGGCCGGTTAGTAAGTTTTAGTTTTCTTGAACGTAATTAATCACCTATTTATATGAAACCTATTTTTATTTGATAATAAGAAAAACTTAATTAGAAGTTGTAAATTTGTTAACATGACATATTTTAAGATTTTATTGGAAAAAATGTAGAGTAGGGAATATGTAGTCAAAATTTTAACAACAATAAAAAAATTGTAGATGTAACATTTGTAAAATAGTAATATTCCATTAGTTAGTATAAATCGGTTATAACATAAAAAGAAAATATAAATTATCTTTGTTATTATTTTCAACATTTTATCAATTTCGAATGAGCTGTTCCCTGTTCTTAAAACAATCAACTTTTTAACAGCACATACGATTTTTTTAGAATTATCATTTCCTTCTTAGATAATATATTACCTACGCTAAATAAAAAAAAAACCGTTCACATAAATACTTTTTAAGAAAAAAAAAACAATATAAATAAAAACGTTGCCTTACCTTAACGTTGCCTTAATAAAAAAATGCTGAATAAATGTGATGACAGCTAGATACAAATGCAGTTGCCATTCGCCCACTTGTTTATAAGTCTCTTAAGTCTCGTAAAACTAATAGTAAGAAAATTATATACAAGGCTGTACGGTAAGTTAGATTCTTTTGCTTATAGTAGTGGATAACAATTATACGAGGTTAGTAAAGTACCACAATGCTGATGTGAGTTTTGGATTGTGCCGATATGCTTAAATCTGGTTTTGGAATTTTAATTTAAAAGCAGCTTAATTACAATAATAATACAATTCAAATATGATTTTTATGTTAAGAAATAAGTCATCTTATAATTGAAGTTGATGATGTAATAATATATTTTTCATTCTTTTTATCTATAAAAGTCGTTTAAAAGTGTTTGTTTTGGTAAAGAAATTAACTTAAAATTTAACATTTATCGAAAAAAAATGTTTTTATATTACTACTTTATTCAAAAAGTAAGCTTGCATTTCTGGTTTGGTTCTTCCAAAAGTTACTTATTATGTTATCTTCCTGATAATAGGTCGATAGTATAGTCTTAGATAGCAGACTGTATTGACCAGATTAGAATATCTACCTAAAAAAACCTGCTCTACAAAAAGTTTATATTCTAAAACTTGAAACATAATTAAAAAAGCTAAACTTGTTTTAAAATAGATTAGTATTCATACAATAAAGACTATATTCAGACAGACAGACTATATTCAGACATATATATCTATCAACACTCTGCCCGGAGTTGTAATATCATACCATCTACCACTCAGAAATGTGAATTCGGAATTTGACAACCGATTTTTTTTTATTAGTCAACCAGCGAGAAATTTGCAAGTGCTTAGCATCCTGTTTTGATATTAATATTATTTTAATATACATAACGTCTGTAGTAAACAGAGGTCTCATCTAAGTACAACTAGGATTTATAGATTGGTAAAACAAGTGAAGGTCCTTGATGTTTGTGTAGCTAGTATTAGAATTTTGGAATTGGATGTATTAAAATTGAATTTCAATGGAAATACATTACTTGATTGAATACTATTTTAATTATAAGGCTGTCTCATATGATTTGACTCCCAGACTCATTTACAACAAAACAAATAAATTTAAAAATTGCGATTAATTAATAATTATTACCGTTTTGATTATATGTCTTTATAAAACATATTGGCATTACACATTGAGTATAAAGTTATGTTATTATTAACATTACTCATTAAATATTCAGAAAGAAGCGATTAATATAAGTAACAACAACAATTCAGAAAAACAAAGGTATTTATTTACATTATAATTGCAAATACGCATAACCAGCAAAGTGTTAAGGTACCTATTATAACTCTGCACTCAGTTGTCTTTTCTAAAAGTAAACTAAATTGTGATGATAGTCTCGTATAACATATTTTCGGAGTTTGCGCTTTATTGCGATATTGCTTCGCAACACTTTATGATGCTTATGCAGCTTCTACTTGCTTTACCTAAGATTATCACAGAGGATCAAAAAGGAATAAAATATAAGGACACTTTGTTTAGATTGTATTCCAACTTTGTTTTTATTTTCTACCAGACCTACCTACCTTCATTTACGTACGTTATAATTCCTAATATTACATATTTATACTACTTTATTAATCTGTAGGTTTAACCTTCAAATTACTTAAGTAATATTTACTGATTTTTGTCATAAATATTAGCATGGTGTAGGGGACTTCTTGATAGCGGTCAATACACGCGTCGCCACGATAAGGTATTAGAAATCGTACGGGAAGCGGTTAGTCTTTCAGTAGCAAGACCGCGGAAGGGTATAACAACCACCAAACGATCTGTGAATTTTGTAAAAGAAGGCTGCTCCAAAAAGTCACAACCGAAGCCTTATTCTATTTAAGACGCGGCTCCTGAATGGACTCTCATGATGGACACGTATGAAAAACATTACAAAATCCCTGGGGATCTTGGTGTTTCGTTATCCAGACCGAACTTATTCCTGTATTCTAAATATCTGAGGCGCTTGATACTTGTGGAGCTCACTGTGTCCTGGGAAACAAACATCTACAGGGATCACACATTCAAGCTTAATAAGTATTACGAACTGACAAACGAACTGTCCAGGAATAAATTTATAGTTAGATTGTACGCGGTAGAAGTGGGAACGAGAGGTACAACAAAATCTCTCTATAACCTACTTAAAGACCTTGGCCTTTTTATAACTAGCATCGGTTCATTTTTAGAACGTATTTCAAAGGCGGAATTAGTAGATTCCTTCCAAATTTGGTTAGGTTGGGAGAGAAGTGTAGACAGTGAAGGCGAGCATATTTGTCAACAAAAAAAATGGGGCCCCTTAAACCTACCCCTGGGTTGGAAGTCCCAGGCATTGTTTGCACTTTTCTCCTTGCAACGCGGTGGGCCCGGCACCCGCACGGTGAATCCATGGAATGCTAAGAACCATCGTCCTATATACTGACCCAAATTTAACAATTATTTTATTCCCTCCACTTAAATTGGATTTTTTTTAATATTAAATTTTGGCTATCATGCCCATATGATCAACTAAAGATATCGATAAGACAGTGAAAAAATGCTTGAATGGATGCCTAATATTAATTAATTCTTATTTAACCTATCTAATAAATCTCTCACTAATAACTTAGATATTTTTTCAAACAGTGTTATCTCTACACATTAATTTGTGTTAAAATGTGTTATAACAATAATATAAGAATATAAAAAATATGTCAACAAAATGTATACATTTTTTCATTTTAATACTCTTCATTTTTTATCTAAAAGGCGTATTTTCGTGTATGTATCTTTTATATTTATATATAATATATATATATATGAACGGCCGAAATGGATACGGGTGGACAGCTTGAAAAATGATAGAGAAGTGTCCCCTGAGATTACGTAGAAAAGAAGAGCGTGAAAGAGATTGACATATTACACTGATCCAAAGTATTTGAAACAGTGGTTCAGTAGTTTTATTAAAAACAGTTTTCTCTTGTATTAGTTAACATTGTTTGTAACTTCTATATTGTAGTGGCATTCACGGGCTTAATTATATCAGTTAAGATAAACATCTATGTACTTAACGGCTGATGGGGTATAATAGTCGGTGTTGCGTCGTATTTATGGCAAATAGCTCACCCCTTATCACTTTTCGGACCCAAAACACGACAAGTTCATTTTGGTTAATATGAGCGATTACGTTCCGAAATTGTGATTATCAATTGTTATTTAACTTGTTGTCTTTCTGGAATAAGGGTATACATATTATATTGGTTAATCTTTTATATTGTACGCTAAACATTTTTAATATATCACGATTACCTTGTAATTAGTATCGTCTAAAGTCTAAACTATATTTATTATAAACAAACTTACAGTATACGGAAATTACTACTAGGAAATTTAGACATAGTTGAGTTTTATTCTAAACTAATGTGGTTCGAAAAGAAAAGAATTTGATATATGATTTAGATTCAGGATTTTTTGATATTTTTAGATCATGCCAAATCCATAGAAACTTAATAACAATATAATATTAAATATTAAAAAAAATGTTTTTGAAACATCTGACTCCTTTAGGGCATTTATAATTAAATTTAAAAGTGTTTTTGGAACCAAAGTGAAAATATAACAAAATTTCTTGAGTTTTAAATGCCACGATGATAAGGAGCTATCATCGTGGTTCACTTTACTTTGCTAAATGTACACGGTACCTACACTCCATCAAAAGAAATTGTATGAGTTTTACAGTACCATACTTAGTACAGTTTTGTGTATCCGTTCTTTTTATTAAATATTTAAAATGTTTAAGTTTTAATTTAATTTAGTTTTAGTTTTTATTTGAATGACCCGGAACGAAGTCTGTGAGCCACAACTATCAATTCAATACGAAACTTAACATTGTTAAATCAAGGTATATGAAGTGGTTCATTTTGTATAATGTTTTCAGTATTTCCTGGATCATTGCGTATTTTTCATTTATTAATAATATCAAGAGTTTATTAATGAGTGTGGGTTTTTATTTAAGCTACGGTGTAGTATGGAATTACAAATACGTAATGAGGTAGTATTCCTGGCTATAATAACGAGCTCGTTGCTACTTACACCAGTATGGGCTGGAATCCATCGCAATCTCACTTTATCATAGTTTAAAATTGTTGATTATAAACTAAAAATACCAATGTTATTGTTCCTCAGCTGAAAAGTGTGGCAATACTAAACTGTACTAAACTATACTAACTGTATATTCAAAAAGTATTAACAAATAGAAGAAATTGTAACACTCCGCATTTTTACCACCTGAACAAAAATATTATGATCAAAAAAACTATTTTTACGGATTTAACTCGCGTATACTTCATATCCTCTTAGGTGGTAGAGCCTAGCTGTAGTTATCTGGCTGCAGCTCGTATTGGGCTGGCTCGACCGGGGAAGGACCACCCTCTCACAGAAGACCGACGTGTAGTAACCAAATTCATTTGGTTATGTTTCGTCGGTGAGTGAGAGAATCCGGAAGCCCAAACCCCCCCCCCCACGCCAAACATGAAAGCGATGCTAAAAAGAAAAATACCCCAGGAGGGTACCGGCTTTGATGAAGCCGGGGACCCCCTCCCCGAGCAAAATCGGGGAAATGATTCTCGGATTTTGCTCGGGCTGCCCGTCGTATCTGGGGCGGGCAAAGTATCGCCTTTTGTGTTTTTAGAGGGCAAACGACGAGTTAACGCAGCGGCACCCCGACCCACTTTAACTGTGGACTTTTGCAACATCCGGGGACTTCATTCCAACTTGAACGCCGTCCACCATCATCTAGAGACGGCGCAGCCGGCCTTGTTGTTTCTGACGGAGACGCAGATATCTCAACCTAGCGACACAGCGTACCTATCATACCCCGGGTATAAACTAGAACATCATTTTATACCACACGCCGGGGTATCTGTGTTCGTAAGGGACGATATCTGCTACCGTCGCCTTCAGGTTTTTGAAGGTCGGGACCGATCTGTACTCTGGCTGCGCGTGGACATGGACGACCATGTCAAAGTCTACGCGTGCCTCTAAAGGTCCCATAGTGGTAATGCAGAAACGGATCAACTCTTAGGCCATGTTCAGGCGAAGATTGACGATCTGCTTTCACAGACACCCTCCGCCGAAGTCGTAGTCCTCGGGGACTTCAATGCGCACCATACCGATTGGCTAGGGTCACGTGCCACCGACTACGCGGGGAGATCTGTGTTTGACTTTGCTCTGGCAAATGGTCTGTCCCAATTGGTAAAGACGCACACTCGTCTACCAGACGTGGACAGCCATATACCCTCTTTGTTGGATCTTCTGCTGACTACACATCCCGGAAAGTACCAAGTCACTGTCGAGGCTCCCTTAGGGTCCTCTGATCATTGCTTGGTACGGAGTGTAGTGCCCATGGAACGCCCAGCTCGCACAAGACCTGCGACTCGACGCGTTTGGCACTACAAGTCAGCGGATTGGGATGGAATGCGATCCTTTTTTGCATCCTACCCATGGGGGCCGATTTGTTTCCCTTCCAATGATCCTAGTGACTGTGCTGCGGCTGTAGCTGATGTGATACTTCAGGGCATGGAACTATTTGTACCAAGCTCTGTGGTACCACTTGGTGGCAGATCGCGGCCTTGGTTTGATGCGTCTGTCAGGGCTGCAGCAGCTGACAAACGGCAGGCTTAACAGGCTTGGGCTAATGCGTTAGTCACTAAGGATCCGAACTCCAGAGTTCTGAAGAGGAAATATAATCGTGCCTCCAGATTCTTCAAACGGAAAATCGCTAGAGCAAAGTTCAAGCATGTCGTTAAAATCGGGGATCAGTTGGCAGAGTACCCACCTGGCACGCGCAAGTTCTGGGCGCTTTCCAAAGCCAGTCTGGGAAACTTCTGTCGCCCATCCCTGCCGCCATTGCACACTGGGAACGACTCTTTGGCCCACACGGCAAAAGAGAAAGCCGATCTCTTGGGCACTCTTTTTGCCTCAAACTCGACTTTGGACGACCAGGGGAGGGCACCGCCTATCATCCCGCGGTATCCGAGCTTTATGCCGGAAATAGTTTTTCGGCAAAAACTCACCCGAAAAACCCTCCTTTCCTTGGAAGTTCATAAGTCGAGTGGGCCAGATGGTATCTCTCCAGTCGTGCTACGAACATGTGCCCCTGAGTTGACACCAGTGCTAACGCGTCTATTTCGGTACTCCTACTTGAAAGGCGTAATCCCGGTCTCATGGAAGCGTGCCCATGTCCATCCGATCCCTTAAAAGGGCGATAGCTCGGACCCAGCTAACTACAGACCTATCGCCATTACCTCTCTTCTCTCCAAAGTAATGGAGAGCATCATCAATAAACAGCTCCTAACCTACCTCGAGGATCACCAGTAGGTCAATGACCGGCAATATGGCTTTCGCCATGGTCGATCGGCTGGTGATCTTCTGTTGTATCTTACACACCGTTGGGGAGCTGTTATTGAAAGCAAGGGAGAGGGTCTGGCAGTTAATCTGGATATGGCGAAAGCTTTTGATCGTGTATGGCACAGGGGGCTTCTTTCGAAGCTACCTTCCTATGGGCTTCCCGAGAGTTTATGCAAGTGGATCACCAGCTTCCTCACTGGGCGGAGCATATAGGTCGTTATCGACGGTTTTTGCTCGGACCCTAAGCCCATGAACGCTGGTGTACCCCAAGGCTGCGTGCTATCCCCAACTTTGTTCCTCCTGCACATCAATGATATGCTGGATATCTCCAACATACATTGTTATGCGGATGACAGCACTGGGGATGCGGTATATTCCGGCCGTGCAGGTCTCTCTCGGCAAAACGTCGACGAGTGCCGAAAGAAACTTGTGTCTTCTATAGAGACTTCCTTGGGGCTGATCTCTGAGTGGGGTGAACTGAACCACGTACAGTTCAATCCCCTGAAGACACAAGTTTGCGCGTTTACCACTAAGAAAACTCCATTTGTCGTATCACCGCTCTTCGAGAGCACTCCCCTCATTGCCTCGCCAAGTATCAGAATACTGGGATTGTCAGTTTCGTGGTCATCTGGAGAGCAAGGCCAAGTTGGCCTCGAAGAAATTGGGAGTGATTAATAGAGCGAGGCAGTATTTCAAACCTGGACAAAGACTTGCGCTCTATAAGGCGCAGGTCCGGCCACACATGGAGTACTGTTCTCATCTCTGGTCCGGATCACCCCAATATCAGCTTCTACCATTTGACCGCGTACAACGGAGAGCCGTTCGGATTGTCGGGGACCCGGTGCTCTGCGAACGGCTGGACTCTTTGGCATTGCGTAGAGACGTGGCTTCTTTGTGCGTCTTCTACCGCATTTACAACGAGGAATGTTCCGAAGAACTATTCGATCTGATGCCTGCCACCGAATTTCATCACCGCACAGCGCGCCATCGCCTCCAATACCATCCTTACCACCTGGATGCGTGGCGATCCTCTACTGTGCGGTTTTCAAGGACATTTTTCCCACGTTCCACTCGCTTGTGGAACGAACTCCCCTCGGTGGTATTTCCAGATCGGTACGACATGGATACCTTCAAAAAAGGCGTTTACTCCTGCCTACATGGCCGGCAACACTCTTGTAAATCCTCGGATGTTGCAAGAGTTCATGGGCGGCGGTGATCACAAGTCATCTGTGACCCGCCAGCTCGTTTGCCCTCCTCTTACATAAAAAAAAAAAAAAAAGTATATTGAATTAAATTTTAAATTTACATTTTAAATCTAACCCGACGTTTCGAATGCTTTGCAGCAATCGTGTTCACGGTAAGAAAACCTTAGAAAACACTATATTACGATCATGTTTGATAACGTACCAAGAATTATTAACTACAAATAGACTAAATACAAAAGATACATTTACTATTTTCTAAGATTTTCATGAGTACTACACATTAAAATAAAACTACTTGTACAAATTTTACTCTCGTATTATTAAATTTCAAATTTAATCCAACTATTACTGGCTTTTGCAACCTTTTGTTACTTCTTTTTCTTTGTTATATACTTATTAAATTCCAATAAATGCTAAATTTGAAATCAAAAGAGCCTATAATTAAATGTACAAAAATAATTATAATTGGACCTGCATTGCCTACATTGGCTTCACGTATAAATATTTCACGTTTAACGTAATAATTATTGAAAAAATACTATAAAATTTTTGATTTCAACATTAAGGTTTTTCAAATTTTTTAATATTTTAACCTATCTACGCCGTCTCGAAAAATAAAATTAAGTGCCTTGTGACCGCAATTAAGGATCAATCTATTAGTTTGCTAAATGCTTTCTTCATGTACAAATTCTAAATAGTAGATTGTACTATTTGGTTTAAATCAATAAACAATTTTGACTATTTCTAATTGTCCTAAAAAGAAGTGGAAGAAAAATTATGATTGAGTTTAACTTAAATCATATTTTGCTAAACTTAAATCATATTTTGATTGCGTTACATAATATTATGTTTTTACTTGTAAAGTTAACAATAATAACTTGCTACTATTTTTAAGAACATTTATTATTGACTGAACTTGACTATTTTTATGATTAGTTAATTTGGAATTGATGAATGGTATCTAATAATGGAATCAAAGTTCCAATTGTACAACAACATTTACTTTCGAAATAGGTTAATGAAGACTTGTAAAATATAAACTTATATTTGTTGTAGAGACCAGAGAAAGTAAATTTAAAACCATTAATATACTTCTTTGAAATACAAGACTTTAATTAACTTCGCTGTCCGATGAAATTGTTTAGTTCAAAGTACAATTGAATTTGATAAATGAATTAATCACCTTTAAAGTATATATTTATTTCTTTAAATTCAATGTAAAAACATAACCCATCGTTTATAATTTTAATAAATAATAACGTTTATTAACATGACGATATTTATCAAATAAATACGTTAGCTTTTATTTTATGTATACATATTGTATATGTATACATATGTATACTAGAATGTTGATTTTTTAAAGTAAATTTTTGTTTATATCCCAAAGCCAAGATCGTTTATTTTATTTTCAGAGTTTTAATCGGACCTTCTATCTAACATTGTTTTAACATGATGTCAAGTTTATAAAAACTATTTCAGTAACATTTTAGAGAATAATCAGAATAATTATGAATAAAAATAGCGTGTGCTAGGACAATAACGGTAACTGCTTAAGTAATACATTGAAACAGTCTTTCATAGACCCTATAAGTATTTTTTTAGACCCTATAAGTATAATAAGTTTTAGTATTTTTTTTTAATAATAATCACAACGGTTGTTGGATCCTTAATTACATATTTCCAGTTCCTCGAGTATCAAAAGGATAGTTTTCAATTTATACAATTAAACCAATATGAATTTGCATGTATCGCAAATTTCCTACCTTAATTACCATCACCGACCACAAAGGAGTTGCGAGAAGATAGACAGAAAATAAAATATAGGACCCTGATTACCTACATTAGCCTCGCGATGAAATATCATACTAGATTTAAAATTACCAAAGTTATTACATTTTTTATTTTGTTCAAAATATTATATAAATATATATTTCTGAGAAAGAGCCATATTAGTGGCTGGCTCGTTCTTGATGGAGTCTACTGGTACAGGATCCGAGGCGTAGGTCTCAGGCAATTAAACCACATAGACACAATATGACAATTCTTGTTTTAAATGTAGGTGATCAAGTATCACAAATTACTCAGCAAGTATATAATTATCAGAGTTGCGTGAACCAACGGTGCCGTTGGGAGGGTCCGAACTGTAAGGCTCTCACTAATCAATTCCCTTCGACTTAATGCTCTCGAATATTTAAAATGTCTCCGGTGCCCCTCCAAACGATTCCGATCACGTGACAAATTACGTTACGGTGTCACACCCTACTGTTACAATGACATCAATTGAGTTACTTATTATCGTTAAATTATCGTGATCTGCGACATTTCTTGTATATAAACATTTCTTTTTACATGTTTGTATTTACTAAATAAAGAAATATGAAATTGCACTGATAGTTATTAATATGTATAGACATATCATTATAGAACAAATCACAAATAATGTGTTATAACAAGATGCTATCTAGTGTTAATTGTTGTTTAAATTTGTTTAATAAAATTAAACAAAGCACCAACTATTTTGATTTGATATATTAAAAGTAGAGTAATTCATATGTTTTCAACCTTTATGTTGTAAAGGCGTTATATGAAGTCATCGTTTAACTATGTTTTAAAAACTATAATGGCGACACTACAGATTTACTAATGTCATTTATTTTAAAATATTGATTTATTATGTAGAATCGTGATAAATGTTATGCTTACAAATGAATACATTACAAACGATATCATTAAAACCACAATAATCCTTATAATTTGTAATGTGTCAACCGTATTTATCAACTATTCATTAATTCATTGATAATATAATATGTAACTAATATGAAAACACCAATTCATATCTCAATTATTTGTCTGCCCTTATTTTTTAATTTCAAGGTTTGAAACATCTTCACTTTTTTTTAAATTTTCTCAAAGTGAAGGAAGTCCCTGAATGTTTTGGAAAAGTCTTTGGAAGTCCAGTCTCCTTCATACCTTTTTTGGTTTATTCAGAATCAGGTTTTGGAATCCTGAAAAAGTGTTCAAATTGTAGCGTTATGGATTTAAATTATGGAAATTTTATAAAGAAAAATCTGAAGAAACAGGGAAAAATAAATAACGCAATAAAGAAGGAAAAGTTTTTGAATAATGTAAAATATTTTAAATCCTATATCAGTCATTTAAATAGGATTAAAAAAGAAAACAAATATTTTGTTTACATTTCACCGCAATTACTCAACTGGCTCAAAAGTTTACTCACCGTCGTGTTTAAACATTATACGAGTACAAGGTCGACATGAAAGGACGGATAGAACCATTTCATTATAAACTAGGTTGACATCCATTCTGATTGGTTGTCAAGCGAGTGAGGTCAGAAATGAAATGGACTCATTTCAAACTGATACCTAAAAAGAATTTAAAAGTTTTACGCTTCTGAATCGAGCACACTACTACACGAATTATTAATGTAAATTCCCCATGGGGGCCCATCTGGCCCCCCCTTGTTAAGGGTGGATCTCCAGACCCACCCGCTCCCCCGGTGACGCTGTAATAGCCAACAGGGCTAACAGCATAGACAAACAAAAAAAAAAAAAAAAAAAAAAAAAAAAAAATTAATGTAAACAAAACCGCGCGCACGTTTAACGAAATGCAAACCATAGAAAATATTTTTTGGTTGATTATTGCTATAAACGTGTCCTTGAGGAAAAATCGAAACAATAGGTTATGACCTATCACCAATTTTTACACTCAGTACAATTTCAACAGACGATTAATAATCATGAAAATTAAAATTATATTATATATCTGTAATCTAAAATAAACTAAAACGATCTTAAAATATCACAATCCGCGACGCTTTTTATAATAATAAATAAATAAATTAAAAAATGAGGGGGTGAGTTTCTTTTGAAGTATTTCTAATTTGTAGATAGGGTACACGAGGGGTTCACTCTAAGCAAGCCATCACTATTCTAAATGCGTTCTCATGCTTTTAATTGTAAAGTACCTAAATAACACTACACTATGCGTGATCTGAATAAATATATATATACTTAAACTAAGTTTATTTTATTTAAAATTCTAATATCCTTGTCTGTTAATTTTGTATGTACTTTTCAGGCAAAGTTACAATTAGTCGGACTATTAGACTTTATGCAGTATAAGTGAACTTAGATTGCACGAATATAGGAGGAGAGATGCACTGATACAATTACACCGAAATAACGTGTTTACGTCCTATGATATAATAGAGCTAACACCGATAGGTCATCAAAAGAATAAAAATGAATACATCCTTAAGTATAATGTCACAAAGATATCATTCCACCTGTTTTATTTTTAATATTAATGAAAAAACCCCGACTAACAATCCTCATTTAAAAAAAACAGTGAATTTATACATCAGTTATTAAAAGAATGCATTTATTGTAAATCTTGGAATAAGGGTAGATAGGGCGGACATGTTTTTTAAAACAAAACTCTTTAAATAAATAAAGAAGATAACAAAAATCCATCTCATTTCGTCGCTTTTATTGACTCGATTAAAGCTAAAACAATAATTGCATTAAACTACAAAAACTTGAAAGTGTAAGCTTTTACTAGCGCCTTCGCCCTTGCTATTGGTATATTATGTAAAAAAAATGTTCTAAGCTATCTATTTTATAACTATAATGGCAACAAATTTATATCCATACATACGTAAAGATATACAACTTTATTAACCTATATAGTAATTAATTATCATTGCTTTTATATAACATGCCGACGTTTCTTAAACGCCGGTGGCTCTTAAACGGCTTGACCGAGTTACATAGTTTTGCTTTTTATACTACTTGTGTGTTTTTTATAGTAATTAATACTCAGAAGTATTTTTACTAAATCCTTTGATTTTTTGACCTAGATAAATATCATTTTTTTGAACTAGATAAATATCAATTTTTGACCTAGATAAATATCATTTTTTTGACCTAGATAAATATCATTTTTTTACCTAGAAACAAAATTACCAACTTCGAGTTTTGATTAGAATTTATTTATAATCAAAACTCGGCCAGTGCCGGAATGAAAACATTATTTTACGGGAGTAGTGTCGCTAGCCGCCAGCTGGTTGTATTAAACAATAACTGACCAGTATCCATTTCATAGATATATACTATTTATATCTACTGAAATATATAATTGTTTAAACTATGTTAAAACCTAGATATATACTATATTTATAACATGCAAGTGTTATAAACGACGAATAGATCAGATTTAAGGTAAATGTTTTTTTTTATTTGATATTAATATCAAATAAAAAAAATTAAAAAAATCCGTTAACGACAAAGGAGAATTAAACGAATTGATGATATTGAAAAACAGCGTTTCACTGTAAAATTATCTATAACACCCATAAGAGTTTTATAGATAATAATTTAAGCCTTTTTTCATATTTTACAATCGAACATCTTTGAAAATATTGAATATATTTTATGATTGTGGGTATTAGTAAACTGTAATATTAATTTTTAACCCTTATTCACAATATTTAAGATGCAACTAACCACATGAGGACTAAGAAAAATAAAATTATACAATATACTAGAAATTAAAAAAAAAACTGGAAGCCTAAACAGCCATCGGGTAAAGACAACTTGTAAAATAATAATATAATTGCAACGACATAAAGTTATTGTTGGTTTGTTACTGTTGCTGGTGACGTTAAGGTTAAAATTAATTATGTAATATAATAAACAACTCCTTTCTTCCCATTTTGTTTTACTCTTCCTTCGAAATACGTTACGTAAGTGATTCAAGTACCTGAGAATAATCCTTGCGAAATACGAAATAATCCAGTTACTGTACCGATGTTTAATATGAGGCGATTTATTTTCCTTTATAGATATTTTTTTCCGCATATATTTCTTACCAAACACATTTTGTTCCGGATTAGGATCCACAACTTATTTTTATTGACGGAATGCGTTTATAAAAGCCGTCGTTTTGGGTCTAAATATTATGATATAATTAATATTAATAAATTTTGCTACGTTTCTTACGCTTTACCACACATATAAAGCCTATCAAATTTCATCACCATTTATATTTATGCCTAGTCATTGTATATCTTCATTAATAATTATTATGTCAGGAGGCTGTAAGAAAAAAAACATACCACATACACACAAGATAAGATAAGAATATTCATCATTTACATTCAATCAACAAATTCATTTAAATGAAGAAATTAGCAATGCCATGAAGAAGAAATTAGCAATGCAATAAAGAAATTAGCAATGCAATAAAGAAATTAGCAATAAGTAGCATTTTAAGAACGAATCTTTTTAGGTTTCAAAATTAGAAATAGGTATCAAATCTTATTATAATTAAGAGGGTTTTATACCCCAACTAATTATAAACATATTGTAAAAAAACTAGAATCCTAAATGTTAATGAAAGATAATATATTTTTTTTAGAATATTTTTATATAAGGTTAGTCCTACATATAACTATACTCATTTGATTACCAATGTAATTTATTTTAGAAAAAGTGTAATAAAATAAAATAAAAAAATTGTAAAACTAAAATTACCTTTCAAGAGAATTGTAATTTGTAAGCTAACTACTTAGCTAACTCACAATATAAGATAATAATCTTAAACTTAAGTTTGAGAAAGTCCGGTTAAGATAAGCTAAGTTATCGTTCTCTCATAACGGGATAAGGAGTTCAAAGGTCACTCTGTCGAATTAAGGTTCAAGTTTTAGATCGCAGTGATATTACTATTTTTTTAGATTAGAAACTGATTTGAACTACAGAATGATTTATATATGGTTTCTACCATTTCATATTATTTTTAAAATCGGAACTATCGGAAGCTGTTGTTAAGATATTAAATGTTTACATTTTCATAATATAATTCTGTAGGCTATGTTAAATAAGATTATTATAAATATATTTGTGAAATTAAAATAGTTTTGTACTATCGTTATTATAAGAGGAATTTTATGATGTTTAAAGTTATAAATATGACTAAACTCCAGAAGCTATCATTGGCGCTTCTATCGCTTTTATTTTGTTACTAGCTCCTGCCCGTGTTAAATGACCTTATAAAAATCGAAATGCACAAAGTTTTTAACTAATATTTTGTTTCTGTATTTATAATTATACATTATTAAAATATCAATCAACATGTTTTTCATATATTAACCGTTTTATTTATATATCCACTGCAACGCGTAATGTAACTCCAAAATTGGCATAAATTACCAGAGTTAAAACATGTTTAATTCAAATCATTTTATGCTGAGTGGTCAACCAATTTGAAGAATATATTTTTCATTTTATCATATTTTTTTAATTTTTAACCCTACGTGTTATTTTGAAAGTTTATTTCATGATCGTTATTGATTTTTTTATTTGTTTATTTTTTCTGTTTCAGATGTAGTTCATTTTTTTTATTTTATTTATTTTAAAACCTTAAAATGAAAAGTTTTCATTTTAAAACTATCAAAACGTTTTATGCAATCAAAAACTAATCAAATGGCAACGATAAAAGAGAGCTGCTCATCTATGCAACGTTATTTTTTATTCAATATTGGTATTTTTTTAATTTTATATAGTCGTATTTTCATATGGTTATTGCTATTTAATTGTTCTTATATTTAAAAAAATATAAAAGAAAAGGGCAACTCTGAAAATATAACAATTCCAGTTCTTAGTCATATCTTTCTATTGATTTCTTATTATTCTTTAAGAGATTTTGTAAACAATTAATAATTATTTAAAATTATTTGCCAAACACAATCTAAAATGATCCTTAAAGCCTACGACCATTTGAAGTACTGATAGGTCGTTTTAAATGACCAAGACAACGATAGTAGTACCTTCTTTTAGAAAACAGATATCCCTACTTAAGGTATCAAAAATGGTGTATTTATTAAAAATAAAATGTTCTGAAAGAGCAGCGTAACCCGTCGAATTTAAGTTCCCTTGGTTGCTTTATAATACTTATGTTTACTAAAGCCATAAAGGTACTAAAACTACAAATACTAAAGATAGAGGTAAAGAGATCATCAACATAATAATATGAATTAAATGCAAAAAAAACCATCCGTTTGCACACTCACACACTATTACAGGAGCTTACAGGTATTAGGTACAATTTTTAATATTTAATATTCGAAGATGTTTATCAAACTTATAAAAAAAATATGCAATATAAAATGGTAACGGGCTGGGATTTGAATCCACAATCACTAGAAACCTATTCCGTCGCTCTAACAATTAGTAGCGAGATTTTAGAATTCTTCATATATTCGTATAAAGCATCTCTCTAATATTTAACTTTCTCTATCCTGAAACCTAATTGTCAGTACTTTAATTGAATTGACCTAATTGTCTGTACTTTAATTGAAATTTTCTACAAACATAGGTAATGCTATGCCTTTTTAATTTATTATACATGAAACGATGTATGTGATATGTTAGAATTTATTATTTGGGAAATGCGGCCAAGACTAATCTTAAAGACCTTTGTGTAACACAAAATAAAATAATAAAATCGCTATTTAATTTTCACAGACTTACATCTACACAAAAAAATATATAAAAGCACAAAAATATTCAACCTAACACAACTATACACTTATAAAAAAAAATATTACTAACACTACCCACTCTAAGATAACATTTGAAAATAAAACACATAAATACCATACAAGAAATAAACAAAATCTAAGCTTACCACAACCAAGAACAAACTATGGGAAATGTAACATTAAGTTTGAAGGAGCTAAGGTATACAACAGTTTACCGATAGATATAAAAAGTTCAAAATCATTGATCGTTTTTAAAAGAAAATTAAAAGAATATATATTTAATATTTAGACTGGGACTAGGATAGTTGTGAAAATATTGAACTGTTATAAATAAGATACCTATTAGAAAAGTGTTAAAAATTCCGATGTTAAAAATTGTTTATTTTTATTTTAGTTTTAATTTTCTCTTGCAAGTGAACAGTTTGTAATGTTCTTTTTAGAGAAATAAATTCTTTGAACTGAATCGAATAACTTTAATTCTAAATATACATAACTTACTTTATATAGCCGACTTATTCAAAACCCGTAGAAACGTAGAAAGTTTGACCAGTTGATTATAATAAACCAGTCAAGTCAGAATTGCGCACAACATTTAAATTTATATGGTCTCGCTGTACCTACCTACCAACTTGAGTAGAGTGTATTTTTCTGTGATCAATCTATGGGGTATAACATATACCATATTTTTTCACTTTCACGTGAAGACACGAAAAAATAATATTGTATTAAATTACTGTACAACAAAAGTACTAGAGGAATTTATATGAAATAAAGTAGAATGTTGGATTATTAACTATGTTATATAGGATGCTTTCCAATTGGAATTAATATATAATAAATGGTTATATTTATCCTAACTAATGACATAAAGTGAAGTTGTTTTAAAATGAAAGCGAGTTTATTTTAGTAATTAGAGTGCAACGTCTTATTTAATCAACCAATCATCATAAACGGTTAGAAACATATTGAAAATGTACATAAAAACATAGAGTATATTTCGTCCAGACAAAGTATTGCTTCAGAGAAATAGAATCAAACATTTAGACTTTTTTTTTAATTATGCGACACAATTTCTATTAATGATAGATGGCTTAAGGGAATCATATAGAAAAATCCGTGACCTACAAATATGTTTCAATATCTTAAAAGCGGGTTTACACTACTTTACACTAACGGGTGTAACATTTTACTATATGATTAATTGCACAATAAAAATATTTAATATAAATATTCATTCTAGCGAAGTACTTTTTACACGCCAAGAAAAGGCAGCTTATTCTAATATTGTATAATAATTTCAGATTACGACGTCCAAAGCGACCTTAAGTATCTTATAAACGAAACGAAAAAGACAATAAGCAACAATAATTATTAAGAACATTCAACAAATTTCATACCATTAGAAATAATAGTATCATAAACATAATAGGAAATGACTTTTTATTATTGTATCTTTAATATCTTATCTCAAGATGAAAAAAATAATTAATTGCATTTTTATACATTAAAATACAAGGTCTAATAAATAAAGTACTGTAAGTAACGTAACATAATGTTCCTTTCAATATTTTAGTTTGAACAAAAGGTCTATAATTTTAGCGCCTCATAGACATGATCATGTCAATAGACATCAATATGTATAGCTCATAGAAAAAGAGAGAGAGTTCGAACCAGATTCATAAATTGTTTGTAAGGACGGGATTCGTTTTAAGCACGCAATCACCATTCCAATTGCATTCCTGTCAGCAATACTAAAGCAAGATCGCAATATATATAACAAGCAGACACTTTTTGAAGTGAAACTTCTTTATCGGGGTTGGAAAAAAATTTAGTGTAACATTTTTTCGTTACGGTTACATTTTTCCGTTACGCGCCAGATTTTTTCGTATAGCTTCATCTCTTTTACACCATGTTGCTATGGAAATACTAAATAATCAAAACCAAACCAAAAATAAAACTATCGGATTAGAGTTTTATAATTAAATAATGAATTGTAATTACATACTGGACAATACGATTTTATGGACTTGCTATTGAAACTAATAAATAAATTCAAGATTATAACATGAAGAAGAAATTATGAAATATAATTTATAATATTTTTAAAATACATTGATTTTCTGAAATAGAAGAAGTAAGAATGAAAATAAATACGAGTTTTGGCTGACAATTGGAGCATTGGAGTCCTGATCTTTACAAGGTCTATTTTGCTATATCTAGAATGAACAACAACTCGAAACAGCAGAAACCATGATGAAGAATAATTTTATTGTGTTATAGGGAGGGGCCTACCATGAACTCTTAAAAACTATCATAGTTTTAAGACCTTTCGTAGCAATATTACAATAATATTAATTTAATTCGTACCATGAACTTTATAAAACAATATTGTTTTATTCCTGCTTAGTGACGTAGACGTGACGTAAATGAACGAATTCAAATTCAAATTCAAATTCAAAATATCTTTATTCAAGTAGGCATTTACACGCACTTTTGAATCGTCAATTACATTAAATTGGTCAGTATAGTCAGTCTGTGAGTAAGCTACCACCAGCTCGGAATGCTGTTCTGCTGAGAAGAGCTGGCCAGAAACTCAACAGTTGCTCTTTTTAAATAAAATTTAACAATGTTTGACTTATAAATTATAACATCAACCCTGCAAATGAGTCAATTTTATTTATTTTATAAACTTAAATGCAATTTTGGAACAACTAGAACCGTCGCAATCAATCGGAAAAGAAGCCCAATGATTTCAGGCAACGAAAATTAAATAATAATAACAGTAAATATATATAAATCTTCGGCCTGCCACACAACCAGTCACCGCAAGCAGCACCCGTTCACGAGCATAACACAAGAGCCAGCCATCACCCCCTTCGCACATATTTGAGGGAGGGAGGCAACCCGACTCCCGATGTTACCGCAAGTAGTGACTTCTAAGGAATCGGTGTGATGCAGAAGGTCGATAAAGCAAAATTAATTTACAACAAAAAACAAATTGCGGAGATTACTAGCTATTCGCAATACAGATTTATGACCCAAGATTTATGATACAATGACCCAAGTTCCACACATTTCGATCAACCAAAAACTCTTGAATGTTATAGTAAGATTTATTTAATAATATACCTTTAATTTTAGATTTAAAATCAAGAAAAGGAAGATCTAAGATATCTTGTGGAACCTTATTATATATGCGTATACTCAAGCCCATGAAGGATTTCTTAACTTTTTGAAGTCTAAATTTAGGCGTTACAAGCCTATTTTTATTTCTTGTATTGATAGTATGTCTGTCGCTGTTTTTTTTATAGTCATTTAAATTTTGGCGTATATATAGTAAGTTATTAAAAATGTATTGAGAAGCGACCGTAAGAATACCGATTTCTTTAAAAACTTCTCTTAGGGAGTCTCTAGCTTTTAAGTTACAAATAGCCCGTATAGCTCGTTTTTGTAAAATGAATATAGAATTAATTTCGGCAGCGCTGCCCCATAGTAAGATACCGTAAGACAATATACTGTGAAAATAACTAAAATAAACGAGTCGAGCCGTATTAGCATCTGTTAATTGTCTTACTTTTTTAATTGCAAAGACGGCTGAGCTAAGTTTGCTTGCGAGTGTCGAGAGATGGGGGTTCCACTGGAGCTTTTTATCTAAAGTTATACCTAAGAAAGTTGTCGAGTCAGTCAGTTCTAACACTTCATTGTTAAGGAATAAACTACAATCCCGACTTTTTACATTAGGAAGTGTAAATTCCATGCATTTAGTTTTCTTAGTATTTAATACCAAATTATTAATTTCAAACCAATGAAGAACACGTGACAGAGCACAGTTAACTTTGTCAAAATTAGGTTTATTACGATCAACTTTAAAAATAAGTGAGGTATCATCAGCAAAAAGTACAATGCAAAAGTACAATGCTTTTCTATTCCTGCAATAGGAGGGAAAGAGACATCACTTTTATTTCATATAGCTTCATCTCTTTCACACTATGTTGCTATGGAAATAATAAATAATTAAAATGACAGGAATGTGGATTTCAAAACAAACAAACCAAAAATAAAATTATCGGATTACAATTTTATAATTAAATAAAAAATTGTGATTATAAACTGGACAATACGATTTTATGGACTTGCTATTGAAACTAATAAATAAATTAAGATTATAATATGAAGAAGAAATTATTTAATATCATTTATAATATTTAAAATGCATTTATTGTCTGAATCTATTTCAGAAGTTAAAAAGAAAAGAAATACGAGTTTTGAGTGAGAAATGGAGCATTGAGGTCCTGATCTTTACAAGGTCTGTTTTGCTATACCTAGGACGAACAAAAACTCGAAACAGCAGAAACAATTATGAAGAATAATTTTATTTGTGATATAGTGACGATCCAACATGTTAAGAAGTCTAAAGTTATTATTTTTAAAGTGAATTGTGTACATTTGTCTGTTTTTTTATGGTACTTATGTGTTTCTTTTATGAGAATATTATACGTCAGAAACAGTCGATTCACTTCTTACGTTTTAATTAATTAATATTAATGAAAATTATGACGTTTTTCTGTTACGCGCCATCTTTATTTCTAAGTCACATTTTTCCGTTACGCACCATATTTAAAGTGAAATTTTTTTATCGACGGATGGGAGAAATTTTATAGCAATGTCAAAAAATTGTAACGTTTTTCTGTTACGCACCATCTTTATTTTTGCATAAACTTTATCTTAGCTTAATTAGCCATTCCTGTAAAGTTGTAATTAATGAATCATTTTTCAAAAAATTATGTCATAAAGAAGTTTCACTTCTTACATGTGTACTAATACACACACACATATTTTTTTTTTTTAAAGACCGTCTTTAGCGATTTTACCTCAATACAACCAAATTATCTTTAATCACTTACTACTTATGAGTGAAGGAAATAAATAATTAAAACTATACCTTGTCACACATATAATTTTCAATTGCTTCTTATGTATATAAAATAAAATTAAAATATATCAATTTAATATTAAATATAAACTTTATTTTTATTTAAAATTAATTAACTCGTTAGTTCTTGACGAGTTATAAATCATTTAAACAATATCCAAAGGTTTAATACTTTTTATTGAAATTAACTACAAATATAGCACAATTGAAACAACCTTTTGTATGAATTGGGTTTTAATTACTAACACATACCTAAAATAATACATTTATACTTTTACAATAAATTAAGTTTGTAATTTTAGAAATATAGTTTTGCACAAAACTTTGTTTTTGATAAAAAAAAAAGTCAACAATCACACCAGAGACAAGAACCAGATAGGCTTTAAATGTGTCTACTTTCTTTGGAATTGATGTGTCAAAATATAAATTTATGTTTTCATCAATTATTTGTAACAGACATTATTATAAGATCTAAGAGAAATTTATAAACATAGTCTTATTTTTATGACCAACCTACTTTTACTTTATCAGCAGTGAGTATGCAAACACTTATTAAAGGATCAATTTGGCAATGCACAGTTTTTTTTTATATTTTAAACCCCTTTTAATTTGTGCACAATTGGCATTGTTACGTAATATTGTTCCATAAAAGTTTGCGCAAATGATAATTTTATAAAATTTAAATGCGAAGCCACCAATAAAATTTGTACAATGATTTCTCCGTTTCCCAAAAAAAGATACCCATCAATAAATACCAACAACAACAATTCAAATAACTAGAAACAATCCAAATTGTTGTTAAAAACAAAAAAAAATAAAGTGTAGATGTGTGAGACACAACATGATGTTAGCTTATATTTTATTTTCCAATTATTAATATTATTAAAAAGGGTAAAGCAAGCTTGTGCCTTTTTAAGATGTAATTAAAAACCTATTCTCTGTTAATAAGCCATCATAAATAACGACATTTTCCAACTTTAATACTCAAGATAACATTTTTAGTTAAGTTATAATAATTATTTCAGAAATAGCAAGTAGTAAATTAGGAACTATATATTTCATTTCTTAGTATCGCGACCACACTAATCATAAAACTTTAAGTTAATGGTGACATGATTATTTTTTTATTCTATTTTTACTAGTATCTCGCCTTTGTAGAATATTGTTGCAATCTAATCACATCGTATTTAATTTTTATAATTGTTATCAAAATGAAAGTCATGTTATCAGTAATTAATAAATAATATTTCTAATTGATCAATTACAATTTAGGTAGGTATCTTCCAGAAACCTACCCCACTATTTTTTAACCTATTTAATACAATGTAATTCTTTTCTATATAACTTTTAATGAACTTCCCAAAAACTGTTTATATATTTATCTTATCTCAAGAATTCAACCACGTGAAAATCATTTTTTTAAAGTTTGCAAAGTCATGTACCTATCAACAATAAGCGAATAGGTCTAAACCAAAAAAAATAAAAAACACGATTGATAAAATGTTATATTGCCTAAGTAAATAAATGATTACATATATAAATTTTATCTATCCTAGGGCACTATCACATAAAGTCATATCATTCGAGTAATACAATAGTAATAAAGAAATTATTTTTTTTGAACGGTTTTGAAGTATTGTATTCACTATTTGTTATCAGTATAGCGAATTCTGTTTCGAGTATTACGTATTACAATTTTTGTATCATTTTCGGTAAATTCACATTTGTTGGTCATTCCACTCATGTTAACGATGATAAAGTTTGAAAGCAAACCAGTGTTAATTACAAAATGATCTGTATTCCGAACTCATTCACCGTTGCTTTGCTTTACAACGTACAAGTAATCAGCAAACTTATGTTGTGTTCGCTAAAACTAATATTCCTGGTACGGTTTAGGGGAAACCTTGATTAATGTTATTGAGCTATGTTTTCTCTGAAATAGTAGTAATAAGTTCTATGATTGTCACTTTTTCAGACCAAATCTAATATCCTCTTGTTTTTTATTTCGTCTTATAATATTTAAGATTCGTGTCACTAGAATATGTCATATGTGTACAGGTTTTTTTTTAGTATAAATGGTATCAAGCAATTATATATAATATTATCGACTATAAGTAAATAACGATTTCACAACAGGCAATAGTACTTATTCAATTACACCGACAAATAACGATGATCCGCCTCGTGATATAATGGAAGATGAACCTATCGCCTTGCCGGATAATAATTCTACCATACAAAATAAGTAATTTAAAACACAAGAAGTATATAATATGTTATTATATTTTCGTATAATATTGTTCTAGTTTTGACAAACTCTTAAAGTTCAACTGGGAACCAGAAAAGCTAGCATACATCTTGTAAATATTCCGTAACTCAATATGAAAACAACAGAGTAGAGGTACGTAATCGATAACATTTCAATTTTTTTTAAATGATCAAATCAAATAATTTGATTTTATCTATTTTTCGAAAAACACTTCTGCTATAAATAATAAATAAAATAAAACCATAATCCATAATCATTTATTAGTAAAACTTATCACTAGTGTTAACTAAATGATTTTCTATAGGGACTTGATTTTCCCCAGCATGAAGCCAATTAGTGAATAATCACCACGGCTGGCTCTCATATCTCATTCTCATATCTCATTCAGTACGCCATGGACGCTGCCCTGCACTCTGCGCAGTAATAAGGCGATTTTATTGCGCACGATAGATTTTTAGCTATTCAAATTCGCAAGCGCGAGCATCCCGGACTCACTACAGAACCGTGAGGCCTCGACAGCGCCCTGAATGCGTTGTTGTATTGAATACGCAGGGCAATATAGGATTTTTAATATAGTTGATCCATAAGCTACATGAATAAAGGGAGGACCAGTATGCCTTAAAGACTATAACTTTAACAGCATCCGACCAAATTTATGTATCAACATATTTGCCCTGACCAACAGTGCCAATTCTCTCCCAATGTCGTCATCGTCTTTAAGGCTGTCAACCACTATATGTCCAAGGTATTTGAAATTATAATCTCTCTTAAGAGGTACATTGTATAGATTAATTGGAGGCACAACACTTGGACATTTATTTCCAGCCCCAAATAACAAGAATTGTGACTTTTTGGTATCTATACTAATATTATAAAGAGGAAAGGTTTGATTATTTTTTTGTATGTTTGAAATGAATAGGCTCCGAAACTACTACTACTACTGGACCAATTTCAAAAATTCTTTCACCGTTGGCAAGCTACACTATTCCCGAGTGACATAGGCTACGTTTCATTCTCAAAATGCAATGTAATGCAATGTAATGCCTATTATATATATAAAATTTCCACGGGAATAGGATACTATAGAATCAACTATAAGTCTATTATAGGTCTGGATAATTGTAGTTTCCACAGATTACGCGAAAAGCGACCTACATGCGGGCGGAGCCGCGGGCAACAGCTAGTTGTACAATAAATCATGAGAGACTGCAAATTTTTCACAGGTACCAAGTAAAGCTCTCAATGCGCTGACCGAGGACGCTATCAGGACCATGTCATCTACGTAGATAATATTATTGACGCATACTCCACCAATATGGCAACCGACACGCATACTGCTAAGGTCCAGGATAAGTGCATCAACATAGAAGCTAAAGATTCTCAGAGGACTTAGGCCTCCATCTCCCATCAGTCCATCGTATATGGGTCGGAATACTCGTTCGCCCATCTGACATAGTTAACTTGATTACATATACATATGAGACAAGATCGAATACTTTGTTTGGGTCTAGAAAACAGTCATACACCGGTGTACGCCTATCGGTACTATATCTGACAGCGTGCTTTAAACTCATAATTGTCTCTGTTGCTAAGCCTCGAATGAAGCCGTGCTGTCCATCGTGAGGCTTACAGTGGTTTTCCATCACTGTGTTAAGCACATTGTTAAGTATCCGGTCTATTGTAGGCTATTTGCCGACTGCCAAAAGTATCGGTGTATAGTTAGATGGATCTGATACGTCACCAGTGCGGTTTTTTATAATTGGTGCTACAGTAATTTTCATTAGATCCATTGGTAGGTGAGAATGTGACAGACTAACATTAAATAGCAACGCTCGAACTCTAGGTGATTGAACCCCCACATACCATCTTGACACTCAATACTAAGACCATCGTGACCTGGTGAATTTATAGAAACCATAGTTTTTATAATAAGTACTATGGTTTCAGCACTCACTAAATTTAAATCAAGCTTATCCTTATTACCGGGCACAAAATTTGACGATGGCCCCAATGACGAGACCATAAAAAGATTTCTGAAAACGTTGGCAATTTGCTTAACATCACTTTTATCATACGAGTCCCGGTCACAACCAGTACCGTTATTCTGGTGTTCGAGGTCCACTTTCCTGCTTTTCTACCTCTATTTAACCCGATCCTCGGCGTCCTTGATAGTCAGACAGTTAGCATGTATATCATCCCTTACGACGTCAAGCCAGCACTTCTTGGGTCCTCTCCACCTACCAGGGCCCGACGGATCCCGCATGGCCAGACATTTGTTACCCATGTAGCTCTGTGGTTTCCGCAAAACATGACAGCGAATGCGACTCTCCTGTAGTTTGTCACGATGCGGGAGTTTCTCACGCGATCCTCTCGCAAAATTGAGGACATGCAGTGCAGCATATTCATCTTCATAACCCGCAACTTCTGCTTGTGTCACTCCAGCACCGGCCACTATTCGCAGCCATGTAAAAGGACAGGCCTAATAGTAGTTTTACAGACCTGTCCCTTCAACCTAATCGGCATTTTGGGGTCACAAATTATACCAGTCATATCAAGCCTTTTGGCCCACACGGCACCAGTGCATGTCTTGACGTTGCAACCCATGTCACCAGTCGCGGGAAGTACAGTTCTCCATAGTTAGGACTATGGAGAACTGTACTTCTCGGTCTAGAGACCGTTTTGCTCTCAGCACCGGAACACTTATCACCGATAGCTGAGGTGAACCTCTGGGATATGACTTCATCCAGCAGCCACCTCTTGATTCGGCGGTGGCAGCGCTCGACAGGCTAGTCCTTGGACTTCAAACAAAGGTCCATGACAAGGATCCGTTGTTTTGCAGTAAGAGACTTATATAGAGATTAATAAATTCGATGCATCCACATAATCGAAAGTAACGGGAGGTAGTTTATTTAAGTCTTCCTTTCTACTGTTCTTGACGAGTTTGGGATAAAATCAAATAATCTTATTCGATTCGACCACTTCTTCATCCGAAAAAGAACTGCTTCAAATACACGCCGTATGCTTTGTTCATCCATTACCTGTATTTTAATATGAATTAAAACCAGGATTTCAAATATCACAACAATACAACTAGCATATTTAACAGTAATTGACGTCATCATAACAAAACGTAAAACATCGAGTGCAAGCGCTTTTCCTAAAGTTTCGCTTTCGCTAAAGTTTCCAAGATTCGCGTTGTTAAGCTTTTTTTACAAAACATTATTTGTTGTTATAATTCAAACTGTTAGTGTGGGGTCTAGTTACGAAAACAAATCCCCTAGTGTGACAAGATGACACTAAGTTTTTAATTCTTATTATTAATGTTTTTTATTTAAAAAAATGTTAAAGCAATCATAAACCAATTTAAGATCTATTAAAGAGACCATTCTCTTTAATAGATCTAAAAATGATAATTTACCCTCTAAGAATGGTCTTAGAGGGCAAATTATCATGAATTGTATATGTACCAAATTCATGACTTCAGTTTATTTTTGTTATTATTACAGCTATAATCATTTCCAGTAATAACAGGTCTTGGAATTGGAATTTATACATTTCGCACTTTTATTACTGCGATCAAAATTGCAATAAGCAATAATTTTCATTTTCTATATTTGACTTCTAAATTTTAAGTATATTTTTCTATGCATGTTTGTGCATTGAATTATTATTTAGTAAATTGTTAGCTACATTTTGTTTACATACATGTCTAGTTACATGGTAATCATCCCTTAAATTTTGTATTCTGTTTTTACGGGGTTTGTAATTTTGTAAGGTAGAAAAAGTTCAATTTATTAGTTTCTCACTGAAATTCCAATCTTATTGTAGTGTACATTGCAAATGTATCACTAGCAGGCAATCGCTGGTTAATGCCAACATTTATTTTATTATGTATTGTTTGTATTATTTTTAACTAACTTTCTCAAAACACGTATAGTTTTGTCTCCTGTATGTACATGTATTCAAAAAACTGATATTTTTTTAAATAACCGGTATTTCATTACTATCTTTTTCAACCTGATCGATAATGTTTTATGTTGAAAATAATATAGCAAAATCTCAAAGTTTTGATAAAGTAATAGGTTTTCATGATAAAATTATGTAAAAAATTATTATCAATACATAAACAATTTTTAGGAAAATCAATGATCATTAAAAAGTGCGTCGTCCTGTTTTATTTCATAAAGTAAAAAAACCAAAACAAACAATTTAAAGAGACTAAGTTTCTGTTTTCAAAACAAAATAGCTTTAAATACCAACTTAGTTGGCGCGGGGCCGTTGTCATGTAATCACTGTATCACTTCTTGAAAAAAGTATTTTTTTGCTTAAATGTTTTGTACTTATACAGGGATCCTGTATGAACATTTAATTAAACCAAACTTGATAATTTACTATTTGTTTTTTTTTTTGTATTGTCACTTGTAATTATTTTTTCATGCTTTTTGACATATTATTTTTGATACTAGATCAACTACAGTCATGATGGAGCGACTTAAAGGTACACTGATTGATGGATGCTACTTGAATCTTTTAAACAAATGGGACTGGGTGCGTCGAGTTTATGCTCGTTTTATTAGTTTTGATAATAATCCATCATGTCTTAACGTCAGACGTGATAGAGTGACTTAAAATTATACTGAAGTGTCCTAAAAAAATGTAAAATCCCTGAAATATTGATTGTACAATCAAATAATGTATAAGAAATTAAAAGTATTGATATTCCTGCTTGTTAATAATTGAATAATAGCTGAACCAGTAATTATGTCATATATATAAGTACAATGCTGCCCAAAAATCATAAAATAAACCTTCAAATAATTAAGTATTACAATACATAGGCATAAATTATCATTCTGTTGCTACACGATTTTAACAATATTTTCTTTAAAAGATATGGGTAAGTATTGATTAGATAATAGGCAAGCAGAAACTAAATTCGGCAAGTGAATAAGAAACTAAATTCGGCAAGTGAATAGACAAATTTATGATCAATTAAATACATACAATAGACAACATGCGTGAAATATATATAGGTGCTTTACAAGTTTATAGTATTTTCAAACAACCATTTTTTAATTCCTATGGATCTTATAGTTCTAGACAGACAATATATTATACTGGCATATACTCGGGATGAAGCGACGTGAGATATCGCAAAATGTTTTGCGTCAGAGATTCCCAGGGCACGCTGCTTTGCAGTTATGCATCTGTAAAGAAGAAGGAAAAGTTTCTTTCACGAGGTGCTGAACACTCAGCATTCTTACAGGCTTCCTCGCGACCCTCTACCTAACCTCGGACTTAAGCCAATAAATAACCTTTAACAAGAAATAGGATAGTTTGTAAGAGCTGCAAATACTTGTATGCAATGAGATACAGTACTTTACTAGAAACCATTAAACATTACTTAAACATTTCTTTAAAAAAACATTTACTCTTACAATTTTACTATACCACCTTGTTTTGTTAATGCATTATTACTAGAAACTAATCTTTTAACATTGTAATTAAACATTGGGTTAGATATTTATATTATTATTTATTTGAAAAAGACATTTTTAATAATACCTGACAATATAATTAAATCACTACATCTTCTCAGTGAGTCTCTGTCTCATGGTGATCAACTTTGGACGGGACACTCCAAACTGTTCAATTACAATACTGTAACATCATTTTTAACTATTATATTTTTATATTATGTATTTGTATTAGGTTTTCGATTAAATTATGTCATTCAGTTCGAGAGTAAAATAAATATAGGTGAACTGGAGACACACAACAAACCCACGGCAGACAAACAACAGACTCACTGTAAACCCACGGTATACGATGATGATGATGATTATTATCAGATGATGTTTATCAGAGGGATAATGTAGGATTCTAATGGTAAAATATTTTATTAAATCGGTCTAGTAGTATCGGAGCCAATTTAATTCAAACAAACCATCAATCAAATCTTTCCTCTTTATAATATTAGTGATTAGGATGATGATGATGATTATAAAATATAGCTATGTTCATCAGGGATAATGTAGAATTCTAAAGGTAAAAGTTTTATTTAAATCGGTCCAGTAGTTTCAGAGCCTATTAAATTCAAACAAACAAACAAATCTTTCCTCTTTATCATATTAGGATAAATTAATGGAAATACTTAAACAACTGAACATTTGTGTGTCTGTAGGTTCATTTAGTACACTTAAGAAACCAGTAACATACCTTTAAAAAGCAAATATATATAAATAATATATATTAAAAACCCAAGATACAAAAAGACCTCCACATACGTAAACAGTACGTTAAATACGGTCGGGGGACCGTTTAATAAAGGAAGAAATTAAAATGCAAGTAAGTTACCAAGGTAAATAAAGAAATTACGATATCGAATCGTATAGCCAAGTCCTCAATGATTAACTCCGTAAAATAGACACCATCGTCAACGTACTCGTACATACAACGGTAAGGACTTGAACGAATATATAATAATATTATTTTTATTATTTTCAGAGGTTTTCATGTATCGGGATTTTTTTAATTTTTTTAATTTAACAACATGAATCGATTGCGCTGCCTTGCAAAATTCTTTTAAATGTGATTTACTACATTTTGTAATGGCACAAATACGACATAAAAATATTATACTTAATACTAATTAATACTTGTTACAACTTTATATAAACTACAAAAAGAAGTTTCAAAATTAAGTGATAGTTAATGATATGTCAATTAATTAGATCAGAAATAATGTATTATACTAAATACTTGTCTAGTGTTAATTGTTGTTTAATTTGTTTAATAAAATTAAACAAAGCAACTATTTTAACCAACGTACTATTGTTTTGGTATAATATCTTGATATTGGAGTAATTCATGTTTTGTGACCCTTTATCTTGTAAAATATCGTTATTTGTCACCGGTACGTGGAAACCTGGAGCGGGTAATGCGGATAATTAGTTTGGTTCTTGGAAATTAAGTCACCAGGGGTTCTTTATAAAAATAGCGATTTGTGCACTATATCACGACATCTATTTCGCTCTGAAATTAATTTACACGATCTAAATCAATGGCTTAGATTAGAAAAAATTAGAATCTACGGGTACGACACTGAATCCTTTAAAATCCAAACAACATAATGGCCCATCTAGTACTATAAGTTATCTTCCCATTGAATATTTACATATAACAAACAGCCTGTATACTAAAATATAAATATGTCGACTCCAAAATATTTTTACTCTGCTGTTCAAATATTTGACAAACCGGTTAACGGTTTAGTTTGAGTCGTAATAATTTAGTTCCTACATAAAATATTGAACACGTCTGAATATTCGTAACACGTTTACAGCGATACATGAGGCCCACGCCAATTGCTATTGTTAAAACGTGGATGAGATGTCAAGTAGAGAGCTCAAACGATAGTAATGATATTTTTTACGTTTTATCTTGTTTGCTTATTATCTGTGTGCGTGTGTGTGCTTATTAATTGTGCAATATTTATTTATTTTTGAAAACTAACTGTGCCTGCGCGAACGCTAACACGTACATTTCGATTTCGATAAAACGTACCCTTTGTACATACCAATGTATAAACTATAACCCTTTAAAGTTTCTTCTAACTGCGTCGAGTAGTTTTTGCGTGTTCTAACAGATATTTTTTTCAACAGAGTAGTACTCAGATTTCGTATTTAATTTGTAATGAAAAGGTTTTTACTTTACTCTGAGGGTAGGATCACTATTTCAATTTAGTAAAAATATCTTACCGCATTAGAAGGAAAATAAGAGATTATTATTATTTTTATTTGTCAACAGATTTAAATTTAAAATAACACTAAATTTTAAGTGAAGCCCTTGCATATACATATAGCATCAATATATTTTCGAAAACTGCATCCAATCCGGTTAATCCGTTTCTGAGATTGGCGTACACAAACACGCAGACATAGATATACAGACGGTCTTATTTTTGATTGTTAGGTGGTGAAATAACAGTGGATAAACAGGGAGGTGACTTATCTTCACTGCTTCAGATATTAACAGCCTTAAGATATCGGAAGCCGGAAGATACCGCAATCGAGTAAGATATAAATATTTATTTATGTAATTTTGGAAATAGAAATGTTGTAAATAAACCAGAACTTATGTCTTTCTTATGTATTTTAGATACAAGGTGATGCTGCAAACATTCATAGGTTATTTCACCAGTCTGTTACTGGAATATTCAGGAGACTTGCTAAATTAATATTGTCAAAAATATTTCATTATATTAGAATAGACTGCACTCACAATACCTAAAGTGCGAGTTTCTCGTGGAGTTCTATATACATTGTAAAGGATATAATATTTGAACGTTTAGGTAGTCTTAGCAGAGATGTAAAATATACTCACCAGAACAAACTGTTTCACTCAAACACAAAAAAAGTAGAAGACAACTAAGGATAGAACAATAGCTAAGGCAAGAGAGATACGAATGTATTTTAATTGTTACAACAAAAAAAAAATATGGTAGGCACTGAGAATCCGGCGGCAATAGTTTTGGTTTAATAATTTTAAATAAACTTCATACATCCTTCTAGTCATCAATATTTCTTTCATTCCTTAAAAACAAATAAGTTTTTATAGAAATACTGTTTATGCAAACTTTCAATACATTTATAGCAATATTTACAAGAAACAAGGAAACGCAGCTTATTCTAATATTGTATTATAATTTCACGCTACAAAGGCCAAAGTCGGGACCTTAAGTACTTTATAAACGGAACGAAAAAGACAGTAATCATCAACCTTTAATAAAACACTCAACAAATTCACTAAGCTCCCTGTTAATATTTCTCATAAGAAATGTTTAAAGGTCAATAACATTTTTGAAGGAATTAATAAGCATATTCGCTAGACATGCAATATAAAAATTCTAGTGACATAATATCATTATGTACAATAGAATAATTTTTACTTTTCGGTCCAAGCAAAAGTCATTGAATATACCTATTTATTTGTAACGCTTTAAAACACAAAAATATTTTTTTTAATATGGTTCACCGAGACAAATTCTATTAGGTTCGTTTAAAGAATTCAACACTCGGCGTACAATTAAAAACTATTAAAATTAGCATATATCTAGTAAACAAACATAATATTTTCTTTCAAATAACTCTCCTCTCTCTCTCTCTTTCTATTGTTAATTAATCCCATAAATTGTATAATCCAATTTTTATCTAGTCCATTATTTAAAAAGATCTTAAAAGACTTGGAAGGTCTGCGCGGGCATTTCAAATACAAGAATATTATTTATTTATGATTGTTTAAATTTGATTGATTTTAAGGGTCTTCTTAATATTTTTAAATTGCCCCCAGTATAACTTCATAATGGCTTAATAGTTATATTTTTTAAAACCCATTAAAAATATTACAAACAAATTCGTTTCGTAACTAACAGCTATTTTATACAAAAGCTCACTATTTTTTGTAATTTATCTGAAGCCTATTAATTAATATTATCTATTCGTAAAACGATTACAGCGATACATGGGGCACACATCAAATGCTACAGTAAAAACGTGAATGAGATGTCAAGCTCAAAATTTATAACGGTAGAAATGCAACTTGTTTGCACATTTACTTATTGCCATTTTTTTTATCAAATAAATTGAGTACATTTTAGAATATTAAAATAAAAAACGTTTTTAATTTCGAACAACGAAAACATTTCGTGGAATAAAAAACTAAATAAGTGGCCGCGATAAAAAGAGCTACTCATATTATGTGAAACGTTATTTTCCATTCCATATAATTTTAGTATTTTTACATTGAAAACTAGTACTTTCATATAGTTTTTACTTTCTAATATATATATTTACGAAATTATTTAATAAAAAAGCAAGGCTCAAAAGAAGTTTTTTTTTTTTTTTTTTTTTTTATTTATTTACTTATTAATTTTTACAACTCTTTGTCTTAGATCTAAACTCGCCAAACTTTAATGTTTGATGGCGAGAGAATCGCTCTTTAATATGACCAATATTACAATTCAATAGGTACATTCTTAACTAAACTAAATTAATATTTAACATCTAGATCTATTAACTATTTTGCACAATGGTTTTTAATTTCATCTTAAGTGAACCTTTACTAATCTTTATTTTTTCCCGCAATAAGTCAAATTTGTTAAACACTTTAGGTACCAAATACTTCGATGTTCTTTTACCATAATAATTAATTATCTGTGGTTGGACCAGTTTATTTTCTCTAACCCTACGTGTGTTATGCTTGTTTGTGACATTAACTTTATATTCATCTAAATTATAATAAGGCACACCTATCAAATAATCTATTTTTTTATCTATGGGTATAATTTTACATATCGGAAATAACTTATTATACTCTTTGTTACACTTATTTTTAACATTTTTACTGACTAGAAATTTTAACAATCTTATCTGTATATCTTTAATGTCGCTCAAATATGTAATAAATGTTCGACCATATATAAGGAGTCCATAACTAATTAATGAATCCGCTAGTGCGAAATATACTGTCCTCAATGTCTGTTTGTTCAATGATTTTTTTAATTCGTAAAACTTACTTAGCACCGATCTTAGCTTATTACATATATCATTGACATGTAATCTCCAGTTAACATTTTTGTCTATTGTTAGTCCTAAATATTTAAATTTATCCACATAATCTAATTTTATACAGTAACAGTTGTATTTATTGTTATGTAAGCATTCGTACGTATGTCCTATCACAGTAATATGTTCAACATTTACCGATTTAGCGATTTTGTTGTATGGCGAGTGTATATGCATACATTTAGTTTTTTTAAGGTTCAATATAATTCCATTGTCATGTGCCCATTTACTAATATTTTCAAAATCGCCTTGTATACTTATTTGTGCCTCAGTTATATCTTTGGAGGCATACACAAGACACATGTCATCAGCATACATAAATACCTTACATTTACGTACGACATTCGACACACTGTTGACATGCATTATATACCCTACAGGGCCGTAAACTGATCCAGTAGGTACCCCCAAATGGACATCAGCCTCTTTCCCGACTACACCTGAGATAACTGTGCTTATTTTTCTATTTATTAAATAGTTTTTAAACCAGTTATTCATGGGACCGCGTATTCCACATTCGTCCATTGCCTGTAATAAGATGTTATGGTCTAAAGTATCAAACGCCTTTTTAAAGTCAATAAGTAGTGCTATAATTTGTTTTTAGGAATCTAAACACTCATTAATATAATCTGAGAATCCTAGCAGGGCAGAGACAGTATTTCTCCCTCTTCGAAAGCCATGTTGAGAGTCATTCAGTATATGGTGTTGTTCTAAGAATCCGCTAATCTGTCCTACTATGATTTTCTCTGTTATTTTGTCTATAACTGACAAGATTGAGATAGGCCTGTAGTTTATATATTCTAAGTGACTACCTGATTTGTATATAGGACGTATGATAGCTTTTTTTAATTGGTCAGGGTAAATACCATTCTGTAAGGACGTATTTATTAATGTGGCTAAAACAGGACTTATCTTTTTACGTAGATATATAGCGTCTTGTACCCGTATTCCATCTGGACCGGGTGCTTTTTGACCCGACAATGAACCTATGACCTTTTCTACATCTGACGCGGTCACCCTATTGTATCTATAGCTTACATCGCTCGGTATTCCATAGTTATTTCTATCTAAAAACTTCAGGTTGCATACGTGTTTAATTCCTTTAATTTCCTCTGTTAATGTTCTAGAAAAATTTGTACAAATTTGTTCTATACTATTTGTTTTTTCTAAATGCCTTAAGACAACATCATCCAAGCTATCTTTTTTTCGACCTAACCATACGTTTAAATTTGACCAGATTTTCCAATTTTCTAATTTTGTAATTATAATTTTTTAATCATTTCTTTGTATTTATCTCTATAATTTTTTACCAAACACATTTACATTCTAAATTAAAATTTAAATTTAACCTGACGTTTCGAACGCTTTGCAGCAATCGTCTCCACGGTAAGACGAGATGGATTTGTCAAGCATTCGAAATGTAGGGCTAAATTTAAAAATTAATTAAATATACACTAGTTAAATCTGTAAAAATAGTTTTAATTCAAGACTTAGAACCCTAAAAAAAATAACCTTAATTTCAAAACAGTTTAATTTTCTACTACAACCAATTTTTAACCCCCGCCCAAAAAGAATGGTGTTATAAGTTTGATAAACGAGGCAAACGAGTGGACGGATTTGATAGCGGTTTTTTTAAATCGAAAGCCAGGTCCGTCGAGATGGTTCTTAGCTATATATAATAGAAATAAAAACAGTCGCCTCCAAGATGTTGAGTTTTTATTGGTGCTGGTGAAAGGCTCTTATGCAATATTGATAGTAAGAACTTAAACAAGGACAATCTCTATATTCGTTGGTTCATTAAGTACAATATAAAAACCTGTAACATAATTTTAAAAAGTAGAAAAAAAATACCCCGATACAATAAGACCTTTGAAAAGGATAATAATTATATTATTATGTATAAATATTAAAATATAATGTATACTCTTCGAATTATATTTTTTGTGATTTCAAAATATTTATTCATAATTTGATATCAATAAAGCGAATTCTGTTTCCACTACTGTATATTGTATTAAAACGGAACATATTACATATTTTGTATCATTTTCAATAAATTCACATTTGTTTGTTCATTCCACTCATGTTAACGTTGATAAAGTTTGAAAGCCAACCAGTGTTAATTACAAAATGTTATCTATTTCAAACTCATTCACCGTTACTTTCTTTATACATTTACACAACACAAGTTGTGTTCGCTAAAACTAATATTTCTTGTCTGGTTAAGGTGAAAACTTGATTAACGTGAGTAAGGTTTTTTTTCTAACCTAGTAATAATAATTGTAGTTCTACGGTTATCATTATTTCTGTAAAATCTAATATCCTCTCGTTTTATCTTTTTTATTTTAATATTTAAGATTCTTGTCACTAAAATATGCTACAGAGGAAAATAATTACGCGATAGAGATTTGTTTTTAGGATAGATTGTATTAAACTACACAGCTACTTCGCAATTCTCATATATTCTCGAAAATAACTTTGCTTATTTTATCTATTATTGTAATACCACACACCCACGTAAACATTATCATTTTGTTTGCAAGTATTCTTTTCTATTGCCAGAGTTTACTGGAGTGATGATTTTTTACATATTTATTGTTCATAGTTATTTGTTGTCTATCCGGTAGGTCTGGTAGATCCGGTAGGTAAATTGAGATTTCAAATCGGATGTACAAGTGATCGGACAAATGTTCTTCTCCACTCTCCAGTCGTAGACCATACTCGCGACGGCTAGGGTAGCGAAGGAAACTTCCACCACTGATCTCCTTATCCTCACTTAATCTTTTTATAACGTGTTTCCTTTTAACGTTTATCTTTTATGGATAAAGGCATCCATCCCAGTGTAGTTCTGATATTCTGAGACTTACTCTTTTTTAGAGAAAGCTTTTAATTAAGTACTTTACATAAAAAGAAGAATTTGAAAATTAATATTGAAACAGATTACAATCGATATATATATTTAAATTATATTACCGTATTATTATTACATTCCATTAAAAAGTCAATCTGACCCTAACTACAAATAACTCAAGGTGCTCTTAATTCTAGACTAAATTTTACTAAAATCATCTTCTTTAAATTATATTAATTAATACAAATATCACAAAAGTATATAAGGTTATGTAAAAAAAATTATAAGTGCTTTGATTATTTTCGGTATTTTTTTGTGATTATGATATTTAAAAAAAATGCTAGTTCATTTTAATTGAATTTAATGCACAATTATTATTATAGCATCGTCAAGAAACTCTTGCTGTTTAAAATACTCTGACTTTTACATTTTTATAATTAAGTGTACCTAGTTATAGAAACTTGTGCTTCATTCTAGCACAGAGTTAATTGAATAAATTAAAAAGGTCTGTCTAGGTCGTTAAGTTAAATTAATGGTAATTGAAGTTACACTTAAAATAAATCAAATATCATTAAAAATATAAAATACATTGGTATTTCTTAGATTTTCATTGTTTATAATAACAGGTATAAAGTTTAAGGGTGATACTTGATTTTTTGACACAAGCCCATCATTGTTCAGATTTTAAGTCTCCAAGGATTCCGACTTCAGCGAATGAAACATCTGTGAGTATATCGTCCATTATTGTTTGAACATGTGCATGTCAAGACGTCTCTTCATTATCACTAAAATTAAACAATTAAAAATAAATAATAACTTATATGCACAATTTAATTGTCATTTTTTTCCTTGTCAAAGCTGCTCTATTAGCTTAAAAATTATTTGTCATAGACCTGCAAAGACCTGGCTACAGAATTATAAATTACAAGAACATTATATGTAATAGATATATTTATAGGATCAGATTTATTATACCAACCAGGAATTTTATTTCCATAAACTGGAATACGGCTGATTTGTTTAAATGCATGCCCTTTAGGAGAAAGCATACTGTATCAGTTATTTTATTTCTAAAAGTAAAACTAAGCAATGTGTATTTTTGTTTTATATATTTTAATAATTCTGTGAATAATTGCAACATTATATACTTACCAGGATATTTCTAGTAAAAACATTTAGAGGGTCCTTTGAACTAGTACAGCAGGCACTTGTAAAATGCATTACTATCGTATTATACATTTGTTATTCTATACGTATAATATTTTAGTTTAAGTTCTAGTTTTAACAAAATCTTGTCGTGTTAGGAAGCACTAAAAGTTTGAAAACATCTAGTATATATATTTTTTTATGAACATTATTTAGGTAATATGTTTCGAATAAAATCGGTTTATCAATAAATACTTTATTTTGTATAATCTGAATACATGACAAAGAATATATTTCAACACAATTTCGTCCACATGAATACAAACAGAGTTTTAAAAATCTAGTTAAAAATTCTAGTAATTCATAACATTTGATATTGTTGTTAACAATTTTATTTTTTCCAGTAATTAATAATGAACTTCTATTTTCGAAGTTTTCAATATTTCGATAGTTCACGTAGGTACTTTAAAACATGATTACATTATTTATTTTATAATAATAGAATAAAGTTATAAAAATAAAGTGTAGTATCTCAATTTTATATAAAAACGTGCAAACAAAAATTTGAGTAAATTTTAGATGTAGTTAATAAAAACCACTCTCGAACAGCAAGCCATCATGAGTATAAATATAACAATATCTAAGAAATTCACGACTCCAGTTAACCTTTATGTTGTTATTATTACAGCTATAATCATTTTCAGAAATAACAAGTCAGAAAATTTGACTTCATATTTTTTACGCTTTCATTACCACGATCACAACTCCCTTTTGTATTTTTTTTTACTTGCCAATTTTAAGATTTTTTTCTTTACACGGTACTAGAAAAAACATATTTGTACATTTAATTATTATTTACAAAAGTAATTTCTACTTGTTACGCACATGATTTCGTTTGTCTAGTGAAATCGCATCCATCGCTCCCCTACCTTAAACAGTTTTCGACGTGAACAGATAAGTGTTATATTTTTTTAGTATCTCAATTTTAACTAACTAACTAACTTATGTTAGAACATAGTTCTAACTTATGTTAGAAAATAGGTGCAATTTAATATATTGCCTTCAAAAATCAACTTTCTGGTTCAGGAAGAATTATATTGCAAATTAATCACTATTGATTTTAAATAACCAATATCTATACACATCTAAGTCAGCTTTAGCGATTAATAAATATTATTTTAAAATTAGATAGCACGAGTACAAGGATAACAATTTTATTAAAACAATCTTCCTATAATTTCGTAATAGCCATGTTAAAGATATCAGGCACTTTTAAATGTCTTCCCAAAAACTGACAATATGCCAAATAAAACAAAAATAAACACAATTAAATTAAATTAATTAAAGATCGCTTCTTATAAAACATTTACCTCTTTCAAATATTGAAATACCTTTAGTAGCTTCTGGTGTGAAAAAAAATAACAAACATATTATGTTTTATTCTCTCAAAATAATATATTTGGTAAGGTTTGAGTAAAACCTAAATTAACGTTAGTAAGCTATCTTTATTTCTGAAAGGGTAATAATAATTATAGTCTAACGGTTTTAACTATACGGACAAATTTACATGAGTGAGTTTCTTTTCAAGTATATCCAATTCGTAGCTTGGATACGAAATGTGTTTAAATTAAGCAAGTAATCACCATGCTAATTGCGTTATTTTGAAAGTAACAAGAAACTATGCGAGATCTAAATAAATCCATATACTTATCCTCTAACATCCTTTATATTTTAATTGTGTAATAGCCTGGAATCAGCTTACAGTGGATGTGTATGACACTACCTTCATGGTAGTGTCCTCTCTCCGTTTCTCTTTTCTATTTTTAACATCCGACTCAAAAAAAAGGGGTGTTATAAGTTTGACCAGCGTATCTGCGTCTGTCTGTGGCATCCTAGCAGCCAAACTCGCTGACGGAATTGATTGCGGTTTTTTTTATTAAAAACTTTGTCCGTCGAGATGGTTTTTAGCTATGTTTGGTCAAAATAAAAACAGTTGTCTCTAAGATATTTTATTGGTCCTGGCGAAAGGTTCTTATGTTATGCAATGTTGACATTAAATAATTATACAAGTGAGAATTAGTGTGTTCATAGGTATAATTAGTATAATATAGAAACCACTATCATAACTTTAAAAACCAGAAAATTATTAAATTTAAAATTATTATTAAATTACAAAACCAACCCTTGCTCTCATCGGCTTAATAAGACGCCACTGGATTGTTTTATACTCACCGTGACGCCTTTTTTTTTGACCTCGTAATAGGTGGATGCCCCGAGCAACATAGAGCACCCTTACGACTTAGGGCTATCGTAAGTGAGAGCCCAGCTCAGTACTCTGACAGTCCCAGGCTGAGCACTCCATTCAGTTGCAACGAGTCGTTTCGATGGACTCGTCACAGTGGTGTCAAGAGTAAGTCACCTGTGTGAGGTCCTGTGCAAGCACTCATGTCCCGTGAGCACCTAAACAAGATGGACGTTAGAGTCCCGTGCCGGCGGTTGGCCCCCACTGACGATCTAGATGAGGGTAAACAGGCTTTCTACCCTCATGCTGTCTGTCAGGCTGTCAACACAGGTGGCATTAGTTTTGAGATTTAAAAAAATCAAACATATTTATGACTATTTTACAACGCTCAAATAGCTTCTAATTTTCTTTCGCGGTCTATTTAACTTTGAAACAAGTTTTCATAAACATATAAAAAACCAGGAACAGCACCCTGTTCAGATATAGTACAGATATTTTAGATTACAAAAGTGGCCTTAAATATTTATACCGAAACAGAAATATAATAAGCAAGAACCATTATTAAAAACACTCAACCAAATCATGAAGTCTCAAGTCAATTATGATTATTATCCTTTTAAGAAAGGACTTTTATGTTACTAAATTTTTATTAACATATTCTCTTATCTTAAGACGTAACATAAAATTAATTGCATGGGAATAAAATATAATACAAAGTCTAATAAAAAACGGCAACTTTATATATTTATTTTCAAGCAAAAGGTCGTTAGGTTTTTGAGCTGTAAAACCTCAGAAAAAAACATAATTATGTTTCTATGTATAATTCAGACAAATAGTTTCTGTTCGTATTTTCCAGATTATAAGAATATTTGTAAGGGCCGTATTCGTTTTAAGCATGCCATTTTGATTGCATTTCTCTTTCATTCCCCTTCTAACCGAGAAATCAAAGTAGCAGTATTCTATGAATGTTCAAAGTATAAAAGTCAGCCTCCTATTATTTTTATGGATTAGACGGTTTGATGTGATGTGATGCGATGTGATGTTTAATTATTTTTTCCAAATTTATAGAGTTCAAAAAATTTACTATTTCAACTTTATAATGCCGTATCTGTACAGATAATTCGTTTGCTTATTCAATTCAATCGTTTTAATAAAACATTATGCACAAAACGAAATTGATATTACTGAAACATTCAATCACAACTTTATTTTCAATTAATATTGAGTAACAATAACTAACTACTAATTAAACGAATCTGCAATCGTCTTCGTTATTACTATTCTATTAAAGGGTATCATAGACAATTATAGCAGATGTTCCCATTACATTTTCATTGTTAAAAGTAGCAGTTTGAAAATTACCAACTCGAAAATATATTTGTTACAGATCTAAAAAAAAAAAACTGGCGACAGAAACTCAGTAACTATTTATTACTCGTAATAAGTAACTTTTGCTAATAGACAATACTATAAAATGGAATTTTTTGAGCTGGAAACAGACTGGATTTTTTTAGGAGTGACTATTAGTAAAGAACATACTTTATCAGCTGTAAGCTTTATATCATTTTTAAAAGTGAAATTAAATATTGTATTAATTATTTTTCATATATTTTTAGTAGTGATTAACTTTATATTGTAACATATTATTATAGAACGTATTTTTACTTTCCGGCAACTTAATGCATTAGTACATTTGTATATCTAAAATGTATCCTCGGTTTACATACTACAGGACATTTCTGGTAAATATTTGTAGAGTTATTGAAGCTTCCATCGAACTCGTACAACACGCTTTCTTAGAACAGATCACAAATGTATTATTGTTTTGTTATTACATTTATACAATATTTCAGTATTTTTTAATTATTTTTTTAGTAGTTTTTTAATTCCCTCAAATAATGGGTTGATCAATAAATGCATCATCATCAAATAAATCAATTTTAATAATTCCAATACATGCCAGATTTTTTTTGATTCAAATTGTCTAAAAGGAATCGAAATTATACAGCTAGATCTTTTATCATTCAATTAATGATAAATTAATGTTAATAAAAATATTTTTATACTGTCCGTTGTTCGCAAAAGACTTCTATTATATTGTTGCCTTTAAAAAGTTTCCAAGTTTTGTTAGTTAAACTTTTTATGAAAAACTATTTGTTTTATAATAATGGAAATGTGTATTATGCGTTCTACTTATAAAAACAAATACCCCGTGTGATTTCACTAGGTTTTAAATTAATAATAATAAAAGGTAAGCTTGTCTTCACCGATGAGCAAATTTTAGATTTTTTTAAATCTCTTTTAGAATTTTTATTTCAAAAGCACATACAATGTGCCAGAAAACCAAAGGCTATATGGAGATCCAAACGAACAAACCTGAGAATCCTATTGAAGATTTTCATGCTAACCCAACTTAGTAGGAAATCAATAAAATAATTAAATTGAAATATAAGACAGCGCCAGGTCCGGATACTATCCTTTATATAGTTTATTAAAAATGTCCGTCACTCCATAAACATCTTTTAAATATATTCGGTAAAATCTGGTCAAGATAGAAAATAGCGGTATCATTCGGAAAAGCCCTTTTTATCCTTATTACGAAAAACGACAATGTCAATAACCCTAAGGATACTAGACCGATAGCCTTAACAAAAACCATTCCCAATGTATTTTTTTCTTTTTTACATCCAAAAATGACGCAATTCATTATTATTAATAGATATTTTAGGCCTAATCTCCAGAAAATTATGGTTTCTGCCCGAAATTTCTGGATGCCTGGAACATAATACGTTAATATAGGAAAGCTTTAAAGATCTTAGAACTAACGAGAGACTAATTACGGTTTGTTGGATAGACTTAGAGAACGCCTTTGGGTCGGTACGACGTGAAGTGATGATTTTCGTGCTTGAAGGTATAACTTTCCCACGTTAGTTACGTATTCAAAATTAAAAAAATCCATAATATAATGTAACGTCACACGTATCCGGGCGCGACATAATATGATCTTTTTCTTTATTATTCATAATTATTATTTTCTTAGTGAAAGTGTTTTATTTTCTACCCACAGGTAGAAAATAAAACACTTTCACAATATTAATATGGTTACAAGCAAATCCTCGATGAATGTCCGATAAAGCAAACTAAACTCAGTAATTCATCCTCGTTACCCACCCCATCAAGGTCGTGTGTAATCAATTTTATTTCAATTCAAATCACATAGCAATTGGCCAAATAAAATACTAATTAGGTATTAACATTCAAATGACATATCAACTAGACAATAAAATAAATAATCATTGCAATCAATATTGCCTTACTTATAAAACATAAACATTTTACTAAACGCTGAAGAGGTTTTGGCTTTGACTTAGGTTTCCGTTTTCAAAAAATAATATGTTCTTTAATGCCATTTTAGTGAATATCATGATTGGTTAAAATAGCACATGCTGAGAAAAGTTTTTATTGATAAAGATCGCTGTATAATTTAAAACTGCTAATTAAACTAAACTTTCTTAATTATAAGTTATAACAACTGTCAACATCTTATACAAACCGATTTGGTGTTTAGCTGGTGGTTGGTAGTGTAGGACAGCTAGTCGAGGAGGGTAGGCTAGGAATTGAAGCAACGGTTTTGCGCTACTACCCGAGGGAGTTGGGGCCCCAATAGTGGATCAACCACCCATGAAAGGCTGCTCCGCCAACTGTGAAACTTCCAGGTTAGCTTATCATTCTGGTTGGCAATAAGACGAGGAGGCCTGATGGCGATCCCTGGGGGGGATCGTCAGGTTTTACACAGCAGTTGCGCTCCTCCTCTTTCTCGACAGAAAAAGGAGGAGTGCCAGACCGAAGTCTTTATATATGAGATATATTGCCAGCATTTCCAAATTCTTGAAGACCCCACTTTTGGAGATACTTTTGGAATACGACTTGGTTATATTCAAAAGTAGTGTGAATAGACAATTGTAATTGACCATGTTCGGCTATATTCCAACTTACCATCAGGTCAAATGTGGCCATGCATTACCTTATATCAGATTTTTAAAAAAGCTGTATCTGTACAAGTAATTTGTTTTTGTTTTTATAAACCAAAAATATAAAACTAATTAAATTATACTATATTTCTATTCTACATAAATTAATAAATAAATATGATAAAACTTTTTTATGGATTTAATTTGCGTTTAATAAATTTCAAATTTTAACCGACGCGACGCTACGTTTAGAATGACGAATTAAGACAATCAATGTGTCTATCAATAATTCAGTTAATTAGTCATATACTGAAGTATTTTTTAAGACTTTCACGCGGACTGCAAATTGAAATAAAATTAATTTAACTCTCGTAAAAGTAATTTCATTTTAATAGTCATATACTTACTTTTAACGGTTTCTAAATTTCTGGTTGTGCAGTTTTGAGTCTTATGTAAAAAAAAATATCATTAATTATTTTTGAAGTGAAACTTCTTTGTCGGGGTTGGAAAAAAATTTAGTGTAACATCTTTTCGTTACGTGTGACATTTTTCCGTTACGCGCCCGCTTTTTTCGTATAGCTTCATCTCTTTTACACCTTGTTGCTATGGAAATACTAAATAATCAAAATGACAAGTATGTGGATTACAAAACAGCAGAAACCATGATGAAGAATAATTTTATTTGTGATATAGTGACGATCCAACATGTTAAGAAGCCTAAAGTTATTATTTTTAAAGAGGATTGTGTACATTTGTCTGTTTTTATGGTACTTATGTGTTTCTTCTATGAGAATATTATACGTCAGAAACAGTCGATTCACCTCTTACGTTTTAATTAATTAATATTAATGAAAATTATGACGTTTTTCTGTTACGCGCCATCTTTATTTTTAAGTCACATTTAAAAGATAATGTGAATTATATTTACATGTCATAAAGAAGTTTCACTTCTTACATGTGTACACTAATACACACACACATATTTTTTTTTGTCTGTATGTACTGTAAGCCCTGCTGGCTATTACAGCCTCACCGGGGGAGCGGCTGGGTCAGGAGACCCACCTTTAAAAATGGGGAACCAGCTGGGCCCCCATGGGAAACCACGTCCCGAGGGCGTCTCAGATTGAGACACGGACCTCGGTTTGGGGCGTCGTTGGGCGTCGTCGTCAGGAGGGAAGGAGGCTAACGAAATGTGGACACTAGCGTCCTCCGACGGCAGAACTCCGGAGCAACGGAGAAAAGAAAAATAAAAAATATTGCGACATGAATACCCCGTCCGGAAACTTGGATCATGGTATCCAATTTTACATAAGCCTGAAGCTTAAGCCTTACTTCAAACTAAAGTAAAGCAATATATTCAATATAATTTTGTTTCACATATAAGCTTATCTACGTTAAAGAGGGAGCGTAGATGAAACTAAATTAAAGTTTACAGATCATTCCAATTACCAGGCCTTGAAACCCTTTGATAGTGATTCTGTATTTGAAAAGTTTGAATTTTACTTAATTAAATAATATTTATTTTGCACTAATAATGTTATTATATTGTACTGTAGGCGAAATCTTATGGCTTTGCTTTTTTTTTTGTAAAAAAATCTAAATAAAATTGCATAAGTCTTTTAAAAAAACTTATGCAATTTTATTTATATTAAATTATGGTAAAACTTATGGTGAAACTTATATAAAAAGTGAGATGTTTTTGTAAATTATATTTAATAATATTATTTATCTTGTTTCAAATAATTTTTCTTTAAAATTGTAAACATTTCTATTTACTAACTAGAGCATAAAACTGCACTAAGACAGGTAAAAACCGTTTAAAAAATAAACCTTTGGTTTGGTCATTTTTTACCTGGAGTGTCATCACATGCAAGTTGTTTCCAGAATCAGAAAAAAATAATAAGATAAATGTTGAATATTTAAACTCTATTTCAAAACAGGTAATTTAATAGAACACTAGAAACAAAACCGTAATACCCCAATTTTAAATATATTTTAGGTTACAAAAAGCAATTAAATATTTATAATTTAGAATTAAATGCATTAAAAAGTTTAATTACTTTTTAAACAAACAAACAAACAAATAGATATTATTGAGTTATAAATTACAAAATTGTGTTTATTAAGGTCACTGTAGTTAACCATGATAGGCTACATACGACCACATAATAAATTACAATATTTAATTAACATACGCAAACTCATTACTTCATACCAACTTTTGGTCAACTTCAGTTTGAATAAAGGTCATTTAAACAAGCCGGAGGGGAGGTCTGATTGCTGCTAGTGTAATTACTGCATTGCAACGGAAATGGGTAACCAATTGTAACACATGCATATATAAATCCATTTCCCCTAAAAGTATAAGCAGTATAACTCATATTTTACTTCTAAACTTAAAATATTCAAAATACTGTTCAAAGAACTGTACTTTTAAGTAACAGTATAAATTTATGTAGTTATTGTTTGAAAATATCTATAAAGTTGTATAGCCATGTTAAACTTATTTACATTTATATAAATATAGAATTTTAAAAAAAGCGACAGGGGCAGGGATCTTAACCGGCGACCTCTAGGAAACCGTCCCAGGATGACGAACGGAAACGGGACGGGACAGGACGACAGAGAGGTCGTTGGTTCAAATCCTTGACCGTGGCCGTTTATTTTTCATTCTATATTTATATAAATTTATTTCGTTATATTAAAAGTCTTCGTATCAGATAATCAAGACATTGACAAATAGCAATGAGATTTACATAGGGTGGATACGTCCTATCGATCACACTTATCCAACTATCTCTATCTCATACCCACAAACTTAAACTACAGTTTTCAAATTGACTTTTCTTAAAAAAATCTGAATAGTCTTCAAACTCTTACACCTTAGAATTTAATGAACAGAATTACTTACATAGCCATGTCTAATCAAATATTTTAGATATTACTAGCTGTGCCTGCGACTTCGTACGCGAAGATTGTAATATCGATAAAAACGTTTCTTTTGCACATACCAATGTATAAACTATAAAACTTCAAAGTTTCATCAAACACTTCAAGGAGTATTTCTAATTTATATTTATATATTTTATGTATTTTTTTTTATTGTAAAGGGTATTATTATTCCCTGAGGTGAGAACCACTATTTTAATTTTCGAAAAATGTCTTACCACAATGGTACAAAAAGAAGAATTTATTAGCTTCTTTATTTGTTTACGGATATATGTAAAAAAAAACACCATATTTATAAAGTGAAATCCATGACAATATATTCCCGAACACTGCGTTCAAACTGATTAATCCGTTTCTTAGAATAGCGTGCACAAACATACAGACATACAAACATACAGACGAATAGACCAAATGAAAAATCATTGTTTTGAGTTCTCTTGTTATATAAAGGTTTTTAATATTTTAAATGTACATAGATTATCCCTCTACAGATTTATAACATGTATAGAAGAAGATTTGCATCGTACCCATTACGTGATTGACATAAATTAACCTAACTTTTTTATCTTTTAACCAATTTAAATGAAACAAACACTAAATGTTAGGTGAAGACAATTACAATATATTCCTTAAAATCGCATTCAAATTGGTTCAGCCGTTTCCAAGATTAGCGTGCACAAACATATAGACATACAGATATACAGACATACAGTATTTTGATGAAACTTGGCAATGTACCAGAATTACACATAAGCTATAAAAATACTAAATTTTGGATGTGGTTTTGTCTGCGACATAACATAGATTGTAGCGTGATTACCTACTTAATTGCCACAGTAGCTACTGTTTTTATTTGCAGAAAACAATAAATCTTTTAATATTCTATACAAGACGTTATTGGACTAAAAAAATAAAGAACGTTGAATATTTTTGCCAAGAACTAAAATGCTTTATTTGTCTGTAGAAACTAGGAAGTTTTTTTAACATTCTCTCATATTCATATTTATGTCACTGAAATTATTATCAAACACTAAATATTTGTAATAAATAAATTGTAATCAAATTCAAAACCCCGATACAGAAAGACCTCTAAGAAGAATAAAAATAACATTATTATGTACTTATTGAAGTCGTTTCGACGGGCGACCGTTGTACGTACGTTGACGACGGTGTCTATCATTGAGGACACGACGGTGTCTATACGATTCGATATCATAATTTCTTTATTTGCCATGTTAACTTACTTGAATTTTATTTTTTTTCTTTATTTAACAGTCCCTCGATGCAATGACTTTAATAAGGACTAGTACTAATAATAATAATATTATTTTTATTCTTTTTAGAGGTCTCTTTTAATTTATCTAATTTAGACCAATATTTATTTATTCTCTTTGATGTGAAGTTTAGCAAAATTATTCCCAAATACTCAATTGCTTAGACTTTTAAATTTATTTAAATTTATGCCTATTGGACACAAAAACTCTTAGAAATGATAAATAAATCATATACCTACTGTATTTATGATATTTTTTTTTATTTGAGGATCAATCTGAAATAAAGCATCAACTAAGTGCATAAAAATGTTACTAAAAAGTTAAAAGGACAATTAGAGTTCCATTTTCTCGGCTTTCAGCGCTCGGTTATCTACCTACATGTTAAGTAAATTGTGATAACGGAATAAATAAATATTGGTAAATGACTTTACATAAAATATTTTATTACTTTAAATTTTCTATATCTTAGTGATATAATTTTTAGCCTATGTTATTATATACTATTAAGCACACTACATTTTTCCCGCATATACAAATAATCTTATCACAAAACTTTATTTTTTTACCTAAACATTTTAAATAAAATACCATTCTCTCAACGTGCCTTGATAACATTGTTACTATAAAAACATATTTTATGTTGCTACCTTGAAACAAATCAAGTTATTTTATCCAATAGATCAATTAGTTTATCACTTCATACAAGGTATATAAAACCAGCCTTTGTGCCAGTGTGGCACGAATAGTGGCCATTGTTAGTTTGGTTCTCAGAAATTAAGTGGCCATAAAGCCATTATAAAAACTAGCGATTCATGCACTATAGCGCGACGTCTATTTCGCTTTGAAATTAATTTACGATATCTAAATCAATATTCTAGTGAAAGTGGAATCAGATCAGAAAATTTTAAACTACTGTTTCACCACTGAATCAAAATCTAGCTCCAAGGTCAATAATAACAGCAAACTTTAAGTGAAGTTTCAATGTCCGTAGGATGCGGTGAATTAAAAAGACGAATTTAATTTATTTAGAAGAACTTCAGCAGTCTTTACATAGCACGACACTTGGTCTATTTAGTTGAAGTCTTAACAATGGGTGAAATGTACCATAAAATTTACATGACAGTTTCTTAACTTGATGTTCTTAAGGAATACGCTTAGTGGTTTGTGAATTAAGTTTTTAAAAGCAACGTTAAACGGAAATAGAACGGAAATCCATCATATTAAAAAGATTCACCTTTTTTTCACCATATTAAAAAGATTCACCTTTTTTTTTATTTCCATGGTTCAGAAAATTCACTGGTTCCATTAAATTCAGTTTTTTATTTATTTATTTCTGTTTATTACATTCAAACATTACAATATTACATATTCATAAACACAAATCTTATCAAAAGATTGTCGCAGTTAGGATAAAGATTCGTATTGGATAAATTATATCAAGGAACGGAATGATCGTGTTACGAGTTGTGCCAACAGTATTCGAGGTAATTGATAATATGTTCTCCTAAAAATTGCCTTAAGTAAAAAAGAAAATGAATGGCAAGAACTCTGGAGTCATAAAAGAAGCCTACATAATTTTGGGAAAATGTGTATGATTAAATATGAAAATTGCAATAATTATTATTAACATTTAACATTAATTATTAAAAAGGACAATTCATACAAAAAACAACAAAATTTCAGAAATACAAAATTTACTTGATAATTGCAAAAACGCATAACCAGCAGAATGTTAAGTTACCTATTATATTACAGAGTCTGTAATGCTTATGCAGCCTTTCTTGCTTTACCCTAGATTATGGCAGAGGATTATAAAGGAATAAATTATAAGGAAATATTGTTAAGATTGTATTCTAACTTACTTTTTATTTTCAACTAGACATTTATAGTACCTACGAAAATGAACCTAATATATCATATTATATATCATATTGTATATCATATTATATATCTATACTACTATCTCTAAAAATATATTTTTGTGATTTTAGTGATCTTTTACTACAAATTCATTATATGCCTTACTTATCTTAATTTGACCATTTTTTATTCCATGTAATTATATAAGAATTTCCTAAATATTTAATTTTCCCATTAGATACTAAAGACAGTGAAAAATGAGAGACTATCTTGAACGTAGAATGGATGCCTTCTTGCGATATCGATTAATTATCTGACCTATCCAATAAATCTCCCTCCAAAAACTTAAATTAATCTTTCAGACAGTGTTTTCTCTAGACATCGGTTTCTGTTTAAATGTGTATTTAAATAATGAAGAGTGGTTGTAAGAGAGGGTGACCAAACCACTAGTGGGTTAATAATATAAAGAAGAAATTTCTTTTGAATGATCTTCGTTGACCAAAAATGATATCTGTAATATGACATCTACATAATATGTTTTTGCACATCTACCGACATTCTGTTAAAGAATGTCAAAGTGGCATTAATTCCGGACTTTTTAAATTATTTTATTTTGTGAAATAAAGAATTAAATAAATAAATATTTTTTTTCGTACTCTTACATTCTTATCAAAGCAATTTTTCAGATACAAAAGCCTAGTTTATATTTAAGTATACACAAATAATTAAAATTGATTTTTTATTACCTACATTGGCTTATAAATATGAATAATTTAAAGATTGCTTTTCATTTGGAATTTATGAATGATATTTCATATTGGAATTCCTGCTCCAATTAATTGTGCAATAACCTTTTTTTTTCGAAAGAAGTTAATAAATATGCCTATAGTTTGTAATAATTATCTGTCCGATAAAAATAATTATTTTAAGGTACAGTTGAATTTGATAAATGAAAGTAATCACAGACAAATATATATTATGTGTTTCTTTTAATTCTTTTACCTAACCTTTTTATTTATTTTTAATAAATAATAAGGCTTATTTATACGCCTTATTAATATCAATTATATTTTATGATAAATGAAATGAAATTATATTTGTCTGATAAATACTCAAGCATAAATCTTGATATTAATTTAAGTTTACATATATATAGGCATTATATATATGTATATATATGTAATGCATGCATTGCATATATATACGGTATCGTATCTCATATTTTCACGTATTTATATATATATATATATATATATATATATATATATATATATATATATAATATATACGTACATAGAAAAGGAATCTGAAGAAACTGGGAAAAAATATTTAACACAATTAAGAAAGAAAAGTCTTAAAATGTTGTAAAAGTTTTTAAATCGTGAAAAAAAACAAATATATTGTGTTTATTTCAGCCCAATCGGTTAACTGGCTTAAAAATATAATAATAAATATTATAATCTCAATTATGAAAGACTTAATAATAAAAGTTAATATATAAAAGAAATAGAACAAAAAGTAAGAAACACTCATTAAAAATAAACAACATTTTAACCCCCACCTTTAAAATGAGTTTTGGATCGTTGGCAGTCCTAAATTCTTTTTAATCTTAGGACATTAAAATTAATCATATACATAAATAATAATAAATTACAGAATTTACCCTAGGTATCGATATAAATCTTAAATGCCATGACGCTTTTAATAAAATAAATATATAAGTAAAAAAATAAGAGAGTTGTTTTAAGTATCTTTAATTATTACGGTGCTAGAGAAGTTTATTTTTAGCAAGCAATCACCATTCTAAATACGTTCTCTTGCTCGTAATTGTAGAGTGCCTAAGTAACACTACAATGTGCGTGATCTGAATAGATTCATTTATATACGTAAACTAAGCTAGTCTTATTTTAAATTCGAATAAGATTTTCAATTTTTTCATTTCGTTTATTTTAATTTTCATAAAAGATGTATTTAGTCGTGTAATAAGAGTCGTACTTTATGGAGTAAAAGTGAACATAGGTTGCATGAAAGGTGAACTGAAACAATTACACCGAAATAACGTTGTTAACTCCCATGATATAATAGAGCTTGAACCTATTAGCTTGCTGCCCCAGATAAGACTTTATCAAATTTTACGTCATAAAATCTGTAGGGGGAAGTCACTAGATGAATATAAATTATATGAATAGAACCTTAATTATAATATCATAAAGATATCATCCCGGATAACTTACACTGGTTTTATGTTTTGTAAAAATCTGAATTGAAGCAGTCGTTAACTTCAAAAAGATCCGCGAATGTATATCCCTTAAATAAGGCAGTTTTTAATGTATTGAATTTGGTATGGTAAATCTTAAAATAACATTGAATATGGCTAGAATATTTTGAAAAACCAAACTCTTTACTTTAAAAAAGAAGATAATTAAAATCCATTTCATCTCGTCGCTTTTACGACTTGGTTAAAACTAAAACAATAACTTGAAAAACTGAAAACTTAAAAGTGTAAACTTTTACTGGCGGCTTCGCCCGTGCTATAGGAATATTCTATAAAAAAATATAATATAATTGTTCCGAAAAAACGGACAAAAAGAAAAACCTTTTTTAAAACATAAATTTGATTATATAAATATAGATTGAAAAATAAACCGATACGGGCACGGATTCGAAAGCGCGATGTCTGGGAAACCGTCCCGTCGCTCTATCAATTGAGTTACCATATCTCTAGTCGTCTCGGTGAATTAAGCATTCTATGTGTTATTGTCTTTACCGGGACGGTGGTGATATATAATGCTTAATTCAAAGAGAAATATATAAACACCATATGGTAGATATTATTCTAACAATAACGTAACTTCAACAACAACAACAACAATAACCGAACTCACTTTTTCTTTGATCTTTATCAAGTTTCACAAATTGACTTCATTATAATCGTACTATGGTAATGGCCCTCCAGCCAATTAAAATAGATATTAGAAAGTCGAGTTCATAATAACCAGTTGAAGTCTGACCTTCGAACAAAACGGTTGTGTATTTTGCGTGACTCCTTCAACAATAAATTTTGAAAATGAATACTTCACCAATTCCAAAGAATAAAAGCGGATCAATAATCTAGAGCGGAGAGAGACGCATAATTTACAATGTTTATAAGTATTTTAAATTGTGTGATTTAAATGCGACTGTGGAGAGCTTAGCCACAAAAATAGAAAGTGCATGCGGTGTGTCCGAAAACACTGTTTATAAAATTATTAAAGAACAAAATGATACTAACACATTAAAATCACCCGTCAAAAAAGAGCTCCACTAACCACGAGTTTTAGAGAGATTTTATTGGTATATTTTTATTGAGGACTTATTGGGATATTTTTATCTCCACTTAAAGTGGTATAGTAAATGTGTAATTCAGCAAATTTGACTTTTATGTTCCAACAATCATAAATTAATGCAAGATGAATAAAGGAAAATTTGAACATGGTATCTAATTTCACACTACGTAAAGCCTTGTTGTAAACTAAACCTCAATCAAAGTTTCCATCATTCCAATTACCAGGCCTTTCCATCATTCTAATTAAAATCCTTCGATGGTTATGCTGTATTAAAAACGTTTTGAATATAAATTACAAAATCAAAATTATTATTCTTTTGCTTGACTAAAGTTATTTTATTGCAGACGTAATTTTACATTCTTCTTTTTTGCTTCAATTAAAATTCAATTTGCTTACTTAGAGTTTAGATAAATGTGTGTAATTTGTCCTGATATAATTATTGTTATTATGACCCTCAAGGCATAAAAAAGTTGATTGTAAGAATTTTGTTTTTGTAATGAATATTAAACATTTCTAGTTACTAACTAGAGAATAAAACTGCACTTATACAGGTAAAAACATCTAAAAGTTGATTCATGCTCTTGTGCAAAAGACGTCATCTTTTTTTATCTCTAGTGAAGAAGTCATTTATGCAAGTAGTTTTCAGAAGAAGATAAATATTTAAACTATGTTTCAAAACAGGTCATTTAATGGGACACTGAAAGCAAAACCGGAACTATACTGTAAAATTTATTTTAGTTTTCAAAAATTAAATAAATAAACATTTATGATTTGGAATGAAGATCATTTAAACAAGTTGCTAGTGTCACTACTGTATTGCAACGGAAATGGGTAACCAATTGTAACACATGCATATATAAATCCATTTCCACTGAAAGTATAAACAGTGCTACATTTCATATTTCACTTCTAGAGTTCAAATATTGAAAATACTATACAAACAACTATCCTTATAAGCAGTATACTTATTTTAAAACTTCTTCATATCAGACAATCAAGACATTGACAAATGGCAACGATATTTACATAGTGTGAACACGTCCTACCGATCAAACTTATTCAAATATCTTTATAATTTAAGTTTGTGGGTATGGGACCCACAAACTTAAATTATTATTAAAATAAATTTTACAGCTAAAAATATAATTAATAGAATTAGGTACATAGGTATGTACATAGGTAGGAGCGAATTAGGTGTATAGGTATAGGAATTAATAGAATTAGGTACATAGTATAGTTTTTGGTAATATTTTTATAAATTGCACTAGATTTCAACATATTATCGATCTGGTAAAAACAATCTATTTTTGTTTTACATTTTATTTTAAAACTCTTCATCATTGTAAATATTAAAAGAATTTTCTCTTATTTTATTTTCTCCTAGACTGTTACATTTGAATGACTTCAACTTCATGTATTGACTTAAAAGCCATTTTATTGTTTGGTATTTATATATATATAGACTGGACACATTTTTATCGCACACATTTATCGACTAGACTAGAATTTAGTGAACTTTTAAGGTTAGTAAAAAGTGTTATTCGGTTGCTTAGTTATGATGGTTATATTGAACTTAAACTAGGCTGAGAGTGGAATAACGATGTTTTAATTTTTTTATTACTTTAAACCTACCTTATACTAGTTTAAGCTACACCGAGTTTATTAGTGAACATTTTCCTTATTCCGAGTTTATATTTGATTTAAATTATTAAACCTTGTTTATAAATGGGGCTGTTTGAATATAATTTTGTATGAATGTAATTCAAATATAAACTTATTAACATAAGACAGACAGCGAGAGCTTCAATGTAACTCAATTAAAGACCATACTAATTACCAGAGACCCGAAAATTATGATGTATCTCAAAGAGAATATGTTAGTTATATATCGTCGTAAAGACGTGAAAGAATGACCAATTCATAATAATTTATAGTCTTGACTGAAATGTAAGAAACTATTTATGGTTGAGACCTGAAATTGTAATGCTAGGTCAACTTCATGATATTGAGTCATGGCTATGGCGAGAGACGATCTAGGAAATATTATGAACCAATATTGAGGACTTAATAAATATAAAATAAAAATATGTCTCTGAGACGTTGTAACACTGAAGCTATAATTAGTAATAAATTAAAAATAATTAGTTGTAAAGTTTCATTTTGGAGAAGAAATAATGAACCACTGTCACGAGTACGATAGTGACACCAGCAATGCTGACGTTACACATTTTAAAAACATTACTGGCGGTCTTTTCTCCAACATATATAACATATATACATATAACATATATACCTGTGGCCACGGTAGCGTAGAGGCAATATGTTAATTATTATTTAATTAATCAACATGAAATTAAACTGAACCATCAACCGACAATTATTTATTTTACGCTCAATATGTAGGTAACTGTGAGAGTGTGGGCGATAGAGGAGTGGCGGTGTTGTATTAAAAACTGACAGTTGTCAACTAGAATGAATAGTGAAAGATGAGTTATGTCTATATTCAGAAACATGTTATCTCGAACGTTAACTAGTTAGATCATGGTAGATAGATCATGGATCATGTAACGGTTTAGATCATGGTTTTGAGCAGCAGTTGACAGTTTATTTTTTGTAAAGTATTGATCCACCATTCTTTATCGAGATCAACGCGTTACCGAATCATGTAATCGGATATAAACGGTTTCATCTTTAGATATTTTTTCAATTTAAGTAAATAATCTATACTTATAAATAATCTATACTGAATCTAGTGCCTTTAATTTTTATATTTCCAAAATGTCGGAATATTCTAATATAGAGATACGGTTTCACTTAAATGGCAAGTAACCAAAAGATAATAGTGTTTGCGCTTTATGGCTGCCCTTATAGCTTCCATTATCTCTACTATCTTAATCATAATATTTTTCTAGATAAAACCATCTAAATTTTGTTTAACATAAACTTATATAATATATTTAGTAACACTTTTAATTTAACCTTTTTCCCTAAACTATATTGAGTCGACAATATCTAAGATTAATCAAGATTTCAACAAAAACATATCTTAGTAAATCATGCATCACAATAACCGTCAATTGGTTCGGCTAATATCCCCCGGTGACGCTGTAATAGCCAACAGGGCTAACAGCATAGACAAACAAAAAAATTATTGTGTGGTTTTATGAAACCACCGTAAAAGTGAAACTTTTTTTCACATTATAGACATTTAACTAAAAATTTTCGGAATAATATTCCATTAAGGGTATAAAAATTGCTTCATCAATCTTAATTTTATACTTAGAAAATGGGAATGATAATGGGAAATGATAAAAGTAGACTAGGTCTCCAATAAATATTTTTATTGAACTCTGTGTCTTAGACTACGACATACATGATACTTAACAATTATTTAGATGATATACACATATTAAAACACTGAAAACAATATTTTATAATCGTTGAGTCAATTTGATCCGTTTTTCAATTATTTTCAATCATTCTATTATCAATTCCATCTTCATCATGAATTTAAACGTACAAAAACATCAATGTTTTAACATCGATGTTGGTTTACTAAAAATATCGTAACATCGATGTTAACAAAATCGTCAACGATGTTAACTCACGGTCTCACGGTTCACACACAACCATATTAATATCACAGGAGAAATTACAGACATTTTACAAATTATTTGCTTGTATTAGACAACGATACAAAAACATATATATTATATTTAATAGACGACTATAATAGCTATTATAGCTACATCAACGCCAACCGAAAGACTATTTTCTAAAGCTGGTTCTACTCCTAATCAACAAAGACTTCTACTCTTTATCAAAATTCCTTTTTCTTCAGTCAGTAGATAAAAAATATTAGAATATATAAAAATATGCTGTTTCTTAATAGATTTCTAACGATTTCACTGTATTTTATATCTTTGTCACATAATAATGCAAAAATCATCGATGATATCCAACATCGATGTTCAGTTTCCGATAAATATCGAACATCGATGTTGGGCTTCCGATAATGACATCGATGTCAACATCGATGTTTTTCTAACATCGATCATCCCTTAATTGGCCTTGGCTGCTCTGACGAGCGCCTTTCACTTTATCCCTACTCCGCGCAGTAGTGGATTTAGGCTTAGGCCCGTGAGGCCCGGGCCTAGGGCGGCAAATTTTGAGGGGCGCCAAAATTTTTAGGAAAACTAAAATTTAAAATAGATTAGGTTTTCTGTAAACTGCAATCATATTTAATTATTTTATACACACACACATATATGTATGTATCTATATAAATATATACAGGGTTATTTTTAATTAGTTGAGCACCTTTTGCAGGCAGCCTCTCTACATCAATCCCAACAACATTTGTTCTACGACTTTTAAAAAATCTTGATAAATAACTCAGAATAAACGAACAAAAAAAATTTTTGCTCCCTCGATTATTTATTACTCTGTATTTTGTAAGCAGTCTAAAGTATAGGTCGCGGAAGGCTAGCGAAAGTCAGAAACTGTTAAACGCGCGCGCCAGCTTTTTTCGTATAGCTTCATCTCTTTTACACCATGTTGCTATGGAAATACTAAATAATCAAAATGACAAGTATGTGGATTACAAAACACAATTTACATTAACCAAAAATAAAATTATCGGATTAGAGTTTTATAATTAAATAATGAATTGTAATTACATACTGGACAATACGATTTTATGGACTTGCTGTTAAAACTAATAAATAAATTCAAGATTATACATACATGAAGAAGAAATTATGAAATGTAATTTATAATATTTTTAAAATACATTGATTGTCCGAAATAAAAGAAGTAAGAATGAAAAGAAATAAGAGTTTTGGCTGAGAAATGGAGCATAGGGGTCCTGATCTTTGCAAGGTCTGTTTTGCTATACCTAGAACGAACAACAACTCGAAACAGCAGAAACCATGATGAAGAATAATTTTATTTGTGATATAGTGACGATCCAACATGTTAAGAAGCCGAAAGTTATTATTTTTAAAGTGGATTGTGTACATTTGTCTGTTTCTATGGTACTTATGTGTCTTCTATGAGAATATTAAACGTCAGAAACAGTCGATTCACTTCTTACGTTTTAATTAAATAATATTAATGAATATTATGACGTTTTTCTGTGACGCGCCATCTTCAAGAAATTCGTAAGTAACTTATTGTTTTATTGTCATGATATATAAGAAGTGCGAATGTTGTTTGGGTGCTTATTACTCAATCACGCCAAAACTACTGAATGGATTTTGATGCTTTGCAATATTGTAGCTTATGTACCAGAATAACACAAAGACCATAGAAATACTAAGCTTTGCGTGCTGTTTTGTCTGTGATATAACTTATATCGCGATTAGGTAGTTGCCACGGGAGCTCCTGTTTTTAATCGTTTGATTCACGTGAAGTGTAATAAAACATGTTTGGAAGGAGCATTCATATTTTTATTATTACATACACCTATGTGTAGGTACGGAAAATACCAAAATATTTTTTATATGTATATGACAATTATAAAAACAGTATAATTTTATAAATATAAATTTCTTACTTATGAAAACTTCGAATATTGTCGAAAGGAATAGGTTCTTTTTTACACAGAATACACGTTATTGTCATTTTATTGACTCAAAATATACTTTAAATTAAATAGTATATAATTTTGTATAATTTGTAATCCAATTTTATCTTACGTTGAAATATTAGATTAGCATTTCAGTAAAAATGACAATTGGTCAGTCAATTTACGATTACGAATTACGCACGAGACGACGACGACGAAGCACGATACGACGACGATGAAGCACGATACGACGCCGACCAAGCACGATACGACGCCGACGAAGTACGATACGACGCCGACGAAGCACGAAATTTCGTAAAAAATAGAGATGGATAGGGTTTTTCGATCTACCTATCTCTTTTAAGTTCGATGGACACATTTTAGGCTGGCTTCCCCACTCTATGTATAATATCTCTATGACTCCGCGGCCGACCGTCACGCGACATGCAACACACAGACGAAAAAGTTTGAAACGATGTAATAAAAGTTTCACTTTAAAAAAAAAAAAAAAAAAAAAAAAAGGTTCGGCTAAGAATTTCAGATAAACAAAGAGTTTAATTTAATTTAAACTTCCATGCGTGTATCATAAATTTTGGAATCCATTAGAATCAGATTAATAAAACCTGTAGCTACTGTAGTGTAAGCCGGTAGGAAGTTACCCTAACAAAAATATTGTAATTTAAATAAAAATAAAATGATAATTTTTAAAATTTAAATAAAATAAAACACTATCAATTCACTTTAATAAATTTAACATTTCATTATCTTATGTATTGAACGGCCAATTGTCTACAAAAAAAAACAAAATATTTTTTGGTATTATTTTTACATCGATTATCCGTACTAAACTGGAGTGGTTACATTTTCGCTTTCACCGGAATCTAAATATCCTCTTGTTTCTGTACTGTGTGTTATTCTATCCACCATTTAGTTCTCTCCTGTAACCATATGATGTAATCATTAAAGAAACGTGACCACAAATGCCGTTTGAGGTACTTTATCGGCGAAATTGTTGCAAGTTGGAGATGTTGAGATGCTCATCTGTGGTTGCGGCAGCATGATTAAAGATCGTCCTATGAGAAAATGGGCAGGAATCAAGGGTGTTACGTCTGAGGTGTCATGTGACATACGAGTAAGGGGTCTGGAGTAGAGTATGGTTTCAACTTGTATTAAACATGTAGCCATTTCCTCGAAGGTTAAATGAGTTAAACCTAAGATGCGCCTAAGGTGATGCTTGGTAGATTTTACAACAGATTCCCACAAACCACCAAAATGTGGCGTGTATGCAGGTATAAAAGAAAAGTTAATGCCTGGATCAAGATCATGAGAATGGGGAACATTCACGTATTTTTTTTTTGACGTAAATTAATCATTTACCTCTCAATATTGAAATAAAACTATTTTTACGGATTTAAGTCGCGTATATTGAATTAAATTTTAAATTTACATTTTAAATCTAACCCGACGTTTCGAATGCTTTGCAGCAATCGTGTTCACGGAAAGACGAGATGGAGGTGTCTGTCAGTAAGTCAGTTAATTAGTCATCTACCTCCAACGGTTTCTAAGCTTCCGGGCATACAGTTCAGGATTCACACAAAACGCACTAACAGTATCTTGAGGTCTTACAGTGCGGTCACAGACATGGGATTTTATATTTTTCAAAAGTGGGTCCCAGGTGTTAGATAATCCCCAACCATCTTCTCTATTAAAATTAGGATGTTTTTTAATTTCAATAGCCTCACGAACCATTCTTGGAATATAACGTTGTTCTTTAGCGAGGATTTTAGGTTTATCAAATCTTATATAATGATTGGGCTTGTCTATGGTATGTTCACACACTGCAGACTTCGATGTACGCCTATGCTTGATATCCGATATATGTTCCTTAACTCTTTTACCGATGCTCCTCTTTGTTTGACCTATGTATGACAAGCCACAATCGCAGTCAAGTTTATATACTCCAGCACATTGTAAAGGAATATTACTTTTGATAGGTCTCAAGAATTGGCTCACTTTCCTTTGAGGTTTGTAGATAGTTTTAATAGAAACCTTTTTTAAGATGTTGCCGATTCTGTCAGTAACTCCTTTCACATATGGTAGTAGGGCCGGTTGACGCTCAACTGTGGGTGGCTTGATGTGGTTTCTGCGACGCTGGCGAGGTACGGGCAGGTGGTTGTTGAACAAGGCATGCTTGACATGCTGCAGCTCGTCCTCTAGGTGTTCAGCGTCACAGATGTGTTGTGCTCTCTGAAACAAAGATTTGCCAACGGTAGCTAACTGGCTAGGGTGGTGGTGTGATTTACCATTGAGGTACCTATCTGTATGTGTGGGTTTCCTATAAACAGTGTGTCCCAATGTATTGTCAGGATTCTTGATAATAAGAATATCAAGGAAAGCTAAAGTATTATTGGATTGCAATTCCATTGTAAATTGTATTTTGTTGTTAATGGAATTAAGGTGTTCTAGAAAAGCAGATGTTTGATTTATAGGTAGTATTGTGAAGGTGTCATCTACGTACCGTTTAAAGATGTTAGGTATAGCAGGTGCAGAGGACAGGGCCCTCGCCTCGAAGTGCTCCATGTAGATATCGGCAACAACGGGGGAGACCGGGGAACCCATTGCAACTCCATCAATTTGTACATAGAATTCATCCTTCCACATCAAATAGCCAGATGTTAAGCAATGCTTCAGTAATTCTGCATATTCTACAGGCATGTTGTTATCCTCCAGCTTTCTCTTGACAATTTCAATGCAGTCAATCACTGGAAGGCTGGTAAATAGTGACTGTACATCGAAACTAACCATAATGTCGTTGTCATTTAATTTCACTTGTTGAATATCATTAACAAACTGGTAAGAATCCTTGACATAAGTTTGTGTATGTCCCCGGAGAGGTGTCAGTATCCTTGCAACGTGTTTAGCCAGTTTATATGTTGGTGTATCAATCTGGCTGACTATGGGACGTAGTGGGACATTCTGTTTATGTATTTTGGGTAACCCATACAATTTTGGTGGTTTTGCACATGATGGTACGAGTGATTTTATGTCTAAATTTAATTTAGGACTGTATTTTTGTATTAGATCGGCGGTTTGTTTTAAAACTTTATCGGTAGGATCTTTTTCAACCTTTTTGTAAGTGTTATTGTCCGCGAGTATTTCTGATATTTTACTATTATAATCACTCGTATCCATTATCACAGTCGCGTTCCCCTTATCTGCACGGAGGATGGTAAGGTCTTCATTGCTGCGTAGGTGTTTTAGAGCAAGATGTTCGTCACGGGAGATATTATTCTTCGGCAATTTGCTCCGGCGCAGAACACAAGAAATATCCTGGCGGATTGCTTCAGATTCCTCTTTCGTGATTCTATTATTATAAAGACACTCCTCAACGTTGCAAATAATGTCTTCGAACGGTATTTTAGTTGGAGCTGGTGCAAAATTTAAGCCTTTTTCTAGTATCTCAACGGTTGGTTTATCCAAATGTTGTTTTGACAGATTTACAACTGAGGTATGTGTTGCCAGACTATTACTAGTTAATTTTGTTTTATTTGAATTAATATCCGATTTATCCTTTAAGAGTTTCTCAAATTTATTTATTTGCCTGTCTTTAAATTGATTATATTTAGTTGTGGCGCGTTTATTAATTATATCAAAACATTTTTGCCAATCTGCCTTGGACAATTTTAATTCTACATTTTTGTTAAGGATATCAATCTGATCACTTAATTGACGTGCATCCGAACGGTGTTGTTTAATAAGATGACTAAGTAATCTTTTACTTGCCTGGCGAAGTATCCCGGCGCAATGCTTTATGTCCTTCTTAGGTGATATTTTAACGCATACCGGTACAAGGTCATGATCTGACGATGACACTGATTATAGGAAACCCACACATACAGATAGGTACCTCAATGGTAAATCACACCACCACCCTAGCCAGTTAGCTACCGTTGGCAAATCTTTGTTTCAGAGAGCACAACACATCTGTGACGCTGAACACCTAGAGGACGAGCTGCAGCATGTCAAGCATGCCTTGTTCAACAACCACCTGCCCGTACCTCGCCAGCGTCGCAGAAACCACATCAAGCCACCCACAGTTGAGCGTCAACCGGCGCTACTACCATATGTGAAAGGAGTTACTGACAGAATCGGCAACATCTTAAAAAAGGTTTCTATTAAAACTATCTACAAACCTCAAAGGAAAGTGAGCCAATTCTTGAGACCTATCAAAAGTAATATTCCTTTACAATGTGCTGGAGTATATAAACTTGACTGCGATTGTGGCTTGTCATACATAGGTCAAACAAAGAGGAGCATCGGTAAAAGAGTTAAGGAACATATATCGGATATCAAGCATAGGCGTACATCGAAGTCTGCAGTGTGTGAACATACCATAGACAAGCCCAATCATTATATAAGATTTGATAAACCTAAAATCCTCGCTAAAGAACAACGTTATATTCCAAGAATGGTTCGTGAGGCTATTGAAATTAAAAAACATCCTAATTTTAATAGAGAAGATGGTTGGGGATTATCTAACACCTGGGACCCACTTTTGAAAAATATAAAATCCCATGTCTGTGACCGCACTGTAAGACCTCAAGATACTGTTAGTGCGTTTTGTGTGAATCCTGAACTGTATGCCCGGAAGCTTAGAAACCGTTGGAGGTAGATGACTAATTAACTGACTTACTGACAGACACCTCCATCTCGTCTTTCCGTGAACACGATTGCTGCAAAGCATTCGAAACGTCGGGTTAGATTTAAAATGTAAATTTAAAATTTAATTCAATATACGCGAGTTAAATCCGTAAAAATAGTTTTATTTCAATGTGTAGTACTCGTGAAAACCTTAGAAAACACTACCTCTCAATATCGTAGAAAAAAATATAAATAGGCTTGAAAAGATTCTAGTTTTTTTTTAAAGTGAAAATTAAAACATTGAGTAAATTTGACCCGTTTAAACACCGCCATTTTGCGCGCGTTTTGCGTGACGTCAAATGATACATCCAGTGAATGTTTACTATGAACTTTTTAGTTATTTCATAGATATTTTAAGTTTTAATTGCTTTACAAGTCATGGAAGAAGATAAAAATCATCTTACGAGTATTGTATAGTACCGGAGTGCAAAAATAGTATTAGAAAAACACCCGACAAAGTGTTTTTTGTATTCCAAGGGATACGAAAATACAAAACAATGGTGTATGGTAATTAAAAGGGATATTATATGTCCTAAATCGTGTTTATATGGTTGTGAAGATCAATTTAACGTAAGTATACTTTATTTATAATAAGATTAATCTAATAGTTTAAATTTATAGTAAGTATTTAACATTAGAAAGTTTGAGTTTAAAATTAACCTTACCTATCTTACAAATTTCAGTATAACTTTCTATAAAAACCGTAATCTTTTTTTGTTTTACGCAACTTTTATGGTCTGTCGATTTATTTCAGTTTAAGGAAGATACAGCAAATTGTATTGAATATAATATGTGTAACGAAACCACAAGGAGAAAGATGTAATCTAAATTTGAAGAAAGGAGTTGTTCCTTATATATTTTTGGGGCAAAAACACCAGCTGATAGAATGAGAATGTGCATAGTCAAAAGGCAAAGATTGACATCGGTTAATGAAGCCTTTTAAGAGTTAGCTAACAAAAGTAGTGTTTCAAAAAATTTGTGACCTTTACGAAGAAGTGATATAGGTAGTAAGTCCTAGTACTGCCCATACAAATGTCTGTGATATTAATCAGCCAAGATTCAGTACTTCTCCTATTGAATGTGTTGATCATAAGGCAGAGCCTTGCTTTTTGCATATTAAAGATAAATTACCAAGTGACTAAGCTGTGCAAGTTAATATTAAACCGAAGTATGGAAGTAAAGGTGTCAATGTAAATATACCTGCTGAAAAACAAAATGTAGCATTGTCACCATTTCCTCATTTTACACACAACATTGTTACACAACAGTTTTAAAAGTAAAACTATCTGTGTTAAAAAGAAAATTGTTTACTGAAAACACAGCTGATAATACTTCTATAGCATCTTATATCTTCTATATCTGCTGATTATCAACCAAGTTATTTATCTGAGTCAAGTGCAGGGAAAAATGATTCAGAGGCAGAAACATTTTAAAAATGTATTGTGTACCTAGTAGCATGCTAACTGCTATTCAAAAAGAGTTTGTAGGTATTTGTTTTGTTAGAGTTCTTTGAGTATTTAGAAAATGTTTTTAAGATTACCTAAATAATTGTATCATTTAATAAAACTTTAAGCACGAAAATATAGGTTTAAATTATTTATTTTTCTCAGTCACACTGATACCACAGTATGAACTTAAACGCCGATATATTGAATGGTGTGTCAAATGACGTCACATTTCCTTTCGACCAATGGTGGCGCGTTTTGGAATTTTGAATTTTACTCCCTAAATTTACACTTTTTATAAATTATTTTATGGCCTTAAATGATTAGTAAATTAAAAAAAAAAAATTTTATTATAATAAGATGATAAAAAGTAATCGAAAAAAAAATATTTGAGACCATTTAAATTTTTTTGCATGTTCCCTATTGGAGTTCTGTGAAAAAAGTTTTGACAGTTTATTGAAAGCGCAAACGAAATTAGTGCCGTTATCAGAAAAAATGCTACGTGGTTTACCCCGCCGAGTAATAAGATGCTAAAAAGCTTCCTTCGTAAGGTCTGACACGAGTTCCAAGTGGACAGCCCTTGTTGTCAAGTACACAAACACACAAATAAAACATTTGTTTACCCTACAATCTCTGCTTTACGGTCAGCAATCAGGATGGGCCCAGCGTAATCAACCCCTGTGTTTAAAAACGGAAATTCCAATGTAGTCATTGTTCTGGAAGATTGTCCATGACAGGTTGGACAGTACTTGCTTTGATCCTACAGGATTTAATGCATTGGTGTACAGCCTTTCTTGCTCAATTCAGCCGGGAAAAGGCCAAGCACAAAATTTAAAACGGTAGCAATGCAATTTTTATGCCTCCTTCTTTACTTCTAATCAAATGTACTCACATTATTGTCAAATATTACAATAAAAACGTTTTAATTTTCAAACTATCAAAACCATTCGTGCAATAGAAAATAATTAAGTTAACATGATAAAAAAGAACTACCTACTCAACTATGAAACGTTATTTTTACTCAATATTCAATAATTTTTTTTTATATATTTTTTTATATTGAATACTAGTACGTTCATCTAGTTATTACTTTTTAATTATTCATATATTTAAGAAATTATAAAATAAAAGAGCAACCCTGAAAATAAAACAATTCAAATTCTTTTAGAGATTTCAAAAGTCTACGACTAATTTAAGTACTGATAGGTACTTTTTGGGTGGCCAAAACAATGATAGCAGAATACTCTTTTAGAAAACAGATACTTACTTAAGGTAAAATAATTTGTTTTCGTTAAAAATAACATGTCCTGGAAGAAAAGCGTAACCCTGAGACTTTGAGATCCCTTGTTTGCTTTTATAACACTTACTAAGCTATAATAGATACTAAACCGACAGATACTAGATCAAACAGACAGATCTAGCTATAACTAGAGATACTAAGATATATACTAATCTGAAATCATAATAATAATATGTAATAATAAAAAAAATACCATCGTTTTATTTTCCATATTTAGGTACAGTAATAATTGATAACGTTTAAGTTTATTTAAATTATAAATTTGTTAACTTGAGAAATTCTTTCACTTTCACGAGAAAAAATGAAAATATAATTTGGTACTGTACAACAAATCTACGAGACGAAAAAATATGAAATTGTTGGCTTAATAAGTATGTCATTTGCGAAAAATATATCAAAAAGTGAGTTTGTGCTTTTGTTAGGGTTTACATCTTATTTACTCAACCGATCATCATAAAACTTTGAAAACACATTGAAAAAGGTACAGAAAAGAACACAGAGTACATTTTATCTCGACAAAGTACCGCTCTCTCGAGAGAGAATCACAACTTTTAGACGGGTGTCCGAAATAACGAGATTTTTATAATTACACAGCGCGGGCGCAGCCACTGGGAAATTCTAGATATTACATTATAAGGGTGAAATAGAAAATAAATTCCAGTGACCTACAAATATATTTCAATACCTTAAAACAAGTTTTTACAGAAAATGAACTTTACATTAACGGGGGCGATATTTTATTAAAATATTGATTGCACAATAACAATAATGAACATGAAAATTTCAATACATTCATTTTAACGAAGTAATTTTTAAACACCATTTTAAATTACGATGGCCCACAACGACCTTAAGTATCTTATGAATGACACGAAAAGACAATAAGCAACAATCATTATTAAGAACATTCAACAATTTCACAAAGCCTCCATTTAATGTATACAATTAGAAATAATACTATCATAAACATCATAGGAAGTGACATTTTATTTTGTATTTTTAATAATATATTTTTATCTCATGAAAATTAATTAATTCCATTTTTATACAATAAAATACAAGATCTAATAAATATAGTAACGTAAGTAATGTAACATAATGTTACTTTCGATATTTTAGTATGAGCAAAAGTTCTATAATTACAGCGCCTCAAAATAGACATGAATATGTTGCTATGTTTAGCTCAGAAATAAAGAAAGAGAGTTTCTTTTCGTACTTTCTAGATTTGTAGATTGTTTGTAAGGGCGTGACCCGTTTAGTTATCTCCATTTCCATCTCCGTTATCACCATTCTGATTCCATTCCTTTTAGCAATACTGAAGTAAAATTATTCTAGACATGATAGAAATATATATAATAAGCCTACGTATTTTTTTAAAACCGTCTTTAGCGATTTTCGTTGAATACAAACAATTTATTTTTTGCTAGAAATATGTACAGAAACGGGATTATTGCCACGGTCAATTATATTATTATTATTACCTCGATATTTCGAAGCGGTTACACGCTCCATGGTCACGAGTAGTCTACTACTACTAGTCTACTCTACTCTACTATATATATATAGTTTTTATTTTATACATTCTTAATTTTTCCTTTTTAAAATTAGCCTAAATTTATTTATTCCGTTTACCAAAATTGTATTGTGTAATAAATTCCATCATTTTTATTATCCGAATACATGACTAAGTTGTATCGGATAAATTTCTATAGTTTTTCGGATACAACTTAGTCTACGTTTAGATACGTTTGAAATCTCAAATAACTAGAAACAATAAAAATTATTTTAACAATAGATTATAGAAAGTTTGGATGGGTCGCATAGGAACGCGAGACTTTAAAACACGAAAATCTTATTTAAAATATCTAATTATAAACACCCCAGTGTGAAAAATGATGCTGGGATTACTTTTCATTTTTCTTTTTTATTAAAAAGGTGTATAAGCAAGCTTGTGTCATTTTGAGATATAATAACGAAGCCAGTCTTATGATGTTTCATATATAAGATGTGTCATAATCCCTACTATATATAATATTATAAATGTGAAAGTAACTCTGTCTGTCTGTCTGTCTGTCTGTCTGTTACGCTTTCACGCCCAAATCACTGAACCTATTGTGATGAAAATCGGTGTGAAGATAGAATTGAATTTGGAAAAGGAAATAGGATACTTTTTATTGCAAAAAAAATGGTAGAAGGGGTTGAAATAGAGGATGAAAGTTTGTATGGAAGTTCCTTATTGTCAAACCTAAAATCATGTAAGATGACATAAAATCATGTAAGACGACTAACCATGTCGCGCGATATAACCGAATTACACGCGGGCGAAGCCGCGGGCGGAAATACTAGTAATATATAAGTTTAAGCTAACTATCGATTAGGGTATAATAATAAATTAAATAAAGTATTTACTGTTTACTAACGCGTACCAACAACAACAATACGACTTGTGGAAACTTTAAAGGAAGATTATTTAGTCATATAAGCACGTTTCATAAAGTTATTTATAGTTTTAAATTTTATACCAATTTGATATTCACTTTTAATACAATTTATTAGAAAAGTATATATATTATACTTTCATAATAACGATTGCCAAACGTATAATAATTGTCTTTTACAAAAGTATGTAATTGACAAAAAAGTACATGCAGGGAAATAACTAAGGGTAGGTATTCAATCGTTGTTTCGTAGCTACTTAACATAAACATAGTACTTAAGTCCGATGTTCTTACGAATAAATTTGATTTCGTTACCGGTCCCTAAGCTGCTTTACACTGCTTCGATGAATGTGACCTGCATATGTAAGAGTCCTTGAACCACCCACGATATCATTTTACTTGAAATGACCTGTAAATAGTCAAAGATGTTTTTTGTAGATAAGAGAATGATTTATTCGTGCATTAGTTTTCAACCCAACTAAGCTAGGAAATGTTTATCTTTGGCAAGGTTTTGATATAGGTACCTACTGATGCGGCCTAATAAATAAGTAGGTAATTACGGATAAGATAAGAAAGCAAAATATATTTTGTGTTTTTTATATCACCTTGTTAAGATATTTTTTCCTCTACCATTAGGAAGTCTGTACTAAAATAATTCTTCAAATATTAGACGCTTAAAAAAATAACATTGCATTTGTGTGGTAAAACAGTTTTGCTATAGCTATTATAATGTTTTTCCTTTATTATTAATCCTTTTTTCGTTCCTATTAGCTGTATTATGTATCTGAGGATCCTTGCTTGTGTTATTAATTTTACTTAAAAAAATCAAATGTTAAATAGAAGTATCGAATTTTCAAAAACCATTGAAAATAATTGAAAATATTTCATTTACTTTCACACTTCTCGTAAGTGTTGTTCGTTGTTAACTTTATTGAGAAAGTATATTTTTGGCTTGTTATTTAATTTTTGATTGCTTCGAATGACAAATTACCTTGACAAATTGTTTCATACTAATAACGTAAACGATTTGAGTAAACAAGGATACTCTTTCCCAAAGTTTAGATTTTTATTGAAGGAGGTATGTGTACGATAATCAAGTCACTAACTGTCTAGGGCATTAAGATCTATTTTTAAACTAATCCAAGGCGTAAGAAATCAAATAACAAAAATTCAGCCAGAAAATTGAAGACTATATGGGGATCCAAACGAACTCAAACCTGAGACTCGAACTGAAAATTTTCATGCCAATCCACCAATTTTGGAGAAAATCTATAAAATAATTATTATTATATTTTTTTTTATCTTTGACCAATTGAGCAAATAATAATAATAATAATATCAGGACAAATTACACAGATTGATCTAACCCCTAGGTAAGCAAATTATTTTCTTGTGTTAAGGGTGTTAGACAACGATACAAATACATAGAAATACACATATAAATACTGAGAATATATTTAATAAACGATCAAACCCAGAAACACAAACATCTATGCTTATCACATAAATGCCTGTATCTGCCGGGAATCGAACCCAAGCTCCATTGCGCCGTAACACGTTAGGCGTCTGCGCTAACCACTCGACCCTCGGGGGAATTAAAAATTACCCTAGATGGGTTAATTTTAATTGGTTAGCATCAGGTCCAGATGATATCCCTTATCTAAAAAAAATTAACTAACACGTAACCTCGAAAACAAATCAAAACAATCTTTGAATTTTGATAGTTTATTAAAAATGTCCGTCGCTCCATAAACATCTTTAAAATATTTTCGGTAAAATCTGGTCAAGAAAACAAATACCGGCATCATTTGGAAAAGCCCTTCTGTCTTCATTCCGAAAAACGACATGTCAATAATACTGAGGATACTAGACCGATAGCCCTAACAAATACAATTTAAAAAATATTTTTTTGTTTTTTACAAAACAAAAGTGTAACAAAATCTTTTATTTGGCAAGACGGAAACGATAACAGTCCGTAGACTGCACGCGATAAGCCTAGAAATTCAAAACAAATGGTTGCCATTAGTAGATATTTGTATGTTTGAAAATATCTTTTAAACATGTATAGCCATGTTAAGGTTATTTAAATTTTATATAAATATAGAATGAAAAATAAACCAATACGGGTAGGGATTCGAACTCACGTCTACTGGGAAACCGTCCCGTTGCTCTATCAACTGAGCTACCGTATCGCTATCCGCCTCGGTAAATTAAGCATTCTATAAATGATCGTCTTTCTCGGGATGGTGGTGACATCTATTAGGTTTCTTTCGAAAATCCTAACCAATGTTTCTAACTTTGCAGTATAGATAAACACTGAAAAAATGCCACTACCGAAATTAATGTTTGAAAATATCTTTTAAACATGTATAGCCATGTTAAGCTTATTTAAATTTTATATAAATATAGAATGAAAAATAAGCCGATACGGGCATGGATTCGAACCCGCGTCTACTGGGAAACCGTTCCGTCGCTCTACCAACTGAGCTACCGTATATAGACAGACAGATAGAGCAGAGCATGTCAGTTAAATTAGTTATGACTATTATGAAAGATATTGGTCCAAAGTTATCCTTGTTTTTTAACAAATGTATTGACACCGGTATATTCCCAGATTTAATGAAAAATAGTAAAGTAGCTCCTTTGTTTAAAAGTTGCGATAGACTAGAACCGATAATTATAGGCCGATCTCTATTTTGCCTACCTAATGTAAAATCTACGAAAAAAATATTCTAAACCAAATGACAGAACAATAAAATTAGAGAGATATTCGGGAGAAGATATTATGTATTCTATGCTAATTATAATAGTTTTTAATTGTAAGCCAAGAGTTTAGTTTACTTGAATAATATTCTATTGGTATATTAATAATAAGCTTAATGCATTCAACACGAGTCTGAAAAATCTATTAAAATCTATGTAATCATATTCTTCTCTGATTAACAGAGGATACATATTATAGAGATTTCAGTTTTGGAGAACAATTAAATATTTTTATTAAATTATCGAGTACTTACAATTTTATAACATTATCATTTGCACTGTTTGTTGTTGTTTACTTTACTTTACAATATGGCAATAAGGCACAAATAAAAAATATAAAAAATATATTATAAATCGTTTTATTTTGGTTTTACAAATAAAATAACGCCGATTGCGTACAAAGTATGTGTTCTTATAATAGCTATAAATTAAAAAGAATAGTTAGATCTATCACCTCATACCATGTGTAATTTATATAATGTAATAGTAAATTTACTAAATTGCAATGAAAGAAGACATGGTTACATATTTTCAGCTTTTCAGCAGAAAACTTTTTTCTTTATTATAAAAGTTTATTATTTATTTTAAAAGTTTTGAAACGTAAAGTTTTGTTTTCTCATATAATTACGAACAAAATTAAAATATGTGAATAAAGTAGTTTATATATTTAAAACATTTAGATTATTCCACGAGTATGTAAGTCTAATACAAGTATGAACCGTGAGTTTAACTATGTTCTTTGGGAAGTTCAATATTACTGGCATGAGTACGCAATCGGAATTGTGATTGAATGCCTTAAACGAACCGAACAGAATCGGTCTCTTTGAAATATATAAAGAAACATGTTTAAATATATTTTAGAGAATAGAAATATATCCAATGCCTTTTGTTTGAATTAAAGTGTAAGAAGTTACGGTATTATTTAAAACATAATTATTTTATGCCCCTAGAATTATAAATTGCATAAGTAAGATTAACGTTACCATAAATTAATACATATAAATAATATTTACACATGCTACAGTAATTACTTTACAATGCTATGAAACATTTCTGATGATAAGCATTCACAGGGTGTTTTGTGAATTTGTTAAGTGTTTTTATTTAAGATTCTTGCTTACTGTCTGTTTCCTTTCGTTTATAAAGTACTTAAGGTCCCGACTTTGGCCTTCGTAATCTGAATTTATAATACAACATTAGAATAAGGTTCTTGTTTCTTGTTAAAAATACTAAGAATATATTGTAAGTTTGCTTAAATTTTTAAAAAAACATTTGTTTTTAGGGAATGAAAATATAGATATTGATGACTAGCAGCATATGAAGTTTTTTTAAAACTATTTAAAAAAAAAAAATTTCGAAATCTAAGTAAGGGGGACCGTTTAATAAAAGAAGTACTAAGGAAAAGGGGGGACCGTTTAATAAAGGAATTACAAGTAAGTTACTAAGGAAAAAAAAGAAATTACGATATCGAATCGTTTAGTCTAGGTCTTCAATGATTAACTTGGTAAAATAGACACCATTGTCATCGTACGTACAACGGTCCCCTGACGCAACACAATACAATTTACAACATATTCCTGAAAACCGCATTCAAATTGGTTTAGCCAGTTCTGAGATTAGCGTGCTCAAACATACAGATATACAGGCATAGAGACAAACAGACAAAATGAAAAACCATTGTTTTGGATTCTCTTGCTCTTATAAAAGCCCCATAATGTTTTTTTTTTATTATTTTCCATGTACAAAAAACGATCAGTGACCATTATATTATATGTATAGATTTAATATTATGCAAAAATAGGTTCCAATACTTTGTTAAAATGCGGGATGGGTCAGTGAAAATAAGAGCTAGATTCAAATCCGGCTCTAAGGAACCAAATGTGTATGGTAAAAATGATATGCAGAAAATGTATGTCAAAAAGAAAGAAACATAAATCGCCTAGCATTAAGCATCAGTACAGACACTGGTTGCAGGGATTATTTTCAGGTTCTTGAATCACTAAAAATCTTTTTTTAAATAATGGAATATACACTTGACTTAAACATACTTACTTTTACGGGAAGAATAATTTAGTTCGTTTAAACATATTTTGTTTTTTTTTCACCCAAATTTTACTAAGGTTCATTGTGTAAAAACTAACACGAACTGGGGGTTCAAGTTCGTGTTAGTTTTTACACAATAGAAGAGTAACTAAAAAGAGAAAGAAAGAAGTAGTTTAATATATTTGATAATTCCTTTTAAGTTCAACGTCACCAAAAACAATATCAATCAAACAATAACTTTATATCTTTACATTTATATTATTATTCAACAAGGGCTTTTTATCACAGAGTTTTTTTAAGTTTTCTTGTTTTATTTTTATCTCGATTACATTGTCTATACTTATTTTTATTCAATATCATATAATTAGCCGTTTTCTAAATATTGTGGGTAGTATAATGAATAATATTTATTATTAATAAATTATATACTCACAATCTTAAAAAAAGATTTATATTTTTATAGATGTTCAATTGTAAATTATGAACAAAGGCTTAAAATATTTTTTCTAAAAACTGATGTGGGTGTTATAAATAATGTTATAGTAAAACACTTTTTATTTCAATGTCAGCAATTTATAACACGTGGTTTATAACACTAGACGCTGTACCAAAAGATCGAATCCCACACGGGACAATTCCTTGTGTGATCCACAGATTTTTGTTCTCAGTCTAGGTGTACCTTGTATTTGTTATGGATCTATTCATTGATATTCATTTGATGATTGATGATTATAATCTATAAAGTGGGAGGGGAATTATATTTTTTTTTTTTATATAAATACATTCATATAATTTATGTTCAATTCGAGACTACATACCACGGTTCTTAAGATGTATGATTTAGAATTTTTGAAATTACTTAATAAGACAATAGAATCACCTCTATTATATCACGGGACGTAAATATGTTAATTCCATGTAATTGTATTAGTGCACCTCTGTTAGTGCCTATCGTGCAGCCTATGTTAACTTATACTCCATAAAAACGACTCTTGTAGTAGAAAATACATTTTTTTTGAAAATAAAAATAAATAAAATAAAAAAACTAGAATTTTAAATAAAACTAGCTTATTTTAAGTAGGTATATGATTGATTCAGGTCTCTCAGAGTGTAGTGTTACTTAGGCACTTTACGATTAAGAGTTAAAGAATCAGAATTCAGAATGGTGATTGGATGCTTAAAGTAAAACCCACTTGTAACCTATCTACAAATTAGAAATACCAGAAAAAAACTCACTTTTGTCTTTTTATTTGTTTATAAAAAGCGGCGTGGCTTGTGATATTTATATCGACTCTTATTTTAAGTTGCAGATATATGATTAAATTTTTGACGTTTTAAGTGAAGTAGACTGTCAAGGTATGCGCAGCACACGAAGATTACTATTATTGTATGGTGTTCCTGATAACAATCCGATCAGATCAGAGGACCTCTTAGAACAGGTGACTTAGATAAGTCTTAAGACATGAGTTACAGTATTAAGTCATGTCACCTCCTGGTTCGCCCATCTGTTAAAAAGCACGACCTATTGTGATCAAGTCAAAACTTCAGGATACCAGCATAACTCAGTCTGAGTTTTTGACCAAATCAAGGCACGACGCCTTTCTTGCTGCCGGGGAGCGTTTTAATATTATTAAATGCTGGACTAGACATGGAATACCACCGGTACCGACGACAAACTACACCAACAAGGAAGCCTGGGTGAACTTAACGCGATCCCGGTTACCCCAGGGCTCGAAATCAACGGCAGTCCCACAAAGGGCTCCCATTGCTACGTACACTTAAGTTGTTGTTTCTCGTCCAAAGATAATTGTTCAGAAATAGAAGATTACTAGAAGATTTGTAATAGAAGAGTAGTAAAAGATTTGTAAACATTGTCTATGCAATAGTAGACAAACTTAAATAATTGAGATATTAATTGTAGTTTTCATATTTGTTAGATATTAGGTATATATTATCAATAAATTAATGAATATTTGACAAATATGATTTACTAAATATAAAATATAGCCATTATTTTGGTTGAGTGATATCATTTGTAATGTAATTAATTTATATTGGTAAACATTAAATTAATCTGAATTCTATATAATAAATCACTATTTTAAAATAGATAACATTAGTAAATCTGTATTATTGTCATTTCTGTTTTTCAAACAATTACACGGTGACTTTATATAACGCCACTGTATAAGATAAAAGATCATAAGAAATGAATTATTCCAGTAACAAGATATTAAATCAAAATAGATTATGGTAAAGAAAATACAATAGTAAGTTGTATAAAGTAGGTCCTTTCTTTTATTTTATGATTTGGTAACTTCAAAATCGGTATGATACTTTTTCGAAAGGCTTATGTGGATAATAAAGGTACCATAGGTACCATTTCTGTCTATCTTCTTCTAGAGGTCGGTGATGGTAAGATAGAAATTTTGTGATGCATGCAAATTCATATTGGTTATATGATAGTTATATGATTCATGGTGGTTCATTGTGTTGTTGCTATTGTTATGATACTCAAGCAAGTGGAAGAAAAAATAGTATGTAATTTGAGGATCCGGTAACCTTTGTGGTTTTTATTTAAAAACTGATTATTCTTATAGGGTTATGAAAGACTGTTTAATGTATTCTATTCTATCATATGTTATTTTTAACCCCCGACTAAAAAGAGGAGTGTTATAAGTTTGACCTGTCGATCTGTGTATCTGTGTATCTGTGTCTGTCTGTGGCAATGTAGCGGCCAAACGCGTGGACGGATTTGAATGCGTTTTTTTTAATCGAAAGCTATGTTCGTCCAGATGGTTTCTATCCATGTTTGGTCGAAATAGAAACAGTCGTCTCCAAGATAAAGACGTTTTTCTTATGCAATAATTAGCTGTTCCCAGCGGCTGCTGTTTCCTATATAGGAAAAAAAGCCTTGTTATGTTATGTAGTCCAAAAGGTTTTTACACTTACTTACCCAGGTGAAGTACTTTATTAGCTATTGCCCGTGACTGCGTCCACGTAGACTGTAAAAATATATTTATATGGCTTATCATAGTGTTATTAGTGATTGTAAATCATTTTAACTCTAAATATTTATATTTATTAATATTCGTATATACCTATATGAGAAAGTCCTAAATCGTGTTACTTAATACATTTATAATTTATTACATTGTCGAAGTTTTCACGCGGATCCTGATTTTTTCTCGTATTAAATATGTTCATCAGAGGAATAATGTGAGATTCTAAAGGTATTTTTTTTTTTTAATCGGTCCAGTAGTTTCGTAGCCTATTTAATTCAAGCAAACAAACAATAAAATCTGTCCTCTTTATAATATTAGGATAGATTGATAGAAATACTTCAACAACTGAACATTTTGGTGTCCGTAGGTTCAGTACAATAACGAAACCAGTAACATAACTTTAAAAAGCAGAAAAAAATAAAAAACCCCGATATAAAAAGATCTCTAAAAAGAATAAAAATAATATTATTATGTACTTATTAAAGTTGTAGCATCGGGGGACCGTTTAACATAAAGGAAAAATTTAAAACGCAAGTAAAATATCAAGGCTAATACAGAAATGACAATGCCGAACCGTAATCTAAGTCCTAATTGATTAACTTCGTAAAATAGACACCATCGTCGTATGTACGTTGACGTACGTTGTACGTACAACGGTCTTCAATTATTTTAATAAATTGGTCAGTATAGTCAGTCTGTGGGTAAGCTACCACCAGCTCGGAATTCTGTTATGATGGGAAGAGCTTACTAGAAACTCAAACTCTTTTAAAAGAAATTTGACAATGTTTGCCTTATACATTATAACATCAACCCTGCAGATGAGTCAATGGCGTAAGTTCCACACATTTCGATCAACCAGAAATTCTTGAATGTTATTATAAGATTTATTTAATTATAAAGTTTTAATTTTAGATTTAAAACTAGGAAATGGAAAATCCAAATAATCTTTGGATTGAAATTTGAATCCAAAGATTCTTTGGATTTTCAAAATGAAAAAATGAAAAAATGGAAAATTGGATGTCCATCGCGTTTTTAATATAAGTATTTAAATTTTATAAATGATCTATTTTATCTTCTGAGTTTAAGATTTTAATTCAAGATAAATCGACTTAGCTTGTAGGCAAACGTTTACGAATAATTAAGCTATGCTAGAGAAATTCCTAACTTTATTCAAAAATACCGGATCATGATTCCGTTGCCTCTCAGCATATAAATCATATAACTTTTCTCTTATTTTGTATATTCCTACGGTAGCCTAATCGTTAAATTGAGATTTAAGATATTTACAAATGAAATCGAATTAGTAAATAATAGACGTCCTTAAAAATAATAGCAGGTGTAAGAAAATCAGATATCGAGAAATATGGTTCAAGTATAAGCTAATTGAAACCAATCCAATTTGGGCACGTTTTTTAAGACCATGAAAAATAATCAAAATCGTTTCACAATTTAAACCGTATAAATAGTATATTCCACTATTTAGAATTTGTGCATTGAGAAAGCAAACAAAATGATAAATTGAACCTTAAATGCGATGACAAAGCCAAATGTCCTTTTTATTTTCTAAGTTGTCTTTTTGTTTTTTATCTACCTACGCCGCATGGTAGACAAAAAATAAAAAAAGTCGAAAATAACTTAATTTTGAAATGCATAAATGTTAAAGTATTTTTTGAATTTATCTTTTACATTGGAAGCCAATGTAAGTAACAAAGTTCCAATTTTAATTATTTTTTTATAATCATAATACGTTAATAATTTTAATCTATCTTAAAGATCTTCGAAACGCACTAGTTAAAGATCAACGTGATCTTTCCATATTTAAATTTCCTTAATGTATACTGTAGGTTTATTTAGTACAGTTTAGACGATTCTAATTTCATAGTAATTATGATAATTTCATTGCAATTCGCTCATTATCTTACCTTAAAACAGCTATTCCACCGCATGGAAGCGATTTCTTTCACGAATCTTTCATAATTGAAGTTTTATTACTCTGGAACGACCTACCTGAAAAAATCAGAAAAGCGCCCACAAAGATTTCATTCAAAAGACTGGTTAAAAACATTTCTTAGATTATAATTTCTATTGTGTTACATATTATATATAAGTATATATAAATAATTATATATATTGAGAATGTATACATGTATTTAATATTTATTATTTATATTTAGTAAATTATGTTCATGCTATATGATTTTATTGTATATATAAAATTAAGGACTTATAAATATATTTTTAGTAGCCTACCACAATTTTTCACCATTCGGAAAGGTTAACTGGTAGAAAATGCCAATAGGCATTAAGTTCGCCTTTTGTATTATTCAATAATGGCTAAATAAATAATGCAAGGTCAAATCGAAAAATATACAAAATGCTTAGCTTATAAAATCATAGATAAACATAATATAATAAACAGAAAGACCGAATTGATAAACAATTTATAATCACCGTTTGGGAACGTAATCGCTCATATTACCCATGATTAACTTGTCGAGTTTTGGGTCCCAAACGTAACAAGGGGTGAGTTATTTGCCATAAATAAGATGCAACACCGACTATCACGCCCCATCAGGCATTAAGTACATTGATGTTTATTTTAACTGATATAATTCAACACGCAAATGCCACTACAATAATAAAAATATAAATATAGTTACAAAAAATGTTTACTAATTCAAGAGAAAAAGTTTTTAATAAAAAACATCTCAATCGATTCATTTATTTTATAACGGCGTAATATGTCAATTTCTTTTTTTTTTTTTTTTCATACTTACACCATCTTAGGGGAGACTGACTTCTCCTTTATATCATTTTTCAAGCACTCCACACGTGTCGGTTTCGGTCACCCGCTTGTCCTTTTAAAACAGACTAGTCTGTCGTATATATATAATATATATAATAATAATAATACCAGGACAAATTACACACATTGATCTAACCCCTAAGTAAGCAAATTATTTGCTTGTGTTAAGGGTGTTAGACAACGATACAAATACATAGAAATACACATATAAATACTGAGAACATATTTAATAAACGATCAAACCCAGAAACACAGACATCTATGCTCATCACATTAATGCCTGTCTGCCGCGGTCTGCCGCTGTCTGCCGGGAATCGAACCAGAGCCCCATTGCGCCGTGACACGCTAGGTGTCTGCGCTAACCACTCGACCAATGCAACGGGGCGAGTGGTTAGCGCAGACGTTTGTCTCCCATGTTTCATATAAATGTATATATGTTAATATGTATATATATATATATATATATATATATATATATATATATATATATATATATTTGAACATTATTTTCTATACCTTTATATCATTTAATACGTACACTATCGAAAAATGATTTTATATTGTGTCTACGATGCACTATTCAGATAAAAAGAGAAGAGCAATAAAATGAAAAGTATATATTTCGTTGACATATTGTTTGATATTCATATAATATTGTTATATACACATTTTAATACTAATCAATATCTAGTGAAATCATTGTCTAAAACATTAATTTATGTTTTTGGACAGAGATTTATTGGATGGGTTAGATAATTAATCGATATCTAAAGAAGGCAACCACTCTAAGTTTTGAAAGTCTCCCATGTTTCACTGTCTTTAATATTTGATAGGAAAATTATTTTTTACAAAATCCTAATATAAGGATAGAAAATAAAAAATGGTGAAATTGAATATAGATATGGTTAAATATAGAATCTACCGATTTAGGTAGTAATATAAATTTTAAATATTAGGTACTAGGTGTCTAGTTAAAAAAAAAAACAAAGTAAGAATATAACCTCTACAAAATTTCTTTATATATTATTCCTTTTTGATACTCTGAAATAATCTAAGATAAAGCAACAAAATCCTGCATGAGCATTATAAACTGTTGCGAAGCAATATCGCAATAAAGTGCAAACTCTGAAAATATGTTATACAAGACAATTACTACAATTTAGTTTGCTTTTAGGAAAGCCAACCGAGTACCTAACAAACATACCTTAGAATTCCTTAATTGTTGTTGTTGTTTATATTAATCGTCTCTTTCTGAATAGTAGTCCGATCAATTTAGACATTGACTTTTGCAAAAAATCCCAGAACGATGAAAATTTGAATAGATGTTTAAAACATTTTTCAGCTAAATTACCGAACTAATAGCGAAAGACTTCAGGCAGTCTCCGAATGTGGCAATGCCAATCTTATCAATTTCAAAGTCAACAAAACGAAGATGTGTCTGTTCACCGCCAAAAGGAACCCTTTCACCTTGACTTATAATTTCCAGAATGTATCCTTGGAATACAGTAACCGGATTCAGCTGTTAGGCCTTGAAGATCTCCACGAACTTCAACTTTGATCAGTGCATTGAGTTGAGAGCAAGAACAGCTGCAAGAAAATTTGCCGTTTTTGCGAAGGGCCGATATTACTTTACACTAGGACAGCTATTTGTATTATACAAAGCAGTATGTAAAACTACGTAAAAGTGAACTAAGATTACGACTTAGCTGAAGAGCTGGAGATTGACCAATAATCATTATTTATTAATCACAATTCAAACAATATTACTTTTGTTATTGATTATTGAAGATTGTTTGCAAATCAAATAAGATAATCTTATAATTTAAACATCATTTAATCAAGTAATGTATTTCTGTTTAAATTCGATTTCAATGCATCTGTTACAATTGTTTACGGATTTCAAACAATATCAAAGACCTTCACAGCTTGTTTTAACAATCTATAAATTCTAGTTGAAGTTAGATGAGACCTCGGAATTAAGTTTTGATTTAATATCAAAATAATATCAATATGAAAAACAGGATACTGAGCACTAGCAAGTTTCTCAATGGTTGATTAATATTATAAAAAAATACCGGTTGTCAAATCCCGAGTTTACCTTTCTGAGCGGTAGATGGTAGGATATTACAACTCCTGACAGTGCTTTCAAATTATTTTTAATATAATTCATCTTTCCAGAAAATAGCCGTCATTGTATTTATAGTAAATTATTTAAAAGCAAAGTTTATCTTCTTGACTTAGGTTTTAAGTTTTAAATTTTAAGTTTTAAAATAAACCTATCTCTGTGTTTGTATGTCCGCAATAGTGGCACACGCCAATGTTTAATGTGATAAATTTAAAAAAAAAATAAATAAAAAAAAAATAATAATAATAATATCTTTTAAAAATGTAACTTTCGCTTGGATACTTTATTTCTTTACCATATACATTTAAATAAGACATTTAATTTATGTTGGGGTGCGATGCCGGGAACCTCCTCGTGGTGCACCCTGGGCAACAGCGGTTACTGAGAACCTTCGGGTTCTCCCGCTGGCTGATACCTGGCGCGGTGGAGGTCGGTCATGGGGGTTTGTGCCCGGTTCATGGCTGGCCGGCGGACAGGCTGCCTTTCGGGGTGGTCTGTCTGCGGGGTGGGCTCGGGCCTTTTGGCCTGGGCACTGAGGGTGGGAGGGCGCAGGCCCTCTCTACCGGGGACAACTGCGGGGTCGCCCCTGGTACTTCTCTGTGCGCAGAGGGGACTGTGGGGCGGTCCCGTGGTTGTGTGGGGGGTACGTGGCGGTCTCTTCCTTGCTGAGGTAGAGGCCGTTGGGCTGATAGGGTGGTGGCCCGGAATAGTCATCATCAGGTACAATAGCGCCTGACGATGATTAGTCCGGGTGAGGTGGCTGCGGAGCTCTTCTTAGGGAGGGCTCCGTTAGCGGAGTGGCGGGACGGTCGAGGTCGCATATTCTGCGTCGTCTGCAGGTGGCAGTTTAAATTGCGGCGCAGATGTGTGTACCTCTTCCGGCCCCGTGTGTCGGGGTGGTCTTCTTCGGAGGGTCACCCGCGACGCACACCGGCCGCTGGTGGCGGCTTCGGGTTCGGACCACGACCGTTTTCGGACGTGGTCCGGCCCCGGGAGGTTGAGTCGGATCGGGACACCTTCTTCGTTGAGGGAGTCCTGATTTGGCTCGGCCGGCTTGGGTGGAGGGCAGGGGAGCCCTTCGCGATTCAACAAGCCGGCCACCGGAGTGGAACGGCCTCAAGTCAACCGGGCGCGTCACTCCATGGAGGTGGTGGTCGCTCACGCGACCTTCCGTCGGAGCAACGCGGATGTGTGCGCAAGCGTTCCCGTGGCGCTCCATTATGACGGAGAGGTGTTGACCGTCTGGTTTAGTGAGTAAGAGTCTCACATAACCGCTTCCATCTTCCCCTGGATGGAGGTGTGTATCCATGAGGATTCCAGACTTAAAAAAAAAAAAAAAAAAGACATTTAATTTATTACGTTGTACGGAAAATTGAGGTTTCACGATAAAAATCAACCAATTTTTACAATATAGTGTATTACTAAACCGAACATTATATAATTTATATTTAGTGGTAATATTGAGAAATATGTTCATATCAATACAACTGACGTTACGATAAAAGTCTTTAATTACACTTACAATAACAAATTATAAGTTATTTTATATTTTACTTTTATTTTATTCGTACTCTATTTAATGAACTCAATAATATGTATATAATATGATAATGGAGATGTTACGAATTTAAATTGTCAATACTTTCAAATATCTTGTTTAATTAAAAACATTGCCATCACAATTGTATTTTTATTAATATTATGTTTGTATAAATATTTATTAAATATTATGTTTATATATATAAACATAATATTTTTCCTTTCTCCAACCTACTATTTCTAACTATGCACAATTATCTATCTGCTGTCTAATACATAAGTAAATTAAATATAACGATAACCGTTCAGTTTTAGGTGGTATGCTTTTGCTTGTTCTTGAGCAAAGCCTATTAAAAAACCGCCTTACGCTTGTAATCGACGGGAGATCACTCCAAGTGAATAATTGTCCTATATGAAACTAGTAGGAATATGTGATATAAAGTAATTACCTTTCTCGTTGTTTAATTTATTCCTCAAAAACTGCTTTATCGCTAACTACTAATTTCAGAAAAAAATACTTATTATATTTAATATACCACCAAATTTGTTACAGTATTCTTATATCCTATATTTTAGCCATCGAAAAATTGAGTGTAGTCAATAAATTCAAATGAAGTTAAAAGCTTCATACATGACTAATGTTTTTTTGATGAAAGCTGGCTTTATATAGTATGCTAATAAAGTTTTATAAATACTTACATAATATTACATAACATAGATATTTAATAATATCAATATGTTATAATTTTGATAATACATCACGTTGATAAAATTATACCTGTGCATAATAGTTCATAGAGTTTAAAGCTTTATATAAAAAAAGAAACTTATTTCAAATATTAGTAAAGAAAATAAATAAATTATAAGACGCAAATAGATTGGTCATATCAATACTAGCGGTGTACATTGAAGAAGAATTTATCGAGTTTATACTTTTTAATTTCTCCTGAACGTTTAAAAGGAGTTTGTTTGAACTAATTAAAATATCAATATTTATTATGACTATACATTTTGATTTTGATTTCCTGAAAATTTCAGGTCTGAAAAATTCAAAAGTATATTAAGTTTATGTTTAGTCAACTAAGTAACTTAAAACTTTTAATAAATGATAATAAAGAAAGGTAATATATACAAGATATACACAAAATTATACAAGAGACTATCAAACTTAGCAAATAAACTAATAGACACTAAATACATATTGATATTTGAAAATATCTATAAATATATATAGCCATGTTAAGCTTATTAAATTTTTTTATAAATATACAATGAAAAATAAGCCGGTACGGGCAGGGATTCGAACTCACGATCTCTGGAAATCCGGCCCGTAGCTCTTCTAATAGAGCTACCATATCGCTGTCCGTCTCGGTAAATTAGACATTCTATATGTGATCGTCTTTGTCGGGAGGGTGGTGACATCTATTAGGCTTCTTTCGAAAATTCTTACCAATGTTTTTCTACCTTTGCAGTATAGATAAACATTGAAGAGCTGCCACTATCGAAATTAATGTTTGAAAATATCCATAAACATGTATAGCCATGTTAAGCTTATTTAAATATATATAACAGTTTTAACAATTTTAAAAAGTAACTTCTTTTTGCTAGGGAGTATTCCCTAGGATGATTTTGGAGTAGGGTTAGTGCAATTTTGTCAGTTGAAGACTAAACTACAATTTGAGCGTTTCATACTTCATAGAAAGCAATTACACATGTCGAAAACCCAATGGTCTATGTAATGCCCGTTTTATTTATTATTTAAGTTCATAATTGTACTCCGCTAACTATGTGTCTTCTCGTATTTACCAAGAAGAGTGGCCCTTAGCATAATGACGACATATGTCTTCAATATATTTCGCGTCGATTATTAATATAGTGGTTTTAAGAAACTTTTTCTCCTTACCACCACTTAAAACCAGTTTTATCGATTTCGAAAAAGGCTACCCATCCGTAATAGAAGTTCAAAAATAATGAGTAACTATGGAAAAATACTTTTTTTACTGATTATAGTAAAAAGTTGAACAAATTATTGAAAAAAATACAATACAAATAATTTTTAATAGTGCGTTATTAAAATGCTTTCCATTACACATAATGTAAAATAAAGAGGCATTTGTATATATGAATGACTTTTATATTTTCAATATTTCTTTTAATTTTTAGCTTCATGACCTAAACCTACATATTTTTAATTTGATCCAATTAACAGTGAAATTCTAGAAAGAAGCAAAAATTTATGTAAATTAATGAGTGGGTACACTTAATTATATAAATTTAAAAGTCAGAGCATCTTGAAAAGCTGAAGTTCTTTAACGATGGTATGATTTAAAATTTCGCATGAACTTTATATTCGTACGAATGCTTATATTATGTAAAATTATTTTGGGTAGAGATTTCACAACAGAAAATATTTATGTACCACATCATCAAAAATATAAAACATAGATTCATAAATATTTTTATAGATAAGTTTTATATTTTCTGGATATGTGAAAATTGTTACTTGAAATGTGTTCTCTTACGAGTTTTGAAAGTTAACGTTTTATGTTATTATTTTGTTATGTAGATCTTGAAAGATATAAAATAGTAATATTTATCGAAGCTAATTAACATTTTGGCTCTCTCAATGTTTGAGAATAGGGTAAGTACCTACATTTAAAAAAAGATGTCAGGAAATAAGGAAACAAGATAAACAACAAAATACCATTACTATGGTTTGAGCTTTAGACTTGATATCTCATCCACTTTTTAACAATTGCAATAAGCGTAGGCCTCATGTATTGCTGTAAACGTGTTACGAATATTCAAACGTGTTTAATATTACGTAGGAACAAAATTGTTACGACTCAAACAACGCCATTAACCGGATCGTCAAATATTTGATTACCAGTGTAAAAACATTTTTAACTCGACAAATATATATATATTTGTCGAGTTAAAAATGTTTTTTTATTTTTGTAAATGGCTGTTTGTAATATGTAAATATTCGATTGGAAGATACCTTATAGAACTGAGCGGGACATTAAGTTGCGCGGCTTTTTAAAAATCATAGAAAGAAAAGCTACGAATAATAGGATAGAAAAAATATTTTTATGATAAAGTGAAAACGTAGGAATTTTATGTTTTATAAAATAACATCACTGAGATAGGAGCCACTTTCAAGTACACTTAACAATAAAGTTGAATTGTCGAATACGTAGATGTTCAATAAACAAAACAGAATCATAAACTAAATAATATATTTTCGTTTGTCTACAAAACCGACAGGGATAGCCATGTATGTGATGATCATAGATGTCTGTTTTTCTGGGTTTGATCGTTTATTAAATATATTTGCAGTATTTACAATGCATATTTCTATGTTTTTTATCGTTATCAACAGAAGCAAATATTTTGCATGCTTAGGGTAACCCCTAACGGTTAGGGTTGACCTAACGGTCAATGTATATAATTTTTCCTGCAATATTATAATTATGTTATAATTACAAGTTCCACTATAGTAAATTCTGATTGCAGTCGAATGATATAATTTGAATAATTGTCGGTAGATAAACTGACGTATCTGAGCTTATATATTTTTTTTAATTGAAACTTATATTAAATAACTATACGATATTGTATTGTGATGACCAGTTGTGGTGAAAATAAATAACAAAGTACATACAACAAGAAGTATCAAAAGAATCTGTCAAAAAAATCGAATGTTTTGTGCGACGTTAAAAGAGACAACATTAAAAAATACAAGTTATCTAAACTATTTGAATATTGAATTAATAGCACAGACAAATCTTAGACAGTATATATTATTATATTTATACAACAAAATATATTTTTTAACATTGTATTAAAGATTGTTTTTTATATAATTTGAGTAACAGACATAAGCTTTTAATGTATTCTATAATAAGCCATTTAGATAAAACAAGGCTGTTAAATCTAAATGGCATAAATTAAATCCATTTAGATAAAACAACATTGGGTATAGTTTAGAACATAATATAACTAAAATAGTTTAAAAGACATATCTACGTACCTAATTTTCATAATTATATTCTAAGGTTTAAGGCTTTTATATTATGTAAAGACTATTCAGATATATTTTTAAAGATAAATCAGTTTAGAAACAGTAATTTAAGTTTGTAAGTATGGACAGAGAGAGTTAGATAAATTTGACGAGTCCATCCTATGTCAATATCGTGGCCATTTGTCAATGTCTTGATTATTATCTGGTATTATTTTAAAATAACCAAATCGATTTATTATTGTTAGTTATAATTAAATCAAAACAATTTATTATTGTTAGTTATAATTAAACCAAATCAATTTATTATTGTTACTTATAGTTAGTTAGTTCTTTGCATATTAAGTATTTTGGATGTTTTAACTTTAAAAGTGAAATATAAAGTGAAATATGAATAGTAGCACTGCTTATACTTTCAGTGGTAATGGATTTATATATGCATGTGTTACAATTGGTTACCCATTTCCGTTGCAATGCAGTAATTACACTAGCAGCAATCAGACCTCCCCTCCGGCTTGTTTAAATGACCTTTATTCAAACTGAAGTTGACCAAAAGTCGCTATGAAGTAATGAGTTTGCGTATTTTAATTTAACATTATATATTATATACCACCCTAGTTAGCTGTAGTTGGACTTTAATAAACACAAATGTGTAATTTTTCACTGATCATATATACCTAGTCTTGCCATAAATATTGCAACAAAGAAAAATTTATTATTTTTACAATGTGTTAATTTATTACACAAATATAAAAAAATTCAAAATATAAAAAGTTTTTTCGAAGTGTTGTCTATAGGCTGCAATACAGTCCTTTAAACGTTGAGGCCAGTTATCAATAAAAGCACAAGCTCTTTCCATGGGGAAATTCTTCACCGCCAATCGTATGGATTGTTTTAGGGACTCCAAATTATCATGGCGTTTAGTGCAATCTATGCTCTATATATATACTCTATACTCTCTAAAACTGATCATTATTCATAATCCAGCGGATTAAGACAGGGATTAGACGACTTAGACCAGTTTTCAGCTCTGATGAAGTCCGAGACATTCGCTTCCAACCAGACAGCGTGTACCGACCTTTAGAGCTTTATGACATGGCGCCGAGTCTTGCTGGAAGGATTGCTGGATAGATTCCATACTTGGATTACACTTGTGCCGATGTTTTCATACCTTTTTCACAAAAATATGGCTCAGTCACTCCTTCATAGCTCATACTCCACCAAACCATCACTGAAGTCGGATAATGCCCACGTTGCACTCTGTCGACTAATAGGGAAGATCTTCCTTAGAGATTTGAGCATAAATACGGTCATTTTGTTTGTTAAAATGTTGCTCCATTGTAAAAAAAATAGGCTGCAAGTCCTAAGTCATCTTTTAAAATACGCAACATGGTTCTAGGTGCATCTTCATTTCCCGAGATAAAATCTTTTGCTTTCCGACAGGATCTTAGAATTTTTTCCCTTACTGATTTGACCATCTTTTTCATACGAGCACTACGGCCAGATCTTACTCTGTCATAAACAGAGGAAGTCTCATTGTATGGAGAGTTTAAAAAATTGCATTTGGCTTCATACCTACTTTGTGTAATGCAATCACAGCGATTCTGTTTTCTTTATTACCCCACTCCATTTTAATATCGCAAAATATTGTACAATGTATTGGCGCCAAAATGAGAAAACACAATGAACAATTATTGTATTAAAATGACAAATTGGAAATTCAAATGTAATATGTTTTTATTTTTAATTGTAACAGTATTTATGACCAAACTAAATATGTTTGTTTTAATCAAACTTTAGAAATGCATTTAAGTCTAAATGTGTTTTAATGTTTTCTGATTTTAAAAAATACTTACATCTAATGAGGTAAAAACGATGACGCAATATTAGTCTTTTACACAAGAGCGAGAATCAAAGGTTTAACATTTAGACGTGTTTTACTTATGTTAGTTCAGTTTTAAGCTCTAGAAATGTTTGTTCGAATCAATTTTACTTCTTTCATGGCTTAAGGATAACTTACACTTATAATGTAGGCATTTAATAAATAAAAATCCTGTAACATTAAATTTGATTCACAAGAACATCGTTCCTTATATTTGAGACAACTTTATACTTAATATATTGCTTTACTTTAGCTTACAATAGGGCTTAAGCTTCAGCCTTTATGTAATGAAAATTGGATACCATGTTCAAAGTTTCAGGATGGGGTATTCATTTTGCAATAATTTACTGATGATGTTTGTGGTAACATAAACTCCAAATTCCTGAATATCGTACATATTATATCATTTTAAGGCGTTGCATTTAATAAACCTGTATGTTTATAAACTTCGTTAAAATTCGTTAATGAGAAGTACCTTCATAATTTTAAAAACACATTACTTGTGCAATGTTTTTTTTTACAAAATAATAAAGTTTGTGAAACTGTGATGATAATAAGGATAGAGGTGGTCATAATTGTTGATTCAAATATAAATATAAAAAAATATAATAACAAAATATACTTTCTGGTGTCCGGTGACAATAGATAAATTTGAAGTAGATACCTATATTATTGAGCCGGCGCTGTTCTCAGGTATGTGAAAATAACTTTCCGAGCTGGTGATAAATTTGACAATTAAAAAATGATTTGTATGAAGCTGAATTTTCAGTAAAGATTTTTTCGTTTTTACTTGCTTAATGCAAAATTTTTTATAAAAATCGGTGTTAGACAGGCAGGCACTGAGTTCAAAGCTTTATAACAGGTACTATCCAAATATGTTGAACTATTATTTCAAATATGTTGAACTTACTCACAACAAGCCGCATTGTCTATTATTGCCTGTTTTGCCTTTATATTTATTGAAGATTGGAATAAAAACTTCTTTTGTACAAAATTTACATTCAATAATAAAAAATATAATTCTATACCATTACACTAAAAATAATAATCTAAAATTTTTATTTTTATATAAAAGGTTTTATAAATTATATATTATATAAAAGGAGGGACTTTTAATTGTCTTTTTAAATTAATTTCAAATATTATTGTGTATAAAAAATAAAACTACTCATAAACAGTGTATATTAGGGAGGCGAACATGTAAACCTCGAACATGTAAACATCGATTTTATTTTCTAAAGAAGTTTTTTGGTCACAGGTCTGCTGTATCCCTAGTACGAGTTTTGACGTTACAAAAACAATGATAGTTTACCAAATCGTATATTACAATATTTATTATGACTTACTTTTTTGAAGTACTTTTATTCATATAACGGATAGTACCCGAATAATCTCAAGTAATAAATACACAAATACTTGAACTAGAAAGATTTTGTGAAAAAATATAGAAATAAATTTCAAAATATCTTTAATTCTAACCTAACTTATATTGGGTCTTCACATCAAAAACACAATGCTAAATACATATATACAATTACACCAAAATATACTTAGTAATGTAACAATAGTTATTAGAGTAATTGCAATTGCTATTTAACGGATTAAGACAGGCTTTTCAGGTATACAAAAAGCTTTATTATAATCAACTCAATATGCATATATTGTAAGTTTTCAAGTAATTGGAATCACCTCAATCTTAATTAACCAAAATTTAAGAATCAAAATAATACAGGTAAACCGGTTAAAAAAATCATGGTAAATAAATAAATAAGTAAATAATAAATAATAAATAAGTAAATAATAAATAATAAATAAGTATAGTCACACTATTTTATCTTAATATATATAAATTACGTGTCACGTTGTTTGTCCGCGATGGACTCCTAAACTACTTAACCGATTTTAATCAAATTTGCACACCGTGTGTACTTTGATCCAACTTGAAACATAGGATAACTTACATCTTAATTTTAAGTCACAATATTATTTTATATCAAAATATTGTTATTTCGTTATTGGCCTTGATAAATTTACTGGCATTTTAATTTTTTTCCTTTACTTAGCGGTCGGGGGTTTTTTTAATTTTAATTTTATTTTTTCTAATACCGTGACTTCTTAAATAGTTTAGTACAATGTAATAGGTATATCCAAAACCTTAGCAACCACAGCAACGCGTGGCCGAGTCTGCTAGTATTAAATATTTTTTATATTGAACGTTCCATGTGGTAGTGATATATTTTTTATACTATTTTATAGTATTATGCAAACTACATATTTCATACTTACATTTATCTACCAATAAGACTCTTGCATAAACAAGTAATTTTATCATAAAAACTTTATTTTGTTTATACGTACACCATGATAAATAAAATAAAATTCTTTCAATGTACCTTCATAATGATGTTACAATTAAAAACATTGCTTGCTTTATATTGCGACCTAGAAACCAATCAAATTACTCTGTTCAATAGATCAATTAGTTTATCACTGCATACAAGAAGATCAATTAGTTTATCACTGCATACAAGGTAGACAAAACCATCCGTCGTTTAATACAGTGGAAATTATATTCCACTCGAATATTTACTTATAACAGACTGTAAGCTAAAATATAAATATTTCGAGTACAAAAGAAATGTTTTTACTCTGCTATTCATATATTTGACGAACCGATTAACGGCGTAGTTTGAGTCGTAACAATTTTGTTCTACGTAATATTGAGCACGTCTGAATATTCGTAACACGTTTACAGCGATACATGAGGCCCACGCCAATTGCTATTGTTAAAACGTGGATGAGATGTCAAGTAGAAAGCTCAAACGATAGTAATGATATTTTTCCTATCTTGTTTGCTTATTTTCTTTTACTATCTCAAATGCGTTTACATTATTCTCGAACATTCAAATAGGATACACTTTCAATCATACATTTTCAATCGCCGAAACGTTTCGTCCAAAAAAAAATATCTTAGTAACTCCTTGATAAATAGAAAATATTTTATATCTTTTAACATCTACATTTAAAAATAATATGTAAAAAACATTAACTGTAAAAATTCCATAAACTTAAAACATTCCAAATAACAATTTTCACATACTATCTCTAAAAAATGTTATTACACAGTAGATGGGCGTATGGTATTTTCATAGGTAGCTTTTTGCGCAATTTTATATCTATATGATATTATTTTCCTCTGTAGAATTATTTTTGAAATCATATTCGTAATGAGGTAGAAAAATATTTTCTGTTATAAAGTTTGTACTAAATAATTTAACATGATTTGAGTCGAAAGATTCGTACGAATAGAAAGTTGCAAAATTATAAATTATGCCATCGTTAAAGAATTCCAGTTTTTCAAGATTCTCTAACTTTTATATTTATATAATAAAGTGTATCCATTCATTAATTTACGGACATTTTTGCTTCATTCTAGAACACAGTTAATTGGATCAAATAAGAAATATGTAGGTTAAGTTTATTACATTAAGTTTAATGTTACACTGAATATAAATCGAATTAACGAATTATTGAAAATAAAATAGACATTCGTATATACAAATGCCTCTTCATTTTACATTATCTACAATGGAAAATATTTTAAAAGCGCATTGCATCATTAAACATTCCTTAAAGTGTTTTTGTACAATAGTTTGTTATTTTTTACTGTAAACAATTACAGTAAAAAAGTTGAGGGAAACAATTTTTCCATTCTGGTTTCCGATATGGTGCATTAGCTTCGAAACGGTATTTTTACATAGTTAATTATTATTTTGAACAACGCTTCACGAAGGAGTTTTGTTTTAAGTGGTAGTTATTATAGAAAGTTCCTTAAGAGCACTAATTGAATGAACGATACGAAATATATCGATGACAAAAATCTGGTCAAATTGCTTCTCGAACCACGCTCCTTGATTAACACGAAGAGACATATAGTAAGCGAAGTATTAAATTCAGATTCAAATTCAAAATATTTATTTATGCGAGACACTGCTAAGGTACATATGATAACAAAAATATTATTTAAACAATATCTTAAAATAAAATAATGTAAAACAATAACAATAACATTTTACACAGTAGTGTACCGATTCAAAGGTCACTTAGCCTGTGTTGAAACCGTAGGACGCTTAGAGATCCAACGCTAATTTTCAGTGACCGCTAAGAAAGTATTTCAGCATCAGTGCAACTACAAATAAAAATACTATTTCTAAAATGATAATTGATATATTTGAACTCTGAAAGCGTAAAAATAAGTGTAAGAATAAAATCTATAATCATGTAAAAATGTCGCCGCGTAGGCTTGGCGAACAATGTAATCTAATTTGTAAATATGTTTTGATTTTATTTATTATTAATATACTTTAATATTTGATTATTATTACCTGTGATATTAATGTAGTAAGTAATATTATTCGATTAAGATTGAGTCTGTACTGACGGATGAAAGTCAATACATATTTGTAAAACTATTTATAAACTTAAATTCTTTTTAAAGTCTAGTTTCTAAAAAATCAATTCTAAGATCATTTTAAAAATCACTGTAAACATTGTTTTATGTAATTATTAACTTAGCTGTTAAAATGTAAAGACTAAAATTATATTTTCAGCGGATTGACGCCAAAACACGTCTTAAAATGTCCTGAAGCGTATTTAAGACCTTACACATTGCCGTGAATTCTCAATTATGTTATCCCTTGTGACCGTGAAAGGCATTAATCAAAAATTTAGTATAACTATGTGAACGAAAAAAAATAATTGGAGTTTATGTGAAAAAACCAGTGAAATTGTTGAGAAATCTCTTTTAAAAACCAAAATAAATAAAAAAACTGTAAGTGATTTTGTGGTGTATACTAAAGCTAACGTCATTACATTACAAATCAGTTTAAATAATTACTTTCATTTCTTATTTTTAATAAAATGGATACTCAAAGGTGCAGAATGAACGTTAATTTGAATCGAATCGTTTCGCATTTTTTCTTTGATAATTAATTCGCACTAATTTTACATTTCCAAAAGTAATTCAATCACACTTTTAAATAAAATTATTCGAATATAATTATGTTAATAATAATAATAATTAATTATTCCAACTAAATAAATCAATCAATGAGTAAGCAACTTTAATCTATTTATTGTCTCTATACAATAAACAAAAGAAATAACTCAATAATTATGTATAACAAATAACATATTAAGAAAGAAGGTAAAGACAGATATATTTGTAAATCGTCGTCGCAAGTGTGAAAACGGCATGATTTTATATGATATCCGCGCAATATAATATAAATAACAATGGTCCTAATATAGATCCCTAGGGTAAGCCTCTGTTAACTAGATTAGAATTTGATTGGTTAACGGATCCGTCTTCGTTTTGTGTCTGAAATGCCATTTGGAAAGCAGCATTTTATATTTATCCTTTTTAAATGCTCTCGAGTGATCCTATAGTATACGAATTGTACGTTGTTGAGAACGTAACATGGTACTTACTAAAGCCGGATTGTTTGTTTGGTAGAAATCTATTAGTCTCAATGTAGGTTGATAGCTGTCTGTTTACATTATTTTACAAAACTTTTGACATACATGGCAGGATATTAATAAGTCTCAGATCTTTTAGCAATAACGGATTGTCTAATTTTGAAATAGAACGGAATATGGCCGTTTTCCACTTAGTTGGAAGGGTGTTGCTTTCTATAGATTTATTAATTAAGGTAAAGGTGGTCCAGGGATTCTGACAGCATCTCCAGGGTAATACTCTCTCACCCTATGGCATTGGACTTTTGAGACAGTAATATTATTTACAGTCGAGAGGTTAAATTTGGTTTCAAATTCGCAATTAGAATCAAAGTATAAAATTGAATATAAAAAAGCTTCTGTTTGTCCTGGTACGTTCAAAAATTAATCATTTAGTATTTCGGAATTTCTGAGATTAAATGGTAATAACTGATGTTTTTTATTGTATATTTCCCAGAGGTAAATGGTATTATTTAAATTATTATGAATATATATTTTGAAATATAAACACGTTTCCCTATATATAGCATTTCGACAGACTGTTTCAAATCTTTATAAAATCTAATATGACTATCCAGCTTTGTTTTACGTGCTTTGATATGAACCTCGTCTCGCTTTTTCATCATGAGCTTACATTATATTATGTTATCCACCGGTATGTAATGTTTTAAATTATCGTTCTTTTAACGGAGACAATGTGTCGAAGATCATCATAATATTAGGATTTAGTTCATAAACAATTTGGTCAATATTTTGCCAAGTTTTTATTTCACCTGATGCTGTTCATAAGTTCATTTGATTCATTGTATTTAATGTCTTTTGTTTGTCTAAAATGTATTCCGTGCGTTTATGTTTTGTCTTTTTAAACACCAATACTACAGGAGAGCATTATGTGGTCACTAAGTGTACAAATGTCGTCCACTTGTACAGATATACCTTGAGAATTCGTGCAGAATAAATCTATTAAAGTCTCACTTATCTTGGTAAAGTGAGTCGGAGATTGTACATATTTTTGCATATCCGTAACTGTTAAAAGTTCGTTTAGCAACTTTGAGTTTGTACCTTTTATATCTAAAATATTAATATTAAAATTACCTCATAAGAATATATTATAATAGCGTAACAAAGAGCAAAAGTTGTCCAAAAGTGCATCGAAGAAAATTCGCGGGCCAAACAACGGTGGCCTGTAGGCCGTACCGACTATCATACATTTTCCTTTTAATATAGTTCTCAACCATATTTGCCCAATAATTGTATTATTTGCATGGTTAATCATTTGCTAAGATACTTATTTTCTAATATAAAAACCAGCCCCCCTCCTCACTTTCGGAACATGTCGCTATGTCGGACGAGGTTTATGACATATCCCGGCACTATAAACAAACGTTCTTCCTCGCCAGTTTTAGCCAAGTTTCATTTAATGTTAAGATTATTTTAATTTATATAAATATAGAATGAAAAATAAACCGATACGGACAGGGATTAACTTCGGTTTATTTTTCATTCTATATTTATATAAATCAAGTTTTATTTAATGCTAATATATCGAGTTTATGACGGTCTATTGCAGCTACAAGTTCATCTTGACCTGTACTTAGGGAGCCGGCGTTTAAAAATTCTATTCTAAAAATTAAATCATCGCTGGCGTATATAGCATATGTATTTAGAGTTTCCATAAATTAGAAAACCTTAACTTTTCGATGAGATAAACGTTTTCTGAATTTTTAACGGAAATAAAAGAAGCCTTTCGCAGGTCATTGGATTTCCGACAATTGTAATTGCTCTCTAAGAAGTGGTAAGCGTACAAATTGTATTTTAATCTTCATTGACGAAATTCAATCGACCTTATTCTATAATCTCCCTAGGAATTATCAAAAAAAGGCATGGCTGTTCAAAATTGTTAAATATATATTTATACTCATTCCAATTAAAAAAGTATGAAATGAACGATAAAATAATTCGAGCAGAATTAGAACCTAGGACTTATTGGACACCGTCCCTCTGCACATTGAGCTAGCAAATCGCTACGCATTCTACGAAAACTGAATAAAAATGAAAATCAGAAAAGAAAACAAAATGTTTTGAACGTTTTAACAAATTGTATAAGAATAAATAAATAATAAAGTGTACCTATAATATATTAACCTTAACATACCATTCATTTATTTTTTTATATTTAAGTATAGCTTTTATATTTAAAGTTATCTATGCTTAAACTTAATTATTAGTCAGTATTTTGTCAAATATTATGACAAAGTTTTCGATTATTCTACAAAATTATAATTCTGTGTTTTCACGGGTAGTTCTTATATAATTTTCATAAATAACAAGTACCTATACAAGAGTTCGTCTTCTAACATTTTTCTATTTACTTAATTACTTATGGCTAGCAGTAGCGTCTGGTCGAATGCAAATTATTCACATGTTGAAAATTTAATGCTACCAACACACTTCACTTCAGTAGACTTCAGAATATTTCAGTCGAGCGTTACACTTACAAAATCATTAGTTTAGCATTATAGGTATTGTCAGCACTTTGCTATATTTTCTCAGAATGTACGGTACAAAATGTCAAATAACGCATATTAAGTATTTCTAATATGTTATTTATTTCCTACGTTGTGTACCCTTACACAGTGTAATTTTATAAGCTTTATTTACAAAGGATGAAGTGACCAGGACAAAACGGCCTCAATTTTAAATTTAATGGCAACTTATATTCGCAGTCACGTTTAGCTCTAACAAAATAATTCGTAATAGGCATAATTAGAATTTTATTTTCTACATAAGGTAAAATATTAACAATACTTCTAAAACGTTATTTTTATGATGGTTATCTTCATTAATATCCATAATAAATATATATAAAAAACTTTAAAAAAAATATATTAGAAAGTTATCACAATGTCTAACGTCATTACATGTACATTTATCATAATTCGACCAATCGATGTAAATAAAGATTTTTTGTTTGAATAAATGAATTTGTTACAATATTTTTTTTTATTTCACTTTTTACGTAGCGAAGCACGTATCGGACCGCTAGTACTAAAATATTTTTCTTATTTCTATCGCAACGCCTACTGTCAGGGCAGACTATAATTAAAATTAAATTTATTTAATATTTCATATTGCCATGGTAACGCAGTCCGTCGGAACCACAAAATGTGAAACATTCCAAAATCACCACCTACTTCCACATTAAAAATTAATCAGCCATTATCCAGTGAACCAAATTGTGAATCTAAACAATTCTCAAGCCCCCTTGAACACACACAAAGAATTTCATATAAATCGGTCCAGTCGTTTAGGAGGAGTTCAGTGACATACATATCTTTATATACACAAGAAACATATATATCTTCACATATATATATATATATATATGTTGCCATAACTACCCACTAACTTGAAACCATAAAACGGGTAATATAAAAATACTAAGTACTAAGAAAGAGAAATGCCAGCCCTATATTCACTTTACCAAACAATACTAATAAATAAGTATCAAGTAAGTATTAAACACGAGTATATCACAAAATCTTCTGTAAGACGCGTATCCGAGCGTATAAGAAGCAGTAAATAGGATAAAGCTAGGCTCTATTTCCTACATTCTCCATGTTTAATTAAATATTAAAGAACATCTTTATAAGGATGAAAGAGATGAAAATTTAAAAAGTTTTGTATACCGCTCAGTATTATAAAGGTATGAAAGCAAAGCATATTCTAAGAAAAATAAGATGCATATCTATTTATTTCTTAGTTTTAATTTCAATTAAACAGTCGCAATTTGGTTCATGTTGAAATTTCAAGCCAACTTATTTACTAATATACCAGAAGAATTCATCTGGTATTAGTAAAAGTTATTAAATATGTAAATTCATTCCCTCCTTTATAAAAGTAGGTAGCAAAAAGTAACGAACTAAACGGCTCTTGCGCCTGGTGCCTGAATATCTTATAACATAATTAAAATATACAATCTTCTGATTAAACGAATCTAATTTTTAATTTGATAATAGTTCAGCTGTACTTATTTTAATGTAGCTCGTATGAGCTATCTGATTATCTAGTTTGCCGTGTGACCGATAAACTAAACATATTTTTGGTATAACTTAGTAAATGTGTACGTTAAGCATTAAGAAACATATCGAAATAAATGTTTTATACACTCCTATATTCAACTAGTATTCAGAATCTTACAAAAGTACCAATATTGACAAAATAATTTTATTAAAGATCTTATTATTTGTCTAGTCACTAGATTTTAATGTCTATTTATTTAAGATATCAGCCAACTGATATCAATCACTTTATAAACAAAATATTTGATTCTTATTAATTAAAAAAACGCTTGATCTTTCATATTGAATCTGAACTTTGGAAAATATATCCTTATTTATTTAAACCGTTTAATTAATTGGAATCATACAATTTGTCACTTTAATTTGTGAATCTAAGCTATCAGAAATTAAATAACAAGCCATAAATATTCTTTTTCAATAATATTAAAAATGACCTACCTACCTACCTACGAGAAATCAGAAGTGTGAAGGTCAATGTAATATTTTTAATTATTTTCACGGTTTTTCAAAACTCGGATTGGGCACTCCTAAAACATGTTTTTTTATAATAATAACACGAGCAAGAATTCTCTAATACAGAATATAGCTAATTAGAACAAAAGAAGGATTATTAATAAAGGAAAAGCATTATAATAACAATAGCAAAAATGTTTTTCCACCCAAATGCAATGTTATTTTTTTAGGCGTTCAATATTAAAAAAATATTTTAAGACAGACTTCCTAATGGTACAGGAAAAAAATATCTTAATAAGGCGATATGAAAAACACACAATATTTTTTACTTTCTTATCTTATTCGTAATTACGAATTTATTTATAAGTCCGCATCGGTAGGTACCTAAATCAAAAAGTTGGCTAAGATAAACATTTCCTAGCGAAGTTGGGTTGAGAACTAACGCATGAATAAATCATTCTCTTATCTACAAAAAACATCTTTGACTATTCACAGGTCATTTCAAGTAAAATGATATCGTGGGTGGTTCAAGGACTCTTACATATGCAGGTCACATTCTTGGAAAGCAGTTTAGGGACTGATAACGAAATCAAATTTATTTGCAAAAACATCGGATACTCTCTTAAGTTAAGCTTGGTACTTAAGTAACTACAAAACAACGACTGAATAATGCCCTTAGTTATTTCTTTTTATCTTCTACTTTTTTATCTATTCCACACTTTTGTAAAAGACAATTAATATATGTTTGGCAATCATAATTGTGAAAGTAGGGCATTTTTCTAATAAATTGTATTAAAAGTAAATATCAAATTGGTATAAAATCTATGGAACATGACTAAGTAATTCCACTTTATAGTTTCCACGAGTCGTTTCTGAGTATGTATTAGTAAACAGTAAACAACTTATTTAACTTATTATTATACGCTTATGATAGTTGGTTTAAACTTACGAACGATTTAACATCTAATGAGTATTGAGGCGTTGCTTTTAAATAAACATTTAGTTATCAAAGCCCATTTCATGTTATTTTACTTCATGTTAAGCTTTTATTAATATTTTATAAACTTGTTTTAGTACGTGTTATCCTGTTGATTATTAACGTGTTATAAATGGTTTATCACACATGAATAAATTTCCTTCATCGTTAGTTATAAAGTAATAATTTATTTCTGGAATATGGATTGTACCTATAAATAGTCTAACTTGCTTACATACTCTACCGCACATTCTATTATATTACAATATCGTCGTAAAATCCCGATAATCTAAAATAACACAAGGTCATCCAAGTGTCACAGATTTACAAAAATGGTATACATATATAGTAGTATATCGATCATGTGATAATAAGATATTGTCGTTAATATTACGTACCTCTTACGTTATTTTGTATATTACTTACGTAAATCATATACTTTGTGAACAATTTACAAAAAAATAAATTTTGTGAATCCCGTTTCAAAGTTTAATGGTCCTTGAATAAACAATGTAACTCGTTTGAAAATTGATTGGCCCATAGGGTAGATTCGGAGCATCGTCTCTACGGAGATAAAGATTATTGAACAGATACATATATAAACTTTAAATATCTTTAATTATATCCATACAACACATGTTAGAAAACGTCAATTATTATTTTTATAAGTTATTGTGATATTAGAGGTTAATTATAATTATATTTAATTTATATAAATATAGAATGAAAAATAAACCATAGTAGTAATAGTACCAGTAGTCGCGGGTTCGAATCCCTCCCCGTATCGGTTTATTTTTCATTCCATTTTTATATAAATTTAAATAAGCTTAACATGGCTGTACATGTTTATTTATATTTTCAAAGAATAATTTATTGAAAATCCTCATGTTCTTCATCTTCTTTTGAAATGTTTTCCAAATAGGTTTAAAATAAAAAAAGATTAAAAAATTTAAGCCATTCTGTATGTTACTATCTTTGTATGTTGGTAGTATAAACCATTCATTATAAAAAGTTGTAGTGGCAGCATTGTGTGACAAAAGTATAAATCTATAGAATGTACAGTAAAGACAACTGGTTCTAATCTTAAACGTGTCTTCAATAAATTATTCCATAGTACCACTTGATGGAAAAATATGTACGAATGATATGCACCTGCAATTAATGTGCTGAAAGTTACACAATATCATATTTATTCAAAAGTACAAAGATCAATTGTCACTTTATATTGATATAAAAATCATGAGACGTAAAAATCGTAACAAGTACGACATGCAGTTTAAAATATACAAGAATAATCGGGACAGGAAGTTTAAAAACATAATAAAGAAAAATGTTGGCCCAACTTTGAGTATTTTAAATAAAATTGAAATAAAAACAATACAGTATTTTTAACACTTATTTTTTTAACTGGCTGATAAAAGACAGGTCTTCAGTCTTTAAAAAAAAAAAATTTTCTAAACTAAGACCAATTGCTGGCACGAAATCATTCAATTGTCTAAATTAATTAATTGTTTCAAAGCATCCTCCAATTTTTAGACAGTATGTGTTCTTTATTTAAGATATTTTTTAGAGATTTTATATTTTAAAAGACTACATCCTTTAAATGTAATTTTTAAGTTCTGTTAGCAATTTTTCTTTACCAATATTTTTTTATTCATTAGTAGCTGTGACAGTTATTTTTTTTTTTTATTATAAGTTATATAATTAAACAATATGATTGATTTGTGGTGGTTTTTTTTTGTATTGACTGTATTGACATATTAATATAATTCACCATCTGATTACAAATAAGAAAGAGTAAGAAAGCTATACAACATAGCTCTTCTTCTATTATTGTGTATTTTATTGAACGGTAGCAATTCATTAGATATTTAATTTAATGTATGTACATTTTATAAAACTAGAATTGATTTCGAGATTTTTATCAATTTTACTGAAAAGATAACCGACGATTAGTAAAAAATACAGAAGAATAATTGATTTGGAGGACAAATTGAAGGTTAAAAATTTATCACACGTTCTAGCGCCATTTCGCTATCGTAAAATTTCTCGTTTAAAAAAATATATTTTCAACAAAGTTTTTTTTTAAGAAAGGCAACCTAATATAAAAATAAATATTTGGTTCCGTGTGTTTATTTAAATATTTAAAATGAAATACATACTACGAGTGTTATTATTAAACGATTTTTTAAAAAAAATGTTCATTCTTAACTGAGGTTTATAATAAACTATTTTAAAGTGTTAAACCCACTTAAAGTAAGCGTAAAATACAAATATTTTTAAATTAAAATAATTGTTTTGCAAAGTCATTGTTTCTGATAGAATTAATTATCTTAAACGATTAAAGAATTCTTAAGTAATTAAATAAATCAATACGGTTTACATAATTTACTTCTTACAACGTTTCGTTATTACCGTGTACCAAACGATTGTCATTAGTTGATAATATCTGACCTATTATATCAATTTAATTTCTTTATATACATATTTGCATTGAAATAATCATCTTGTATATATAAAGGTGACGTTTCTAGAGGGAACGATTTAATTTAGTGTCATTCTGCTTCAATTGATTGACGAAAATGGTGTATTTAAGTGTATTTGTGCTGCTTTTTCTCTCTTCAAGTGTACTTTCTGAAGGAGGCAAGTATTTTACAGTCTTTCAGGCATTAATTAGGCAAGATAATAATTATTTGTAAGAATTTCAGGAATTAGTTTTATGGAAACATATTTTAAAATTAAGTCTATTAAATAGGTAGGTATATTTTAAAAGTGGGTGGTATCAGTATTAATTTATTAAGGGTCTATTTTCATAAGTTCCATATTTTGTTAATTACAACACGAAGTATTATATTTTAGATGATTATATGATTGATTTTAACAATATGCATACATTAAACAAAACATTTGGAAATGTTTACACGCTCTTTGACTTCCGATAAACGAGATCCGGGATATGAGACTTGACAACTAATAAAGTTTAATATTATAAAATTACGATTACATTCGCTTTCTTAGAAGAGATAGCTAAAGATTACGTTAAAAATAGTAATAACTCAAATAAATGACAACAGCGGCCCTCACTGCCTCTGGTGATAAATGCAATTTGTAAGTTCATGTCACAACTGGGTATTTTTTTTTGATAAAATGAATCTTCTGTGCAGAAAATAACGTTTTTTTTTTATTTATAATATTAATAGGGTAATATGAAATTTGAGACACGTTATTTTTAAAATCAAAGAGCATGTCTTTATCTCTCGCAGATGCGGTATCAAAATATTGTTTGTTTGTTTGTTGACAAAGCGGTCAGAGTGATGTGAGTCGAACCACAGCTGAGTTCTATTCCCTTGTTGTTAATTTATTGTTAAAACGAACCCATGTCATCTGTCTAACAATCCGTTTGACTGTTGGTTTTAGCAATTTTATAAATGCCGGTGACCTCAATGTCCGTGAGTAGTCCCACATATCTACCCCGGCTATTCCTTATCTTATATCTTCTCGGTGGGGAGTATCCTTAAAGGATTTTATAAGCTAACAATTCGAACAAATTAATGTGTAAGAATTTCAAAGTAATCTGTGAGCATACGGAATCTTAAGATGATATATATATTAGTGTATATGAATACATATTCGACTGTTTTATTACTCTAAAACCGCTGCAGACCAGCACCGAACATTGATCCCAGCAAATGGGCATTGACATTTATGTTGTGGTAGAATTTACGTTCTATAATTTCCTGATGCTCGACAAAATGTCATCAAGAGGTAGTTATTTCAAAACCGGTACTAAATGTGGATTGGTTGTTTTCTTAAAACTCAAGTTTGTCAATAGTTTCGTGTTCACACAGGTTTTATTACAATAAAAAAAAATGTGTTCATTGTGCTCTATTTTGTATCGTTACACTTAATCCTTAAAGTTAACACTAAAAGTTAAACAATATTATAAAAGATTTAATTCCTTACTAATAATTTATGTTAGTATTTAAATATTTTGAAGTTTATATATCCTTTCAAATTGCGTCGCTTTAGCCGTGACAACATATTTTTTGTCTGTTTTATAGAATCTCCAAACAACAAAAAATAAAACGAAGGTCTAGGAACAAACAAGTAAAACTAAATTAAACTGTCAGCTAGTTTTATAAGTTTTAGTGTATAATAGAAACACGACAGAACATATTGTTAGTTATTCAGAGGACTTTAAACTATGGATCTTTGTTATTTATATTGGTATTATTGTTAATAAAAAACATATTGTGTTTCATATCCCTATAATATATAGCCTATTATTTTGATCTTCAAGTGTCATATTATGTTCCATGCGTCTTCAAAATGAACCATAACCGCCTTTATGCGGTATTCGAATTTTAAATCATTTATTATGAACAAAATATGAAAAAAGGCGGTAAAAGATGAAACAAAGAAGACATTTTAAATATTTTTCTAAGTCTTTTTGTTTGTTGTCTGAGTTTTATTTTATTGCGACTGGAACTAGGTCCTTAAAGTTTTTGTTCGAGAATACTGCAAGCTGAGTGGTATAATTTTGTATTTCGTTTTGTTGGCTTCACTCACTATAAAAATAATAGTTCTATTTATGTTATTTTTCTGGAAATTTTAACTACAACTTTATAAAAACAGCGTGGCTAATGTTTTGTTTTTACTCAGTGTAAGTATTTATGAGTTCATAACCTATACAGCAAAAAATGACTTTTCTTTCAGTAGATTTACTTACACCATGTGACGTCCACGATACTGAATGTCTTAGTAAGACTACACAAGAATTTTTGGAGAAAACGAGTTCAGGAATATCAGCCTATGATATAAAACGTTTGGATCCACTGGTTATACCTCACTTGGAAATAAAACTTAGTGAAAAATCAGACACCGTATTGCACTTTAAGGATCTAACTATTACTGGATTAAAGGGTCAACAATTTTCTGGCTTTAAGTGAGTTAGTTGTCAGTAAATAAGTTTGTTTAACCTTTTTAGCTCAAAATAAAAATCAATAAAACTAAAATACAATGTATATGTTGTGTAGATGATTTTGGTGTTATCGATTATTTTCTGCTAAAAATGTGTAGCAAAAATTTTTCAATAAAAAATAGGTATGTAGGTATTTGCGAAATATATAAATAAAATTTTATGAACTCATTCTGATATTATATGATATACTGATATTTTATAAATAAAATAATTTTCTTATTGAAATGTCAAACAACTTTTTAAAATCTTTCATCTTAAATTGTTTGGCCTCCACAGCCTATCAAATAAACCAAAAATTTTGGATTTATTTTTTTGTTTATCTCTTAAATAGTAACTATAATAAAACTTTTGACAGGATGGACACAACTGCCAAAACAGTACTGCTTCAAACAAAAGCTGATTTGAACATCGTTGGAGACGTGACTCTAGAAATGAAGAAATCATCGAAATCCTTCACTGGTTCATATACAGCAAAAGGAAGTAAGTATAAGCCCTCATTTTGTTTCTAATAATTAAAAATATGCATTAGTTAATTTATCCCAAGATATATTAGTGCGTTACTATTAAACAATTGGCATCTCTATTTCGTTTTCGACTACAGCGTGCGGTTTACCCTGTCCAGACAGATTGTTTACAATTACTCTTTGCTTCCGAGACTTCACGTTTCCAAAACAAACTCAGTAGTTAACTAATAAAACATGTTAGTCTTAGAGCTCTTTTTTTCGATTAATATAATAGCATGACCTCGATTGACAAGTATATTGCAATTTTAAAGTAAAGCTATATTTTTAAAACAGGTTTATTTAAGTAATATTTCTAACACATCATATTTCTAGTAAGGAATCATTTGCATTCATATTTAATATTTTGCAGCTGCCTTGGGAACAGCGAAATATGATTATGCTTTTAAAATTGATGATAAGGGAGTTGAGCACTATGAAGTTGGACCGGAGATAAATGAATGTCAAACTTTGATTGAACCACAGGTCACTTATGGCAAAGAACTGGTGGAAACTTTAGAAAAAGGTAAACAGCAGTCAAAAGGTTTAACTTTATAACCATAGAAGTTCTGACATGTTTTATAAATACGTATATATTATCCGGATTCCAATCTCAATAAATATGTTTAAGTACATTATACTTTAGAAGTTGAGCATTGGAAATAGATAATTGTAATAATAACAAAAATAAAAAAGAACGTTTTTTTAATTTCAGATAAAGACCTACAAGGAAAAAAGCTTCGGTTTTATGCCAATCAAAAAGAAATTGAACAAAAAATATTCTGTGAGATTGTTTCCAACGCGTATAATACAGTAGTTCATAATATTAGAGCAGCAGCAAAAATATTACCAAAAAGCGCATTTTTGAAAGGAGTTTAATTATTACTTTATTAAAATTATATAATATGCAACGAAAATAATGCGTAATATAATGAAGAAGCACCAAAAATAATAGCTTAAGTATTATATAATATGTTTTCACTGAACATAAATCTTTTTGTCAGTTTAATTAAACAGAAAATAAAGGACAGTAGATGAATATAAATAATGTACTTGTGTAATTGCATCTCACCCATCATGCTCTACTAAAAGTCATATATAAGCTATACCAATATGAAATTAAATGTCCGGGCCGATTTGTTCCAGCCGGATGAAACTGTTGCATCTAAATATCCAATAGAATTGGCACACACTATATAAAAACATGACAGATGTAATCTGAGTTATGATATGATATTCTTTATTTTACACAAAATATAAAAACACAAATAAAAAAGAAGTATTTAGAAGCGGCCTTCTTGCTACAAAGCAATCTCTTCCACGCAATCTTTGGGCAGACGACAAGCAATATGATCTTGGAGGTTCCTTAATAATAATTATGAATATATTAGTCATGTTTATGCAGTATAATACTGAATAATTAATACTTATATATACCACTAAAATATTACATACATTATAGATACATAATCGTATGTCCATACATAATATATAAGTAATATATACAGAAAATATATATTATTATTAAAAAATAGTTATTGATGATTTGAAACGCAACATTGTAAAGGAACATTGGGAAAATTGTAAGAAGAGGTATCTGAGTTGAGATATAGTTCCTTGACTTTCTTTTTAAAAGTTTCTTGAGAGTGCACGGTACAGACAGGGGCAAGGAATTCCATACACGTATAGATTAGTTTATTCCACGAAATATACTTATTTAAGATGCATGTTTTTGAAATAAGAACGGGCAAATATATTCACATATATGACTGTTCTGGTCTGGTGTCGATGAGGGTATGGGTCGAAGGTAAAACATACAGCTGCATATCTAATCTGTTTATCTAAATAAAATAACAATAATAACTTTGCCCTGACGATAATTTAAAAGTAAACTTGAAAGCCACAAATAGATCGATACATTTTAAAGATAAGAAACACGAGTTAAGTATTATATATAACGCGTCAAAAAGCAACAGGTTAAGATGAGTATTAGCACCTATTTAGCAGTCTTATTATATAATTTATAATTTATAAGATAAGAAATATATGAGCACAAATAAAATGAGATAATAATTATAATTAATAAGTTCTAGCTAACTTTTTCCACATTTTCACAAGAACCTAACCTAACAGTACCTAAAACTTCCATACGGGATATCTTTTATACAGAAATAAATCTTTCGAAGGCCTAAAGTCTAAACAAACTTCAGGCAAACTTTTACTTTTATTACCGCAAAGATGTCAAAATCTAAAACTTTTTTATTAATTGTTTACTCTTAAACTTTCGGTGAAACTCAAATATGGCCACTTTAGTTTTATAACTCTGAGCAAAGCTTTGCCTCTAATTAATTACCTTCCTAATATACTTAACCGGAATAAAGAACACATTAACACGTCAGGTAGTGCGGAAACTAAATCTAAAATATATGCATATGCATTATATTTTATGAAAACAAACCAAATCTACATTAACCGGAGACTCACTGGCGCCTGAATATGTATAATTTTAGAGAACATTTCATTGTTTTTAGTGTACCATGTTTGAGAAATAAATTTGCATGTCAAAATCAACCTACGTATGTATGCCTATATCTCTTTGGAAGATAACGCTAAAATGTTAATAAAGCTGTCGTTTTTTATCATACAACGTGTGTGTTTTAGGTCATGAGATAAATATTAAATGAAATATTTTCTCTAGCACAATTACGTGTTATATAAAGAGCACAGTACATTAAAATCAATAGCAAAGTTCTGTTGGTAAATTTATCTTCCGCTTCGCGGTTTCATACTTACCAAGTAAGTTGTTTCATACTTACAAAGTTCCATTTTAGTTGCAAGTATCTTCATTTAAAAATGCATTTTATTTTTCGAGGTTCAAAAGCCCGCATCAAGATTGAAAATGCGATATGTTTAAGAGCAGTGGTTTTCGAATGTAATCAGAATAAAGATCATTTAGTTTAGAAAGATCATTGACTCTTGAATTATCTTCTTATTTTATATTTGTTTGATAATTCAGCTTAACCTGTCTTACAAAGTAAATACTCCAAGGTAATTGAACTTTACCGCTATTAAGTTAAATAAAAAGATGCATTTTTTAAAAAGCACAATGCTTTTCTAAAAAAGTTAAGGAAGCGAAAAATTAATTACAATTTGATGAATGCAAGGTTCATCATTTTCATCCATCTCAATATAACGCTTCTGCTTTCATTGAATTTGTGCTGACTTTGCATAAAAAGCGTGGACTTACTTTCTTTTCAGCTTTTTAGAAATATTATAAAAAAACTAAAAATAAACTAAATATTATAAACATATTTTCTTTTAGTGACATTATTAATTTTCACTTCTATGATTATATTAAAATATATTTTCCTGGCATAAATTTAAATATTTTGCTTTTGCCAGAGACTTTTTCGTCTTCTCCGTGAACAAAAATAATAAACATTTATCATTTTTTTTAATGTATACACTTTTATAAATTATGAGTATAATTTAATTATGGTTTAACCAGTTTTTTGTTTTCTCGTGAAAATTAAAGTACCTATTTTTAATTTTAAATAGATTCCTAATTGGACTTAATATTATTAACATAATAAGCAGATACCACACCAGATTCCCTTAAAAACCTTAAAGTTTAGTTTGTGTCGTCGAGTCATCCATTAATTTAGAATTTTCTGATTATAATACCATTATACACCTATTACGATAAATATATTGTTATTGACAAAAGTTTTAAATAATAATATGTTGGTAGTGATAAAGGGTCAATACAATGGGTAATTGTAACTTAATAAATTTTTTTTTTACTTCTACCATTTTAAGATCTATGGAAATTCTTGCCGATTCTTCTCCATGGAACCTTTGGAAGCGTGCAATTAGAATTTGACGTTTCTTATTACAGCACTAATGCTAGAGTTTGCCGTTACCAATGACATGACAATGCTATGTCAATGTAAAGTAATATTGTCAATGTCATATTTGAAATTAAAAAAAAAACTTTTACTTTGACTTTGAAATACCATAAATAATAAACAATATAAAGATAAATACTAAGTAATGTGAATATCATACATATTAATTTATTTAATGTTTTTCAAAAAATTAGCAAATGTGCTTTTTATTTAAACTATATCAAGAGTGCTTTTTATTGTTTAGATAAAATGCACTCTTGATAATTGGTTACGAGTAGTTGGCGAATAGATTATTGCGTTCTATTTGAATTAAATGATTTGGTGAATTAAGCACTGCATTTGAAAATAATTAACCGCTTGATTCCAACTTAGAGTGCATTGAACAGTTTTATTGACACCATCATCACTTTTAGAAACTAGTTCACACTGCACTAACATAATAAATAAGGTATAATATATATTTAGTGTCGTTATATAAAAATACACTTCTAAACCATGTTTTGGTGTTGAAGTTATAATGAGCTAATTAAATATATTAAAGGAAAAACTCCAAAGTCATCTATTAAGTAAGTATTCTTACAAAACTGAACACTTGTTGTTACCAAACTTCTAATCCACTTATAAATGTTTCGGTCTAATGTACGTAAATAGATTTGAGGTACTTAGCTGAATTAGTTCTCAAGCTTACAAAGCTCTAAATTCCGGGTTTTATTGACATTAATTTAAATTACTTAAATTAATATCAATATTGATATTAGTTATGTACTATAATTATTACTATATTGTTTCGCAAATGACGAATTTATTAAATTTAAAAACATTTTTTATTATTTGGATATTTAATTGAAACCAGGAAAATAATATAGAAAGTAAAATATGTTTTTCAATAATGATCAAAAAATATTTTTAAATCTCAACTATTTCGAAGCTGGAATTTAGAAAATAAACTGTTTTGTTCCTTTATTAAAAATGTTGCTTTTATAAAAGTTTTGAAACCAACGTTTTTTATATTTCACTAAGCCTTTACTGTATACATTTTTTAACATTATTAAATTTAAAAATATACAACTATGTCATACATGATACTTAAGTTAGGTATGCAGTAGGTATGACGGATGTCTACACACTTAATGGAATTATTATAGAATTGACATTCAAGTAGAAGTAATAATTGTTACTCAGTTCTAATGTATTTTATGGAATCTCCTATTTTACATTATTGTATGTAGGTACTAACTAGACATTGTTGTAACAAACAGACAAATAAACAAGTATTTGTGTGGAACCTCTTATCACACAATCATACCGAATTACATCTAATGGTCAGACCAAAATTGGTCATTGATTGTCTGTTGCACTTCGTGCTTAGACGTGAGGAACATCTTAGAGATCAGTACAATTTACCAAATCGTACAATTAAAACATACATTTAGTATACACACACACATACACACACTCTATTAATCAAAATCTATTGACATATTTAAAAATCTTAAAAGTTATGGTTATCTTTATTTATCATTCTATAAATTATCTTAAACAATATATGGCAATAAAGTGCATAATAATTCAATGTTTTGATTTTACGATTTGGTAAACTGTCATATTTATTGTTTTAAAGTTTGCCTGCTTACTAATGTCGTAATATCACAATAATATTATTACAATAATGAAAAATACACAGAAATATATTCGATAATTTATTAAAACAATTGTTCAAATTGTTCAGAAATATATTACATAATTAAGGTATATATAGACTTTTATAAATAATCAATAATCGTGCCATTTACAATAATTATGACGCTATACAGCCTTTGTGTTTTCCCAGAGTGCGGTGCCTCTTATGACTAAGTATTATTAATATCTACTACGCCTGCTAGCATTAAGTCTTTTGTGCATATATTTGTAATGAAATAATAAAATATTATAGACGCTTTTTATATACAAATAGTACGTTTATATATAAGAAAGGAAGTTTATATATAAAAAAGGAATAGGAAGAAAAATATCAACTTTTCTTCCTATTCCTTTCTTATATCGGTTCAGGATTTCGTTATTTAATTAGAACATTCCAATCTAATATATTTTTCACAAACCGCAGGTAGACCCGGCCATGAATTCTTTATTAGAAAAAGTAACAAATAGGAATGTTATAAAAAAAGTAAGGCTCTAAAAAAGAATAAAATATATTTAAAATTAGAACTAAAGAAAACACAAACCCTTACACCCTTAGCGTCAAGGGAGCTAAAGTTCCAACCAACAAATTACGGAACACTTGAAGATAAAACACTTTTGACTCTTTCTTTTTGCAGAAAAAAACTGAGGTCAGTATATATAAACCTCGTGCGGACAACTGGTGTTTTTTCTTGAGTCTTATTTAGTGTCTGCAGTCGGCGAGATGTTATTTAATTATACACCGTTTGTTATCTGTGTTTGTTTATTTAGCATCACTCAGTATTGTGGCGGCCAGTTTATTAACTTTAGAAATTATGATACGCGTAAGTTATGGCATTTATATTTTATTTATTTTACACATTTGTTTTAGAAAATAATTAACGTGTTTCAATTACTAATTCCAATATTTACTAATATTTTATACAACAGTTTTATTCAAGGGATATTTTACGGTTATTATTAGATATGTGTTAACTAAATCCCATATAATTAAATCCCAAAATAATTATACAAATATTTTATTAAATCATATTGTAAATATGACCTCATTTTAAATATTATTTGAAAAGGTTATCTCTAAATGGGTTTTCATTTTATATCCAATGTTTATTTCTCAAAATTTAAATGAACCCTTGAACCAATTAATTCAAAAATAATTAGGTAATGTAAACAAGAAATTTATTTCAAATGATATTTTAAGCGTTTAGTAACAGGAATATTTAACCTTATCCCGAGTATGATCATAAAAGTCAGTAACAAAATGGATATATTATTTTAATTAGCAATGTAACAGTTCAGTAATTAAACTCATATTTTAGCTTCGTTGGGTCATCTGTGTTTAATAGGCTTACTCTAAAGTATGGCCTAGTGCTGGGATTGTAATGGAACTTAAAACCAATATTATTAAGTAATTAAAATATTGCTACTAAGTATTTTTTTCATTCAGAGAATTTAATATTCGTTTTTTTTATGTTAATAATCATGATATTATTCCAATATTGTAATATAACGTGCTTCTTAGATTTAATTGCTTTTGAATTCATTAAATGATGAAACAGCTTACAACCTAGTATTAAACCGTACTTCCGGTATTTTACTTGTTGACTCTACCTAAGGTACCTAAGCTAGTTGCTCGAGAATCCCAGCGTTCCTAATCTTTAAATAAATTATATATCCTAAAGCAAAGCGTTTTTTAAAATTCAAAGTTATTTACCTAACAAAGATTCTTACATTAGAAATTAATAAATAAAAATTACATTAAATATTTTATAAACATTATAAAAATAATCAGTCACAACTGTCAAATGGGTAGGTACTCCAACATAATACTTTATATAAATATTAATATTATCTACATAATATGTAATGTTCACATCACTGCTTAATAGTCTATAATTATGAAATATTGATGATTGATCTTATATTTTCCTGCTTAATTCGTTAGCTAGATTTTAATCTAATGCTTAAACTTAGAATTCTAATACAATGTGAATAAACTATGTTATATATACGTATTTAGGAAAAAAGAATATAAAAACTCCTATATTAAAAATTTCACGCATTTAAAATTTTTAATAGGTCAATAAACGCTGCTAACAAAAAGTTAAAATACAGCAAGCGTCTGACCTTCAAGCATTTTGTGTACCTATTCCGTAAAATAAACATATTTTTAAACTTAATTCGAAGGCATTTAACGAGCCTATTAATTATAAACACATAATATTACTACATAAAATCTTTAAATTAATGACACTAATCTAAATTAAGTGTTAAAAATAGCAGTAAAATACAAATTGCCGACTATAAAAATTTATTAAGGACTGTGATCTTAAATATAAACAGATTGTTTATTTAAAAACAGACAGTCCACGCAAATTAATCTTTACAGGTCGACAGGAAAATCCTTCCCGTTTAGGAGATTAGCCTTAAAACACAGAGAAGCGCGTTCCTTTAGAGCTTTATTTGAAATCAACTTTGTATTTTAAAAAATACTATTCATTTAGGTAATGCATACTTTTATAACATACCTACTATCTTCACTACATCCATGTTTTTTTCTCTAAGAATTATCTCTATTAGTCTAATTGGGTCTAGCTCGCTTACAACATGTTAATGAACCAATACCGACAGAATTAATTTACTCTGATTAAAAAATATATATCGAAAAAATATACTAGTATAATTGCAATAATCACACTTTTAGCGCGAATTAGACTACTGATTCTATTTAATTAGATATGTTCCTCGGCTACGTTATTTAGTATAAATTTATATAAACTATAAATTAAATTAGGACCATTGAAATTTATTACCTACCTGATTTCACCCATCCATATATCAGTGCGATAAAGTAAGATAAAGACGTCAATTTAGAATCCGATAGAGGTAGGAAAGGAAGGTAAGTATAAAATATTTTTTATGCGACTATCTAAAACTGACTGACCAAAAGTATTCCTCAACAGATCACATAAAGTAACAAAAATATAGATTTTCCCCAAAATATACATTTATATATTTATAATGTCATCAATAAAGTTATTCATAAACGCAATATTAACAGTAAAGTTTATCTTATCCCTTACTTCTCAACAATAAAGTAAAGGAAGTTAAGGCAATATAAACAATATTGTTATAGCTAAAGGATTGTAACGAATGCTGTTTGTATTTAAGTATTTCTTTGGTATAAATTTATGATATTAATTGGGTATTGAGATATTTTTATCCTTGTGAGTCATGCGTGGGATATCAAGATGATGGTGATATCACACGAGACATACATAGGAATTTAAATTGCTTGCTGACGTATTCTTGAGAAAATGCAACTGCAAAAAGATTAGTTCTAACGTTTGAAAATATCTATAAACATGTATAGCCATGTTAAGCTTATTTAAATTTATATAAAATGAAAAATAAACCGATACGGGCAGGGATTCGAACCTGCGACTATTGGGAAACCGTCCCGTTGCTCTACCAACTGAGCTACCGTATCAGTATCGTTTCGGTTTATTTTTCATTCTATATTTATATAAAATTAGTTCTAACTCTTTTTTTTTATACCTAACAGAATTTAGTTTTTTTCCGTTCGTTACAGTAGCTTTCTACTAAGGGATGACATGACTAAAAACGTTACTGTCTTTAATCAACTACTCCTGTACGCTCTACTGATTGGGTCGACGTAATACAAACCTCTCTAAAAAAACTAGAGTTCTAATACTAGTTAGATATACCTATATTGGTTTTCTACAAAATTGAGCAGTAAATACAAACAATTTTTCCTCCTTCTGTATTTTATCTCTCTTCTATAAACCAGTTTGAAAATTCCCGTAAAGTTTTTAATATCCGTAACCAGATAACTACAACATGAACAAAAGACTCAGTCATATTGACCACCATTTTATCCTAAGCAAAGTTTACTCACAACATATTTATGATTACCGTAAATATAATTTTATACTTTACAAATTTAGTTTTTATCCCATCATATTTTTTTTTGTGTAGGCATAAAAAAGCTAATAGTGGATATATAGGTATAACAATAATAATATGTATAAATATATTCAAATAAGTATGAACATTTCTTTTTGTGTACTATCAATTCTGAGTCCCTTCAAAAAAGTTAAGTCGATGCTCATAGTAGTCGAGACGTAAATTTTTAATATGCCCATGTTCCGCAAGATCGCACAAGCGTGCTTTCTAGACGCAAGATCAAAAATAGTTCAGTAATACATCGACTTAAGTTGTCTTCTTTCGCAAATCGAGTTACAAACACGAGTTTCCTTTGAAAATATCAGAGCAAGAATAAAACATTAAACAACATCATTTTTATTTAAAAACCCATTCAATGAGAAGATTAGCTAGCAGTTGTAAATAATGAAATAATAAAAAAATATATATAAATTGAAGGCAAAATATCTCTATCAAAGCAACTCAGTTTAAAAAATCGAGGATTTATTAGAAAAATGCTTGCTGTGAGGATATCGAATGAATGAAAATACCGCCGCATTATTCAATTTTATGAAGCCTTTTTCATCAACTCAATTGAGGATTCAGATTTCCAATACATATGTCGAAAATAAAAATCTAATATATGATTTGTAAATAAAATTTGATTCAAAATTTTATTTGTTCTGAATTATGGTTTTCACTAGTCTATATTCCTGAGTGAAATGAGTTTGTATTTTATGCAAATTCAGATCCAGAGTCAGCAAATTTGACTTACCACGGCTTTAAGGCTGGTACATATCGCTAAGTCCCGAATATTACTGAATCCATTAGGTATTGTGTGCATACGGTATAAGGACTGAACATATCGTGCTAATACAGATTAACGCGGTAATATAAATCCTTTTTGTTATTTTTTTGTTTTCAAAGATAATTTTGTTCATTAATTATATAGGATTAAAACATTTTAATTAAAAGATTTGTCATTTTGGAGCACACAATCCCTAATAAATAGTACTATAAAATAAATAACCTGGCGTAATTACGACCCTCCACCCTTAGATCTACTTTATTGTACCATTATATACCTAAATGGAAAAAAATATGATGTAAGAAATTCCTATCCCATTACCTAGTGCCTAAGGCACATGTGTATTATCTATGACCTAAAGGTTCAGACCCGCAGGTAACATCTGCTTTTTGAATTTGAATAAGAAATACATTTTCCTTAATGCCAGGTAATTTTTCCGTAATATGGAGATGATAAGAAATAGAACGGTATTTTTAGCTTTATATGCAATGGTAAGTAAAACATAAAGAATCTATAAAATAACTCTCCTTAATCAACTGGTTTTCCCAAAAATTAATAGGTTGTTAACTTCTGGTTTTACCTAAACAAATTCGTTATTTTTTCCCATAGCTCTTTATTAAATATACTGTGTAATATTAAAGATTCACTCTGGTTCGATATTAAAAAATATATTACTTTGCCACAATGTATATATCTATGTACCTACATAACAAATGTTACTTCCTACAGTAGGTACCAAAGCTGCTATGTATTAGAATATGTTCCGTATCTACTCTAAGAGAGAATAAATCACATTTCAGTTTAATATTCTGTAACCCCTTTTCGCGCTCAGGAAATCTTGAGGAAATACGAAACATGGCTCGGATTTTAGGAAGAGATAAACAGGATAAAATTATATAGTACACTTTTTCATTTCACGGAAGAATTAACATTTACTAACCTAAATAAATAATCGTTTATTTTAACCAGCTACAAGTACGCCCCTGCCCTTCCCGGCTTGCAGAGCAGATAATATCGAATGTCTCCGCCGTGGATTAAGAACATTTTTCTTCCTAATGGACTCTGAATACCTTGGGATGAAAGCAGTTGACCCGGTGGTCTTAAACAGCCTGACGGTTGCACTACCCGAAGATCAGTTGTCATTTTTAATGAGGCGCGTTAATGTCACCGGCGCTAGGTGGACTAAGCTCCTTGAAAGAAAGTAAGTTCAATAACAAGGTATTCTTATATTTAATTGTTATAAATGCTACGATTTTCATCTTTCAGTATCTTAAAAAATTATTTATTGAAGTGTTTTTTGTTGTTATTATACAACAAAATTTTATGTTTTGTATTAAACATAAATACAGAACGAAAAGTAAACCGGTTCACAGGGAGTCGAATCCTGGACTTCTGGAAAACTGTCTCACCAAATGAGCTAGTGTACACGATAAGGTACGGTAGCTCTATTGGTAGAGCGACGATATTCTTCTTGGACTTATTTATTATTATATTAGTCTATGCTATAGTTGAAAAAATATTTCAAACTTCATAAAAACAATTGAAGGATTCAATTAAATATATTTTATTTCAGATTTAATCTGCCGGGTGGAAAAAATGGCGTAAGATTTTTAAGTGACCTTCATGTCACTGGGGAAATAACGATGACGACACCAGCAAGAGTGGATCCTTTCGTTGCACTAATGACAATGGATATCCGTAAGTTTTATATATAAGCATATAGTTACCGCCCCGTCCGCGTCGGTCGAGTGGTTAGCGCAGACGCCTAACGTGTCACGGCGCAATGGGGCTCGGTGATGAGCAGAGATGTCTGTGTTTCTGGGTTTGGTCGTTTATTAAATATATTCTCAGTTAAAGTGTATTTATATGTATTTGCATCGTTGTCTAACACCCTTAACACAAGAAAAAAATTTGCTTACTTAGGGGTCTAACCCCTAAGTAAGCAAATTTTTTTCAAAAATTTTTTTTGATCTAAATCAATGTGTGTAATTTGTCCCGATATTATTATTATTATTATATAGTGAAAAAAACACTACGACTACAGTGACGTCACTGCTGCCGTCCCTGTCATAGTCGTTGTAATGGTGGTCCATTAATACGTCTTTAAAATTAAACTTCACAAATATTTATAGCTTCCTTTGTTCATGTCACAACTTTTAAGAGAGGTTTGTACTGTTCGGCTACTCGAGCAAGAAGTTCGCCAAGCTCCCGATATTACGTCATTATATTCGCTAGATCGCCTCCCGACATAGTAATCACTCAATAAAATGAAGATGTCTGAGCACAACAATTAACATTATATAGTATAACAGGACTTGATAATAAATAGTTTCTTAAATTTCGACGATTGTAAGACTATAATTAATTATAAACAGATCATTAATTGATAAAACCTTTTAACTTTTTTTTAAAACCTTTTAAAATTTTAATATAATAATTTTGGTTTTAAACATGACAATGGTTTTAAGTAACACTAAAAAGATTATATTTGCAAAATACAATCGCATTGTAAAAAGTCAATACTAATTACAAATAATATATTTTAATAAGGTAATTATTTTATTAAGTACATAGTAAACTTTAAAGAAATTGGTAATAACAAAAAACAACTTAATAATAATAGTAATTTTTAATATACTTATATAATAGTAGTAGTATAATAAATATACCTAGTCTTGCCATAAACAATGTAAAAAAAATAAAAAAATAATTGCAATTTTTTTTTTACTTTTACAGTGTGTTAGTATAATACACAAATATAAAAAGCTTATTCGAAGTGTTGTCCATTGGCTACAATACAGTCCTTTAAACGTTGAGGCCAGTTATCAATAGAAGCACGCGCTCTCTCCATGGCGAATTCTTTACTGCCAATCGCATGGATTGTTTTAGGAACTTCAAATTATCATGGCGTTTAGAACAAGCTGTTCTCTCTAAAACTGACCATAAAACATAATCCAGCGGATCAAGACCGGGACTAGACGACTTCCAGTCTTCAGCTCTGATGAAGTTCGTGACGTTCGCTTCCAACTAAGACTGCGTGAACTGAGCTTTATGACCCGGCGCCGATTCTAACTGGAAGGACCATACTTGGTTATTTAACAAGGTGTTATTAAGGGGCTTAACTACCTTCTCAAGAATGGTATATTAATACACTAGTGCCGATGTTTTCAAACTTTTTTCACAAAAATATGACTCAGTCACTCCTTCATAGCTAACACCCACCAAACCATCACTGAAGTCGGATAATGCCCAGGTTGCACTCGGTTGACTAATTGGTGAAGCTTAGAACTTCGAGCATAAATACGGTCATTTCGTTTATTAAAATGTTGCTCAATTATAAAAAAAATCCCTTCCGTAAACAAAATTTTTCTGAGACCTCCCTTTGCGTACCGCTTCCATAGTTGTTTCGATTTTACCACCCTATTCATCTTTGATTTATCTTTAGGCTGCAAGTCCTAAGTCATCTCTTAAAACACGCGACATGGTTCTAGGTGCATCTTCATTTCCCGAGATAAAATCTTTTGCTTTCGGACAGGATTTCTTCGAATTCTTTCCCTTATTACTTTGACCACCTTTTTCGTACGAGCGTTACATAGACGGCCAGATCATTCTCTGTCACAAACAGAGGAAGTATCATTGTACCTATTAATAGCCCGGTACACAAACATTTGACTAATAACAAGTGTATGGAGAGTGTTAAAAATTGCATTTGGTTCCGTAACTACTTAGTGCAATGTAATCACAACGATTCTGTTCTCTTTATCTCCCCACTCTATTTTAATATCGCTAAATATTGTACAAAGTATTGGCGCCAAAATGAAAAAACACAGTGAACAATCGTATAAAGATGACAGATTCCAAATTCAAATGTAATATTTTTTTATTTTTAATTGTAACAGTATTTATGGCCAGACAAAGTATAACAAATTTATAAATATAATAATGATAATAAATACAATTTATCATTGATATTAGGAAAAAAAACGACTAAATAGATTTGATATAGAAAGAACAATACAAGACAACAAAAACGAAACAATTGATTTATTAATTAAAGACAATCAATAAATTAATTACCTAGCAGGTGGTTAAATCATTAAAAATAAAAAAAAATATATAAACAGGACTGTTTTACAAGACATTGTTAAAGAATCTTTATTTTTTTTTAATTAATAGTTAGGTCTTTAATCTGTGCTAGAACTAGAGTTCTTTTCGAACTGGAAAAGTTAATTATAGGTATATATACCTATAATTACCTTTAAATAAAATATAGCAAAATTTATAAGTATATAGCTTTTAAGTACGGTTTCAAGAAAACATGGGATCCCGCTGATTTTCTTTCAAAATATCTTCAATAGTTCAACCTGTTTTTATTAATTTTCATTGTTGGAGCTTTTTAATTTGTTTTATAAAACTGATTTTAAATAAAGATTTTGATTTTTTTTTATAATGGAAATGTGCTTATTAGGAGCTTTATTCAAGCGTAGGTAGATAACTAGACATTATATCTAGCTATTTTTTCTCTATATTGAAATCACTATAACAAGATATATAAGAATTAATTCTTTGTATGTTCGTGTCCACATATTCGAAAAGTATGTTTTCAATAGATTATTTACACCAAGTTGCAATTCCATGCCAGACTGTTTTTATTTAGCAACCTATTTTCTATACCGAAGTTCCCAAGGGAACGAGGAATTCTAAATCTTTCATGAAGACGAAGTCGTGGGAAACTACTAGGACTTACATAGCTAGGTGATAATTAAAATAGTTTATAAACGACATTTGTCTGTTATTAATGTCAATACACATAATAAAACATTATAAATCTCATTATTAAAAATGTAGGTAGGTCTAGGTTTTTGGTAAAATGAAAAAAAGAGATCATAAAACTAATAGATTCGTTCGTTCGATTTTTTTCTTATGTAAATTAAAATAATAAAAAAATAAAGTCTTAAAAAACCATATATTCACCGGACACGTATTAATACATACAGGTAGGTATTCCCTATATTTCTTTAATCTAGTTAATGAAGTCGCTAAATTCCAAATAAAAGCAATTGCAATGAACTGGTTTTTCCGGTCATTGTCTTCATGTTATAATTATGCTTCCTTAATGTTAATATTATTTTTACAAGGACACCCAGATACCTTTATCTGCACAAAGCATGCAGTTTTTTTTGGGTTATTTAAATGACATCCGCAATCCCAATAATTTGTATCTTTTAATTTTTGTTAGTCAATCAAAAAAAAATACAGAATAGTTTCCTTAAAAAAATCCACAGACCATATTTGATCTAGAATGAGACATTAATTCTTAAGGAAAATACTATTTATGTGGAATAGATGATTGTATTATTTTACTTATAATTTTTTTTACCACCAAGTTAAGTGGAAAGTTCTATAATACCTAAATATTTAAAGCCACATAAAGAATGTCATTGTATATATAAATTAAAAATTTAAAAAATCCCTGATACCAAAGGACCTCTAAAAAAAATAAAATAATATTATTATGTAGTACTTATTGAAGTCGTTGCGTCGGGGGACCGTTGTACGTACATTGACGATGGTGTCTATTTTACGAAATTAATCATTGAGGACTTAGACTATACGATTCGATATCCTTATTTTTTTATTTGCCTTGATAACTTACTTGCCTTTTAAATTCTTCCTCTAATTAGCGGTCCCCCGATGCAACGACTTCAATAAGTAGGTACATAATAATATTATTTAAATATTTTTAGAAGTCTTTTTGTATCAGGAGTTTTTAAATTTTTAATTTATTTTTTTATTGTGCTTTTTAAAGTTATTTTACTGGTTTCTTTATTGTACTAAATGAACCTAGGGACACATAAATTTTCAGTTGTTGAAGTATTCCTATCAATCTATCCTAATATTATAAAGAGCAAAGATTTCTTTGAATTGAATAGGCCCCGAAACCACTGGACCGATTAAAAAAAAATTATCGTAGGAATCCTACATTACCTCTCTGATGAGCATAGGCTATATTTAATACAAGAAAAAATAAGGATCCGCGTGAAAATTTCGACAGTATAATAAATTATAAATGTATTAAGTAACATGATTTAAGACTTTCTCATGTAGGTATATACGAGTATTATTAAATATAAACATTTAGAGTTAAAATAATTTACAATCACTAATAACACTATGATAAAGTATTTATATTTTCACTAGCTGTCGCCCGTGACTCTTTATGACTAAGATCCGCTACATTGCCACAGACAGACACACAGATATACAGTTCGAGAGGTCAAACTTATACCACCCCTCTTTTTAGTCGGGGGTTAAAAATACAACCGTAGGAGGACAATTAAGTATTCTGATAATAACATCTAACCAAATTTCTTAAGGTCAATAGATAGTTTAATAATAATAATAACAAACTTCTAAAGTCATAGAAAAATAATAATTACGGTCATTAAAGTGTGAGAACATCCGATTTGGTATTTGAATTTGAAAATGTATATTAACTGCCTCATATATTAGACAGTTTCAAATTGGTTGTTACATCCGAAATAAATGGACTAATTTACTAATTAGTTCATTTATTCTCTCTCGTATCTTTCTCGCTTGGGGCTAAGGTACTTACTAGCTATTAATGCGACGTCATTTGAAGCAGGTACCTAATGCCGATAGTTTGTTTTGTAAGTACTTTCTGCGAACTACGACACAAGTTTTACACGTTTCAAGCGCAGGTGTTTGAGTTTTAACGAGGCCATGATCGAGAATAATTTACACTCGAAGAACCAGCTCAGTATATGTGTGTACTACCAGTGAATAACAAACCGATCAAATTTTCTATGACAGTACTTAATTAGTAAATCGGCTTCATTCGTGGGAATCAAGGAAGAAGTGTTTTGTATTCAAAAACAAGTCGCATTACTACTATGTAATATTTTCCATAATCATGATTATTTCTAATTTTGACACAAACTTGTGAAAGAAAATAATCTTTTTTCATACACATACACAAGAATACATCTAATTGGAAAATTATTCTTTCGAGCGTAATTTCATAATGATAAATAAACTTTCAACAATATTTTATATTATTCAAATTAAAAAAAAATCCCGATACAAAAAGATCTCTTAAAATAATAAAAATAATATTCACAAATTAATATTATGTACTTATTGAAGTTGTTGCGTCGGGGGACCGTTGTACGTACGTTGACGATGGTGTCTATTTTATGAAGTTACGAGGGCAGCCTTAGACTATACGATTCGATGTCGTAATTTCCTTATTTGTCTTGGTAACTTACTTGCATTTTAATTTCTTTCTTTATTAAGCGCTCTCCCGATGAAAAGACTAATAAGTCCATAATAATATTATTTTTATTATTTTTAGAGGTATTCTTTTTGCATAGTTTTTTTTTTTTTTACTTTTTAAAGTTGTTACTGGTTTTATTATTGTACTAAATAAACCTACGGACGCACACATTTTTACTTGCTTAAGTATTTCTATCAATAGTGCATGAACCTTTCACCCGCACCAAACAAACCTCAATATCTTGGAGACAATTATTTGTATTTCGACCAAACATAGCTAAGAACCATCTCAACGACCCGGCTTTCGATTAAAAAAACCGCAATCAAATCCTCCACGCGTTTGGCTGCTACATTTTCACAGACAGACACACAGATACACAGATTGACAGTTCAAACTAAATTATAAAAAAAAACCTACTTCCTCTGTCGCTACTTCAGGTCCGACTTGCATATAAAGGTATATCAAGCAGATAAAGGTAGAACTCAACTGGTTTGCAAAGCATTATTAAATCAAAACAAATTTCTCATCAAATATAATGTATCTTAAACCATTCTTGTAGCGAGGCTGCCACGCTTTTTCTATTCTATTCTGTACCTACTTAGCGTGAAAAGTACCTTACTACTTAGGTACACATCTTAAAAGTACTTAACTACATTTACATATACCTATGTAGAAGCCGTATGCCTACCCGCACTGATACCTTTGAGAATGTGTAACTAACCCGATGTATAAGACGAGACAAGAATATCAAATTAGAAACGTGTGCGATCAGTTATGCCTTATTTTCATCATTATGATGGGCATAAGATTCTAACTGTTAGAGAACCATTATTTTATATTTTTTTGGTATATGATCTTCTTGATTTATATCTACATTTACTAGTCTATAAAGATGTTTTTTTTTTACCGTACATCTAAGTTTTTAAAATGTACAAATACTTATTTTCTTAGATGGTGTTGAGAGTAATATAACATATACATGGGCTGGACAAAGAGGTTTGGACAACGACGATTACATAATTATTGGGCCAGAGAGAATCGCAGTGAGAAACTCGAGAACGCCAACATTTTTCCTACAAACGGGTAAGAGTTTATTGATCTATAAAAAGATATTTCAGTTTGTCCCTTATATTATTCCCTGTCAGACAATACCTACAATGTTTACTATGTTCCTTCATGTCTTTGATGTATGATATATTATGTATATATTTTATTATTCTTTCGTTTATATAATTTATATATTATATCCTATTTTTACTTTATCTTATTGGAAAATTGCTTATAATTTTATAAGAAAAGCTAAATAAAAAAAGTGAATTGAAATAAGTTGATTTATTATGTTTAAACTATACCTACCTCTATATATTATGTGTAAATTATAAATAGGCATGGACGTACCCAGATTCTGTGCTATGGGGGGCGCAAATCAGATTTTATGAAGTATATTTTAGAGCTGTAATTTTAATTTTCTGAATATGTAGCAATGAAAGAACAAACGTTGATGATTTGTCTTGCCAATATCGCTAACATAACAATTGAAAAGCCACTTTTCTTGTCCCCGACTAACCTTCACTAAAACTAACCTAACTAACCAACCTAACCTAACCTAACCTTCAAAAAATTAAATTAAAAATTTAAAAAACCCCCGATACAAAAAGACCTCTAAAAAGGATAAAAATAATATTCTTATGTACTTATTGAACTCGTTGCTTCGGGAGACCGTTGTACGTACGTTGATAGTGTATTATAAATTACGAAGTTAATCATTGAGGACTTAGACCATACGATTCGATATTGTAATTTCTTTATTTGCCTTGTTAACTTACTTGCATTTTAATTTCATCCTTTATTAAACGGTCCCCCGACGCAACGAGTTCAATAAGTACATAAGAATATTATTTTTATCCTTTTTAGAGGTCTTTTTGTATCGGGGGTTTTTTAAATTTTTAATTTAATTTTTTTTTCTGCTTTTTAAACTTATGTAACTAATTTCTGAATTGTACTAAATGAACCTGAAAAAAAAATTCAATTATTACTTAAACAAGTAGGAAAGATTTGTTTGTTTCTTTAAATTGAATAGGCTCCGAAAGTACGGGACAAATTTAAAAAAAAATCTTTTAGCATTAGAATCCTATATTATGATGTAGGTACATAGGCTATATTAATTAAGAGAAATATATATTATATTTAATATAATAAAATAAGGATCCACGTGAAAGTTTCGACAATGTAATAAATTATAAATGTATTAAGTAACATGATTTAAGACTTTTTCATATGGGTAGGTAGGTAGGTTTCATATATATGAATATTAATAAATATAAACATTTAGAATTAAAATGATTTACAATCACTAATAACACTATGATGAAGGGATTTTTATTATCACTAGCTGTTGCCCGTGATTCTTTATGACTACGATCATAAGCCATATAAATATATTTTTACAGTCTCCGTGGACGCAGTCACGGGCAACAGCTATCCCTAATAAAGTACTTTACCTCAGTACGTAAGTGTAAAAACCTTTTGGCCTTCATCTTTTTGGCGACGCCGGTAGGAACAGCTTATTATTGCATAAGAACCTCTCCCCCGCACAAATAGAACGTCAATATCTTGAAGACGACTATTTTTATTTCTATCAAACATAAATAGGAAACATCTCAACGAGCATAGCTTTTAATTTAACAAAACCGCATTCAAATCCGTCCACGCGTTTGGCTGCAAACAGCTAATTATTGCATAAGAACCTCTCCTCCGCACGAATAAAACGTCAATATCTTGAAAACGACTATTTCTATTTCAATCAAACATGGATAGAAAACATCTCGACAAGCATAGCTTTCGATTAAACAAAACCGCATTCAAATCCGTCCACGCGTTTGGCTGCAAACAGCTAATTATTGCATAAGAACCTCTCCCCCGCACGAATAAAACGTCAATATCTTGGAGACGACTATTACTATTTAAATAAAACATAGATAAAAACCATCTCGACGAGTATAGCTTTCGATTAAAAAAAACCGCAATCAAATCCGTCCACGCGTTTGGCCGGAAATTTGCCACAGACAGATACACAGATACACAGATACACAGATACACAGATACACAGATACACAGATACACAGATACACAGATCGACAGGTCAAACTTATAACACCCCTCTTTTTAGTCGGGGGTTAAAAACACTTATAAACCTTCTGCAATTTAAAAAAATGCTTCGTAAACGTTGAAATATTTTTGGTTTTTATGAGACCGCATCTTTTTAAAACTTAACTAATTAAGAATAAGAATTTAAATTGACATCAGAAGGTAGTAGAGAGGTATACGATATCCATTGCGGAGGGGGGATGGGGGGTGAGGCAGCTGTAGGTACCTCCTCGGTACGCCTATATATATAGGTATTATAACCTATTACCATTGGGTATATATTGTTATTTATACATATACATTGATGAATAGACATATATAATTTTAGAGACGGGTAAGCCCATGGGAATGTTCTCTTTTTTGGATTGTCTCTTCTGTTAGCTCTAAAGGTATCGATAATGTTTGTACATTTGTACATACATCGAAAATTATGTTGTCCTAATTTATTATTTAAATATCAATAACATAAATAAATAATACTTAATATAGTTAGTTTAATGATTTTTTTTCCGGTTTATTAATTTGTTACCCTTCTTGTTTTATTTTTCTGTTTGCTGTTTTGGTTGACTGGTAGAAAATGCTTTAGCATTAAGGCCGCCAATTGTACTTTATCTTGTACAGTAGTAAAAAAAAAAAAAAAAAAATCTATACTTTCCATACATTCTCAATACATCTCGCAATAAGCCGCTTATGTGGATTTTCTGTTATTCTTAACCACCCAACTAATGTTCCGGTTATCTACTCTGCTATTAAAAGATTTGCCGTTGTATCTAAGAGGTTTATATGTTTTAAATTGATAAGTATTATTAAACATTAGAATTAAATCTATGAGCAATTAAGTGAGAAAAGTTAAAGATTTCTTCATTCGATTTTATTGTATGACGCTGGTTATCGCTGGGAAAATCGTAGTCATAATTGTAAAAGTTTATATCTTTTAGAAAAAGTAAATACCTACATGGTTTTAGAAAATTGTATATATTTAAATATTAAAAATAGATGGCATCATTGTTATTTGACTAAGATTATATCTTTATCACTAAGAAATAAGGTATATATTTTAGAAAAGATCGAAATTAAATATAAAATATGTACTATGTAGATATCAAGAAGAATTGTTGCTTGTATGACTATACTAACAGAGCATTTCTATTAAAAAATTTCGTTATTTAAAATGACTACGTCATATAAGTATCTATAGGTATGTTTACCTGGAGGTACTTGGTACTTTATTTTTCTTCAATAATCGAAGAATATTTCTTACACAAAAAAAAATATTGATAATACATATTGTTGTCTTAATTGATTCAATACTTACAACAAACATCTACCAGTCTCTTGGTATATAACGACTTGCATAAGCAAGAACTGCTAGTTGTTCTAAGTTAATAAAAAATACAATGAAAATCTCTAAAATCTATTTTGTATTATTTCAGATGATGATGAAGACACCAGTTTGATTAGCCAAGTATTCCAAATCAAGACTTCTGTACTGGATCACTTAGCTAATGAAATAACAATTTCTTTAATGCATTCTATTGTAGATAACTTTAGACTTTTTGCTAGTAAAGTACCAGCAAAACACTATTATACATATGCTAATGTTGATAGTAATTAAATAGTTAACTAAAATATTGTTTTATTATTTTTAACCTTATTTACTGTGTAACTTACAACATGTAATGTAGACAAACTTCTGTAAGAAAGCACAACTAGTTTCTAACTAGTATTTTGTACCCAAAGATAAATATTTAGAATGATTTGCAACATCTTGAATATCCATTGCTTTTGGTTTTTTAATGTTTACTTTCTAATATTTTAAAATTTTCTAAGATGAAATAGATTGAATCAATCTTAACCTATAATATATTATGATCAGATAAAAACATAATCATTTCATAGATTTTCACAAATATGCTACATAAAAATAAAACAACCTTAAATGGATTTAACTCACAAAGAAAGACTGCCTTTATATGTCCATGTCTGACCTATTAAATATAAAAAAATTGAAAACTATTGATTTAATAGAGGCAGTTTGTATCAATAATGTTAATTGTTAAACCTACAATTCCAAAGATATTTCTTTAAAGTACAATTAAATAAATAATCTTAATTTTAATAAAAAAAACTTTTATTTAAATTATTCAGTTTAATAAATTCTAATTCTATAACAAATGTAATAATAATACTTAAAAAACATCTCCAAGTGATTCTTCAACAAACTTCTTATAAATAGCCATAAACTTGGCAACAAATGCCTCTATATGGAATATGGGTTTATTACCAAGTCTCATTCTATGTTCAAACTGGGCCGCATAGCTCGCAACTTTACATTTCATAGACATATCACAGTTAGACACTAGTTCTTTTAAAAGACCTGCAAATATCACATCTGGTGGTACTCCATGTATTATCAATTCATATAACTTTTGTCGAACTTCACCAAGTTTTTTTGGAGATTGTTCAGATAAAATCATAGCTGCGGTATCTCTTATAAATTTTTGCCAATCTGGTTCTGGTACCTTCTGATCGGTAGTGAATGGGTAATGCTGAACTTTACATGCTTCACACATCAACAGAGCCCGTCTTAAGTTACGATCTGCACTTTTTGCTATGCGCGTAGCTAACTCAGATGGTAGACTTAGCCCTTCTTTTTTACAGACAGCATGTAAAACAGCTGCTATTTCGATTTCTGTTGGCGCCGGTACTCTTATAGTTAAACAACGGGATCTTATGGCGGGAATAACACGTGAAATCGAATTAGCAATTAATATTAGCCTACATGTACTTACATATTTCTCCATAGTACGACGTAGTGCATGCTGAGCATCTTTAGTTAAGTCGTCAACTTCGTTTAATATAACAACTTTAAACTCACGTTGACCTGAAGAGTCAATTTGATGTGTTTGTGCTACATTCTTTACCAAATCCATAATAACAACACGGTCGTGTATACCAACGTCTGTAGGATTAACCTCAATATGGTAATTACTACTAACAGTCATAATTTCTATCTTCTTATTTGATGGAGTTGTAAAATGCATTGTTTCTTGTCTTAGACGTTCAGCCCCGGATCCATAAAGTTCTCTCAATAAGCACATAATCCTAGTTTTTTTACCGGCTCCAGAAGGACCGTATACAAGCAAATGAGGAAAGTCACTTTGTTGCACAAGACTCTTCAATCTTACGGCTTGATCTTTGTGATAGTCCAATTTCATCAAATCCTTAGGACGGTGTTTATCAACCCAAAGGCTCATAATTAAGAACGTTTGACTGTAATGATTTGAAAAACAATAATAATTTTGCTTATTACACATAAAAAAACATCTGATTTGAAATTGAAGTTTTCTGTTTAAGTTTTGAAATATAGCTAATACTTAATAGCAATGCCGTTTATGTCAAAATAAAAGCCCGCGAAGATATACGATTCATTCAATTTTATATATATTTAAGTATTGGTATTCAAAAATTATTAGAGCGTGTGTCTTTTTTTATTATATATATATTTTACTAAAAAAATACAAAAACACTGAAATAAGAAAAAACCTTTTTATAACATGACATCAATAAGTAAATACTAAATTCGTCCAAAAATCAAATGTCAAAACTGAAAGCTTTAAGAAATTGACAATATTTTGCAAATGCCAATGTCAAACACTAAGGAATTGCGAATTTGAGTTAGCAGACAGAAGCCACTCAAAACCATTGAAAAAAAGGGATTCTAGGTCTTCCCTACTTAAATAATCAATTTCATCAATATGCTTGCACTCGACTAATACTTCTTCATGTTAAAACAAAATAATTATAGTTATCATCTATTTCTGGGTTTAAAAGAAAGCAATAATGTATAGAACAAGTTTAAGTTGTTTTTTAGTATTTGTTATTTTGTCCTCGACTTCTTGTGAAGAGTTTAACTTGTATGGAGAAGCAGGACAAGCTTATGCTTTAGAGATTTACATTGGGCATCCTCAACAAAAGGTATATATTTTTTAATTCATTAGTTTTTGTAAATTCATCTTTCAAACATTCCATTTGTGATATGTCAATAATTTGCAATGATTTTATAGTGTAAAATATTTCTATAATTTTTACCACAAGTTGTGTTCTTGGTAACATTTTTTTTTAATTTATTTTAAAACATTTTTGTTCATCAGTTAAAGCCTTAAGGTATGTTTTTTTGTCTATAAGACATGGTTTTTTTAAATAATAGAAATAGAAAAATCTAAAATATGTTTACAGTTTTTTTTAAATGTAATTGAAATATAAAGCTATAAAAATACACTTAAATAAAATTAAAGTACACTATATATATTTGGTAAAACAATTGAAGGAAAGCTTTTGTAAAAATGGATAGAAATATAATTATAACCAATATTAACTGAATTAAATCACTCAAACAGATTTATTGAATGTGTCATTTATTCTTATTTTTTTCAGCTAAGTGTTTTGGTAGACACAGGAAGCACAACATTGGCTATTGATTCATATGCAAGAAAAGATAGTATTAAATATTTCAGATCTGAAAATTCTTCAACTATTTACAACAGTGGTAAAGAGGTAATAATATTATGTTTTTCTGTAATTCTAGTTCCACAATAACTTAACCTTTATTAATTAAAAAAAGTATTCCACCATTAAGGATAATACAGAGCCTCCATTAATTAAATAATGATTTCAGGATTAGTCAATTTCAAATATTCAGTAACGTAAAGATATGTTTTGCAAAGTTTTATAACATTATCTATCACAAAATAAATGAATGTGCAAAATAAAACCATTAAATTTATTTCGTGTGTTAACTTGTGACATTGTTAACAAAAACAATAATCTTTTGTTTTTCTTAAATTCTAGTTGTACTTTAATGTGGAAAGGTACAATGTATCATTTGTTTTTGATCACATAAACAAAGTTGTTCCCATAGCGATAAAATATTTTATTTTAACTAAAGAGTTATCTAAGTAAATGAGTCCAATAAGAAAATTTGGAAATGAATAAAACCAATAAACTTTTAAAGTCTATTAAACTATATAAGTATTTTCTCACTTTTATGTAACATGTGTGTGTAATTGGTTTTATCTCAGTCTTTATTAGTTCACAATACATAGTATTATAATCCCACATAAACTCGATATGAAGTACTTGAATAAACATCAACAGGTAAAAATAAAAAAAAAATGGTTTATGTGTTGGTAATAGTTTTACGCCAATTATAATATAAAAGAGTAGGTTATATAAAAAAAGTGACTTTATTTTCTATACATTTCACAGGTACATGCAGAATACTCACAAGGAACTTGGGTTGGTCATCTAGTGTCAGATTTTGTTAATTTCCCTACACTACCATTTGTACCGGAAGTTAGGTGTGATATAGCACTTATAACTAAAAGTCATAAATTCTTTATGGATGGTTCAGGATGGCAGGTAAAAGGCAATTTAATTAGCTGGTGTATAGTCAGTAGAAAGAGGAAGTTTTTATTTATTCTTGAATTATTGTACATTAAACTAAAGCAATTTTTTACATAAGTAGTATGCTCATGGAGATTATTACTTGTTAGATATTCAAGATGGACAGAATTGTACTAATTTCTTTTATATTTTTATAAATAGCTTTTACAGTACTGAATATTAATAAAATTATTGGAAGGAATGTTAATTATTAATGTCAGTTATATCTAAAAATGTACTATTCTTTTCAGGGTCTTCTAGGTCTAGCATATTTACCCGTAGGTGCCTGGGGTGATAGTGTGGTAGTTGGGTCATGGTTGGATTCGATTGAGAAGACTTTAAACAGACCTATGTCCTTTCAGCTCACACTTTGTGGGGTTGAAAGCCCTAATAATGCAACACATTATGGAAAATTTGAGATGCTAGGTGATTAAGCTACTTTTATATTTATTAACAAACAATTATAATCAAAATATTTCAATGTGAACATGAATTGTTGTAATATTTTTTAATGTAATTATTTTGTTTCCTATTTCAGATGACAAGTCACAATCTTCTATTGATGTAATTTACCGAACACCAATATTGCGTAAAAGATGGTATGAAGTTGGTGTTCTCTCAATAAGAACTATAATAAAATCTAAGTCTACTAATTTTAATTCTAATATAACAAAAGATACCAATGATATTATTGATAAGGAAACATGTATTAAATTAAACAAAGAAAAAAGTATTGTAGATAGTGGTACAACCAGTATAAGACTGCCCGATGGACTTTTTCGAAAAGTAAGAATCTTACTGAACTATTTAATATGTTGTGTTCATTTGTATGAAGTGTGGTTTTAATTGTTATATTTTTAATTTCAGGTTGTAAATGTACTTAGGGCCGCGGCACAAACGGCCAATATGTTGATTTGGGATGAATTTTGGTACCATGGCGAGGTATATAAGATACTTATAATTATATTATTATTAGATACTTAATTTCAATTGTTAACAATAATATTAACTACTCTATATCTTTCCAGGCTACCTGTTGGCCGGAACCTCAAGAATGGTCTCTACCGTCTATCGCGATCGATCTCCTCAGTGCAGAGTCGGATAATCAGTATTTCACATTAGAAATACCTCCACAGGTAAACTTATATTACGATACAATAAAAAAATACAGTATAACTAAAAGAGAACTTCTACATTAATTTAAATTAAATAATAAAATGTTTTGTGTTATTTATTATTCCAGAACTTCATGCGTGTGATAACAGCAGTGAACAACAGTGCGTCAGGTCGCGTGTCGGAGTACTGCTACAAGCTGGGTCTGGAGGCGGGCGGGCGGGAGACAGTGCTGGGCTACACCGCCATGGAGGGGCTGCACGTGAGTTTCAATATACTAGCTGTTATCGGCAACTGGGTCTGATTTGAGAATCCGATTTAAATTTACAGCCATTTGATATTATTTATTTTTTTACTTGTTCCGTGATGTGCAAACGAAACAACTATATTCTTTAATAGTGTTCAATGAATTAATAGTTAGGTTTCTAATATGTGAGCTGGCCTGGTGTACAAATTTAAAATAATTTCTAATGTGTTGAGCGTTGAGCACTTTGATGGAACCCAATATAACAGAGGTCATATAATTTTTCAGAGTTTTGATTGCATGGACCGAAATACCTTAATGGCTTTAGTTAACGAGTTAATTCTTGCCTTTTCATTAGACATTACTTATATGATAACAAATCGATCGCACGTAATTATAACAAGAAGTAATTTTAAATCACTTATTTTGAAAGTTAGTACACATGATGAGGATTTTAACAAAAATGTTTCAAATAGTTAAAATATTTTTTGTTTTCTTTGCCTTAAGTCAGCGCAAAATCCGATGCTTGGTTTTTTAAAATAAATATAGATTGAAAAATAAACTGATACCCGTTGAATCACTGACCATAGCGGTTTGTTTCCAGTTAATCTTAATATATATAAATTACGTGTCACGTTGTTTGTCCGCGATGGACTCCTAAACTACTTAACCGATTTTAATCAAATTTGCACACCGTGTGCAGTTTGATTCAACTTGAAACATAGGATAACTTACATCTTAATTTTTAGTCGCAATATTATTTTATTGCAAATTATTTCTTTTCAATTATCTGTGAATCCAAACAAGTTTAACAGATGGCGTTGTATCTGTTGACTGGATTGAGTTAGTGTACAACAGATGGCGTAATGTTAAAAGTACAAATGTTTCATATACAATTTAACATCATAACCAATACGCGATGCTGAGAATAAATTAGGAGTTAATTTTTAGTGTTAATATAGCCCGCCACGTATTACTTAGACGGAAGTATATATAAACTCATATTATAATGAACATAATACAGTCAAATTATACCTGCTTCTTCGTTGAATCTATTTATGTGAGACGGGTCAACCGAAAATATTGTGCACCGATTAGTGCAAAATTAAATTAAAAATTAAATTATTAATAATTTAAAATAACAAATATTATTTTCAAAAATTTAAAACTATCTGCCCTACATACCTTATTTATAAATTTTTAGTGTACTCATTTGTTACCATCTTAAATAAAATAATAATAATTAAATTTAAAATTAAATACCTCAACTGTACGATAATTTTGACCAATCGTGTTCAAAGACCTCCTTCAAATCCCAATCCGGTGAATTTTTAGACTGACTTTAACGTTTTCGTCTTCTTTGGTAAATAATAATTTCATTGTTGCAACCACCCTGTTGGTCAAGTAGTGGAGCGCAGAGCGCGTGGTGTAGCTAAAAAAATAGAAATAGTCGAACCGAATATATTCGGCTTCAAAACCGAATAGTTCGGCCGAATACGAATTGCGAAAAAGATGACAAATACATCGAATACCGAATACTTATCAAATATTCGGCGCATCACTAATAATTATTATATTACTGTATCTAGGGTTAGGTAATGGTAGTAGAAAACCAGTCATGGAGGTCGCCATGTTCTTTACAAATTGTATCTATGTAAAAAAACATAGCGGTCCACATCATTATTTTTAACCCTAGACCCAAAAAGATAAGGTATTATAAGACGTTAAGTTTGACCTTTGTACGTTGTACGTACAGGTCGTACGTACGTTGATAAGTGTCTATTTTACAAAATTTTTGGAGCTAATTTATGAGGTCTTTGACTATACGATAAGATCAAAATATTGTTATTTCGTTATTGGCCTTGATAAATTTACTTGCATTTTGAATTTCTCTTTTACTTAGCGGTCGGGGGTTTTTTAAATTTTTAATTTATTTTTTCTAATACCGTGACTTCTTAAATAGTTTACTAAAATGTAATAGGTATATCCAAAACCTTAGCAACCACAGCAACGCGTGGCCGGGTCTGCTAGTACACTTTTATAGATATTTTTATCTTGTTTGAAGTCCTATTTTTTTATATCACTGATATGCAGGATTACATTGGGCCCTCACATAAAGCATATTAAGTAAAACTTTAAGTTCAACGGCATATGCCGTAAGAAAAATAAGATCTGGACCCCTAGTACGAGTTTTGACTTATATAATTATTAACATTTTTTTATATTTTTTCAATAGATGTTGATGCATGGAGTATATACTTCTTTGTATTGATTTTACGAATTGGTAAACTATCATAGATTTCGTAATGTTAAAACTCGGACTAGGGGTTACTGATGGTCGAATCTACCTTAGTTTAGTATGCTTAATATTATAGTATATTTTATGTTTTTTTTATTACAATAAATTTTGGGCTACGGACAACATTCATCCAAATTACTCTCTTATATTTTTTTCAATTACATGTGTAATAGAAAAAACAAACTTCATTATTTATGTTAACCCACTTTTCCAACTTAACTCATTAAATCTGTTTCCTTTCTTCAGGTACTTTTTAATAGATCAGCGGGTTGGATCGGTTGGAAATCATCGAGTTGTGGTCCAAATTCTCGCATAACCGGACCATATAATGTGTCAACATCTCTTCTTGTATTATGCGAATTAACAGAACCGGTTCCGGACGTGGCAGTATCTATAAAAGCTGCTCAATGGACACTTTGCGCTATTTCTATAATAGCTGCTGCAGTTTTAATATATTTACTAGCACCCTGTATAAAGATGTTCTTAGTTCGACCATTACCAAGGTCACAGCAAATATCCTTGTCCCAGGCGGCATTGGTAGAACAGGAAACTTAATTTTACAGGGTGTTATACTATTTTATAAAAATCATAATACATAAAGATTAAAAGGCTGGAAATTATACAGACATTGTGTTTTCAAATATTTATTTCTATTTAAAAATTTACGTGTTTTTATGAATTTAAAACTATAACTTATTTTATTTAATAGATCTCGTTTTGAAGTATTGATGATAATTAATCAGTGCTTATTACATTTTAGTTCCTATATTTGTGTCCATAAATAATATTTACAATAAGCATTTGCAGCCAGTTTAATTTAATCTAATTTTTGTAATGATAGGTTTGTTGACTCAGTGTCACTTGCATTCCTCTTCAACAATTAATTTTTTAAAGAATTTGGAATATATTATTTTAGAATAGAATTATTGCCTGCAGCTCCTACTACAGAAAAAGTATTATCTTAAAAAATGGATTATCAAATGCCGAAAATGACCATCTGGTACTAGTGCGATCAACAAAACCAGATTTTTTCCTGGTATAGTACTTACTTTGTTTTGATAGTGTTTTAAAAATAAGGAGAGATTTTAAATAGTTATGTCTTCGTGTTTATTTTACGGTAACAGGTAGTACGTAGCCTTATTGATATCATTGTTTCTAGGGCTATTTCGTATAAGCGACATTTTTAGAGAATGTCTTCGGAACAAAAAAAATATCGCTAATTCCAAATGTCTATGTATTTGTGAAATCTCCTTTTCGCAAATATCCTGCAACCTTCGATATATCTTCCACTGAGACATGGATAGATTGCAATTTTTTTTTAATTTAAAATCATTATATAGTTATCATTTTAATATGAGAGTTGTCTCAATAAAATTGTTTTAGTTATTTTCTAGTTAATGTAAAGGGGCATTTTGTAATTAGTTAAAACACTCTATAAGAGTAATTCTTATTGTCATAACATTTTTAGATTGAATAATTCGTACCATATAAGGACTCTTTATTGAGTGAATTTTTCGGCACGAATTTTCGAAACTATAGTGTAATAAGTCGCACAAATTTAAAAAATTATGGCGAAAAAAGTCTATGCACAGTGTGGTTTTACAAAGTCGAATCTCTTGCATAATTAGGTATATTAATAGGTATCTATTTGATGAACTAAAATTTTTAATTTTCTTAAAAAGATTTATCTTATATATGGTCGGTGTGATTGTGTTGAAAATCAATATTTAATAAATTATGGCCGCTTGTTCGTTGATTTAAAAGTATTATCTATACTGATAGTTTATATTAGAATAAAATTAAAACTAAAAATAGGAAACCATTGACGTAATGAATTAATTGCGAAGATAAGAGATAATTTGGTTGTTTTTACTCGGAATTAAAATTATTGTAATATTTTTTTGTGGTACAGAATTATATACTTTTGTAAACGTATTATTAACTTTTAGGGTTATTTGAACATAAATTGTATTAAATAAAAAAAATTTTTTTTGGACAGTCGTATTCATTGTACGATGATACAGTAATTGTTACAAATAATTAATTAAATTCTGGCCAAAATGTAGTTTTAAATTATATTAATAGCAAAGCTAGCTTACCGAATCTTAATATTAAATTACAATTAAATAACACTAAAACATTTCTTAAATAAATTTATATAATTGTACGAAGATATAAAAAATCTTTATAAGAAGGAAGTAATCTGGCGCGTACATATGTTTTTTATTCTTCCACACGTTTTAAATGTATTAAGTAGTCATAAGTTTTTATTGTGTGCTATATTTAAATAATATTTTTAATTTTTATATGCAAAATAAGTAAAAAACAATATTTAGTTTTTTAATAACATTGGTTTTATGAAGACTTAATCATAAGAAACAAAGTTGGATGTTGTATTTTAAGTGTGTGATATGTTTATATTTTATTGGGTATTGGAGTGTGCGTGAAACTTAACAAAAGCTAGTAGATAGGTAAATAATATATATTTATTTTAGGTGATTTTTATACCGTTTTCCAGTATTTTTTTATAGTATGCACATGATTTTCGAAAACTTTATTTTAATTAAATCGCAAAATTATTAAAATAAAAATTTCTTAGTCATAGTTAATATTATTTATGTCTTACATTTGTCCTTGTTATTCGTGATAAATCTTGCCAGGATCTTATTTCTCTTATGTATTTGTTTTATATTTATTTTAATGAGAAATTATCATTAGTTTTAATTAGGAAATCCTTGTGAATAAAGTGACCAATTAGGCAAAAGGGTTTTATGATAAACTTGCGAATAACAAAATGTTATATTTACAATAAATGATTGATGAAATAACACATGTTTTTATTTATTTTAGGTTCTTGAAATATTGTATTTGTAGAAAACTAATATACCTATTTACACAGCGTAATCTAGAGTACACCGCCAAATTATACTTACCTAAGATATTACAAAAAAGATTGTAAAGTTAAATGTCATTGATAAAATAAGTGGATGCCTACTGCTAATAACAGTAGGTTATCACTTATCAGTTACTTCAATATATAATTTTCAAACATTACATTTAATTTCGCAAAGGTTTTTTGTTTTTAATACGCTTTTATTAGCTTGGTTTGTATGTATGTATGTATGTATGTATGTATGTATGTATGTACGTATGTATGAATGTAACGGAATGTTCGAGCTTAATTTTCACCAGGTTCCAGCGATCCGATTAAATTGAAACTTTGCACACGTATCAAGGACCGATGACAATGCAATAATTTGATAAAAGTTTTCAAAAAAAAAATAAAAAAAAAATAAAAAAAAATAAACAATAGTTTAAAAAACTCAAAAAACACGCTTTTATTGCTAACCGAACTAAAAACTAGAAAATAATTTTTAATGACAAAGAGTATAAAATTACAGTAGTAGAAGATCGAACAATTAATCATAGTGAATCGCCTTAATATAAAATTATAATAAAATTTAAGTTATTAACAGAATAATTCAATTCTGAGTAAAAAGCGTGGGGTGCTCGATATTTAAGGTATTACAATCATTCTATTAGCAACTATCTATGAGAGGATAGTTATGAATCACAGTAAAATGCACCCCACGATTTTTACTCAGAATTGAATTATTCTGTTAATAACTTAAATTTTATTATAATTTTATATTAAGGCGATTCACTATGATTAATTGTTCGATCTTCTACTACTGTAATTTTATACTCTTTGTCATTAAAAATTATTTTCTAGTTTTTAGTTCGGTTAGCAATAAAAGCGTTTTTTTTTAGTTTTTTAAACTATTGTTTATTTTCATAGTCATTCAAAGTGGTTGACACAAAAAGAGTTTTCAAAAGATCGGATTTCTCTTTTGTACATGAGCCAAGAGATCTTTTTTTTAAGTGCAATAGAACGACGTACCTCACACGCCGATGTTTGCTATTTTATACATATAGCGACCGTCGGATATTATTATGATATGAATGCTAACTAGGTACCTACCTACTTAATATAAGATTTTTAACTATCTTCTGAAATTGGTAAACCCAGAAAAATAACAATTAAATTTATATAGTTGATTGATGATTTTTATTTAAAAAATATAAACCATAAAAATCAGCGAAATTGTATATTAAGTTCGCTGATTTTTATAGTTTGTTTTACTGTAGTACCTTCTCACATCAGGTAGCTATAAAGTTAATAAAATTTTTAGGTAGGGGTACCTTCAATTAAATTCTAGATACTAACATGAGATGCTTTTAAACAACCCATTGTAATAATTATCCTGATAATTTTAATGGGCACATTATCAGCTACATGGAGTCATGTGCGCGTATTGTAATTTAGTTCGACTATGATCACAACAGTATTTAGACAATCTCATTAGACTGCCGACTTTACCATTCATCAATACACCGACCTAATTGGATTAACATGTCGCATGCCAGTTCATAGTTATGTAGCAGATTAAAGGATATAAATTATTAATGAACCGAAATTTAGGATACATCTTCCACTGATGATTTTAATGTATCTTATATTTCAAGGGTTGTCAAATCGTAGAAAATTTAAATGAAACATGACCTAAGCTTATAATAGTTAGTTTCCACTATTATAAAAATGAAAAGAAACTGTAAAATACTGTTATATGTACATGTAAGCATTTCATATTTAATAAACTGTGAATTAATATTCAATATTATTTTAAAATATCATAATACTTTATTAGGTTGTTATTGTAACAAAAATAAATTTAAAATACAATGTTTTCCGATATATCATTTGAAATTAGAATGATTAATTATATAACAAATTATTAACAGGGATGAAAATAATAAATGAGACAGAACGTGTCAGCCTTTAACCCGAAGCTAATGACTATTTAATTTACTTAATTTTATTATTATGCATATCGTCGGTTATAAAGAGATAAAAGTGCTAAGAAAACTGACACTTAATACTCAATAAAAAGTTTTGTTCTGTTTGAAGGTTTTTTGGTTTCCGTGTTTTAAAGTTGTTTTTAATTCTATTTGGAGTCTACCTACGTTATTAATAAAATTCTATAACTACGTAACACAGGTCTATATTTTGAAATTATATACATACATATTTAATCATGAATATTTAAAATTATGAACCTTTGAATAATGGATGTTAAATCGTGTTCTACGTTTAAAAAACCAAAAAGAATAAGAGAAATATTTTTTTTATAAAATCTCCCTCTACTAAAAATAATAAAGCATTCTTATTTATTTAAATTAATTTATTATCAAATAATCTTCGCTATATAATAAACATGCAATAATCGCTTGAAAAATTAGAAATGACATAAAAATTATCTTCGAGATGAGAAAGATTATTACAATTCCCAATTTTAATTGCTTTTTATTATATTCTTAACAAACTATAAGATATTTTAGAATTATAATCTATAAATATCTATAAATAAAAAAAAATACTTTATTTAATATTAACTATAAAAAAAGATAATTTATATTGTTAAGAATTTACAGTGACCAAGCGTTAATATTTTATGTGAAAAATTGACGTTTCAAGTACACACACAACAGGATATTTTATTACTAGTTTAATTAAAAATAGAAGACCTATAGTCGATATTATGGATTCATTTTAAAAGTACTGTGAAGTGATTAATTGTTGTTTTATTCTCATTAAGGTCTCTTATAATAACTTTACCAGCTTACTGTTTTAAATATAAAGCTCATAGTTAGTTTAAGAATTACTGACATTCGAGTATACGAACGCGATCATGAAGACTTTTCTGAGTGCAGTTTTGTTATTTTCATCGATTTCCCTTAATTTAGGATTGGGTAAGCTGTTTATTCTACTGTAAAAACAACTCTTTTTGTACATTCTGAGGTATATTATAGTACACAATTAAAAATAAATAAATAATAAATATTATATAATACAATCTACAATAGTATGATCAATATCCACCTTTTTAAATAATTCAATAATGGATGCGTTAAATATAGCTACTTAATACTCTTTTATAGAAATTATTAGAACTTAATATTTACACTTTAACGTTTCCTTGTTAATCTCTTAAGTTTGACTGAACATACGTTTTCGTCATTTTAATGGGATGAAGCATTATTATAAAAATAATTTTAAATATATATATACATTGTGTATTACAAAATATATGCCAAAAATGTATATGCCCCTTACAATGGTGCCAACTTAGATATTGACTGATTTCATCACCTGATCACAATATTATACAAACTAAATAATTTAAACTGGACTGTACAACGGTTTAAACAATGACATTTACTTCTTCGCACTGTTATTATGGTCTAAAAATATCTTTAGCGACTTATTTGTGGACTAGAAATAAAACGAATAGAATATATTGGATAAGATTAATACGAATATTTTTGAATTATAAAAATAGGGTTTCTTTCAGAGCCAAGAATACAATTGAGATGCTGGACCGGTGACTTCGCTTGCTTAACGGTTTTGAATCAAGCCAACCAACCGGCTCTAGCAGCTAACCTGCAACGAGTACTAAACGAAAAATTCAATATTATGTTTATCGATAACTTACATGGGAACCAGGGAGGCCTACAGTTTGTTATGGATAACGTTATAGTACGAGGACTTAGTAATGCAATCATTGATCATGTCAGGTTAGCTAGAATATAATTATTACCAATAGCTTTCTGTTCTAACCGAGGGTACCATGTATTATTAGTATATATTGTTTTGGGGTTACCAACAGCTTTTTTTAAAAATAACCAATTTAATATCTGATACTCTCCCTTATGATTGTCTTAGTCAACTTTGTATAACTCATATCGATGCCAAGAGTGTGTGTGATGAAAACGATAAAGCCTAACCTTACCTCAGTTTGTCAAAAGTCTAAACTCACCGTACTGATCGACTATTTGTATAAGTGAATATTGTTTAATATTTGTAATGTTTATATAGTTAGTACCGATTTCATGCTTCATCAAACTTGACAAGAAAAATAATGAATGAATTATATCGATATTCGCTTTGCGGTAGTAGGACCCAGGGCACTTTTATCAAAAGGCAAGCTATGATCCGGCGTTGTCAGATGATTGAATGTGTATGTACTGTTTTTTTTAGCATTGATCCTGTTTCAAAGATACTGCGTTTGGTTTACCATTCAGACCTTTCAATGAAAAGTAAATACTCTATTAACGGAATCTTGTTCGGGTTACCGATGTATGGCGATGGTGATGTTAAAATGGATATGCGTAAGTATTCGAAAGCTAATATTATATACACGTGCTGCTATTTAATGTAAGAAATAAACATTATATATGAATTTATTAAATGCTAATAAAACAAATGGTAATTTAATATTAAAACATCACTGTTGAAACTGGTCAAGAGTTTTTTTTTTTAGAGAACGTGGTTACTGAAATGGCAATTCCTTACGAAATTATAAAAGATATCAGTGGACAAGATATCATAGATCTGAAAGGGTATAAATACTGGTTTGACGTCAGATCAGGTCCAACATATCGTTTTGAAAACCTTTTCTATGGAAATGAAAAGTCAAGTAAGTTTACAGTTGAAAAAAAAAATATCCTTCTCAACTCTTCCAACTCATACTCTATTCTGATTATGTACTTTTTAATCTTAGTTTCGAACAGGTTTAATATAATGAAGAAACAAAAAATATATACGTTGACAGTAAATTTTATATCCTTAGATATCTATTTAATCCAAGGACGGATATTTTTGGGGAATGGATTTTAAAAATATCGTTTAATAACATACATTTTTAAGAATTTTTATTCAATTGCGATACAGTATTCTTTTACAAAGTTTTAGGCATCAGAAATATATTGTATAGCCATCATGTATATCTTTTTTGTTTATAAGTTGTTTGATTTTTTATTACTTTTCTTTAAAAAGACATTAGATATTATTATCCCTGGGGCTTCACAATCATATAAGTAACGCATACAAATTAACCATAGACTTGGAAAAACAATCTGTGGATTACACTATGAATTGTCCCGTATGGTTTAAGCAATCTTATTACACCACACTAACAGGTCATCTAAAAAGATTTAGTTATTAAGAAGGACTTTCAGGTTCGCTCACCCTGCTCGCTTAGTCTCTCATGCACAGCCGATTAGTAAAAATAACTGCGTCAGATAAATGCTCTTATAAAATAAAATTATTTTAACGACCTTAAAATTATAATATTTTGTCAATAATTTTTAGTTACTAAAAGTTATTGGTGTTTTATAATCTCATATATTTAAAGCTAGTTTCTTTTATTATTATTAGGTATTATTTATAATGAACATCTAATATTTTATAATATTTTTTAATTGCTTAATTTGCCTCAAGAAGTTTAGTTCGCAGTAATGGAAGAAGTTCGTGAGATTACTTATTAAGTACAGGGTAATAAAAAATATATTTTTTCATTTCAGGTCAAGAAATGCATAAACTTTTACATGAAAATTGGAAAGATGTAACGATGACTTATGGAAGATATTTATTTGATAAAGTCAATGATAATATTTTTAACGCTTTTCGATCTTATATGCGCTCTCAATCCTTGAAAACTTTGTACTAAGTTTTCGTAAATCTCGTAAATCTTTTTAACAAGTATCTCCTACAAATTTTACTAATACATATACTAAAAAATGTTTTTTTTAATGTTAATGTTATAAAAACTAATATAAATATTGTCTACATAATTTGCAAAAAATAGGTTATTACTAATTACTAACTCCGTATTCATAAAAGCAATATATTGAATCAAAAAAACAAATGTGTACATTTTTTTTTCATTCATTATCCCTTATTTCATATCACATATTATTAACATATCACATCAATTTGATGTAATATGTTGATAGGATAGCGGATTATGAAAATAATAAAAAAGAAGTTGTGTAACTTAATTTTTTATAGTATTTTAAAGTATTAACAAAGAGCTATCGCCTTTGTTTGTTTTGAAAGTTTTTGTTGCGAAAGTTATTGCAAATAACTACATATTTTTATTATATATCACTTCATATTTACTATTACCAACAGCAGCAGTATTTTTTATACAAGGTATTTGAAAGCTAAATCTCCACTGATATGGTTATGTTTCCTATCTCCGTGCTAAGGTCAAGTGGCTCCCGATTCGTCTTCACAAGAGTGCTCCGATACTTAATACTCTTTATTCTGTTCTGTTAACCCCGCTACCCCTTCTTACCTCAAAGAACGTCCTCTTCGTTCTGAGCATAACTTTAAATTAGAAATTTCTCCTGTGAACTGTACTCGCGCTCATTGTTGGTGTCCCGCAACCCCTAGTTCAGGCGCGCAAAACTAAAGTTAAAAACCTTGGTATTATATTCGACAAAACTTACTTACGAGGGAAGTAGAAAGATGTTTGCAGCCATGGGATCTATGAGAAGATTACATAATTTTCTCTCACAATATACACCAAAGTTGCAGTAGTAGATCAATCTTAACTATTTACAATTTTAGATTATGCTGAAGTCTGTTATCCTGATCTACAAGGCAGAATAAGTTAGGTACTTGAGCTTTGGCTTGAGCTTGAATTTTGAGCGTCTGCAAAATCTTAGAGTAAGATTCTTATTCGGAATTCGAATATTTGGAATTCGCAGATATGACCATATTTCTCACTTCCGTAAAAACCTCAAGGGGCGTGCGATTCATTTTCACACAATTATTCATATGCTTAACCTTTTATACTATCTACTATTCAACCCTTCCACTCCTTCCTACTTGATAGAATAATTGAGTTTTTGAGTTGCTATCATAACCGTTCTCTCCATTCAAATAAAACCTTATTCTTAAAGACCTTTCCCATTTATCTTTTTACATAAACTCTTAACGGATCCGCAAATCCTCTATTTCCAAAATCGTAATTCACGTACCTCTTCCAAAAAGAAATCCTCTAGAGTAGAAACTTTTTAAAAATATTAACATTACTTTGGCGTACATTTATTAGGGATGTATAATGTATACTGGATGATATACGTCAATGTATATACATATATTATTAATCAGTATTATATTATCTGTGTATATTCATAATTTATTTTTAAAAAACTAAGTCCATGCTAATATGTATATCATGTCCTCTACCCGAAAGTGGGCTAGAACAGGTTTCTCTTTAGCAATATAAAATTATTGTAAAATAGGAATCTCTCATATATGAAAATTTGATAAGTCAGACCTAAGACTTCAATATATAATCCAAAACTATAGAAGAAATGATATTTTAAGCTGTTATAAAATATTCTATGTTTTTATAAATTAATTTCCGGACTGACCATTGAACTTAGCATCCATTTCGATATCATATCTTTTGTTGATGATGTCAACAACCAAGGCATGTTTATAAAATTGGCTTTCAATTCATATTTATGTTTTACATCAAATACATTTTACGGAAAATGTTTTCATCAAAATGTTAACTGCATATAGAATAATATAATTTAAAAAATTTTTTCACTGTTACAATTGTAACTTCGAAAATAAATATAACGACAATAAAGATTTTGGTAAGAATAATATATTTTCTTTGTTATGAATTAAAATATAAAAAGATTGTTTATTATGTAAAATCACGTTTACATTACATACTTATTACATACATCAGGCACTAGTAACTTTGGTCTCCATTTGTGACTCGTGACTCACAAATGCAGAATCTAAAAAAAAATTACTAATACTTATTTCTGAACTTATAATTTTTCAATTATTTACAAAGCTACGTGTAACTTGTTCAAAGTTAGAAGCAAGAAGAAGTTTAATATATAAAATATAGTTTAAAGATTTTTAGAAACAGCATGTATCCTATCATTAAATTCTCATTAATACGAAATGTTTTATATAGTATTGAGAAAGTTATTCGGTAATGCATGGGAATATAAGAATCCTCTTATCAGCGATTCCATGATCTATGGTGAGTGTAATGGTTAATATAAAAATGTCACATTTATACATAAAATAAAGTTTTTTTTAATTTTATGTAATATTAATATGATAAAAAATTCAAAATTCAAAATTCAAAATATCTTTATTCAAGTAAGCATTTACACGCACTTTTGAATCGTCAATTACATTAAATTGGTCAGTATAGTCAGTCTGTGAGTAAGCTACCACCAGCTCGGAATGCTGTTCTGCTGAGAAGAGCTGGCCAGAAACTCAACAGTTGCTTTTTTAAATAAAATTTAACAATGTTTGACTTATAAATTATAACATCAACCCTGCAAATGAGTCAATTTTATTTATTTTATAAACTTAAATGCAATTTTGGAACAACTAGAACCGTCGCAATCAATCGAAAAAGAAGCCCAATGATTTCAGGCAACGAAAATTAAATAATAATAACAGTAAATATATATATATATATATATATAGATATATATACACATATATACACAAATCTTCGGCCTGCCACACAACCAGTCACCGCAAGCAGCACCCGTTCACGAGCATAACACAAGAGCCAGCCATCACCCCCTTCGCACATATTTGAGGGAGGGAGGCAACCCGACTCCCGATGCTACCGCAAGTAGTGACTTCTCTTCTAAGGAATCGGTGTGATGCAGAAGGCCGATAAAGCAAAAATTAATTTACAACAAAAAAACAAATTGCGGAGATTACTAGCTATTCGCAATACAATACAGATTTATGACCCAAGATTTATGATACAATGACCCAAGTTCCACACATTTCGATCAACCAAAAACTCTTGAATGTTATAGTAAGATTTATTTAATAATATACTTTTAATTTTAGATTTGAAACCAAGAAAAGGAAGATCTAAGATATCTTGTGGAACCTTATTATATATGCGTATACTCAAGCCCATGAAGGCTTTCTTAACTTTTTGAAGTCTAAATTTAGGCGTTACAAGCCTATTTTTATTTCTTGTATTGATAGTATGTCTGTCGCTGTTTTTTTTATAGTCATTTAAATTTTGGCGTATATATAGTAAGTTATTAAAAATGTATTGAGAAGCGACCGTAAGAATACCGATTTCTTTAAAAACTTCTCTTAGGGAGTCTCTAGCTTTTAAGTTACAAATAGCCCGTATAGCTCGTTTTTGTAAAATAAATATAGAATTAATTTCGGCAGCGCTGCCCCATAGTAAGATACCGTAAGACAATATACTGTGAAAATAACTAAAATAAACGAGTCGAGCCGTATTAGCGTCTGTTAATTGTCTTACTTTTTTAATAGCAAAGACGGCTGAGCTAAGTTTGCTTGCGAGTGTCGAGAGATGGGGGTTCCACTGGAGCTTTTTATCTAAAGTTATACCTAAGAAAGTTGTCGAGTCAGTCAGTTCTAACACTTCATTGTTAAGGAATAAACTACAATCCCGACTTTTTACATTAGGAAGTGTAAATTCCATGCATTTAGTTTTCTTAGTATTTAATACCAAATTATTAATTTCAAACCAATGAAGAACACGTGACAGAGCACAGTTAACTTTGTCAAAATTAGGTTTATTACGATCAACTTTAAAAATAAGTGAGGTATCATCAGCAAAAAGTACAATGTCACATAGTCCTTTTACGTAAAAGGGCAAATCATTAATATAGAGTAAAAATAAGAAAGGGCCTAGAATAGATCCTTGTGGAACACCCATTTTTAGGTGAGATCCAACCGATTTACAATTGTTTACATCAACCGTCTGAACTCTTTGATTCAAGTAAGAGGCAATAAGATCAAGCGCAGCATTACGCACGCCATAGTGATTAAGTTTGCAAAGTAATGTTTGATGGTCCACGCAATCAAAGGCTTTAGATAAATCACAAAACACTCCGATTGCATTCTGTGACTTTTCCCATGCGTCGTAAATGTGCTTAAGAAGCGCGGCACCCGCATCAGTTGTTGATTTGCCTTTGGTGAAACCATATTGTTCACTATGCATGATTTCATTGCTATAAACAAATTCTGAAATTTGGTTTAGTATAATTTTTTCGAAAATTTTACTTAAAGTGGGTAAAATAGAGATAGGTCTATAATTTCCGGGAATTAGTCTATCGCCACTTTTGAACAAAGGAACTACTTTACTATTTTTCATTAAGTCTGGGAAAGTACCGGTTTCAATACATTTGTTAAAAATTAAGGATAATTGTGGAGCAATATCATTTATAATACTTATTAGTAATTTTACTGACATACCCCAAAGATCACCGGTTTTTTTCATATTTAGATTTCTAAAAGTTTTAACAATTTCATATGATGTAACAGGTTTAAAAACAAAACATTTATTACTGACTCTTACGTTATTCGTCAATTCGACGATTGCATCACGTGGTGAAGAATTTAAATTACCCGTGACTGTTAAAGGAATTTCGTTAAAAAAAGTCTCAAAAATAGCCGCCACAGTTGAATTTGAATTTATTTCAATATTATCAATTTTTAACTTTATAGGTCCATTGGCAGCCCTATTTTTCCCAGAAACACTAGATAAAACATCCCAAGTTGCCTTTATTTTATTTTCTGAGTTTAAGATTTTATTTCTTATGTAAATCGACTTAGCTTGTATGCAAACGGTCTTAAATATTTTAGAAAAAATCCTAACTTTATTCAAGAATACCGGATCTTGATTCCATTGCCTCTCACTATATAAATCATATAACTTATCTCTACTTTTATATATTCCCACGGTAGCCCAATCACTAAATTTAAGTTTTAGGTATTTAGTCATAGTTTTTGGCTTGAAAACATTATTAAATTCTTGTAACAAAAAACCGAAAATGTTATTATATAAATTATTTGGATTATCATCGCTCATGTCTACTTTACCTACTTTTTGCTGAACAGTATTCTTAAATGTTAGGACCCGGTTTTTTGTAATTGGTCTACAAGTAAACTTTTGGGGCTTTTCACTTTCGTGATTAATTAATAGAGAAAATTTTAGACCACAGTGGTCTGAACTTAAATTTGTCATTACTGTTTCTTCATAAATGTTACAGCGACAGAACACATTATCAATACAAGTCGCGGAAATACTAGTAATACGAGTAGGTTCAAAAAAGACGTTCAGTAAGTTAAAAGATTTAAACAAATTTAATAAACGTACACTAGACGAATTTTCTTGTAATATATCTACATTGAAATCACCGCAAACAATCACGGACTTGTTTTTATGACAAAGCTTAGTTAAAATATCCTCCATTTTGTTTTCAAATTCATCAAAGTCACTAGAGGGGGGTCGGTACACGCACAAAATAATATGTTCATTGAGCTCAATGCAGGATAGTTCAATAATTCGCTCGACAGCGAGCGCCACTATATCTGATCGAGACTTTAACACTACATCGTTACGAGCTAAGATAAGTGAGACACCGCGAATAGCTTTCTCTCTACAGAACGAACTTGACAATTTATAATTTTCTACATTTATAATATTGTTATTCTTTGATAACCAGTGCTCTGTAATGCACAATAAACTTATGTCATATTTTTGAACAAAGAGTTCCACTTCCAATTCCTTGCCACCTAAGCCTTGTATATTTTGATGGACAATATTTAACAACTTAGGCTTTGTCTTATACATTAGTTTAAAGTGGAACGCTTATGTTCTGTCAGTAATATATTATTTAAAGTACATTTATTTTTCGTTATATCTGTTATAACGAAGTTTTTTAAATTAAATGCTACTAAAGTAGCAATTTGTTTTTTATAATATAAAGGCAGATACATTGTACCTTTTGTCATCCTAAACCTATTATAAATAAATTTATTTACATCAAAGTAAAAGAATGCATCACTATGACGGTATGTCAAATTATATAATGTCAAATTTAAATTATATATATATTTATTTTGTTTGTCTCAATAAGAAGATGATATAATGTTTATTGCGATTGTGAGTTAAAATAATGAACCTTAAGATTTATTATGTGTATAGCTCACAATTATTTGAATAGTTTGTACTCTTTTGCGAGAATATAAGTGAATTTTCAGACACTATTTCAAAATCCTATTTTTACTTTGACACTAAAAAATTTCATCAAAGTCCGTCCAGTAGTCCAATTGTAGTTCCAATCAGCTTCTGCCTTCTTCTGAAAATTTTCCTTTGTTTCAGAGTAACAAAATATTGTACCTTAACCAAAGTAATAAAGAAACTACAGCCATACGAAATTTTTTGAAATTAAAAATTGTCTATTGGATCTTATGTATTACCCAAACAAACAAACAGAAAATCATTTAGATCGAATGTACACTTTTAAACTTATTACAATTTTGTTATTTGTATACATACTCTCATTTTGGTATTAGTAGAGATTTAACACTGAAGTCTAAAAAGAAAAGAAAAGAAAAGGTCTAAAAAGGTTATTAGAATTTTGTTTTGAATGATAAAATAAAAGAAGTTAATCAGTTTACCAAATTATTTATCAAAAAATAAATGATTTTGTTTCTAAAATGTCAAATTCATTATTTCATTTAAAATATTGTTTAAATTGTTTATTTACTATTCGATGAAAATTGGTACACTGAAGAAAAATAGTATAAAAATAGTTACATAATATAGACGTCAATATGTATGTAATATAATATATTATTATTCCGCACTTATTCCTGTATTCTAAATAACTGAGGCGCGTGATACTTGTGGAGCTTACTGTTCCCTGGAAAACAAATATCCTCAGGATCACACATTCAAGCTTAATAAGTATTACGAACTGACCAACGAACTGTCCCGGAATAAATTTATAGTTAGTTTAGACGCGGTAGAAGTTTGAGCGAGAGGTATAACAGCAAAATCTCTCTATAACCTACTTAAGGACCTTGACCTTTCTAGAACAAGCACCGGTTCATTTCTAGAACGTATTTCAAAGGCGGCATTAGTAGATTCTTTCCAAATTTGGTAAGGTAAGGAGAGGATTGTAGAGGGTGAAGGCGAGCTTTTTTGCGCATAATAAAGGGGCCCCTTAAACCTACTCCTGGGTCGCAAGTCCCAGGCACTGTTTGCACTCCTCTCCTTGTAACGCGATGGGCCCGACACCCGCACGGTGAATCCATGGAATGCTAAGAAGCTTCGTCTTATATTTTAGTTTGACGCAAACATTAAACATTTTTTTTTTAATAAATGTAATGTACAAGTGATATAAAAAGTTATTTATAAAATGTATATTAGTTTTAAATGCATTAATTAAGAAATTAGCATAATTGAATATGTTATAAAATATATTCATAGATTGTTATTAAAATTATACTAGAAGTAAAATAAAAAAATGGTGGCAAAAAAACTTCAATATATATAGTTCAAAATAAAATGGCTGTTGGTGACTGTTTGTCCGTCTTGTGTCACTAATATTTTTCCATTTTTAGCCACATTTGTTCTAGGTTTTTTTTATATTGTTGATCTGGATGAAAATTAAAAAATATTTACTATTACTATTTGTTGTATATATTTATATAATATTTTTATTATTTTTTCTTCCGCAACGCTTTTAGGAATATAACGTTTATTTTTTATATTCAGCTTATCATACTTGTTTACAGACATGATTTCGATTGTGGCATCTCTTCATTGTTTATCTGAACTGAAGAGTTAGAAACATCATATACAACAATATATTAATTGTAGAGAAAAGTAATTATCTGACAAGCCGTGAAAAATCTTATAGAAATGTTAAATACGGTATTACACCTTAACGAAAACGGACACCAAACGAAATCGGAATGGGTAACTAGTCGTTACTAAACTAGTATAAAAACATTAAGTATGTTAATGTTACTAGGAGTTGAATTCTAATAAGATCTAACGTTAAAATATACATATGCATAAACTATTTATTTGGGTATAAAATATTGTGGGGTGCTGATATACAATCAAATGAAATCAATGTTGAGACCTAAGATGTTGTGTTTTTTTATTATTGTTTGTCAGTTCGCGCAATTATTTGCATCCCGTAAGTAATTTTAAATATTTATTAATTATAAAAATGTGCAGTCTTTATTTACATAAACTTCATTTGGAAATAAAACTATTTTTAACGGATTTAACTCGCGTATCGCGTATTTATTGAATTAAATTTTAAATTTACATTTACCATATACGTGAGTTAAATAAAAATAGTGTTATTTCAATGTGTAGTACCCGTGCAAACCTTAGTAAACTTCATTTATTTAACAACATACTTGCGGGCTCTTAAAAATAAAGATCTAATGACGATCAATAAATCCCACTATGCCAAAGTTCTACGGGCTTTCATAAACAGGATTGGCATTTAAACCCTGCTAAGCCAGATAGACTCTTAGGTATATAGGCGTGTCTCAATCTGAGACGCCCTCGGGACGTCGTTCCCCATGGGGGCCCGTCTGCCCCGGTGACGCTGTAATAGCCAACAGGGCTAATAGCCTTAAAAAAAAAAAAATAGGTATATAGAAACTGATACAGATAGACTAGTAATCAGGATGTACAACATTTTCCCTTTATTAAGCAACTATTTTATAACCAATTTACAGACAAAACTGAGCCTGACGCAAAATATTTGCAACACTTTCTACAATACAATTAGCGGTGATAAAATCAAGGACACTCAAATCACGGTCGGTTTTGATAAAGTGTCGATAGTGTCGGTCGGGATTATTGATATTATAACAACATAGCTCACAACATTTTGGAACCGTATTTAATACCACTAATAAGTACAGTTTTGTTTAGAAAGTGTTTATTTTGTATAACTTTAAAAAAAAGAACATTACAATCCCGCTGAGTTTTGTCTTGTGTACCTTGTATAGCTTTGACAATGAAAAAATGTTTTGGGTACAATTTATTTTCAATAAATCAAATTAGATTTGAATTTGAAATGTATCAAAGAATCAGCTTAAAAATTTACCTTAACGGAAAATTACATTAACGTAAATAAAAAGAATTTCACGGTGGTGGATTCTTATACAAGTAAATAGGTAATATAAACTTACTATCGCTCAAATTTATATAAATATAGAATGAAAAATAAACCGATACGTGCAGGAATTCGAACCCGCGAGTACTGGGAAACCATCTCGTCGCTCTACCAACTGAGCTACCGTATCGCTATCTGCCTCGGTGAATTAAGCACTCTATATGTGATGGTCTTTATCGGGACGGAATTTATATAAATTTAAATAAGCTTAACATGGCGATACATGTTTATAGATATTTTCAAACATTTGAGGCGGGGCGTTAACATATGTATTTACTAACCATACAACCAAGGAGTCACTGATAGGATGGGGTAATACGTCAAAATTTTAATACTAAGACTATATTTTGTTTGCACTGTAAGTTCAATTCCATATTACAATTACTTAAAGACAAATCCGACCTAGACGTCTGGGATAGATACAAGATTACTTTTGATTGCGGATAGTGTTACTTAAAGATCAGTAACTACACTGTGCTATAGGTACAAAAGTTTAGAGTAGATCGTAGTAATGTGAAGCTACCGAAGTCAATCGAATCTGTGCAATTTCAATGGCGATAGTGATTAGATGTTACCTGCATTGGTTTGGAAACCCTTTATTGACACTCTTTACAAACATTTTTAATTTTTATTAATCAAAACAGCAATAAAGCGATTTTATTAATCATTACAGCTTTTGATTAATCCAATAGTGACACAGTGACGAATATCCGTATTAAATGTCCAAAGACATCGCCCAGCGTATGCAATTCGAGCAAGACATCGAGCAAGAGCTCCAAATTCCAATTTAATTGACATAAATACATCCAAATAAACGTTTATTTAAAAACAAAGTACAAAAAAAAATGCAGACTGAACAAAAATCGATAAACATAATCGGATATCGAGTATCATAATTAGGTATATCACATCTAAATTAGATAATACTACAAAACTAATAAATATTAATACTTGTGTTTGTATATTGATATTAGGAATACTATTAAGTATTAATATAACTGTAATCTTAAAAGTGTAAAAAAATATCATATTATGCTTGTCAATAAGGATAATAAAAAAGTAAATTTGATTGCAAATCTGTCTTTAAATTAAATAAGACATTTTTATATTTCAGCTAATTGCAAGTTTGGAGATTCAATATGTTGGACAAAATTTTACAATACTATTAGTCCGAAAATAGCTGATGGAAACCCTGAACTAGGAACCGAGAGACTAGACCCGATGCACTTGGACCTTATCGAAATGAGAAAGCATGAAGTGGATTATATATCAACGAATAATACATTGTCGGGTTTAAAAGGATCTATTATTGATGAAATCAGGTTAAAATTAATAATTTTTTTTCTGTACTTTTTTGTTCTTATGTGTTCTTAACTACAATGATGACTAAATATTTTTTTTACAGTAACTACAAAGATTTAAAAGTATTGGTGTTAGTATTCAGAGCAAATCTTACTCTGACGGGAGACTATACTCTGAATGGAAAATTATTTTCGATTCCAGTCACAGGAAATGGCGCGATTAAGATTTTGTTAAGTAAGTATTTTTTGAGGCGTGATTGTTAAACTTTAAACAATCATCCGGAACCAATAAGAATTCTTCAAAATATATTATGTTCCATTAAATAAATTCTATATTTTGGTTTTTAGATAAGTGTCACTTTGAAATGATAATGCCATATGAAATTATAAAAGACAAAAACGACAAAGGTAGAATAAATCTTAAATCTTATCAATTTTCTGCCCACGCCTATGGAGGTATTAACTACAGCTTAGAAAATTTATTACCTGGCCAAACTGGTATCAGTACGTATTATTTTTTGAATGTAATATTCTCATATACTGAAACAATACACATACTAAAAACTGTTTTTGTATATTGTTGTAAACTGTCATTGCAAGCTAATGATTATATCTATTTAATTCATTCGTTGCAGGTGAAAAGATTCATACTTTAGTAAATAAGAATTGGAGAGTAGTTGAGCCAAATGCGGTTGGAAAAACATTTGAGCTGATGATGGCAAAAATCTTCAAGGCTTTTCGAGTAGTTGTAGCTTCTTATGAAGTCAAATTTTAAATAAGGCAATACTTCTCATCCTAAATATATCATGTATTTGGATCTGTCTGTCTTTATATAAACCCTTTTCTAGATTTACATTCTTCATCAATTAAAGAATACTACAAAACGAATACAAAAATGACTTGTGACTAATATTAAAGAGATTATTTCTTTGTTTACCTTACGAAATGTAAACTTTATTATGTTTAAATAAATGGTTTCATATGTCTCAGATTATGAATAAAAACTATATTATATTACGTATTTCCAACCAATAATAAATAATTAAATATGAATCTCATGATTAAAAAAAAACAAATTTTACGTATACGCTAAAGATAAATCTATACATCTATACATATAAATATACTGAAGTGTATATTTGTAATATTGAAATAACCTCTTTTTAGTAACTGCATATGGATGTATACACGGTACATATACCAAAATATTTTTTTTAACATTTTCGTCGGTCTGTCTGTCTGTTTGTACACGCTAATCTCTGAAACGGTTTTTCGATTTGACGCGATTTCGACTTGCTGCTTCGACTTTAACTTGAATAGCTGATGTAATAAGGAGTAACTTAGGCTACTTTTATTCCATGATTTGTTATTTACTAGCTGTAAAATGTTATATTAATATTTAAATGGCTGAGTACATAAGTCAAATACCTAAATAATATTTTTACAGTCTACCGTACGATGGACTAAATATTTCACAGAAACATAATATTATTTATTTTATATCATGCACATGAATATAAAGTACTAGCTGCTCATTATGTAGTAACTTTATGAATTTGAATTGAAGAAAAAACAAAATAATAATTAATGTACATTATTATCTCAAAAATTAAACAAATATATGTAGGTATTATTTAATAGAACATATTTATTTATTTGATGATATACAATTATTCATTGTTCTATTAAATCATATCATAAAACAAAACTCGGTACATTGATATGTCCCGAGTTAGTGATTTCGAGCAGACCGAATTGGTGATTTCAAATAAGTCTTAAATATTTAAACAATTTTAAAGTTTTTAGATGTTAGAAAATAAACAAACTAACATTATTATTTACTTCTTCAAGTTAAATATTAAATGTTGCTGTACTAAGTTTCAAACTTTCGCGTTTAATAAAATATAATTTTACTAGTGTCCGACGTTGAATTCATGAGCTCATATTTTTTTCTTCTACCCGCAAATTTATCTATTTCGAAAAATGTGCGGGTGGATAAAGAAATTTCTCTGACTTGAGCGTGGACAACTTGCACCGCTAAGACGGTCAGCCAGCCAGTAAGCAGGACGAAACACATTTAAACGGTATGTGATTTCTGCGCTGTGATACCGTTCTTATAATAATTATGTATTAAATATTGCTCAATATCAAAAGTAAATTTTCTTATATATAACAGTTATTCATATTGTAAAGTCGGCATACTTAATTGACAGAGCGATGGAAACGGTCCTAGAGATTGCAAGTTCAAGTTTTACAAATCTTAGTTATGCTAAAACTTATTAATTATTTTTGATGCGGATTTCAATTTCCTTTAAAAATCTTATAAAATGTACGTTATATATCGTAGTTTTCTGGTAAGTTGTTAATGAAATATACTTTTTGTAATCGAATAATTACTTATATATAAATTATTGTGTCATTAATATGTAATTTACGCTGCAGGCATAAGTTGTCAAATAGTTAACTAAATGTAAAAACAGTTATGCAATGACTAGTAATTAGTTTGTAAGTTAAATTTTAAACGATGGAAATTACCATGTAGAATATATATATATGTTATAAGTATATTATTATTTATTATATACGTATTGCGTATATTTTTAACCTCCAACCCAAAAAGAGGGGTGTTATAAGTTTTACCTGTATATCTCTGTATTTGTGTATGTGTGTTTGTGGCAACGTAGCAGCTAAGCGAGTGAACGGATTTGAATGCCGTTTTTTTTAATCGAATGCTTGATTCGTCGGTTTGTTTGGTCCAAATAAAAGCAGTCTTCTTTAAGATATGACGCTTGTATTAGTGAAGGTGAAATGTTTTACAATGCGGGTAGTAAAAACCTAAACAAGTGAATTATTGTGTTCTTAGGTTCATTTAAAACAACATATAAAAAAGTTAAATATTTTAAAAACAGAAAAAATTAAATTAAAAAAACATCCCGTATAAAAGGTTGTGTAAAAAGATAAACATAATATTAGGTATTTCGTACTTATTGACGTCGTTGCATCGGGGGACCGCCAAATAGAGGAAGAATTCAAAACGCAAGTAAGTAACCAAGGCAAATAACGACAACAATAATATCAAATCGTATAGTCTACATACCTATATACTATACACACCATCAACAACGGTCCCCCGACGCAATGACTTCAATAAGTACATAATAATATTATTTTTAACCTTTTTAGACGTCTTCTTGTATCGGGGGTTCTTTTAATTTAAGTTATTATAAATTCTTAACGAATCTGGACAGTAAAATTGATTTATTATAATACCTTAACGGACTGTTGTATTCATAGTTATTGTTTAGTTGTTGCGACTAGATCTTTGAAAAAAGTTAAAAATAACATAATTTATTATAGGAAAACTAATTATTAAAAGAAATAAATAACATTTATTAATGAACTCAATTTGCATAACATTTAAGTGTTTTAGGGCTCTTTGGGTAATTTATTTTATTATATATATATTTCTTTATTTAATTGAGATTTATTATGCAAAAAAGTATTACTATAAATAAAAATAAACAAGATTAGAGAAAACGATTCACTATAATGAGGTTAAAAGTATAAATAAACCTTAATAGTGTTGATATGGCTTCCAAGGTATGCCTGAATTTTTCAGAAGGCTTAAGGGGTTAATACAAGGTCAATGGTTTTTTCACTCAATTCTATATTAATTTTATTTTTTTATTAATTCAACATTGAAATAAAGCACAAAATACTCATAATATTGACCGATAATGGTAATGTATATTTTTTAATGTTTTTCATCTTATAAATGGCTAACACTGAAAAAATAAAACACATGCTTCATTTCAGAACCTAATAATCATAAGAAAATTATCTTTTACTAATATTAATATTAATAATATTGGTTCATTCAGTTGACCTAAAATAGAAGACGGATTAGCCTACTCTTCCTTCCTAGTTATCGTCGTTTTAACATCAGATTATGATATATATGAGATATATATTTATATTAATACTAATTTCATAATAACTTAAACTATTATTTGATTCAAAATTGTCATCTAATTTATTGAAATAATGATTATAACCCATAACCCAAATAATATTCCAAAAGAATGTAAAAGAAATTCTAAAATAATTAATTGATGTTATTTATCAGTTGGCAACTAAATTGATTTATATGACAACCAGGAAGTCAAAATATACAAGAGTAGCTCTTAAAAAAAATACAAAATCTCAGAAAAAATATACTATAAATAATTGTCACCATTACTGTTCTCTATTTTCATTAATACAATTACTCACAATATTTTTTCTCCCTATCACATGTATGCAGACGATTTACAAATTTATTCGCAGTCAACTCTGGCAAATTTGCCTCTCGCTGTTGCTCGCCTCAATCAAGACTTGGAATCAATCTTGAGCTGGAGTACATCGTTTGGGATTAAAGTCAATGCAACCAAATGCCAGGCTATAGTTATTGGATCGCCAAGCATGATTGCTAGAGTTGATTGGTCGAACTTTCCACCTATTTTATTTAATGGCATAACTATACCCTACAGCCAAAAAGTAAAAAATCTAGGCATTCAGTTAGATAGCACTCTATCATGGTCTTGCCAAATAAATGAGGTTAGCAGGAAATCCTTTGCTGCTATGGGTTCACTGCGACGTTTGCAAAATTTTCTTCCCATTCCTACCAAAGTTATGCTTGCCCAATCTCTCCTTCTTTCTATCCTGGACTACGCTGATGCAAGTTATCCCGATCTTACTGAGGCACAACTAAATAAACTTGAGAAACTACAAAATCTTAGTATTCGGTTCATATTTTGCTTACGCAAGTATGACCACGTTTCCGAATTCCGTACCAAACTCAAGTGGTTACCTATTCGCTTTCGCCGGAATCTTCATATCCTCTCGCTTCTGTACTGTTTGTTGTTCTTTCCATCCTCTCCACTTTATTTAAAAGAAAAAAAAATTTCAGTTTTTAGGTGCTCACAGTAAAATTCTTAGGTCTTCTGACAATCTCACTCTCCGTTTACCGTCTCACTCTTCTCGCTATTTTAAAAAATCTTTTACTGTTCAAGCAATTTTTTCTTTGGAACAAATTACCTTTAGTTGTCAGACAAGCACAGTCTTTGGCAAAATTTAAGGGATTGGTCAAAAAACATTATCTTCGCCTTTCTTCTGAACAGTTAAGTTTTATCATTTAAATATAATTATCGCTTTTATATATTAAATATTATATATTAAATTATTATATTTTATTGTACTAGCTCTTCCTTTTCTTGTGCTCCTTTTAAGTAGGTATTCATTCATTTCCTTTATTCATGACATTATTATATGTATTTAAATTCTATATATATGTCGTAGATCATGATAATTTAACGATAATTAGTAACTCAATTGATATCATAGTAACAGTGGGGTGTGAACATTGTGACGTAACGAGTCACGTGACCGGAATCGTTTGGAGGGGCACCGGAGACATTTTACATATTGGAGAGCATTGAGTCGAGGAGGAATTGATTAGTGAGAGCCTTACAGTTCGGACCCCCAGGCGGGATCGGTAGTTCACGCAACTCTGATAATTGTATACCTACTTAGTAATTTGTGAGAATTGATTACCTACATTTAATACAAGAATTGTCATATTGTGTGTGTGGTTTAATTGCCTGAGACCTACGCCTCGGATCCTGTACCAGAATATTCCATCAAGAACGAGCAAGTCACTAATATGCATCTATCTCCGAAATCAGAAGCGGGATTCACTCGGGCATCAAAACCACTAACTACCCGCGAGATAAGTTAATTGAAGCTACAAATCACGTCAAGCAAGAAATGAAGTTATTTTATTATTTGAAACGCACACTACAAGATAATAACAATGAAGTTCCAGAATCAATACAATCAATCAATAGTTGATAATCAATGGTTGTAAATCAATCAATCAATCAAAATAAATTTATGTTATCTCGAAACTTCAAAATTGAAATCTACCCACATATCAAAAAAATCTAGTAAAGTTTTTACGAAAGAAGAAATCGCTGCTGATGAACAAAGAAAAGAAATAGGAAATTATGGGGGTGACTACGCGGCGCGAATGGCGGTAATGGCGCGGCGCGGATGGCGATGATGGCGCGGCGCGGATGGCAATGATGGCGCGGCGCGGATGGCGACGATGGCGTGGCGCGGCTGGTGATGACGGCGCGGCGCGGCTGGTGGTGACGGCGTGGCGTGGCGCGGCTGGCGGTGACAGCACGGCGCTGGCGGTGACGGCGCGTTGCGGCTGGCGGTGACGGCGCTGCGCGGTCGGCGGTGACGGCTCAGCGTGGATGGCGCTGATGGTGCTGATGTTGCTGATGGTCGTGACGGCGGTCGTGGCGATGGCAGCTATGGCAGCTATGGCAGCGGTAATGGTAAAGTGCGGTGCGAGCAACGCGTTGATGTCTGTGCAATATATCCACCATCGGATTCGTCACAGCATAAATGTGAATTCGTTTCGATTTACTTCAAATTTTTGCGGTAAATACTCGCTAGTTAAAGAAAATTAAGCTATCAAATATAGTGGTAAGCACTTCATTATTGTTATTGCGATGACTGGTACTGAGATTAGCGATCAAACCCATCTTGTTTTTGTTAAATTTTACTGAAAATTATTTTACTTTAACTTAACGTCCCTTTGCTACGTGTTATGATAAGATAACTAATTTTTTGTGCTACGGATGTTTCATTTGAAAAAGATCTTTGTTTTAAATTCGGTTAACAATGGTAACGCGATAGGTCTAAAGATTCAACCTGTAAAAACAAAAAAAACTGTAATTGGATTTTCGTAATATTTTATTTCATGTCTACCTAAATGTTTACTAATCATGGGCGAACTTACAATTATTAATTAATCGCCCGTAAATGCAGTAAAATAAATCGGTTAGATAATTTAGCGAAACAACAGAGACTAGAAATATTCGATCGGGGTAAGATGCCATAGATAAAATTCAACACGCGACAAATTGTACAATGACCAGGGTTGAAAAAGTTTCATTTTTAGAGCTTATGATAGAAAAAGTTAAAACACCTTTGTTTTTGATATATAGCGATGCCAGAGGGTTAAGTACCACTTGAAATAGAGCTTGTAGTAAAAGCGATTGAGTAAAAGTAGTGAATCTTAGTTCAATTGGGAGTCCGTGGGATTCGGAATTAAAAGCAATGCCATGAAACAAACAGGAGGTTTGTTGGTAGGGCTTAGTGAAAAGCCATATGTGACGAATAAGATTCATGCTTTGTGTTTTATGATGTTTTTAGAATACATTTTTGGTTAAAAATGTAATGAAAAGTGGTGCTTAGTTGCTTTAGGCTTTAATTGAGTGGTCATTTATTTTGATTTATGATGTTCAACTTTATTATTTTTCCTTTTTCAATAAGTTGTAAAGGCACAGGTGCAACAGGGGTTCGAGTAGTGTCAATACAGTGCCAGCGACAGGCAGTCACAGAGAAAGAAGGCTTAAAGGGGTCACGTAAGCTACCTTAATGGTACTATAGGACTTTGGTGAGTCATTTTCATTTTGTTTTGATTCTTGTGCCGAGAGTTCTCTAATTCTTGGAATGTGTTGCGAACTATGTCAGTAGCTAACGTTTAAATAATTACAAAGTCAGTAATTCTAACTGGCAACGATCATAGTGTCCAGAGTACGTTACAGATCTTATCAGAGGTTGTGATTAATAGTTTTCTATTAGAAAGTCTATTTCAAATCATTCCGATCAGAAGGTCCCTCAGGAACTAAATGTTTTAGTTGAGAATTCACTACAGATAATAGCTTGCCTACTCATACTTGTTGACCGCACCTCACGTGTGGTGTAACACGTGTAGGCGATGGGTCTGTTTTGTGTTTTACATGACCGAAGGACTGGTTCATGGTAGTTGTTTGTATATGATCGATGGACTGTATCATATTGCAAAAGTATTGAGTTGAGCTGAGTTGAGTACGCAAGTCTGGTAAAATTATTTTTGATTTTGTTAAGAAAGGTGATGGATCTAATAATCAGAGTAGTTTTTAACAGTTGTAAATAAGGTGTAGTGCACACCTTGTGTTAAGAGTGTATATAGAGTAAAGACCTGAGACGTGACATTCACTGGTTTTATTGTCAGAATAGCCGAGCAAGTTATCCTTGGAGTTATTTGTTTTATTACAGAGTCTACATCCGAGGACGACCATGACTCCAAAGCTACTCGATGGAGGTAGCGTGGTTATCGTTACTCGATGGAGGTGGCAAGGTTATCGTCACTCGATGGAGGTGGCAAGGTTATCGTCACTCGATGGAGGTGGCAAGGTTATCATCACTCGATGGAGGTGGCAAGGTTATCGTCACTCGATGGAGGTGGAAAGGTTATCGTCACTCGATGGAGGTGGCAAGGTTATCGTCACTCGATGGAGGTGGCAAAGTTATCGTCACTCTGTGGAGGTGGCATAGTTATTGTCAGTTGAAGGTGGTGGTATAAACTACTACCACTCGATATAGGTAATAGTAACAACACAGTATGATAGTTGATATTTTGGAGCAGAAGTAGCTTTGACAATAAGTTATAAAGTTTCAGTGGTATAATGTGTTGATACCAACCAGTAGGTAGGCTGAGCTTTGCTTACAACCAAAAGTTGTTGGGTGATGCTTATAAAGTTGTTTAAAACAATCTTGTTGGTTACTACTGAAACTATAGTTGGTCAGGAAGGCCGAGCGAAGTGACATCTAAAGTTGTATATTGTTTGAATTTCAGATACGTGCACACGAGGGCGTGTGACTTGTCAGAATGGCCGTGTCGTATATAATTTAACGATAATTAGTAACTCAATTGATATCATAGTAACAGTGGGGTGTGAACATCGTGACGTAACGAGTCACGTGTCCGGAATCGTTTGGAGGGGCACCGGAGACATTTTAAATATTGGAGAGCATTGAGTCGAGGAGGAATTGATTAGTGAGAGCCTTACAGTTCGGACCTTACTTAGAGCAAAACAGTCTTGTTCCTGGTGAAGAGTGGTAGTGAAGAATTATATCAAACATATTTTTAAATCATTATGAGGATGAGGATTTTTCAATTAGCATATTTACTAACATTATTAAGCTGTTGTAAGTATTTTTCTCTTTATAAAGTGTTTAAGTAATAATTGAAAACTAATTGCTTTGATTAATTTATCTTTCAGCATCATCAGTGGAACAGAAAAAATGTTTTATAAGTAACTCGCAATGCCTCACCGCACGAGCGCAGGAAAATGTCGCAACGTTTGTACAGGGCTTCCCAGAAATTCACATCGAAAGACTTGATCCACTGCGTATAGACTATATAAAAAAAGAAAAAGATGGTTTGATATTTGAAGGAAAGAATATAGAGAAGGAAGGTTTTAAAAACTCAACTATCGATGAAGTAAGGCAAGTTAAATGATTCAATGGCGTTCAAATATAGAATGGCGTTCAAATAAACAATAAATCTTAACGCTTTATATATTGCAGAGTTGATATGGCTTCAAATGTAATGCGATTAGCTTTTCACGCGGATCTAACGTTAAAAGGGCAGTACAAGTTGGAAGGGTTTCTATTTTCAATGCCTATTTCAGGCGAAGGTGATATGATAATTACAAAGAGTAAGTTAAACAGAATTTGAAAATTACTCAATCTCTTGAAATAATATATATAATTTGTTTATTATTGTTTGAAAATATCTTTTCTTTTTTTTTTTTTTTTTTTTTTTTAACATTTATATCTTTAAACATTTATAGCCATGTTAAGCTTATTTTAATTTTAATAAATATAGAATTAATAATAAACCGACCTTTAAATCGTACCTTCGATCTACGAATTGAACTACCGTAACGCTTAATAATGTAGAACTCAATTGAATTAAAATTGTTAATATTTCAGAGCACGAATATGTTGAAATGGACATGCCGTTTGAAATATTTCTTGATCCATACAGCAGGCGTTTTATGGACTTAAAGAATTTTACATATAAATTTGGAGTCAAAGACGGGGCAAAATTTTCGTTTAGCAACCTTTTTTATGGAGATCAGGAAAAGAGTAAGTTTATTGGAAAATGCATAAAACATATAAAGAAATATCTATAATGTTATACATATATTTATTATAGTATTTACAATAACTCCAAATTAGGATAAACAAAATATATAAATATTAAATAATAAATAAGCATTTATGTCGATTGAACAACAAACAAAAAACATATATTAAAAAAATTTAATATATTTTGGTATGTTACTCTTCAGCATATTTTAATTCACCTTTAACATTTTTTTAAAGTAAGGTACATTTTTTTTAGTAATTTAACATATTATCAAACAATATTATTTGTAGGTGATCAAGTACATACATACATTAACGAAAACTGGAAGCTGATAATTGAAGCTTTTGGACCCATACTTTACGACGAGTTCTATACAAAAATATTTAATGCCGTAGCTACATTTATGCGATCGAAGCCTCTACAAGAATTGCAGTTGTAGTAAACTTTATCATTAGATCATAAAAAATATTCTTTTTATATTAATTAATCTCTCTAATGTTTTTTTGATTGTAAACTTATTGTAGAAATAATTTTATCCTCATGGGTATAAGTTACAGTGCTTTCTAATAACATTATAATGTAATATGTTATGTAGTTACTATTTATATATGTATATTTTTTTTACGTTTTGTGTATTGTATTTGTGTGTTAAAGATTTATGTATTTTTGCGGTGGAATAAGAGAAACCTATAATATACTATGACCTTAGTACCTATTTAACAGAATATGTCCCTTTATTTATATGATTTATTAAAATTATATTGAAATTTACACTTCTATAAAAATCTATAATTTGTTAGCAGTTTTATATATAGAAATATGTTTATATATATTTCATTTATATAATAAGATATAATAAAATTGTCACTGATCCATTTCTGTTCATGGAAAATATTAAAAAAAAACATCATAGGGTTTATAGTTTTTACATACATTGGTAAGTACAAAGGGTACGTTTTATCAAATTCGAAATCTACGCGTACGAAATCGCAGGCACAGCTAGTAAGAAATAATATTGAAGGTAATGTATGAAATTGTCATTAAATATGTTTAGTCATGTTAAGCTTGTTTTTTTGAATAAATATAGAACGATAAATTAATTAATGCCAAAAGGACTCGAACTGAACTGACTCATTTGAATTCTCGCTTTTTTTTGGAAGATGTTGGGTTGGAGTATTGTAAACCTATGATTGGCGTCAACGCGCCATGAGGGCTATCTTCCCCAGCTTCGAGGCTTGGGTAGGTAGGAAGATAGGCGACGTCACCTATCGTCTGACCCGAATACTGACCGGACATTATTTCGGACAGTATTTGCATTGGATTGGCCGCGAGGCAACAGCGCAGTGCCACCACTGCGATGCTAACCAGAATGACGCCCAGAACACGCTGGAGGTCAGTCCGGCGCGGATTGAAAGAAGCGCCCTGGATGGGCGTGATAGGGAACAACATCACTCCGTCAGCAGTGGTAAGGTTTTTAACTTCAACCGTTTTACAACTGTAAATAAAATAGTTCATTAAATATTATTACTTTGTTAGGTACTTACTTAAGTAATTACTTTCTATCTCTAATATTATACTGTACGTATTGAGTTTAATGACCTTCGTTTTTTTAGTAACCTATAATAATAAAAATTGGTTTCATTTCCTACGTTCTTTTTTGATTTATTACTTAAGGAGATTGTTTATAGTTGTTATATTTGTTTAACTGTTCTGTAGTAGATCTTAAGGTTATAATTATGTTTGTTGCATTTGAATAAAAATAATCCTATCAGTTATTTCTTCTTGAATTAGGACAATAATTTTTGTTTGTGTTATTTGTGTTGATTCATTTTAATAATTTATTTATTTATTTTTTATTGGCCAGAAAAATGGTACAAAAGGCGGACTTTATGCTTAAAACATTCTCTGCTATGCAACCCTACTGGGTTATTAAAGTAAAAGAATTATTTTATATCGGGTTTTATGTTATATAAAATTATATAACCAAAACTTAACAACAACTAAAACATTAACATTGCATAAACCGAATTTAAAATTATGACTGTTTATAATCAATATATTTATAAAAACTTAATTTAAGTTCATAAAAATATTTCAAAGTTCAAGAAAAATTGTGATTTACATAAAATTAATACAAGAAATAAAAATAAACTCGCTATGCCTGGGAATGAATCTGTATTGTATTGCGAATAGCTAGTAATCTCCGCAATTTGTTTTTTGTTGTAAATTAATTTTGCTTTATCGACCTTCTGCATCACACCGATTTCTTAGAAGTCACTACTTGCGGTAGCATCGGGAGTCGGGTTCCTCCCTCCCTCAAATATGTGCGAAGGGGGTGATGGTTGGCTCTTGTGTTATGCACGTGACCGGGTGCTGCTTGCGGTGACTGGTTGTGTGGCAGGCCGAATATTTATATATATATATTTTTTCTGTTATTATTATTTAATTTTCGTTGCCTGAAATCATTAGGCTTCTTTTCAGATTGATTGCGAAGGTTCTAGTTGTTCCAAAATTGCGCTTAAGTTTGACGTTTGTGAAACAGTGATCACAATAACAAAAATATATATCCGGCTGAGTTTGTTGTGTGGTTCTTCTCAGACCAGGACGCGTTTGGAACCCTCATAGCTTTAACATTAAGATGGAAAGTGCTTTTTCAGAAGGGCTTATTACGATAAATCTAGTATCGTAATAGGCCCTCCTGACACTTCCATATTGACGTACACAAGTGATCACTGATTATGATTCTAAGTGGAAAAGATATAAATAAATAAATAAATAAGTGCAATAGAAAGACGTACCTCACACGCCGATGTTTGCTATTTTATAAATATAGCGACCGTCGGATATTATTATGATATGAATGCTAACTAGGTACCTACCTACTTAATATAAGATTTTTAATTATCGTCTGAAATTGGTAAACTCAGAAAAATAACAATTCAATTTATATAGTTAAACATATTCAATTTATATAACTATAAATATATTTTTTTTTTTACAAAGAATATCGATGATTTTTATTTCAAAAATATAAACTTAATATACAAGTTCGCTCTGATTTTTATAGTTTGTTTTACTGTAGTACCTTCTCACATCAGGTAGGTATAAAGTTAATAAAATTTTTAGGTAGGTACCTTCAATTAAATTCTAGATACTAACATGAGATGCTTTTAAACAACCCATTGTAATAATTATCCTGATAATTTTAATGGGCACATTATCAGCTACATGGAGAGTCATGTACGCGTATTGTAATTTAGTTCGACTATGATCACAACAGTATTTAGACAATCTCGATTAGACTGCCGACTTTACCATTCATCAATACACCGACCTAATTGGATTAACATGTCGCATGCCAGTTCATAGTTATGTAGCAGATTAAAGGATATAAATTATTAATGAACCGAAATTTAGGATACATCTTCCACTGATGATTTTAATGTATCTTATATTTCAAGGGTTGTCAAATCGTAGAAAATTTAAATGAAACATGACCTTAGCTTATACCTAATAGTTAGTTTCCACTATTATAAAAAAGAAAAGAAATTGTACAATACTGTTATATGTACATGTAAACATATACTGAACACGTAGCAATTTGTTTTTTATGTATTTTATTTTTTATAAACTGTGAATCAATATTCAATATTATTTTAATAAATCATAATACTTTATTAGGTTGTTATTGTAACAAAAATAAATTTAAAATACAATGTTTTCCGATGTATCATTTGAAATTAGAATGATTAATTATATAACAAATTATTAACAGGTATGAAAATAATAAATGAGACAGAACGTGTCACCCTTTAACCCGAAGCTAATGACTATTTAATAAACTTAATTTTATTATTATGCATATCGTCGGTTATAAAGAGATAAAAGTGCTAAGAAAACTGACATTTAATACTCAATAAAAAGTTTTGTTCTGTTTGAAGGTTTTTTGGTTTCCGTGTTTTAAAGTTGTTTTTAATTCTATTTGGAGTCTACCTACGTTATTAATTAAATTCTATAACTACGTAACACAGGTCTATATTTTGAAATTATATACATACATATTTAATCATGAATATTTAAAATTATAAACCTATGAATAATAGATGTTAAATCGTGTCCTACGTTTAAAAATCAGAATAAGGGAAAGAAAATGCTAGAAATATTTTTTCATAACATCTACCACTACTAAAAATAACTATCTAAAAGCACTCTTATTAATTTAAATTTATTTATAATAACCTCCAATACAATACAATCCAATATAATAATATAATATTAAGATGCAATAATCGCTTGAAAAATTAAAATGACATAAAATTTATCTTCGAGATGAGGAAGATTTTTATAATTTCCAATTTTATTTGCTTTTTATTATATTCTTAACAAACTATAAGATATTTTAAAATTATAATCTATAAATTAAAAAAACACTTTATTTAATATTAACTATAAAAAAGACAATTTATATTGTTAAAAATTTACAGTGACCAAGCGTTAATATTTTATGTGAAAAATTGACGTTTCAAGTACACACACAACAGGATATTTTATTACTACTTTAATTAAAAATAGAAGACCTATAGTCGATATTATGGATTCATTTTAAAAGTACTGTGAAGTGATTAATTGTTGTTTTATTCTCATTAAGGTCTCTTATAATAACTTTACCAGCTTACTGTTTTAAATATAAAGCTCATAGTTAGTTTAAGAATTACTGACATTCGAGTATACGAACGCGATCATGAAGACTTTTCTGAGTGCAGTTTTGTTATTTTCATCGATTTCCCTTAATTTAGGATTGGGTAAGCTGTTTATTCTACTGTAAAAACAACTCTTTTTGTACATTCTGAGGTATATTATAGTACACAATTAAAAATAAATAAATAATAAATATTATATAATACAATCTACAATAGTATGATCAATATCCACCATTTTAAATAATTCAATAATGTATGCGTTAAATATAGCTACTTAATACTCTTTTATAGAAATTTTTAGGACTTAATATTTACACTTTAACGTTTCCTTGTTAATTTCTTAGGAAGTAATTTTGACTAAACATACGTTTTCATCATTTTAATGGGAAGACTAGAGCATTATTATAAAAATTATTTTAAATACATATAGATCCTATATTACAAAATATATGCCAAAATTGTATATACCCCTTAAAATGTTGCCAACTTAGATGTTGAAATCACCTGATCACAATATTGTACAAATTAAATAATTTAAACTGAACTGTACAACGGTTTAAACAATGACATTTACTTCTTCGCACTGTTATTATGGTCTAAAAATATCTTTAGTGACTTATTTGTGAACTATAAATAAAACGACTAGAATATATTGGATAAGATTAACACGAATATTTTTGAATAATAAAAATAGGGTTTCTTTCAGAGCCAAGAATACAATTGAGATGCTGGACCGGTGACTTCGCTTGCTTAACGGTTTTGAATCAAGCCAGCCAACCGGCTCTAGCAGCTGACCTGCAACGAGTACTAAACGAAAAATTCAATATTATGTTTATCGATAACTTACATGGGAACCAGGGAGGCCTACAGTTTGTTATGGATAACGTTATAGTACGAGGACTTAGTAATGCAATCATTGATCATGTCAGGTTAGCTAAAATATCATTATTACCAATGGCTTTCTGTTCTAGTTTCTATTATTAGTATTATTTTGGGATCATAAACAGTTTAACATCTGTTACTCTCCCTTATGATTGTCTTATGAAAGCCCTTGTGGAAGCCTAAGCTAACCTCAGTTTGTCTAAAGTCTAAACTCACCATACTGCTCGACTTCTTGTATAACTGAATATTGTTTAATATTTTTAACGTTAATATAATTCGTACCGATTTCACCTTTATCGACCTCGACAAGACAAATAATGAATTAATTATACCAATATTCACTTTGGGGTAATCGGACCCAGGGCACTTTTATCAAAAGGCAAGCTATGATCCGGCGTCGTCAGATGATTGAATGTTTATGTACTGTTTTTTTAGTATTGATCCTGTTTCAAAGATACTGCGTTTGGTTTACCATTCAGACCTTTCAATTAAAAGTAAATACTCAACTAACGGAATGTTGTTCGGATTACCGATATATGGCGATGGGGATGTTAAAATGGATATGCGTAAGTATTCGAAAGCTAATATTATATACACGTGCTGCTATTTAACGTAAGAAATAAACATTATATATGAATTTATTAAATGCTAATGAAACAAATGGTAATTTAATATTAAAACATCACTGTTGAAACTGGTCAAGAGTATTTTTTCTTTTAGAGAACGTGCTTATTGAAATGGCCATTCCTTACGAAATCATTAAAGATATCAGTGGACAAGATATCATAGATCTGAAAGGGTATAAATACTGGTTTGACATCAGAACAGGTCCAACATATCGTCTTGAAAACCTTTTCTATGGAAACGAAAAGTCAAGTAAGTTTTCAGTTGAAAAAAAATATCCTTCTCAACTCTTCCAACTCATACTCTAATCTGATTATGTACTTTTTAATCTTAGTTTCGAACAGGTTTAATATAATGAAGAAACAAAAAATATATACGTTGACAGTAAATTTTATATCCTTAGATATCTATTTAATCCAAGGACGGATATTTTTGGGGAATGGATTTTAAAAATATCGTTTAATAACATAATTTTTGAAGATTTTTTATTCAATTGCCATACAGTATTCTTTTACAAAGTTTTAGAGACTGAGCAAATTATATTTTTAGGCATCAGAAATATGTTGTATACCCATCATGTACCATCTTTTTTGTTTATAAGTTATTTGTTATTTTACTATTTTTTTTTAAAAAGACACGCCTGCATTAGATTTAATTATCCCTGGGGCTTCACAATCATATAAGTAACGCATACAAATTAACCATAGACTTGGAACAACAATCTGTGGATTACACAAAGAATTGTCCCGTATGGTTTAAGCAATCTTATTACACCACACTAACAGGTCATCTAAAAAGATTTAGTTATTGAAAAGGACTTTCAGGTTCGCTCACCCTGCTCGCTTAGCCTCTCATGCACAGCCGATTAGTAAAAATATCTGCGTCAGATAAATGCTCGTATAAAATATAATTATTTCAACGACTCTAAAAATATAATATTTTGTCAATAATTTTTAGTTACTAAAAGTTATTGGTGTTTTATAATCTCATATATTAAAAGCTAGTTTCTTTAATTATTATTAGGTATTATTTATAATGAACATCTAATATATTATATATTTTATATATATTTTTTAATTGCTTAATTTGCCTCAAGAAGTTTAGTTCGCAGTAATGGAAGAAATTCGTGTGTTTACTTATTAAGTAAAGGTTAATTATAAATATATTTTTTCATTTCAGGTCAAGAAATGCATAAACTTTTACATGAAAATTGGAAAGATGTAACCAGTACTTATGGAAGATATTTATTTGATAAAGTCAATGATAACATTTTTAACGCTTTTCGATCTTATATGCGCTCTCAATCCTTGAAAGCTTTGTACTAATACGTATACTAAAAAATGTTTTTTTTAATGTTAATGTTATAAAAACTAATATAAATATTGTCTACATAATTTGCAAAAAATGGGTTATTACTAATTACTAACTCCGTATTCATAAAAGCAATATATTGAATCAAAAAAACAAATGTGTAAATTTTTTTTTCATTCATTATCCCTTATTTCATATCACATCTTATTAACATATCACATCAATTTGATGTAATATGTTAATAGGATAGCGGATTATTAAATAATAAAAAAGAAGTTGTGTAACTCAATTTTTTATAGTATTTTAAAGTATTAATAAAGAGCTATCGCCTTTGTTTGTTTTGAAATTAGTTGCGAAAGTTACTGCAAATAACTACATATTATTATTATATATCACTCCTTATTTACTATTACCAACAGCAGCAGTATTTTTTATACAAGGTATTTGAAAGCTAAATCTCCACTGATATGGCCATGTTTCCTATCTCCGTGCTAAGGTCAAGTGGTCCCCGATTCGTTTTCACAAGAATGCTCCGATACTTAATACTCTTTATTCTGTTCTGTTTACCCCGCTACCCCTTCTTACCTCAAAGAATGTTCATTTTTTTGGGGTGGATATGGACGTCCTCTTCGTTCTGAGCATAACTTTAAATTAGAAATTTCTCCTGTGACCTCTACTCTGAATGGAGCGCGCTCATTGTTGGTGTCCCGCAACCCGTAGTTCTAGCGCGCAAAATTAAAGTTAAAAACCTTCGTATTATATTCGACAAAACTTACTTACGAGGGAAGTAGAAATATGTTTGCAGCCGTGGGATCCATAAGAAGATTACGTAATATTCTCTCACAATATCTACCAATGTTGCAGTAGTAGATCAATCTTAACTATTTACAATTTTAGATTATGCTGAAGTCTGCTATCCTGATCTACAAAGCAAAATAAGTTAGGTACTTGAGCTTTAGCTTGAGCTTGAATTTTGATCGTCTTCAAAATTTTGGCATAAGATTTTATATGGAATTGGAATATTTGGCCTTCGCAGATATGACCATATTTCTCACTTCCGTAAAAACCTCAAGTGGCGTGCGATTCATTTTCACACGATTATTTATATCCTTAACCTGTTATACTATCTATTATTCAACTCTTCCACTCCTTTCTACTTGATAGAATAATTGAGTTTTTGAGTTGCTCTCATAACCGTTCTCTCCATTCAAATAAAACCTTATTCTTAAAGACCTTTCCCATTTATCTTTTTACATAAACTCTTAACGGGTCAAGCTGTCCGTCTACGAAACTGCTTGCCTCTATCCGCAAATCCTCTATTTGCAAAATCGTAATTCACGTACCTCTTCCAAAAACAAATCCTCTATAGTAGAACTTTTTAAAAATATTAACATTACTTTGGCGTACATTTATTAGGTAGGTATGTATAATGTATACTGGATGATATACTTCAGTGTATATACATACATTATTAATTAGTATTATATTATTTGTGTGTATTCCTAATTTACTTTTAAAAAACTAAGTCCATGCTAATATCCTCTACCCGAAAGTTGGCTGGAACAGGTTTCTCTCTAGTAATAAGAATTATTGTAAAATAGGAATCTCTCGTATATAACTTGCTAAGTCAGACCTAAGACTTCAATATATAATCCAAAATTATAGAAGAAATGATATTTTAAGATGTTATTAAATATTTTATATTTTATAAATAAATTTCAGTACTGACCATTGAACTTGGCATCCATTTCGATTTCATATCTTTTGTTGTTGATATCAACAACCAAACCATGTTTATAAAATTAGCTTTCAATTCATATTTATGTTTTACATCAGATACAATTTACGGATAATGTTTTCATCAAAATGTTAACTGCACGTAGAATAATATAATATAAAAAATATTTTCACTGTTACAATTGTAACTTCGAAAATAAATATCACGACAATAAAGATTTCGGTAAGAATAATATATTTTCTTTGTTATGAATTAAAATATAAAAATAAAGATTGTTTATTATGTAAAATCATGTTTACATTACATACTTATTACATACATCAGGCAATAGTAACTTTGGTCTCAATTTGTGACTCGTGACTCACAAATGCAGAATCCAAAAAAAAAATACTAATACTTACTTCTGAACTTATCATTTTTCAATTATTTACAAAGCTACGTGTAACTTGTTCAAAGTTAGAAGCAAGAAAAAGTTTAATATATAAAATATAGTTTAAAGATTTTTAGAAACAGCATGTATCCTATCATTAAATTCTTAGACTCTAATACGAAATGTTTTATATAGTATTAAGAAAAATATTCGGTGATGCATGGGAATATAAGAATCCTCTTATCAGCAATTCCATGATCTATGGTAAATGGTAATGGTTAATGTGATGGTAAAAATGATAAAAATGGCACATTTTCATGAAATAAAGATTTTTTAATTTTATATAATATTTATATGACATTGCGATTGTGAGTTAAAATAACACTACTAATGTTAATGAATTAACTTTAAATAAAATGTAAGGCAAATATTAAACAAAATACGAACTGCTACATGGTCAGATATGCTACACAGATAGTTATTTCACGAAAAATCAAAAACTTGATTTCAAACTAAAACTTTAATATACAACAAATTTACTGCTCAGTTTTTTAAATAAATCGTGGTATTGTTGGATAATTAACTAAGTTAATATCTAAGATGATCACATACACTCTCCAAAAACAGAAAGGCTGGGCTATAATTGTAATAAAAATTTATGGATTTGTATACATTCCAAAGAATGAAAGATGATACACGATATCGCTTTCAACAGCTAGTTTAATTTATTAATATACTTTTGGTAATTTTTTTTTGTTCCATCAAATACCTAGGTACATATGTCAAGACTCGTTTGATGCCACATCCTTATCAAATAGTTTAATTTCCGGTGTTTTCAATTTTATAACGATTAGTTCGACGTTGCGACCTTTGACATCAAAAAAATATCATAACTATAACCCAAGAGTGGATGGATGGATGGAGTCAATTGAATTATAATTAATATTTCAGAATTATGCGGAATTCATATTTATTTAAGTTTTTATTAAAAAAATTGTATACATATTTTTATATAGGTTGTTATAGGTAAACAAAGAGTTTATTATGAACTGAAATATTAAATTAGAACTCCATACATTGTTAAACGGGACGTTAAGTCATAGTTTTATCATTTTTTTACTTAATCTGTTTACGCGTGTATATAAGGTAATAGGGAGACTTAAGGAATGTCTGACAGCATAAAAAATGCTTCCATTTTTAAGGTACCAGCTAAACTAGCCGGAGCTTTCTAATTGCCAGGAAGTGGGGTCAAAGAAAAGGTCACGGATACTTCCTTGGCCTCTCACTGTCATTTCACAGTTCATACTCAACTCTAGCGGAATCCTGAAGTCAATTTACCTTGGATGGTTGGATAATCCTATAGTCACTGCCACCTAGACCTAGAAATTCAGATTCGACTTGAATAATATTCGACTTGAATTGGTATACCCAAAAACAGGCCCGAACTTGAAGGCGCAAAAAAGGTTTTAAATGCGTGAGAAAATATAATATTAGCTTTTTACTTATTTATTTCTAAGGAATAATCTAATGACATATATATGAATTATTAAAATGATATCTCAAATCAAATATTAACATTTTCAATTTTGTTACCATTATAAAACAAACGGATTTTTGTATTTTTAGTTTTGAAAAGGTACTTACAATATTTAGAACATGGTCAAATCGAATTAAATAGTCTTTTCTAATTTAATATCCGATATTGATTAAATTCAGTCTGAACTTATTCTTAAGTTGTATACATTTATTTCAAAAACTGTCAAAATACATCCTTTGATGATATTTCGTACGTCAAAGTATTATTAACCAGCTGTTGGCAGCACTTTCATTTTAGTTACTACTTTCCCAATTTAAAGCATAAGCTATCTTACATAATTTTAAATATATACGAAATAATGAACCTTAAGATTTATTATGTGTAACGCTGACAATTATTTGAATAGTTTGTACTATTTTGCGAGAATATAAGTGAATTTTCAGACACTATTTCAAAATCCTATTTTACTTTGACACTAAAAAATTTCATCAAAGTCCGTCCAGCAGTCTAATTGTAGTTCCAATCAGCTTCTGCATTCTTCTGAAAATTTTACTTTGTTTCAGAGTAACAAAATATTGTACCTTAACCAAAGTAATAAATAAACAACAACCATACGAAATTTTTAAAATAAAAATTGTCTATTGGATTTTATATAATACTCAAACAAACAAACAGATAAACAGAAAATAAAACAAATAAAACCATTGCTTGGCGATCCGAATCATTTATTTACTCTTAGCATGTAGCAAGTAATTAAGTTCAAATGTACACATTTAGACTTATTACAATTTTATTATTCTTATACATACTCTCATTTTAGTATTAGCAGAGATTTAACACTGAAGTCTAAAAAGGAAAGAAAAGGTCTTAAAAGGTTATTAGAAATTTGTTTTGAAAGATAAGATAAAAGAAGTTAATCAGTTTACCAAATTTTTTATCAAAAAATAAATGATTTTATTCCTAAAATGTCTAATTCATTATTTCTTTAAACTATTGTTTAAATTGTTTATTTACTGTTCGATGAAAATTGGTACACTAATGAAAAATAGTATAAAAACAGTTACCTACATAATATAGACGTCAATACGTTTATAATATAATATATTATTATACCGGACTTATTCATACATACACATACTTGTGGACCTTACTGTTCCCTGGGAAACAAACATCCCCAGGGATCACACATTCAAGCTTAATAAGTATTACGAACTGACCAACGAACTGTCCAGGAATAAATTTATAGTCAGTTTGGACGCGGTAGAAGTTTGAGCGAGAGGTATAACAGCAAAATCTCTCTATAACCTACTTAAGGACCTTGACCTTTCTAGAACAAGCACCGGTTCATTTCAAAAACATATTTCAAAGCGGAATTAGTAGGTTCTTTCCAAATTTGGTAAGATAAGGAGAGGATTGTAGAGGGTGAAGGCGAGCTTTTTTGCGCATAATAAAGGGGCCCCTTAAACCTACTCCTGGGTCGCAAGTCCCAGGCACTGTTTGCACTCCTCTCCTTGTAACGCGATGGGCCCGGCACCCGCACGGTGAATCCATGGAATGCTAAGAAGCTTCGTCTTATATTTTAGTTTGACGCAAACATTAAACATTTTTTTTTTTTTTTGATAAATGTTATGTACAAGTGATGTAAAAAGTTATTTATAAAATGTATATTAGTTTTAAATGCATTAATTAAGAAATTAGCATAATTGAATATGTTATAAAATATATTCATAGATTGTTATTAAAATTATACTAGAAGTAAAATAAAAAAATGGTGGCAAAAAAACTTCAATATATATAGTTCAAAATAAAATGGCTGTTGGTGACTGTTTGTCCGTCTTGTGTCACTAATATTTTTCCATTTTTAGCCACATTTGTTCTAGGTTTTTTTTATATTGTTGATCTGGATGAAAAATAACAAATATTTAGGACTGCTATTTATTTTCTTAGATATATATATATATATATATATATATATATATATATAATGTTGTTATATAATATTTTTATTATTTTTTCTTCCGCAACGCTTTTAGGAATATAACGTTTATTTTTTATATTTAGCTTATCATACATGTTTAAAGACATGATTTCGATTGTGGCATCTCTTCATTGTTTATCTGAACTGAAGAGTTACAAACATCATAGACACCATAGTATAAATTGTAGAGAAAAGTAATTATCTGACAAGCCGTGAAAAATCTTATAGAAATGTTAAATACGGTATTACACCTTAACGAAAACGGACACCAAACGAAATCGGAATGGGTAACTAGTCGTTACTAAACTAGTATAAAAACATTAAGTATGTTAATGTTACCAGGAGTTGAATTCTAATAAGATCTAACGTTAAAATATACATATGCATAAACTATTTATTTGGGTATAAAATATTGTGGGGTGCTGATATACAATCAAATGAAATCAATATTGAGACCTAAGATGTTGTGTTTTTTGATTATTGTTTGTCAGTTCGCGCAATTATTTGCATCCCGTAAGTAATTTTAAATATTTATTAATTATAAAAATGTGCACAGTCTTTATTTACATAAACTTCATTTGGAAATAAAACTATTTTTAACGGATTTAACTCGAGTATATTGAATTAAATTTTAAATTTACATTTACCATATACGTGAGTTAAATCCGTTAAAAATAGCGTTATTTCAATGTGTAGTACTCATGAAAACCTTAGTAAACTTCATTTATATAACAACATACTTGCGGGCTCTTAAAAATAAAGATCTAATGACGATCAATAAATCCCACTATGCCAAAGTTATACGGGCTTTCATAAACAGGATTGGCATTTAAACCCTACTAAGCCAGATAGACTCTTAGGTATATAGGCGTGTCTCAATCTGAAATGCCCTCGGGACGTCGTTCCCCATGGGGGCCCGTCTGGCCCCCCTTTTTAACGCTGTAATAGCCAACAGGGCTAATAGCCTTAAAAAAATAAATAAATAAATAAATAGGTATATAGAAACTGATACAGATAGACTCGTAATCAGGATGTACAATATTTTCCCTTTATTAAGCCACTATTTTATAACCATTTTACAGACAAAACTGAGCCTGACGCAAAATATTTGCAACACTTTCTACAATACAATTAGCGATGATAAAATCAAGGACACTCAAATCACGGTCGGTTTTGATAAAGTGTCGATAGTGTCGGTCGGGATTATTGATATTATAACACCATAACTCACAACATTTTGGAACCGTATTTAATACCACTAATAAGTACAATTTTGTTTAGAAAGTTTTTATTTTGTATGACTTTAAAAAAAAGGACATTACAATCCCGCTGAGTTTTGTCTTGTGTATGTATAGCTTTGACAATGAAAAAATGTTTTGTATAAAATTTATTTTATCAAATTTATTTTCAATAAATAAAATTAGATTTGAATTTGAAATGTATCAAAGAATCAGCTTAAAATTTACCTTAACGGAAAATTACATTAACGTAAATAAAAAGAATTTCACGGTGGTGGATTCTAATACAAGTAAATAGGTAATATAAACTTACTATCGCTCAAATTTATATAAATATAGAATGAAAAATAAACCGATACGTGCAGGAATTCGAACCCGCGAGTACTGGGAAACCATCTCGTCGCTCTACCAACTGAGCTACCGTATCGCTATCTGCCTCGGTGAATTAAGCACTCTATATGTGATGGTCTTTATCGGGACGGAATTTATATAAATTTAAATAAGCTTAACATGGCGATACATGTTTATAGATATTTTCAAACATTTGAGGCGGGGCGTTAACATATGTATTTACTAACCATACAACCAAGGAGTCACTGATAGGATGGGGTAATACGTCAAAATTTTAATACTAAGACTATATTTTGTTTGCACTGTAAGTTCAATTCCATATTACAATTACTTAAAGACAAATCCGACCTAGACGTCTGGGATAGATACAAGATTACTTTTGATTGCGGATAGTGTTACTTAAAGATCAGTAACTACACTGAGCTATACAAAAGTGTAGAGTAGATCGTAGTAATGTGAAGCTACCGAAGTCAATCGAATCTGTGCAATTTCAATGGAGATAGTGATTAGATGTTACCTGCATTGGTTTGGAAACCGTTTATTGACACTCTTTACAAACATTTTTACAGCTTTTGATTAATCCAATAGTGACACAGTGACGAATATCCGTATTAAATGTCCAAAGACATCGCCCAGCGTATGCAATTCGAGCAAGACATCGAGCAAGAGCTCCAAATTCCAATTTAATTGACATAAATACATCCAAATAAACGTTTATTTAAAAACAAAGTACAAAAAAAAATGCAGACTGAACAAAAATCGATAAACGTCATTGGATATCGAGTATCGATTTGTCCAAAACATTTTTACGTCATAATTAGGTATATCACATGTAAATTAGATAATACTACAAAACTAATAAATATTAATACTTGTGTTTGTATATTGATATTAGGAATACTATTAAGTATTAATATAACTGTAATCTTAAATGTGTAAAAAAATATCATATTATGCTTGTCAATAAGGATAATAAAAAAGTAAATTTGATTGCAAATCTGTCTCTAAATTAAATAAGACACGTTTATATTTCAGCTAATTGCAAGTTTGGAGATTCAGTATGTTGGACAAAATTTTACAATACTATTAGTCCGAAAATAGCTGATGGAAACCCTGAACTAGGAACCGAGAGACTAGACCCGATGCACTTGGACCTTATCGAAATGAGGAAGCATGAAGTGGATTATAAATCAACGAATAATACATTGTCGGGTTTAAAAGGATCTATTATTGATGAAATCAGGTTAAAATTAATATTTTTTTTTTCTGTACTTTTTTGTTCTTATGTGTTCTTAACCACAATGATGACCAAATATTTTTTTTAAAGTAACTACAAAGATTTAAAAGTATTGGTGTTAGTGTTCAGAGCAAATCTTACTCTGACGGGAGACTATACTCTGAATGGAAAATTATTTTCGATTCCAGTTACAGGAAATGGGGCGATTAAGATTTTGTTAAGTAAGTATTTTTTGAGGCGTGATTGTTAAACTTTAAACAATCATCCGGAACCAATAAGATTTTTCAAAATATATTATGTTCCATTAAATAAATTCTATATTTTGGTTTTTAGATAAATGTCACTTTGAAATGATAATGCCATATGAAATTATAAAAGACAAAAACGACAAAAGTAGAATAAATCTTAAATCTAATCATTATTCTGCCCACGCCTATGGAGGTATTAACTACAGCTTAGAAAATTTATTACCTGGCCAAACTGGTATCAGTACGTATTATTTTTTGAATGTAATATTCTCATATACTGAAACAATACACATACTAAAAACTGTTTTTGTATATTGTTGTAAACTGTCATTGCAAGCTAATGATTATATCTATTTAATTCATTTGTTGCAGGTGAAAAGATTCATACTTTAGTAAATAAGAATTGGAGAGTAGTTGAGCCAAATGCGGTTGGAAAAACATTTGAGCTAATGATGGCAAAAATCTTCAAGGCTTTTCGAGTAGTTGTAGCTTCTTATGAAGTCAAATTTTAAATAAGGCAATACTTCTCATCCTAAATATATCATATATTTGGATCTGTCTGTCTTTATATAAACCCTTTTCTAGATTTACATACTTCATCAATTAAAGAATACTACAAAACGAATACAAAAATGACTTGTGACCAGTATGAAAGAGATTATTTCTTTGTTTACCTTACGAAATGTAAACTTTATTATGTTTAAATAAATGGTTTCATATGTCTCAGATTATGAATAAAAACTAAATAATATTACGTATTTCGAACCAACAATAAATAATTAAATATGAATCTAATTATTAAAAAAAAAAACTAATTTTACGTATATTCTAAAGATAAATCTATACATCTATACATATAAATAAACTGAAGTGTCTATTGGTAAGATTGAAATAACCTCTTTTTAGTAACTGCATATGGATGTATACACGGTACATATACCAAAATATTTTTTTTTACATTTTCGTCGGTCTGTCTGTCTGTTTGTACACGCTAATCTCTGAAAGGGTTAAACCGATTTTGACGGGATTTCGACTTGCTGCTTCGACTTCGACTTGAATAGCTGATGTAATAAGGAGTAACTTAGGCTACTTTTATTCCATGATTTATTATTTACTAGCTGTAAAATGTAAAATTTATATTTATATGGCTGAGTTATTAAGTCAAATACCTAAATAATATTTTTACAGTCTACCGTACGATGGACTAAATATTTCCCAGAAATATATTATTTATTTTATATCATGCACATGAATATAAAGTACTAGCTGCTCATTATGTAACTTTAAGAATTTGAATTGAAGAAAAAACAAAATAATTAATGTATATTATTATCTCAAAAATGAAACAAATAAATATATTTGTTTAATTTTTGAGATAATAATAATAATAAATTTGATTTAATTTTTAATTTGAGATAATAAAAATAATAATAAATAAATATGTTTTATTAAATAATACATAATAATGTATTATTTAATAAAAGATATTTATTTATTTGATGATATACAATTATTCATGGTTCTATTAAATCATATCTTAAAACAAAACTCGGTACATATCAGCAGACCGAATTGGTGATTTCAAATAAGACTAAAATATTAAAAAAATTATAAACTTTTTAGATGCTAGAAAATAAACAAACTAACATTATTATTTACTTCTTCAAGTTAAATATTAAATGTTGCTGTACTAAGTTTCAAACTATCGCGTTTAATAAAATATAATCACTAGTGTCCGTTGTTGAATTCATGAGCTCATATTTTTTTCTACTACCCGCAAAATTTATCTATCTATTTCAAAAGATGTGCGGGTGGATAAAGAAATTTCTCTGACTTAAGCGTGGACAACTTGCACCGCTGAGACGGTCAGCCAGCCAGTAAGCAGGACGAAAAACATTTAAAAAGGTATGTGATTTCTGCGCTGTGATACCGTTCTTATAATAATTATGTATTAAATATTGCTCGATATCAAAAGTAAATTTTCTTATATATAACAGTTATTCATATGGAAACGGTCCTAGACATTGCAAGTTCAAGTTTTACAAATCTTAGTTATGCTAAAACTTATTAATTATTTTTGATGCGGATTTCAATTTCCTTTAAAAATCTTATAAAATGTACGTTATATATCGTAATTTCCTGGTAAGTTCTTAGTGAAATATACTTTTTGTAATCGAATAATTACTTATATATAAATTATTGTGTCATTAATATGTGATTTACGCTGCAGGCATAAGTTGTCAAATAGTTAACTAAATGTAAAAACAGTTAATGCAAAGACTTTAGTAATTAGTTTGTAAGTTAAATTTTAAACGATGGAAATTACCGTGTAGAATATATATATATATATATATATATATATATATATATATTACTTATTATATACGTATTGCGTATATTTTTAACCCCCGACCCAAAAAGTTATAAGTTTTACCTGTATATCTCTGTATTTGTGTATGTGTGTTTGTGTCAACGTAGCAGCCAAGCGAGTGGACGGATTTTAATGCGGTTTTTGTAATCGAATGCTTGATTCGTCGGTTTGTTTGGTCCAAATAAAAGCAGTCTTCTTTAAGATATGACGCTTGTATTAGTGAAGGTGAAAGGTTTTAAAATACGGTTAGTAAAAACCTAAACAAGTGAAATAAGTGTATTCGTAGGTTCATTTAATACAACATATAAAAAAGTAAAATATTTAAAAGCAGAAAAGAAAGATAAAAAATAAAATTAAAAAAACATCCCATACAAAAAGACGTATAAAAAAGATAAACATAAAATTATTATGTACTTATTGACGTCGTTGCATCGGGGAACCGCCAAATAAAGGAAGAATTTAAAACGCAAGTAAGTTACCAAGGCAAATAAGGACAACAATAATATCAAATCCTATAGTCTACATACCTATATACTATACACACCATCAACAACGGTCCCCCGACGCAACGATTTCAATAAGTACATAATAATATTATTTTTATCCTTTTTAGACGTCCTTTTGTATCGGGGGTTTTTTAAATTTTAAAATATATATTTTCTGTTAATATTAAAATAAAGTAATTATAAATTCTTAACGAATCTGGACAGTAAAATTGATTTATTATAATACCTTAGCGGACTGTTGTATTCATAGTTATTGTTTAGTTGTTAAACTAGATCTTTGAAAAAAGATAAAAAAAACATTTTTTTTTAGAAAAACTTTTTAATAAAAGAAATAAATAACATTTATTAATGAACTCAATTTGCATAATATTTAAGTGTTTTAGGGCTCTTTGGGTAATGTATTTTATTATATATATATTTCTTTATTTATTGAGACTTATTATGCAAAAAAGTATTACTATAAATAAAAATAAACAAGATTAGAGAAAACGATTCACTATAATGAGGTTAAAAGTATAAATAAACCTTAATACACTTATATTGCAGTGTTGATATGGCTTCCAAGGTATGCCTGAATTTTTCAGAAGGCTTAAGGGGTTAATACAAGGTCAATGGTTTTTTCACTCAATTGTATATTAATTTTATTTTTTTATTAATTTAGCATTGAATAAAGCACAAAATACTCTTAATATTGACGGATAATAGTAATGTATATTTTTTTAATGTTTTCCATCTTATAAATGTCAAACACTGGAAATAGAAAATACATCCTTCATTTTAGAACCAAATAATCACAAGAAAATTATCTTTTACTAATATTAATATTAATAATATTGGTTCATTCAGTTGACCTAAAATAGAAGACGGATTAGCCTTCCTAGTTATCGTCGTTTTAACATCAGATTATTTTTATATTAATACTAATTTCATAATAACTTAAACTTACATTTGATTCAAAATTGTCATCTTATTTATTGAAATAATGATTATACATAAGCCAGACCATAAATAATATCCTAAAAGAATGTAAAATAATTCTAAACGCATTGATTGATGTTATTTATCAGTTGGCAACTAAATTGATTTTTATGACAACCAGGAAGTCAAAATATCCAAGAGTAGCTCTTGAAAAAAAACAAAATCACAGAAAAAATATACTATAAATACTTAAGTTATTTAGTCTATAAATAGATCAATATATTTTAATAAGATATGTTGTACCGCAACAATAAAAAATAAAACTTTACCGCTTGACTATTTATCTGTATATAAACAATTATTTATTATTACTTAGAGCAAAACAGTCTTGTTCCTGGTGACGAGTGGTAGTGAAGAATAATTATATCAAACATATTTTTAAATCATTATGAGGATGAGGATTTTCCAATTAGCATATTTACTAACATTATTAAGCTGTTGTAAGTATCTTTTTAATAATATCTTTTGATTAAGTAATAATTGAAAACTAATTGCTTTGATTAATTTATCTTTCAGCATCGTCAGTGGAACAGAAAAAATGTTTTATAAGTAACTCGCAATGCCTCACCGCACGAGCGCAGGAAAATGTCGCAATGTTTGTACAGGGCTTCCCAGAAATTCACATCGAAAGACTTGATCCACTGCGTATAGACTATATAAAAAAAGAAAAAGATGGTTTGATATTTGAAGGAAAGAATATAGAGAAGGAAGGTTTTAAAAACTCAACTATCGATGAAGTAAGGTAAGTTAAATGATTCACTGTTTAATTTTTTCTATAAAGTGGTATCGTATAGCATATAGATCTAAGACAAATGACTATCACAATGGCGTTCAAATAAACAATAAATCTTAACGCTTTATATATTGCAGAGTTGATATGGCTTCAAATGTAATGCGATTAGCTTTTCACGCGGATCTAACGTTAAAAGGGCAGTACAAGTTTGAAGGGCTTCTATTTTCAATGCCTATTTCAGGCGAAGGTGATATGATAATTACAAAAAGTAAGTTAAACAATATTTGAAAATTACTCAATCTCTTGAAAATTTATTTATTTATTTAATTCTTTATTGCACAATATACAATATAAAGCACATAAGACGGGCTTAATGCCACAAAGACATTCTCTACTAGCCAACCTTACGAAGTACAGGAGAGGATGTTGGTAGGCGTGCAAAAAATAAAAAGTAAAAGAAAAAACAAAAATATTATAAGACTATCTATATATCTAAATCTAATCTGAATCTGAAATATATATATATATATAATTTGTTTATTATTGTTTGAAAATATCTTTAAACATTAATAGCCATGTTAAGCTTATTTTAATTTTAATAAATATAGAATGAATAATAAACCGACCTTTAAATCGTACCTTCGATCTACGAATTGAACTACCGTAACTCTTGATAATGTAGAACTCAATTGAATTAAAATTGTTAATATTTCAGAGCACGAATATGTTGAAATGGACATGCCGTTTGAAATATTTCTTGATCCATACAGCAGGAGTTTTATGGACTTAAAGAATTTTACATATAATTTTGGAGTCAAAGACGGGGCGAAATTTTCGTTTAGCAACCTTTTTTATGGAGATCAGGAAAAGAGTAAGTTTATTGGAAAATGCATAAAACATATAAAGAAATATCTATAATGTTATACATATATTTATTATAGTATTTACAATAACTCCAAATTAGGATAAACAAAATTAGAAATGATAAATAAGCATTTATGTCGATTGAACAACAAACAAAAAAAATCGAATATATTTTGGTATGTTACTCTTCAGCAAAAATTTTAAATCAACTTAAACATTTTTTTAAGTAAGGTACATTTTATATTAGTAATTTAACATAATATCAAACAATATTATTTGTAGGTGATCAAGTACATACATACATTAACGAAAACTGGAAGCTGATAGTTGAAGTTTTTGGACCCATACTTGCCGACGAGTTCTATACAAAAATATTTAATGCCGTAGCTACATTTATGCGATCGAAGCCTCTGCAAGAATTGCAGTTTTAGTAAACTTTATAATTAGATCATAAAAAATATTATTTTTATATTAATTAATCTCTCTAATGTTTTGTTTATTGTAAATATGTGATATACTCGTATATTAAAGTATTATAAGACGAAGTTAAGGAATTTTAACTAATTTATTGTAGAAATAATTTTATCCTCATGGGTATAAGTTACAGTGCTTTCTAATAACATTAAAATGTAATATGTTATGTAGTTACTATTTATATAAGTATATTTTTTTACGTTTTGTGTATTGTATTTGTGTGTTAACGATTTATGTATTTTTGCGGTGGAATAAGAGAAACCTATAATATTGTAGGACCTTAGTACCTATTTAACATATGTCCCTTTATTTATATGATTTATTAAAATTATATTGAAATTTACACTTCTATAAAAATCTATAATTCGTTAGCAGTATTAAATATAGAAATATGTTTATATATATTGCATTTATATAATAAGTTATAATAAAATTGTCACTGATCCATTTCTGTTCATGGAAAATATTAAAAAAAAACATCATAGGGGGCCTTTATAAGAGCAAGAGAATCCAAAACAATGGTTTTTCAGTTTGTCTGTATGTCTGTATGTTTGTAATCTCAGAAACGATTTAACCAATTTGAATACGGTTTTCATGATGTTATTATCAAAGTCTTCACTTAATATTAAGTGTTTATTTCATATCAATCGGTTAAGAAATAAAAAACTTTGTCAATTTATGTCAATTACGTAAAAGGTACCATGCAAATCTTATTCTATACATGTAATAAATCTGTAGAGGTACTCCTCTACAGAAGTGTACATTGAAAATGTTTTAAAAAAATATACCAGGATGTGTAGTGATAACTAACAGAATCCATTTTTATAATTTTCTAAATCTTTGTCTGTTTTTCTTTTTTCCTCTAGTTGTGCATACAAAACGAAAAAAATGTATTTTAAAAAACTTATACAGGTCCTCTTGTATGAATTTTTGAAAATATTTATATAAGCAAGAAAATATTTTTTTTCATTTTGTCTGTATGTCTGCATGTCTGTATGTTTGTGCACGCTAATCTCGGAAATGGGTTAATCGATTTGGATGCAGTTTTCGGGAATATATTGTCTTGGGATTCACTTTACATTTAGTTTTTTTTTTCTACAATCGGTTAAAAAATAAAGAAATTAATAATTTCTTATTGTCGTACCATTTCTGCTTACCAGTTTGAGGGTTTATAGTTTTTACATACATTGGTAAGTACAAAGGGTACGTTTTATCAAAATCGAAATCTACGCGTACGAAGTCGCAGGCACAGCTAGAAAGAAATAATGTTGAAGGTAATGTATGAAATTGTCATTAAATATGTTTAGTCATGTTAAGCTTGTTTTTTTGAATAAATATAGAACGATAAATTAATTAACACCACCAGGACTCGAACTGTCTGGGAATACAGCTTGAATTTAACATCTATATCTATATTTCATACGATATAATATCCAAAATTCAAAATCCTGCCTATCTGTTACTCGATTGTCAAAAGATTTTACACGACGATGAATTTGATATGCACAGAGTTTAATCCCGGAATCACGCAGATTTCTTAAAAAAAACCACTCCTAAGGCGATGAAAATAGAGATGAATATTTTTATGAGAAATCATGTTTAAGTGAGAGATTAAGATGACTGACTCATTTGAATTCTCACTTTTTTTTGGTAGATGTTGGGTTGGAGTAGAGTATAGCTATGATTGGCGTCAACGCGCCATGAGGGCTATCTTCCCCAGCTTCGAGGCTTGGGCAGGTAGGAAGATAGGCAACGTCACCTATCGTCTGACCCGAATACTGACCGGACATTATTTCGGACAATATTTGGATTGGATTGGCCGCGAGGCAACAGCGCAGTGCCACCACTGCGATGCCGACCAGGATGACGTCCAGAACACGCTGGAGATCAGTCCGGTGCGGCGTGGCGGATTGAAAGAAGCGCCCTGGTTGGGCGTGATAGGGAACAATCTCAGCAATGGTAAGCTTTTTAACTTCAACCGTTTTACAACTCTAAATAAAATAGTTCATTAAATATAATTACTTTGTTACTTTCTTAATTACATTATATCTCTTTAATATTATATTGTACGTATTGTGTTCAATGACCTTCGTTTTTTTAGTAACCTTTAATAATAAAAATTGGTTTCATTTCGTACGTTCTTTTTTGATTTATTACTTAAGGAGATTGTTTATAGTTGTCATAGTTGTTATATTTGTTTAACTGTTCTGTAGTAGATCTTAAGGTTATAATTATTTTCGTCGCATTTGAGTAAAAATAATCTTGTCCGTTATTTCTTCTTGAATTTGGACAATAATTTTTGTTTGTGTAATTTGTGTTGATTTATTTGGTGGATAACAGATGGTGGATAACAGATGGATAACAGATGGTGGATAAATACATCACTATGTATTTATAATATGAGTTACGAGTTGGAAGAATCACGTCAATTAAAGTGACGACCATGTGGCGGCTTATTTTATCCCTACCATCAGCATTTGATTTTATGGAGTGCACATTTTTTTTTTCTTCCTCAGATACTAAAGAAAATGAGAAAGGTGTGGAGACACATAATGGCATAATTTTTATTCTTTTTAAAGTTCTTTTTGTATGGGGTGTTTTTAAATTTTTAATTATATTTTTTAACAATTGGTTAACAAATAAAGAAGTTAATAATCTCTTATTTTAGTACCAATGCTACTTGCTTACCAGTGATTAAACATGAAAAAATATATACATAACTAAACTAGAAATACTCCTACACGCAAAAACTACTTGATTGAGTTTGTAAGTACAAAGGGTACGTAACTCAGGTGTGACATTCAAACGACATACCAGTTTTTGTTTAAATATGTATATTTTGACTCGACCTTGGAGTTCACACAGGAGTTTATTTAAATATACATATTTATAATCGAGACAAATAATAAGATAATACTACTATATTACTATGCAATATAATCTTTTGATTATAATAATTAATATTAATAATTGAGAGGAGTGTAAACAAAGCCTAAGACTTGCGACCCAGGTGTAGATTTCAGGGGCCCCGTTATGATTCTCAAACACGCTCGCCTCTACAATCCACACTCCTCTCTTTAAATATGTATATTTAAATAAACTCTGGTGTGAAATTCAAGGTCAAGACAAAAAAGACGACAATACTATTTAATGAAATATATATATTCTTAACATTCCAAGAGTTCATTGTGCCCGTGCCGGGCCCATGACGTTGCTTTGATTATTTGCAATAATGCTTGAGACTTGCCACCCAGATGTAGGTGTATGGGGCCCCTTTATGACGCGCAAACATGCTCGCCTCCACTATCCATACTCCTCTCCCTACCTAATCAAGTTGGAAAGAATCTACTAATGCCGCCTTTGAAATACGTTCTAAAAATGAATCGATGCTTGTTCTAGAAAGGCCAAGGTTTTCGAGTTATAAAGAGATTTTGCTGTTATACCTATCGCTCCCACTTCTACTGCATACAAGCTAACTATAAATTTATTCCTGGATAGTTCGTTGTTAAGTTCATAGCAATTATAAAGCGTGGGAAGAAGTGGGAGCGATAGGTATAACAGCAAAATCTCTTTATAACTTGAAGACCTTGGCCTTTCTAGAACTAGCATCGGTTCATTTTTAGAACGTATTTCAAAGGCGGCATTAGTAGGTTCTTTCCAACTTGATTAGATAGGGAGAGGAGTATGGATAGTGGAGGCGAGCATGTTTGCGCGTCATAAAGGAGCCCCCTACACCTACACCTGGGTCGCAAGTCTCAAGCATTATTGCAAATAATCAAGCAACGTCATGGGCCCGGCACGGGCACAATGAATTCTTGGAATGTTAAGAATATATATATTTCATTGAATAGTATTGTCGTCTTTTTTGTCTCGACCTTGAATTTCACACCAGAGTTTATTTAAATATACATATTTAAAGAGAGGAGTGTCGATTGTAGAGGCGAGCGTGTTTGAGAATCATAACGGGGCCCCTGAAATCTACACCTGGGTCGCAAGTCTCAGGCATTGTTTACACTCCTCTCAATTATTGATATTAATTATTATAATCAAAAGATTATATTGCATAGTAATATAGTAGTATTATCTTATTATTTGTCTCGATTATAAATATGTATATTTAAATAAACTCCTGTGTGAACTCCAAGGTCGAGTCAAAATATACATATTTAAACAAAAACTGGTATGTCGTTAGAATGTCACACCTGAGTTACGTACCCTTTGTACTTACAAACTCAATCAAGTAGTTTTTGCGTGTAGGAGTATTTCTAGTTTAGTTATGTATATATTTTTTCATGTTTAATCACTGGTAAGCAAGTAGCATTGGTACTAAAATAAGAGATTATTAACTTCTTTATTTGTTAACCAATTGTTAAAAAATTAAATTAAAAATTTAAAAACACCCCATACAAAAAGAACTTTAAAAAGAATAAAAATAATATTATTATGTACTTATTGAAGTCGTTGCGGTGGGGGATCGTTGTACGTACGTTGAAGATGGTGTCTATTTTACGAAGTTAATCATTGAGGACTTAGACTATATGATTCGATATCGTAATTTCTTTATTTGCCTTTGTAACTTACTTGCATTTTAATTTCTTCCTTTATTAAACGGTCCCCCGACGTAGTGACTTCATTAAGTTCATAAGTTTTTTAAATTTTTTTAGAGGTCCTTTTGTATCGGGGGTTTTTTAAATTACAAGTATACCACATCTGGTACCCTTGTCGCGTGCTTCTCCAGCTGAAAGAGGTCCAAGGACAACGCAAAGTTCCGCGCTTCTCTTCCAGCATGATCGGTTTTCTGGTACGGGAACAGCCAGTCCTGATGACAGGCATTAAAGTCCCCCAGAAAGATTTTTTCGTTTTCTGTGTCTACTAAAACCCATAAAGAAGAAAAAGTGGGGTCTTCAAGGTGACGAAGACGCTGGATACAGAGGTTATTCCGCGCACACTCTGGCATCTGAGCGAAAGTTGTGCTCTAACGTGTATCCGGGATATCCAGGTGCGCAGCACTTAAAGGACATTGTTTCTGCGTCTAGCGGGGCAGCCTTTCGTGGGTGACTAACCCACTAATTGGGCCCCCAACTATCTGCAGGCGGTCAACGGAAAGCCGTCGCTTCGGATCCCGCTACCCTTCTCGACTAGACACCCGACAAAACAAATACCAACCCGACGTCAACCGGTTCGCCAACGTACCGCAGCTGTTCAGACCCATTTCCCATAAGCGGCTTCATCGAGCAACGTGCCGAAACACGACTAGGTCGCTTTGCGGCACGACTTTGCCCGATGGGTGGTAACTTTGCCGGTGACCCGATGTTATGGTCTACCACCAAATAAACATTTAGAGTATAAACATGATGATGATGATGATGATTACTCCGACCGATTTCGGCCATGGCGACCACTTCGAACCTTTAATTATGTCGACGCTGATGCGCACGTATATGGCTATTGTAGCCAATTTTGGTAGCAAACTTCCGCGCACAGTGTGGGCACGTGAGCTTACCACTGATATAATTATAATTTATGGCGACGGGAGGACGGGCCTTCAACTCATTGCGTTTAGCGTCGAGGTCTGCTTTACGCTGCTCCTCGAAGTCGCGGATACGCCTCCTTATAAGACCGCGCCATTCTGGCCGTTGTGCTGCCAGACCCTCAAATTGAGAGGGCTCGATGTTGCACCTTTTCATGTGTCTTTTCTGAACATCTTTGTATCGAGGGAGTTAACCGCCATGCTTTCGCTTGCCCTCCTCTAGCTCAGAATAGAAGATGCGCTTCGCTACTCTCTCCTCCGCCATCCGGAAAACGTGGCCGCACCACCGAAGCTGCCGATGCATTAAATGGGCTTCAATGCCACCGATATTGGCTCGTCTTAGAACTTCGGTGTTGCGCATTCGGTCGGACCATCCGATCTTCATGATGGTGCGAAGGCATTTGAGGTGGAATTGATCAAGAGTGCGTATGTGGTGGCGATAAACACACCAGGTCTCAGAGGAGTACAGAAGGTTTGGAAGCACAATTGCCATATATACCGAGATTATAAGAAATAAAGTATATATAAACATAAAGTATATATAAAAATAAAGTAAATATAAACATTTAGAGTTAACTAATAAAACTACGAAGTAAGGATCTATATTATCACTAGCTGTTGCCCGTGACTCTTTATGAATACGATCATAAGCCATAAAAATATATTTTTTTCTACGTGGACGCAGTCACGGGCAACAGCTATCCCCCATTAAGTACTTTACCCCTAAAGTGAATTCCATGACAGTATTTTCCCCAAATCTGCATCCAAATCAATTATCATCACAAATAGATTTAGCAAATTTAAAAAATATAATATTTACGATACAATTCGCACATTATGTAAACAATTGCATTTCACTCATTGCATTGACTCCAGGTCAAATTGAACAAGTCACAAGACAGGACTGAAAAATGAAATGGATTATAGTTTAGGCATTTATGTAAATAAAAGATTATTTACATAAATGCCATCTGCATGCCAAATTAGGGCATTCCAACAGTAAAACAATTTTTAAAATTCAGCAAGTTTAATATAGGCCCATTTTAACATAAGCATAATGATAATAAGAACATAAATTAAATGACCCAAACTTATAACTCCTATATATAGCGGGTGTTAAAATTACCCATACCACAGATAGGATAACCATGAGTGCGTTAACACGTATCGTTTTACTGTCCTTACAGTTAACGTTTATTTCGGCTACATGTACGTAAAATATCAATTCTGCTAGAGCTTTAACATGTATTTTTATGTTCTTAAATATTAGGATGTGATTAAGGCTTTCTTTTCTTACAGTTGAAATACCATTCCGATGTTTCATCTGGGATGCGGAATGTTTGACAACTTTAGCCCAGATCGCTATACCCTCTTTTGCAAAAGGGTTTCCGGATATAGGCACCAAACCTCTTGACCCCATGTTTGTTCCTTCTCTAAAAGTTGACGAGGTGGGATTTCAAGGAGACATAACTAACTTAACCATTACGGGATATAAGAACACCGTAGTAAAAAATATGAGGTAAGTATTTTATTTATAATTATAATTTTATAAATTTATATCAATATTTTGTACAATACCCGGCAATAAATATTGCACATCGACTTTTGGAAAGAGGTAATCGGCTAATTTCGGCTTCGTAGAGCGTTATCTCTGTCGCACGAAATATAAAAATCCGGTATCTATTAGGATCTTTAAAACACGTATAATTTGCTTCTTTTTTTATAAGGATTGGCTTTACATAAACAAGCTTACATTATAATCACGTATTTTATTATTTAGGAAAATTATAATTGTACATAATAAAGACCATTATAGTTTTTCTTAAAATGAGACATTGTAATAGTAATAATTATAATTTTATAATAATAAGTAATTACAGTTATAATTTTCCTAAATAATAAAACTTTTACGTAAAAAAAACATGCTATGTAAACATGTTTTTTTTAATTTTATTTTACCCCAACTTAAAACCACCACTTATAGAAAAAAAAGTGTTTTTTATACAAAAAATAAAAATAATTATCAAAAGATTATACTTATATAATTATGAGAGCAAATTATTGTTTTAAAAGCTTCTAATAGAGACCGGACTTTTTGTATTTCGTGCGACAGTGATAACGCTCTACGAAGCCGAAATTAGCCATTTGTCTCTTTCCAAAGGTCAATGTGCAATATTTATTGCCCGGTATTGTAAATTGGATTTGACATTGATCATCGTGGACATGAATAATTGTTTGTTTTATTTTGCAAAAACACAAATATCATAATATATCTATATATATAAAGACAAATGTGTTGTTCTTTTGCAGTGTCGGTGTAGCTAAGAATTTAGTTTCCTTAACTTTTTATACAGACTTAACATTAAAAGGTCTATACAAATCAAAAACTGACGACGCTCAAAAAGCTATCTGGATGTTAATAAGTAAGTAACTGCCTGTTAGCAAATCAAATGTTTATGCCTATTTTTAGAACGCTTTAATTTACTTCGGATGATCTATCTATCTATCTATCTATCTATGTAACGGAATATTTGAACGTGATTTCGACCTACTTAGAAATGTTGGATTAATTTGAATTTTGACATACTTATCAACCGATGACAATGCAATAATTTAATCAATTCGGCCCGTTATCCTTGCCAGAATCCTCCGAATAAGCGAATTTCAAGTAAAAAGAGACAAACATATCCGTAGCGTGCTCCTTGTACATGCGAAAGATTGAGATGGAATATATGAAGCAGTATCCTACTCCTTTTTGTGCGATGATACAATATATACAAACAGCAACCTAACCGTCAAATTTTTAACACGTTTTATACTTAGTATTTTCTTAATCATTTAATAAAATGATATTATATTTTTCATATAAAATTTTATTTCATTCTATTATATAATAAAATAAATATGAGAAGTATGTTGAATTTGATACAGAAGCATAAAAACCATAAAATAAATATAGTTAAAAAAAAACTAAAAAAACACGCTTTATAAATGAATCGAAATAAAAAGTTAAAAATAATTCGTAATATAAGAATAATGGTAATAATATAATAAAATTATTGCGGAAAAAGCGTGGGGCGCTTCGTGCTATTACTTTTGTGGCATTCTTAAAGTCATTGTAGTGATTGGATATTTTCAAAAATGATTTTTATATAAAATTTTCAAATATAAAAATTGTAGCTAGGACAAGAACATGGCAGGTTTTTTTATATTTACATTTAATATATGCATATATGTTTAGATATGCTCTTCTACAGTATTTATGATTTTTTTTATAAACGAAAAAGGGTATTTTCTAACTTAATAAATATTTTTTAATTGCAGAGAGTCTTCATAATAATATGACTATGCCAATTGAAATAGTTAAAAATGCTAACAATATCGACATAATGCTGTTAAAAAGCTACGAATACACATATGATGCCAAAGACACACAATGTTATCTGAAAGATTTGTACCATCAGACATATAGTAAGTATTCAAAAGATTGGAACTATCTGAGTGTTTACCTCTTACTCGACACTACCTTTTATGTAGTTCGTACGTACTATTTAATCTTATTTATTCATGTCCATGAATATGCGTCTATTGAGTATGAAACAATATTTCTTTAGTGTTGTCCAAATATGCCTTTTTTAAAGCTTTTTTATTTCCTTAGATAATGCTGTATTTTTCGACGCCATACAGAACTGGAGGATAATTGCAATGCCATTTGGAAGGAATTTTCTGGACGTATACATAGGCAATATATATACTGCCCTCAAAACTTATTTGTTATTGGAACCATTAAAGAATTTATTAAAAGGTTGAAAAGTTTTCTCTATGACTTTATTTATAATTTATGACTTTTTATGTATACAGTAAAATAGGTGAGCATGTTTTCACAATGGCTGGATATTAAAATAAAAAGAAATAAAACACATGTTTCTTTATTTTTCTTTTACTTCAAAATTTTAAATAAGCGATTATATTTCGTTAGAATTACTCAAATCAAATCATAGATAAATAAATATATATTTTTAAAAGATAGTTATTGTTTAGGTCCTGTCTTCTGTCTTCGTCCTTCTTCTTAAATCATATAATATTTAAAATAAAATAAATATGGAACGAAAAATACACCGACACGGGTAGGGATTCGAACCCACGATCCCGTACCGATGGCTATACATGTTTAAAGATATTTTCAAACATTTATTAACACGTTTATTTAAATACACACAGGCGAAATATATACCTTTACTTTTTATATTTATCGAAGCATTTAAGATCTAAGTTTACTGATATCAATATTATTTAAAATATTGTTTATTTAATACTAAAGGCGACTTGAGATCACGGCTTATAAAAATGACTATATCTTTCCGAAAGTGCAGTAAGAGCTGGTTAAAAACGAAAATTAAAAATTAAAAAACGCCGGATTCAAAAATAGCTCTAAAAAGAATAAAAATGATAAGAATTGAAAAGAATTAAGTTCGCCTTTTGTACCATTCTTTTGGGCAATTAAAAATAAATAAATAAATTATTAAAATAAATCAACACAAATAACACAAACAAAAACAATTGTCCTAGTTCAAATAGAAATAACTGATAGGATTATCTTTATTTAAATGCAACAAACATAATTATAACCTTAAGATCTACTACAGAACAGTTAAACAAATATAACAACTATAAACAATCTCCTTAAGTAATAAATCAAAAAAGAACTTACGAAATGAAACCAATTTTTATTATTATAGGTTACTAAAAAAACGAAGGTCATTGAACACAATACGTACAATATAATATTAAAGAGATATAATGTAATTAAGAAAGTAACAAAGTAATTATATTTAATGATCTATTTTATTTAGAGTTGTAAAACGGTTGAAGTTAAAAAGCTTACCATTGCTGAGATTGTTCCCTATCACGCCCAACCAGGGCGCTACTTTCAATCCGCCACGCCGCACCGGACTGATCTCCAGCGTGTTCTGGACGTCATCCTGGTTGGCATCGCAGTGGTGGCACTGCGCTGTTGCCTCGCGACCAATCTAATCCAAATATTGTCCGAAACAATGTCCGGTCAGTATTCGGGTCAGACGATAGGTAACGTTGCCTATCTTCCTACCTACCCAATCCTCGAAGCTGGGGAAGATAGCCCTCATGGCGCGTTGACGCCAATCATAGCTATACTCTACTCCAACCCAACATCTACCAAAAAAAAAGCCAGAATTCAAATGAGTCAGTCATCTTAAACTCTCATTTAAACATGATTTCTCATAAAAATATTCATCTCTATTTTCATCGCCTTAGGAGCGGGTTTTTTTTTTAAGAAATCTGCGTGATTCCGGGATTAAACTCTGTGCATATCAAATTCATCGTCATGTAAAATCTTTTGACAATCGAGTAACAGACAGGCAGGATTTTGAATTTTGGATATTATATCGTATGAAATATAGATATAGATGTTAAATTCAAGCTGTATTCCCAGACAGTTCGAGTCCTGGTGGTGTTAATTAATTTATCGTTCTATATTTATTCAAAAAAACAAGCTTAACATGACTAAACATATTTAATGACAATTTCATACATTACCTTCAACATTATTTCTTTCTAGCTGTGCCTGCGACTTCGTACGCGTAGATTTCGATTTTGATAAAACGTACCCTTTGTACTTACCAATGTATGTAAAAACTATAAACCCTCAAACTGGTAAGCAGAAATGGTACGACAATAAGAAATTATTAATTTCTTTATTTTTTAACCGATTGTAGAAAAAAAAACTAAATGTAAAGTGAATCCCAAGACAATATATTCCCGAAAACTGCATCCAAATCGATTAACCCATTTCCGAGATTAGCGTGCACAAACATACAGACATACAGACAAACAGACAAACTGAGAAACCATTGTTTTGGGTTCTCTTGCTCTTATAGAGCCCCCCTATGATGGTTTTTTTAATATTTTCCATGTACAGAAATGGAACAGTGACAATTTTATTATATGTATAGATTAAATATATATAAACATATAGAGGAATGTAACGAAATGAAATAGAAAATATATATAAAGGAATATAAAGAAACATGTTTTTTAATCCTTTTTATTTTTATATCCAGACATTAGGAAAACATGCTCACCTATTTTCAAATATATGTATACATAAAAAGTCATAATAAAAAAAACATTTTAATATTCTAATAAATTTCTTAATGGTTCCGAAAGCAAATAAGTTCTGAGGGCAGTATATTTATTGTCTATGTATATGTCCATAAAATTCCTTCCAAATGGCATTGCAATTATCCTCCAGTTCTGTATGGCGTCGAAAAATACAGGGTTATCTAAGGAAATAAAAAAAGCTTTAAAAAAGGATAAATGGACATCACGAAACATTTTTTTTTATGTTCAATAGACGCATATTCATGGACGTGAATAAATAAGAATAAAAAGTACGTAGGAACTACATAAAGGGTAGTGTCGAGTAAGAAATTAATACTCAGATAGTTTCAATCTTTTAAATACTTACTATATGTCTGATGGTACAAATCTTTCAGATAACATTGTGTGTCTTTGGCATCATATGTGTATTCGTAGCTTTTTAATAGCATTATGTCGCTATTATTTGAATTTTTAACTATTTCAGTTGGCATAATCATATCCACATCAATACTCTCTGCAATTAAAGAAATATTTATTAAGTTAGAAAAGACCCTTTCAATTATAAATAAATAAAAAATAGTGTAAAAGAGCACCTAAACATTTATGCACATATCAAATGTAAATATTAAAAACCGTTCACGTTCTTTTCCTAGTTACACTTTTTATATTTAAAAATGTGCATAAACATTTATTTGACTAACAGGAAGTCACTTACTTATTAACATCCACATTTCTATTCGAGCGTCTTCAGTTTTTGATTTATATAGACCCCTTAATGTTAAGTCTGTGTGAAATGTTAAGGAAAGTAAACTCTTCGCTACATCGACACTGCAAAAGAACAACACATTTGTCTTTTTTATATATATATATACATATTATGATATTGGTGTTTGCAAAATAAAACAAACAATTATTCATGTCCACATGATCAATGTCAAATCCAATTTACAAAATATTGAGATAAATTTATTAAATTATAATTATTGCATAAAATACCTACCTCATATTTTTTATTATGGTGTTCTTATATCCTGTAATGGTTAAGTTAGTTATGTCTCCTTGAAAACCCACCTCGTCAACTTTTAGAGAAGGAACAAACATGGGGTCAAGAGGTTTGGTGCCTATATCTGGAAACCCTTTTGCAAAAGAGGGTATAGCGATCTGAGCTAAAGTTGTCAAACATCCCGCATCCCGGATGAAGCATCGGAATGGTATTTCAACTGTAAGAAAAGAAAGCCTTAATCATATCCTAATATTTAAGAATATAAAAATACTTGTTAAAGCACTAGCAGAATTGATATTTTACGTACATGTAGCCGAAATAAACGTTAACTGTAAGGACAGTAAAACGATACGTGTTAACGCACTCATGGTTACCCTTTTTGTGGTACGGATAATTTTAACACCCGTTATATATAGGAGACTCCGAGTTATAAGTTTGGGACATTCACTTTATGTTCTTGTTATCATTAGGCTTATTGTAAAATGGGCTATATGAAACCAGCCGAGTTTTAAACATTGTTTTACTGTTAGAATGCCGTAATTTGGCATGCAGATGGCATTTAGTATCTAAGTAAATAAAAGAAAGCTATAATCCATTTCATTTTTTAGACCTGTTATAATTTTTATTAAACATAATATTTTTTAATTTTGCTAAATCAATTTGTGAATTTATTATTATAGCATCCAAGTATGTACCTAAACATACAAACATTCTCTGCCATTCAACCCAGTAAAAAGTAAAATAATTATTATATATCAGGAATTAAAATTATATAACCAAAACATGACAACAACTAAATCAATAACATTGCATAAACCAATCAAATAAAAACATTGTTGTTATATTCTATTAAATTAATTATTGTATAAATATTGTCGTTAATAATGCAATAGATGTAAAAAAAACATATATATGACTTACACATAAACTTAATACATACATACGTAAAATTAATTCCTTATAATAATTCTGCTATTGCCGGGACAGATATGTCAGAACAGATTTTTTCGTTCCAGGGTTCTGTAGCGTGTATTGTGAAAGAATTTGAGAGAAAACTGGTATGATGCGAAGGAATAAAAAGATTGAGATTGGAGGAAGAGCGAACATGAAGGTCGTAAGTACTTCCTAGTAATTGAAACGTATATGTTAAATACAATCAGGGTGGCATGGTCAAATGAGTCAAAAGCGTTGGAAAAAATCTATAAGTACTAACACATTCAAATGACCATCCTCCATCGCATCTCTTACATCTTCCAAGACTTTAAGGAGAGCAGTGCTTGTACTGTGGCCAGGACGAAACCCAAATTGAAAGTTTGAAAAGTTTATTGTTATGGTCAAAATTAGATAATTGTTTATATACCTGATTCGAAGATTTAAGATAGGTAGAAGATAGAAATAGATCTCAAATCTTTAGGTGCAGTAGGATTGCGAACTTTAAAAACCGGCCAAGTGCGAGTCGGACTCGCGCACGAAGGGTTCCGTACTATTATTATCTATTTAAAAAAAGTAACGTTTGTTGTATGGGAGCCCCCCTTAATATTTATATTATTTACGTTTTTAGTATCAGATTTTATTGCGGCAGCAGAAATACATCATCTGTGAAGATTTCAACTATCTAGCTATAAAAGTTCATGACATATAGACAAACAAAAAAAAAATCACGTTTGTTGTATGGGAGCCCCCTTAAATAATTATATTATTCTAGTTTTTAGTATTTGTTGTTATAGCGGCAACAGAAATACATCATCTGTGAAAATTTCAACTCTCTAGCTATAACGGTTCATGAGATACAGCCTCGTGACAGACAGACGGACGGACGGACGGACGGACGGACGGACGGACGGACATCGGAGTCTTAGTAATAGGGTTCCATTTTTTACCCTTTGGGTACGGAACCCTAAAAATGGGTATGACGTTTGCTTTACGACCAGTGAAAGGAGTAAACAGGTGGATAGTGATGTATTTATAATATCAGTTAGAGTTGGAAGAATCACGTTAATGAAAGTGACGATCATATTGTGCCTTTTTTTATCCTCACCAAAAGCATTTGAAATTATGGAATGCACAGTCTTTTATTTCTTTCTTAGATACTAAAGAAAATGAGAAGAGTGTGGAGATACATAATGGCATGGAAGATATGAAGAAGATGGTGTTCCTTTTTATATTTGGTTTGGGAGATTGAACAGATGAGGAATGACGATTTAAAACATCACGGGAGAATAAAGTCTACTTTGGTTTGTCAGTAACTAGAACTAGGCCAAAATTGGCAAGAAACTTCCATATGAGAGCCCTGAAGAATTTGAAATATTTGAGTGTATGAAAAGGCGTTTATCTACTCTTATTACTCTACGCCATCAAATTGCATTTTTCGTTATTTTTTTATAAAGGCACCAGTAGACCTCACATCGATTCAGGTTAAAATTTAGGAAGGCACGGTCACGTTTTCTCATAGCATAGCACAATCTACTAATAGAAAAAAACATTTGTTCTATTAGTAGATCCATGATGTAAGTTAGATTTGTAAGTTTAAGTAAGTTCAATCTAACCTTAGTTTATAAATGTAGATTTTGCAGAGAGACAATATTATATTTTTATAATAGTTTTAACTTTACAAAAATGTACTATCGATATGTTCAGACATATTTTTTCTAATAATAACGAATAAAAACTGCGTGTTTTTATTCGTTATTATATAAAAAAATATTATAAAAAATTATAACTTCTAATAAAGAAGTCTATTATGTTAATTATTTTAATAGATACCTATATATTAAAGAGGGAAAATATTATTTATTTTTAAAGTAGAAAAAAATGGGAGAAGAGTTCCAAATATCAGATAGTTGTGTCACAAAAAGACTAAAAGTTCGTTAATTCGATATATTATATTGATTTTTCATTTAGGTGGTGTATTTTTCATATTCGACAAATTCTACCGAACTATTGACACGCACTGTGCTTATATAGCATTTCAATCTTTTCGAAGATTCTTCTTAATATGATGAGAGTATAACTTCCTTTTATATGATACTGTTTGCATCTAAATTTTACAGCTTGCAGTAAAGTTCTTTGTATACCTGTAGTATCGACGTGGAGTTGATGATCTCCTGCTATGAAAGCAGATTTGCAACTCCTAAGGTTTTCATAGGCACAGTCAAGATCATATATAAAATACTTGAGTAAATGTGTGAAGGTACTGTTGATGTTTCGTCACTCAGAGCGCACTCATCCCTGTATTCTAAACATCTAAGGCGCGTGATACTTGTGGAGCTTATTGTTGCTTGGAAAACAAATATCCCTAGGGATCACACTTTTAAGCTTAAAAATTGTTATGAACTGACCAACGAACTAACCAGGAATTAATTTATAGTTAGCTTGTATGCAGTATAAGTGGAAGCGATAAGTATAAGAGCAAAATCTCTTTATAACTTAAACTCTTTGCCCTTTCTAGAACAAGCATCGATTCATTTTTAGAAGGTATTTCAAATGGGACATTAGTAGGTTCTTTCTTACTTTGATTAGGTAGGGAGAGGAGTATGGATAGTGGAGGCGAGCGTGTTTGCGCATCATAAAACCTACACCTGGGTCGCAAGCCTCAGGTATTGTTTGCACTCCTCTCAATGCAACGTGATGGGCCCGGCACAGGCACGATGTATCCTTGGAATTTTAAGAAGCTTCGACTCAATGTGATCATTGACTTTCATAAGTCAAGATCATTCGGAGCGATATTATAATTTTTAATGAACATGAAGATTTTTTATATTTTAATGGTACATATAGATGATATTGAATAGTATTGTCATCTTATTTTTGGTCTCGACCTTGCATGGTATATAAAATCAGTTAAATTGGAAAGTTCCGAATATAAAGCATAGATACAATAAAAAAAATATAAAAATATTTATTTTAAGTACATTTTAACATTATTATTTGATTATTTTATTGAATGTAACCGATTGCTCAATTATTATAAAAAAAAAACAGCCAAACCAAAGCAATGAAATGTTAAGATTATTGTCTTATTTATTAAAATGTTACTCGAGCTCTTGAATGTATAAGTACTGCTGTTTATTATTATTTTTAGAAAAGACGACAAATCGTTACGGTTTGAATTTTACACCTGAGCTTATATAAATAGGTATAACTATTGAAATGACAACCTTTTTATCTTTAGAGAATAATTTTTAAACATTTTTCATCAATCGATTATTTGCGAATATCTTTTAAATACCTACATACACTTTTCAATATGTTATCTCAAAATTCAATGATTAATCTGCCAAATACAGACTAAATGCGAAAAGTGCACGGGCGACGTGTCCGTGGATGGAAGTAAAAATTAATAAAAAATAAATAAAAAAATACCTACATACATTGTTTTGTTAATAAAAAAAAGTGTTTTAAATGCTACATAAACAGAAAAACTCTTTAGTATAGTTGAAGGCACTATCAATTAATCATTTTGAATGAAAGTTATAACTTATAAAATAGAAAATAAATATTGGCGATTTAATTATACGACATCATCCACAGTAAATCTTATAAGTCTCGTAATGTCCGGACACACTTATATTTGTGCAGGTCTGTTTCGATAAAGAAAACCTTATATAAAAGACCTACATAAAAATAAATTGTATGATCTGTAACCAACCATCCCACTGTGGAATGGATTCGTAGTTAACTCCTTCCTTTCTATAATTTGAATACTATGAGTATAATACTATATACAAATTCTTATGATATAGAAACAGATAATTTTATATTGCAAAACAATACTAAATATTTGAGATTTACCCATAATATAACTGAGTTTGTATGTTTAGGTAATTACTTGGATGCTATATTAATAAATTCACAAATTGATTTAGCCAAGTAAAAAAAATATAATATTTACGAGACAATTTGCACATAATGTCACCAATTGCTTTTCACTCATTGCATTGACTCCAGGTCCAATTGAACAAGCCACAAGACAGGACTAAAAATTAGATGGATGATAGCTTTCTTTTATTTCCTTAGATATTAAATGCCATCTCCATGCCAAATTAGGGCATTCTAACAGTAAAAAAATGTTTAAAACTCAGCAGGTTTAATATAGGCCCATTTTATCATAAGCATAATGATAACAAGAACATAAAGTGAATGTCCCAAACTTATAACTCCGAGTCTCCTATATATAACGGGTGTTAAAATAAGCCGTACCACAGAAAGGGTAACCATGAGTGCGTTAACACGTATCGTTTTACTGTCCTTACAGTTAACGTTTATTTCGGCTACATGTACGTAAAATATCAATTCTGCTAGGGCTTTAACAAGTATTTTTATATTCTTAAATATTAGAATATGATTAAGGCTTTCTTTTCTTACAGTTGAAATACCATTCCGATGTTTCATCTGGGATGCGGGATGTTTGACAACTTTAGCCCAGGTCGCTATACCCTCTTTTGCGAAAGGGTTTCCAGATATAGGCACCAAACCTCTTGAACCCATGTTTGTTCCTTCTCTAAAAGTTGACGAGGTGGGATTTCAAGGAGACATAACTAACTTAACTATGACGGGATATAAGAACACCGTAATGAAAAATATGTTGTAAGTATTTTATTCAATAATTAAAATGTAATAAATTTATCGGATTTTTTTGTAATATCTGATTTTTTTGTAATATATGTTATATCACGTCGGTTTAGCGCCCAAGCGTTGACCTTTTAAGTACTTCTCTCAAAATACAGAGTAATAAGTAAAAGAAGGAGCAAATATTTTTTTGTTTTGTTTTTTTTTGTGTTGTTTATCAAGATATGTAAAATGTTGTAGAACAATTAATGTTCTTGGGATTGATGTAGAAAGGCTGCCTGCAAGAGGTGGTCAACTCTGAATTATGTACATTTATATGTACATAATACAGAGACAAATGTGTTGTTCTTTTGCAGTGTCGATGTAGCTAAGAGTTTACTTTCCTTTACATTTCACACAGACTTAACATTAAGGGGTCTATATAAATCAAAAACTGAAGACGCTCAAACAGATATGTGGATGTTAATAAGTAAGTGACTTTCTGTTAGTCAAATAAATGTTTATGCACATTTTTAAATATAAAAAGTGTAACTAGGAAAAGAACATGACCGGTTTATAATATTTATATTTGATATACGCATAAATGTTTAGATGTTCTTTTACACTATTTGTTATTTATTTATAATTGTATTTGTTTTTCTAACATAATGCATATTTCTTTAATTGCAGAGAGTATTGATGTGGATATGATTGTGCCAATTGAAATAGTTAAAAATGCTAATAATAGCGACATAATGCTATTAAAAAGCTACGAATACACATATGATGCCAAAGACACACAATGTTATCTGAAGGATTTGTACCATCAGACATATAGTAAGTATTTAAAAGATTGGAACTATCTGAGTATTAATTTCTTACTCGACACTACCGTTTATGTAGTTCCTACTTTTTATTCTTATTTATTCACGTCCATGAATATGCGTCTATTGAACATAAAAAAAAATGTTTCGTGATGTCCATTTATCCTTTTTTAAAGCTTTTTTTATTTCCTTAGATAACCCAGTATTTTTCGACGCCATACAGAACTGGAGGATAATTGCAATGCCATTTGGAAGGAATTTTATGGACATATACATAGACAATATATTTACTGCCCTCAGAACTTATTTGCTTTCGGAACCATTAAGGAATTTATTAGAATATTAAAATGTTTTCTTTATTATAACTTTTTATGTACCTATACGGTATTTGAAAATAGGCGAACATGTTTTCCTAATGACGAGATAAAAATAAAAAGAAATAAAACACATGTTTCTTTATTTTCCTTTATCTCCCAAATTGTAATTAAGCGATGATATATCATTAAACTTACTCAAGTCATAGAAAGTAGAAAATATTTTTTTTTAAAAGACGGGACCTATGGGTTGTGTTTTCTGTGAAATTCTCATAGATAAACCCTTAGGTTACTAAAATTCATTATTTACCTTAAAAATAGAAACCTAAAAAATTTATACTTGAAAGCAGTCTTTTGCTACTTGGCTTATATATGTTAAACTTTATTTAACTATATTAAATCTATGGATAAACTTAGGTACCCATAGTTTAGATAATTGATAAAGTAACACTCAAAAATACTTTTGATTAGTATGAAGGTTGTCTTATAAACAGCTATCATTACCGTCATTTCAAGTAAATCATAGGTATAATATTTAAAATTAAACAATATATACCATCGCGTCGGCCGTTCTAAAAAACTTTGTCAAAACTCGTTCAAATGTGCAATAATAATATTGCAAAACAAGTTGTTAGCACTTCCATAAAAAAACATGTATTAAAGTTTAACTTTATTTAATACTAAGTATAAAGTCTACGGTACTTTGTTTTTTAAGATTTATATTTAAAATAAAAAAAATGAAGACAAGTTTAATGTCTTGAAAATTATCTCCACTAAAGAATAATGGCTTAAATTAATTATAATGATCCAAGAGTAAAATATATTATATACTAATATGACATTGGTATTATGTTTGTTTGTAGGGTATGTAGGGTATAATATTTAGATCTACTAAGTTGATTCTAGTATTATTTAACTAATGAAAAACCCCATAATTCTTGAATACATATTATTTATATACTATTAAAAATGTTGAACATATATAAAAAAATAAATAAAAACTTAGTCCAATATTTTTACATCAGTGATAACGGAGATACAGTTACGGAGTTAAATAACGGTATTCAGTCACTAAAAGACAAAAAAATGGATTCAAAAAAAAAAAAATAAGAAACCTGCATTCGATATCAGTTTATTATCATTTTAAATGCAGGGCGAGCTGTTCTTATAAAACCGGTATTAAGCATATTCTAGACAAAAGAAAAGCAGATTATAAATAAATAAAACAAAAATATAAATAAAATAAACATAAATAAAGTAAATATAAATAAAGTATTTAAAATATAATGGTATTTAAAGTAAGGAACAAAAAAAGGATATTAAATAAACCAAATGACATTTATGTAATGTCAACATATAAGACGCAAAAAAAAGGCTTATACGAGTACTTTGTAACGGACACAGATAATATTTTAAATCGTTTATTATACCTTTTTTCAAAGGATAAAGATAATGTTTAATGTTTCTTTAAGTAGTTTTGATCAATCTTTCTTTTTTGGCGAAGATAAAAAATAAGTTGTTTTTAAAATAAATAAAAATGAATTATTGTTTTTTGTTATACAATATTTAAAAAATAATACTAAAGTTTGTCATTAAACCTTACTTTTACGAGAGTCATTACACTTTAGATACATTAAGTTGGTTTTAATACTTTTTAAAATATGAAATGGTTATCGTACAACTATTCTGAATGGCGAATTGTGTAGGTAGGTATATACGCATTGATTCTTTACAAATTATTTACATATTATTATTAAATTCTTTCCAAATTAAATTATTATTAAAATCTTTACAAATTACATTAATTAACAAATCACAATATTTTATTCTTCTTATAATGTTGGTTATGTATTATTATAAAAACATAGAATTGCAAGTACAACCTGCAACAGTATTAAACAGTATTAAACAGTATTAATTAGTAACAGACTACCATTTAAGTAGCAGAGAAAATAGCATTATACTTAATGTGTTTTTTTAATAATTTAGTTTGGTTGGTTTTTACTAAATTAGTGCCTTTAAAAAAAAATCAAACACTAGTGTTTGTTTTAATATGTAGTATGTTTAACATTTAAAAATATTTAGGCACTTTAGAATGCAAATCGTATTTGATAAATCAAGGTATTTTCTGTTGTATCTTATACAATTAATTTATGTTCTTTCTTAACAGAGAAAAACATTCTTAATACCGTGATGTAATTTTATATCAATATCTTATATTGGTTTCTTAAGGTTTCTTTGAAATGATTGATATAAATTTATATTACCGATATTTGAATAAACTCTCAGAAGATACGCCAATGTCTACTGGAGGTTTATTTATTTTTCAATTCCTTTGATAAAATATATTTTCTTTTCACTTAGTATTTTTAGTATCATCTTCAATTTAAAAGTAATTGAATAAGTGTTTTAACTCGTTTCTATGAGTTATAAAAAAATCAGTAGTATACATAAAAATCTGTAACTTTTGATTTAACGGGAACTATAAATATTGTTTGAAAATATGTACAAACATGTATATCTATGTTAAGTTTATTTAAAATTATATAAATATAGAATGAAAATTAAACCGATACGGGCAGGGATTCGAACCTAACCTCACCCCGACCGTATCGGTTTATTTTTCATTCTATATTTATATAAACTATAAATATATTAGATATTTGTATGTACCGCAGGCTAAATGTCACTTTAAAACTCAGTTTGTTTCTAAAAGGCATTTCCGGTGTTAAATAGTTCAATTCCAAATTTTGGTTTATACTAGAAATAGACGATATGAAGTTCAATGTAAGAGGACTTTTACTCTGAAAATTGGCGATCACAATACTTAAAAAAAATAAATTATAAAAAAATACTATCGATAATATAAAGTAAGTTTAATATATTTTTTTTATAACTATAATATTCTAAATATTTACTTATTTTTCGCGATATTTTAATTTCTATAGAAATATATTTGCTCCATTAAAATGGCTTTTTTTGTTTATTCTAATACAAAGTGCTTAAAGCTTAGGCATAAGTCAATTACGTGGGATTTTATCTGGAGGAGAAAGTCGACCATAAAATCAAAGATGGTGTTCCATTCCACAAAAAAAAGAATTAAGAATACTTTATAAAACTGTCTGCATAAAATATTAGCTCTGCGTTATTTAATTTTCCTTCCTTGTAAAGTTTATCCATTAACATTAAATTTTATGGACTTATGGATAAGTTAATCTATGTCTGAATTACGTTTGCAAAATGGATTTGAATAAAAGACAAGTAGATATGTATGATTATGTTGGCCATTGTTCAATGTGGGGACTATATACATTGTAACAAAAATTTATTAATTATTGTATTAATTATAATTATCATTTATTTCATTTTTATCTTATAATTTACATTTATATATATAACATAAAAAACAACATTATAAATATAAATATAAAAAATAGTATTCCGCCGACGTGGGCCTTGCGACCTGCAGGGCTATTGCGTATCTTTTTTGACAGCTAAAATGAAAATCACTATCAGTAAGTGCGGACATAATGGTTGTCAAACAACTAATTTCGTATTATGTAACTATAATGACAAACTGCCATGACGTCACAGCTGATGGTCATTAGAAAAGTCAAAGTTAGCGAATGGCCCTGCAGTCCGTCGGTGGTTAGGGCGACAGCGAAAGAAACTTCCTCACAATGCGTGCCGTACCCAAAACTGATGCTCTTTGCATCCGACCCTTGATCCAATTGTTTAGTGAGAGTCTCTCGAGATGATGATCGAGACTCTTAATTATAATTATTATTAATGTAACAATTATTTTACAATGTACATAGAGGTACTACTTACGGTAGAATACTTTTCTTTGTGTGACTTTACTCAGTAAACAAATATTTTCCAATCATAATTATTAATCAATTTCCATAAAAACTGGTCTAAAGTTTTAAATAAACTTTTTGATTATCGTTGGATCGGTTTAGCTGGCAATTTCATTGTATTTTACAATAACAGTACTCAAACTATTATTACATATTTTACTTGGAATGGCAAAATTATATACAAACTTTAATTCGCTGTTTTCATGTCATAGGAATCTCTATTAACCGATTAACGTAATTTAAACTTTTTTGCGTTTAGTTTGACTTTTGACTTTATCTCTTAAAGATCAGTTTTTGTAAAAACATTTTATAGAAAGTGATTATTAAAATTAAAGTCATCAATAACTGTAATCTCCATCTTTTTCTAAAACTATGTATGTTAGTTCAATTCCTATATGATATATCTAAAAATGGAGACCAGAGCTTTGATCATGAAAAAAGTTACTTTTATGATTATGATGTAAGGTTCAATAAACTATGACTTGCTCAATTTATTTGACGGGGATGAAGAATTAAGTATTTTATATATAGTGATTAAAATATCGTCATTGATTAATTTGATTATTTAAATTCTCATTTACATAAGAGATTGATTATAAGTTATATAGTAATTGACATATATTCAAATAGTTGTACTCTCCAGACGACTCAGTAATTGAGTTATGTGATGCAATAAATATTGTATGAAATATATTTATATGAACCTTATGTTACATACCTACTCCATTTTCTATTTTTATTTCACTGGCAAAATATTGTTGGACTTAATGAGTAATAACTGGAAGCAAGTGACCTAAGAGTATGGTACACCATTATTGGAAAGTTTGGTTCTAAAAACCTTTAAAAACATCAATATTTTTTTATCACATTAACAAATGTTTAGAGTATTGACATTGTCCTAAGATAACAAGCAAAATGATAACGTCTATTCAATACATATTATGTCCAATATAGTTATTTCGCTGTTTACAGGGTTGGGTTTTTAATTAATATTTGTTTAAATAATAATAATAATAATTATTATTATATCAGAACAAATTACACACATTGATCTAACCCCTAAGTAAGCAAATTATTTGCTTGTGTTAAGGGTGTTAGAAAACGATACAAATACATAGAAATACACATATAAATACTGAGAATATATTTAATAAACGACCAAACCCAGAAACACAGACATCTACGCTCATCACATAAATGCCTGTCCGCCCGCCGGGAATCGAACCCGAGCCCCATTGCGCCATGACACTCGTTAGGCGTCTGCGCTAACCACTCGACCAATGGGGCGGTCAAATAAATTAATGAATGTTGGAAATAATTCTAAATAAAAAAATACTTATATATTTATAAAAAATATTATACTTTACCGATTTGTGTATTGTTTTTAACAAAAACAAAAGCAACATTTTTTCTATAAGATACACGAACCGAGTTTAGGGTAAAAGTAGTAACATTATTAAAAACTAACTTTTACCCCAAAAGCATAAAAACATGATATAAAAACTCAAATTCTCAAATTATGATGTATTGCAGTATGATAATGTAAAACTTTCATGTTATAAAATTGTTTTGATACATTGAGCGTGTTTTGGTTCCGCTTGAAGAAGCAGTATATATTTATATTAATGTCAACTTTTGGCTAATGTCAACTTGTCATGATACCAATAATAATGAATAATTAAATTAAATATATATTTTTAAATATAAAGGTATTTTTTAACTAGTCACAGTTTCACCTATGTTTTAAATAAAAGCATTCTCTAACTTAGTTTGTAAGCATTTAAATAATATCCTATACCGCATTTTATTGGAGGGAGAGTTTCAACAAAATGCGGTAAAACACGATCTAGATAAAACCTACAACCATGAAATTCTCAGAATGCTTCACTAAAATTGATAAACTTATTTATGCAAAAAAAGAAAAAAAATCATAACATGAAACAGAATTGAAAAGACTGATTTTGAATTTGCATCAAACTTTAGCGGGTTGTTAAAGGTAAGGTCCTTTGTATTTTTTTTCTTATATAAACTCACATAGAAGAAACTCGGCCATTTTTATTTCATATCCCATTTGGTTGCTTTAGAATATAGATAATCTACATAAAATATTAGTAGACGGTTTTTTCAACACCTTTAGAGATCGGGACGGGAAAGAGGGATTGTCCTCTTCACTTCATAGTTATCGTAGACATCAAAGCCGGTACGGTTAGCATTTGAACTCGTATCGTAAAAGCATAATTCTTTCAAAATTATAATTATATCCTTCATATTTGTTTTTGTTACTATTTATTACTCTATAATAGACTATTATATTCTGATAGTAGTAAAGTATTCATCATATATTGTACTACCCGTATGCCAAACATGGACACTGATTAATTACTTACCCTTCTCAGATATCAACTGTAATAATTAAGAGATAACAATATATCTCACATCTGTGTTTGAGATGAATCTCTATCCCTTTAATTGTTACTGATAGTGTGAAATTCGTATTCAAATTTCAACTATTTGCAAATGTTAATATTCTATTTAAGGAAACTGATAAATACCTACTATGTAATAATTTTTCTCTGAAATCAGTTAATAATATAACATGTTAAATATTTTATCATTTAAGGCTAATACAAATGTAAAAATATAAATATAAATTGTTTGATCATGTAATGATATTTTTAAAACACAAAATAGAAAATAATATCAATTAAAACTATTTTAGTCATTTTTAATTGACTTATCTTGAGACGAAGTGAACAAAAATAAGTAAATTAGTTTTATAGTACGATGGCCCGTGCAACTTTGTACAATAAATAGTTATCAGAAATTATAAAACATTTAATGTTGATCATATGCCTTACCGAAATATAAAGTTACAAATAGAAATAAAAGCCTTATGGGCATATTATGTTTACAAAATTAATAATAAATATTAATAATGACATTTACTAATAACATAAAACTACAGTAAGTATCATTTTGCATTAGGCTTAAAGTTCTATAATTAATTGCAGTAATTAATTATGTCATTTGGAGCTTACAATTCTATAAGCTAATTTAGTCATATAAAGCTTATTTGAACTTTAAACAAATATAGAACGCAAAATTTATTGACACAGATTTAAAACTGCGACCTCTCCAGGAGGTATCGAATATTGCTTCATTTTATATTTATTTAAATTTAGATTTTGGGGAATAATTGTTAAATACGTATTTACATTTAAGAATACTAACAAAATATTAACGAAGGGTAGTTTATTGTCACAAATTGAAATCTTGTCTCTGATTATTTTTTCTTCTTATATTAATAAAAATATATAATAATAATAATAATAATAATAATAACATTTGTAACCTGTTTAGAAACAATGATATATTCAATTTGTCATCTATTGCTATTGTGGTTTATAATTAATCTAATATGTATAAAATAATATTTTTTTAGCGTTCTGTTATGGTATTGAATTACAATGATTTTTTTTTTCTAAACATTGAAGCTTTTGAAAGAAACTTCAATGAAAATCAATTGTTGGTTATACATTAATTAGTTTTAAATTGCACAAATTTGTCACTATCCTGCTTTATACATTATATTTTATAATATATCTAGTAGTTAAATTTTAAAAGTAAAAATTGCTTTTTTATACCATAATTAGTTAAATAATATTTCGAGTCCTTCAGTAATCATTACTGCTACTAATGCAATTATTTCTACACATTGATTTATATGGTTATTAACCTTAAAACTTTAACTGTATATATACAATACTTATTTTAAAATATGATATTAAAAATAAAAGTAATTACCAAAGACATCTTATCAAGTTAATTTGGAATGTTAAAGATTTTGTATATTATTTTTTATTTTGGTATTCAGATTTTTTTTTTAATTTTAAATTGCAGCCACAAAAGTTTCAGTATGCCTGTGAAGGACTCATACAATACCTAAAGTTATATAAATTGTTTATAAAATATTCATATTTGAATGCTACAAACATTTATAACTCCTTAAGTTGCAAACAAAACCAACAATTGAAAATCACAACTCTCATAAATTTGATTATGGAAAACCAGAAAATTGAAAATGTTGCAATGAAAATTTATTACCGAACTAACCGAGAGGAAACGATGGTTATAAATTCACAAACCATTACCAATTTGCACTTCTCTGTTGATCTTTTAACTCATTTATAAAATTGAATTAATTTTAAGGACTTTGTTGATTAATAAATAAAACCGACCAGAATAGTAATTTTTACAATATAATTTAATTTATAAAAAATTAAAGGATAAATCATTGATACAATGTATGTTTGATAGGCTTAAAATATTATTTTTATTTTTAGTTTAGTTAATCCAACAAAATTAACCGTTTTAATGCCGTACTATGACGGCTTCAATTCTATCAGAGGTTTAATCATTCATTTGTAATATCATTAAGATCACGCTCGCGTTCCCAAGGGACCTTATCTTAACTACTGCTGATTTGCATTAAATAATTATAAATTACTTTTACTGGAATGAATCGTATGTAACAAGTCTCAGCTTAATTCGATGAATATTATAATTGTAAAAAATTTAATATTAAAACTACACTCTTATAAATACTACTCTCACTCTTATTTATTGATACTAAAAGTTATTATCATTGGTCGTAGAATCGCAAGCCTCTCAGTATTCTATAGGATACATTTTGGTGAGTGTGGGAAGAAATTACACGACGTAATGCCCCTATCTCCCTTCCATCCTTGGACGTTCCGACGAACGGCAAGTCCATTTTTATGTTGTGGACATTCCACCTGTCCGAATGAAGCGCTTTGCTTCGTCTTTCATAGTTCGTACAGCGAAGAACTGGAACAGCTTGCCTGCGTCGTTATTTCCGTCAGATAATAATGTGGGTGTCTTCAAGAGAAGTGTGAATAGAATACCAACTTAATGCGCCTTACCACCTATGACTACATCTCCACTTACCATCAGGTGGAATGTAGTAAAAAAAATCATTAACTATGTAGGTAGATATTATTTAACCAACTTTTAAGTCTTGGCTTTTTGGAAACCATTGAAAATTTTGATAATAATTTTGGACATGTTAATCATCCACAAAATTAGACAAGAGGTCTTAAAATTAATTAAACAACACTCGGACGGTTCAATTTCAAACTCTTTCAACTTTGCCCATAACTCATGGTCGCATCATGTTTTAACTGAGTCTGTAACCATACAGAAGTTTAAGAGTTCCCTGATACTTTCAGCTACTCTATGATGTAATGTTCATTAATTGTGTTGTTCTATTAGATCTTCGAAAAAATGCAGCGAGTGAAGTGGGAAAGTTTTAAAAAAATATATCCATCAAAATGTAGAGGCAGAAAGCGGTGCAATGACAGCAACTTTTGCTAGTCTCTAGTTATGATTAAATATTTTAAAGAATATACAAAATATTACTAAAGGAAATTAAAGATCCTGGGTGGGGATTAATTTTGCTTTTAATTTTCAGTGAATACTTGGTAACAATAAAACGATACGTAATGTGTTACGTATTAATTATTCAGTGGAAATGGACTTAAACAGCTAGTAGTTTTCTATTAGTTTGAGAACATGCATTTGTTACAAGTTATATTTAGTAGAAATATCGTTACAATGTACTTGTTAATTATTATTCATAAATTTGTATATAAATTTATTTATAACTCCCTTAAAACTAAGAAGAACTATTAGCAATAATGTGTGATGATAGGAACAGTGTTGTTGCATACATATATATTAGTAAACGATCTGGGCTTAAAAAGGTGCTGGCATTTATAAACTTTGAGATTTAAATCCACTTGATTTTACTTTACAAAAGCAACGAACATTTTGTTTACTAAAAACTTGAAAGAGCAATGGCCTTGCTTTCATTGAAGAGTACTTGTACGCCGGATGCTAAATTTTGACACTTTTCATTGCGCCTTTAAGTTATACCAGATAAAACGTATATTGAAGAAATGTGTTGAGTTTTTATACAGGCTTAAGGTGTTTTTTTTAGTATTGTCAATTAAAAATCAAATAATATAACCTAAAAATAATTGAGTTCCTTATATTATTGCTTGTCAATGTTTCAACTTCGATAGTGTCCTTTTCAAAACCTCAACGCAACTTTCGGTTTTTTAAATTTATTCGAACTATAAATCATAATAAAAAAAAACTACATTTATTTAAGTATATTTCATATTAGGCTTATAAAAACATGACACTTATATAAATTTATTTCTTGTCTTATTTTGGAAAACACTTATCATGAGATGGCGTGTTTCTAATAAAATGGTTTAAAATATATCTTTCATAAGATTTGTTCACTGAAAAGGGATGCTTTATCTCTCAACGAATTACGGTGGTCCGTAGGGAACGTCAAATATATCAGCCACTTTCAGTTACAGCTTCAGTTGAGCTTCAGATGTTGCAGGGGTAAGACGTGTGCGGTGTCCTATCTCTATCGAACCCGGTGTATCCTAGATCAGTACGAGAAATTGTAATTACATATTTTTCTCTAAAACTTTTCGTGTCTTTCAATAGTAAAGTTATCCTTTATAGTGTTTTATAAGTTCACTTATTTTTACATTTCTTAGTTTTCAGTTGTTTTTATACTTTTTTCTTCCGAATTTCAGTGTTAAATGTGTTATAAGAAGTTGTGAAAGTTATCAGAGTTGACAAATACGGGTAAGTGCTGAATTAAAAAGAAAGTAAAATTAAAAAAAAATAAAAAATTATCGAAAAGGTTCATTTCTTTTGTTGTCATTTAATAAGTACTTAGGCTTATGTGGTATTAAAATTAACATTATTTCTTAATTAAAAATTAAAAAATACAACTGTAAGATAACATTTCTGAATATTTGTTGGACAGATTAAAATAATTAATTTAAGCCATAAATATAATAAATAAAAAAAATGGCAATTTATCATCCAACATTCAATGGTTATATAAAATAAAAAGTTTGAAACAATGTCTTTCGTTAGAGCTTTAAACTTCTGTTCACAATAAAAGTATACAATTTAGGTGTGAATTAAGGCTTAAACTCACAAAGCCTTCTTTAAATAAAAATTGTTCATAACGTAAATTATATGATAATATTTTACTAGAAAAATAAAACTTCTTAAGATTACTCAAGTGTATTATTTTTAATTGAATAAAAAAATGGAAACTTATTTCACTATTTAATAAGGTTAAACTAAAGACATATATATAAATATATTTTCTTGTTAAAATATACAGAACATTAGTAAATGTATCTTCCATAATATTTTAGAAAAAATGCTAAAATGCAATTATATAATTTCCATAATAATTCAGATTTTGTCCATCTAGATCAAACTATTATTTAATTAATGTATAGATAGACACATTAACTATTTAGTTATACTTTATTGTATTGATAATTAAAATAGAATTATAATTATATTGCTTAAGTATTTAATAATCAAAAGAACAATGTGATACTTGACTCAATAATAAAACTGAAAAACAGGTCAAATTATACTATAATATATTATATATACACAAAACTCACTTTAGAATTATATTTTTTTATTATTGAAGTGTAAATTCATGTTATTTATAATAATTCGATGTTAGTGTTTTTTATTAAGAAATTATAATTAATATTTTTAATAGATTTCAGGTCATCGAAGAAAGAATTCATAAAAAATCAATTACTTCCCAAAAATATTAAAAAATAATATAAAGAACTCCTAACCAAATAATTTTCAATTATCAGCCAATTTTCAGCTTGGGTACTTTTACAATTCGGTGTTATATTTCTCTTCTAGGCGTATAATTGGTTTAACTTCTTTGCCTGATGGCACTTTAGTTGAAAGGTTTGGTAAAGTGATTTCTCGAAATAATAAAGGTAAAATATATAAGCCTTTGAAGTAATAACTGGGATTTGCTTATTACTTATCTAATTAAGAAGTTTAGATTAAGGCTGTACCTAATAATACTTCCGAGGCTATTTTGGTGTTAGAAAAAATCGTGGTTAAAAAAAACTTTATATGTTATAAGACTTTCTCTAAATAAAGAATTTCTTAAATATAAATCTTTCTCTATCTTAATTAATCTGTCCTTGTTGTCCTTGTTTAAATGTAGGCTATATATAAGTCTTTTGTAACTGAATTGTTAATGAAATAATTACGTAAAAGTCTTCTTTGCAAATAAATAAATTAAATAAAACGTACTACATTCTGATGAATTACTGTACTTAAGTACCAAACCGCCATAGTTGGCAATTTACAGCAGTATTTGTGTATGCCTAGTACTAACTGTGTCCTTGGTACACTGAATCTATGTCCCACATTCTTATCCTTAAATTGAATGGTTTGAACGAACCACATGCTGAGACCCTTTTTACAAATTTAAATAAAATATTGTAAATTTGTTTCAAACTTGTAAAACCATGATTCGCTTAATGAAATTTGAAATAAACCATAAGAAAACTTTTTCAATATGACTTGGACAAAAACCCGCGACCCTAGAGACACAGGAACCCAGTGTTTGGAACCCACGCTTTGGAATTTTATAAATTGTAGTATTAAAAAGTGGTAAAATAATGTGAATAACCTGTGAATGTAATTTAATCTAAAACATCTAGGACAAAATTCAATAAGTTTTAGAACTAGAATGTATACTATTTTTAGTAATTATATTCCTAACCCTCGAAGACTTTAACTGATTTTTAAAATAAAACGACAGTAATATTGATCACTAATTCTATAGATGTATACGAAGTAAAACGTTTTTTGTAACCATCGGAACGATCTCCAGGGAATATTATTTGAGATTAAAGCAAGTTTTACGTTCTTAATCTATCTTGAGGAAGAACAATAAAAAAGTAATATTTTGAAAGTGTTTCTTTACTCCGTGTATTATTCAGAAAAGTGGTTGTTCTCAAGGCTATTCCAGGGAGGGAAAACGAATTCGGGTGATTTGATTTTCTTATTTTGCTCACTTTTATGAAGTTAAGATTGGTAAGATAACTCTATCAACGTTTGTACTTTTATTTAATAGCTTCTTAATACTGTATTCTCTGCTGTCTACTGTATTCTCTACTGTCTACTGTATTCTTTCAAAACATTTTGACCTACATTATATGGCTTCTGTATAATCGTCATTTAGCCCTTGGCCATTGCTTGGCCATCACTGTCACATACACGTGACATTTATGTTCAGTAAAATACAATATGTATATGTAGAGAAATGCATTTTCTATGTATTATATAAAATTCTGTTGTGATAAAATTCTAACAAGGCAAATACTTAAAACATTAAATGTATTTCGAAGTACAATCTACGTATTCAACACGATATAACTCTCTAACCAAGTTTTTTAAATTTGGTATGTTTGTTTATTCGTGCATCATGGAAAAACTATTTGATAGATATTGATGCAATTTGATATGTTTATTCTTTTGTTCACATATGGCAAACTTCACACTCTGATTTTTTTAGTATGTGTTTCATACAAACTAACATTGGTCTGTCTATAAATACAATAAACCAGAAAATATTTATATTTGTATGAATTGTAAGTTGTCACAATTGTCAGTTAATTTGAGTCTGCAGACAAGCAGATTAAGTTACAGACAAAAGGCAAAATAAAACAAACATATATCATTCCATATTATTAACAGCTTGCCATTATTTTCAAAATACTAATTCCAATACATTTGGACTTAAATTTGGTAATATAAAGATTTGTCAGTATCAATAGAACTAAATAAATATGAAATACATTTAAATATTAGATATAAAAATAGAGACAGGCTCCTAAACTTAAGAAATATGGGAATTCTTTATAAAGTATATTATGTAATATCGTATAAAACTAAAAAGGAAATATTTTTGGGTTGAATATTTTTGTACTGTATGATTTACGGCCTATTATATTTCTGCCGATAGCGAAATAACAATGTTACACTTTCTCCTCTAACATTTTTTTTTGCTAATATTATTATTAAGGAGATATACTTTTTATTGTGATTATAATAATAAATGTGTCTCTAACTGTAACTGCCATAAAAATACAAATGTTGGAAGGGATTAATTCTATTTTTCGAGAATTGCAGCTTTGTTTAATGGTTAATTTATCTTTGATTATTTTATTTGAGGAACTCCCATTATTAATTATTGGCATGCGTATGATTTACTTAATACAATATTTACAATTTGATATTCAAAGTTAAAAGAAAAGCATACAAGTAAATACAATAACAAAAAAAGAACTCATACATAGCGAACATTAAACTTATATAAAGCTGTAAGATAACGTCGGTCGTGGAAACCGTTTATTTTATTTTTCCTACAATTCAAATGTTAATAACCACACACATTGAATACGTAAACAGAAGTTCCACAATATAAGTTATTGCGATTTAGCCGACACACTAAAGCCGACATTCAGGCCGAGCCGCCGCCTGTTAGCTAAGGCTGCTAATAAAATTATAAAGTAACTACAGCTTGCATATTAAAATATAAAACGACGTACCTTTCATAAACATAAATTTGACATAGGACGAATTAAACGTGGCATTTTAATTGGAGGATTTAAATGTAAATGTTGTTCAGTCTAATTTAATTAAAAAATGTTGCCCTTACGTCTACAAGAAAATCCGGCAATAGGAAAATCAACGTAAATAAAAGATAAAAATAAAAATTAAAATATGTTATGCCCACATTTGGCCACGTTAACGTATGCTAAAAATACAACAATATAATTTTATCTAGATATTTTATTATTGTATTTTTTATATAAATAAATCATCTTCATCTATTTTGTACACAATTTTTAGGAACGGTTATTGCGTTCTTATAAAAAATACGAATTTCTGATTTCTTTTTATAAACCAATTGAAAGAATAATGTTATCTTTAATTAAGATACCATGATGGCATTTTTGTGATACATTGATACAATTGATGTTTATTGTATTCTTTACCGGCCTTTTTTTGCTCAGCTTATACAAATTAACACTTATTATTTATTTATTTCTTTTAAAATATGGCTTCAGAGACGTAAAAAATAAATAAATAATTCGCATCGAATGTTTTAATATTATATTATAGTCACCTTTATGCATAAAGTAACACAATCGTTGGCTTAAAAAAAACTTAGATTGTCACAGACCACGCAGATCCCCCCTCCTCACCCCACCACTTCGTTCTATTTATAAAAAGTCTTGTTAGTAAGAATAGGTTGAATGTTATATGAAACAAAATATGCCTTGTTTTCTACAGAACCTAAAAAAGGTATTAATTTTAATTGAAATAAAAAATATGTAATAACTAACAATTGTAAGTATTACAAAGTAGCCACTAAGACATTATAATTAAAATTATGATGTTGTTCAGGTGAAATGTGGTGGTATTTTGAATATTCTCGCAGTATTTATTCGCACATCTGTAATTAAGCCGGTTAACGTAAACTCATTGTAATTAAAGCGATGAGAACATATTTCAGTTTACTTTTTGTTGGGGAATATTTATTTCGAAAACTTTGAACATGATTGGATTTTTTTTTTTCACATTTGTGTATTCAGAATGAAAATATATATATATATATATATATATATATATATATATATATATATATATATATATATATATATAAATGGTATGTATTTATTTCAACTACTGTTGCAAACGTTAATACAATTAATAAACAAGATAAAGAAAAACATAGATTGAGTATTGTGTTTTTAACACAATATTAAATCTATGTTATGTTATGCTATGTTATTATGAATATTTTTATATATCGTATCTATGGGTATGCAGACGACAGCACAGTTGTACTTAGTGGCATACAGTTGTAGAAAGATATCTACCGAGTACTCGGGCTAGTAGAGATCAAGTACAGTCCGAAGAAAAGCTATGGTGCAACGTTTGATTGACAAACTTCACGCAGTCACCGCATGGAGGGATCCCAATCTTGTCAAATTCAACGCCACTAAAACGCAAACGCTCACCACTACAAGGAGCCCTTTCACCTTCGATCCGATCGATTCTCAGAATGTATCCTTGGAATACAGTGAACTACTTCAGTTGTCGGGACAGCTTCTTGTTTTATAAAAAGGCCAGATCCAGTCGTGTGTAGAGTACTGTGGTCACATGTCTGCTGGTGCCGCAAAGTCTCATCTGCGGTTCTAGAATCAATTGAGAGGCGAGCGAAGAGACTTATAGGCGATCCCGAATTGGTCGAAGCCGACCTCCAAAGCCTTGAACACAGACGTAGAATTGCTAGCCTCTCAGTATTCTATAGGATACATTTTGGTGAGTGTAGTGTAGTTAATTACAATAACACAACTTAATTCTCCCGTCCCCCTTCCATCACCGGACGTTCCGACGCACGGCAGATATCCATCCTTTTGTTGTGGACATTCCACCTGTCCGAACGAAGCGCTTTGCTTTGTCTTTTTTACCCTGTACAGCGAAGGACTGGAACAACTTGCTGCGTCTTTATTTCCAGCCGAATACAATGTGGGTGTTTTCAAGAGAAGAGTGAATAGGTTGCTAGGCTAATGCGCCTTACCACCTAAGACTACATTCCACTTACCATCAGGCAATGTAGTCAAGCATAGACCTGGATTGTATAAGAAAATAAAAATAAAAGATGTTTTTTCATATAAAGATATTGTAAGGTGATGAACAGTAAGAAACTGTTCAATAAATTGTATTTTAAACAAAATCTAAAGAAAATATTTACATTTAGTAATTTTAAGTCAAAGAAAATATTATAATACTTAATATTAATATACTTTCTTCAATATTTATAAAAGGGGATATTCCATATTACGTATCTACGTATGAGAACTTACGATAGTAAAAAATAAACAAAATGTTAGTATTCTTGAGTGATAAAAATAAAAACTTACGATATTGTTTAATTTTATCTGCCTTAAGTAAAAATAAAAATCGACTACATTTACCAAGTTGTAAAATGAAACTAGAACACGTCAAAGAATGAAGCTAAAGCTTATCAAAGAAACTAATAACTAAGTTTTTATTCCACATCTACCGCAATGTGAAGATCTCCTCAAGTTTGTTGACATAATTGAGTACGGTCATATCCCACTTTATTTACATACTTATCTTTCAGGACCAAAAACCATTTATTATATTTTAAAATACCTTAAATATACCGTATATTATAATAGAAATATTATTTGCGTACTATGTAAGTGTAAAACTTTCAAATAACCACAAATTAAAACGATCAAATACGAGACCTTAAACCAATCATTATTAAATTAATGACATTCATAATTAATGAATCGATAACCTTCTTGAAATATTATATCGACGTATCTCGTTATAATATTACTTTGATCTACAATGCACTGTAATTAATTTTAAGGAGTATATATTTCAATGTAAATAAATATATTTATTAAAATTATTCACATTTATAGCACAAATTTTCAGAAAGGGCACTGTACAAACGGCGCACTTAATTCTGTAAAGGAATTTTGTACCAGCCAACCTCATGATGTATAGAAAAGTAGGTGTGCAAAGGGCTATTAAATAAATTTTTAATATACATATACACATATGAATTTTTCCATTGCTGTTTCATGACCCTACGTGCCCCAACTAGTGAACGCGTAAATGAATTAAGGTCATCTTGCTAAGATTTATTTTTTTTAAACAAATAGCATATAAAATTATACCTAATATAATTACCTGCATGTATATAATAACTTCGTAACAAAAACATGTTAATGAATTTTAACATTTTAGCCTCACTTACAAAAAGAAGTCATTCTTTTGACTATGTTCCATTGAAATTTTCTTTCCAGAGGAACTATTAAAGTTATTATTCAATATTTGTTATAGTTGATTAATCAAATGATAGTTAAGGAACTACATCAAAACGATATTCTTAAACCCAAGACACCCTTCTTCTACAACTTTATTGTCATTATAGATTGTGGTAGTTTATTGTACGTTAAAGATTTAGGGACGTCTGTAATTCATTGGGGTAGAAGACCCTTACACATAAACGGAGAATATCACAGTCCATTAAGTAAGGATTAACTAATGGTCGCCTACTGCCTTAAAGAGTCCAAACTATGGAATATCCCCTTTTATAAATATTCAAGAGAGTATATTAATATTAAGTATTATAATATTTTATTTGACTTAAAATTTCTAAATGTAAATATTTTCTTCAGATTTTGTTTAAAATACAATTTATTGAACAGTTTCTTACTGTTCATCACCTTACAATATCATTATATGAAAAAAAAATATTTTATTTTTATTTTCGTATACAATCCAGGTCTATGCTTGACTACATTGCCTGATGGTAAGTGGAATGTAGTCTTAGGTGGTAAGGTGCATTAGCTTAGCAACCTATTCACTCTTCTCTTAAAGACACCCACATTGTATTCGGCCGGAAATACCGATGCAGGCAAGTTGTTCCAGTCCTTCGCTGTACAGAGTAAAAATTACTAAAATTTTGATTATTTCTTATTTTTGACATTAAAAGTTGTTTACAAATTGTACATAATATTAGCCACTAATATGTCATAATTGTAGTTGTAGCCACTAATATGCCTCTATCTCTGAAATATATATATATATATATATATATATATATATTATTATATATTATAGTATTGAGTCACGTGATCGGAATCGTTTGGAGACCGCTGATTGCCTGAGACCTTACGCCTTGGGTCCTGTACCAAAAGACTGCATATAGAACGAGCAAGCCACTAATATGCCTATATATATATATATATATATATATATATATATATATATATATATATATATATTGATGTTTTTAGGATCAGTATATTGTTACGAAAAAATATGTTTTTTGCTTACCTATTTGCTTATTCTTACATTTCCCTGGCTTCAAACACTTTCCTTGTTAATAATCCGAATACAACTATTATTTATTTAAAAATAATAAAAGAAAAACGGACGTGATTGTAAACGTTTATTTCTTTAATTTTAATTTTTGCTACTACCTTCCAAAGAAGTACGAAAATGCTAGCTGGTTCTTAATTTTTTTTTAATTCAAACGGTTGGTCAAACCACTACATGGACATTCTAGGACATACAGAGACAATAAAGGGTGTTTGGGAACCTGCTCTCTCGCTTACCAAATGTAAAGTAGCTACAATAGAAATCTGACTTATTTAAAATGACTGGAACAAGAGTAAAGGGAACCAGGTAACAATATTAGTCTCTATAAAGATGAATCTTCCGTCCTTAAAAGATTACTTTGCCTAATGGTTTCTTATTTTCCAAGTCACAACATAAAACACCATGACTAAGAAGTTGTTTTGATCCAAAGACGTTCTAACAAAGTGATTAATGTTGTACACGCCTCATCATTATAACAATATTGCGTCTCAATTTTATTATAAAATTGTCTATTTTGAATACAAAGTTCTAGACGCCTGAAACGAGATCGTTGATTAATTGACCATTTTTAGTGAGCGGTCATTACTAAAGAAAAGTTATTAGGAGTTTAATTTGAAATGCCCGATTGTTTAGAAGTTTTGAAAATATGTAACATCATTAATTACATTAGGTTTATGTGTAATTATTAATTAGATTTACACAAATAGTATTTTGTTTAGTTTTATGTGAAATGGCAAAATATTGAATAGAGAATATTTTACCTAAAACCTCTGGATTTGTATGTATAGTATACATACAAAATATCTTCCCAAATATATATATTTATATATAAATTAATATTAAGAGAAACTAAATGATTCCTGTTTTTTCTCTTACCTGAAGGATATAACTTTTTATACGAAGTATATTTTACATTGTCATTAGTCAAGTTGTAACTTGGAAGGCTAATTAATATTGCTTGATCAATTCCTTGACAAAATACTATTGTATTGTTCTCTATTCGAGAACAATAAATTGGATTCTGAAGAGCACTGAAAAGGGATAATCGCTGATAGGTTTATTTTATGGAAAATAGATTAATGTTTTTGTTCTTGTGTTTTTGTTTTAAGTTAACCCTTTTCAAACTTAACTTAATGTTATTCATAATCCGTGTCATATAAGTAAATACTCAGTTATATCCTTCTTTGATTATTATATCGTAGTTGCCACAAAATATTATTTTAATTAATTATAATTATATTATGATTTATTTTTATTATGCAGCTGTTTTTGCCACAGACCTGAAAAGAACTGGCGATAAAGACTCAATGGCAAAATAATAAATAAATAATTAAAAACCAACCTCCGTGCTTTAGAAAAAAATATTATTTTCCGAATATTATAATAGTTTTTAAAAACCTTATCTTTTTCAAACATGTGTATGTCACAAATTGAAAACATCTAAATGCAACGAGCAGAAATAGAACAATTAACAAAAAAAAACTATTTCCATGAAAACACAGCAGACACTGCGAAGTGTAAATTAGCAAATGCGTGCAACTGAAATTACAACAAAAACAAAATAGAGCCTGCGTCAATTTAGTTGTATCGGAAATTGAATGTAACGCTATCTTTTCATAATACATATTAGCAAAGTTTTATCCCAATAAGTAGGTTTTCTGTCGATTTACATATCTCTATATTAAATTTCATTTGGAGTCTTTTAACTCGTAGTAGATACAACTATTCCAGTATAAAACTTTGATTATATCTTAAGGACTTCGATTGAGATATATATGATGTCAACTGTTGTTAATAGTTTCAGTTCAAACCCACAAGAGCTTTTTATAACAACTTTTTAATTATACTAGCTTTTTCACAGATAAAAACTGTAGTAAAGGAAATGTTATTCCAACATTTAAAATTAAGAGATAGAGTGACTAAGTCCGAATTTGTCCGAGAAGTGTCGAACCCATCTGGGGTCCTTATTCATGAGCTCGGAGTAAGGCGGATTTGCGGTGCGTCCTGCATACAGCAGTGTTGTAATGAATTGTGTTCACAGTGGATCAACTGTAACACTGTTGAAAATTTCTAAGTAGATGTTTTTGGTCTGGATTCGTAAGGTTGCTGATTTGAATAGCTTCACGTTCTTAGATACTAAAAGCTTTTCTCAACCTAATGTGGAAGATTTGTCGAATGGTGTAATAATCCGATCCCGAATTCAAATCGTGTTCGATTATCGCTAAATCATTGTGTGTAGATTTTTATTATTGTATTTTGTATATGTTATGTATAAAATACATTTTAACAAGACCCCGCTACGTAACATTTATCAATATTAAATGCTCTAGTAGGATTTCCTAATAGTGCAAGAGAACATAGGTGGTGGATCACTTTACAGCAGGTAACCCAGGTTTGTTTGTACAGTGAATTTATTCTTGAATTGTAAAAAAAATAATCTTTAACTACGAACTCGTATATTGATTTAGTATCCTTGTGACGGTAAAGTTTCAATTGTAAAGTTGTAGAAACTCGCATTTCTAATTTGTACTACTACATTCTACTTAGTACGACATATTTTAGCAGTGGGTATAGTAGGACAAAATTTTTATTATATCCTATCAACAATCTATGGTAGATAAATAGGTACCTACCTAAAATATTATAAAGAGTATTTAGACCTTTAGTCAAGATAAATTATTTTCACACTTGTTAGCGTATAGATAAAACAAACTTTTGGTAACAATCATGCATAGACAACTAACTAATATGAATAAATTATGTTCACGAATTCTGACTTCTGAACTTTAGTTCTTTAATTCTGAACTATTGTTCAAAATGTTGAACGCCCTTTTCTAGAATACGCAGAGAAACTCACGCATAAAAGTTCTTTCAAAATAAAGTTTTTTCAAATAGTTTAATTTATATAGTAGGGATATAAGACAAAGCATTTATTAGCAAAAATAAAACTTAAAAGTTTTAAATCTGTCAAGTATGCATCTGGATTTTAATGAAAAAAATACTCCATTTAAATGGAATTCAGTATAAGCGTTCTATTGAACTTCGAAATTCAACACGAATAGCTTTTAAAATAGGTCGACTTATTCAATATCTGAAATATCGTTGGGCTAAGGACTGGATGCCTACGTGCTTCATTCAGTGGTCAGGGTCCACTGAATGGCGACTGGTCCTTTGAAACCTTTCAAATTGTAATGTAATAAAGTATTCAAAAGTAGCTTCTGTATGCGCTTCATTGATTTATTGTCATAAATCAACCTACAAATTTGGGTATACTTTTCATTATGCGGATCTTCTTGAATGTGTTTTATGTAAGTAATTATAATACATTAAATTTCAATATATTTATATGATTAAATATTTAAAAAAATAAGTATTTACTGTGAAAAGAAATATCCAGTTTTCCTACGAGCTTAGTTTTGTATTGTGTATTTAAATTGTGTATATATTGATAATCATAACCTACGTAGCTACGTCGGTTGCTCTTATGTGTGTACTCTTATTAAAGGAATGAATATTTTAATTTGGTATATTTTTTTGTTAATCCCGAAATTGAAATTTTAATCTCTAAAATACTGGTTAAAGATCGCTTTCCAGATTCAATGTTCAAAATTATCCTTTTTTACCATAAAGCCGCGTCACGGTTATTTAATGATAAGAGGCAGCTGAGATTTATGTCTTCGAATTCATAAAAAAATACCGAAATAAAATTTAATATAATATGTAGCAGTAACTCATAAACATAGACTTCATTTCGTCTCATGCATACAAATTCAAGGGATCAATTTACATCTGGGGCGCATGTGTAGTTACCGATTTATTCATAAGCATTAATATTCACTTTGTTGTTTCATCTAAGGCTAAGGCATAATGTGATAAGAAAGTATTGACTTATGTTATAGTTTTCGGCGTTATAATATCCTGAAACAGTTAAGGTGAGCAACATTAACTACTCTTTACCATCGTTTTGATGTCGCGAATAGGGAACATTCACGTATTTTTTTTTTGACGTAAATTAATCATGTACCTCTCTATATCATAGAAAAAAATATAAATAGGCTTGAAAAGATTCTAGTTTTTTTTCAAAGTGAAAATTAAAACATTGAGTAAATTTGACCCGTTTAAACACCGCCATTTTGCGCGCGTTTTGCGTGACGTCAAATGATACATCCAGTGAATGTTTACTATGAACTTTTTAGTTATTTCATAGATATTTTAAGTTTTAATTGCTTTACAAGTCATGGAAGAAGATAAAAATCATCTTACGAGTATTGTATAGTACCGGAGTGCAAAAATAGTATTAGAAAAACACCCGACAAAGTGTTTTTTGTATTCCAAGAGATGCGAAAATACAAAAACAATGGTGTATGGTAATTAAAAGGGATAATATATGTCCTAAATCGTGTTTATATGGTTGTGAAGATCAATTTAACGTAAGTATACTTTATTTATAATAAGTTTAATATATACTTTATTTATAATAAGTTTATACTTTATTTATAATAAGTTTAATCTAATAGTTTAAATTTATAGTAAGTATTAAACATTAGAAAATTTGAGTTTAAAATTAACCTAACCTATCTTACAAATTTCAGTATAACTTTCTATAAAAACCGTAATCTTTTTTTGTTTTACGCAATTTTTATGGTCTGTCGATTTATTTCAGGTTAAGGAAGATACAGCAAATTGTATTGAATATAATATGTGTAACGAAACAACAAGGAGAAAGATGTAATCTAAGTTTGAAGAAAGGAGTTGTTCCTTATATATTTTTGTGGCAAAAACACCAGCTGATAGAATGAGAATGTGCATAGTCAAAAGGCAAAGATTGTCATCGGTTAATGAAGCCTTCTAAGAGTTAGCTATCAAAAGTAGTGTTTAAAAAAATTGGTGACCTTTACGAAGAAGTGATATATGTAGTAAGTCCTAGTACTGCCCATACAAATGTCTGTGATATTAATCAGCCAAGACTCAGTACTTCTCCTATTGAATGTGATGATCATAAGGCAGAGCCTTGCTTTTCGCATATTAAAGATAAATTACCAAGTGACTAAGCTGTGCAAGTTAATATTAAACCACAGTATGGAAGTAAAGGTGTCAATGTAAATATACCTGCTGAAAAACAAAATGTAGCATTGTCACCATTTCCTCATTTAACACACAACATTATTACACAACAGTTTTAAAAGTAAAACTATCTGTTTTAAAAAGAAAATTGTTTACTGAAAACACAGCTGATAATACTTCTATAGCATCTTATATCTTCTATATCTGCTGATTATCAACCAAGTTATTTATCTGAGTCAAGTGAAGTGAAAAATGATTCAGAGGCAGAAACATTTTAAAAATGTATTGTGTGCCTAGTAGCATGCTAACTGCTATTCAAAAAGAGTTTGTAGGTATTTGTTTTGTTAGAGTTGTTTGAGTATTTAGAAAATGTTTTTAAGATTACCTAAATAATTGTATCATTTAATAAAACTTTAAGCACGAAAATATAGGTTTAAATTATTTATTTTTCTCAGTCACACTGATACCACAGTATGAACTTAACCGCCGATATATTGAATGGTGTGTCAAATGACGTCACATTTCCTTTCGACCAATGGTGGCGCGTTTAGGAATTTTGAATTTCGCTCCCTAAATTTGCACTTTTCATAATTTATTTTATGGCCTTAAATGATTAGTAAATTTAAAAAAAATGATTTTATTATAATAAGATGATAAAAAGTAATCGAAAAAAAATTATTTGAGACCATTTAAATTTTTTTGCATGTTCCCTATTGAACAAATTGAATTTGAACAAATTTAATATGTGTAATGTACCTTACATTTTCTTATTAAAGAAAATGATCAAATCTATGACTAATAATAATTATTTTTTTTACATATAAAAAAAGAAAGGGATTTTTGTATTACAATTAGTTCCCTCAAACTAACCGGATTTTTATTGATTTTTCACAAGTGGGTTATTTTTACATGGTAAAAAAAATATATAATATTCGATTTTTTCTCGTTTAATAAGGATATCGATGAAATTTTTAAAGTACTTTTTATACTTGTGATGTATTTCTATATAAATAATATTAAGAGCATAAATATAATATATTACATATCTCAATTAGGTACACTCCTATGACCTTGTCTTAAATCAATCAAGAAACAGCGTGCTGTTATTTGATGAACCAATTATGTTATTTGTCTTAATTTAACAATGAGATTATACAGGTAAGGTATAATTCATATTCATACTGTATAATCATAATCATATATTTAATATGCGGTGCCATAGTATGGTAATGGGTACATAAACTTAATGTTAATCATTAAGAATATTATGTTACATAAATGATTGGTATGGCGTATCCTCAAATATGGCGAAGGGGGTGATGGCTGCCTCTTGCGTTATGCTCGTGAACGGGTGCTGCTTGCGGTGACTGGTTGTGTGGCAGGCCGAGATTTATTTTTTCACTGTTATTATTATTTCAATTTTGTTGCCTGAAATCATTAGACTTCATTTCCGATAGATTGCGACGGTTCTAGTTTTCCAAAATTGCTTTTAAGATTGACGTTCGTAAAACAGTGATCACAATAACAACAAAATATTTCCGGCTGAGTTAAATGTGTGGTTCTTCTCAGACCAGGACCTTTAGACCAGCGCGGCGTTTGGAACCCTAATAGCTTTAATATTAAGTAGGAAAGTATTTTTATAGAATGGCTTATTACGATAAATCTGGTATAGAAATAAACCCTCCTGACACTTCCATGTTGACGTACACAAGTGATCACTGATTATGATTCAAAGTGGAAAAGATATAAATAAATAAAATCAAATATGATTTTCCAAAATACATATTATTTTTTATGAATTGAATGCAAATAATACAAAAATACTTAGATACCTAATTCTATTGCAAAACGGTTTTGAGTTTTCCATTATGTCATTTTTTAAATATTCTGGATACAGTTAATGTTCAGGTAAATACTTACTTGTCACATTATACTATAATATAGTTTAGGGAGAGAATATAAGTTAAGGTCTTTTGAGTATCTTCACGAAAATATTATTAAAAACCATAGCAAATAATGTAATCATATGAGTACAGTATATATTTTGAACATCAAGAAAAAAAATGTTTTTCTGATAACATTGTTATATCGAGTAACAATCTAGTTATTAAAATGTTATCAACCTCAGGAGAAATAAAATTAAATGAAAATAATTTAGATTTAATAAATTAAATGAAAATAATATTAAAATGTTATCAACCTAGAAATGCCTCCGTATTCAGTTACATACATTGTAATACTTCTGGAAACCCAATATGGATACATATAAAAAGTATAATCACATAATGAAGCCGTACTCAATTTCCCAAGCACTTATATAGCAATTGAATGGTCCGAAGGACATTTTATGAATCGAGAGAACCCTTTACCTTATTACTTGCTTCGTTATCAATTGATTGAAGTAATGAATGGACCTTTGGTGATTCTCTGTCGTCAATCAAATTATAGACCGCTATTAACACGATTATATCATTACAAAAGATAGTATGTAGTTGACATTCGATTATTTAGATATATTAGTATCTTACAATGATATGACACATTTCTATTATTTCAGATACGATAATGATATTGTTACTAACTCATTATATTTGGAGTGATTTTTTTTTCAGACGCGATGTCTTATTACGTATCATTATATTAATATCTAATATGTATTTATTGTAAATTTTTAATGAATTATCCTAGTTTTGATAACATTTTATATTCAGCCCAGCAGCATTATGCCCATTAATATTTTGTTGAAAACCATTCTGTTTCGAATCAGAATCTATCAAATCAAGTGAGGGGTAAATTGATATGACAGGATGACGAATGATGACGAGTGATAAAGAGTTATGAGTTATGATATTTACTAAAGAAATTTAAAGTACATTTGTGTAATTATGATTATTAATAATGAAAAGTAATTATTACGTGTATATATATATACTCGTAATAATTATATTTCAACACATTTTGAATATATCTAGAGTGTAAAAGTTATTTAGTTAATTTACAAGATATATTTTTCTTTTCTTCGTAATCATAGTGCAATTTAGAATCATATTTTAAAAATATTCGTCTTACTACTCCAATATTTTATTATAATAAATAAGTAACGCTTCAGAAACTATTATGAATAAAAAGGCAGATATATTGCTATTATAATAGTTTATAATTGTATATAATAAAAAATTGCTTCAGTCAAATCATTTAGAATTAAGAACATTTTTGTATATATTGAAACAACCTCTGTAAATCTTAGTCATCAGCTGTTTTTAAGTTTACATAAAATCCTTAACAGTCTAATATTTCAAATGTGAGGAATGTCTATTACGAGGCCTTTTGGCAGCGGATTTAGAAAATTTGCGCATCAGAGCATCGTGGAGGCGTATTACTGTTATAGTTTTTTTAAATCATGGTTGGCGTTCACCCAGAAGTAATTATCACTCGGCCTTCATTATCTTAGTGCCGTTGTCGAGAACAAGGTCTTTGAAGACGCAGCGTGCTTAATGCCATAAAAGTCGCCTCGTCCCATCTAAAATATTTATTACTAGGAAAACGATAAGGACCGCTCTTTAATAGTTCATTCGGCAAAGAATTGTAAGAATTGTTATTTTCCAAATAAATTTATATAAAAATATGTTGACTTTGAATTTTGGTACAGAAAAATTAACTTTTGTAGTTCTTCTACATTAAATTTCGTAATATTTTGAACACAAATTAACTTTGATCTATAATAGTAGTAAATATAATGTAACAATTATATACAATTTATTCAGTGATAAACAAAAAAAAAAGTGGTTGAAGCTATCACAAAAAAGTGATAACATCTTGTTAGGTGTGTCACATAAGTGCTTAAGTAATGATATGATGTGATATCAACGAGTGAAATTTAAAGAGCGGTCCATTAGCTGGCTGCCACGTTTCCTCTGTAGCATAATGATAAACGACATCATTATACCATGGAATTAGCTATTACAACTTTATTTCAAAGAAGCAACGATGAAATTATTTTTAAGTGTTTTACAAACTATATTTTTTAGCTGTTACATTTTAATTCTGAGATTTATTTCAATCAAAACATTGTAGTTCATACCAATTTCTTGTTTATTTTTGTGTTATTTATCCTAAAAAAATTTGTTTCTTAAGTAATTATTAAGTTTTTTTTTATTTCTTGAGTTATGTGAATATGAATAAAAATAATAATATATAGAAAAAATATAAAAAACATACGAGAGAAAAAACCTATTTGATGAAATCAATAACAGTAATTGTATATCGAATAGGAAAATCAGATTTATTATGTCTTTCATATTTTATAACGGGAACAGAATACTAAACCTGAGATTGAAAAGAAAAGTTTTCTAGGCGGTGTGAATGACATCATGCGTGAACCAACAGAATTTATTTTCTGTGTATGTTTAGAATTAGAATACGCGGAAAATTATAGGGTGTAAAAATGAGAAATATACTCATTTACGTTATAATGTAAATTATGATCCAAGTCATAAAATAGAAATGTAGGTTAATTCAATTATTATTAAAGATTATAAAATCTTGATTATATTTAATAATAAGCATTATTATTAAGTCTGTACACAAATTAAATGGTAAGTGTTAGGGATGTAATGGTAAATATTTATCAACCTGTCTGTTGAGGTGATTGATAGAGGATCGATGATTTTGGTAATGAAAAACTCTTTCACTCTTACTCAGCGCATCGATTAGGTTTTCGGGAGGTTTAAATCATTTTTATTTATTAAGCAAAAGATAACAATTTTAGCTTACATTGGTCTAAAGTTAACTGTAACATATTTTTATGCATAGAAAGTAGTATTTATTTTTTTTTCTGAATAATCAGTAGCAGGAGGGCCAAGTGTTTTCTATTCGACGATTTTTATAGAAGCTGGAACACAATTGCACAAATCAATAGCTATTTCATTTATATTGCTTAGAATGTATTTTAATAGAAAAGCATCGATTTCAATACCCTTCCCCAAGTTAACCAGACCATATCAAACGATGTTTTCATGTTGGCGCCTAACTTGTCTAATACGAGTACAAATACCACTAGCAATATTCGCATTCGAAATGCTGGCATAAGTATGCAATAAGTCCAAAAGTTTCCCTTTATAGTCTGATTACGCTCCGTGGGGAGGAAGGAGAAGTTACGATGAACGACGTGGATATAACATTCAGAGGTAAATTTGTTTAAGGTAACAAACATTTTGCGGTTCACTTTTTAACTACAATGTAGCACTTGTATTGTGTTTAAATTTTTACTCGGTAAATTTATTTCCGTAAATCAGGTTTCAGTTATTCCTTTATATGTTTTAAATTTACGGTTCTGAAATAATGTTTCGGGTTTTATTTTTGAATGCTGGCCTTTGCCAAAACTGAATGTATCGAAATTTAACCCTGAAGATTTCTAACGGGGAGAGGAAATCTTATGACGATTTTTTGCATTTTCGAAGTGAGAAACATGAAAGTTGCATAATATTATATTAAAACATTATTTTTATGAGCAGGAGATTCCGTGGAAACCTAGTTTACTTATAAAAGCGTAGCATGATATAAATATTTTTCATTTTACTTCAATTCATAAATCTGACACACTCTAGCTTATAGCAATGATTTCTATCAATAGTTATCGCATGCATAAATATTATACTATAGTAGACACAGTTGGCTCTAAGCCAAAGGATTACTAGGCATATTGCAATTGCATACAATAACGTATAGAACAATAACATTTTAACTATTAATTTAGTAAAGCCTACACATTTAAATGCTTGTGCTTATTAAAAGGTGCAAAAATAATAATTCTTATTGTTTGGTGATAACTATATTTAAGAATTTTAAAAAACAATACATTTTATCAATATATAGCAATTTAAAGTTACCTGATAGTCAATTAATTATAAAACTCGGTCAGTTTCGAGTGACGTCACATCTGTTGACAACTTAATTGAGGATAACCTCAATACAGCCATAAAGCTGGAAGGACAAACAATATTTTGATGTTCGAATTAATATTTTTACTTACCTACCTGATGTTGATGGATAGTCCATTTTTATTCTTACTGTATATTGTATGTAAAATATTTTTAAACCATGCAAGCTAGTGTCGACAACGAAACAAAACCTTCGATCAATCGTCGACAACAATTAGTGACAGCGCAGGTGTGAGGTCGACAAAACTTCGATTTCTTTGGTGCGCTTAATGAATATATGGATTTTAACTATTCTACATAAAATAGTTTAAGATTAAAGCACCAATAAAAGTATTTTTTTATTTAGTAGGTCATTGAAGTTACCTTACCATGCTACCTCATTACGGATGAGTTACATATCTGGCGTAGCCACATCGAACTATGTCTTTAAGTTGTCTGGTCTTAGGTTCGATGATTGGTCTATGATTATGGGTCTCATTTAATAATCTAGACCATGACCTGGAAAAATAAAATTTCATTGATTTCATTAAGTTGATTTTTTTTGTATTATTGTATCTGGGTTTTTTTACCGTAAGAAATAGTTTCATTTGGAATAGAAGTCCCAATGTCTTTTGTCTTAGATCCTTTAAAAGTGTGTGTGCCTCTAAATACCTCATGACCAGCGATTGAATAGTTAAAACTTGAACGCATAACAAAAATCAAACATTAACAATCCTAATAAATAATATTAGTTACGATATCTCTTAGTCTTCTATTAAGAGATACATTACACTTAAATTAAAGTAGCACATTTTATGTTCTCAAAATATAATCGAATGCTTATTGATAGTTTTACTTGTTTTGGTTAAGAAAATATACAAGTACATTATATTTTAATTATATTTATTGACAACTCTTGGTACTTTTTGATTGTTCTGCAAAGCTACTGTTTGTTTAAAACGATTTACACTGTTCGAAAAGAATGTTAATTGCGATTCTCGTTTTCCTCAATAAGACTTTGTTGTATTTGTCCTATGTCTCAATTTTTAAATTGGTTTTTCTTTTTGATTCGGATACAAATTAGAAACTTAGCTTTAATTTGAAAAATACTAAACATATTTGCTTTTATTCTTGTATTAATTTACTTTGTAGGATATTACTTTCTATATTCTTAAAAAATATATGTAGCCCAGTTTTGATTGTAATATATTTGTTGCTTTTACTTTTATTTATTTTTATTTGAACTTTATTGTACAAAAAAATATACAATTGGTGGACTTAATGCTAAAGCATTCTCTAACAGTCAACCAAACCACTATACTAAATAAAATACCACCACTATACTAAATAAATAGTCAACCAAACCACTATACGAAATAAAAACTACTAGAGTAAAATAAAAATATATATATATTTTTTTGTATAATTATCTCCATCTTTCTAAATGATACGAGTAAATAAAATAAAATAAAAAATGTTGTTCAATAAATTGGTTCAATAAGTATATATATATTTAGTATTTGATACAAATAGTATTTTTATAGATCCCACAATCCTTTTAAGACTTGAGTGCTAATCGAACTGTAGTCGCGTCTATGCTTTCTATTCCGGTTAAAGCAGGTCAAACGGATTCTTTCTTTAAAATTTTTCGCTTCAAATGTTTAGACCAGTTTACAACTCAAGATTTCTTTAGTAAACGAGATAGCTTTTATCAAATTTCTTTTAACATAAAATGAAAGTATTACGTTATATTTACATATTTCCATATCAATTTAGCTAACGACTTATTTATAACAGTATGTTACTATCTATAATATATTTTTTAATTAGAATCTGTTTTTTTTTGGGGTGCTTTGTAAGATGTTACCAAATTATGGTCCTTCTTCAGATGGGTATCTGTCAATAAAATCTTTATAACTACCAAAACCGTGTTCGTTTGTTTTACAATTAAATACCTTTTTTTTAAATTTTTATTCATATATTCTTTTTAATTTATTTATTTAATATTAGCACGAAGATATTAACGATGTTGATAGTTTTTTAAACACTATAGTTTAGTCTAAGAAAAATAAATGAATTATATTTTTTCTGAAATATTATTCGTAATATGATAAAATTCATAATATTTAATAATTTTAATACAAACTACGCTTTTATAATAAAAAAGTAAGAAATACAATAAGATAATGATTATCATCGGAATAGAATTATCACAAATTTTATATAGAAGTCCTATTATAAGAGTTATTAATATTTTCGTTTTTTAGAGCATAAATAATTTTATAATTAATTTCTATTTAATATAAGAGTCTAAAAACGAAATAAACTTGGTATTAAAAATATTTAATCTTTGCAAATGTAGACAATTCAGAAAGGTTTTGTAAGATCTATTTTACTTGCTTTAAAAATATACAATCAAAGGCTCATATACTCGTAACTCTACTTCAATATAGTATGTTAGTTCTTTATTATTTTTTTTTTGAGGTTTCACCTATCCTAAAACAACTGAGTTACGCTCCCCATCACGCTATTATTTTAACATCACAATTAAAATCTTATTAATATACGGTATTCAAAAACGACCATAAATTTTCTCAATAATAAAAGCAACATTCTTAATAATAATAGATATATATATATATATATATATATATATATATATACATATATGGTTTCTGTAATTGTCTGTCTAATATATGTTAGTCCTGTTATGATTAATATCTTTTTTCTTTTTTATACCGATGAAATATTAATTTACTCTTTTAAACGGCTTATAATAAACGCACTCGAATATTTCATATTAACGCATGGTGCAGTTGGCACTGATTCATTCGAATGACAGTTTCCACGATCGAAACAAGAAGAAAACACGGTAAGTATGTCATGCTCGCTTCGAAGCTTTGACAAGTTTTATGATGAAAAGTTTTGTTGTTTGAATGTTTTCCAATTTATTTTATCTGTGATAAATGTAATGAGCGGTTTTATTGTATGGGAGTTGCGGTAATGTGTGTGGTTATAATTCTAATTTTGAATTTGTCAAACGATATTGTATAAATATATTATTATAAAAATATATTGTTATATCTGTTTCCTAAGGCCTTGCAATTCACGTGAGATTATGTGAATTTTCTGAGAAAGCTACTTTGAAGCACTTGCGCCGTATTGGATATTGCACATCGTATGCGTTATCCGAACTTCACTTAACGAGATCTACTCGTACAGCCAAGTTCAAGTTAGTAGCCAAATGGGACAAACTATATTTAACCTATATTAAACATAAATTTCTCTAACTCTTTCATATAGCGGCGTTATATTGAATGTAAATGGATTAAGTAAGTGCAGTCACAAAATATAATATCACGAATGTTTGTTTCACTAGTGGTTGTTACCGAAATTATATTAATGAACGCGAATTCTGCCTTTATCTCGTTGCTCATCAGCATTTATGCAAAAAGGGTAATTTATTTAATTGCATTTCCTAATTATTATTGTCAATACGCAAATTAATTAAGAAGATGTAATTACTTTAATGTTTTTATAATTCTGATAATGTTGTCATTTAAATAAAAACATATATATAGTTCTTAATTAACTCTCTACAAATAAGGAATACAATTTTATTATGGACATTTAATTAATTATACTGGATTATCGCTATGGTGTTAATTGTAAACTCTGTAAGAGGATTCAAACAATAACTCTACAGTCAATAGATACTCGTATATTCCGTAAATTGATTAACTTTACGTGGTGCACCAAAACGTTAGACGCATTTAATATTGATAAGCTTTCATGAATTTATGAAAATTAATCATATTATTAAATAAATTAATAATTCTATCAAAATAATACTTTAATTCGTCTATCAAAATAATATATTCACTTATTCATTCAATTATTTCGAAATCAATAAGTTACTACAATGCAATGGTTTATGATTCTATAGGTTAATGTATAAACATTTGAAATTAAAATAATAAAATAAATTTAAATTACTTGTTCTTGACCCACTACATTTATACAATATATTGAGTAAACATTTAATTTAGAAATTAAATAATAAAATAAATGAAATAACTTATTCTTGACACACTACATTTATACAATATATTGAGTAAACATTTCATTTTGAAATTAAATAATAAAATAAATTTTGACATTTGAAATTAAATAATAAAATAAATTTAAATAACTTGTTCTTGACGCACTACATTTATACAATATATTGAGTAAACATTTTATAACATAGGTCATAGGTAACTGAAAGCAAAATAAATAATTTTATATATACAGTAGTGAAAACTCAATAACAATTCTTTAGTTACTTACGCTACCTGTTCCTCGTGTTTGAGTCGACGAAAAGTCTATAAATTCCCAAGTTCCCAAGTGTCAAACTTATAGTTTGTTCTACTTCAAATGACAACTGTTTGGAATTATTTTACCTGAGGGCAAATAAGCCACTTGTTTCCTCAATTGTACTTTGTATTTGTAAAGAGTTATACATATTGTTTTTTAAGAATATCCAAATAATTATTACTATATTATAATAAAGTTTATGACTTCATTGTTCTAAATAAATCCAATGCAAGCTTACTTATTATCCATGATGTATTTTGTTATAAAGAATTAAAATAAGTCAAAGATGGCTTAAAAAACTAATTTTCTGCCGCCGGGCGGAAAGTGACAACTTTCGTCCCGCTGCGAAAAACGAAGTTGTCGCTTTCCGCCCGGCGGAAAGAAAAATACCATACATACCACGGGAAGTAAAATAAGAAAGCCTCAAATCACATGTAATTCTCGACTAACATTTCTTATTTTTCCTCCCTAGGTGTGTAATATACTATTAACTTTAACAAATACACAGATTGATCTAAACTTTTAAGTGGATCACAAGTACTTGGTAAAACCCAACATCAAAATCAATGAACAATCCTAAAAAAAAATATAAGGCCCTTGTATTGTATTCGGCGCCGCGAGCGGTCCCATTGTAACAAATGATACGGGAAGATAGTTATAACCTCCGCGTTTGGCGTCTGTCAGGCGCCGCGCCGGGGACCGCTTTTGACTTCAGACATTTGGCTGTAAGACGCCACATTTTATTAGATATTTTTTATTAGTATTTCGAGTATTTCCCGGCTTATAATAATTATAACAGCTATTTGTTTCGGATTTCGATAAGAGGTAGAGCAGACCAGGATCATGTTATAAGTTGGATTCTACAAGAGCTTAAAGTAGCTCGAATTCAATTAGAATTTGAAATACTAGAAATTACTAAACTCTTGCAATACCAAGACGTCATAATCTCCTATCAGGAAGTTTTAGCTAAATGAAAATAAAAATATTAAGAATAATAATTAATAAATATTATAAATGCGAAAGTTTGTGAGTATCTATGGATGTTTGTTACTCTTTCACGCAAATACTACTTAACCGATTAGGATGAAATTTGGTTAGGTAGCTGAAGACCCAGAATAACACATAGGTAATAATAGAAATACTAACTTTCGCACGTGGCTTTGTCTGTGATGTTTGTTACTCTACCACGCCAAAACTACTAAACTCATTTTGATGAAACTTATCAATATTGTAGTTTATTAACCAAAATAACACACAGGCTTTAGAAATACTAACTTCAGCACGTAGTTTTGTCTGTGACATCACATAGGTTGTAACGCGATAACTAATTGCCACGGGAGATCCCGTTTTAATCGTTTGGTTCACTGAATTTTACATAATTATTTGTGAAAATCCGTCTTATTAGCCGACGACTTTAGAAGAAGTGTTATGTTATTAAAATATACGTATGTTAATAGAAATAAATCCAATTATGATATGTATATGTTCTCTGCTAGACTCTAAACGGATTAAAGGATTTTGACGTATGAGGTATCGGCAGATACGTCAAAAATAATTGATTTTCTATTTTTACTGCTTATGTTCTCAGCCATAAAAATATTATTTACACAGTCAACGTGGACGAAGTCAGGGGCAACAGCTAGTAATGAATATTTTTATATACTAAATATTATCTCAGTAAGTATGTTATTAAAAAATTTAACTTTTTACAAATAGTAGGTTTTGATGCTTCAACCATGCTTGTGAATCTTTTTGGAGTTTACTCCTTAAGAATCGATTTTTGTATATAAGGCGCCCGGTATGAGAAAAATATGAGGAGTAAAATCCACTGAACGATGACCTCGTTACGTTTTTGGTGCGCAACCTATCGTGCGCAACTAGTTTTGCCATCTATCGATGAATAGCAGAACTTTTAATGATTTGAAATATCACGCCTGTCTCTTTAGTTCACCAACTCGCCCTTTAGGGGGCATAGGTTGTATCAGCGTTACTGCGCATGCGTAATCCTGCATAATACTTGTACAAATATACTTTTTTCATCAAGGCCTTTAATTTTAATAACTTGCTGTTATTGTGTTACAAAAGACCCTAAGTACAAGTACTTAACAATCGTAATTGTTCTTTATTCACAGAAATAAGATTGAAAATAGTTTTAGACGATATTATGAACCTTTTTATGATATTACAAAGCAGTTAAACTTCTCATTTTAAATAGGACTGTTGATAAAATATGTATGGAAATATCGATATTATTACTAAGAAATATCGATATTTATTACTAATACATTTTTGTACGATATATCGATACTTTGATATTGAAATTCAGGTATCGTGGTCGATATTTATTTCAAATATTTTTAAGTTATTGCATAGCTTATATCGTGGGATTGGAGTGCAGCGACCGAATCAAGAAATTTCGTAACAAAAAAAACCTAAAACCCCCACTCCGCCTACTATGTAGCTCGGCCGAGTATTGCGTACATATCATTTAAAAATAGCTTAAGCGCCTTGTTGATACTTGTATTATATACTTTATTGCTTAATAGTTTAACAAACGTAATTAAACTTATTCGTGAGATTTAAGGTTGAAAATATTTTTAGCTAATGATAATCTTAACCTTTTTATGACAGTACATAGGAATGACAACTTCAAATAGTATTTTTTTTAATAACAGAAAAAATTGTTTTCTTATCGGTCACAACATCCAACTTCAATTAATATAAACGCAAAAAAAATAAGTGTGGCACTCGGAGATTGCCGCAGTAAAGCTTGATATATCGACATTTTCAAATACATCAATATTGGGGTTTGGAATTTCAAAATATTATCGTTATTTCTACATATTGGCTTTATTTAAAATAATGATTGCAAGTCATGTTAGACATGCAAGATGGTATTTATTTTTTAAGTGAGTTGCTAAATTAGTTGTATTATCGCTGCTTTTATATTTTTCCCGCATAAATTCGATGAAACACTTCTTGTATCAACTTTTTTAAAATACATACCATAAAATGGTAAAAATGATTAAAGAATATATATTTTGGCAATGTACTATTTCTATAAAACTAGATATTGAATGATTTAGTGTGAATGAATTAGCTTTTACCGCTACGATAAGAGAAATGATGATGATAATGAATTTGTAATAAATATCGATATTTCTAAGTAATAATATTGATATATCGATACATCGATATTTTATAGACCTATTCCTATTATGACATGATTATATATTATGAAATTATACTATTCCTATTTAAAATATTATCAGTTAAATAAGTTAAATAAAGTTCAATTACGATTGTTAAATTCTTGTACTCTGGACTTTTGTAAAACCATAACAGAAAGTCATTAAAATGAAAAGGCTTTTTGAAAGAAATTCATTTGTACCAGTAAAACATTTATTTTAAAATAAACATTAATTATTATTCAATAAAGATCATAATACATATTATCAACTTGGCGCTTATGCTATTTTCAAATTATAAGTACACAATACTGGTGTGTTAGGTTATTTTCGTTATGGAATTTCTGGATTCGGTCTCCATACTCAAGGCCCGCGATAGAAGCTATGCAATAGCTTAAAAACTTGAATTAACATCAATAAAAAAAAATACTACATAAATAATTATAATTGCAATAGTTGATAAAAATGCTATGCAATAGCTTTACCGCGGCAGACAACAAGTGTCGCACGTTTTTTTTTCATTTAAACTGTCTTACCTATTTGTAAATTGATTCTAAGGGAACAAACTCCAATATGAAATAAATAATAAAGAACTACTAAGCAATTTAACATAATACAAAAAATAATAATGAAAATAATTAATTAAAACCTAAAATATTTATTATTTGTAATGTAAGTAAAGACTTATATTTCCATGTAAGGAACGATACATTTTTAATTTTTATGTTATTAAATTTTTAATATAAGCTAACATGCTAATGATTACTGATAAAAAAATATCAATATTAAAAGATGCCTTAACAACATAGTCAGAACCATAGATATTCATCGTATTAATAAAAGCGAATATGCTCATGAATGTTGATAAAATCAATGAAAACATTAAATGTGTGTATAGAGTAATGTATATGCTGCAAAGCGACTATATCTATATGTTATTGAGCTTGTTTATTTCTATCAGTATCAATTTACTTATGTTGCTGTTTTTGTTATATTTATCAATAATTAACATTGTTATTGTGAAGTTATAATCTTTATCATTATATTTGGCTAAAGTGAAATGCAAGTATTTCGAAATAAACTATGGCAGAAAGGGGTGTAGATAATATTTTATAAGGTATCAATCTTTTTTTATTTTTTTTTCCGTCTGTTTAGACAATTATACTTAAGGAGTAAACTCCAGTCGTGCGTCGGAGCTGACACACACATTTTTATTTTCATTTTCGTTTTATTACAAATATTTTAATATGTAAGTACATCTTTGTTTTTATAATGTGAGAAATGATTTGTTTACACTTAAATGGTTTGTTGAAAATGAATACATCAATGTGTGACCAACTAAAAATAACTACTTTACGCTAATTAAAACTAGAATAGGCTTTTATTTCCAAAATATATTTATGAAATTGCATAATACCAAAAATGAATACATAAATGTGTGACCAACTAAAAATAACTACTTTACGCTAATTAAAACTAGAATAGGCTTTTATTTCCAAAATATATTTATAAAAATGCATAATACCAAAAAGTCACAACCCATGAAGTTTTTACGTTAGTGAAAATAGAACTTATTATTATTATTGTTATTAGAACTCTCTTACTGAAAGAATCACCAATGGCAGTCATTCTATTCTTTAAAACAATCTATGGCACTGCTCACAAACACTCTAAGCTCTGTCTATCTCTGTTACACTTTATTATACTAGTTCTGTTACACAACATAGTTTCTCGATCATACACTGCCTCCTCTTAGCTGGGAGACGATATATATAAATATATACACTACTTTAAATCAATTCAGTGTTCAATATTACAATTACTTATTTAGTCCATTAAACTTCTATACAAACATTACATGTTTCAGTCATACCATCAACTGATATCTTTATTTTTTTACCAAAACCCACCAATCAATATATATTTATATATATAATATAAATTAAAATATATGTTAAAGCTAGAAGTATAATTTGTACAACTTGTACAATAAGGAGGCAGGACATCTTTGTTTTTGTTTTTAATCCATAAACTCTGAAAATCCTTAACAGATTTTCATAAATCCTTTATCATTAGAGAGCTACAATATTCCTGATTAGATGAGGCATAAAATCTGAAAATTAGGTATCAATGCTTAGCAAATACTATTGAAAATAATTAGGAATAAATACCCTTAATAATAAAATAATGTCTATTTCAACCAAATTTTCCTGCAAGACATCCACTGTATTAATAATAAAACATATACATTATCATTCTTATACATTTTTGGTATATAAAAAAACATTTCAATGATTAATTTAGAAAAACATAAGAATTCGTTAGAGTAATAAAGTAGAAACAATATAAATAGATTTCGCTAGAAAACGTTATAACTTAAAAAATAAAGTTACAAACAAAATTAAACAAGTAACTTTAAAAAGCACCGGATCTCTACGAGGCATTTAACTGTATAAGCCAAGTACAAGTAAAAGAACAAACTTCCTTCTTGTAAACCACTTTGGAATGTAGAATGAAATGTGATTTATAAGACTGTTACATTGTTAATAAATTTCTTAAAATTATGCAGTTTTTACCTCAGTCACACAAGTCTTAAATGTTTTAGGATCCTGTATTGTTAAGTGTTCCGTATCTACTGAATTTCAAAGCAAGTACCGTAAACTTACTCTGTTGCCAATTGCCTCGTTTGCTAAATCTTGCGATATAGGATAAAATTCTTCCGGACGAAACCACATACGTAAGTGAATAGTTTTTTGTTGTCATAACGTCTCTATTGTTATATATATACAAAGTATATAATATTATATCGTAACATTATTTTTTATATAAAGGTAACATATTTCCTGTGTCCTTTGGCGTAATTAAATAGATTTTGGTTATTTTCTACGAATATGCGATGAAATTAAAACGCTATATTTGCTAAGAAACTCGATAACGAGGTTGTTGAGAGCTTTTAGAAACCTCTTCATAGCGAAGCGATTAAATTATACTATACGAAAATTGGACAACATCTACATGTTAGAAGTATATTGAGAAAATATTTTAATAATGTTCTATAATAAACTTTATAATTTTGTAATTAAAAAGTACTCCGTTAGGTTAAGTACCTACTAGGTATATATTGCATGTCTGTTGTATTGATCTACATAAATAAAAAAATCATAAAACTAGAATGGTTTTTTTTAATAAGATTTACATGGCTATACATGTTTTTAAATATTTTGAAACGTATATACCTAAGTAGAAATCAATGAAAGTTTTTTCGAAAGATTTGAAACGGCTGCAGTGATACGTCTGTTTTTATGATTTCTTTGTAGTTGTTAGGACAAAGTTTATGTAAAACTATAGTTTTAGAACTATGTAATGTAACATTAAGATTTAAGTTCTGTTCAGTTCTAAAATGAGTGTATTTATATTTTTTCATTATCCATTTCCTTGTATTTAACACTAATCTAGGCAGATCTGTATCGATCAACCATTTGTTATGATTTTTTAGAAATGGGATAACGTTTACTATTATTATAACATATATTAGAAGTTTTCTATTTATCTTACTTACCGAAAGAAAGATGGTCCAACTTATTTCTAATGATCTCCAGATCTGATTTGAATTCATAAGTGCAAAGTGCATACTGCATTAGTGTTGCAAGAATGCGAGGAGCATTCCGAATGTTCTAGAGACTTATCTTAGATAATTTAAGCATAACAATGACCTTTTTATCTTTATGTTGCTAACTACTACTACTGTTAAATTACTATCGCAATTTCAAGATTTGCTTTTAACTCATATTTCAGTGGAAACAGAAATGAAGAAGTACATATTTTGAAAACGACTATCTGAATTTAAGAGACAAAAGTTAAATATTAGCTTGTAAAATAAAGAAAACAGAAGTAAAGTAGTAAGTGCAAAGTCTAGGGTATAAAATATTATATAATATCGTGACATGCGAACGATGTTGACCTTTATTGAAATTGCTCTTGGGACACGACTGTGTTTTATTGCTGTGGGCATAGATTCAATAGAGTTGGTCCCAGAGTTACACTTGAAAATGATTGTTATCAAAGGAGTATAATATCTTTGACTTCTTTTCAAAATTCTTCTCGTTATCAGATTTATCTATAGCTTATTAAAACAAGTGTAGTATGTAACAGTTTTGTGTATGAAATCTTTGTTTTATATAAAATAAAGTGTTTTCCATTTTTTATTATCAATTATAACAACGTTATTTTGTATAATATAAATAAGAAATATATAAGAAATATTAAATATTTATAAAGATATATTTAAAATTAACATTAACAACATTTTGTATTAAAAGTAAAAAAAAATATGGTAAAATAATTAAAAACGTATTCTCAAAAACCCATCATATTTTATGTATCATTTTTTACAATTCCAAATAAAAAAGCGGAGGGTCCGTTTTATTCATACAATGAGATAATTTTCCACACTAATCCTCTCAACGACCGAAAAAGAATTGATTTTGTATTCTCAGCTCTGTGTACATTTTGTTCTCTTTTTCCGGACTCGCATCCGAAATATATTATATATTTATGGAGATCCATTGCTTTAAGTGGGTTATGATATATTAAAAGTACATATAATAACTTGGACTTAAATCATTTAAAATTACTTCATTTGGATTATAATAAGATCAAGTGGAACAATGAAGGACTGAATGTTTTTTTTTATATATTTCATAATATGTTTATAATTATGTCAAATATCACTCATAGATTTTTTTTTATTTGTTGTTTAAGGTTTGTTAATATATTTGAAAATAAATGTTATTACTTTGTTTCAGATTAACAACATGTTTGGATCATTTTTCCTCAATCGAGAATTACATTTTTCTGGAATAAAAAATGAAGTAGAAAATGAAAAATAACGGATATACGCATATGTTATAAATGCCTGATTCAACAAAACATTGCGCTGCGAATCGCACGCGCCGACTATGTTCGACTCGACCAAAGGAGCATTGCTAGTGGCGCCATCTCTTGCTAACAGCTCTTGCAGCTTACATAACGGCTGGCCATCCACATTTCCAGCTACTGAAGACATTTTAAAAGCATTTTTCATATTTGCTCTGTCTATGGCAATAGTTTTAGGAAATCTTGTACTAATTTGTGTTTTGAATAATCGAAGATATATAAAATATATTGACAATCAGGTATGAATAGTTATTGTTTTTAATTTAATTTTAAATTATTTTAGGTGGGACAAATTTACTACAACAGCTTTAAATTAAATCTTCATTTCTAATAATGTTTTAGTAGGCATACAAATATCCAAACAAATATATTCAGATAAATCTAAATAAGTACCTTCTTTGGAATAAATTGTCTTTTCACTTAATATAATGTTGTTGTTGTCACTTTCTTGCAAGTAGAAATAATACTAATATCAAATATTTACATTTATATCTTGAATTGTAGCCTAATAGCCTCCGTAGTTAAAGAACAATAATTTATATAATTATTAGAGATTCGGTAAGTATTCGGTATTCGGCATCTTTTTCACTATTCGTATTCGGCCGAATTATTCGGTTTTGGTTCCGAATATATTCAATTCAAGTATTTTTATTTTTTTTGGCTGATAGAATATAAAGCAATTAAGCTTCAAATCAACCTTTATTTCGAAACATATCAAGTCAACATATATTTATTTATTAGTATCTAGTATAGTCAACATTTACTTTGAACCTTAAATCAGTATCTATTTTTAAACCTCAAATCAATATTTTTAAACCACAAATCGACATAGCCACAATTCAACCGAATATTATTTTCGGTAAACGTTAAACCGAATAGTATTCGGTTATTCTGTGAAACCACTATTCTGCGCATCTCTAATAATTATTATAGTATATTAACACTGAAGAGACACATTAAACAGTAAAAGTACATTTTAACCAAAATAAGGCTACTTTTCATATTTTCCAATGCACAACTACACACACGTCTTTGATCAGATTGTAAAGGAAATTCCTGCAACCTTCAGGTTCCGCCTTAAATCTGTATATAGGAGGTATTTAAAGTATTGATAGATATAACAGAACGGAATGACAGACCGTCAATGTTCTCATAAACACAACTGCTACAGATAAATTAAAATAAATATAATTTATGATTAATATATCGAATATATCGAATATATCGAATTCTATTCAGTTTGCTATATTTTTTATATCTAACTTCAATGTTTCATTATTAATTTGTTAACAAAACTATTGAAAAAATATATAATTATAATAAAAAATAGGTAACCGTCTTAAATATTTCTAAATGATTACATAATGTAGATATTTATAGGTATTACTATATTTATTTCACTACTTTAAAGACGATATATACTTTATAAACATGATCGAAGAGCTTGATAGGTAAATCTATTAAAAAGCTATACTATTATATAGCTTTTTAAAAGACTTACTTACTTACTTACTTACTTACTTACTTACTTACTTACTTACTTATAAAATCATTTGAAAGGCTATTTAACCCTTATTATAAAATAACATAACCGACTTTTCCATCCATTTAATAATAATAACAATTGGTTAATTATTAATGTTTACCTTCTAATATGTAAAGAAAGTTTGTATTTGCATGTTTTTAATACATAAATAATTTAAAAATAAGAAAGAAAATATTTTTGTATTTGTTTAAAAGCTTTCAGTAAGATATTATTATTGTTAATGTTAATTACAGCCGAGATATCTCCTGACGTCATTAGCGCTGAACGACTTATTTACTGGAATACTAATAGCCCCCGTGGCTCTTCTGCCGGCATTATACAAGTGCTGGCCATACGGTGAAATATTCTGTCAAATACAGGTAATAGTTTATTTATTAAAATTGTAAATAATTAAATAAATTTAAACCAATAATTGAATAGACTTGAATTGTGGGGAATTATTTTAATGGTATTAATTTGACATTAATAACATGATATAACAACACCAGTATATCCTATAATGTACAGTAGGTAATTAATGTTTGAAATAATAAATAAACAGTATAATGTAACTATAATCGTCTTTGTTCATTCGATTGATATTAATAAATTACATAATATGGTACAAAGTGAGTCTAACCATTCGTTAGGGTTATTGAATGAAGTTGAAAGATGTTGCCTTCGTCCCGATAAAGAATATTATATTATATGGTATAGAAGTAATAAAGTTCATTGAAATCGGTATGAGACGGTAATTTAAAAACTCAAATGACAGGACTGTTTCGCAGAGGTCGCAGTTTAGATTCCAGTCTAAATCGATAATTTTTCATTTATTTATGATTTAATTTGGTACCTAATTCAATTTAAAATAGCGAATATTTTTCTCATTTTCTCACTTGTTTTTTTTTTTATGCAAATATCCTTACTACTTAGATTTGACACGGCTTAGACTAGGTATGAATTGACAAAACGTGTTTTATCTTTCTGTATAAGTTTGCAAACGATAATTAACGATAACTTCTTACGCAAGAAACTCCAAAAAATACCTCATCAAATTTTATGAGCGTTATTTAATCCAGTTAAAGCTAGGCGAAGCTACTAAGTCTTTACAAAAGTTTATTTAAACAAGATAGAAGACAAAATGAGTAAAGTTACTTGTCGGAAAAAGTTCTCAATTGAGGAAGCGAGGTTAAAAGGTAATTGTATACTTACGATGTAATAATATTTGTAGAGGCTACGCACTTTTTATGTATTTCTAAAAACGGATTTTCTTTCTTTTTATTACTAGTCTTCTTTTATTTATATAATATAATTTCACAGTTCAAAAATATATTAACACTTATTAAATCGCTTTAGTTTTCTTACAAAATTAAATACAGTTATTTAAATATAAAGTATCGGTAAAAAGTAGCGCTCAAAATAGTATTTTAGTTGGAGGCAAAAATAAAACAATAATATATCTCTATTTCCAACGCTGTTAGCGATCGCGAGGAAATTGTTCAAGATAATTCGTTTTAAAGGATGCCGTATTAAACCAGACATTAAAATTGTTTAAATTTCTCGAGTTTAAACCATTTTGCTTTATCATTAATGGCTTATTTAATGACCAAGCAGAAATCTGAGATTTTCACAAGATGAAGATTTTTGGGTACCTCGTTAGCGTGTTTTGTAATATCCACCTACCTACCTTTCTTATGATAATTAGTTTTGAGTTTAATTGAATGTAATTTTTTGTTGCTTGAATTATTTATGTTTATTTGTTTTTCAGGCACTTTCGAGGGGAGCAGTTAGTCAACAAAGTGCCATTATTCTTGTCTGCATGGCGATAGATCGATACTTATATTTGCTACACCCAAACACTTATCAAAAACATTCTAGTAAAAAGGTAAGAAAACGTGAAAATGTTTTTATATGAACATTCGGTTCAAAATAGGCTTTAAAAGAATTTTATTTATTTTCTGGAGTGGGAATTCAGAAAATCCGAGGTTGTGTTCAGAGACGGCTTTACTTAATAACACCTTTCTGCTCTGAAATCTCTTCTTTAAGTCGCTGAAGTTCTTGGTGCTAGAATTTAAATACGATATAGATGCGAATACAAAAGATGGTTTCAATCTTTGTTGATTAAATACAAGTATTTTCTTAGAAGCAATTGAATTAAGGGGAATTAAAAGTTAGAAATCGAGTTGTTAATATTGGATATATATTCTCTTACTGATGAATTTATATTATATCTATTATAAATTTTTGTTTCAGGGTTGCGTGTTAGTAATAAGTATTACTTGGATTTTATCTGTATCCCTGTTTGCAGTTATGGTTTTGCCCCGATCTGGTTATTATTTTAATTCAACAGGTTTAATGGCTTGTGACGTTTTTCATAGCAGAATTGCTTTCAGGTGATTCATAAATATATACTTAAAAATAACACGATGGACATCGTCCATGGATAAAATATAATAAAATGATGGTTCCTTAACTTTTTCTAGAATTTTGGCGTGTTGTGCTTATTATTTTCCAACTACAATGGCACTAATGTATTGCTATGGATCAGGATTTCATGTCAGCAAAACAAGAAGTAAATGTGGTCAAGATCCCAGACCTAATGGCCTACCAATTCCGTGTACAAAAAATACTCACAGCGAGCTAGAAACTATCGTGAGTAATCGAAATGAGTAAATTACTGATAGAAAGATATTTCAGAAGTCTAAGATTTATCTCTGATCTTAAAATGCAATTTTTATTTCTTTATTAATAATATATATTTAAACATATTGTCAGATTAAATGTTTATCGATTGAAATAGGTCACAAATAATGCAAATCATAATATAACAAAAATGTACTGTTTTTTATTAGTTTAATCCTCCATAAATGTGCCATATATTTTCTTTTCAGCAAATTCAATCTCAAGTCAGACCACACAGTGTGAGCACATCTCGAACAATGGCTGCCATGTCTCTAGGATTTATTGTAATGGTAACCCCCGCTACTATCCAAGAAGTCGTAGCTGCGTGCACTGGGTGCAAGGTAACATTCTCACAAGTATTATTCGGTACTTTATCATGGAGATTTTAAATAAAACATTTTTATATTCAACAGGTACCACCGACCCTAGATTTTTTGGTAACTTGGTTAGCGCTTAGTGATAGCTTTTGGAATCCCTTCCTTTATTGGTTATTAAACAGCCACTTTAGAAGAATAAGTCATGAGTTAATTCAATATTATGTAAGTATTTATAGTGTAAGCATTTAATAATCTGACAAAAACGTGTTATGTATGTCAAAGTTTATAGTTATAATAAATCTATTCAACTTGATATTATTAAAACTTTATTGTCTTTAGATATGTTGCCGGAGGATTAAGTCATTCAAAAATTTTGAGAAGAGTACTGGTTGTTGTGGATCACCAATAACATCCGATGGTTTGCATTCCAAAGGAGAGTTTGAGGGACTTGGTGAGAAGTATTGGGGGGAAATTTTAGAACGCACAGTATCCTCAAATTCTCTCCATGCTATCCAGAAAGCTTGTCACAGAGATCCATTAAGGTGCACGGGGTCTTTTAAAGGCTATGCTAGAACGTGTAAACATGACACAAGGTTTTTTGATGGTTATGGACCAAATGATTACAGACAACTAGATAGATCTGCATTTCAGATAGAACCATGTTCACGACAATGTAGTAGATTCAAAAGTTCTGATTTTTGTCTTTTTCGATCTGGTCTTGAATGCAATCGTTCAAGATCAAATTTAAGCCTCGACGAAGGAAATTTCACCAAAATTTGCAACGGTAGACATCCGGAATTGTGAGATTACCGAAACTGTCCGGTCTTCGGGCATAGAAGTAATAGTATAGGTATGTATCCTGGAGTAGAACATTTTAATTCTAATCTGAAGTGGAAATTTGACGATTCACCTTGTACAGAAGATGACAATGTTCCAGATTTGGAGAACAATCTTGATAGAATAAGAAGTTTAAGTCATGAAAAAAGTTTTAGTGCATATGGTATAAAAGAACATGATAATTTATTGGAAGTTGAAGTGAATGATGTTGTCGAAGACGATGATGATCCAAAAAATTACAATGGAATAGTTTGTGATAGTTTTGATGATCAAAATGACTATAACGGTATACATAAATTCTCTCGTAATTCATCCCTTTCAAACAGAGAACTAGATGTAATAAAAGAGAGCTCTCGCAGCTCCAGTGACACAGAAGTGACTTTAACACGATGACTTCCGAGGGTGACTTTTCATGAAGCAGTGCATGTTGTACATTTAGAAAACTCGCCAAAATTAAAACACACAATGTCAAGTGAATATTTTTAAGTGAATAAGTAGTGAGAATAGAAACCTAGGACTTCATAATTTGTAAGTATACATGTGGTGGACCAAGGGGTCTATTTATTCTATCTACTATCAAAACAGAAAAATATTGTAATAATGATAAAAATAAAAGGTATAAATTGTATGTTATAGATATATAAAAAGAATAAAATGATGTAGTTGTGTTACATTGGTGTGTTTTAATATCATTATCAGGTATATATACATATTCTGATAATTAATATGTGAATTCATCATAGCAGTAGTGAATGTAATGCGGGGTACCTACTCATATATAGAAAGTTTTGTATTTTTTGTAATAGAAATTTAATCTATAAAGTTTCTACTATTAGTAAATATTAAATATTATAAAAATATCTTTTAATGTTGTAAAAATGTTCCTGCAAAGTGATTTTAAATCGTTTATAGTATTATCTTTTTTTTTAATAGAACGTTAAAACAAATCACCAGAATTATAAATAAACTTAACATAAGAAAAGAATAAACACATTTATTAATTATCTTTCAGTAACTTTAATGTATAAAAGTTTTATATAAATGTATGTAAAAATAGCTCATTTAGTGCATTTATTTCAATTATGTATGTATAATTAAAAAAGACTGTTTGGATGAAAATAATAATAATTATTATTATGTAACGTCGCACAATGTTGTTTTTTTACCATGCAATAGATATTGATGTGTACGTATGAGGAGAAAGAGAATAAATTAATATACAATTGCCGTGGTTTTATTGAAAATTCTAACACTTTAATTCCAATTATAAAATTATTCAAAATAAAAATGATAGAATTATCCAAAAACATACTATTCAAACGAAACGTTGATAAACTTAAGTTAAATTACTTGACGTTTGATTTAAACTAAATATATACTTTAGTATATTAAACAACTTAATTTTTTTTTCTTTTTATTTCTCAATAATTATAAACGTCTTCTTTGTTATAACATAATTAGGATTTTTCGATATAGAAACATTTATATTTCTGCATCGAATAAAAACGGTTATTTTATTACCTATTTGTCATGAAACATGCTTTAATAAAATACAAATTGTTACCACAAAGATAAAATCTCATAGAGGTTCTTACATGGAAATAGAAGGTCATCAAATATCTTATGTTTTAAGAAATGTCTCAGAAAACATAAGTAGGTACATGCTCTCAGAAATAGGTACCTTATTTGGATTAAATATAAAATATTCATAATAAATATACCATTGTATACATTACCGACAAATGAATAAGAAGTTAAAATTTATATTCTTACTTCCTTATTTTTTTGATAAAATCAGCATATCATTATTTTTTATGTTTAACATTGAAACACTTTCTTAACCCATTCAGTTCACCGCAATGCAGCTATCCGGAAAGATATACTTCTTTCACAACTCGAGGGCTTTTATAATGGAACATTTATTTATGAACCAACTTGTACTAAACTGCGATACTAAAAATCGAAGCATTTGTTACATTTAGAAGCAGATAAGAATGAATATAAATGTTTTTTTTTTAAATACATAATTAGTCACCAAATTGAAAACTAAAGACAACATTGATTGTTTATATCTATTGTTATTTAATAATTTTTATGTACATTTATAATAAAATGTAGAGATAAGACAAATCAGCTTTTCAATAAAATAACTGATGTGTTAGGAAAAAGTTACATTTGACGTTCTACGTTTTACTACAATTTTATGTTTAAGCGAGTTTTTATGACTCTTAAGTCTTAGCGATACTAAATATAATGTTGTTGGGGTTTTTGATCGAGTGCAGAGTCAGAATAAAGAAGTCCTGTTATGTCAATAAAAACCGTTTCTTTTTTCTTTTCTATAATATTTACTGGCACTAAATTATATTATATATCTACGAGTATATTATACTATCTAAGTAATACTATTAATAATAAAAATATTTTCGAATATTTTCATTTTTTATGACGTCCTTATTATAATGTAGATATAATCATTAAAAATATATTTAATATTGTTTGCAATATAATGATTTTAGTTTCAAGAAAACTATTATATTTCATGGATTCTTCATATACTTCTGTATATTATTAGAGACAGAATACTTTGAAAGTATTTTTTCTAAACAAACCGTATAAAATATACCCTAATTTGATCATCGAAGTTAGAACATCGGAGTATCAATATTGGGTTCAGATCGATTTTGTAAAGGCTGAAGTTTAATGACAGCTCAAATTCAGACGGGGAAGCAAAGTACGTGATAACTGAGTGTATTGTGACCCCAAAAGTTCACCAAAAGTATTTTAGGGTTTCAACCCTCGTTTTCATATTAGGTCTATTGAAGTTAATGACCTATAAATTTTAGAATTATAAAAATTTAAGCAGACACGTTATCTTTTGTTTTTTAAACTAAAACTACATGAGATATCATATTATAATATTTATCTTAGGAAAATCAAACTGTTAATGTATAGTATAATATAATATTGCTAATTGATTTGTGCTTTTTTAATATTAACATTATAAATAATATTTTACAAATTTATTAATTAATAAAGTAAAAAAAATATTAGGTACATAAAAATATTTTTTTCAACAAAAATATAAATTATTGTTATAAAAACACAATTCTAAGATATATACTTTTTCAGAGAGTCTTATTATTATCAAAATTCCTACACCTGTAAATGTCTAAGGGCTTTAAAAAAAACGTTCAATTAATTTTATATTCTTGTAGAGATACTGTAATTCATGAATAAATCACAATTTCATAATTATATAATTGACAATTATTCAAAACAATTAAAATTTTGACTACAATTGTTTAAAGAGACCATAGACTTAAAAACTTTCGTTATTCATACAAAATTTTATATCAGACTTTATGAATATGATTGTTAATCTATAAAAATTAAACTTTTTTTCTATTAAAACATTACTACATTTGATAAATAAAAAACCTAAGTATATATGTGTGAATATATGTCTGTGAATATATGTGTGTGAATATATGTAAATACATGTGAAGTATTCATAAAAAGAGATCTGGTTTTTATTACGCATCATAGAACGCTTTTTCACACACACTACAAAACACATAAAACGTTGCATTTTTAGTTAACTAAGTATATGTTCAAAATCCTGAAACATAGGTTTTTCATGTTAAAAGTTTTCATTTTGAGATTTATAGGTTGGATATTCCCCATTATTATGTTAAATTGAAAAAAAATTTTGGGACCTACCATTATAAGCAATTGTTTGCTTCAGACGATTAATTGCAAATGCGGTGTTAATTATTAGGACTTACCTAATGTAACATTCATTCATGACAAATGTAACAAGAAAAGTTTATAGCCTTTTAATACTAAATGACATACGAATTTTACTGAGTATTCCATGACTAATATATAAAAGAGTTTTATTTCCAAAGTTTTATAAAATATTGTAACCGACAACAATTGTATTTTCTCCGACATTCACGACTGGAACACATCTGGACAAAACTAAGCTCAATAGATCTAGTTTGTGTGTATATTTTATTTTTACCGTTACAGGATTATTGTAAAATAATCTTAACGGTACAATAAAAAGCAATTATTCATATATCATTATTTAACGTTAAACTTAATAACAAATTAAAGTAACGGCGTTACTAAACAAAAGAAGTTTTATACAATTAGAAGTATTTTAAATAAAGAAAACCACTTATAATAATTGAATATTATTCGAAGCCACATTAAAATAATATACCCCCTTGCATGTTTTTCTATTAATATTCTTTAGATAAATTATTAACCTTTATTTGTATTCGTCAGCGGGTTTAGTCGCCGCAATGAATAATAAAAATCATTTATTTTTCTGGGATTAATCCCTTAACAAAGACAATACTTGTAAAGACCATTTTATCTATTTTATATAAACATACGTTTAAAAGATTTTCCAAAGATATGTCATGTTTAATCATTTAATCTCAGGCGTTGGTCATTTTGCAGTGCTGACGGCTAATTTCCTTTCTTGTCGATATCCTTAGGAAATAGAAAACGCCTCTTAATGTTTCCCAATTGAGTGTTGATGGTATTGGCAGGGAAGGGTTTTATATTTTGGGACAAAGATTGTTGTTCCATTAATAATTATTTTTAAATTCCTACACAATGGAATCTGTTTGGAAGCAAAACTATATTTATCTTTTACTAATAGTATTTTTAACCTTAAATTCTTGTAAACCCGCACACCACAGGTTTTAAGAGTTTTTGTATTTATATAGATATCTATAATAGAATTTGTTTTTCATTTTCCTTTGATTATTATTATAAGCAACGATTGTAAGGAAAGAATGAGTAATTAATATTGTAATTTCTAATAAACTATTAACTTTATTATGGTACTTACTATTTTTCATTTTCAGTTACAAATTTTGTGTAAATAACAAAAACTAGATAATTTTTCCCTTAAACGATATACTTTAAAAGAAAAATATTCCGAATCTGAATACAAACTGGTTTTAAAGTTTGTGTTTATAAATACAAAGTTATTGAAATTAAAATAGAAAGTTTTTAACATGAAGAGATTGTAAAGCAAGATATTTTAAAAGATGTATAGTGTGTTATCAGGTATCCTAGATGCGAGATGCTATAAAACTTCAACTGCAGTCTATAAAGTTAAACTCAATAACGCTTACAACACACTATACATCACCAGCGACTTTGTTTGTATTTTTTTTTCTTGATCATTTATCTTATTTCTAAAAATCCTATTTTTATAAAAAAAAAATATGATTCTAATAATAATGAACAGACAAACAAAAATTAAAAGTTCTAAATCGTTTATTATACTGTGATATTTTAGTCATACTTTCATTTTAGTTAGATGCTAATTTAAAATATTAAATAAGAATAAACGGCACTCGAATTATATTTCTACATAGAATGAAAAATAACCAGGATTTTATGATCCTTCAGTGGCATCTTGAAACTATAAAGTCTGTTTATTAGTTTAGACACATAACATAGGACTTTAATAACATTTTATTAAACTTGGAGTTGTGTTACTGTATATTAGTAACATGAAAACCCAATAAACATATTATTTACAACAACATACAATATATACTAATATACTTCTGAACATCACAATAATGTAAAATAATTTTCCCCACAGTGGTATTCTACATCCATACGGATTTCATCTTCTTGGTAGAGCGCAAGAGTGCTTTCACAGCATGATACCAATTATATCACAATTTAATACTAATTCTATCATATAACAAAAAGATTTTTTAAAAACAAAGAGTATAGCATTTTATCTAAGATATTTGTAAGAATATTTAAATTGTTTCTTTTTATGAAAATATTAAGGAGTTATTTGATTGCTTGAAAATTAATAAGTAGTCAAAAACAATTTTAAAGTTTTTATTTCATAATTAAAAAACGGTGTTTCAGGTTGCATCTATTTTAATGAGGTTATATAAATAAAAAATATAAATGTTAAATTAACAGTACTATAGAAGAGTTTTTACTGTAGGTTTTTTAATTGATGGAATAATTCAAAAAATAAATATTGCAATGACAATGTAACACTCATTACAGTCACTATTCATAGTTATGTTTTATCTATGTAACTTTCATCTTACCGCGGTTGTAAGTTCACAAAGGATTAAGCTACATACAGAGGCAAGGCACGTTTCAGACGTCCGCCTACAAGCCATTCGTCCATAACCTAGTATTATCAGTTCTCATTTAAATTTATATCGGTACTAAGCCAGATCACTATATGTTTTGTTGTATTATGACAAATGGCCGATTCATTTTGTACCTTTCTTGTTAATTTATAGATATCATGATACTGCAACTGATATTGTTCTCGTCTAATCTTTTAGTATTATTGGTCTTGAATAATCTTTATTGTAATAAATGGATTTTTACAATAATGTACTGAATTATGCATTCTTACAATAATGGAATATTGCACCGTGTTAATTTTACTATATTTATAATAACAAACAAAAGATAATAATTCATAAAAAAAATCTGGGTTAAAATCTAGGTAACTATCCGGACATAAAATCGTTGCCTGATAAGTCGGCGCTTATTTAAATTTAGTATCAATGTTCTTTTTTATTTTACTTAAATGTGACGTAGATAACACTGTCGTATTAAATTTGTAAGGCATGCTTGTTTCTTCAAAAATAAGAATTCATTTTAATTTACGTTCAAAAAGAATTTTTAGCGTTTGTTCAAAAACGTGCTGTAAAAATTAAGCTGTGTACTGAATAAATTTCAATTAATCATTCAGCAACGTTTTTATATACATTAGCTTTTTAATATCACAAATAAAGATGTGAGTATAACTGTACTGTGATAATAATAACATAACAAAGATTTTTATAGAATGGTCGTTATACAAAAAATATACAACATTTTATGCCAAGAAAGTTTGCTTAAAGTTACCCGATGTATATTTGGCGTTCAGACTATATAAACAACGTGTTTTAAATTTAAGGAAGATCTCTTTTAGTAATGAATTTTTACTTTTTGATAATTCAAAGGCTCGAATATCAGGAAATGCAAATAAGCGATTGCGATCGCAATACTAATGAAGTGAATGTCGCTTTCAAACGATAACTAGAAACAAATATAGAACAATGTATTTTGTACATGATTCAGAAATAAATAAAAAAATAATCCATGCACTGAAAATAAACAGTGCAAATAAAAGCATTGTAACTATAATTATGAGTGATAGTGCATATAATGTTTAGTTTTATGTCGAGTCTGTTTTACTCCGTCGAACCGATATTCATCATCGAATAAATAAAGAGCTATTTACTATATGGTGATAACTTCGTTAATTTAAAATGATTTTAGGGTTTCCCTTCATCATTTGCAATTATATTAAAAAGTTATAATTAAAAACTATTATGTAAAAGCTAAAAAAATCCAACTTACTTAAAAGAACATCCAACAACAACTTTTTGGATGAGACAATATTTGATTACAGGATATATCATTGTATTCTAGATAATTTATCTGAATTAACCTTTTTTTTGCTTAACATAAAGTGACATTATAATAAATGATGATACATGGTTTGTCACTTTTCTTTTTTCCACCCAAGACTACATTATAAAAAATGTATTACAAATATATTATTAAAAGTCAATCTAATTAAAGAGAACATATTATTACATACGAGATTGGTTGTCATATTAAAATTAAGAGTTTCATATTCTTCATCAAAAGAGTTTCATATTCAAATTGAATGTTTAAGATAATCTTATTGTCACCAAACTATCCACAATTATTAACGGATATATAAAAGTTTTTGAAATGTTTTTTTTTATTTTAATTAAATATAAAATATTTTTTGTTATATTTGTAGACATACTGTTATACATTAACATACGATAACATTTACGATATCATAATTGTTTATTTTATAAATGTATAAATTGAATTCAATTTCAACATATATAATACGACAAAAGTAAAAATATTTATCAAACGTTCATAGTCTTGTCTTATATGTTTGATCAGAAATAGGTCAAACAGTTTTAACATAATATTAATATTAAACAACTATTTAAATAAATGAATGAAACAAATATCTCATAATTGTGTACCTGCTAAACTTTTGTTACCGATATTTCATGTAATATTGTAAGAGATATTTTTTTTTAGATTTAAAATTCAGTTATTCAGGACTGGAACACTAATAAATAGTTTAGAAAAAAACTGATTTCATTTGATATATTATATCTATTTGATTATATATGTATTTGATGTACTTGATACTTATGTTTTTAATTAGCCTTTTCCGTAACGGTATTTATAATAATTTAATATTATTTGAAACCATGTCAAAAGTATATACATTTACGATACATTTCAAACGTATTGATATTACAATAAGAATAGCCATTTATTATTTTTGGTATTTTATCCTAGCTAAAACCTTACTTCATGCAGATTACAATAAGTGATATACTAAATATATAGTTTATAAGCATTTTCCAACAACATAACTTCGAAAGTCATATCAAGGTTAAACAATTTATCTAAGACGTTTGTCTTTTTTGAAAACTAATTTCCTTCCATGTCGATATCAATAGGAAATAGAAAAGGCCTTAAATATTCCCCAATTCAGATTTGACGATATGACTTGAAAGGGAATTATAATTGATGAAAATGATTGCGGTTTAATAATTCATAATACTTCTCAGATAATTCAGATTGTTATGTATTAAAACAGAACTATATTTTTCTTTCTCTAATATTACTTTAAGATTCAAATTGAACTATAAACAATTTTAGTACGATACGGGGTTTATTACTTTATTTACCATTTATATAAATCTTATTTTTTGTCTTATATGATATAACATAAATAAGCAATCATGGGAGCTTAAGAAAAGTAGAGATTATAATAATATCTTAATTTTGAAAAAACTATTAACAAACTAAGAACGTTTTAATTTTTTTTTCTATGTGTAGATTTTGAATATATATTATTTACTGTACAACTTACTTTATAAAATAAAATAAAAGGTAAAATAATTACTGTCCTGAAGACAAAAACTTTAACGTTTATATTCATATGTAATTTTCATATAAAGTTATTGATAGGAAATCTTATGTATTATAAGACGTGAAGGTAAAGTAAACCATAAATTGGTTTCTAAAATTGTACAGTATGTTATCAGGTATCCTAGATACGAGATGCTATAAAACTTCTGCAGTGGATCATAAACATAGATTTAGTAATGCTCACAACAAAGTAACCATCACCGGTGACATGCTAGTATATATTTTATTCGATAATTGAATTTACAAACAATAAAATATTTTTTAAAAATAATATTTTTAATACAATTCGTGACTTCTTTAAATATTATTGTATTGAAACAAAACAATTTTTACGGATTTAACTCGCGTATAATGAATTAAATTTAAAATTTATATTTTAATCTAACCCGACGTTTCGAATGCTTTGCAGCAATTGTGTTCACGGTAAGACGAGATGGAGGTGTCTGTCAGTAAGTCAGTTCTTTATTGTATACCACATAAAAAATACATATTAAAGTTTCAAATAAACACAGGGAAAAATACAAAAGGCGATTTCTTCAAGGCAACCATATTGATAGGAATTTAAAATTAGTGCACATAGATAAGTGGCTAAAAGTTTTAAACCTTGCAAACAGTCATAAAAATAAATACACATTAATATATAAACATAATACGCATATAATTATATACAATACATATCAATTAATGAACTAAACAATACAAATAAAAATTTATACAGTGCTTATAGATTATAAAGAATTAAGTATTCACATAATTAATAAACTTAATGTTATTAACCCGGCGTCAGCACAGTTAAAATATGTTACAACAATAGTAGGGTTGGGTCCAGGAGACCCGTGAAGAAAATCGTCATAATTTTAATAATTACAAGACATTTACTAATATATGGCTGTAATTGGATAAAACGACTATAGTGTAAGTGGTCATGTATGAGTAAAAAGAACTTGAAGTAAAACTTTCTTTTTAATATTTTTTTTACGATAGTGGAGCAAAATATTAACAAAAATAACAACCTTTGTTTTAAAGTCACAAAACTTGAACCAAATATAAACTTTTATTCTAAAATATTAATAATTAGGATACATGTAAATCACATTTGATAAGACTACAAATAAAATTACAAATTAGTTTTATGAATCAGTCATATCATTGCTTACATATGCGCAGTCTCTACAGTACAATATTGCAAACTCAGTGCAGATATATTTGTTTCAGTTCCGTCAAGTTCAATTACTTTTTCAGTCTTTTTTGGCAGGACAGTCTTGCAACCTTTTTCTGACCTTCAGTATCTTTGCAGACGGGTCCCTAACAGGGTTTCCTAAAAAAATCGCGTATTGTTTGGCACATTAGTCTTAGCAACGGCAGGATGCCTTTACGGTCGCACAAATGCTCACGAACAAGAGAATTGCGTAAATTGAGAATTTGCAACATTTTGTGACAATGTTGTTATTTATCTTAAGAAATATATGTGCATTTATTGAAGCCATATTTATATATATATATATATTATAAAATTTTCAACCCTAAATCGAATGTTTAGGCCAAAAAGCATCTATGGCCACTTTATTGTATTTCTTCCAATAAAATTAGTAGATTGTACCTGGCTGTCGTAAGTGCTGACAAAATTCTACTGTGATTCTGTTCTGTAATTCAATCAGGGGCTCATTATCACTATTCATTTCACATGCGTTTTCGTCGGTATTACTAGTTTCGTTGCAATGCTCAAATGGACTTCTACATCTTCAGTTTCTGAATTTTCATGATCGGAGTCTGATTTCTCCAAGATACTCAATATTCGCTGTCGTTCGCGTTCTTCGAGAACCGTTATTTCAAAAGTCATGCGAATAAAATAAATAAATATACTTTTTATAAGGGCGCGAAATTACTACACGAAGTGTAGGGTTGGGTCAAATTTACCCTTTGTCATGTTTAGAAGCGTTTATACACCGCTGCGATTGCAATACGACTAAATATCGATATTCCGTGGAAAGATACGACCCTTAGCTCCAGCTATTGAGAATTATGGCAGTGTGGCATACAAAAACATTAGAAATACGCGCATTTGAAAATAGCCCGGGTCAAATAGACCCAACTGTGCGAACGCCGGGTTAAAAAAAAAATAATAATAAAAATAAGTACTTTTAGTGTTTTCCTGATAAATAATATTATTTTACGGATTTTTAAATATTGGCAAAACATTTAAACTAATTTATAAAGAGAGCAATTTATTAATAATAATATATTTTAATTATTTTCTTAAAGTATTTAGTAGCTATTTTAAAATCTTAAACACAATTTTATAGACATCCAAGTTGTATTTCTATACGAAACAGAAAATATAAAAGATCTCGAGATATTTTAGTAACATCTTCAAACTATCCTGTTTCTTTACTATTTAAGGCTTATATGATGTGACTGCTCAAATATTTTAATTCAAGTTGTATTACTGCACATTATATTATATATTATATATTTACAACACAATCTACATAATATGTTAGGTACATAAACATAAAATATTAATTATTATATTCTTCAATATCACAATTGTGTAAAAAGTCAACTTCCGTGCATTGACGTATAGTTTACGTCTTCTTAGAATAAATGCTAGAATGCTGGCCTCATTTTATCATTGAATATCTTGAATAATTTAAAATACAAAACTATAAATACCTTTAATATTATTCCTTTAAAAAAGATATTTCGTACATTACTTATTGTTTTATTGTATCCGAAAACTCTTGTCTAAACAAATAGGTTTATCAAATGCTATCGGACCCGCAGACGCGACTCACCGCAATTTTAACATGAATATTATACAAAAAGTTTGAAAATATAAGGCCTGAAAATATTTAACCAAAGATTGCTTGTATTCTTTTCTAAATACTAACTTTTTTGCTACTTTTATTTTTTGGAGTTTTTTGTTTCTATGACAAACTCTTTGTACATACTAAATTTTTTGCCCAAAAATAAAAAAAGGATATCAGAGTTTTTTTGTTTGATATCTATAAACATATATGCCATGTTAAGCTTATTAAAATTTATATAAACAAGGAATGAAAAATAAACCAATACGGGTAGGGATTCGAACCCGCGACTACTGGGAAACCGTCCCGTCGCTCTACCAACTAAGCTACCGTATCGCTGTCCGTCTCGGGGAATTAAGCATTATATATATAATCGTCTTTATCGGGACGGTGGTGACAACTATTAGGTTTTTTTCGAAAATCCTATATCCTTTTTTTTATTAAAATACAAAACAACAAAAAATTCTTGACCCAACCCGACGGCTCAGATGGTAATGTAGTATTTATTAAAGTTCTTTTTTTACATATCCTAAACATCGACATTTAAAAAAAAATGCAATCGAGATAAAAGGAAATGTCAGAGAGAATCATCGCTTCGTCCGCCATTTGTAAGGTACCAAGTAAGCGGAAGTCTGAGCAGACTGGGGACGACACAGCATCCAAAGAGATAGGAACAAAAGAGGAAACACCGCTGAAATTGCAGAACAGGCGTTCTATTATGATTCTATTATGTGATTCTACTTATTTTCGAGCCAATACTCTCCAGTTTTTATTACTATTTTCTCAGTAAGCTCTGTACCTCAAGTCCATCCTTGGAAAGGTACAATGTCGTGAGAGAACAGCATGCACCAGGACCCCTTTTCCTGTAAGCCCGATGTCAGAGCATCTATTATCAACAGGAAGAGGTGGGGACTTAGAGCCGATCCCTGGTGAAGTCCACTGCCATTTTGAACTTAATGTAAAAGAAAATAGTTGTTCACTGAGGCATGTGCCTTAGCTTTGGTATATTGTTAGTCGTCCTCTAGATATGTGTTTTTAGATATATTGTCTCTGAAACAAAGATTACAATACCGTTAAGGTATTGTAATCTATGCGTTATCTATGCGTTTGTGTGGATTCCTTACAATCCTTCTACCCGATGTTCTATTACGATTCTTGATGATAAGATCATAATTTATAACTAAACAGTTATTTGACTCCAACTCCATTTTAATTAAAACTTGATTACGAATGGAATTAAGGTAATCTAAAATTACAGATGTTTGATTACTAGGTAATATTATGAGAGTAATTTAATACAGATTTCTTTAGATAAATTTATAAGGTTATGTTATATGGTTGGTGTCCCACATCCAAGATGCTACAAAATTTTAACTTTAGACAATAAAGTGAGACTCAATAAAGTTGACAACTATCTAACTTAACATCATCGGTTACTTTGTTTGTATTAAATATTATTAACTTTAAGTACGACATTTAAAATATTAACAATAACATAACGTTTCATCGATATTTAAATTGTAATTACTTTACGATGCTTTAGTGGCATCTTGAAACTATAAAGTCTGTTTATTAGTTTAACCTCATAACATGAGGCTTTAATAACATTTAATTAAACCTAGAGTTGTATTTATATATCATATGAAAATTAACGACGATCACATAACAAAAAAAATTTGAATATCACAATAACGTAAAATCAATTCCCCTACATTGGCGTATATATAGGTATTAATGTATATTTGTTCGTATTAGTGCAAGTATGCTTGCTCATTTTATCATTAAATATCTTAAATAATATTCAAATTTGCGTAAACGCACATTTTTACTTGTATTTGCCATTATAATTAAAATACCTATGTACATTCCTATTGTTTTATTTTATCATAAGTCTTATCTATAAGGTAAATCTATGAAAAGCCCTATAATGAAATGCCTTTAAATCTCATCCTCCTAAATCCATCCTATTTTCAAACATAAAACAAAATCTCTGCACGTACGACATTTGCACGATTTTTTTACATTTAAAAATTTTATCAGTTATTTATCAGCATCAATTATTAAAATGATAATAACCATTTTTTTAAGTTATAGTTCTGCATATTAAAATGGAGCATAAATAGATAATATTCTTTTTAAATATGATTCAAATGCCATATGATTCAAATTTTTAAATTACCACATAACATCACATCATTATTGAAATTGAATTGTTTTCGTTTTAAGCCAAATTGATGCACGTATTTTAATAAAATAATAGTAATGAAAATGTTGTAATAAGCATTAGTATGACTATTTATGATCATGTTTAGATATGTAACTTTCATCTTACCGCAGTTGTGAGATCACAAAGGATTATGCTAAATATAGAAGCAAGGCACGTTTCAGACGTCCGCCTACAAGGCTTTCATCCATAGCCTGGCAATACCACAATTCTCATTAAAATTAATATTGCTATTAAGCAAGATCGCTATTTGTTTTGTATTATTATGACTTATGTTTTACTGTTACTGATAAATAGCAGATTCCGTTGTTACATTTGCAAATTGTTAATCATTATGTCTTTCCTACAGGTAACATTTTAGATAACCTTTATGGTAATAGTTTCCATAAATGGACTTTTACAATAAAGTTCTATATCTTTTCAGATTCACTATCAAATTACCTATTATAAAATCCGGATCGTAAGAGGTATATTTGGTATTACATCTACTTAGACACAGCCTAAGGATTTTAAAATTTTAATTTTGAATAGTATGATGCAATAATGTCGGGAGCTATCGTAGGAAAGTTATACTTATTACTTACTTATACTACTAAAAATCTAAAAGGTATAAAAATCTAAAGGTCTAGTGTCCTTAGGTTTGCTGACATTGTTGTTTTTCGGAATGAGGACAAAAAGGGCTTTTCCGAATGATATTTGCTGTCTTGCCCAGATTTTACCGAATATATTTAAAAGATATTTATAGAGTGACGAACATTTTTGTTAACTATATAAAGGATACCATCTGGACTTGGTGCAGACTTAGATGGTTTCATTTTAATTATTTTATTGATTTCCTCCAAAGTTGGTGGGTTGGCATGAAAATCTTCAGTAGGAGTCTCAGGTTTGTGTTCGTTTGGAGTCCTATATAGTCTTTGGTTTTCTGGCTTTTCGCAGACATGTGCTTTTACAATGATCGAAAATTTGCTCGTCTGTCAAGAGAAGCTTACCTTTTTCATTTTTGAAAATGTTTTTTGAGTATTTAAAAGGGTTTTTATCAAAGTCTACTTCATATTTTGCCTGATCAAAGCTATCACGATATTTTGTTATTTGATTTGTTATGCCTTAGATTAGCTTAAGAATTGATCTTTATGCCCTAGACATTTTTAATATGTTTAATAAACCAGGCTTGTCTTTTGTAGTTTTACCTACACGTAGGGCATTTCAGTTCCGTTTTTGCCGTTATTGTCAACCGGTGGACAGTTTTTCTGCCCCCAACCCCCTCCCCCCTCGGACTGTCTTAGGGGTATTTTTAGTTAACAGAACCCAGAAATATAGGTAAATGAATTGCCTAAGTACACCTGTCCTTATATCTGTAGTCTTAGGGATTGGTGCAAAATATCTATTTTAACATGTTGCAATCAGTTTCACAAAATTTTATGGACCTTACAAAATAATTATGTAACAAAAGTAGCTACCTTAGCTAAGAATTAAAACTTCCACAGTTGTGTTACATTTATGTTACTTCGTTTACTTTAATTCAGTAAATGCTTGGAATATAATTTAATATTAGTAGAAGCCGTTTAAAATTAACATATGCTATTCTGAAAACTATTTTCCTTACTTGTCAATATCCTTGGGAAATAGAGAAACCCTTTAATATTTCCCATTCAAATTTGCCGGCGTAACTTGAAAGGGACTTATGATTTATGAAAATTATTGTTGTTAAATAATTCATAACTGGCATTACATAATGCACATCGATAAAATTTGTATTGATACTAACTTTATCTTTCGCTAATATAAACAAAAAATAAAATGTTATATCGATCATAAGTAACGTTCAACTAAAACAATTAAAATCATTGTTCAATTAATAAAAGAAAAAAGTCGAAATATTATATGAAGGATACAGATTGTAAAGAAAATAAAATATCTCATCAGCTATCTTCGAGGCGAGAAGATATTAATCTTTAACTGCAAAACATTAAGTGAGAATGATAATGCTAAAATAAATTAAACTTCACCGGTGAGTTGCATTAAACATTTTTTATTTCATATATTTATAAGGACATAACCAAACAATATAATTATTAATCATAATATTTGTATATCAGAGAAAACAAATCCATACTCCATTGTCGTCACTGTCGTGGTCTTCGTGATTGTGGTTCATTACTAGATCTTCAAAATAAAACTTCACCACTAATTTGAGTGATACTTATACTGCTTAACTACTCAAGTAATAAATCTTTTAAGCTTCCAATATTACCTCATTATATTCGCTAGATCGCTTCCCGCAATCATTAATAACATGAAGTAACAATTGCAGGACTCAATAATGAATAGTTTCGTAGATTTTAATCATTGAAAGACTATAATAAATTATTAATTGATCATCAATAATTTAAACATTTTTATTTACAATGTAGTTTGTAACAATAATTTTAAGTAATACTATAACGATTACAATTGCAAAATACAATCGCATAGCAAAAGTCAGAACAAATATTTATTTTTATAAACTGAAGCTCATGACAATATTCCCAAAAACTTCATTCAAACCAGTTAGTACATTTTTGAGATTAGCGTGCACGAATATACAGACGAACAGATAAAATGAAAAAACATTGTTTGAGTTCTCTTGCGTATATAAGAGTCCTTTATTATGAATTTTTAAAAATATTTTCCATGTACAGAAAGCGACCAGTTGATATTGAATTGTATAAAGATACATCTTTTGATAGAAAAGAGTGTGCTATAAAAATTTAAAATTAAATGTTAGAGTGACGCTCAATTTTTTTGTATAAAAGTTATTTACATTAGGCATATATTTTTTAGTGTTGCGTGCACAACTAAAAAAGAAACAGATAAACAGACAAAAATTTCAAAAATGCTAGAACGAGATTCTGTTACTCATCCCTTCACATCTATAGAGATATCACAGTACAGAGACTACTCCTCTACAGATTTATTATATGTATAAAATAAGATTTGCATGATACTTATTACGTGATTGAAATAACTTTTTTATTTCTAAACCGATTAAGATGAAATAAACACTAAATGTTAAGTGTTATAATAAGGAAATATTACAATACATTTTGGAAAATTGCATTCAAATTTGTAATATTTTTTCTGAGATTAGCGTGCAACAAACATACAGATATACAGAGAAATTGAAAAACCATTGTTTGGGTTCTCATGCTTTTATAAAGGCGGGCCCTTTATAAGAGCGAGTGATTTTTTTTTCCACGTACAACTTTCGATCAGTGACAGTTTTATTATATAGTAAGCGTTAAGAAATTTGTTAGTAAAATCATAAATTGATTAGCTATTGAATCATGTTCGTCTTTACGCCGATATGCACAAATTTATATTAATTATTTGTTTAAATAATAATATCTAAGAAAACAAATTTTAAATAATACTTAGTGTTAGTGATAGGTACTAGGTAAATACTTCAAAACTTAATAAAGAATTTTATGTTCCGACCGAAACTCAGATTGTATTTTTATAACGTACAGTTATTAACAATATTTTTATAAAATAAAAATCTTTATTGCAAATCAGTTCCATTCAAAATATTTTTTTAATGTCAACGCTACTAGCTTAGAAAAATAATTGAAACGGAACTGAGCAGATATGGCAATAGAAACTCAGCAAGATTTTTTAAAAGTCATTATAAGTAAATTACATAAATATGTTATAATATCATAAAAAGTAAATTACATAAATATGTTATAATATTTTTAATTATTTACTTTTATTAATAACAGTGATAACTTGTGACTGTTTAACAAACGTCAATGAGCAATTTGTGAAAAAATGAAAACCACAGCAATCAATTCGTTAAGTAGTCCCAATAATTTTAGTTAATTAAAATTTAAAAAAAAAGCAATTATGGCAAGCAAGAAAACTAGTCACCGCAAGCAGCACCCGTTTACGAGCACAATGTAAGAATCCGCTGTCACCCACTAAGCCAAACGATACTCAGATACGTTGTTTCCTTCAGTGGCATCTTGAAACTATAAAGTCTGTTTATTAGTTTAGCCTCATAGCATGAGACTAAAATAAAATTGGAACATACTCGGAGTTGTATTACTGCATATTAGGTACATAAAACACCAAGAAACGTATCTATTTACAACAAAATATAAGTTATATAATAATTATAATATAGTTTTTACGCAAAAATGGTCAAAAATAATCATTGATAAAATACATTTTAAGAAAATATTGAGTATTAAACATAAGTACTTTTTCTAAATTATACCTTTTGTAATTGCTTGCATGAAATAAGGAATAATACTATTTTATTTTTAATACTATATTTTCAAAAACATAAATAGTTTAAGACTTGTTTTGAGTCCATGGCACATGTATTGTAACTTATATTTTAAACCATTCCAAATTAACCAATATTAAAAACCAAATTAACCAAGTATGAAGGTACTGTCAATTATGATATTTTGTTGACCTTATTATGATTAACTAAAATGTCTCATCACTCATTTCGGCATTCCTTCACTGGCCATCAACAGCGCATTCGGAAAGATAAGACTTTCTGAGGGGATTAGGCAGCACGGGCCTGTCAAACCTTAACTTAGTAATATCGCAATCCTTGTATAATTGCAAGACTTATTTGGGGCAATGTTTTAATACCCTTTTGATCTACAGTGAAAAATATTACATACATCTGACATCGTGTTGATTGTGTCTCATTAAGAGACTGCAAAATCATCTTTGTGGCATTGAGTTCTCTATGCGACTCTTATTTTTAGCAAAATTATGTTACCATACTCTCTTCTTCCCAGTTTTAATTATACCAATACAAGATTATACCAAGACAGACTCCGAAATATTTTGCTATACGGTCCGTATTTGGTCTACAATAATATGATCATACTTCTCGTCTCGTCTCGTCAATACCACTAGCTGTTTAGTCGCTACCAGGGTTTACATGTTGTATCTCTGCTGTTTTATATAATATTGCACCTGAAAACACCATCACACCTAAAGGAGAAATTTAAGTTTGTTGGGCTTTTGGCCGATGAACGATCTCAATTTTTGATTGAACAAGGCTCAACATTTTAAACCCTCAAAACATGGAACAAAATTATGAAACTCTTTGCCTCTATTTATAAAGAAGTCATAATCTTTACCAATATTTAAGTAATTCGTAAAAGAGTATTATACATCTGAAGAAAATTTTAACAACTTACGAGTAAGGCTATCACCATCACGTCATTGAGTATATAGGTTGTGTTAAGTTTATTGACTAATATTTATAGTATATAGTTATTAATGCATTATGATAATGTTTTAATGAGTATATAATACTCATGTCACTTATTTATATACTTACGTTACTTATTTATAAGTTTAAGTTATTTATTTATATACTTATAAAACTTATGTATATTTATAATGTTTATAAATTACATATATTATGTACATTAACTTTTAAATTTCAAAAATTACAATATGGTTGTCTAGAAGTAATCGCCTTTTGTATTTCCATTGAACAGTACTTTCGCATATTTTTTGTAGTAAACTAAATAATTCTATTACAAAAAATCTTTTAATTAGCAATGGAATGTTGATCTTGATGTTATAGCACACTACATACAGCGTCTATTTATGGAAAAGTTTATCATTTAAAAATGTACGTCTTACTACGGTTGTGAGATCACAAGGGATCTTCTTACATATAGAGGCAAGGCACGTTTCAGACGTCCGCATGCAAGCTTTTCTTCTATAGCCAACTAAACTCTATATTTATTTCAATTTATATCAATTTAAACAAGATATTTTTTTGTATTATTATGACTTTTAATAAATAACAAATTTAATTTTTGAGTTTTTTATCATACAATGACTAATCTTTATGAAATTGCTACTGACTTCTTGAATAATATTTCTGGTAAGAGTTGCCATAAATGGATTTATACAATTATATACCTTCTATACTTATGCAGTTTGCCATCTACAAACTAACATTTTGTATTATATTTTTAACTGAAACATTTGAAGAATAAAGTTTAGTAAAATATTGGAATCATAAAAATTCTGATGAGAGTGAGTTTGACTGTACCTTATTTTAGGGTTTTAACCTAAAATAAATAAAATTATCTTAACAATAATCTTTATAGAATTCAAGAATAAGATAATATACATAGTATTTTTTGCCTAAGAATTAAGATTTGAGTTTGCCAGCTTCGTTTTTCTAATAAAGCCAACACGATCAAATGCTGATCGATCACGTGCTCACTCATGCAGACAATATTGCCCTAAGAAGAAGCCTGGTACAAATTTGTATTAGCTTCCTAATTAACATACTGTATTATTAACTCAATTATTACATTATAGTTTATGTTTAATGTGAAATTCAATTTGTTCTATAATGTCCTAAATATATTTCAAAAGCTCTATATAGAAACATTTTCTATAATGCATGAGAAAATCAAACAAACAAATAAATCCTAAAATAATTACAAAAACACTAAAATCGATATATGCCTCGTATTTAAATTACGTATGTAATAAAGATAATATAAATTAAATAAATATTTAATTTATTTTATTTTATTTTAGCCTATTAATATAACAAGTAGATCAAAGCAAATTAAAATAACATAACCCTAAACAAGCGGTAGTTATACCCTAATTGTGGAATATTGTACTCGAGTCTACTTAGAGTTGTTAGTCAAGGTTATTTATTGTGTTTAAAAGTTAAAAAAGTTCTATTATCGTAATGACTAAGATTTTTACATTTCAAATGTTTAAAGGATAGAACATCTGGATATGTAGATAAGCGATTGCGATAGCTATACTAATGAAGTAGAGCGAGAGCCTGTGAAGGCCAGGCATTCCTCATTTTATAAAAGCTGAAAGTTTGTCTGTGCATGCCCGCAACAGGAGTAAGAAAGATCAGCGATTACGGAGTTTGGATCGTGGTTACTTCAGAAGGTAATAGGTTGTGAAGGTGTGTACCATATGACCTCAAGTTCGTTACAGTATAAAGCTTAATCTTTTCATATTTTCTTTGGAATAATATAGAAAGAAATCATGTCACCAAATGCCGGACACTAAGTCCAGTTTCAACCCGGTGCCGATCATCCCTGAACTTTAAAAAAATATCATTATACTTTCGTTATAAAAGCTAAATTTAACATATGTTATTCAGAGATATATCAAAAAATATTCTCAATAGCCGGACAGTTTCAATAGTTATTTCACCTTGCTGGACTTAAAACTGTTCTATGATAACGTATTTAAATTATTCATTTATTTCATTAATTCAATTAATTAATTTATTTATTTTTTATTTCATTTTTAAATTAATTTATTTCATGCGGCACAAAATAAAAAATTAAATAGTAACAATTATGTTCAGACATGATCTTATCTCTTAAAAGTGATTTCTTTCAGCTTCCCATAAGTGTTAGAGAGGAGGTTGTAGATGGCCGAGATATAAACTTTCTGTTTTACTTCCGAATCTACCTTATTGCTCAACAAATAGCGCGCGCCACCTAGCCTCAATGTATACTATTAAAAATCATTTTATGGTTGATAAATCCTCATAGATATGATCTATCACCGGTTTTTACTTATAAAAACTTACTAGAATCACAGCAATCTATTAAAATAAAGTTGAATCAAACCAGTTCAGTACAGAGAAGTTCGCTCGGCTTATAACCGTTCCTCACTCGCTGATAATAATATCAAATATAATTTACTTTTGTGACAAATAACAATGCTTCAATCTTTGTTTAAATACCATGATGGAAGAATTACATTTTAAAGTTAGGTAAGAGATTCCTTTTCCACCCTGCTTGTACGGTTAAAGATTACAAAAAAGTATTTTGTATTGTAAATAAATCAACTAATATATAAAATAAAGACCACAAATCTATGCAATGACAATAAACAGTATATTAACATTGAAACTAGAATTATATAGAAGATTTTTCAAATAGGTATTAAATTTTATTTCAATTCCTTTTTTGTTACTTTGTTAAATCAATAATCATTACTGGTTATTAGAAGTATCTTTATTACAAATAGTAGAAACTGAACTTAATTTTCATAACGCTTGGATGGCATACTTTTTAAAAATATTCTTCTGGGTATAATAAAAAGGATGCCTTATATAACCTAATAGTATCATCGTGTCTTCAAAAAGTATTAATATTGGGTTGAGATCGATTTGGGATATAAACAATTTAAATTCAGCCAGAGTCTCCAAGTACGTGATAACTGGCTGTGTGGTGAACTCGCAAATTTAGGAAAAGTATCTGAGGTTTACTATAGTCGTTAGCATATTAAGTTTAGTCGAATTTTAGATTTTATAAGATAAATGTATAAAGAAGCTAAAAATTTCTAATTCAGTGCATAATCCACATATGTATTACTTCAAGCATATAAAAGAAAAACATATTTATATTGTTTTAAATATATGAAATATTATGTAACCATTAAGAATTTGTACATAAATATAATTTAAACTTAATTATTATGTCACAGTAAATTTGAAATAAATTATACAAAAATTAGAGAAAATAATCTACATACGTATTTTTTAATCAATATGCATATTTGAGATTAAAGATAGGGCCTTTTTTAGACCTAATAAACTTATTGAAACATATGTCATTACAATATATATCTTGACTAAATCATAAAATATGTTACATCGTACTTGCGCTTACTCTTTGACACTCCAATTTGATTTGTTTACAGGCAAGATTAAATTAACCAACTATGAGTATATGCAAGAAAAAAAATAAGATTTGAGATACGAGTATGGGTAGATCTGAAATTTTTAATTGAATCTTAAACAAATGTTTGGGGACATAAAAATTCCTAAAAAAATTTAATATTTGCCCTTGGCAAATAATATCAAGTGCGGTATTAGTTACGTCTGCACGAAAAGGGGACGAGAAAATTTATAAACTATTATTACAAAAAGATATACAAAATTTGGATAGTATTTCACGACTCTATGTATATACAAGATCTTCGTATACGAAATATTTAACTACAATTTGTAAGAGACAACCATTCTATTTTCGAAGACTTTCAAGACTGTTTTCGAATAAAATTATATTCAATGGATCTAATATTTCATTTACTATAATATATTTCTAGTTTGGATATTTTCATATTATTTACTTGTCGTCTTGAATTTAAGCAGTACTTTTAGAAATCAATTATTCATTAAAATAATATAATGTGAAGTGATGCACATTATTTAAAAAACGCTTATAAAGTTCATGTAAAAAATATTTATTGATATGATAATGGCAAACTATATCTATTTAATTAACAATATCTAGTTAATTGACTAATATTATTCGAAGACATTCAAACGAAATATTACTCTTTTCTTACATAAGACTAAGTAAATTAAAAGCTTAATCCGTTGTAATTTTAGTATCATTGCCTTACCAAATTCAATTCAAATGCGTTGTATTTTACATTTATAGTCCATAAACGTTTTTTAAAAACATCACATGAAAACTCATATTAAGGTTAAACAATTGATCTCAGGCGTTTGTCGTTACGCAATACTGAAAGGTAATCTCCTTTCTTGTCGATATCCTTAGGAAATAGAAAACGACTTTAATGTTTCCTATTTGAGTCTTGATGATATAACATAAAAGGGATTTGAAATTGTGATAATGTACTACAATAATTTATAACCCTTTTCAGATAATTTACAACAGAACTAACTTAAGTTAGTTCTGCTTCAACACACATGGAAGGTTAATATTTCACTAATATTATTTTAATATTCTTACCATTTAAAACAAAAGCATTCATATCGCTTACAGAGTTTATGATTTTATTTTTAAAATGCCTTTTACCTTGTTTAGGATGATGTTGTTTTATTAAGAAATTAAGGAGCCAAGGATGATTAGGAGGAAGTAATATGTCAATCTCAAATAAACCATTTAGTTCAAACAATAAACACAAACCTCCTTCAATTGTCAAAAAATATATAATTTATAAAATAAAATAAATATTATAATAATACAATACTTATTTATTTGTTTATTTCTTTTAAATAATATACTTTACATTAAAAACGTGCACTTATTAGCTACAGACAGAAAAATTTTAACGTTTGCCATGTAATAAGTTATTTAAAAAAACCCCGATACAAAAAGACCTAAAAAAAGAATAAGAATGACGCAATGACTTCAATAAGTACATAATAATATTATTCTTATTCTTTTTAGAGGACCCCATTTTTATTTAAACCGTATGTAAACAAAATCTATCTAAACTCATTATTGATACTCCCATGAATAAACTTAGATGATAAAATTAGGGTATATTCAATACACTATGATTTTCATTATATCCCGAAAATATAATTTCAGTTTTGTGCCCTCAGAGTATAAGAGCGAGTGTTCGGTTTGATTGTTGACAATAAAGTACCTACTTCTTACAAAGCTATGCAACTAGAATTAATATTGCACGGTTTTTTGTCAAATTGTTGATAATTTTTGCTTTTTAATTATTTTTTGTTTTTAATTCTGAATAATGTATTATACAAGATACTTTGCTCTATAATAGCTACTATATTTCGTTTTATAGCTACGTTTGCTTCTTTAGTGTTTAGTGTAATAATAATGTATGGTGGGAGAATAACTTCCATTCTGGCTGATCTAATACTGTGGATCTCCTAGACGAATTGAGCCAGATCGAACGAGTTTAAGCTCGTTTACAAATGAAAAAATAAACAAATAAAGTTTCGAGATATGATTTTAGTTTTGTTACATACAGTTTAGGTTAGTTGTCAAGTAATTGTATAAACTTAAGAAAACAACTGTTTTCAAGTGGACGTTAGTAATCACCTTAGCATAATATAGAAATACTAATTGTGCATTTGGACATTTGTTGCAAACGCATAAGTGACAAGTATACTTCAGTGCTTTTTTGAATGCTTTAGAAACTTTAGAACGCTTGTTTTGCAATACAAAATATTAATTGATTTAAAGAAAAAATATTAATTATACAAATAATGTCAGAATGATTAATAATAATATCAATCGGTAGATGCGTATGACTTGTAAAAAGTGTGCGTTGTCTTAGAAATAATGAAGATATTACTTTTAAAGATAACAAAAAACATCAATCTTAATGCGGCGGTTCGACACCACATCGAATCTTTAGAATCAATATAGATCCCTTAATTAAGCAAGTTCGAAAGCAGAAAACTTTTGACATCATTTTAGATATCTTCGATACTCCGTTCTAAGGAAACTAACAATCAGCTTCTTTAACTCGGCATCACATCTCCCTTATCTTATCTTAGATACATAAAATTAGCTAGACATAATTAAGAAGCATTTTGGCAACTGCAATCAAAAGTGACATTCAAATCAGCATTAAAACTGGTATCTTACCTCTTACAGTGGAATTCAGAGCAACAAAGATCAGAGTTGAATCCATTAAAAAGCTCATTGGAAGAGTTTAAGAAACAGTATTATTCGTTCCTTTGCGTCAGACGGATTTAGGAAATAGCTCCCCTTTAACAAGAATGACTCGTCTTTATAACAGTTTACTAATGTCTCTTAACATAAATATTTCATGACAACTTTTCTAAATTTAAAAAAAAATCTATACATTTTTTATTGTTACTTGGTTTAGATTCCTTAAGCTCTTTCGGAGTAATTTACTTGTAATTGTACTTTATTTTACCCTAGACAAGACAGTTTAATTGTTTTGATATTGTAAGTTGTATCAGACTTTGGCTATACAAGATAAAAAAATGAATAATTAAGCTTTTTTAAATATTCGGTTTTCAGTTACTTTGTTGAGTTCATAATTAGTAAACACTAAAACCGAACGCTTGCTCTTATACTTTGAAGGCACAAACAATACTTTGAAATTATAAAGTATCTGTATATATTCAAAAACATTCTGTCGCTAATATACCCTAAATGTTATTATCGAAGTTTATACATGGGAGTATCAATATAGGGTTCCAATAGATTTTGTTTATATACAGTTAGAATTTAGTTAGGGTCGGCAAATACGTGATAACAGACTGTATGGTCACCTCGTTAATTATCGTATCTAAGGGTATCGTCGTTTGCTATTAGTATTAGACCTAAACATCTTGTCATTGTAAGTAACTTTAAGTATTTTTTAAAATGAGTCTACAGTACTACAGCAGATGTATGTTACATGTGGGAGCAAGATACTCTTCAGAGTGCTCAGTTATAGAGCCTGGTCTCTGACAAGGCTTTCAGACGTCAGTACTGATAATAGGTGATGAAGGAAAATTGTCCGTTTGAATAAAAAATTGTTTCAAAAAGTAATGTTAATTTATTTCTATCTCAAATTCTTGATAATAAGAGCCTAGAACTGAGTAGCAGTAAATCTACGGGGTGTTACTCTTTCAAGCGACCAAAACTTGTAAAACTGACCTCTTCACTCCGACCATAAACTTTTATACTGTTTGAATACGGTGGGGATCTTTTACACAGCTGTAGGTACTTAAACAATAGCTTTCAATCACTTAACACAGGTTAGTTTTTAAACTAATGTTAAGTGATTAGTTTAATTAAAACAACATGCATGTGTAAAAACATTTTAAACTTAATTATTAGGATGGTTAAATTGTATGATAAATCAGTTGAAGTATTTGATATGAAGGTAATATTTTAACATCCACTTTTATAATTAGTTGAATTAACCCGTCGCTTGACATATTGTGACATTACAATAAATGTTGATACGTGATTTTCAATGTACTTTTCACCGAAAATATTAACATTACAAAATAATTATTTGAAGTAAATCAAGAAATATTGTTGTAATATTATAAAAAAATATAATATCTTCGTGTTAAGATTTTCCGATATTTTTGTGTCACAAACTTCTCAAGACTGTAACAGTGTCTAAAACCATTAGATAAAAGTATTTTAAATGTTTATTTGACTTCAGAGTAGATGATATATTAAATAGAAGATGTGTAGTTAATACACTGTAGTTTAAATATTTGTAGGCATATTTTTGAAAATTAGTGAATTACGATTTCATCTTCACTTGATCTAGAACATTAGTAAAAACCATTTAAATTGGTACATAAATGTTAGAGTATTGATGTCGATAAATTAATTGTACAAAAACTTATACCTTTTAATTATTATGTTTACTTGAAATTAAAAGTAGAACGTTCTTTATTTATTACTAGTATATCCACCCCGCTACGCCAGGCTTAATTTAAAGGTGTATTATGTCAAAATACAGAATAACAGAAAATATATATAAGAATTACTTTATTTAGAATTAACCACCGCGATAATAATTATGATTAAACCTTAATTTAATTTCCTTCTACTCGTTTCTCTAGCTTGTACATGGTTAGTGTCATGACGCTATAACTGACCTTAAATAGTTTTATGGAAAAAACAATATTAGTAGTAAAAAAACTGTCAGTGATAGGTTAATAAAATTGCTCCGATCGTCACTAAACTTTACAGGATTATACGCTGGGTCAATCTAAAGATCCTCTGAAAACTGAAAACTAATTTCCTTTTATGTCAATATCAAGAGGCAATAGAAAACATCTTCTATGTTTTCCTTTTAAGGTATAAGGGTATGTCTTGAAAAGAATATATAATAAGTGATAATGTTTTTTGGTCAATCATTTTTAACACTTCTTGGATAATGCATAATTATAATTCTCTTTCACTAATATTACTTTAAGAATCTAACGGTTTTAAATAATTGCAGTGGTATGGCCTATCGGAGTTATGAATGTATTTTAATATAAATTCTTCTCCGTTTTATAGTGTCGTATTATATTATTAGAGTAAAGGGAAGTACCATGTTTATTTTCAATAAACTGCTCACATTTAACTTCTTATAGACCAATAAAATACATAATAATATAACTGAATAATAATGGTAGCAAGTATTATATTTTATTTTAAACTTAAGCTTTAAAAAAAATAAAAATATTAAAAAATCCCGATACAAAAATACCTCTAAAAATAATGAAATATTATTATATGCTTATTGAAGTCTTTGCGTCCAGGGACCGTTATACGTACGTATGTTACTGGTTTCTTTATTGTACTAAATGAACCTACGGACACACAAATTTTCACTTGCTTAATTATTTCTATCAATATTGCATAAAAACTTTTCCCCGGCACCAATTAAATTTCAATATCTTTAGGTAGGGTATTTCTATTTCAACCAAACATGCCCAAAAACCATTTCGACAAACCAGGCTTTCGATTTAAAAAAACTGCAATCAAATCCGTCTATGCGTTTGACTGCTACATTCCCACATACAGACACACAGACGCACAGATATACAGATGTATAGGCACACAGATCGACAGGTCAAACTTGTTACACCAATCTTTTTGAATTCAAAAAGAGAAAAATATGTTCCCGAAGGCACAAACACTAACGTTAACGTTTGTATTCACAACCACCAGATTATTAAGGCCTTAAATTACTAGATTACTAATGCCTTACTAATCTAACTACATATATTTCCTCACTTATCTAACTTAATAGTTAAATTAGTAATAAAATATTTAGTAATCTTAGATGTTGCGGCTGTAAAATAAGCAATATATTTCGATAGAGATATTTGTCATATTGTCAGGTATTCTAGATGTGAGGTGCTATAAAACTTCTACTGCAGACCATAAAGTGAGACTCAATAATGCAATAGAAAATTACAATGATTTTACGATACTTCAGTGGCATCGTGAAACTATAAAGTCTTTTTGCTAGCTTAGCTGTATAAAATAAGACTTTAATTACAATCGATTAACCTTGAGCCGTATTACTACATATGAGGTACTTAAAACCCTAATAAGTTGATACCAGATATTATTATTTATAACACCAAATTAATGTAAGAAAACAAATGACGTACGTTGTGTTATAGAGTATTTGTGTATATGTGTTCCGAGGCGATGCTTGGAATACAGCAAAAATGTTGGCCTCCTTATGTACTGATCTCGATATATCCTAGAATAGCTTGTATAATTTTAAATACACACACCCACATATTATAATAACTTAAATACTGATTCTCTTTTACAATGAAAACATTAGAACAGAAAAGTTTATTAGATATTCTAAATAAATGCTTTGCTTTTTAAATTTTATGCTTATGAATATTTTTCTTTTCGCAAAATTCTTCTTTAATATAATATATATCAAGGTTTTTTTTCTTAATAAAAAAAGGTCATTACAATTATTTTGGAAGTTATAGATTTAAGAATATAAAATATATTTTCAGGTTTCAAATTCATTTCTATAAATGAGTTTCATTTAGCTATACAAAATATTGCCAAATTTTGCAAAAGACAGTACTATTGGTTTTACTTGTAAATTACTGTTGTGAGATCGCGGAGAGAAATACATAATACAGAAGCAAGGCACGTTTGAAAGTTGTCTTGCGAGCTATTCTTCTCAAGCCATAGTTCTCATTTAAATTAATATCGCTATTAAGTAAGGTTTTGTTCTATTATGACTTTCTACAAATGGCCGATTCAGTTTTTACGTTTCTCACATACTGAAACTTATTATGAAATTGCTTTTGTTGAAATAGTTGCAATAAAATGTTCTATAATAATATAACAATAACATTGTTTTTTATATCTCTTATAAATAAACGAAATAGTAGAATTTTTCTAAAATAAATATATTAAAGTTTTTTCACACAAAGTTTACGATGCTATTTGGAACATGAAATTGTTTATTTAAAAACGACTATTTATATTTAAGTGTGACAGATTTTTTAGGCTAGCAACTCACAAGTGCCTATTTTCTATTGGATAGTAGTGATTGACAAATTGGCTAGTGACAATTGACAAATTGGCTAGTTACAATTGTCTATTGGCTAAAGCAATGAGCTACTTGTCGTTGTTGGCATTTGGAAAATTATCTTGGGCACAAACAAGTCTTTTTATCAAATAAAATAGTGTAAATTAATTTAAACTCTTAAAACGGTTTTAAGATTACTATCGTAGACAAATGAATGGGCCATGCAGCGACGAATTTCTTTGTTTTTGGATAAAAATTTTTAGCGGTCTTTATTTAATAAAAAAATTCTTTATTACTATTAGCTTTTTTATAGTCATTTTTTATGTTCCAAAATTATTGTTAATGTATATAATTATTGTTCTATACTTCAACTATTTTATGTTAATATAAAACCCATATTATTATTAGTAGCACTAGCAATCTTAAATATAAAAATTCTTAATAATTAATAAGAATAAGCAATAGCCAATTGTCACTAGTCAATTGCCAAAAGCCAATATATATAGTATATTACCCGTACCTACCAAAAGCTACAGACAAACATACACTTAGCCATTCCCTATAGATTATTGTATATTAACTATTCAGTTTATTTTAAAGATCGCTAGTGTTACTACTAATATTATTGTTTTTCAGTAAATATAAAATAGGTTAATGATTGAACTATCAATTCATAATATTTCATTACTTATAAATTTAGTATATTTAAAAAAATATATAATATTATGATCGTGTGAAGATGGGCAGCACTTTTCATATTGCTGATGCAACATTAACCACTTTTATGCTTTTTTCCTATGACATGCTATGCAATGCTTATAAGGCCCACCACCTGAAGGTGTCGGGATCGATCTCGGCTAAAGTTGTTGTACCATCTGATCCGGAAGAGGAAGCGATTTGCGATATAAATTTTTATTTGTTTTCTTCAACCAATAAAATTATTATAAAAGAAAATTTTTGGTTTATAAATGTTTAGTTTATGGATTACAAAAATTCATTGAGCAATCTCCAAAGGAAATTCGGAATATGAAAATATTTGAGATTTCTAAAAATGAATAACAAAAACACAAAGATCAATATAGATATCAAATTTCAATCGGTGTTTAATTAAAATGTATTAATAATTAATTTTAATAGAATAGCCTGTAAATACTAATAAAATATTCATCTATTATGAGGGTTAATAAATAATATCTTAACCCAAACTTTAATAAGTTGTAATTTAATTATGATACATTTTAAGCAATGTAATTGTAGGAAAAGTTGATAAATTAAACTATTTAACGTATTTCGAATGTAAAAAAGAGAAAAGTTTTTTTTTAAATGAGTTCTTACTTTTTAAATGCTGAAAGGCTCAACCATCAGGAAATGCAAATTAGTGATCGCGATTGCAATACTAATGATGGAAATGTAACTTACATATCTTAACTAATTTTCTTTAGTACATTATTCAGAATTAAACAGAATAATATAAATAAGTAATTCATAATAATATACGATAGACAAGTGCTTATTAAAGTATTTTAACCATATCTATAACAAAAGCTGATTGCATATAATGGAAGATTTCTTTATATAATTAGTTTTATGACAATACTATTTTCCGTTCCTTTGTTGAAAAATAACCATCACGGATTAATCGAAATCTTACTTAATATAAATACCAAAGAGGATTTTATCTGTATTTTTTTCTGAAATAACAAAACAAATAAACTTTTTTAAATAAACAATAAACATTGAAGACGCCGTTATTAGTTTGTTGATTAAAGTTTGAAAGGTAGACAAATATTTTTATCGTTTAGATAGCTGCAGATAGAAATCGCATTTCACAAAACAGTAAAGGTCGCCGTGAAAATAACGAAACCCTACAAAAGAGCACAAAAATTTAAATACAAACAAACAACAAAAAAGGTTAATAAGGGGTTGATATATGATTGAAGATTCAAAGTATTCATATTCCTAGTTGTTTGTCATAAAGGGTCGTATAGTAAATGGAGACACAGACAGACATTTGTGGACAGAAATTTGCTAGTGTTGATTACGGTGAAGATTAATCTTAATATGAAGATATAGTTAAGTCTTTTTTTATCTTTAAAATCAACCTTGCTGTTATCGTAACATATGTCATTATTTAAAGTTAAATCTTGGCCTCTGAATTGAATGTATATAAAGACTAATTACATATTTTTTATAATGAACAATGTGTTTTATCTAGTCATATGTTCGTTATGGAGAACGAGTATGTAATATTGTTATAACCAAGTAATCTTCAAAGAGAGAAAAACATCGTATTCTGTTTATATAGGACAAATGAAAGGATCAATTATTTTTGTGTATTTACTCTCATAAAAACCTTTTAAGGTTAGAAATTAATTTAATTTTTCAGGATAATATTCAAATATAAAACATATTCAAAAATTTTTATCTTATAGGAAGTATCGTTAAATAGACGTCAGTTCTGTTTTTTTGTGATTGTGATTAATGTTAATTAGTTAATTGGTTATAAGGCCTAGAAAAATTTAGATAAGCAACTGCAAAGTCTTTGCATCAACAGTGAAGATGATAGATTTGCTGAGGTTAGGTTACAGGAGAATTGGGGGGTGCTCGCTGGGAATCTCCTCGTGGTGCTCCTGGGCAACAACGGTTAATGAGATCTTTCGGGTTCTCCCGTTGGCTAACACCCGGCGCAGGGGGCCGGTCATGGGGGTTTGTGCCCGTTTCATGACCGACAGGGGGGCGTAAGTTCCCTCCCCGTCCCCTCCCCGTCCCGCTTATCGAGTCGAAAATACGACATTCCACGCCGCGCCCGCCCCGGTCATGGAGGTCTATTCAGCCGGATTTCCTTGAGTGGCTGCTGGGGGAACTCTTCCCGGATACCACCGACCACTCACCTCCCTTGATGGCTCCCCTTTCTCTCGACGGAGGAGTTGGATCCATTTCAGACATCATGGAGGCCGAGCTGAAGGTTGAGCTGCGTCGCCTGCGAGCCCGCAACAATGCGCGGGGGCCGGACGATATTCCGGGGCGGGTTCTAGTCATTGCCCTGGGATACCTAGAAGGCAGTCTTTGGGAACTGTTTAACCTGTGTTTGCACACTGGACAGTTCCCGAAGACCTGGAAAGAGGGCAGGTTGTGCCAGCTGCGGAAGAAGGGTCGTTTTGCCGACTATCCTTCCACATACAGGCCGATCAAGCTACTGGACGAGATGGGTTAGCTCTTCTAGAGAGTTCTCTCTGCCAGTCTCGTTCATCACCTCGAGGAGGTGGGTCCAGGTATTTCAAAAGCTCAGTTCGGCTTTAGGGCGTGTCGTACTACGGTCGACGCCCTGAGACCTCTGAAGGATCTGACCAATGAGGCTGTATCGAAGGGGGACGTCATTCTGGCGGATTCGTTCGACGTGGCGCGAGCCGAGGTGTTCCACAAGGGTCCACGTTGGGACCAGCATTTTGGAACCTGGGCTTTGACTGTTTGGTCCACTTCCGGACGAGGGCTTTGTTACGCAGAAGATACCCATGTCACGGCGCATGGAGGGAGCTTTGCAGAGGCTGTATGTTTTGCCACGGTCGGCGCTACCTTGGTAGTCCCCATAGTCTGCTGGAACCGGCGGTCTCCAAGACGGAGGCCATCCTGTTCCACGACCCTCATTGGGGTCCCCTACGACGGGCGTACATCTCCATCCAGGGTGTTCAGGTGGGGGTAAAGCTGAATACTTCATCTGGCCCACTTCTCTCTGCTGACCCGAAGCTGATCTCCACCGCAGCTGCCTTGAGTAGGCTTCTACCCAACGCCGTAAAGCTGTAGGCTCCTTGCCACCACCTACGCTGGCGTGGTGAGGACCATGGCCTTGTACGGTGCTCTCATATGGTCGGGAGCCCTCACCGCGGACTCTAGGGCTCTTTTCTTGCTCGCTGGAGTGTATTGGCACCGGATGGAAGCGAGAGCTTGAAAAGTTAGGCTCGAGGCGGATCGGATTAGGGATCTAGCCCTGTTCCGACAGTTGAGTAGGGACTTAGAGATCCCTCGGCCGGTCTTGTGACGCCGGCTATTTCCCTCCACCTCGATCGTTGGATCGGCCGGCGGGACGGGAATTTTGGTACTCCTCCAAGCAAGGAAATTTCTCCTCCTTCACAAACTAAATAGTTCAATAAAACTTAATTTGGATGTTTCATGACCAAGTTTCAACCAAATCAATATGGAGAAAAAAAAATATTTCTTCAAAACCAAGCACACTTTATTATAATACTTATCAAATTATTTCAGCTGAAGTGTTATGTGAGTAATATTGTTTGCTGGTAATGTTGTATCTACAATGGTGCCAAATATATGGCTTTGTCTCTTATTGCTTTTGGCAAAGAGCCATATAGAATAAAGCGATGAGTAATAAATTATAATTAGCTTAACATTTGTAAAAATTCTTAACATTTTGTCAATTGGAATATTTACTCTTTACTACACTTTCAATATTATTAGAGGATAAGCATAAAAAATATTTACACATTTATTTTAGTAATTAAACTCAAAATATCTAATTCATCATGGCGTTGAGTTGCTAGCAATCGTTCGTAATTTATTTTGTTGAAAATAACCCCGGTTCCCTGGCTATTTGGTCTAAACAAAATTTTAGCAATAAGTTTTATACATCAATCAGCAAATTTTTAAGCATTTTTGTACTTAGCACTAACAGTAATTTTTCTATAATTTTGAAGAATATTGTTCCAAAAATCTCATTTTTTTGTAAAGGTAACTGAAACCTGCCGTTTTTTGTTTATTTTCTATAAAACTTTTAAATCATTTTTCCTTGGACAATTTTTCATACCTATCTGACCAACATTACGACAATTTGCTGTTTTGCTCAAACAATTGGTTATGTCGATTAAAATATTATGATTTTTTATCACATTTAGACGCTTAATCGCTTAAAACATTCAAACCTTTTCATTCATATCACTCATATAGGTATTGACTTTTACTGCCATTTCCTTCTCAGTCATATATGTAATGACTTCTAGTGCCATTTGGTCTTAAGTTAATATTGGTTTAAGAGGTGACCTTGATGATGAAGATGCTACATTATAAAATATTTTATTTTTCATATATTTAGATTAGAGCCAGAAACAAGAGTCCAACGCATTTTTAATTAGGGGAATTATGAATGAATATACCGTCAAATAAATACCATTGATTAGAATAAAGAATTTTTGAACAATATTTAATTATTTTAATTATTAATATTTTAAAGTAAAACTTTTATTACATCGTCTCAAACTTTTTCGTCTGTGTGTTGCATGTCGCGTGACGGTCGGCCGCGGAGTAGGGATAAAGTGAAAGGCGCTCGTATCGATGCGGTTTTTACTAGATACATTGAAAAAATCGAATGTAAGTCACTGTTCACGTATTTTAGTTACCATAAAATATTGGTTACATTTATAAACTGTGAAATTCATGATGAAGATGGAATTGATAATAGAATGATTGAAAATAATTGAAAAACGGATCAAAATGACTCAACGATTATAAAATATTGTTTTCAGTGTTTTAATATGTGTATATCATCTAAATAATTGTTAAGTATTGTCGTACTCTAAGACACAGAGTTCAATAAAAATATTAGTTGGAGACCTAGTCTACTTTTATCATTTCCCATTATCATTCCCATTTTCTAAGTATAAAATTAAGATTGATGAAGCAATTTTTATAGCCTTAATGGAATATTATTCCGAAAATTTTTAGTTAAGTGTCTATAATGTGAAAAAAAGTTTCACTTTTACGGTGGTTTCATAAAACCACACAAGTTTTTTTTTATTATTAGTTGTTACAATATTTATGGCCAGATTAAGTATATCATTTGTCGAAAAATCAATAAAAAATAATCCTAAATATTTTACTATTAAATTAATCACAATCCAAAAGATGTAATATGCCTATATACCATGAAATGTGGTAGTATTGTTGCAACGGATGGGGCTGTTATTGCTAATCTTTTTGCAGAGTTTTTTTATTCAACGGGTCAGGGAGACCACCGGTCAGGCCCCCTAGAAGAGCAGACTCTTTATACGATCCAGCGGGCTCAGCGGCTCTGGTCAAACTGCGAACCACGCGCCGGGCTGCACTAAGCCCCGTTCACGTAGGGGCCGAACGTTGAACCCGACAGGCCTTTACCGCCAGCCACGGAGATCAGCCGAGACTAGCAAGAAAAAGGCATAAGTCAGGAACCCACCACGCCCAGACTAACCCTCACCAAGCGCAACCGTGGCCTCGCACTCGTCAACGATTAATTCAGACAACGTCCCGGACCGTCTCCCCACCAAGTACCCTCTCTAAATTGCTTGGTGGAAAGAGGTCCAGACCCTAACCGCCGTAGATGGCCTCTCCCTCTGCGAGGCGAAACTTGTAAAATTTCTATTGAGACTAGATCACCCAAAAATTCACCGATCAAGACGGATCGATCTCATACATATCTGTGTGGCAAGCAGGCATAAAAATGTAAACAAGTACAACAGAACGCCTAATGAGCTGTGTGGGATTTAAAAGGGATAGAGTAATGTCCTTAAAATAAATATCAAAAATTTTAAGGAATTACTAATATTTAGTTTATATGTTAACTAATAAGATTTACTCACTAAAAAGCATATAATGTTTTAATTACTGTATGTGAAAATTTATTGCCATTATTATTTAATTATAACATTAAAAAAAAAGTGAAATAATACGTGTGCTGCACTGAAAGCTTAGTAGTTCCGTACTCTTTATAAAATATCTTTCCGCTTTCTTTCAAAGTACTTTCCGGCTTTTGAAAAGTCTTCATAATATCTAATTTGAATTGTTATATTTTATTGTTATAGAACTCTAGAAATTTTGGTCACTTTTTATATTAATTTTATATTGATATTAATTTACATATAATGTGATACGGGAGAATTGTTTAAAAATTTAAGAAAGAAAAGTTAAGATTGTTATTCTTAGTATGGCGATAATTGGTCACTAGATTACTAATATCGCGTATCTAAGAGCATTTCACGTTTCATCGTTTTTCTCCAAAAACTTACCTTCCAACCTTCTTTAAACACGAATTTCGAAATCAACTTGTTTATCAATCATTTAAGGAAATATTGCTCATTAACTACATATCACAGATAAATGACAATTACTAGATAATTTCTAAATTTCGACCAGAAATCAAAACACAAGTATTAGTCCTTTCACTAGATTTCAAACTCCGAAATCTGTAAAACGTGTTTCTATATTAAGTAAAACTAAATAAATCGGCAATATTCTCCAAAAATATTTATCAAAATTTATCAACTACTTGTCATAAAAATTGGTTGCAACTTATTTAAAATGCCACGAGAGCGTAGAATGGGTAGATATGTACACCTGCGTATAGCAATAATGGAAGTGTCGGACCATGTTTAATACTTTGAAAATTAAAAAATATATTTAAATTTATAAGTCATGTAGAACTTATTTTAATTTTAAGTAAATAAAGATTGAAATATTGATCACTACCTACATGCTTAGGTCGTACTAAGTGCTATTGGTTAGCATTATGGGAAAAAGTCTAATAGGTATAACCACCGTCCCGATACAGATGTTTTTTTAGCCTGCTTGATTTATTCACGAGGATACTGGGCGACATTTAAGGGTGTCGCAACCACTTGACATTCATTACGGTGCGGTTTTAGACTCCATGAACAGTCACCGAGCTTTCAGCTTTACATTTACAGGAACGACCGACTTGCAATACAAATAGTACAATATGCCAATTCAGTTGAACATATTATTTAGCGATGCCGAGGCATATTTTATAATACAAATCATGTTTGTGTTAAATACTATTTTGCTGATTTTGTTGTAGTTGTTTCATATCAACATTCAGCATTTCATATGTGAATGTTTTACGAATACTAAAACTAACGTGTGTATCTTAGTCGTACCACATTTGTTGATTTTGTGTATGTTTTGAAAACCCATTTATAACTTTGTTCGAGAGCTAATAGAATCTGAACGTGTTGTGGAACTTCTGTGTGACGGACAAACAATACGTATATCTAGTTAAATACACGGCCAACGTCGCGTAAACCAACGTACCTAACTTTATTAATTTTGGTTATGGATTATATTTGAATTAGCTACATCTTTAAAACAAAATATCTTTGATATGCATGCACTACCAAACTTTATATATAACTATATAATTATTAGTCATTTAGAATCCATATAAAAAGATTGCTTTATAAAACGTACCTCTGTAGGTATAATATACAGGTTTGACTTTTTAATACGAGCTCTGTCGATTTGCAAGTATTATATTTTATATTTACTGTATTGTGGCCACATCCGCGCAAACAGGAAATTGTAAATACCACATTTAACTATAAATCACTGAGGTATCAAATCAAACATAATATACTGAGTGTATTTTTTTTCACAAATACGATTACTGATTAACTTTTAAGAATAAAGTCAAAGGCGAGATACCAATAAGTCGATTAATATAATTTTCAACAAGTTTAATATGATATAAGGCAGAGAAAATTCTGTTTCATGATTACACAAAGTTTTTAACGATATAAACTTTTCAGCTCTGTGCATGTAAAAGCTTGAAAGTTTAAACATCAAAGAGAGCAAGGTGACCATTAGCTTCAGATGTTATCTTTAGAATTTAAATATACTAAAATTGATTTATTGTAATATATTTTCAGTACAAGCTCAAGTAGTGCAGTAAATATTTTGAGCATCGTTTTAGCAATAAATTAGAATAGACGGAGACCCAAATAAATATACGAAAAACAGAAGTCATAAAAATAAGCCCAAAAAATAATTACACCGGATTATGGGTAACGAGTTTAACCATATAAGCGAAAGATTCTGGGATGTGTAAATTGTGTCAGCGCCCTACTTAGATCCTGTATCTATGCGAGATCAGCTTTTGCTTAATAGAAAACTTTTGGATAAAAGACATGTTCGTTATAAAGACTCCAACCCTAATATTATTTGAGTAATTTAGGTAATAAATATTATACGAATAGACACATAATAAAATTAACGAAGAAATTTGAAATCTACTGTTACATATAATTGTTTAATCCCAAAATCTGATATAAAATATCTATTTAATTATTGTATGATATTATAATGATAAGGTATGTCTAGGTTCATTTTATTAGTGGTGGTGATTGTTTGTAGATCTATTCAAGGCTCAGTCTTATAAATTATGTCGAGACGTATCTTAAAAATATCTCGGACGTTGCAGATTCTTGTTGTCACAAGAATTATATAAATATTTTATTTTTGAAAATAAATAAATAGAACCTGAAACATGTTATTTTTTTTATTTGTTTAATTTATATTAAGTGAAAAATCAATCCACACGTCTCGTATTTAAGACGGTATACCAAAGAACACAGTTTCGAGTCCTGGCCGTGTGGATACAATTTTCATTCTATATTAATATCATAAAACATTAATTACAAGTTGATGATCTGTAGGCGCTAACAGTTTTATACTCGTCACATCTAACTTGACTTACGTGAAATATCATCTAACTTGACTTAGGTGTCAAAATCGGAACTGCACGTATGAGCTATTGACATTTCTGTAGTGATGATGTCAATTAAAGTCATTCTACCTATCAAATATTATGCTGTAAGGGAACCTTTCTTAAAATAAAATTACTGGAAAAAATATCACTGGCACAACTGGCAATTAGAACTATAGTAAGTAAAAATACAAAAACTTTACAAAGTCTTGTACATATTTTTTTTGTTTTACACATAACATTACATATAAGATAAAATATATATGTTCGTAACGTTTTATTATTACAACAGCAATAATACTTTATAACTAAAATAATCCAACTTAAGTGGTATATTCCAATTAAGACGAGGGTGTTGAGTTTATCAGCATCCGATAAGTGTTGGTTAATATAGGTCAAACTTATTTTACTCATTGAAATATTATAACCTTAAATCAATTGATAATTCGATTTCAATTTGAATTATTTTTCTTTCAAAGGAAAGTTTCAACATTTATTTTTAATTAATAATACACTATACAGTAGCATGGTTTCGTGAATTATATCCTCTTAATTTAAATTTAGATCAAAATCTTCAAGTCTTTAAAGTCTTAGTAATCAAAATATAAATAACTTTATCAATGCATATAGTCCTTTACTTTAATTAGTAGGTCATTGTAATTAACACTTTGTACTTGTATTATTATACGATATATATATACGAAATTATTAAAATTTTTAATGTTAACTTTTGGCTAATGATTAAAAAAATAAATAAAAAATTTGGTAAAAAAATATTTATTGTAGTGAAATGTAAAATAATCTTTTTAAATTTGTTTATTTTCTTAAAATCGTATTTTATTTCAACTTTAAAAAAATGTTTAAAATGTATTCATTAATATCTGAATGCAATTTTTATCGTCAAAAACTTGTTATATGATCATAAAATAAATGTTAGGTTCGTTGACAAATGTTTTGTACAAGCTAATGAATTATTTCTGCAAGTTTAATGTAGGTAATTTAGTTTATTTTTATTCAACCTAATAACCAAAGACCTATATATTATACAAAAAATTATCGTTGTTACAGTAAAGGTTATATTTACGAAACATACGTGCTTCGCAATACAAATAAAGAATGAAATAATAGAAGAAAGACATTACGTTTTCAACACTATACAATAAACGTCAACTGTTTTTTTTTTAATTTTGATATAATTTTTATTCTATATATTTTTTTTTTTAATTTGGAATAACAAATGTGTACAGAAGATGGTGACGTTGACCGATGGTTTGTATGTCACCGAGGAACCATAAAGCCTTAAAGGTTTATTCAAATACGAACTGGCTGTATGTGTAATTGTTTAGAATTAAAAAAAATGTACGCTCGTAAAATAAATTTATCTTAAAGTCATTATTTTAACTGCCACTCAAATCGACTTTGTTTATTAAAATAAAGAATATGTATTTTTATCATATCAGTACATAAATGCATTTCTTACTTTGCAATAAATATTATAACCAAGATTTTTTTTTTTAATTGCAAATTACATTTATTACATTTACAGTGAGTTAGTTTAATACACAAATATAAAACAATGAAAATATGAAAAGCTTATTCGAAATGGTGTCCATTGGCTGCAATACAGTCCTTTAAAAGTTGATCAATAGAAGCACGCGCACTTTCCATGGGGAAATTCTTCACTGCCAATCGGATTAGTTTTAGGGACTCCAAATTATCATGGCGCTTAGAGCAGACTGTACGCTCTAAAACTGACCATAAATTATAATCCAGCGGACGACTGCTTCGAGGGGCTGTTACGGACGTTGACGATGGTGTCTATTTTACGAAGTTAATCATTGAAGTCTTAGACTCTAGGATTCGATATCGTAATTTCTTTATTTGCCTTGTTTGAATTTCTTTCTTTATTAATCAGTCTCCCGACATAATTATTTTTTTCTGCATTTTAAAGTTATGTTACTGGTTTCTTGATTGTACTAAATTAACCTACAGACACACCAATTTTCAGTTGTTTGAGAATTTCTATTAATCTATCCTAATATTGTAAAGATTAAAGAATTGTTTGTATGTTTGAATTGAATAGGCTCCGAAACTACTGGACCTATTTAATAAAATATTTTACCTTTAGAATCCTACATTATCCCTCTGATTAACATAGGTATCTAGTACTAGAAAAAATATAGATCCGCGTGTAAATTACGACAATGTAATAAATTATAAATGTATTAAGTAACATGATTCAAGACTTTTTCATATGGGTAGGTAGATAGGTTCATAGGTTTCATAGATACGAATATTAATAAATATAAACATTTAGAGTTAAAATGATTTACAATCATTAATTACACTATGATGAAGGGATTTGTATTATCACTAACTGTTGCCCGTGATTCTTTATGACTACGATCAAAAGCCATATAATTCTATTTTTTAAGTCTACGTAGACGCCGTCACGGGTAACAGCTATCTCTAATAAAGTACTTTACCTGAGTAAAGTACTTTATTAGAGATAGCTGTATACCTTTACGTTTCTTGGTGGTAGACCATAACATCCGGTCGCCGGCAAAGTTACCACCCATCGGGCAGAGTCGTGCCGCTAAGCGACCTAGTCGTGTTCCGGCACGTTGCTCGATGAAGCCGTTTATGGGAGATGGGTCTGAACAGTTGCGGTGCGTTGGCGAACCGGTTTGACGTCGGGTTGGTGTTTGTTTTGTCGGGTGTCTAGTCGAGGAGGGTAGCGGGATCCGAAGCGACGGCTTTCCGCTGGCCGCCCGCAGATAGTTGGGGGCCCAATTAGTGGGATAGCCAACCACGAAAGGCTGCCCCGCCAGCTGTGAAAAATCCCAGGGTGGCTCCATCGTGCTGGTTGGCGACCAGACGAGGAGGCCCGATGGCGATCCCTGGGGGGGTTCGGGCGTCCCCGCAGTCTCCAGACTAGCCTCCCAGTGGCAAGACATCACCAATTTCGACGTCGGGTTCGATACGTACCGTCTCGTTCAACTGCCATTTCCCATCCCTATTCACTTTTATATATATTTTTTTCATGAAAAAGTTAAGAAAAAGGAACAAGGTTACACAGCGGTTGCACTCCTCCTCATATAAAGTGCACCTCACTAATGTCAGGGGTTTGCACTCAAATCTTTTAGCTGTCCACCACCACCTGGAGACAGAGCAGCCGCACTTGCTCTTTTTGACGGAGACGCAGATACAATGTCCTTTGAGGGCTGCATACTTGGACTATCCCGGTTACTCGTTAGAGCACAACTTTCGCTCACGGGCTCCGGCCCGTGAGCGAAAGTTGTTGTCAGTGTGTACGCGCGGAACGACCTCTGTGTTCAGCGTCTCCGTCACCTTGAAGACCCCACTTTCTTCCCTATGGGTTTTAGTGGACACAGGAAACGGAAAAATCCTGTATTCCTGTGTCTACCGTTCGCACAGCGGTGACCAGGAGACAACTCGTTTATTTGAGTATCTCAGTGAGGCTGCAGATATGGCTCTGTATCAGTACCCTTCGACGCAGCTCGTCTTTCTGGGGGACTTTAATGCCTGTCATCAGGACTGGCTGTTCCCGTACCAGAAGACCGACCATGCTGGAAGAGAAGCGCGGAACTTTGCGTTGTCCTTGGACCTCTTTCAGCTGGTGAGGCAAGCGACAAGGGTACCAGATGTGGTAGGCCATACAGCCAATTGCCTGGACCTTCTGCTGACAACTGATCCGGACAGGTATCGTGTAGAGGTCACGTCCCCCTTGGGAACCTCCGATCACTGTCTGGTGAAATCTGTATTTACATATTCCCCACCAGCTTTCGAACCACATGGTGTTAGGCGAGTATGGAAATACAAGTCAGCAGATTGGGATGAGATGGGGCACTTTTTTGCGTCTTATCCTTGGCGGCAGGTCTGCTTCTCTTCTTTGGATCCGTCGAGTTGCGCGGATGCTATAACCGATGTGGTGCATCAGGCAATGGAGTATTTTATTCCTTTTGCTGACGTACCCATCGGTGGCAAAGCTCGCCCATGGTTTAATGCCGAATGTGGTCATGCTCAAGACCGAAAACATTCGGCATATCTCATTTGGGCTGATGCTCGAAGCCGCAAAACTCCGGATGTAAGTATAAAGAAGAGAGCCTTTAACCAAGCTGCCAAGTCCTACAAAAAGGCATTGCGGAAGGCTCGTCTCGATCGAATCGCTAAGAATGGCGAAAAGCTCTCTGTCAGACCAACTGGCAGTCGAGCTTTCTGGTCTCTTGCGAAAGCGATCGAGTCGAATTTCTGCCAACCCTCACTGCCTGCTCTGCTGAAGCCGGATGGATCCCTGGCCCACACAGCAACAGAGAAAGCGAATGTACTTGCTTCTCTGTTTGCTGATAATTCGCATCTAGACACTGGCAATGCTTCTCCAGCACATCTTCCTCACTGCGGTATTTCGATGCCTAAAATCCGCATTTCTAACAAAGAGGTATGGAGAACATTGTGTCGTTTAGATGTGAATAAAGCCAGTGGTCCTGATGGTATACCAGCCATTCTACTCAAGACATGCGCAGCTGAGTTGTCTCCTATACTGACACGTCTGTATCGCCTCTCTTTCATGACTGGAATAATGCCGAAATCCTGGAAGCTTGCTAATGTGCAACCCGTGCCCAAAAAAGGCAGCCGTGCCGACCCTGTCAATTACAGACCGATTTCAATCACCTCCATACTCTGCAAGATTATGGAGCGTGTATTGAACTCGCGCCTACTAGCATACCTAGAAGGTAACGATCTCCTCAGTGACCGACAGTACGGGTTTCGCCGTAATAGGTCTACTGGGGACCTCCTAGTGTATGCTACTCACATTTTAGGCGAGGCCATCGAGAAGAACGGAGAAGCGGTCGCCGTCTCTCTGGACGTCTCGAGGGCATTTGAAAGGGTCTGGCATGCGAGCCTTATATGCAAGCTTTCAGCGTACGGTATATCTCCTGGTCTGATCGGCTGGGTAACGGACTTTCTGAGCCACAGATCTCTCCGAGTAGTTGTCGACGGGTGTTCCTCGGAACCTTTGACAATAAATGCCGGAGTGCCTCAGGGGTCCGTTCTTTCTGCAACTCTGTTTCTGCTGCACATTAATGATCTGTTGAAGCCCGGTATCTATGGGTATGCAGACGACAGCACAGTTGTAGAAAGATATCTGCCGAGTACTCGGGCTAGTCGAGATCAAGTACAGTCTGAAAGAGAAGCCATGGTGCAACGTTTGAATGACAAACTTCAGGCAGTCTCCGCATGGAGCAATGCCAATCTTGTCAAGTTCAACGCCACCAAAACGCAGACGTGTCTATTCACCGCCAAAAGGAGCCCTTTCACCTTGGCTCCTACTTTCCAGAATGTATCCTTGGAATACAGGGACCGACTTCAGTTGTTAGGCTTAGAGATTTCCTCAAACCTCAACTTTGGTCGGTTCATTGAGTCCAGAGCAAGAGCAGCAGCTGCAAAGCTTGCCGTTCTTGCGAAGGTTCGGCAGTACTTTACACCGGGACAGCTTCTTGTTTTATACAAAGCACAGATCCGGTCGTGTGTAGAGTACTGTGGACACATATTTGCTGGTGCCGCAAAGTCTCATCTTGCGGTTCTGGACTCAATTGAGAGGCGAGCAAAGAGGCTTATAGGCGATCCCGAATTGGTCGAAGCCGACCTCCAAAGCCTAGAACACAGGCGTAAAATTGCTAACCTCTCAGTATTCTATAGGATACATTTTGGTGAGTGTGCGCAGGAATTACACGAGTTAATTCCCCCGTCCCCCTTCCATCATCGGACGTCCCGACGCACGGCAGGTATCCATCCTTTTGTTGTAGACATTCCACCTGTCCGAACGAAGCGCTTTGCTTCCTCATTTTTAGTGCGTACAGCGAAGGACTGGAACAATTTGCCTGCGTCGGTATTTCCGGCCAAATATAATGTGGGTGTCTTCAAGAGAAGAGTGAATAAGTTGCTAGGGCAATGCGACTTACCATCTAAGACTACATTCTACTTACCATCAGGTGGAATGTAGTCAAGCATTGCCCTAGATAACATAAAAAAAAAAAAAAAAAAAAGTGTAAAAACTTTTTGATTTTCATAACAAGGCTTTTTTTCCTATATAGCGCGGGCGAAGACGCTGGAAACTGATAATTATTGCATAAGAATCTTTCACCCATAAAACGTCAACATCTTGGAGATGACTATTTCTATTTCGATCTATCATCTAACTCGCTAAGAACCATCTCGACGAACATAGCTTTCGATTAAAAAAACCGTATTTAAATTCGTCAGCGCGTTTGGCCGCTGCATTGCCACAGATAGACACACAGATACACAGATAAACAGATACACAGATCGATAGGTCAAACTTATAACACCCCTCTTTTTAGTCGAGGGTTAAAAAATAATTAGAAGGAAAGAAACTACGACATTTACATATTTCACATAATGAAAACAAATCTAACACGGTTAAAAAAGTAAATAAGATCACACTGCCCATCACTATTCACACATTTTTAAAGGAGTGTTACACAATAATTCTTAAACTTTACATTTGTTTTCCAATTTATAGATCCCCACCGACTTCTTAGAAATAGTCTCATCTTCTAGCAACATTATTATGATAAATATAACCATCTGATGTGAACATCACTGAAGTCTTTTTTATTAGAATCTGTAATTACCCGTTGTGTGTAATAAAACTTTTATCATAATTTTTTGCAAAAAAGAAGTTTATAAAGGAGGAAAAATTACGTAACTTACAGCTTAGAAAATAAAACAAAACATATTTTTTAGTATGCTTATGAAACATTTTATTGTTTTTATTATTATTAAAACAATATTATTGTTTTTTCAGTAACTTTTTATAATAAAGAATGTATTTAGTATCAAATGTTTTAGTGAAAAAATATGGGAATAAAATTAGATAACATAGCCACACAACGTAAGTAATTTTTAAAATTCAATTACTTTTTTATTAAAGAAACGACCTTTCTTACCTGCCCTTGATATTTTCAAAATGGGCTAAGGTAACTGTTAAGTATCTTTCAACTTGACAAATCTGTTCATGGAACCACTTTGTTAAATCTGTTCATTCATGCGAAACTCGAATATTGGAAGAAAAAATAATCTGATGCGTAAGTAAGATATCTTGCCTCTGTGTTCCAATACTTAAAGTGGCTTAGATTAAAAAAGACTCTTTTTGCATGAAAAAGTAATATAGCTGAAATAGAAAACAGATAAGATGTGATTAATTAAACCTAAACATAGCTTATCCCAATTATTTTATAAAATATTAAATACTATATAACTCTATAAAGGGTATTTGTACATTACTAGTATTAGTTTTGTAATATGTATCAGTTAACAAATAATATTCATTATCATTAAAAGGACCTTTAAATAATTACCAGCTTGGCATTTTCCAAAATATGATGCCCTAAAAATATCTACGAAGTTAATTACTATTCAATAATATGTTTCTTAAGTCTTCTCCATTTCTTTTTTACATCTACGTCCAGTACTAATTTGATAAGTAATGAAGTGATTTTAAGATCTTTGATATATAAATATATTAATGAATATTTTAATTCCATAACATTGAAATATAGTAAATCAATAAATATTGTACTTGTAAATTTTAAACGTTCAATAAAATTAATATTATATATTGCATGCGCTGTTGGAATTTGAAAAAAAAATTCATGATTATTTGTATTGTAACCGAGTTGCATTTGTAAAAAAATAAGTAGTAAATAACTGAAAATATCTTACAAATTTGAATTTGTGTAAGTAAAATATAGATTTTAAGAACAAAATTACAAGTACATATTTATATTGAAATTCAAATAGTGTCATTATTTTGTTATTCTTTGCTACAAATAGTAAATAGTTGGTATTATTATATAATAATTGGTATTACTAAAATAAATCCTTATAAAGAGTAATAATACTGTTGATACCTAATGTTGTACTTACTATAATGAAGTCTAATACTATTATGTATATTTAAAGAATTCATTTATTTAAACACAATCTTTTAATATTTCATTGTAATATTGTTTAATGATAATAGTTCATGGTCTCACGCTTGGTTCAACACAATGTTGGATCAAAGTGCACTCTCTAATCAAAATTACATGATGTTTAAAACGCTTCTATCGTCTTAGTAGCTCGGGGGTGTATTACAATTTTCTATCCAAATAAAATGTCTTGTTTCAAATGTTACTACTATCGTAGAAAGCAAAAAAAAACAAGAAAGCAAAAAAGTATATAAAAACTTTTAAGATTAGTACTTCATGCTACTTATTTGCATATTAAGTACAAAAAACAAAGCAACCGAAAACTTAATTGTAATTAAAATTACCTTAAAACCATTTAATTTTTTTTTAATAAACATAAAAGAAAAATAACTAAATTAAAAGTGGTAATCAATAAACCCGCGAGTTATTGTCCCGCCACCTAGCGGTTTCACTATGTTTATAAAACAGATGTAGTTATGTTTCGCTAAGGTATAAATAGATGGTGCTGTTACAAATTCCAACAAACTCCAATATCAAATAAATAATAAAGAACTACTAAGCAATTTGATATAATACAAAAAATAATAATGAAAATAATCAATTAAAACCTAAAATATTTATTATTTGTAATGTATGTAAGTAAAGACTTATATTTCTATGTAGGGAACGATACATTTCAAGTTTTTATGGTATTAATTTATTAATATAAGCTAATATGCTAATGAAAAATATTTGTATACTATTTTTGTATGATATTTCGCCGATAATTTATAATAAATGTAAATAAAATGAATAATTAAATTAAAAAGTGTTAATCAATAAACCCACGAGTTATTGCCCACCACCTTGCGTTTTCACTTTGTACAGATATGTTTATATAACAGATGTAGTTATGTTTCCCTAAGCTATAAATAGATGGCGTTGTAACAAAACATTACGAGTATATTTGATCACAAATTTGTATTATTATTTTCATTTAAACTGTCTTATTTTCAAATTGATTCTAAAAGAACAAATTCCAACATCAAATAAATAATAAAGAATTACTAAGCAATTTATTATAATACAAAAAATAATAATGATAGAAATGAAAATATCTCGCTTGCTTTCTATAAGATAGAGAGAGAGAGAGAGAGAGAGATAGGAAAACATGTCGTGTCAACTTTTGGTAAGAATTTTTACCGTCTAGCCCCCTTTCACGACGCGCGATGAAGAACTGCGTTCCAATAAATAACATTTAGTATAAAACTTTGACAAATTTGAAATTTAGTACAAAAAAAATTAAAACGTATGACAAATTTATAAAAAGAATTTTTTTTCTATTTGTGTGGAAAAAAGTGGTAATGAAACATGCTCAGAAAGAAATTAATACAATGAGATAAAGTATCATGTAAAACATAAAATGGTATATTATGTTGAAATAAGGAAATATAATATTCTTAAATATAATTACAGAAGCTTCTTAAAGCTCATGTTTATATATAAAACAAAAATATACTATTATAAAAATAAACCGTAATAAACCATGTTAAACAAATTTGATTGCGTATTTCTTGGAAAACTGCCAGTATTCCAAATTACGTCAGATTAAATCAATATAATCTGAAGTTTCACCCTCATGAAAAAAAAAACAGGATATAAAATTTAGAAATCACTAGTCTTTGATATTCCGTTTTTTAGTCCCGCTTTAAGGATTTTAATACACTCGTCCCATTCAACATTATATTTGCATTAAAATGTAACTTTACGTTTTATAGTGGCCACTTTAATCACAAATATCTCTTTAGCAAGGAATTCTAATTTAATTTTTTTAACAGTAATTTACAAATGTTTCGTTGACTGTCATTTATTTATTTTTTTTATTCCGTTTTTTTTTTTGTTTGCGTTACTAAATTCACAAAATGGAAAACTTAAAATAACGCATTATTTACGAGTAGGAGTTCCACCGTGTCATCAGTGCTGCGAAATCGACTCGAAGAATTGAATGCTATTGTGGGTACGGACCAATCGAAAACCTTGTCCGAGTTAGCTACAGGGTGCGGTTTTAGTAATAAAACAGTTTTGATCCACCCCAAGTAAATTTGGAAGATTAAAAAGCGTGAAAGGTAGGTATCTCATGAATTGACTGAAGCAAACCGGCAAACGCGCATCTACTGCTGCGTTACATTACTGAACCGGCACAATACTGAGAGATTTTAAATTGAATCATTATCTGTAATGAAAAATGGATTCTCTACGATAATGAGAAGCGCTCATCGTAATGGTTGGATTTGGTCTGCCAGCCAAATCCTGCCCCAAGCGAAAATTAACCCAAAAAAAAAATAATTGTGGATAAGCGTTTGGTGGACTGGTACTGGTATTGTTCATTACAGTTTTTTCAAATCTGGCCAGACTAAAACGATAAATGTCTTTTGTCAGCAATTGCAAACCATGGTAAACTTAGCTGCTAAACAACATAGCTGCTTCACGACAACGCTAGACCACGCACTATAGATAACTACCATTTCTAATTTTAGAAGAACTTTAATTAGATTCTCTAAGACATCCACCAGACTTCCTGAACCTTGCTCCAATAGATTACTATTTTTTTCGAAATTTGTATTGCTTATTGCACGGGATAAAATTCAACTTCGGTGGGGCAATCCAAATCGCCATCAAAGATTTTGATTGATTCTCGTCCGACTGGTTTTTTTAATAAAGGGATTAATGAAGTACTTATAATTACCATTTTATAGAAGCACATAGAATACAATGGTTCATTGTTTGATTATTTAAATACATTATATTTAAAAAATTTCGACTTTTTGTTCCTCCCCTACCAAACGCCAATTTCATATGTAAGGACCTAATAAAATGCACTTTTTTAAATAAGCTTAATTTATCTATACAATATTTGAAACGATTTCTTCAACAGCGTAACATATTACCCATAAAAATTTTATCTTTTAAATTAATACCGCTATTAGTTAAGATTTTGTTTTGTTTTATTCTGACTTACTTAAAATGGCCGATTCAGTTTGTACGTTTTTCACAAAATGAAAATCCTGAATAATTAACAACCAATAAGCAATCGCAAATTGCCATTTGACGCTAGCCAACAGTTACTAGCCTCTACTCTTTAGCCAATAGCAAATCACCACTAGCGAATATCCAATTATCACTAGTCAATTGCCAATATTCAATTGCCACTAGCCAATACGACAAGAAATGTTTGTTACGACAATATTAGTATAAATGTAAAATTACCAATAGGACAAATACTCGCTAATCAGGTACATGAATCTCAGTGAGAAAACTACAGAAAAAAATGTAAACAAAATACGTCCTTATCAAAACAACATCAAAAACACAAAGATCTATATACAAATTGAATTTCAAGGCTTAATTGAAATTGGATAAAATTTTGTTGGTATTTAATTAATTAAAGTAAAATAAATAAAATAGCCTGTTAATATATAAATCTAAAATATTCTTTATTATTTTTATTATATTAGTACTGTAAAACCGTTGGGGTTGACATAAATAACATAACGCAATCCTTACAGGTATGATGATTATAGAAAATTGTAAGCCAAGATGTGGGTGAGATGTTGGGTAAAGTTAAAAATTAAACTATTCAACGTATTTAAAATGTAAAAAAGAGAAACGTTTCCTTTAGTTCTTACATTTTAAATATTGTAATGCGAATTAGTGATCGCGTTTGCAATACTAGCTTACAAATCTTAACTGATTTAGATTTAGTATATTATTCAGAATTAAACAGAGTAATGTAAAAGAGGTACATTATATTATTATGTAGACTAATGGACAAGTGTAAATTGAACCATTGTAACTATATCTATAGCAAAAACTGATTGCTTATAATTGAAGATTGAGACATCTCAAGTCGCCATTTAGGGTCGTGTAGTAGTACAATGAGGCTTAGTCAGACAGTAGTCGACATCAATTGACTGGTGAGATTAATTATAAGTATTTTTTTTTTATCTTTAAATCTAACCTAAACTTGATCGTAACATATTATGTCATTATTTAAAGCCAATTCGTTAACAGTATTCAGGATCTCTGAATTTAATTAATGTAAAAGCTAATGAATTATTATTAAAACATCCGATGTGGTTTGTACTTCGTAGTAGTCTATAAATGGGTTTATAATACCTATCTAGTTTATAACGAACAAATTTGGTTTATCCATTCATAAGTTCACTATGGAATACGAGTATATAATATTGTTGTAACCAAGTTATCTTCCAAGAGAGAGAAAAACGTCGTATTCTATTTATATAGGACAAAGGAAAAGATACATTAACTTCGTATATTTACTTTCATAAAAAGCTTTTAGGGTAGAATTTAAAATTTTAATTTTCAGGACAATATTAAAATATAAAACATATTTATCCAATGAGAAGTATAACATTGACGTCGGCTTTATTGTTTTTGTGATTTTGATAGTGGTAAATTAAAAAAAAATAAAGTATCCAGTCATTCACAAAAAATAATTATGACAATAGGAAATAAAAAGGATATTGTAAAAGTAAAACAATAATCGGGATAAACAGTAACCTTCTGAACTAATATAAAGTAATATATATTACTCAAAAAATATATTAAGCCCTAAACATTTAAAAACACAAACAGTCAAATAGACAGTAAAGCATAATATTCAGTACAAAGAGTCAAACAATGAGATTGTATCGTGTGTATTCTACTAGACATAGTTCGCTATTGTACTTAAACTTACTTAAATTGTATTGGTTTTCTTCAATTTCTTCTTTTATTATGGGTAAATCTTTGGATGCTTCATGATAATAGACTATTAGTTTCTTTAATTGGGTTTAACCACACTAAGGAATTGTATTGTCATTATTTTCAATTACTTATCCTAAAAAGCGGAGAGGATATATTTTACGGACCATAGTATGGTACGAGGTTTATTCTCTGTAATATTGTAAAGAATTTCAGCATTGAGTTATATAAAACTTGCATAGGCAATAAATAAGACAGTTAGTACCAACTGAACCTTGTGATAAATTAGCGCCTTGTGCAAAGTCCGTGCATCAGTAGTAATAATGTTAGGATTTTCTGCGTAATTATTAGTATTAAAAAAAATGAACTTTACTACAATCATTGGTATCATTTAGGTTTTAGGGTGTAGTTCGATCAGGTTTTCTGACTCTCTAAAACTTTGTTTTTTTTTTATTTATTCTCTATTTTTCTAGGAAATTATACATAAAAAAATATAATCAAATACAAACAATTTAGAGTTTATTCCAAAAGTTTTTAACGCAATATTATTCATATTTCTTGTTGAGAACAGTGTTTATTAGGTTTTCCGCGTAATTATTAGTACTACAAAAAAATCTACCTAAATACAATCAATAGTATCGTTCGTAGTTTTCGATCAGGTTTTCCGACTTTCTAAAACTTTGTTTTCTTTTTTAATTTTATTTTGAAAATTACAGATATATATTTTTTTCACAATAATAAACTACAGACGATTTAGAGTGTATTCCAAAAGTTTTCAGAGCAGTATTATTTATATTTCTGGTTGAGAATAGTATTCATTACATTTTCTGCGTAATTATTAGTACTACAAAAAAAAATACTTTACTACAATCCTAATATCGTTTGTAGTTAAATATGAGCGAAAAAAGAAAACGTTTAGTCGAAAAATTTGTAGTTTTTTTAAAGCGGGGTCCAGCGTGATGGAGCTGTTTCGGACCGTGTTTAATACTTTGAAAAATTAAATTTAAATAAATCTATGTCATATTAAACTTATTTTTAATTGAAGTAAATATAGAGTGGTATATACACAACTAAGTAATGCTTAGGTCCTAGTACGTGCTATAGGTTAGGATTTTGGACAGAAACCTAATAGTTACCACAGTCCCGAGGAAGATGATCCTTTATAATAGAAAACTGATGCGGTAGCTTAGGTGGTGTCAGGACAGTTGCCCTGAACTAGGGGTTCGAACACCTTTTTTTTTTCGTTGGAAAAATGCGTTTCCGCATCGTCACCCAGGCCAGGAAGGCGATGACCGGGCGGTATGTGCGGCATCCGGCGACTGTCATTTTTAAGGCACCCCACTAAAAAACCAACGGCTGCCCACGCACTGCCATGGGACGTCACGGGATCGCTTTCGCACTCACCGTGACGCCTCGGCGTAACTCCTCCGTATAGGGGTACCCCGGGCAACCAGTGTACCCCTACCTCATAGACCTAGTGCAATGGCGAGAGAGGTCGCCCCCCCCTCTCACCTAGGCCTACGGCTGGGAAGGAACGGGCTGGACCCTTCTCCTTCGCAGCCTCCTCCGTTGAGGGCAACACCGCCGGTCACGGCGCCATCGCCTCGACCCCCGGTTTTACGCTGCGCTCCACGCGTAAGGCAGCTGCCTTTCCCCGGACGCGTGGAGCCTTGCAGTCGTTGCTCCCCAACTGGTGGCCTGCAGGCAGGCCCCGATCGGCACAAACCGCGCACCGCAACATTCCGGTGCAGCCTGAACGGGTGTGACCCGCCACGCCACACCGGAAACAGGCGGTGCTGCGATCCTGCTCGGAAGGGCAATTGGCATGGATGTGCCCGAGCTCCTGGCACTTAAAGCAGCGCAATGGCCGCTCCGCCAGGAGCTCTACCCTCACCGAGCTCCACCCCACAAGGACTCTCCCTGCGGCCACCAATGCTTTCGCCGCATCGACTGGGAGTCGGGCAAAGGTAGCGCCCATACCCCCGGAGCCCCGACGAATCTCCCCAACTTGGAGAGACTCACCAGGACAGTCGGTGATGCGGCGAATCGCATCCACGACGTCGTCTGTAGAGGCAGTGTCGTCCAGTCCCCTAAGCCTCAACGCCACGCGCTTAACGGGCCGGACGACATCTGCCACCCCACTCAACACTGGGCGAAGCTTCGCCGCCAGTGCCTCCGCCTGATCGGGAGTGACCTTAGGCAGCTCCAAGAGCCTGGCTCCTGCCGCCGAGCGGCGAATCCTCAGCCCATCTCTGAGGCCGATGTCGCCGAGATTAATTAAAACTCCCACCGAGGACAATACGGAGTGCCTCAACTCCTCGACCACGCAAGGTTCCACCGTCCGCAACTCCGACGACACCCCCTCCGAGGAGACTGCTGTAGGCCCGGAAGTCGCCACGGAAGCCTTAAGCTCCCCGAACTCCTTCCGGACCTTCACAATCTCCTCCCTGAGGAAGGACACCTCGCGGCAAAGACGGGCGTTATCCGCCCGCAATTGCCGCGAGTCCTCAGGCTCCCCCCGCGATGCCAAGACGTCCACCACCTCCAGGAGGCTATTGGACGCCTCTTTGAGAGCCTTAATCATCGTGCCCTTGAGATTTTGGCTCTTCTTGTAAACCTCGTGAATCGAGGCTGCACTCCGCATCGCCATCGCGCGCAACTGCTGCGCCTCCAGGACAGAAGAAGGCTCACAGATGGGCAGCGCCTCCAAGGACAGATCGTCCTCGGAAACCGGCGCACGCTCCACCGGAGCCCTCTTCCTCCCGCGGAGGTCCCGAGCGCTCAGTGCGCGCTCGAAATCGGCCTCCTCCGCCTCCTCCTCCATGGCCCGCAACTCGGCTCTGGCCTGGGCGAGCCCACTACCGCGTCCTTTAGGCGCACCCCGTCCACGCCGAGCGGTGTTGCACTTAGCCACTGCAACACCAGACTCGGGATCGGACTCGGATGCGACCTCGGGGGAACTGCGGATCACCCCATAGGTCCGCTTTCGTCCAGCGGACGGCTGTGGTTCTGACAGATCGTCGGAATCTGTCAGAACCACAACCGGACTCTCTCCTCCACGCCTCACACGTTTTTTGTTTAGACAGGTCGGTGTGGACACGACCTGTGCAGGGACTCCTGCTCCAGAGCGGTTCTTGCCCCCCCCGTAGTACGAGGGGCAGACGGCAACCGGGGTTGCCGTGAGGGATTGCATAGCGTCGTCGCTAACACCCTCCCGGGGACTTATATTGGGAACGGCTCTCTTCATTTTGGTTTTGGGTGCTCTCGCCATTACTCGATCCTTTGGCAAACGCCGAACCGCCGGACCGACACAAAACACCGAAAAGACGACAAAGAGACAAGAAGAAGAAACAACAAAACAGGACAACACAAAACACAAAAGGGTGATTTTTTATAGAGGTTGTCTTCCTCGCAGCCAGACGATCAGAGCAAGCTCCGTCAATCCAGCCCTCGTTCCCGCTCAGTGCGGGCTTCCGAGATCTTGTGGCCGTGCAATGCTCGCCCCGAAAGGCAAGCAGCCACACGTGCTAGTAGCTGTCCGCGCCGGCCGAAGCCGGTGCCCCTCATATCTGAGGGGACCTTCCCTATCCGCAACCCGGGGGACGCGCCAGATGGCGGCACTAGCGACCGCACACTGGGGCTCGAACACCTACCCAAATCGTTTAATTTTTCATATTACATTTATTAGTTTTTTTTTTAATAACAGTTGATTATTAAATAAGTTAAAAAAAATACAAAAAAAAAAAAAAAAAAAAAAAAATTACTATTTACCTTTCACTTTTATGCTTTCTAAATAAAAAAAAAGTTGATTTATTCGGTTGGCTCGTAGAGAGTGCTTTAGCAATAAGTCCGCCAATTGTATATATTTTTTTTGTACAATAAAGATTTTATACATAAATAAATGATATTACATTCGGGTATAAGGACAAGGTTAGCTTCAAAACCGATAATTACTACTTTTAAGTTTTAGTATATTACAATTATTTAATTTGGAAATATAAAACTATAGACTTACAACATTGAAAAATGTATAAATATACCTGTTATACCTTTCTACATTAAAGTAATTGATTTTTAAATTTTTGTACAAATATAAATTTATTTCTTTATTCTGGTGTTCATTTAAGGGCTCCTACATTTAATGGTGTCGCAGCCACTTGACATTCATTACAGTGCGGTTTTAGACTCCATGAACAGTCACCGAGCTTTCAGCTTTACATTTACAGGAACGACCGACTTGCAATACAAATAGTACAATATGCAATTCAGTTGAACATATTGTTTAGCGATGGCGAGGCATATTTTATAATACAAATTATGTTTGTGTTAAATTCTATTTTGCTGATTTTGTTGTAGTTGTTTCATATCAACATTCAGCATTTCATATGTGAATGTTTTACGAATACTAAGACTAACGTGTGTAGCTTGGTCGTACCACGTTTGCTGATTTTGTGTTTGTTTTGAAAACACATTTATAACTTTGGTCGAGAGCTAATAGAATCTGAACGTGTTGTGGAAGTTCTATGTGACGGACAAACAATACGGATATCTAGTTAAATAGACGACTAACGTCGCGTGAACCAACGTACCTAACTTTATTAATTTTGGTTATGGACTATATTTCAATTAGCTACATCTTTGATATGCATGCACTACCATACTTTATATATAACTATGTAATTATTAGTCATTTAGAATCCATATAAAAAGATTGCTATAATAAACCTAGCTCTATAGGTATTGTATATAGGGTTGACTTTTTAATAAGAGCTCTGTCAGTTTGCAAGTATTATATTTTATATGTACTGTATACGGCCACATCCTCGCAAAGAGGAAATTGTAAATACCACATTTAACTATAAACCGCTGAGATATCGTTAGTGTATAAATATAATAAAACTACTGTATTTTAATATATATCTAGTACAAGCTTTAGAAGGTCAGTAAATATTTTGAGCATCATTTTACTAACAAATTAGAATGAAAGGAAACCAAATGTTACGAAAAATAGATGTAGTAATAAGTAAGCTAAAAAATAATTACACCGGATTGCGGTTAACGAGTTTAACCATATAAGCGTAAGAATCAGGGATGTGTAAATTTTGTCAGTGCTCTACTTAGATCCTGTATCTGTGCGAAATCAGCTTTTGCTAAATTGAAGATGTTTGGAAAAAGACATGCTCATTATTTAGACTGCAAAACCCGGTATTTACAGATAATTTAGCTTATCAAGACTATCGATACAAAAATAATTTTCCGTTTATCTCCTGCACGAACTAAACTTAAATTTGCATTATTTACAAATTTAAAGTGTGGATTGAATACAAATTAAACAACGATGAAAAAATATAAATTTGTGCCAAAAAATGTGACGTTGACCGATGGTTTGTATGTCACCGATTAAACCATTAAGCCCTACAGCTTTATTTCAATACTAACTAGATTAAGTCAATTGACTATAACATAATAATTCCTAAACTTTACATTTATTTTCCAATTTATAGATCCCCACCAATTGCTTAGGAATACTCTCATCTCCTAACAATATAAAATATACCAATTACTTTTGTCTCTATACAATTAAGAACAAATAAAATAAATATAATCATCTCATGTCAACATCACTGAAGTGTTTTTTATTACAATCTCGGTTACCATTACCCGTCGTGTGTAATATAACTTTTATCATTATTTTCAGCAAACAAGAAGTTAAGCTTATAAAGGAGGAGAAATTACGCTACTTACAGCTTAGAAAATAAAAGAAAAAACATTTTTTTATGATGCTAATTAAAATATTATGTGTGTATATTGTTTTTGGTAGCTCTTTAAAATTAAGAATGTTTTCGAATCATGTAAATGTTCTAAATGTAAATAAAAATAGGAATTAAATTAAATTTGTATATCTTTACAATTATATTTTGAATTATATTTTTTTAATATTTGATTCTAATTTAATATTTGAGCACACTTTGTCACACAACGTGATTAATTAAGAAAATTTATGATTTTATTATTAAAAAAACATTCCTACCTGCTCTTGATAATTTGAGATGGGCTAAGGAAACTGTTAAGTATCTTTCAACTTGACAAATCTGTTCATGGAACCACTTTGTTAAATCTGTTCATTCATGCGAAACTCGAATATTGGAGGAAAAAATAATCTGATGCGTAAGTAAGATATCTTGCCTCTGTGTTCCAATACTTAAAGTGGCTTAGATTAAAAAATGGCTTTTTTTACTTTCCTAAAAAGCAAATTTAGTTGTTGAAATTGAAAATAGACAAGCTGTGATAATGTTTTACAAATCATTTAATATTATATAAATAATTATCTATGTAAATTGCAAAAATTTCTAAGTAATAAGTTAGCAAATACTATTAAATATGATTACAGCGACTTTTAGCTAATTTCTTAGCTTAGCAAAGATAGCCTTAAAATTGCTCAGAAGTGGATTCCAATTTAATAATATGTTACTTAAGTATCTTTCTTATATCTTTTTTACATCTACATTCGGTTCTAATTTGAAGAAAATTTTTAAACCTTAAAATTTCAAATGTATTACTATCACGGTTTATGAGATACAGCCTCCGGGTTCCGAACACACAGACAGGCCAGCCAAACATACAGACAGCAAAGTCTTGGTAAAACGGTTCCGTTTTTATCCTTTTCTTCGTTTAATTGTAATAGAAAATAATAGTACTTTAAGAAAAAAATAAATTTAAAATTTAAAAAACCCTCGATAATAAAAAAAATTGTGTGTGTCAGCTCCGACGCACGACTGGAGTTTACTCCTTAAGTATAATTGTCTAAACAGACGGAAAAAAAAAAAAAAAAGATTGATACCTTATAAAATATTATCTACACCCCTTTCTGCCATAGTTTATTTCGAAATACTTGCATTTCACTTTAGCCAAATATAATGATAAAGATTATAACTTCACAATAACAATGTTAATTATTGATAAATATAACAAAAACAGCAACATAAGTAAATTGATACTGATAGAAATTAACAAGCTCAATAACATATAGATATAGTCGCTTTGCAGCATATACATTACTCTATACACACATTTAATGTTTTCATTGATTTTATCAACATTCATGAGCATATTCGCTTTTATTAATACGATGAATATGTATGGTTCTGACTATGTTGTTAAGGCATCTTTTAATATTAATATTTTTTTATCAGTAATCATTAGCATATTAGCTTATATTAAAAATTTAATAACATAAAAATTAAAAATGTATCGTTCCTTACATGGAAATATAAGTCTTTACTTACATTACAAATAATAAATATTTTAGGTTTTAATTAATTATTTTCATTATTATTTTTTGTATTATGTTAAATTGCTTAGTAGTTATTTATTATTTATTTCATATTGGAGTTTGTTCCCTTAGAATCAATTTACAAATAAGACAGTTTAAATGAAAAAAAAAACGTGCGACACTTGTTGTCTGCCGCGGTAAAGCTATTGCATAGCATTTTTATCAACTATTGCAATTATAATTATTTATGTAGTATTTTTTTTTATTGATGTTAATTCAAGTTTTTAAGCTATTGCATAGCTTCTATCGCGGGCCTTGAGTATGGAGACCGAATCCAGAAATTCCATAACGAAAATAACCTAATACACCAGTATTGTGTACTTATAATTTAAAAATAGCATAAGCGCCAAGTTGATAATATGTATTATGATCTTTATTGTATAATAATTAATGTTTATTTTAAAATAAATGTTTTACTGGTACAAATGAATTTCTTTCAAAAAGCCTTTTCATTTTAATGACTTTCTGTTATGGTTTTACAAAAGTCCAGAGTACAAGAATTTAACAATCGTAATTGAACTTTATTTAACTTATTTAACTGATTTTATTTTAAATAGGAATAGAATAATTTCATAATATATAATCATGTCATAATAGGAATAGGTCTAAAAAATATCGATATATCAATATTATTACTTAGAAATATCGATATTTATTACAAATTCATTATCATCGTCATTTCTCTTATCGTAGCGGTAAAAGCTAATTCATTCACACTAAATCATTCAATATCTAGTTTTATAGAAATAGTACATTCCCAAAATATATATTCTTTAATCTTTTTTACCATTTTATGGTATGTATTTTAAAAAAGTTGATACAAGAAGTGTTTCATCGAATTTATGCGGAAAAATATAAAAGCAGCGGTATTACAACTAATTTAGCAACTCACTTAAAAAATAAATACCATCTTGCATGTCTAACATGACTTGCAATAATTATTTTAAATAAAGCCAATATGTCGAAATAACGATAATATTTTGAAATTCCAAACCCCAATATTGATGTATTTGAAAATGTCGATATATCAAGCTCTACTGCGGCAATCTCCGAGTGCCACACTTATTTTTTTTGCGTTTATATTAATTGAAGTTGGATGTTGTGACCGATAAGAAAACAATTTTTTCTGTTATTAAAAAAAATACTATTTGAAGTTGTCATTCCTATGTACTGTCATAAAAAGGTTAAGATTATCATTAGCTAAAAATATTTTCAACCTTAAATCTCACGAATAAGTTTAATTACGTTTGTTAAACTATTAAGCAATAAAGTATATAATACAAGTATCAACAAGGCGCTTAAGCTATTTTTAAATGATATGTACGCAATACTCGGCCGAGCTACATAGTAGGCGGAGTGGGGGTTTTAGGTTTTTTTGTTACGAAATTTCTTGATTCGGTCGCTGCACTCCAATCCCACGATATAAGCTATGCAATAACTTAAAAATATTTTAAATAAATATCGACCACGATACCTGAATTTCAATATCAAAGTATCGATATATCGTACAAAAATGTATTAGTAATAAATATCGATATTTCTTAGTAATAATATCGATATTTCCATACATATTTTATCAACAGTCCTATTTAAAATGAGAAGTTTAACTGCTTTGTAATATCATAAAAAGGTTCATAATATCGGCTAAAACTATTTTCAATCTTATTTCTGTGAATAAAGAACAATTACGATTGTTAAGTACTTGTACTTAGGGTCTTTTGTAACACAATAACAGCAAGTTATTAAAATTAAAGGCCTTGATGAAAAAAGTATATTTGTACAAGTATTATGCAGGATTACGCATGCGCAGTAACGCTGATACAACCTATGCCCCCTAGAGGCGAGTTGGTGAACTAAAGAGACAAGCGTGATATTTCAAATCATTAAAAGTTCTGATATTTATCGATAGATGGCAAAACTAGTTGCGCACGATAGGTTGCGCACCAAAAACGTAACGAGGTCATCGTTCAGTGGATTTTACTCCTCATATTTTTCTCATACCGGGCGCCTTATATACAAAAATCGATTCTTAAGGAGTAAACTCCAAAAAATCTAAAAAGAATAAAAGTAATATAATTATGTACTTATTGAAGTCGTAACGTCCGGGGACCGTTGTACGTACGTTGACGATGGTGTCTATTTTACGAAGTTAATCATTGAGGACTTAGACTATACGATTCGATCTCGTAATTTCTTTATTTGTCTTGTTAACTTACTTGCATTTGAATTTCGTCCTATATTAAACGGTCCCCCGACGCAATGATTTCAATAAGTACATAATAATATTATTTTTATTCTTTTTATAGGTCTTTTTGTATCGGGAATTTATATTTAAATTTTAAATTTTTTTTTCTGCCTTTTAAAGTTATGTTACTGGTGTCTTAATTGAACTAAATGAACCTAAAGACTCACAAATTTTCAATTGTTTAAGTATTTCTATTAATCTATCCTAATATTATAAAGAGGAAAGATTTGTTTGTTGGTTTGAACTGAATAGGCTCCGAGACTACGGGACCGATTTAAACAAAATCTTTTAGCATTAGAATTCTATATTATCCCTCTGATTAACAAAGTTTACATCTAATACGAGAAAAAATAAAGATCCGCATGAAAATTTCGACAATGTTATAAATTTTAAATGTATCAAGTTAACAATACAAATGTTAAATACGAATGTTAATAAATATAAACATTTAATGACAAAAGATTTACAACCATTAATAACACTAATATGAAGGGATTCATATTATCACTAGCTGTTGCCCGTGACTCTTTCATACTAAGATCACAAGCCATATAAATATATTGTTTACAGTCTACGTGGAGATAGTCACGGGCAACAGCTATCCCTGATAAAGTAGTTTACCTGAGTAAGTAGGTGTAAAAACCTTTTGACCTACAAAACAAGGCTGTTTTTCCTATAATATACCGCGGGCAAAGCCGCTGGGAACAGCTAATCATTGCATAAAAACCTTTCACCAATAAAACTACAATATCTTGAGATAGCTGTTTCTATTTGGACAGATTATAGCTAAAAACCATGTCGACGAACATAGCTTTCGACTAAAAAAATCGCATTCAAATCCGTTCACGCGTTTGGCCGCTACATTGCCACAGACAGACATACAGATACACACATACACAGGTCAAACTTATAACACCCCACTTTTTAGTCGGGGCTTAAAAAACGATTAGATGGTTATTTTAGGTTAAACTTATTATAATAATGTCTTTCACATATGTATATTTTAATAAACTATTTATTTTAATAGAATGTTCCAACATTTCATTGTAATATTGTTTGATGATATTGTTTCATGGTTTACGCTTGGTTCAACACAATATTAAATCAAAGTACACTCTGTAATCAAAATTACAAGATGTCTAAAGCGTTTATTATTTGCTTAATAAAGAAATAATTGCTATAGACATTTTAGTATAAAAAATACCATCAGCTATCAAAACTATACATAGATTTTGTCCACATAGAATTTGAATATTCAAATAACGTTTTAGTATTTTTATACCATCATGTGATGCCTAATTTGCAAACTCCTGTCCCAATAACAAAATCATATCATTTTATATGTTGACCTTTTAGCTGATGCTCAAAATCAAATAATGGAAAAATGACTCGAAGTTTTCTGTCATCGTCATTAAGCTGAAATTTTAAATGAAAACCAATCTGTTTTAACGTCATGGAAGCCTCAGATGTCCGTACGATGCAAAGTGATTAATTATAGTGATGTCTATTTTTAATAAAAACGATATGTACATGACCATACTGAAAATTTTAGAAAGAAGAAAATCTGAAAGTAATTTTCAAATAAATAAACTTTGTATCAATCCAGGTTTTGTTTTTTATAAAAATAGATTATTTGAAAGAACCATTCTTTATAATATGCACATACACGATATTTATTTTTTTTATATTATAATATTGAGACTATATAATAAATAAATGTTTCTAAATATTTAATTAAAAACTTCCTCAAATAGAGTTTAAGCCTTGTCCCATATTGTCCAGATAATGTTCTTATTTTAAATAACGTATAGACACATTCATACATCAATAATTAAGTAACGACATTTGACAAATAAATAATAATAAGAATCATATTTCTTTTTATATGAAAATAATTTTGTAAGGAAACATAAAAAGAAAGAAATACTAAAATCGGCTACAATATCATGTATTTATTGAAATAAAGCAAATGGCATATTATGTTCCAATTGCGATTTTAAAATTATTTTTTCAGGAGTATATACAAAACAAAATAAAAATATTTATTTACACAAATAAGCCGTAATAAAGCATGTCAAACAAATTTGATTGCGTATTCCTTGGAAAACTGCCAGTAGTCGAGATTACGTCACATTGAATCAATATAAGCTGATGTTTGACCTCATGAAATAAAAACAGGATATGAAATTTAGAAATCAGCAGTCATTTCATTTCTTTGGTATCTCGTAACTTAATCCCACTTTTAGGATTAAAATAAACTCATCTTATTCAGTGTACCAATAATAATAAGTTTTAAATATATTATTTCTTTTTCTTAATTTCATATAAAATTCAAAGCAAGGAAGCAGATAATAAGGAAAGCTTAGTATTTTGACGTGACAACGTCTTAAATTAGGTTAAGCTGGGAGTCACTTATGAAAAAGTGTAACGCCCGGTAACGTAACGATGAGTCACACACACATAGAATACCTTGCGTCTCTCTCCCACTCAAACATGATCGGTCCGCCGAGCAATGTTTTGATTTTCAAATTGATTCTTTAAAATTACAAATATTAAGAAAAAGTGGCAGATATAAGAAAACTTGATTTAAAATGTGTTGAGCAAGAATTTTAACATCTAATTTAAGTAAATGTTTTAATTTTCAACTTCATTATTTACAATTACAAATTTTAATTAATTTCAAATTTATTTAGCAAAAATTTGAACCTTCGATCTGAATAAGTGTTTTGATTTACAAATTAATTCTTTAAAATTAAAAATATTAAAATATATAAAATCAGAAGTGACGTCAAATAACATTATCTGTACTTATTATTATTTAATATGTAGGCCAGTACATGTGACCATACTTGGTAGACACAATTGGAAATAGTATTTTTTTATAACTGAAAAAAATATATATATAAAATACTGGTAGCAAACAATAACTTCAATGATCGATATCTCCGCAACTAATTGATGTATCGAAAAAGTCTGTAAATAAATTTTGTAAAAAATAATAACATCAATAATATAATATAAAATAAATAATATATAAAATGATTTCACGTGACAACGTCTTCATCGTCCTATCCTCAACAAAATCACTCAAATTATTAAAATATTGTGCAATTTAATAATATTCATATCAATAAATATTCTACCGAAAAAAGACGTGGTCACGTAAATCTTCGCCCGTAAAACCGACTTTACAGGCAACCATATTTTAAATAGGTAGGTACATATATTAAAATGACTTACAAAGCGTAAAGTTACATCTACAATGCATATTACATATTATATTTATATTATAACATATTGAAATTGATATAAAATTAAAACAAAGTGTAATTTAAGAAAGATAGTGAGATTTATTATTTAGACAAATACCATGTTATTTAAAAAAAACTACAAAAGATATGTTTGATATTTTGGTAATAAAAAGTATAAATGATGAAATATTGAGTGAAACATCTCATCAAATTAACCCAAAAATCTCTCTGAATCTTAAGACTGGTGGTCACATTGACCTTATCGCGTCAAAAGGACGTTTTCTCTTTAACTATTTATTCTTTAATAAGGTAAATTAATTATTTTAAAAGGATGGATAATAAATACATTATTTTAGTATAAATTACCTATTAGTTTAAAAAAATAATTATTACAGTCTATAAATATTTCATATTATACAAGATTCTCTATTAATAGGTCACAAAGTCGACATCATGACAATAAGGAGATTTAAATCGAAATTATTATACTTATTTGTACGTGTTTATTTTTCTTAATAAGAGATATAATTTTTATTTCATTTGCTTGAAAACATAAAATATAAAAATGTGATAAAATGCATATTTTTAAATTGATGAATTAATTTCTTTAATTAAATAAAAAAAAAGAACGATTTTTTAATTGGAATTTCCCCTACTAGTTTCTAACCCATTCGAGGTTTCGGTTCCCAGTCCGCCATGCTTCGAGTTCATAAATAGGAACCCCGAATGGGTTCAAAACTAGTCGGGCAAATTCCGATTAAAATTACATGATTATAGCCGGGTAAATATATAAATTTAATAAACATCATGGTTCACGAAAGCTTAAATACAAAAATGTTTGTATTGTAAGGAAAAAATATATAAATATGACGAAAATAGTAAAATGTTACATTTTGTGCACATGTGTACTGTAATGGTCCCGGTTTACATAACCATAAACCATTCTGCTTGTTACTCATAAGACCCTAATAAATATAGAGGTGAAAGAAAGAAATATTTCATACAAATATCTGGGTAACTCTGCTATTTTTTTTTATAGGGCTTAAAGGGTTTTTTTACGCACTATTCGCCTTTGTTATGATATTTGTATGTATATAATCTTTATATATAAAAAAAATATTTGACAAGTTTTACATAAACTGTCGGGCCAGGTCCAGTTCGGCATTATGTAATGTAGTATTAGTTATTAACTGCTTATAAAAGTAAAAATAAATAATGATTATAATGATTAGAAAAATCAATAAGCCAGTAATACATATCAGCAGTTTTATCTAAAGAAGAAAGTGTTCTGTTTACCGTCACAAGTTATATTCTATCTTGTACGAAATATCTTTTGCAAAAAATCTATGAAAAGTTTTTCATGAAATAATATACTTGCTTGAAGCTAATAATAAGTTTTTTTTAATATACGTTAGTAAAAATAATGATAATTCAAATAAGTATTTTTTATGGATCTATTATTTACCTAGCAATAATTTATCCTTTATTATAATGAATTTTTTGAGTGTAGGTATGTGAGAGTACCTATATTTATTAAGGTCCTAAGGCTCGATGTAGTTAACTAGCTACTGTTCTGAATTAGTGGCTTGATGGAATATCTATTACCAACCTCATCCAGAGAGCAGCATAAGGTAACTGTATAATAGGTAAACAATAACTTAGTAAAACATGCTTAACTAATTTTTAGTTCAATGTATATTTCATAAAACGAACTTTATTTTTAGTACCTGGTAAATTTAGGGAAGGTCTAAGAAACCATTAACTCCAATTCAACTTAGGATTCTATTCTGCTTTCAGGTTTAATATTATTTAGAAAAAAAATTAAGGAAAAAATAATTAGATGAGTTTCTAAAATATTTATTGTTTCTGTTATTATCTTTTGGAATTTTTTACCTTGTTACTTTTTTTTTTCATTTTTAGAAGGTGCGACTGGACGAAATCTCTTTAAGGGATAAATCCACCTTTGAATACTATTACAAATGTTTTTTTTTTATTTTACATATTGCAATTTACATAACGTTATTGTGTACAATAAAAACTTTATCAACAACAGCTACTGTGAATTACCATTAGTATCTTAATCACCTTTGCATAACTCGACAGTTGTTCTACTTTCTAAGAACGCAGGTGTTATACATCATCACTCTAACTAATAATTAATAATAATAATAATAATAATAATAATATCGGGACAAATTACACACATTGATCTAATCCCTAAGTAAGCAAATTATTTGCTTGTGTTAAGGGTGTTAGACAACGATACAAATACATAGAAATACACATATAAATACTGAGAATAAACGACCAAACCCAGAAACACAGACAACTATGCTCATCACATAAATGCCTGTCTCTGCCGGGAATCGAACCCGAACCCCATTGCGCCGTGACAAGTTAGGCGTCTGCGCTAACCACTCGACCAACGGGGCGGTTGACTAATTAATAATGTTTACACATTCACAACAATTTAAACTGCTATTCTATTATTATATTGATTATTGCACTGCCATTATACATATATCTTATGATAACTTGTCTTTCCAATGGACGATAATATGATATATTTTTAACAAGTCAAAAATAAATATAAAAAACTTATTTAATTTCTTATTCTTTCCTCTTCGTATTATATATTTGGACTCCAAAGTGAAACTAAACGATAAGTTTTCACTAATTTTAAATTATATTGGATGTGGATGAAGTTTATTTTACATTTACATAAATTATTTAAACAAAATATATTTTATTTTATTATTGGACAATTTATACTATCAAATATTATTTTTGTTAATATTACAAGTAGTAAACATTATTATTAAAAAAATAAATTGTAGAATTGAAATTTTTAATGAAATTTATAAAATAAGAGCTACAATTTCAAAATGTGCTTGTTACTTTTCCTTAAACATCTTAATATCAAAACTACAAATTAGAAGGATTTATTTAAATATATGACTTAAATTGTAATATCTATTATTAACAAACTTATAGTTTTCTGAATTTCATACTTAAATTGTTGTTCCAAATATAAAAAAAAAACTAAAGCTAATAAAAGTAAAAATATCTTTATTACAAAAATATAAATGCATTTTAAAATTAATGGAAACGGATTGATGTAATTTTCCTTTTTTTAAATTAAATAAAAGGATAGAGGATGGGGTTAGATTGATTGACCTTGTTACTGGGGAACTTAAATTAAACAAATTAAATTTATTAAACTGGTGATTTTAAATATTAAGGAAAAGGCCAGTCTGTGGTATGTATTTATATATACTTATTATAATTTTACATTTATATAAATATAGAATGAAAAATAAACCGATATGGGCAGGCATTCGAACCCGCCACTACTGGGAAACCGTCCCGTCGCTCTACCAAATGAGCTACCGCATCATTCTTTCATTCATTCATATCATTTTATCATTCTATATTTATATAAATTTAAATAAGCTTAACATAGCTATACATGTTTATAGATATTTTCAAATATTATATATTTTTATTTTTTTAACATTAATTTGTATATTTTATTTTCCCAACAATTGAAAAATATTTAAGAAAGCAATGAATATAGCCATTAAAATTTAGTTTCCAGTATTATCGAAGATACGTGTTATTACACTATACGATATCTAATTAAATATCTTCGTTTTCAGTTTACAGCTGTCTAATTATCTTAGGTAAGACAAAGACATTTGTGAACCCATTCCGATTATACCTTTCTGGATTTGCAGCCTCTTATTTCGTTGATATGCTTCATTCATTTTGTTTGCCATTGTTTCTGAGATAAAACGATACAAGAAGTTGTAAAATTCTTGCGGACTTAAGCCTCAAGCACTCACGCTGCGAGTCCGTCATGTTTCCATGCTTCAAACCTATGACTTATGAATTTCGAATAATGTGTGGAGATAGTCGGGTTATATGTATATAATAGTCATCCCAATTTATTTTTGCTATTATATGTGATCAATCGATTATTATTATTATTTGTATGCATGTTTATTAAATACGAAGTGTTTTTAGGTAACATGTACCTCATTTTTGACACTATTTCTTAGTCTTTCTTATATTTATATCTAAATACTGAAACGAAATAACTCCTACACAATGCCTTACACTAAAGGGTAACTGGGAGAGATCCCCAAACGAGATAATTGCTAAAAAGCAAGAAAATTATATAACACAAACTGTATAATTTTCTTCAGTTGTTAATTAAATGGTATACGATAAATAAACAAAAAAAGTTAAGATTGTTACGGAAACGCTTTGAAACATTAAATTATGTTTTTTATAGACGCCATTAACAAGGAATATGTCAGATTATGCTTAATATAAACAAAGGTGCGGACCCTAGTAGTAAGACAGACATTCTCTAAGGGTCAGTCAGTATAAATAGTTATTTGAATGAATCACAACCCAAGTCTGGTGACATTGATAAATAGCGTTTGGGGATAGCAGGACGAAAAAACCTTGAAACAAAAGTTCACTCTTTCAATAAGATTAACAATTAACCATTATGTCCTAAAAGAACTATTTTTTTTGTAACCCTAATATCTTTTAGATGGTTACTTGGCCTTTTTAATTATTACCTTTATATATTAAATTCCCGTGTATGTGTTTATTCTATTAGTCGAGTTATATCAATTTTAGTTTAATTGATTGCGCTGGTTTTAAGATTGAGGTTTATATTTAACAACATAACACATATTCTTTTAATGTAACATATATGTATCATTTATTTTTATTTTATAAAATATTAAATGTTTCGTTGATCGTTTAAATAAAAATTTTGTTTTTCTTTAAGTTAATTCCAAATACAAAACCTGTCATATTTCTGTCAGTATAGTATATAATACAGTTTTTTGATTAAAGATGTCAGTTTCACTAGAGTGCAACTAGTTTTACATAAATACATAGTAGTCCTGGACACAAGGGACAAAGAGCAGGAAGGCTGATAATTTGAAGGCAACCGCCAAAAACCCTTCTAATTTGCTCAGGTCAGATAAGTTCAATCGGTCAGGACTAGACCTTTTATAATGAACAGATAGATAATTATTAGCCGTGAATTTATAAAAATGTCATTAAATTTTATTTTGATTCAATTTATCTAGTGTTAATTTTATGGTTACCGTAGTCTTAACCAGTTATTCAGTTTTACTTGAAATCGCGAATTGCACCAACATTTAAATTTTCATAAACAGACAAAGAGATCATTTCAAAAGTATATATATATATATATATATTTTTTATTAATCAATTTTGAATATTATAATATATTATACGATAGATTAGTTTATTTAAACATTATTAGAATTGTCAAATAAAACTATACCCTGTTTCGTACATCAACATGTATTTCAGAATAAATAGAGTAAGCGAACAAAAATCCAGTATCTATCTGACGTTGACCGATGGTGTGGACGTTAGTGAGGAAACCATTAGCCCAACTGCTTTGTGCCAGTACTAGCATTACTAATAGCTAATCACTGAATATTTTTATATATAAAATAAAATTGTAGTAAAAGACAATAAAATACTATAATAGATACACCTAATAATGGACCTTTCAAAATCTTTTGAATTCCATTTACGAATTAAGTATTAAAATATTTTAAAAAATCTCATTCAAATACTGAATGATTTTCATTATTTAAAAATAAACTTATATTTTAAAACAAATTTTATTATATAATATAGCTGATTTATCAGATGTGCTTCCTTTTAAAAATATTAAGCATTAAAACCATATTATTATTAGTAATTATTAATAGGGTCTAAGGACAAACGGAACAAACCTTTTCTTGGACATACGATGACTTATGACAATTTTACATAGCTTTCCAACGTATTGTAACAGACGTATGGTATAACTATGACTTTGAATTATTTAACTGGTAGGTACTAGCAAATCTGTCCGTGGTCTATCAACTACACTTTAGCTACCAGGAGTGATCAATTTCTTAGTTTCTTCAAAAACTTGTCGAAGTAAAAAAGGCGAATTTTATACCAATCCTATAATACTAAAAATCTTACGACTATCTGAACGTTCTAAACCTACAAGTGTGTTATTGTTTTTACTTTGTTCTTGTATCATTGCCTAACAAAAATCTATTCAAAAGTTTTTTTACAAAATAATAAATTGGAAAATGACATGTGTTTCATTCCGAAAACAACCGTGTGAATAAACATATTCATAAATCTAATCATTGAATGAGAGAAAAACTAGTTTATATCTAAACAAGTTGGTATTAAAATTCACACAAATAAATGATCAAGTTAAATTAAACATTTATTAACAAATGTTGAGGCTTATTCTAATTTAAACGATCCGTCTGTTAATGAAAACACGTAACCTTGATTAACACGAGTATTTCTAATTAGTATACACATTTATTTAATTAACTATAAAACATTTATTAAAGTACCTATTTCACTTTTATCACAAATGTATAAGGAAAGTATTTTTGTATGATATTGCCCTTTATCTTTTCTATAACATTTCGTTTGATAAAATAGATATATAGAACAAAAACAGCATTAATTAATACTCAGAAAACTTGGTAATTAAATAAGTTTTACAAATGGGCTCAGTTACATCGCTACCCACAAACACTATCTGTCAATGTCACCGCGCCGTGATTCAGTCACATAAACACTATTTACACAGTATGGTACACCCTTAGAGTATCGGTACTTATATATGTTACAGTCATTGTGATTAAATAGCTATTATACATAATGACTGGTTATTATATATAATAGAAAATATTACTAGACAATGTGATAAATTAATCACTTTATCCAGATATTATTCATAATGTCGTTTCAAATATAGCCAAAGTAATAATAATCGGGCTAACTGACTTGTTACCCCTCTCGCTCTTCATCCTTCGATATCGTTGCTGACGATATTAAATAGTGTTTGCTGTCGTTTTGTAATGAGAGGTCGCGACGTCTGTGCTACAATTTCCACGAGTTTTTACTTTCGTATCATTGTTTGATGATGGCAGATGTAATTAAAAAACGTTTGTAGGTATCATACTATCTACTACTATGATATATTTGTCTTTAATTTTAAAAGTAAAGGAATCAAAGAACAAAATCACTAAGAAAACACCCGAAGATTACCAGCACCTTGCAAGATACGATGTCGTAAAAATTAGAGCATTAGAAATAAGTAATAATTCCGGTGAAAAACGAAAATGATCCCATTATGTACTATGCTCACTTAGACGAAACTTTTCAAATAATCCACGACTGTCATATTAGTATTGGATACGGCAGTAGGGTCAGAATGATGAAAGAGTTAAAATTAAAATATAAAAATGTTACCGCCGAACTCGTCACAGTATATTTGAATTTGTGTGAATCTTCTCAGAAAAAGAAAAGTTTGCCAAAAAAAAGGTCTTGTTGTAAAACCAATTATCAGGAACGAGCTTAATTCAAGGTGCCCAGTTGATCTTATAGATATGCAATCACAAGGATCACCATGATGAATGTATAATCACCATCAGGTGATTATACATTCATCATGGTGTACCAAGATCACTAACAAAATTCGTGCAGCTGCATTTTTTAAAAAGCAAGCGAGCAGAAGATAAAGCGTATCAATTACTAGACGTTTTTACTATATTCGGAGCACTATAATGCTAGTGAATTTGCTAACAAAGTGGTAAAAGAAGTCTGTGTGATGTGGCCGGAATTTAAAATCGAACATGCTAAACCCCGACAATCTCAGTCACAAGGCTCTGTTGAAAGGGCTAATCAAGATGTAGAAAAAATCCTTTGTACATTGCTGGATGCTCTGAAAAAGCAAGTAGATAAAATGTTAGCTCTATCTTCGGTAAAATATCCTGCTGCTAATACAGGTGATAATGTAGTTGTAACTATTCCTGATGTAGACCACGCCAAAGCCGTTGATAGAAACATTATGGCTGTTATAATTTTTCAGGACACAGAAGGAATGTATAAGTTAGTAACTAAGCATGGTATTCTAAAAAAAACTTTACGCAAGAAATCAGCTCACTGTTTGTAAGGAAAGGTTTATTACAGTTGATATCGATTAATATCGTTCCACAAGATGAACCACTAGAGAATGATCAAAAAAGAGTCACATAATGGCGGCCAAGGGTTACAGCATTGCAACTGTACTGGAGAATGCGTGTCTAATAGATGCAAGTGTAAAAAGTTGAACCTCGTTTGTAACTCAAAATGTCACAAGAACCTTTCTTGTAAGAATAAATAATATTTAGGTATGACCCAGTTAAGTCATATCAGTTCATATAAAATATTTTATTATTGTAGTCTTTATAGAGCGAGACCAAATACTTGTATTGGTCTCTGTGTTTATTTTGTGTTATAACTTACAATTTACTCCGTAAATTAAAGTTTAACATTATTACAACAACGTTCATTAACGTACAATTATTATTTATGAAAGTTTTATTTTAATTCTGAAAATAAACATTTCATTAGGTATTACTTTCCAAATAACAGCATAATATTGCTACACATATTCTTAGGCATGCTTCAGGCAAATTGAAATATACTTTTATAATCTTTAGCTGTACCTACTTATCTTATTACATTATCCAAGTCTTCGAAGATATTATGTAAAATTGCTAGTTAAAGTGATTAATTTTGTGTCAATTATCACTTTATCCAAATTGAGTAGACATCTATATATATATAAAAGAAAGTCGTGTTAGTTACACCACTTATAACTCAAGAACGGCTGAACCGATTTAGCTGAAAATTGGCAGGGAGGTATTTTAGAGCCAGGAAAAGGACATAGGATACTTTTTATCCCGTTCGACAGCATTCCCGTGTGACTTGACATGAAACGTCAGTCACTATAAAACGTGGTATAAAAACAAAAAGAATCAGACTTGGAATAACAAAACGCAAATCACAGCTATGTAATTGACGTATGATGACAGCTATGTAATGAAGTATGGATGACAATTAGATATTTGTAAGAAATCAATAATAAAACTATTTCTATTAAATTAATAATTAACAATTATAATGTAATGATAGTGCCAGTATAGTATATGCGTTAAATTTTCAAACTATTGAAGAACCAACGTGTAATATTGCAAAACACTCAGCAATGGCCACCTCAGTTTTAGCGGTATCGAAAATCATCATCTGGGACGAATGCACAATGGCGCATAAACGTGGATTAAAAAGCACTTAACCGAACATTAAAAGATTTACGCAATGACTCAAGATGTTTTGGAGGAGCAATGATTTTACTGTCTGGCGATTTCCGCCAAATACTTCCAGTAACTCCAAGATCTACGGCTGCCAACGAAATAAACGCTTGCCTCAAATCGTCAAATCTATGGCGCTATGTTAAGAAACTGCAACTGACAACAAACATGAGAGTTACATTGGCTAATGATACATCTGCAGAATATTTCTCGGAGCAATTGCTGACTATCGGTAATGGTCAAGTACCTGTGGATGAATCGAGCGGATTAATATCATTTCCAAATAATTTCTGTAATTTTGTCTCATCAAAAGACGAACTTATCAACAATGTATTTCCAGAAATTATTTCTAACTACAAAAATAATGAATGGTTGAGTGAGCGAGCAATTTTAGCGGATAAGAATAAAGATGTAGATGACCTAAACTACATAATTCAAAATAAGATAATTGGAACAATGCATTTATTCAAATCTATTGACTGCGTCACAAATGAAGATGAAGCCACCAACTATCCAATTAAATTTTTAAACTCTTTGGACGTGCCTGGCTTACCACCGCATAATTTACGCCTAAAGGTTGGCTCCGTAGTAATCATGCTTCGAAACATAAACCACCCAAAACTGTGCAACGGTACGCCTTTGGTGGTTATAAAATTGATGAACAATGTAATTTACGCTACGATAATGATAGGAAAATCCAAAGATGAGGAAGTTCTCATTCCGAGGATACCGATGATCCTAACCGATATGCCGTTTGAATTTAAAAGACTTCAATTTCCGATACGTCTTGCATTTGCCATGACCATCATCAAATCACAAGGCCAATCCTTAAAAGTTTGAGGTTTTAATCTAGAACATTCATGTTTTTCCCATGGTCAATTATACGTGGCATGTTCACGGGTCGGAAGACCATCTGCGATGTTTGTTTTTGCGCCTGATAATAAAACAAAAAATGTCGTGTATCACAAGGTACTTAAATGAAGAGCAACCTATGTACTAAATACAGAAATAATTATGGATGATTAATGTAGGTATTTAATTTTTTTTGTATTTTTTCCAATTAGAAAATAAATCTGCTTATTTATTGCCATTAAGGCGGAACAAAGTTTGCCGGGTCAGCTAGTTATAAATAACAGCTAGATAATATACATAATATCCGGATTTATTACTTTGGCTGTAACATATATATCACTAACTATATAATATTTTTTTTTATTATTTATTAGCCCTTAGAATCTTAAACAATACTAATAATACCTCTTTCTTATACCTGACAAAAATATTTAGATGAGCAGGTCATAAGTCTTCAACCTCCTCTTTAATACTCTTACGACAATCATGCCCAGTTTTTTTCCTGCTCTCTGTCTAAATTATTATTAAAAAGATACAATGCAACGAAATAAGAGTGAAGCATACGAACAAAGGTAAAAAAAAAAAAACTACTACTACTACTATCAAAAATCGATGCGATAGGTTGCGTAGTTACATGACAAAGACTCAGCTAAATTCTGTCAAAATTCGGTAATATTATTTTATAATTTCATTAAACTTATGTGAATTTCCGACCTGTTGTAAAGACGCTCATACCTCTCCGCTCTCAATAATAAGAATCCCTTCCTGTTTAACTGATATCCGTCCTATATCTATCTTTTCCTTCTTGTCAAACATCGTTAAGCGTCTTATACACTCACATTTGTACACTTTTTTTCTCCAAACATAATCCAGTTTAATAAATTCCAATCATTCTTCGTTCCTTAGTTTTCCGAATACTCCATTAGTTAAAATTAGCGAGGTGCTCCATCTTTACTTCACTTCACTTTGCTTAACTGCAGTTATGTAAATTTTATATCTTTCTTTTATATTATGATATCTTGTACACAATTTCACGTTCTCTTAACATATCTTAATATATTTTCTTAGGCCATACTTTACATATTTTTTATTTTATTTGCCACTACACGTAATTTTTAGTTACAATTATTTATTCTACTTTATTTACTTTTTTATATGAAAAGTATGTATGATTTGTGTCATTTCATAAATATTCTGTCTGTTCTTTGTCTTGAGCATATCCACAAGGAAATAAATATATGGTACGCCTACCGCACGTCTTATTAATAATTTCCTTTAGTTTAAATGGTGGCATGCAAAGTGTACCACACTCTGTATATTTGCTTTGTTTTTATGTATTTTCTACGTCAACAAAAAAGTATTTATATTAATATATAAATTATAGTTTAAGTAATTTAAATTTATTTTCTTAATGACAATATTATTTTCACTGAAATCATCTAACATTTTTGATTTTGAAGTTCCCCACTATGATCAATAAAATTTTTAAACATAATTACGAAAGACTGTTCTAAGATAATAACGACATTTGCCCACATACGAAATATTTAGTAATTTGATTTAACTTTCTAATGGTAAATTGGTTAGAACAGTAACGAGAACAATTTTACATACTAACACCATCTAGTAACTATAACACTGTTACTACACTGTGAACGTGCTGGAATCGTAATAGTTTATTGTTTTGTTTTTTATATACCTGAAATGATAATTCGCAGAATTTTTAATAGGTAAAGCTATATTATTAGATTGTTACGAGAAATTATATCACAACTGAATGTTAAATATCTATTTCTGTGGTTCTTGGCCCTCTACCAGGAACGACGATCCATATTTAGTATATAAAATAATTCAAATAAATAGGTATATAGGTTTATAATAGGTTTTGACAGTGAATGCGTTTTACGATACATTCACTATCAGAATATAAAAAATAAATATTATTAAAAAAATAATAATAATGATATATTAAGTACCAATTTCACTTATTTCTGTGTTACGTGTTTGTCATATTTATAAGTGTTATGTAATTGCTTATTTCCCTTTAAAATAAATAAATAAATATTATCACGAGCTTACGTATCATAATAGATATATTCTTTTTGAAAAAAATGGGCCAAATTTATTACAAGATTGCTTTATAATAGCAAAAATATTTTAAGTTACTTCATTATTTTTTCCTTGATTTTTTTTTAGTAAAATAAATAGTTTTACAAATTAAGAGTTACGTGGGTAAAACATTCATTATTCTACGCTTACAGTAAGTAGATGTAAGTGTATTTAAATCTAAATCAAAACAAAATTACAATTAAACACTCACTTTTACTGATATGTTGCTTATATACTATTTCATAGTTTTGAATTATTTAAATACGAAAATATCTACATAACATTTTGTTTTGTATATAAGTATTTTATTGCAAAAAAAATATGATGCTTACCTAACTCATTATACTCTTGTAGAATGAATATGAAAATTCATTTCATACGAGCTGTTAAAGCCAGATGTGACAAGAATTAGATTTACATTTTTTCTTCTCCATTGTTGATTTCTTTGAATAATTCATTGCATACCTAATCTTTAATAAAACTGAACTTTGACTCGTGACTCTGTCTGCATTTTATAAATATTTATTTTATGTAATGTAATATTTTAAATTTTATTATATATATTTATTTACTTTTATTCAGGTATGTACTGATTTATAATGTTTTTAAATTCCTAACATCGTTGAGTTGATTTCAAATTTAAATATTAAATAGACTTTATTCATAATATTTATTTCTGTAATAACTGCTGGTTATGACCTTTATTTTTTTAAAGTGTAATTAAACGAAAATAAATAAATAAAAATACCTGAAATGCACATAATTATATTATAAGGAAGTCATATCTAAAACTTGGAAATATAACATGCTTTGATATAACGATATATAAGGATGGCCCCATTTATTTTGCTCCTGTTGTGAACGAAAAACAACCACAAGTACTTAATCCTGTTTTTGAAGTTAATAGAAAACATTAAATAATATGTAGCTCTTAATAATTGTGTTAGTTTATGAATTATTTAAAAATTTAAATTTAAGTTCAACCTAAAGTAAATCCAAAATAATGATCGTAAATAATAATATTTAATACTTATTATTTCGCTAAATCAAAGTTGTATTCATTTAAGTGTATATTATATAATTGCAATATAATAATTTAATACAAAAAATAAAATATGGTAATAAAAAGCTATAATTTTCTTATAGAAATGCAATTTATATTTTGGTGACACTTTTTAAACTTAATTTTCTACTAATATTAACTGTAAGACAGAAACATTGTTTAATTATCTTAGCATTTGATTATTTATTAAAGTATTCTATAAAGCTAATAAAGTTGTAGAGCTAGAATAAGATATTCAATTATGTACAAAGGGTAGTTATATATTTATTTTTTATTAATTATATCCTTATTCATAATATTCTCGAAAGATTATTTGATTTCAATTAATATTGCATTCAAATAAGAATCTTATTCATTAAATGTTTGTTATAAGCCGCATTATAATTTGAAAGTTTGTATTTGTTAGTGATAAAACTCATAGTATTATGAGCATATACTTGTTTAATAGTTGACGAAAGTTTTAACAAATTATTGGTATAAGAAACCACCAGTTTGTTTAAAGACCGTTGTTTTTGTTTCTAAATATTTAGATTAACTTAGATTTTAATTATTATTCCAAAATTAAAATTATTTATTATGGATCTATCTGTGAAAACAATAAATTAAAAATTTATTGTAAACGTTCATAATGGACTAATATACTCGTATGTGTGATTGTTTGGATGGATGGATGTTTGTTCCTCAGTTACGACAAAACTACTAAACGGATTTTGATGAAACTTAGCAATATTGTAGTTTACAGAACAATACATAGGCTATAGAAAAACTAACTTTTGCACGTGGTTTTGTCTGTTATGTTTGTTACTCAATCACGTCAAAACTACAGAAAGGATTTTGATGAAACTTAGCAATATTGTAGCTTATGTACCAAAATGACACAGAGACTATAGAATTATAGAATTACTAACTTTTGCACAGATAAACTATCTGTGACATAACATAGGTTGTAGCGCGATAACTAATTGCCAATGAAGATTCTGTTTTTATTCGTTTGGTTCACTGAATTTTACATAATTATTTGTGAAAATACTTCTCGTAACCCCAAGATTTTGGAAGGAGTCTTATGTTATTCAAATATACGTATGTTAAGAATTAATGTCAATTATGCTATTTTTATGATCCCTGCTTCAGTCTAATTGGATTAAAGGATTTTGACGTAAGAGGTAATATTTTTATGGCTTATGTTCCTAGCCATAGAAATATTATTTTTACAGTCTACGTGGACGAAAAAACGGGCAACGGCTAGTAATATTATATTTCTTTTATTCATAAAGTCTACGATTATTACAAATGTATTATTCATTTTTCGAAATCGTTTCATAAAAGTCTATTTTTAATAAAAAAAACCTCAAATTTACTAGATTTTTTTAAATAATTTAATAAAAAAATGTATACTTTCCTTCCTTTCACATATTTTTAAATAGTATTAAAAAATGTAGGTCATTTTATAAGCCAAATGTGTCACCAAGCTGTCAGCAAGAGAGTCTCTCTACCAGATTTCTTTAGGAGACAACAAGCCTCATCCCTTTAGACCTCGTTTACATACGAAATACGTAAACTTTTCATGTGTGCTAGATAATAAAAAATTTCTCTGAAAATAGTATATTTTAATCCTGTAAAAACTATTAATAACATATTTTCCATTATGGTGAATATAAATATAGTGACATTTCATCAAATTCATAGTACTCTTATAATATTGATAATATTTTTAAATAAAATTGATGGTGCCGGCAACAGTTTTATTAAATAATGAAGTTTGTGCTTCCCACTCGCTGTTTATAATGATCTGTACGGAATGACACGGACTATTAACTTTGGCCTTTTTAATTATATAAGGATGAATCCTTGAAGAGTGTTCAAATAATTAAGCGCAGGGTTGAGTCATGGGACACAAAGGGAGTAATGACGTGAAAAGACATTATTCAACACCTATGATGTATTAACTAATATAAAGAGCTAATTTTCGTTGTGTCAAAATTTTATGTATAAACATTATTAATATAGTGTACTATTTGCAAATATTAAAACAATAGTAAGGGTTAAATCGAAAAGATTTAATTAATAAATAACAGATAAAAGTATATAAATATCTTCTATATTTATGTATACTCTACATGTTCGAATTGAGTCTGCTTTCTAGTCTACCGATTTATAATTAAAAATATGAAATTTCGAATTCCTAAACAATAATTAAAATAATACATATAATGTAACTTGAAAAATAATAGCCTTGTAAACGAAAAAAACAAACTCTTAAAGAATTCGTATATATAAAAATATATTTTTAATTCTCTTTTAAAATTATATAAAATATAAATGAATATGTCATTAAGACAACAAAGAATTATACAAACTCGTTTTTTGCATTTCCTAATTACAAAATATTCTTTAAAAAAAATGTAATATTAGTCTAAAAACCAAAATGGTTTTGTTAGTCATTTTGTGGTTTTTACATTCATCCGACTTACTAACTCATTGTGTTATATATACCTCATACTTATTTAAAGTTTTTGTGTAGCTACATATATTGTTATGAAAAATAACCAGTTAGATATTTGAAATAACAATTTCGCGACATGAAAATTTGCATGGTTGCTTTCGAGACTTCTGACGACTGTTAGAGTTCCACAAATTCTCACACTCATATTCCTATATATTTTTAAATGAAAACGTTAGAAGTCACCAAAAACAGGAACAGACTTTTGCTATTTCCACTTTGTGTTGAATATATAAATGTGTTTTGTAACAACAAAATAAGAAAATAAGACAGTCAATAAAAAGCTAACTTTTCTAAATATCATTATTTTGAAAAATATAACATGTTCTAAAAATTTACTTCACACATTATATAAAACAAAATCAAGATTATTTGATTGAAAAAGACATCATCATCACAATAATGTTATAATATTAAAACAAAGATAAGAGAAATGTTCATCTAAAATGTAATTTTGCTAGAGATAAGAGCACAATGTGTCCGCTAGATGCGATTACCTGAGGAGGGCCTATACTCGTAAGTCGTAACGCTGTTTGAAATTTACTAGAACCTACTTAAAGCAGAGATGTGTTAGGAGGGGGATTTAATTATCACAGTATTTCTTAATAATAAAAATCTATAATCATATATCGTACTGATCTTATCGGTCAAAACAAAAACCAAGAAAGTGATTTTTAAACATCTTTTATTCTGCATTATATACAAAAACGTAAAATGCATGTTTCGTTTACATACGCAACATGTTTATCATTTATTAGATATTATGTTATGTAGGTTATGTATGTAATTTAGTTCATAGTATATTTAGTATATTATACGTAAGATATATGTTTAAGTTTGTTAACTTATGATATTTTAGTTTGTATATGTATTATATATTTTAGGTCTTTAGTCATATTTTTATATAGTGTTTCGGTTGACTGGTAGATAATGTTTTAGCACTAAGTCCGTCAATTGTATAATTTTGTACAATAAAGTTTAAATAAATAAATAAATGTTACGGTTTTGTTTTTACATATACAAAAACGTAACATGAAAACATTTTGAGCTATAACTAACGCAACAATGAAACTTTATGATTTCACTGCAACAGACGGCAGTGGAACCTGTGCGCTCCTTACGTAAAGTCCTTTTGTTCAATTAAGAAAACTGGAGCTACACCAGAGCTTAACCTACAAGTGGAGAAAGCTCTGTTTCAATTACTCAGATATTGCCAAAATCGCAATCACAACTTCTATAAAACTCTGGAATGCTACTACCGATATAAAAAAGCTCAGAAAAAAATTTAAAATATTTTCTTAAAAATATTTAGTATCTCATCTCAGTCCATAAATTTTTAAAACAATTTTTTTATTTAAGATTTTTTATATCCTTACTATTCCTTAAAAAAATTGATATTAGGTAAGTTGTTTTTTTATTACTCATCTTATTTATTACTGGTTTTATTTTGGTTTTTATGAACCTTTATGTATTAACTGTTTACTTGAGGGCTTACTGGAAGGGAATGCTTGTCTTTGAAGGATGTGTGTAAAAAAATATGTAATTAATTAATAAACTTCTAAATTGCTTGGCCTAGCTAGGTAGTATCGATGAAGTAAGGTTACTTCACTTCAGTTCCTTTTTTACAAAGTTTTTATTTAGACTGAAATACATACAAAAGACTTTGAATGTTCTTTAAAATTTACGATTTATTTCTTTTAAGTATATGTAGACCCATACATATTTCCAAATTAAAAACTTCAATTTTTTACGTAATCATTGTATTTTTAGAGTAACAATCCCTTTAAGACAATAGTGTTTGACTCTATTAACACTAATAATAATAAATAACCAACACTTACAGAGTCACCAATCAGTCGAATGATTATACAAATTTTAGATACAAACACGTAGAAGTTTGTAGTACAGAGCAAATAAAAACAAATATTTAATAATAAAAAAAACACAATACACAAACTTAGTTCAAATCGTAGTTAGTCACGTTTTTATTATTGTTTAAAGTGCTTTTTTTTTGGCAGGCTTATATTTTGAGGATGTTCTTTATATGTAATATAAATAAAACTTGTGATAGCCTGAATTTTGATTTCATAAAATTATATTCTCCATAAGACATATAAGTCACAGACCAATACCGGATTACATAATCTTGAAAAGTTTAATTACAAATAAAGGAAAATACATTGCAAGAAGTGACTTAAAGCACATATTATGCTTTTTTAGTGTTAAGATGAAATAATTGATATACTCGTATGAAATTAAAATGACATTTTGTACTAATTCTAAAATATGTTTTAAAATTTTAGCTAAAAACCTGCCTCCTGAAGTCGAAAAAAGTCATAAAATTTGTTGTTTTCTCGCAACAAATCTTTCCGTTAAAAGCTTCTATTTCCTTCAGATTGTAAAAAGATGTCGAGTTGAATTGAGACTTCACTATAAAATACAATAGTGTTTCAGTTTTAAAAGGTTACTAAAGCCGTCATTGCCAAGCGTAATGACAATAAAATAATGAAAATAAAATATTGGTTAAATATTTATTTTATATATTATATTATATAATAAAAATTATTAAGTTTTTTAATTAAAAAATCTTAATTAACTACCATTTTGTTTTATATAAAACTATAAATAGGAAATTATTTTTATACTCGTTATTTATCAATTCTTGCCAGTTACTATAGACCATTTTTTTTCCAATGAGCTAGATTTATTATAATTTACAAAAAAAGCTTTCCGATACTATATGGGCTCTAAAAATTGCTATTTAATTTACAAAATCTACAATACAGTCTTAATTGAGGTAAAAAATTTAGTATTCTATGTAAGACTAACCAAGAATACCTACATAAAGAACGATGATGTATGAACATTGCATGTCAGAAAGTATTAAGTGGTTAGAAGTAGTCACGCCTAATATTTTTCAAGAGCTACGCAAGCCGCCGCCAGGCACAAAAACAATTTCCCGACGTAAGCCACGTTTTATAGTCGAGAGATGTAAAAGATTTTGCCGTCGCCGATTTTTCTTTAAAAAAAACAAAGATACCTCTAAGTTTTTTTTCTTATAAATGTCGCATAGTCTAAGACACTTAATATTTAGTGCAAGTAATTATAATTTATTAATATTTAAATGTAAGTACTGATAATGTTGTTAAGTACTTTTCCAGACTAGAATATAAATATTCCTTAAGATAATGCAAGAATATATTTTTATTGTAAAGTAAACGACGTACTAAAAATTAAAACAATAATCGTGAATATATATTATAAAATAAAAATTTTCTAAGTATATAACAATCATTGGTTAAAATAACCACATTATTGCAAATATCTTCTGAAGATGTCTTAGAGTTTAAACTATTATCTGACCTTGAGAGGTCGGGCAATTGTAACGTTCTTAAAACATTTATACATTTCTAAACTTTTTTCCCTATTTACTGTATTCATATTTCTAACTTCTATATAAAAGATCTCTATCTTTTATATAGAAGTTCCGAAGAAGCTCTTTTCTTAAATTTATTTTCCATTATTTCGTTTTCATTTGATTCTATCTTTTCAAGCTTTTTCCACTAATTACAAAATCTCGGCAACATCTGCCATCTTCAAATTAATAACCAAGTATGACGACATTTGCTACAGTGTAATCTGTCTTAGGCTAATTAAGAAAGGGGTTAAGATAAATTAATTAAATGTTCGCAATTGACAAATATAAAATATAAGACTCACAGTTACTTCCAGTACTTTATAAGATCACTATATATATTATTTTATTATTGTCAGGGAATTATATTCCATTAGTTTGATGAGATCATACTCACCGCCCTGTTGGTCCAGTGGTTAGCGCAGACGCCTTACATATAACGACGCAATGGGTCTCGGGTTCGATTCCCGACAGAGACATCCATGTATGTGATGAGCATAGATGTCTGTATTTCTGGGTTTGGTCGTTTATTTAATATATTCTCAGTATTTATCATGGCTTAATTCGCAATGTAAAATTATTATTTAATATTTATTCTGTAAATTTTATTCTAAATTTTATTCTGTAAAATACCCTTGTCAGCTTTGCAAGATAATAACGTTAGAAGAGAATTCAAATCGGCTTTTCTTTTTAGTGCATGACAAAAAGAGTATTACATTGCGCTATAAGAAATACTATTCTTTGATGCACATGTAAACATGCACGTATTTGGCTTATTTATTGGTGGAACTTACAATTATTTCTTTAAATTGTAAAATTATATAATATCACATTATACAATCCACATTCATTCTAAAATATGCCTTATTAATTTATCATATACATTTAAATGTATGAAAAATTTTAACACTATATTATCATTTTCTCGCAAGATATACCATTTATTGTTATGACAAACACAAAGCAATATAAACGTTAAAAATGTAATCCAAACATAGCAATAGCAAAAAGCTTTTGAGTTCAAAACACTTGAACCAGACCACTATTTCACTATAAACCACCGGAAGGCACAAAAACAATTTACCTTGCAAGCCTTGTGGGTCCTTTAGCAAATGATCCTTGCCTTGTGTCTTAGACTATATCCATCTCAAAGCACACAGGTACAGAGACTAAGGACAGAACTTCGGATAAACATTAATTTAAAATTAAATTGTATATTATTTATTTGAAAAAATATATCATTATCTTGATATATAAAGTACATATAATAAATTATTTTCACATTAGGAGTGTAATGTGTATGTTGTCAAACAGCTATTTTCGATTTGTTGGTGATTATAATTTTGCTTTAGTCAGAAACATAAAAGGTTTAGATTTTAACATAAAACTAAATTTGTAATTTTCTATCTCTCTATAAGTAGATCGGTCATTATACAATAAATAAAATTATTTAAAACTAAGATTAGAATAAAAATATTTATATTTATTTTTTGCATTATATTGTAACCATTAAAATTATACTATCACAATCACAGACTTTTTAAGGCTTTACAGTCTTTTTATTAAGAGACCTCGCATACTAAAAGGTCGAATACGACCAAGTCAAGCGAAATTATTTATTGTGCCTATTACACTGCTCCCGGAAACAATTAAAATAGAATCGGTTAACAATAAAAGTGTCCTAAAGCTCTCATAAAGGCTTTCAGTTCCTTATTATATTATCATTAGATGGTCATTGTTGTTTTATTGTCAAAATGGTATGTTCAGAAGGACAAGAACAGGATAAAATCATACAAAACTAATAAAAATATTATATTTTTTTAGATAATAATGTCATCGTCTTTGTATATAATATATAAAATGTTATCCATGTTTCATAAAATATATTTCCATTGCTATCTAGGCAATGTCCTTGCGGCTATGTTGGCGCCATTCGCTAAACTAAAGATGACAGTGATACGACTTTAGAGCATTCAGACCCTCATAAAATAAAAACGTTATTGTATCATTTGCACTAAATATTTCTAACGTTTAATAAAAAGAATTGCGTTACTACAGATACAAAAGACATTAAAAAATATTTTTTTTATTGGTGTAAGTAATATTTATTCATAAAAGTTTACAAAAAAGAAACGATTTGATTATATAGAAGTATAGTGTTCTTATGAAAGCGAGCAACGATTAGCTCCACCCGACTGTTATGTTTCGTGTGCAATTTGTGTGAGTATACAATTCTGTCAGTTTTGTCAATGTGCGAGTGTTCAGGGATATACCAACTACAGGTCTAAAAATCTAAATGGCATTTGAAGACAATTATCAAATGAGATTCCAAAAAATATAAAAAAATTAATATAAAGGCTGATGTGGGTATAAGTCATTTTTTTATATTTATGTATGACACACTTGTGCAGTAATATTTGTAACTAGACGTTTTTTTTTCTAATAATTCTAGAATAATATGACTTTATAATAAATTTTGATTTTTTAGTCCTTGTAACCCTTTTGTTCTTAAAAATGTGGCAATAAAATGTTAGTAATATACGACTGAAGATAAGATTTCACAGGCCTTCAACTCTTATACGCTACAGAATTGGCTGAAAAGACTGCCGCGACGTAGGATCATTTTGATTACGATATTCGTAGGAAATTTTAAAGTCCACAATATTAAAAAGAAATAACAAAATGCTTATTACTGTTTAATTTATATTTCTTAAAACATATTACTTCAACTAAACAAAAAACTGTTTTTAAAAAACCAAAATAACAAATAACAACAAAGAACAATTATAGGTATTGACTGACTGGCAGATTTTAACTGCAAAAGTTAGAGTCACACATGTCCAGATTTTTCATGACTATAAAAATAATGCCTGGCGGACAAAACTTCAATCCTCATTGGCAATCTTTTTCTCATCTATTACTATCCTCTATTATTCAATTGTCAATCTATATTTTTAAATAAAAAAAAATTAAACTCATTTCTTTCAAATAAATAATACATCTTAATTATGGTTAAGACACTGTAGTGATAATACATAATGTATATACAAGAACACCATTCGCAAGTGGCAAAACGTCTCGGGGAAAAAGTCCCACATAAATAATTTATGGCTCACAGGGTGTCTGTCATATAAAAAATTATTTACTCTTGCCAATAATCTCTCCAAATTTTAGAATTTGGTTTAGAATTTACGTAGTATCTAATAAAATACATAAAAACCACATGTAACCATCAACACTCCATAATTTTCTGCGTTAAACTTGTACATTAATTGTCTTCAGACTAGTTGACGAAAGTTATCTACTCGTTATAAGTCTGAGAGGGAAGTTGCGTGTTGAAGAAAGATTTGACGATCAAATAGTGTTGTTTACGAAATATTATTATGACATTTCTTTTTATGGCATCGCTTTTCTAAGCAAAATATCAGCAATGCTTTTCAACTTAAAAAAAATATTTTAATAATTAAAAACCATTCACCTATAGTCACTAATAATTTAGAACATTAAGAATATATTGCATTATTTATGAAATCAATATCTTGATCCGGTATCTTTGATAAAACTTAGTCCTTCATTGCAATATATTGGAAGGCATAACTCAATTTCTCCGGCGAAATTAATATTGACGTCAATGGCTTCCCTACTTTATTGGATTAACACTGAAGTACAGTAATAATGATTTGCTGGTCACTTACAAAAATAATATGTTTTAAATGGCTACAACTCGTAGTTAGATATAAATACAATAAATTTTAGATTGAAAAGCTTTTATTTTCTTATAATAATAAAATGTTCACATTTTGTTTTGTTTTAGCTACTTTGTCTCAATATATTCAAAATCCTCATTATTTATTAATATTTGAGAAAAAAATCTTTAAGGTTCATTAAAAACACAACTTAAAAATATGTTTAAATCTCTAAGCAAAAGCTTATTATTAGTTCATATTGTATAAAAACAACAAATTGTAACAATTGATAAGTTTATGAAATACATTTATTATTCATTTTTTAAATTATGTTCTGAAAATATATCCATGAAAGCATGACTATTATCCTAGAAGCCATTAGCAATTAATGTGACATCAGGTCATTAATTTTAGGAGTTGCGGTCTACACAATTCCGGATAATGTTGCCTTGTAAAATCACATTAGCTTTTTAGGACTTCTTGCAATGTTAACTTACGTAATTAATTTTATACATGTGATATAATTAATTGATTTTTTTTATCTGACTCACTTACAGTGAGTTACTGATTTAATCGGACTCACAGTGTCTGTTGTTGATAAACCACAAATTGCACATTTTTCTTGAAGCAATGTTTCTGTGGACTTCCTAATCCTTTATACAAGCAGATTTTTCTCTAGGAGCATACACGTTGTTCGATTAATTTAGCTCATATATATTTTGCCCGTGAACTGAATTAATTTACTAAAATTTTAAATATACATCTAAACCTGTCAAGACATCAAAAAATATATTAAACATCGATATGTTTAATATATTTTTTGACGTCTTGGTATGTGATCATATTAAACATATTCGATATGATTGTGGAAATTTTCTTGTTTACCTATAGACAATTATTTATTACTTTGAGCGACAATTATCATAGGTATAAATCTATAATTTGATCAAACAGTGTTCACATAAGTTTGTCAATATTGTGTTTATATCATTTTAACGTTATACGTTGTTTATGTATCTTCTGTATTACAGTGTTTGAAAATTTGGATATATTTAACTAGTTCTAGGGCTGACTGTACATCTTCGGCCTAAGGTGCGCTGACTTCCTTAGAGAAAAGGATATCTGAAAAAATCAAGAAGGAATAAACAAATATCTGAAATAGTTGGAGAAAAAGATGATAGTTAGAGCTTCCGGATTACCATTTAAACCAAAGCTGTTAAGTAAAAAAAAGTATTTTTAAGTCCGGTTTTTTTTAAACAAAAAAATAATTCCCTTATTCAAGATTGTCTAAACATATATGACCTAAATATACAAATGAAATTAAACAGAAGCAGATATGGATTTTAAAAATTTCAAGAGAGTAATCAATTACGCTATACAGTTAGGGAACCTTGCGAATAACTTAACATTAAAAGTGATAAAGTGAATCGTTAACCTTGATATTTAACTTGAGCGTAATAATCCTGTCTCGTTACTTTCTTAGACATTGATTACACGGTCGATTTGAAAGATTAATTCCTATCAATTTCAATAAGAGTTTATTGAATCAGCATACTGACATACATTGGCAATCTACACATAAATATAATCGATAACTTATCATAAATGCGCTTTATACATAGCAGTCCAGTTTGTCAATATTAGTTAGATCTGATTTAAAAATAGTTTGCTTATTAAATGTACGTGTTTTGATTTTATACGAGCTTGAGAAAGTGAGTATAGTCGATTAGTAGTCATTTGATTGCAGCTCGCAAATATGGCCACTAGTCTCACTAGGTAGGCCTTATATTGGAACGGAAATATTAAAAAACAACAATATTGCCTTATTGGTAGGTAAAATCTATCTTTTCTGTATTTTCCAGTTTTTTTGGGTATTGAAATATGTTTGCTATCAAATGGCAAGTGCAAGAATGCAAGAAAAGTGATTTAAAATGTATATTGAAAACAATCCTGCGCTTCTGCTTAACGAAAGTCAATTTAACAGAATAAGAAGGAAATCTTAATTTATATTAAAATAAAACAATAATTATATATAACGTGGTGGTGAGGGTGGAGGGGAAGATGTAGTATCATTTTCAGAGGTCTACGTAACTCAGGTCATGCAGGTCTACGTAACTCGTCGTTATATTACGTTGTTAACACACTGAACTTACTGCACATTAAATGTCTGTAAATTATTGTTAGTGTCCTTTTTAGTGTTAACAAACGGTTTCCAGGCCGAACCCACTAACCACTATACCACTATTGAAATTCGAGAGACGGCTGATTTCCATAGTTTCATGTACTCTATGCGGTACTAAAAACTTTTCCGTAGCTAGCTAAAAATTTACGCTTTTTTTATTAGCACTACAGGACACGACATGACGTACAGTGTTGTCATATAATGTTACTCGAATCGGCTTAACCAGAGACGATCCTGTGGATTATTCTACGAAGGACTTATTGAATCATTATAAATTAATTCTTGTTGTAAATCAATCTTAAAAGCTAGAACCGCAAACTTTTAATGAATGGCCTTAAAAGCTTTATCAGTCTTCTTAACTTTTAAGGGTCAGTTATTTCCTAACAACATCTCTACCCATAGAAACATAAATTTCTAACTATAATTTATTAGATTGTTGACAATGCTACACTATTATGGACACATAAAACATAGTATACATTATAAATAAATTAAAGCAGTTGTGTTCTTAACGGCATAACATGAATAATCATTCTACATTCTATTAATTTCAATCTCTTCGAATTCCTCTATCAAACTCTTATTAGTATTGTTCTATGTCCATCGTTGTTAATAATCCGTCTGATTTGTTCCAAATTGTTGACAAAGGCTCCAATAAGCTTTCGTCAGTGGAACTCTAATAATATTCGCGCCAAGAAACATATCCACAATTCTTTTATTAATTAGCATTGCAAAAACCTTTTGTTATGCTATCTCTAAAACAAGATTAGTGCTAGGGGAGTCCTATGCGATTGATTGAATAGTGATTTGATCTTGTTTTTTCTGATTTCTTAATAATTTTTAGAAAGCTACCACGATACGGTAGCTCAGTGGGTAGAGCGACGGGACGGTTTCCCAGTAGTCTTGGGTTCGAATCCCTGCTCGTGTCGCTTTATTCTTCATTCTATATTTATATAAATTTAAATAGGGTAAATGTAAGTCAGAACTCAAAGTCACACTTTAGCGCGGTAGTGGTAGTGGCTACAGTTTTCCCATTCCACAAGTATTTAATATCAGGGACACACTAAAACACATGTCTGACGTAGGAAAATGAATCGGCCCTACTCTGGGTCAAACTAATACTTACACTCAAAGATATTTCAGACAACGATCGATGTCAGTAATTATAATGAAATAGCTGCCAAGGAACACATTTATAGTTAGTTTGTACGCGGTAGAAGTTTGAGCGAGAGGTATAACAGCAAAATTTCTCTATAACCTACTTAAAGACCTTGGCCTTTCTAGAACAAGCACCGGTTCATTTCTAGAACGTTTTTCAAGTGTAGAGGGTGAAGGCGAGCGTTTTTGCACATAATAAAGGGGCCCCTAAACCTACTCCTGGGTCGCAAGTCCCAGGCACTGTTTGCACTCCTCTCCTTGCATCACGTTGGGCCCGGCATCCGCTCGGTGAATCCATAGAATGCTGACAAGCTTCGTCCCTCCTGTCTCTATTTACAGTAATACAATAAGTATAGTATATGTCAGTGAAAATACAGGGCTTGCAAGTTCAAAGTCCATTTTAACAGTATAAACAATCTTACTTGGTTTATTCCACTTTCTTTCTACTACAGACTTAACTATTACAAAACTCATGTTTTTTTTATCGACTGCTATTACAATATTCTACTACTAGTAGAATATATGCGGTATTTAAAACAACTGAATTTCAAAGGGTGGTCCTTGAGTTGTACGTAGTTAGGTAGTACGATGACGATAGTGTCCATTATATATAATTTTCGAAGCTAATGAATGATGACTTAGACTTCTTTATTGTTATCTCTTTGTTTGCCTTGGCAACTTACTTGCATTTTGATGTCTTCTTTTAGTAAGCGATCCCCGAAGCAACAACTTCGATTAGTTTATAATAGTATAATTTTATTCTTTCTAGAGGTCTTTTTGTATCGGGTTTTTATTATTTTTAATATTTTTTTTCTGCTTTTTAGAGTAATGTTACCAATTTCTTTATGTACAATAAAGAAGAAATATTACTTTAAAAATTTAACTACGAACACACTTATTTTCACTTATTGAAGTATTTCTATAAATATTGCCTAAGAACCTTTCACTAGCACCAATAAATATCTCAATATCTTGGAGACTATATCTTGCTTCTATAACACCAAACTAAATATAGCTAAGAACCATCTCGACGAACCAGGCTCTCGATTTTCAATATTTCGAATTCGAAAAAAAAACCGCACTCAAATCAAATCCGCTCATTTAGCTGCTAGAATACAACAGATAGACACACAGCTACACAGGTCAAACTTATAACACCCCTCTTTTTGAGTCGTTGGTTAATGAAATAATTGAGTAAACATCGTAAAATTAATTTAAAATTATTTACACGTAAAACAAAAGCAATGACCAACAACTTTTAAATTTTCATGTTAAAACATGTTTAACTTTGTAAAGCTGCATAATCTCATAACACGAATATTGTAAACATATTTTACTTGGCAAGATAACTTCATTGAAGTTTTTAATTGGAAACTGAATGTTTAAGCCAGATTTAATAACCAGTGTCAACGCATTTTAAAATTATAAAAATATTTACAACATTTATTTAGCTCGCTGGTGTTCTTGATTTAGTCAAAGTTCGGTCCTACCTTACGAAAAACTTTTACCCTAGAAAACCCATGCATAATTTGTCACTCAGGTGCACTTATATTTCTATACATTTTTGTAAGACAGTCCCATTTTATATTTGTTTACAATAAGAAAAAAATCATATTAAAATTGTTGCGGGTAAGTAAACTATTTGTCATATTATAATCATAATACCAAACCTGTGTGTTCTGCGGGGTTCCTTTTAGTTTGTTTATATCCCAATACCTATTTTTGCCACTGAAATAGGGACTTTTGTGACCGGTAACCGTTCGTTTAAGTTCGTATTAGATTTGATGTTCTGAACGTAAAACTAAAAATTTTAAAAAAAATACAACTATTTAACAGTATTTTTTCCGTTACGCCAAATTATATTTTTTATAAAAAAACATTACACTAAAACATAAATATTACTAGTATTATTTTAAATAAATTTCTGTAAAATTTAGCAAAATTTTGTAAGAATTTTTAATAATAGCCCATTTGTTTTATATTATACAGCTTGTATTCCATACCATTTGAATAGGCTGATTGTTTCACACAAATAAAATCTACTGATGTCTTTTGGGATTTAAATAACAAGATATAACTTAGTGAAACAACTATTAAGAGTTGCGATAAAGTCATTCTCGCAAAACTTAGTGAATAAATAAGCTTTTGTTTACAGGCTCAGTTACCTCGCTATCCACAAACACTATCTGTCAATGTCACAGTGCAGCGTTGTGATTCACTCACATAGACTATTTACACAGGCCAGCCCTTCGAGATTCGCTGTCTCAATACTTGGAAGTTTGTTTGATCGTACCTTTGTTTTCTTGCTAACAAAACTTACTGACATTTAAAATAATATAATAAGATGTGAATTTGCAATCGGAACAGAAGGCAGAAAATTAAGATTATTTATCAGTTTTATTGACTTAAAAGAATTAAAGGCGTGTTATGGTATTTTAATGATATTTGATAGCTAAAATATTGTGTGATTCAATTTAAAAATATATATTTTTATATCTAATTATTATTTTTTATGTTCACAGTGAAACGGAAACATCCTTTCGGCTATAATTGCAATAAAACTAGAAATATGTCATGATGTTATGAGATAGATTGTTTATTATTTAAGGTGGTAGGTGCAGGCGAAGTTGCAGACAAAAGCTAATAAAAAATAAAATTTGTAAGTGTTACACATTTTACATTTTCCATGATGTAAATGTATTTATTATTCATAATTGACGTGATGAGATTCAATCAAATATTCAAATGATCGTGAATAGACCAAATAATATGTAAATCTAATTCTCGTTTTAGCTTGTTTCGAAAGGTAAAGTATACGAAATATTTATTTCGTTCTTTAAAATGTATTTCCGTTCTTAAGAGCTTTTAATCACTAAGATTTGTTACTTTGCCGGATCATGACGGAAAATCAAGCTACATAAAGCTACTAAGCTTACAATAATGTACTGAAAGAATATAGTATTAATTAACAACTTCTAAAATAATTGGTAAGCTGAAGAAAATTAGAAAATGATATGTATTTTACGTTTTATAGTATTATATGACGAATACGATTATAAGTTTAATATTTAATTTTGATAATTTAATTTAAAAATAGTTTTGAGTTTTTGATAAAAAATACCAAATTGATGAGTTTGATTTTCTTAATAAAACATTTTTCTTCATATTTGTATTATTACATGCTATTTCGATTTAGATTTATTAGAATAAAACAAATTTCTTATTATAAACTAATAAAAGTAAAAGTCTACTTTGATCTTATGTTGCAATATGAATTAAAAGGATAATAATGTTTTTATAAGGCAACTTTATCTTGAATCGTAAAGACCATAACTCTGAGAATTTATGAACTAGTATCAAATTAATAGCTGGTGACTTCTAAGAAAATATCTTATAGTCTAAAGATGAAGTATATTTTCTTTTTATTTTTAGCTACTAATTAGTTTTTATGCTTGAAATTTTCAAAGTCAGTTTATGTCAGAAAAAATGCATAATTTGAGACTAACGAAATATCTTACATAATAAAATATACAAATTTTCTTAAACTAAAAGCATGTTATCGTGTGTATGAAAAATTATTACCTAATAAAGTAATAAAACAGAATCGGAATAAGGTATAACAAGGAATTGGAATAGTTCTAGTAGAACTATTTACTACAAAACAGCATAAGGAATTAAACCAAAAATATTATTTATTGCATATGTAACAACAACGCCTTCTCTTCCCTGACTGCCTGCTCTAATAAGCTTAGCTTGAGATGTACATACCGCCGCTAACGTCTAGATTAAAGCAGTTTGCAATTGCCCCATTGTATGATTTCACATTCATACATTCATATAAAAACTCATTTTAGTAATCTTAAAATAAACTAAAAGACCCTCAATTGAGCTTATTAGGGGTTTGTTATAGTAAAACATAGCATTTGCTTGAGCTCGGAACTTCAACTATTTCCATGCGTCCAAACATATTATTAGATTTATTATTTTTCATTATTAGTATGAATTTATGCATTACGCGATTAAAAATATACTAAAATGAAATAATTTATTTGATGTGAATGATTACTTGATACCCATAATAAAGATTCAAGCAATTAGCTCATCAATAACTTTTCCTTTTCATAAAGTTTAGTAGTCGAACATTTGATCGATATAATATATTTAAATTATTTCCGAACTGACGAAAGAAAATGTAAATTTAATTATCGAACGATGTGTCTTTGATGTTCGTAACAATAAATTGGGAGAGCGAGATGGTTAAATTTACGTAATAAATCAATTAGATTATTTTAAAATATTTTAAATCTATTAGTTATTGTGAAAAATATTAATAAAATTCAAGTGACGGATAAAACAATCTAATTTTATGATTTTTTCTTAAAAACTGTAGGGATATTTAATTTACCATGAAAACTTAACGTATTGACCTAAGGTAGTGCAGAACATCCATTTAAACAGTCCATTAAATATCAAACGATAACTTCGCTGATGAAATTTCGTAAAATGAGGAGAGCGCATGTGTTTTCCCTTTAACTAAAGAGGAATTTAAAAGGTACAAGAAAGGAAAATGGAGAGTGGGACATAAGAACAGGACTTCCGGCTCTCCCACACAACATACAAAACACATCTATAATACCTACTTCACCCCGTTCTTTTGTTAAAGGATGGCACAAACACTACGAATACAGAATACGACTACTAGAGTCAAAATTTTAATGGTGCTCCGATATACATTGTTTATAGACTTACTTCCACTGCATGCAAAGGTACACACATTACTATATTTATATATTTAAGTAATTCTGACAGTTTTTACAGTACTACTGGATTTAAAGCCATCTTTATTTTTGCAATAGCGGACTGTCTGTGTGAAATACATTCAAGAGTGTAGAGGAAAATAATTTTGATGGTTTAATAATTTATTCCGTTTGTATGTTTTATAGTCTCTTGTGGGCCTGGTTTGGACAAGAATATCTTAGATCTTATCCTATCTCCTTTTTTGTGATAGTTATGTATGTCTATTTTTATATAATATTATAAAAAAATATATATAAGAACAGGTTTAACATGAAACAATATTTTTACCATAAATAACTGTGCAACAAATAATCTCAATTAGCCAGATTATCTTTTATCTTTACGTTACGTCTGATAGATTTTGCATACGAGAACAAACAGAGTATCTTAAATGCTTTCTTTAAAAAACCGAAAAATCGAAGATGGACCTGTAGATGGACCAGTTATATCAGCATAAAAACTCTCACTAGAAAAAGATATAAGTTTAAGTTTATTAAACTGCAATATCAAGAGCATTTGACCATACAACCTAACTACGCCGATGTGATTGGAGGCATAGAAAAAAGTCTAAACACCACATACGATATCTAACAGCTCATCACTTAACCTAGCGTACTATCAGCATATATCAGGAAACTCATGGGACAAAGAAAACAACTACATGAAATTAAACCCAAAGCTAGAAATAAGAAAAACGAATTGACAGATTTATATAAACTCATAAGTAAGAACATAAAGAGAGACTACATGCACCATTGTACAAAAACCATCGAAAAGGATGCAAGTTCTAGTGGCAGTATTAAAAGGTTTTAAGGTGCTAAACGCTTACAAGTTATGGATTAACCAACTAAAAAAGACAAACAGACTATCACATAACAGGACCGATATTATGAAAATCGAAACTAATTTCAACGAAAATCTGTATGATAGTCAAACCCAAAACTTTACAAATATATTTAAAAGCACACAACTACCGGTAGAAAACATTTCACAAATAAAAATAATAAAAAGGAACTAGAAATTATAGAAGGAATAAAAATACTGAAATCAGATAAATGCCCAGGACCTGACAAAATTACTAACGAGGCTTTAAAAATAGGCTGTGAATATTCAGCACACCCTGTGACACGGCTATTTAACTCTATTTTGGATTCAGGCACCACAATAGATCAATGTGGTTTTAGACGTGAATATTCTACAACAGATTATATCCACACAATCGAGCAAATTATTGCAAATTATTGTAGTGTTCATCGATTACCAGAAAGCCTTCGACACAGTCCGACACTCTTCTATATGGACCGCCTTAAGCTCACAATACATTGAACACAAATATATAGAAACTATTAAGCCTTTGTACAAGAACTGCATTAGTAGAGTAAAACTTAAGATGACAAAATCACAGATAATCATAAAGAAAAGTGTAAGGCAAGGCGACCCATTATCTCCGGAAATGATCATAGCGGTACTACAAATGGTATTCAAGAAACTAAATTGGGAAAGAAAAAGGTTGAATGTTAACGGGAAATTCATCAGCCATCTAAGATTTGCCAACGATATAATTTTACTATCCGAAAATGCTGCAGAGAGGGAATTAATGATACACCAACTGAAATCTTTGAGTTACGTAGTGGGCTTAGAAATGAATTTAAATAAAACAAAAATTATGTCCAGTACAAAACACACCATATACCTCGACCAAAAACCACTTGAACACGTAGATAATGACATTTACCTTGGCAAACAAGTCTCTTTTGGAAGACAAAACAGACAGACAGAAGTTGAAAGAATCATAAGAAGAAGAGGTTGAAAGAAACACATGTTTTGTACACGAAAGCTGTTTTGATATTACTGTGTCTATGTTATTTTTTATCCGTGTTTACATTTTTGTACCATTATATATAGTTTGTTACTTTTACAATATAAATATTTAAACCGTTTAAATATTTTAATGCCCCAAGGAATAAAAAAATACTTGCATGACATAATGTTGATAGAAAATGATGTAATCCTCTTTTCGGTATGTGAACAGAAAATAGGGACTGACTTAATACCTTCATACATAAAACTTTGAGTATTTTATTATCTTCTAGCCGACAACAGTGGGCTTATTCTTAACCGAAATCAAAATTATTTAGAGTGGATAATCTATACTGCCAAATAAAATTTACATATTTATTGTGTGCTAAAACCATTCATTTTATCATATCATTATCATGAATTCATTTATGTTTCGTTTAATACATTACAAATATTTTTACTACTTAGATAAAGATTATAATCATTAAACAAAAAAACATTAAATCATTAAAAAGGATAATAAGTGGACTATACAAAAAACACATTTTGAAACAGAGAATCTTGTGTAAGTAACAGAATGAAGGTATTTTTTTTAGTTCGCATCAGTATACCTCCGTATGGAATGCCGAAGTCAGTATTTAGGGTTTAATAAGTTTTTCAGTTTATTGCTCTTTATTTTGCACGTATTTGATGTGTATTCTTATGTTGTTCCTATTTCGTGTTTAATTGTGTGCGTGCAGCTTTTCGTGGCAGCGTATTGCCTTCTCAGTTTATTTACTTTCCTAGTTCTATCTCTATTTTTTATTTCCTTTATTCTCTTTCTTAGGTTTTGGGCTTTGCGGCAACTCGTCTCTTAAAGAATGTAAGGCGTGACTCTAGTCATTTAATACTTTCTTAATTACATACATAGCGTGATCTGTATAATATAACATTACACCTACATTTGCAAAGGCCTCAGTGGATATAGTAGATCTCAGATTAAGTTCCTTGACAACAGTTTCTAAAGGACAGAGATCAAGCAGAGTATTACCATTCTCTCAGACGTGTGCCTAAATCCCCTCTTTTCCTTTCTGTACGTATCATTTATTACTTATCACAATGTTTGCGGCTAATCATGGATAATGACATCCTCTTATTGTTTTTATGATCTATGCTTACCAATTAATATATAAAGTAAGCTAGTAGTTAAACGCTCATTAAATTTCCCTCCTAATTCCAATGTCTTTCATTTTTTTTATAGTCCTCAACTGTTCCCTAGTTTAAACCATTGTCTTCAGTTTTTTTGCATATTTTCCTTTGTCATAACACAACATGTGGTCTAACCACCTACCTATATTTCCAATGGTTGATAAATAACGTCTTTTTGTTCAAGATTTTCCTGATTTTTGTATTTTCTTATTTTATACTTAAATTCTCTTTAATAGCCAGTATATAACATACTAAAATAAAAACGGAATGATAAAAAATGAGTACCTTAGAAATTACGAAAATGATGAACAGTCTATTTACAAGGTTTTAAGGCGAGAGGAGCGGTATGGTTAAGTGGATTAATTAATAAATAGTAAATTTATTAATATGACGTGTAAATATATCATGGACATTCCTAAAAACAAGGTTTTATTTGAGGTAATGTCTATATTATATTTTTCTTGTAAATAAAACTAATAAAACCTTTCAAACCTTTAAGACTATTGTGTTTTGTACTGAGGTCTCAATTCAGCTTAACGTCTTTTACAATCTGGAGAAAATGAAAGCTTTTAACGGAAAGGTTTATTGCAAAAAAAAAAGAAATCTTTTAAAACTGTGGACTAGCTAGTACATAATATACTTTAAGTTAGATATTTCAGTTTACTTTATCGTTTGTGTTGTTTTTAACATTCAACAACATTTTTAACCGTGTACTATATACATATTCCTCTTTTATATTATCACACAATTTTTATTATAATTTATCTCTTAAATCACTCAATCGTAAAACAAGAGCATGTGTGCCTAAAGTGATTTCCTTCCTGCAGTGTAACCACGGATTTAATTATACCTTTTAAGTTCATTATCTTTTTCGCTTTGCATTTCGTACATTCTTTAGTGTACCAAAGTAACCCTTTATTTGTTAGGAAGTTGGACCTACAACGTAATTAAGTTTCATAAAATGTTAAAAATAGTGAAATAAATTTATTTTGGTTCATAGAGTAAAAGTATCTTATTAAAAATTTTTTAAATATAAACTTTTTATTATTATTATTATAATTTAAAAACTTGTATTAAAATGATAAATCACAATTCTCAAACTAGACCTAAATTATGTTTTTTGTTAACTTCATCTGCCCTGATTCCTGAGTTCCGTTGCATCCACTGATTTGCTTATCTGATCCAAAATCGAAACATAACCTTCAATTATAATCTACTTGTTAAAGAGGACATAAGGAGGGAGTTAGAAGATCTTATCTCCTTTGTTTGTGGTAGTTATGTATGAGAAGTTAGTGGCTTTGGCTGTTTTTATTTTAATTAAAATAATTATTATAATTCCGAATAGAGGTTTTACATGAAACAATATTTTTACCATATATAATCATCCAACAGATAATCTCAATTATCCAGATTATCTTCTATCTACGTCATGAAATAATAATAATACCTAATAGACGTAAGTAATAAAAATAATAATAATCTGTTTTACGGAGTAAGAGTTATATATGTGTTGCAACTAAAAACAAATATAAGAAACGTCTTTCGGCTATTCGAAATATTTAATATAAAACGAGTCATTTATCATTAGATCAATTATGTTTCTTGGAAACCAACTAATATTTAAAACATCTGCTTTGTTTAAGCGAGGACTATTATAAAATATTTGGTAGAGAGAGAGATTTAATTAGAGGAATTTCTTTCCTACAGATTGTGCTCATCTTCATCGGCGACAGTATGCATCATCCATTTACACAAATGTGTAAATCATTTTAGTATCTATACTAATATTATAAAGCTGAAGAGTTTGTTTGTTTGAACTCACTAATCTTTTGAACTACTGGCCCGAATTGAAAAAATATTTTTGTGTTGAATAGTCCGTTTATTGAGGAAGGCTATAGGGTGTAATTCATCTCGCTGTGACTAATACATGACATTACGTCTTGTACGTAGTGGTGTACTAGGAAAGTATTTTTAAATTCCACCCTTAAGGGTTTTAAATAGATAGATAGATGGATTTTGCAATTTTGTATGAAACGAGTTTCACGTAACACTAAAAACCGCGCGGACGAAGTCGCCGGCGACCTCTAGTCATTAATATAAATGAGTCATTGTGATAGTTTAGGAAAAAAAAAACGAAAAGCATATAATTAAAAGACAACTGTCTTTAAAAGTAGGAGGCTATCTGACGGTCTGTTTTTCAGGCCCAACTTAGAAAAAAACATCCCATAAGCATCTCCTATACGCTTAACCTTATAAAAAATTACAAAACTAACATATAATGTTTGTTCGTCAAAATATTCTTCAACTTCCGCCACTTCTATCCTAGAGTCATAACGAGTAGATAACTTTCGTCAACTAGTCTGAAGACTCTTAATGTCAAAGTTTTAATTAGAAAGTTATAGAGTACTTTACTGCACATGATAATTACAATAACATGCGAGTTATTCGTTTTACATTTAGTAGTTTGTATACACGGCATAGCTTTCCAACGAATAAACTATCTTTTAACCCCTAATGACTGTTTCTATAATAGACTTTATCTTTTTTTAACTGTAAGGATAACTAAATATTGTTTTATACTATAACGGGACTTAATCGCGTACAATTTTTAATCGAAGTATTTACCTCGACTCTCGACGTTTCGGCCGTAATGCAACGGCCGTGGTCACGAGTAGACTGATGCTCCATGGTGTCACCGTCTTGTAGCCGCGCGAGTTTTTCGAACTACCCGCGGTTGATCTTCATTATTTTTATTCAAAACATTAAGGTCCCGACACACAACGCTCACAACATCCGACGATTCATCTGAAGATTGATAATGACGTCTACATTTCCCGATAACCGGATTCCACGATGCCGACAACCTATATCCGTCCTCCCGGTTAAAATTTTTGTGTTTCCTAATTTCAACCGCTTCACGTACCATCCTATTATAGTAATGACGTTCAGTGGAGAGGATTTTCGGGTTGTGAAGTTCGATCCAGTGGTTCGGTCCCGACTCAAGTAGATGCTCCGCGATCGCTGACTTATTTACCTGGCGATTCTTAACTGCTGCTATGTGTTCCTTAACTCTCTCAGCTATCGTGCGCTTAGTTTGACCTATATAGGAGCTACCGCAACTGCAGTCAATCTTATAAACGCCAGGTGTTTGAAACGGTATCACATCCTTAGCCGTTCTCACAAAACTCGCGATCTTAGATGGTGGCATGAAAACGGTCTTGATGGAAAACCGGTCTAGCACTGCACCAACCTTATCTGTTATTCCTCTTATATATGGTAAGAACACGGGTTGTCTTGAGACATCTGGACGCTTTTCTCTCACTCTTCGCCGTGGTTGGTATCCTCCAACACGATATCCATTCCGCCGCAGTACCTCCTGAACATGTGATAATTCCTCATCCATGAACTCAGGGTCACACAAGTCTCGTGCTCTGTTGAACAGTGAAGTCACGACGGATTGCAAATGTCTAGGATGGTGGTGAGACATAGCATTCAAATACCTATCTGTGTGCGTCGGTTTCCTGTATACGGTGTGCGTTATGGATCCATTTTCTCTGATGATCACCTTCACGTCAAGAAAAGGCAAACATCTTTCCGATTCCAGCTCGAAAGTAAACCCTATGTTTGGATGCAGTGAGTTGAGATACTCTAGAAACTGTTTTACCTCCTGCTCCCCACCCTTCAATATACAAAATACATCATCGACATAGCGCTTCCACAACTTCACCTTCCACAGCTGCAGATCTATCATAGCCTCGATGTACTCCATCCAGATGTTGGCTATAACCGGTGCTACAGGACTACCCATGGCAACGCCATCTACCTGGAGGTAGTATTGTCCACGGTACAGAAAGTAGTTTCCTTCAACACAATTTCGGAGTAAAACCATGTAGGACTCTGACAGGCCCTCGACTCGGAGCCGCTCCCTGATCACTTCGAGGCATTCCTGAATGGGTACATTAGTAAACAACGATACTACATCAAAGCTTACTAAAATCTCATCTGGTCCCAACTTCATGCCTCTAATGATATAATTATAAGATTGACTGCAGTTGCGGTAGCTCCTATATAGGTCAAACTAAGCGCACGATAGCTGAGAGAGTTAAGGAACACATAGCAGCAGTTAAGAATCGCCAGGTAAATAAGTCAGCGATCGCGGAGCATCTACTTGAGTCGGGACCGAACCACTGGATCGAACTTCACAACCCGAAAATCCTCTCCACTGAACGTCATTACTATAATAGGATGGTACGTGAAGCGGTTGAAATTAGGAAACACAAAAATTTTAACCGGGAGGACGGATATAGGTTGTCGGCATCGTGGAATCCGGTTATCGGGAAATGTAGACGTCATTATCAATCTTCAGATGAATCGTCGGATGTTGTGAGCGTTGTGTGTCGGGACCTTAATGTTTTGAATAAAAATAATGAAGATCAACCGCGGGTAGTTCGAAAAACTCGCGCGGCTACAAGACGGTGACACCATGGAGCATCAGTCTACTCGTGACCACGGCCGTTGCATTACGGCCGAAACGTCGAGAGTCGAGGTAAATACTTCGATTAAAAATTGTACGCGATTAAGTCCCGTTATAGTATAAAACAATGAATACAAATCGTGAAAGCTTAAAACAATTTAACTAAATATTTTTAGAACTTACTTTAACAAGTATCATTTTGTCCATAGAGGCATATGGTTATACCTTTTTTAAATAACAAATATACATAATAAAATCATTAATACAATCAGTACTCAATCTTATGGACTCTGGCTTACCGCAGCGATTGATCATATTGTTGTTGTTGTCTGGAAATTCTACTTTACATAAAATTTCCTAACATCAAAAATATAAATATATATGAAAACGAAAAGATTATTTAATAATATACAAGTAGATATACATAAAAAGATAAATCCCTAGAGTAAATATTATATTTATTGTTATATAAGAATGAAGATAAATTACTAAATTCTTTTGAAATATCGACAATAGAATAGTAATTGATGAGAAAAATTGCTTGGCCAATGCTGATCACAGGAAATTCACGCTCTCTGAACTTCAGTCCGATCTTTTTGCAACTGTTCTGAATAGCGCTGCTTTAGAAAATAAAAGATGCAATATTCAATGGAAGCATACAGTTAAGTTAGATCGATAAGTCATTTACCCTCAACGACTATTAACATAAGGACAAATCTACTGCAAAGGTTGCTGTGTGTTACATGTATATAGTGTTTACACTTATTTCAGTAATACGCAGTACTTGTTACTATAGCATAACTTGTTTTATAATATTTTAACACTATAATATTTAGATGAGGGTATTTTACAATTTCATACCAACTTACAGATGCTATTATTTATACCTTATAATAAGTTCTAATAATTAATAAAAAATTAAACATTATGTTAAAATATCCTATGCTTCTAATTCTTAAAACATTAACAGTAAATACTAAATAACATTCCATAATGAATTGCCTAGGTGGCGCTACTATTGAAACTTATGAACTAAAACATGTAAATTCCAATGTATTTACCATTTAAATTATTATAAATAAATATGACTAACAATAGTTAAAATTATTTATTAATTTGCATTTATTATACTGCTATATATATATTAACAATAATAATTACTTTGCACCAGTTACTTCATTACACGATATATTATTAGGTACTTTACTCGAATAAAGATAAGACGAAGTTTTATTGTACAAATTTTATGCTATTTATTTTGGAAACTGTAATGTGGTGTAAATAAATATACCTATATTTACGAGGTATAATCATGTAATTCTTAAAAGAAATTTGCGCAATTAGTTTTGAACCCATTTAGAAAAATTACATGATTATAGCTGGGTAAATATATATTTTATAATCATTATGGTTCAAAAAAGTTTAAATACAAAAATGGTGTTAATAAATTATTATGATACATTGATCGTAAGCAACTGATAAGGAAATATATTTGAAAACTTTATTAGGGGAACAAACTTTGATTTTCCAAGTTATATCTGTGAAAATTGTTATTTGGTGTTCAGAGAATCATTATATAATTATTGTTATACAATCAGCAAAATAGTCACAGCATAAGAAAAGTATACAAGTGTCTCTTTAATATATTTCTTTGATTCCAAAAAGCCTTTTAATATCTATTTTACATTTTGCTGAAAATAAGACTGATAATACAAAAGTATAAAATCTACATATTTTTAGCTCAAATGAAATGAAAATTAACTTTTTAAAGATAATGGAGGTCTGATTGATATCGCTAATTTATAACATTGTCTTTTTTAGATTCAATGGAGCAAAGTTTTCTCTCTTTACTTTCGGTGTAGGTATAATTTTCCGGAAATCAAGATCATCATTATGAACTTGAAATCTTATATTTTTTTCAGTTACTATTACTATCTTGTTTGTTTTTATTTGCAGGTACTTAATAAATGTTTATTTTAATTAAAATAATTATTTTGTCTGTACTTTGTACAATTGTAGCTTAACTTGTGTTTTTTGAAATATTTATTATGGATATAGCAGTCAGGTTTTACTGCCATCGAGGAAATAATTTATTATTTTGATGGATGTTTCTACTTATAATATCAATATTGCGCACTAATATATAAACCTACAAATTGCAAATTATCAGACAATTTATATCAGAGCAGCACTGTAGTGACATTGCAGTATTTGTTACATTCTTTCAAAGGGTCTTGCTTTTTTGATATAGTACCTACGCTCTTTGAGATGGAAATAGTCTTGAGATACAAGGCAAGGAACCCTTGCTGACGGACCTTACAAGGCTTGCAGAGTAAATTGTTTTTGTGCCTCGCGGTGGTTTATTGTGAAATGGTGAGTGGTCTGGTTCAAGTGTTTTGTACACGAAAGCTGTTTTGCTGTGTTTATGTTATTTTATGTCCGTATTTACATTTTTGTATCATAATGTTTAGTTTCAAACTCTAAGTAGATATTCAGCATATTTTACAGAGAAGTCTGATGCACTTACATTTACAATCATACAAGACTTTTGTACAATAATTTCTTTTGACATTTTATAATATTTTACATAAAATAAATGTACAAAGATAAATCATCTGACAAATGAAACTGTAACTCATGGAAAGTGATTCACGGACAGATTATGTAGCTGAATCTTGTGATTGAAAAGGCTTTGAATTGGTGCTAACGCGTTAATATATATATATATATATATATATATATATATATATATATATATATATATATATATATATATATATATATATATATATTAATTTTAAATAATTAATAATTCGATTTTTGCAGCTTAGCCATTGCTAAGAGACTTAGTACTAAATCATTATTTAGTACTATGTCCCTTTTTGTATTTATGACTTATGATTACCATTTAATATATTACCGCTAAATAAATTATCTTTTATATCCAATGATTTTCATTATTTCCTACATTCCTCAACTGTTCCCTAGCTTAGTTCTTCTTTTTCTTAATCTTTTTCTTAATCTTATCCTTACATTATGATTGTGGCCTACCTCAGAATTTTATATGTCTAGACCATCTCTATTTCTATTGGTCAATCAATTTTACCATGTCAATAACCTCTATTTTTTTTCCAGAGTGATGTTTTCTGATTCTAATGATGTCTAATTTAAATTCCCAGTATTTTGAATACTAAAGTAGAAACTGAATAATAAAAAATAATTACAATAGAAATTATATAAATGATCTAGAGTCTATTTTAGAGAATTATCTTAATGAATCTTTTTATCAAAAAATCACTTTTCAGAAAAGTAAAATTAAAAAACTTGCTTAGGGTAATTATGCTTCCAAAAAAAAATTGTTTAATTTTGATTTTTAAGTTTTACATTCTATGCTTGTAATTTGCAAAAATTTTATCCTGGACACTTTTTTTTATTTTTAATAGACTTAGTTTTCTGAATTATTTTATTATCATTAGTAACTTAGGAAGTTACGTTTATATTATTATTTTGATTGTAAATAAAAAGAATGTAACTGTTCAAACCTTTAAGACTATTGTGTTTTGTACTGAGGTCTCAATTCGGCTTAACGTCTTTTTACAATCTGGAGAAAATGAAAGCTTTTAGCGAAAGGTTTATTGCAAAAAAAAAAAAAGAAATCTTTTAAAGCTTTGGACTTTAGATATATACTTTAATATTTCAGTTTGTTTTATCGTTTGTGATGTTTTTAAAATTCAAAATCATTTTTAACCGTGTACTATATACGTATTCCTGTTAATATTATCATACATTTTTATCATAATTTATCTCTTAAATCACTCAATCGTAATACTGCAAGTATTTTACAAAAGGAGCATACATGCCTAAAGTGATTTCCTTCCTGCAGTGTAACCTCGGATTTAATTATACCTTTTAAGTTCATTATATTCGCTTTGTATTTCGTACAATCCTTAGTGTAACAAAGTAACCCTTAATTTGTTAGGAAGTTGTACCTACAACATAATTAAGTTTCATGAAATTTTAGCAACTGTGAAATACATTTATTTTGGATCATAGAATAAGCAAACCTTTAAAAAAATATTGCAAATATCTTTATTATTTTCAAAAAAACCTTAAATAAACTTTCTTATTATTTCTTATTATTTCTTATTAGTTAAATATGTAGATACTGTTTATGTTATAAAATGGAGAAATAATAAAATATATATATAATCTAATTATTAAATTTCCACCGTATAATAAATTTAAAACATCTTTACAAGTATAGATCTTCTCAGGTAATCGCATCTAACGGACACATTGTAGCTAAATTACATTTTAGATGAACATTTCACGTCTTTGCTTACATATTTTATTACGTTATTGTTTTGACGCTACTTGCATTGTTATTTTAATTGTGATATCATTGCGTTATGGTTTTACTAAAATTATACATTTTCAACTTATTTTCCAAATGTGTTATAGCATTTATCATATCAAATAAACATCCTAACGTGGTAGTCTTGATCTTACTTTGAGAAGGATATTAAAACGCAGGCAGATTCTTACGCTAAGATTAACAAATTTAGTTAAAGTATGAATAATAAATAGCCTTGTACTATTGACAGTTTAGTTTGTTACTGTAATATTATCATAATCATAATTACAAATTACTCCTGTGATAGTATTTTTTTAGTATTAAAAAAACAATTGGCTCTTCATTAAAATAACCTACCAGTGAGTCGTCGATTTATTTTATATAATACTAGCTTCTACCTGCGGCTTCGCACGCCTTACATTCGTAATAAAACAATTCCCCTTTTTATATGACTTGTTTTAAGTGATACAATCAAAATTACGACATCGGCAGACATCGCTCACTGTCATAAATTTATTTAAAGTTATTAATAAGGATACAATATTAGATACTATATTTTATTTATACCTCTCTGGTTTTTACTTAAACGTCAATTTAAAACCTTTTTAAACAGAGTTCTTAATAAACATTCTAACCATATATCACACTTATAGATTTTCATTGAACATAATCAAAATATGACCATGTAAACTTGAGGAATTCTGAACTACACAATCTACGCTACTGTGACCATCAACTTGCAGACTGGTTTTATAAAAAAAAAAAACTATTTTAAATTATAAATAATATGTATTAGACATTCAGTTAGCTATATACATTAACAAAATTTTGAATACTGAACATTCACAAAAGACATTTTTGAGACGGTTTGCACGGTTCCATACCATAGTACCGACCGTACCACCACGCCGCAAACGCGATGACCCTATATTTTAAATCTGTTGTATCTTATCTGTTGAACAGAATATTAAATATTCTGTTCCTCACTGGTTATATTTTTATGATTACCCATCACAAGTTTGATATTAAATATCTACTAAAATTTATGATATACTTGTAGAATACCCATCACTCTTAACGGCTTAAAACTTTAACAAGACTCTAAGAAGCTGAACTTAATATTGAGTTGCTTAGTCTATATTGAGAAGGACAGGAGACCGGGTATATTGATGTTTGGATTACTTTCATCTCAATGGTTTTTAGTAGCAAAAATACTAATATTTGTTTTAATTTAGTTTTTAACAGTTATTACATGAAAACTAGCCTTAGTTATAAGAAAGAATGATATTTAAAACGAACGAAAGAATGATATTTAAAACGATATTTTAACGAATAAAATATTTTATATATAATATTATATATTATTATTTTTATATATAATATTCTTGTGTCACAGCTTTAGTTACTAACCTATTGCTCCGAATCGGCTTGACCGATTTTCATGATTTTTTGAATGTATATTGGGCAGGTCTTACAACAGGTTATTTTATTTTTATACCCCTAATTGTTAAGGGTGATTCAACATTTTTTTTTTAATTTAGTACAACATTTTTTATTTATTTATTTCTATAATATGGCATTAAAAATACATACAAATTGAAATTTTCACCATTGAAACTTCGGTGGCAATTTCCTTTCAGGAGATTTTAGACATACACTTCTCGTCATTTTATGCTTAATGAATGCTCATGAAATCAAAGCATGCTTAAAATCATCGCCACTGTGGTGTAATATTGAACTAAAAGGGTATATACACTATTAAATGCTTCGAGATCCATCCGCTAAAACATTCTCAAAACAATTGTAAGATCGACGATGGACAAGTTGAGTTACAATTTTGATATATAGGCCAGTCAGTTATAAAAATGACCATTTATGGACGGTAATATCTAAAAACTGTTCATGGTATATTTTTAAAATTTAGAGCACATATGTATCTTATAAATCTCAATATATATAACAAATTTGACATGTATATGCCATATAGTTTTTGAGTTGGGATGAGTCAAAAGTAGCTCCCAATGGATCTTGAATATTATTAAACACGGTGTTCCGTTAACTTGAACTTGGCTGTACACTCCACCGCGTATCTAGTAAATAAATATTCGCACGTTTTTCATCCATGTACACATAGAAAAATATAATAATTATGAAATAGCGTATACAACGTTAAAAAATCATGACAGCAATTATTTTCAATTCACTTCTCTCACCAAAATGAATACACAGTTCCGTGAAAACTCTATTGCACATTTACATATTGATAAAGACTTCAATCACGCTGCGATAACATTTTTTTGGTATATTTAGGAGTCTGCACTTATTTATCTTTTTAGTCTTATCATTCTATATTAATATAAAACAATTTTACCTTGTTTAAAACAAAATATTTCTTATAAGTAAAGACAGCAATAATATAATAAAAAAAATGCTTGTTTTCATGCAGGGAAAACCTTTTGTAAGAATATGCAGTGCATAAAAATTTGATATAAATATTAAGTTAGTTTTAGATATTCTTTAACGAATTGACTTTCAGTTTTTAGGATAGCAAATAAATTTGTCAAAAACATTTATTGATGTAATCGTAACGAATGTTCGGATTTCACATAACGATGCTATTTGGAACAATAATATTGTTGTTACAAATGTTTTTGATTCAATAAATTGATATGAACCTGAAACATTTAAGTATTTAAGCAATTAGCAACTATTTTTAATATAAGAGAATTCAAATATATTTATTCAAGTAGGCATTTATAGGTTTTTGGAATCGTCAATTATTAAGTACATTATGTCTGTCTTGTCAGTCAGTTCAGTATAGTCAATTCGTGAGTAAACTATCCAGCTCAAAAATCTGCTCTACTAAGAAGAGCTGGCCAGAAACTAAACAATTGCTGTTTACAAATTTAATACGAAAAATGTTGACGTAAGTATTAGAACATTAGTCCTCCAAATAAGTCAACAATTCAAGTTCCACACATTTTGATCAATCAAAAACTCTTGATGTTATAATAAGATTTATTTAATTATAATCTTTTAGTTTAAGATTTATAACTAAGAAAAGAAAGATTTTTGATATCTTGTGGAACTTTGGATACACTCAAAACCTATGAAGATTTTGTTAACTTTTTGAAGATAAAATTTAGGCGTAATGAGTTTATTTTTATTTTTGTGTATTTATCGTATGTCTGTCACTGTTTTATATATAAGTATTTAAATTTTGGCGTTTGAATAATATGTTATTAAATATGTATTGAGAAGCGACTGTATTAATAGCAACTTCCTTAAAAACATTTCTCAGGGTATATATAGCATTTAAGTTATAAATAGCCCGCACAGCTGTTTTTTTGTTAAATAAATGTATAGAATTATTTTCTTTTTTATAACAACGCATGTTTTTAAATTATGGTGTAATGATTTATTAATTCTATACCATGTGCACTGGTTTGACCTCAACCGGTTGTATGGGTCAGAATTCTGACGCATTTGTAACGTACGTATTGTAAGAAAATGTAATATAGACGCTTGATTGTTACTGTCATAAAGGTGGATTTGTGGCTTAAAATATAAATATGCCTACTCTTTCAAAGTTTTATAAGCTTTCGAGAATTGGTTGTCATAGTTATGAAAAAAAAGTAATTATGTGTCAGGAATTTAAATTGTATAAGTTCAGAAGGATAAAAAATATTCTCTACTATAAATAATAAATACCAATCAAGATAACTAAAAAAATCATAGCACATAAAAAATATTGACTACCATTTGATTAACAAATATGTACGGTAATGAACAAAAATCTTAAAGGTTGATTTGACATTTTATTTTCTTTTGTATTTTAGCTAATTATTATAAAAATAACAGCATAATAGAATTTAACTATATACACTCGGCGTCACAAAAATCGCACCTTTTAAAAAAGCAACTTCAAAATAATTTTACTCAAACTTTGTGAATTGTAAGGATATGATTGTAGGATATCATTGGAAAGGTAATTCAATTGCCTATTAGAAAATAAAAAACATGTGTATGCATTTTAATTCTTTAATAACAAAAAACTTAAAACATGACAAAGTGACAAAAAATAAAATTAATAACATCATAAAAAATTACAAATAAGGCCTTAAAATCTAGTGTTTCCACCCCTTGCTGTAATGGTAGCTTCCAGCCGATCCTTCATGGAGCTCACGAGGGTCACCACTCTTGCTTGGGGTATGTTGTCCCATTCGTCTTTCACGGCATCCTGGAGCTCTTGTAGAGTGGTGGGAGCAGGATCTCGTGCTCGTACGTGCCTCTTTACATCGTCCCAAAGATGCTCGATCGGGTTCAGGTCTGGACTTCGTGCTGGCCACTGCATAACAGGGATCTTCCAAATAGTCCCGCACAGCAAACGCAGTGTGGCAACGGGCGTTATCATGCATTAACATGAACCCATCGCCAACAAAACCAGCATACGGAACCACATGGTCTTGTAAGATCTCCATTATGTACCGCCGAGCATTCAGCGACCCTTTTCCGCGACCACCACCAGTCCGAGATACGCACACAAGCTCCGTTTTCCCTTCGACGGATATGCCACCCCAGAATATACAGGAACCACCTCGGTATTCGACGGATTCCTCTATGCAAGCCTGGGCAAATCGCTCTCCTCGTCTTCGGTATACTCTTCTGCGTCTGTCGTTGCAGAAAAGACATACTCATGTCTCATCGGTGAAGAGAACGGCTTTCCACTGTTCACTCGTCCAGTTGACATGCTCCTGGGCAAATCGTAACCGCTCTCTTCGATGCTGCACGGTCCCTAGCAGGCCTGTGTGCTCTCAATTCCTTTTCTTTCAGTCTTCTTCTAATCGTAGAAACACTCAAAGACGTTCTGCAAGCTGATCGGAGCTCTTGTTGCAACTCAACAGCATTGCTGAAGCGGTGCCGCAAGGATGTGGAAACAACGAAGCGGTCGTCTCTTTCCGACGTGCAGCGTTTTCTTCCGGATCCACGTCTTCGAGTATAGCCACCAGTCTCAAGGAACCGTTGGTATATTCGTCGAACTGAGAATCGGCTAAGGTTCAACTGTCGAGCAACGTCAACCTGTCCCAGTCCTGATTGCAATAGCGCAATGATTTGAGCGGCTTTATCAGTGGTTGTATCCATCTTCAGGTACTGTTCTCTTGCGAATGTTGTTCCGGTGTGTTCACTCTGAAGTCTGAGTAGCGACTGACCCATTTTTTACCTTTACATGAGCTTTTATACCCTTATAAGGTAGCACAAGTAGTGCTCCTTAAGTGAGCATTTTTTTAAACATTTTTTTGATTGGTCCCTGGTTAGAAATGGTAATTGATTTTTTAATGATACAGGTAATTAATATAAAGGTATTGAAGTGCACTTTAGAATGATATATTTTTTTCATACGTAGTACTTATGTGCTAGATTCTAGGAGCGATTTACTGAAAAAAACATAGAGGTGCGATTTTTGTGACGCCGAGTTTATGTATGTAGAACATATAATAGTTGATAACTTTTATAAAAAAAAGGCAGACTAAGCCAATGCCAGGTAAATTTGGAACAAAATGCTTTTACATAAATACAAATATAATTAATCAAATGAACATGAAACTTTTTATCAAAAATATTTATTTCTCCAATTCTGAACAGTATATTTGTTGGATTTATTGTTATCTCCTTTAAAAACGCTTCTGGCGCCATTGAAATATGTATTATGTTTTAGTGAATACAAAAACAAATTTAGATCTCGTATATAACAAAGCTTTTGTAGATATCAAAGGCCAATAATTCAATTAAAAGATTGCTTTTTCTGCGTTTCATATTTTATATATATATTTTTAAGTACCTTATCAAGATATTATTTTAAATTCAAATAGTTAAGTATCATGAATATTAATTATATTGTTTTGTGACGAATTTATAATTTGACAATAGGATTAATACTTAATTACTTGTTTTTTTGATGCACCAACTTCATAGAATTAGCTTTAAAAGTATTTTTCCTCTGAGATCACATGTATTTTTATTTATAACTAAACTTTGAGTAGTCGGTGTCGGTATGAAGGTACAAGGTTTTATTAGGATTTGTTTTAAAAAACGCCCAAAAAATTTAAACGATTAACATTTTTTTAAATTGTATAAAAAGCAAAGATGAAATAGAGACAGTATCTATATTAGTTTCAACTTAATAGTAATTTTAAATAAATGTAGTATAACATTTAAATGTTAATGTATTTTATATATTTTTTTAAATATATAATATACATCATACAACAAAAAGATAAATAATGTTTAAATATTTTAACAAAAGACAAATTGTAGGATCGTAGTAAGTCACATATATTATTAGTACCTACTGTATAATATATTTTTAAGGTTTTACCAGCTATTAAAAGATCTTTAAATACAATGATGAAACTATAATTACAGACGTATCTCACCTCAAATGTTTATCCATTTATATGATCCGGCAAAAAACTAATTAGATACAATTAAACAGAAAAACACTAATAAAAATTCTCAGAACATTCAGTGAATGGTACTCATAACCAAACGTTAATATTATTGTATATATAATGACTTTGAAGTTATGACCTTGATTATAATTAGCTAGGTATATTATATATGACCTGGAATTATATTGTACTGCAATAAGATGTGTTATTGAGGTATACTTTGCTATTATAAATTGTTATTTATTGCGGTTCTTAAGTATACAAATAATAATAAATATAGTTAAAAAAAATATACCAAATTCTTATAAAAATTAAATTTTATTCTTTAAACATTACTTGATATATCTCTAATCTAACAAAAAATGAATTACTGCTACTTACCAGTATATTGTTGAACCAACATACAGTTCTAAAACTATATATTTATTAAGTATCACTTAACATTATATAATATTTTGTGATTCAAATGTTATATTTATATAGAAGAATATAATCGGTTAATAAACACATCAAATATAAAATCTAGAATCAAGATTTAGATATAAAATATTACTATTCAAGTCATGGAAAATAACCTCTTGTAACAGAAAAATATAGATTTGTAGAATTCTTACAACCGATTATAAGAATAAATTACGAAAATTAACTTCACGGTACACAGTTTCATAATAATTATAAAACAGAATTAATTTTTTACACGTTTTTTAGGTATCATTAAATAAAAAAAATAAAATTTAGGTTTTAGCATGGATATATCTTAATTATCTTAATTTTAGCAGATGTTCTCATAAAAAATAAATCTTCCACGTTAAAAGAATCAGCTAACTCATCATTATAGTTAATTCGTCAGCTACTTAAAATTTTCTAAATCAAGGCTTTTTCACGTCATTACTCCCTTTGTAGTTGATGAATCAACCCGGAGTTTAATTATTCCAACACCCTTCAAGGTTTTAACCTAATGTAATTAAAAGGCCAAAGCTAATTGTTCGTGTCATAGGACGTCGTGATCATTATAGACGGTCGTAGGGTTAACAGCAAATTTTAATTACATTTTAGGTATATTATGTAATATAGAATTTAATTCACTTCTCTAATAACATATGATTATGATTATGATTATACTCTATTGTTGTGAGTTATACTAGTTTTGAAGTTAATTGTGACAATTATCCTTTTATATGAGTATGACACTCGTATAAAAAGATAATTGTCACAATAATGTTTAGCGCAATTGTTAGTTATTTTGTAAATTCTGTATACAAAAATGTTATGTATTTTTAAAAGAAGAATATTGTTTACAATTACTCTATAATACCATAAAGGTAAGATAAGACATAGACTAGTAAATACATAATAGTCTAAGAGTAAACAATTATGCAAATACCGAACATTTAATGGTTAAGTTGAAAAAAAAAGATACAAGTACTAGACTATTCACCATCTTTTCTTTTGGTTGGGCTATAAATAATTGGCTTTATAAGCAGAAAGAGGAAATACAAAGATAGTAAATAATCCAAACAGAAAAAGACAGATGTCACAACGTTATAATTGGAAAGGAATTTTTCCAGAAAGATATCGCATCTCTTTACAATCTATTTTTAGAAAAAAAAAGAAGCCTCAGATTACTTTTTTAACGAGACACAATGTTGTCTCGGTTTTACTGAGTTTGATTGAATATCAAGTTGAGAGGTGGTGCATCTTTGAACCATTTAACATAGCTGATTATCGTGTTAGAATAAAATAACTTGAGTATCTTTTTACAAATAAGCTTAGAAAAAACATACAGGAATTTACAGGGAGTGGTACATACATTTTACATTTCCAAAGCGTTATTTATTTATGTAAAAATACAATGAAGTAATTTTGCATCTTTTTATGAACCTACTTGAGCACAAGCTCATATATACATATATAGATTTGTATCTACAATAATTTTTGAGAGCACATATCAACTACTAATACCTAGTAATCGTGTTAGTTATTTTTACTGTGAAAAAAAAAACATTTTTTAATTTTATATATGAGAATAAATGGCTATATAATAGCTAAAGTAAGGAAACCATTATATTATTATAACAAAAAAATACTTAATTAAATGTAATTAATTTTAAGACCAATTTAAGACATTTCCGGTCCGATGTTTCAGTCCTTTATTCATTACCTTCCTTAACCCTGACAATGCTGACATCACTACATTAGCGAGTCTAATTAGGTAACAAAGGTTTATATTGTGATTAACGCATTGCTAAGTCATGTAACAATATTTTAAATATCGATAAAACCGATACTTTAATAACATTCATTGATTTATACGAAAAAGGTTTATACAAGATACTTTAGGTATAATTTGAAGAAAAAATTAATTCCTTAAACACATCACTTTATATGAATATATTATTGATATTACATAAGTAAACAAATTCCAACATAATTAAATTGAAAAGAAATAGAAAATATAATTTTAATTACGCGGCAAGTTGTTATGAAGTTTTCAATCTGATAGTGTCACACCACTAAAGCAAAGTGCATCTCGAAATTAGAAACTGCGATGTTGGTGTTTCTACTTTTATTATCTAATACAAAAAATATTTAAAATTGAATTTTATGTCTATTGCGTTTAAACTGTAAATCTATTTGGCGTTTCATTTTTTAGTTAAGTAAAGTGTCATTTAAAAATGAAATATCATTTTTTAACCATTTTTAACACAATTTCGTGTCTCATAAATGTAATGTATGTTACGAATATATTATATTGAATTGTAGTTTTTTATATTTAATATTATAACTATAACACTTTCTTAAACTTTTATTTTATTTTTAAATTGTTCCTTTATAAATATAATGACAACAATCAATGCTTTTTACAATATCTTTATTAATTATTTCTTTGCGGATATTTAAATTTACATCGTGTTCGCGTGTTCGCTAGGGATTGCAATCCGATATTATTTTCAATCCGACCGGTTCTGTTCGGATCCGGTCGGATTGGTCAAATCACGTTGATTTCCGCATTTCTGTTCAAAATTAACAGTTTGTAATTAAACTCGGTAACATTATATTTAATAAAGTTAGTTTAGAGTATAAAACATATATCCATATAAAACATATATCCATATAAAATATATAACCCAAGCAGGTTAGGTTTTTCAAAAAAAGCCTAATATAAGAGGACTACATATTGAATGCTCTATTTCTACTGTACATTAACGATCTGCTGAAGCCCGGTATCTATTGGTATATGCAGACGACAGCACTGTTGTAGAAAGATATCTGCCGAGTACTCAGGCTAGTAGAGATCAAGTACAGTCTGAAACAGTAGTTTGAGTGACAAACTTCAGGCAGTCTCCGCATAGGGCAATGCTAACCTTGTCAAATTCAACGCCACCAAAATGAACAAGTGTCTGTTCATCGCCAAAAGGAGCCCTTTCACCTTGATTCCTACTTTCCAGAATGTATCCTTGCAATATAGTGACCGGTTTCAGTTGTGAGACTTAGAGATTTTCTCGAACCTCAACTTTGGCCGGTGCCTTGAGTCTAGAGCAAAAGCAGCTGTAGGAAAACTTGCTGTTCTTGCAAAGGCCGACAGTACTTTATATCAGGACAGCTGTTTTGTACAAAGCAGAGATCCGGTCGTGTATGCAGTACTGTGGTCACATATTTGTTGGTGCCGCAAAGTCTCATCTTCTAGTTCTGGACTCAAATGAGAGGCGAGTAAAGAGACTTATAGGCGAATTGATTGAAGCCAACTTCCACTGCCTTAGAATTGAATTGAACACAGGCATAGAATTGCTAGTCTCTTAATATTTTATAGAATACATTTTGGTAAGTGTGCGCAGAAGTTAAACGACTTAATTCCTCCGTCTCCTCCCATCACCGGACGTTCTGACGCAAGGTAGATATCCATCCTTACGTTGTGGACATTCCACCTGTTCAAACGAAGAGCTTTAATTCATCTTTCATCGTCCGTATAGCTAAGGACTGGAATAGCTTACCTGCGTCGGTATTTCCATCCGAATATAACGTGGGTGTCTTCAAGAGAAGAGTGAATAGGTTACTAAGTTAATGCGCCTTACCACCTAAGACTATATTCACTTTTCATCAAGTGGAATCTTGTCAAGTCAAGTTAATTAATATTAAGACAGTATAAAAAATAAAGAAAAAAAAACTGAATTCGCCGTATCGGGTAGTGATACTGTAGTTCAATACCTATTGAAATCAGGGAAACTGTCCTTGGTGCTTTTTGTAGAGCGACGAGATGTTTCGACGTCGCTGGTTGGAATCCCTGCCAGTATAGCCAATTAGATGAGTGTAAAGTGTCAATCAACTTTTTTTGGAGCCTTGATTCATAAACATTTTTTAATTACAAACTTTCAGCTTCCGATATCTTTTCAGAATCAACAGAAGAGTGAAGAGTATTCCATAAATAGCTAAAACCGGATCCGGCGACCGGACCCTGTATGTTGATACCGGATCTGGTGAACTCAAAATTATGCCGGATCTGACGGATTACCGGATCATTTTACCTGATTGATATCCCTAATGTTCGCTAACATGTAGTGACGCGATCGCTAATTAAAGCGAAATATCAAAAATATAAAGAAATATATGGTAGATAACATTAAATGCTATAAATTTGACCGTGTTAATTTAAAATATTATGAAAATTTTTATACATTTATTTAAAAATAGTTATTTTTAAAATAAAACATTTTCCTTTAATTTTTTACATATTAGGTTAAATTAATTTTCATCACCTACACTTTTTTATTTCACACACTCATGAGTAAATGTAATTTTACTAAAATGTTTTGAAATAAATTATTAAATACAAGATCATGTTGTTTTTAAAGTATTAAAGCAAGAAAAATAAAATATTACGAAAATTGTACCTTAGATTTATATTTCAAAAATACAACTTTTGGTACACACTTATTTTTAACCATTAACAATATGAGAATTATTTTAGCTTACATTCATGGAGGTTAAAATATCGTAGCAGCTCACATAATAATTGTCATGACTTTATTTTGTAGTTAATTATTTTCCTCAGATTATAAGTCAATTTAAACCTGTTATGATTTGTCAATATTATTTCCTGTATTTCATTTAACTTTAAAATACTTTTTGCATAATACAAACTAACATCAAACAAGAAGTTTCACTGCTTACATTATTTAATATATTCCAAGAAACAGACTCCTAAACTTTGACTTTAAAATATTATGAATACCTTCAAAAAAAGGATATTAAGGTTTTGGAAAATAATTGTATACTATAAGATAATAGTTGTAATAATCTGGTATTTATCTATTATTTGTTAATACTAACATTATCTGCCTAAAATCACTGATTTGACTTAAAACTCTTCTACCCTGTTTGACCTACATACATTATCATACATCACATCTAATCTGAGGCCCTACATGAAGGTTGAGACTCTTTAGTCATCTGAGCTAAATAATAATCTGTAAAATGTGAACACAAAGACTTTTAAAAACTGAATAACACTTGAAGGTCAAATCTATTAATAAAAACAAAAGCTTCTTTATAAAAGTATATATTTTTATAACTTCATTTATGTACATAGTTTGAGTTTAATTAATTGTTTTTAATATAGGGCGTTAAGTCATCTGATAAAATTTTTGTAGCCGGTATAGAATCTACAAGTCTGGTCAGAACATCATGCAATAGATCAAAAGCTGCGTCGAACACCGTTTTCCCGAAGGTGTTAAATACGAACTTCCAGTTTTCATTTAAATATGCTACAAAACGCTCGCCTGGAATAAAATGTAAAAAATTAAAAAAAAAATATACTTAGATTCTAGAGGTTTTTTCTTAGTAAAGTAGTTAAGTACGAATTTAATTGTATTAGTACTCGAAAACCATATGCGTATTTATGTGTATTTTGTGCTATTATTATTACTATTGATACTTACTGACGTCTTCCTCCCCTACAAAGATTTTGTCAAACTTTGAATGGAATTTTTCTAAATCATAAACGAATTCAGTTTGATTAAACATAAATGAAAAATATATTTCCCCATCATCTTTTTTCACCAAATCGTAGAAGAATGTCAAACCCATATGTAGTTTTTCTGAAATATTCCCATAAATTTAAAATATATTGATAAATAACACTATTTCAATTACTTTCAAAATTGTTACATAAACTAGGGAATTAATCCTATATAAAAAAAAATAGTTTTGAGTAAGCTTAACATGGCTATACATGTTTATAGACATTTACAAACGATAAAATTGTTATTTTTTTGTTGTATGAAGTGTTATTTGTTGATAAATTTAACTCTAAACAAGATTCCATTAAGGGATGACCGTTTGTTTGGATGCGGGTAAAACAATGATAATAGGCAATTAGAAATAACTCTTCCATGGAAAAATTAAGTAGCGTAGGGAAGGAACTATGAAGGTTCATGTCAGTGACCCTGTTTATTTTGCTCTCCAGTGTATTTAAATAACACTCCAATTAAACTACGAGTCTATAGCAATTAGTAATATTTTTCAATCTTGTAAGAATAATTTGTAACATTTCAGTTAAAAGAAAAAAAATTGTAAAAATGTATTGTTATACAAATACTATTTTCACTTAAAACTCACCGATTTTTATTTCACCATTACCATCTCCATGGATAGTTTTTCCCCCAAACAAGTTGTTAGCAATAGGATTTGTACCACTTACTATAAATTTGCCTTTCACATTCAAATCACAAGTAACCTCTACCTGAGCGATTCCTTTTTCCATATCCGGACTAAAATATAATTCAATTACATTAAGAATTAGGACAACGTTTTCTAGTCTTATAGATATCTACTTACTTAAAGCTGTTAATTATGCAATCTTTGATTCCCACGACATCTGCATCTTCTACTGTAATGTTTAACACACCAAGCAGTGATACTTTAAAGTCCTTAATTTTTGATGGATCAAAAGGAGGCACTTCTAATTCGGGGACCCCAGATTGGCTATAATCCACTATAACTTTTTGAATAAGATTTTTTTGACATTCCGCATCTTTGTTTCCACATTTGGATAATGTATCCACTGAAAAAAAATACAGTTTAAACAAAAAAATCGCATAATTTTCATGACACCAAGCTTTGATAAAAAAATAGTTAAAAACAGAAAAATGGAGAGTTTGATATAATTTCTTATAAGCATTTGACTGAATCCCAATATTTATATTATCACTGAAGTAATATTTTTTTTGTTTTGGCGGATATCACGTAAGTCGGCTTTAACAAGTTTTCTGAAACGATATTTGGGATAAGGTAAATCAACAAAACAATAAAACCAGTCAAGTGCGAATCCTACTTTCTTTACGACCGGTGATCAATGTATCACACTAGTAAATAAAGGGCAGACTTTGTATTTATCTAGTTTATTTGAATCATAAAACAGTTTAAAGAAAATTTTATGTTATTTTATCATTCCTAAAAATGTTTTGATTTGCTTTTTTATTATTTGAAGAACCTTGTTTTTCTGGTTTTCACTTCGTCTAATTAAACCTTTCTGTGCTTGAGTTTGGTATGCCAAAGAGTACTTTGTTTACTTTTAACATAAAATTGATTTGGGATCTTCAGGAATACGTTATTTAGTAAAATATAATAAAATAAACTAACACCAAATATTCTTATTCCAAAAGTTATAGGTTGAGACTCTTTAGTCATCTAAGTTATAGGTTGAGACTCTTTAGTCATCTGAGCTAAATAATTATCTATCCGATTCTATCCGATTATTATTGCCATCTAATTTCAACTGCAAGGGATGTTATCAACAACGATGAAGTTTCAAAATAGTTTTACTAACCTATGTATAGTCTTTTTGATTCGCATATTTTTTTTAGTGTTTTCTAAGGTTTTCACTAGCACTACACATTGAAATATTTTTTTTGTTGACATTTCTTAAGAAAAAAGATCAATATTTCTCTTAAAAAAATATTTCAACAACAAAAGATTTTACGAAAGATAAATAACAGCATTAAACAAGGTAAGAAATATATTACAATTATTTAAGCTAACTGAAGAAATAAACTATTGGTCAGTTTTAAGTCCGAGATACTGAGATAATAACATTACGACTCCTTAATCTTTTTATTTTCACTTCACATGAGCTTAATGAAGTTAAAAAAAGTTTTACCACGTAAACAAATAAATAAAATATTCAATCTATTAAGTTGAAGTTCAACTCACCAAACGCTGATTCAGAAAAAGCGAATAAGAAGTACACAACTAAAGCAATCCACTTTGATACCATTATCAGGCCTTCTTCTACTACCACTGTTCATAGAATAATAGAATTTCAACAAACAATTCATTTATATTTGAGTTAAAATGAAAAAAAACAGATTTTTTTATTGTTATTATAACAGAGGTAATGTTAATATTAATAGCTAAAAACATTATGGAAACTACTTATTATTCTGAAATGTTTTTAACAGTAAAAACAGCAATTGCTGTTTAAATTTAGGTAAATTAATGTTTGAGTTAAAATTTTTATTAACTCAAAAACGTTTTAGTGTGTATATATTTATCACTCCAAAAATATCAAATTCAGTTTGATAAACTTCAAAAAATCTTATCATATTAATATGTATTATTTGAAATTTTGACAAGCACGCATCAAATTCTTTTGTGTAATGAAATATTTTAAATTTTAATTTTAATTAAATTAATATTTTAGAATATTGTTAGACATTTTTTGAAGTGAAAACTTCTTTAGGCGCGTTGAGCGTTTTGGTAGAGGGTAAAATCCTCGGTTCGCGTCACCGACATGCTAATGATAATAGTATATCTATAGCTATGGAGAGCCAGACTATATATCTATAGCGCATGCGCAGTAGCCTGTGTACACGTATACACTAATATTTGATATTTGATAATATTTTTTCGTGGATTTTAAAATTGGAAAATTAAAAAAATGTTATAATAATTTTAGATTTTATGAAATATGTTCATTTATTGTAAAATTCAATTTTACGAAGTTATTGTTTGTTTGTGTAATTTGTTAGATATAAAATACGTGCTTTGTTATTTTTTTGCCAAATAATTATTTATGAACTTATATAATTTAATTTCACTATTAGAAAAAATATTGTAACATAATTAAAATCTCTAAATTTCTATTTTTTATACTTGTTTAGATCCTTAATCCCACGAGAAAAAAACTTGAAGATGTCTTCAGACGGGGGCAAAAGAAAAAGACAAGAAGGTGATGAAGAATCAGAAGTAACGAATTTTTGAATATAGTTTTCATTACTCTCAAGATAATAGTTCCGTTTTCACTTCTATCGGCAGTCCCACGACTGCTATTTTTATTTTACTTTTGAAAAGGTTAAGTTATTTATTTTATTCTTTTCTACACACAACATAAAATGTATTATTTTAATTAAATATGATACAAAATTGTATACAAAAAATATGAAAATAGTAATCGTAAGGCTTATTATAAATAACATAAGTATTAAGGTAATAAAAAACTTTTTTTTTATTTAAAGATGGGTAATATATAAATACTAAATGAATATTAATATTCTAATAAGAAAAACAAATTATGGAGTTCTTAACCTCGAAGTTGTATCGCTACCAAAGTCGCTTAAGGTCATAGTCAAATTTATAATTCTTACTTCAAATACATTGCACTTGTGAGACGACAGATACTAGTTAGTTTAGTTTAAAACCAGCAATGAACTGCACGGATATTTTATTAACTTTCTTAATTCTTAATAAACATCATAAACAATAATTTATAGTATTGTCTTTTGGTCACAAATATAATTGTGAGATATGTGGGAACAAACTAGGATCTAAGTAAGCGTGGCACATATTTTTTTAATAATAATAATAAAGGACAAGTTACACATTGATCTAACCTCTAAGTAAGCAAATTATTTGCTTGTGTTAAGGGTGTTAGACAACGATACAAGTACATAGAAATACACATATAAATACTGAGAATATATTTAATAAACGATCAAACCCTGAAATACAGAACATACATGCCTGTCCCTGTCGGGGATCGAACCCGAGCCTCATTACGTCGCTATACGTTAGGCGTCTGCACTAACCACTCGACCAACGAGGCGGTAAATATTGTAATAAATAATAAATAATTGAATACTAGATACACTGTTTTATTAAAAGTTTTGTATTAAGTTGCAATCAAAAATTAAATTTGATTCACACTTGGAAACATTATGTATGTACGAGTATAAGCTTCCGATTCCGTTTTATTATTACTATTCTCATTATTAACGTTTAACTTTATTTGGCATAAATCATTTGCAAAGAACCACTTACTTATCTTTTCAAATGATCGATGTATGATGATGTATAGCACTTAATATTCGTTCAAAAGGAAAGGTCGTAAATACAAAAAATACATAAATGAGGTAAGTATACTTTTCAAACTAACACCGAATTAATATCACTTTTCACACATTTTTCTGTTGTCAATTGAATAAGTACCAGGCTTTAATATTAGCAACCTAGTCACGAACTTACGAATACTAAAAGTTAAAACAAACAGTCGACGCAGTAAAAAGCTTTACAAAGACAAAAATGACAAAAGATTTAGATGACATAATTGAGTATATCCAGGCCCTTAAATATGTGTGACTAGTGCCACAACTATGTCACGGATTGACTTACGTTTAGTGAAGAATAAAGGTAATTCAATAACGGTAAAATCATTTGCTCTACCAGAAATTCTTTTTTCAAATAGTTAACAGAAGCTCGGGATTATATCGGTAATCCGAAGAAATATTTAAAACAGGTGATTTCAAATTGTTATACGAGTTTATCGTATTTCTTTAAAACATTTTTGTTTTCTATACATTTTACAAGTGTAGGAGCAATAATATTCACATAGATAGGATTTAAGCAGATGTGGTCCTTAGTGAATTTAGATGAAATAATATTAACATATAAACAAATATATAACATATTCAACAAAATATACATTTTTGCTAAGAATATCTATTTTTTTCTATTATTACCTATATAGAGTTTCAAATAAATGTTTTTGGTAAAAAATATATTTTCTAAGCATTTTTAAAGATACTAGTTAACCTTGATGTAAATAATAAGGATAATATTTAGAGAGAAGGAAGATTTGTTTCTTTCTTTAAAATATTGTGTCAGGTAGTTTTTATTATAGTCTTTAATTTTATGATTTAAAAATAAATAAATAAAATAAACAAACATTTACATCAGGACACTCAGAAAAACTTATTTTAAGAAAAGAAATAAAAATGTTCTATCTATACTAATATTATAAAGCTGAAGAGTTTGTTTGTTTGAACGCACTAATCTCTGAGACTACTGGCCCGAATTGAAAAGTTCTTTTTGTGCTGAATAGTCCGTTTATTGAGGAAGGCTATAGAGTATATGTCATCTCGCTGTGACTAATAGAAGTTAAACAGCAATGAAAAATGCTGCAAATCTAATATAACCTAATAGGTTCTGACTGACTTAGTTATAGCATACAGTCTACGCCGCAAGTCGTAGAGATAGTAAAATTGGAGGACACATATGTTTTCTACGTAGTGGTGTACTAAGAAAAGATTTTTAAATTCCACCCTTAAGGGTTTTAAATATCAATTTTGTATGGAACTCGGCGGCAATACTGAAAACCAAGCGGACGAAGTCGCGGTTGACCCCTAGTACTTTATAAAAAGAAAACTCTTCTCCAATCTGTACAAATTTACAGATGCGTCATGCATCTGTAATATTTTTTAGCACAAAAAGAACTTCCGAAACCGCGTTCTCAAAAAGCAATGAACACCTCTTTTAACGAAGAAATAGTGTCAGGCTTCTAAGGTGGTTGTCCTAAAAGTTTTACCAGTATCGTATGTAGGAAGTCCCCCATCTTATTCGCAGAAGGCGTATACTTTGTCGAGGTACAGCTAAAAGTCTCCGTAGACTGCACGCAGCAGCAAAAACTTTTGACACGCATTTTGAACTGCACCACTAGTCTTCTAGTGTCGTTGTTAAATTACTTTGTGGCTTAATCTTTATAACCAGAAGAGTAGGTGGGGCTAGATGCTATAAACATAATCATTAGGACTGAGGAAGGCGAGGGAACTGTACCACTCGGCATTAGTACTATTTTGTTTCCAGATGAACCCAAAGCCGTAAAACGACATTGCAAAAAAATGATCTTGCTTACGTTCCTTACATAAAAACTTTACTGCGTAACATTTGTAAAGTGTTACGCAATACGTACGTATATGCCATACCTAAGAGCTCAGGAAATCCTAGCGTTCAGGAAAACATTTTCGAGAACTATTTCTAACAACCTTTTTTCTCAGTAATCTATCAAGTTTTTATGTTTATCATCTATATTGTATCATGTATTTTATGAGAAACAAAATTGCCCTAACATATTGTAGATGGTTTTTCGACACCACCTTTTTGTCCTAGATTTTTTGTCGCCTGTGTTCGGTTTAATGACATTGTTTTTTTAGCGATAACGCCCCCTCCCTACAACTTGCTATTTGTTGTTCAATATAATTGCTTATTTACTAAATCATGAATTTATTAAAATTTATTTTGCAGATTTTAACAAAAAATATAATACCTATAACACCAATTGGATGTGTTCGCAAATCAGTAAAACTTCTACAATAATAATCTTATACATTACATTTGTCAGAAGCTGATCATTATATATATACTTATACTCTCTAAATTAATAGATATAATATGGAATTATTTAATGATGTCATTGCAATATAAACTACTTAAGACACATACTATTCTTTGCAGTTTTGTAGGGGATATTATTTTAACATTATTCAAATGACAACAATTGGGAGATAAGTGAAATAAAATTACGTTTAAGAACCTATTTATTTAACAAAATATGGTTTAGTTTTTAATAAAAGGGGTAAGATCTTCTGTGATGTATTTCTTAGTGGGAACTCCATCGAAGATCTTCTCAAGGAAATCAAAAGAATACCCCAGGGCTTTATCTAAAAACACTTTGCCAAACGTCTTTAGCATCATCTTCCAGTTCTCGTTCAGATAAGTTACTACTAACGCACCTGAAATAGAAACAAATGCATTTAATAAAGAACACACACTTTTAACAATTCCCTACAATGTTATTGAAACATTGATAATTGAATTTACAAAACAACAACCAACTTTTAATAATAATCTTCTGTGATCAAAACACGTTTAAAATAAGACGGTTATTTGTATCTAAAAATATAACCTCTCTAAAAAAGTAATTTTTTGCTTCAATCAAAAAGTTGTTTTGAACTTGAATAATTGGTTGAATGTTACGACCGAAAAGGTTATTTAGACAGATTTTATATTTTAAGTTATTGAATGCAATTTTATTAAATGTATAAATAAAACATAAATAAAATTGTGTAAAAAAGTGTTACACACTATTTAACACACACTAACATTTATTGTTAAACAACAGATCTCGCTACTAATGGAACTTTCCTAATGAAGTTGATATTTTATAGACAGATTATATATTATTATAAGCGAGGTTAACAGTCACTAAACAACACATTTATTACTATCGTATTATATTATAGTATTCATATTTTATACAATAGAGTTAAATATTAAAGTTTGGTGTTCTATAAAATCAATTCCAAATTGTTTTTATTTATGTTGTTTCCATTAGTACTTACTGATGTCTTCCTTTCCAATAAATATATTTTCCGCAGCGAAAGACGCATTTCCTACATCATATGTGTATTTAATGGTTTTGAAGTCAACCTTGATGTATGTTTCGCCATCATCCTTCTTAACTACACTTAATGGAAAGTCTATGCTCAATGATACTTTTTCTGTAAACAAGGAACTAAAGTCAAACAAATAGTCAATAAGTGTCTCTTGACTTGAGTGGTTTATTTATATATTTTCCTTTGTAAAAATACATGTTAAGAATTCTACAGCGCTTATATACGACTGTAAATGCATTGACTTATAGGACGATAATCTACCGTTATAACCTACATTATTTTGGTCTGTAACCAACTAAAGACCATTAAATTTGTTCACCCCTGGCAAAGTTTACAATTTTGGCAACAAAAATATCTCATAACAAACACAAATTTCATTTTAAAGCGCTCGCACTGGATAATACTGTTAACGAAGCAATAAAAATGAAATGAACCTTTTGGTCACTTTATTTGTGTTATATATTTTTATAAAACAAAATTAAAATGATATACTAATTTAGAGTTATGACTTGATATTTTGGGTTTATTAATAATTCAATACTAAACCATAAAATATATAGTATATATAAGACACACATGAACATGGAGTAAAATTAAGCGACACGTTAAAGAAACATCTATCAAGGTCCTATTTTAAAGCATATATGATTTTATAAAATATACATATAATATTAAAATAGAATAAGCAGTATTTATACTTCTAAATATACTCTGTATGATAGAACTAATGTTAAAGAGTACTATAATTTGTATAAGAATAACTCTTACCAAGTTTAACTTTAGCTTTTCCAGCCCCGGAAACAGAAGAACTTCCAATTAAACCCTGTAGCAAAAGACTGGACCCTGATAGTTTAAATTGACCTTTGATAGTTAGGTCACAATTAATTTTTTCAGATCCAGACCCTTTCTCAAAGTCAACGCTAAAACAAATGTTTGAAATAAAAAAAAAAAAACAAATATTTTTTAAATATATGACATTTATATACGAGTACTCCTCCAAGGACTTATGCTTGTTCCTGGACGCAAATTTTCCTCATCGTTAGCATTAATAATAACAAAGAAATATGTATTTATAACAAGTCGATTTGCATTTTATTTGCAATTTAATAATATTACATCATCGTTATACCTCCTTTAAATTTAAATAGTGTTTTTTTTTAACATGATTTGAAATAACAGTATTAATTTCTCAAATACTAATACAATTTCATTAGAATATACATATTATATTCTAAGTACCTGTAGTTAGACTATTCATAAAGTTAAAACTATTTATAACCCCCGACTCAAAAAGAAGGGTGGTTTTAAGTTTGCCCTGTCGAGTCGGTCTGTCTATTTGTGTATATGTGTATATGTGTCTGTCTGTGGAAATGTAGCAGAAAACATAATAAACATATGTACAACGGTCCCCTGACGCAACGACTTTAATAAGTACATAATAATCTTATTTTTATTCTTTTTAGAGGTCTTTTTGTATAGGGAGTTCTTAAGATTTTTAATTAAATTTTATATTATTAAAAGTTTATGTAAATTCATATTTCTTTACCGGTATAGGCAACACAAGAGACTTATCATTTACTAACCAACCGATTTTTCACTTATTAATTCCACATAAAAATATTAATCTAGTACTAAAAATCATTACATGTAAATATTAATTTATATAACTATATTAAATAAATATTAATAATAAAATAAGACTCACTGAAAACTTTCAAAAACGCAGTTTTTTATCCCTTTAACTGTCCCATCTACAATGGTCATATCTAAGGCATCCAGAACTGTAATGGTCACATTAGTGAGATGAAGAGGATCTACTTGTGGAATATTTAACTCGGGTACACCAGTCTTGGCTACGTCATGCAGTGTGTTCTGATATAAAGACTTCAAGCAATCGTCATCTTTGTAACTGCATTTAGATAGAGTATCCACTGAAATAAATGTAATTTGAATTGTAAGCTACATTCACTTACAAACGATTTATGTAAATGCTTAAAAAGTATAAACATTCTATATTTATATATTTTTAATACTATATGTAAATGAATTTTAGTATATATATATATCCAATTTAAATAACAAAAAATGTTAAAAATCATATAATTATTAAAATATATAGAAAAAATAATACTCACCAAACGCTGCTCCACAAAAACAAAGTGTGCCTGCAAACAAAGCTATATTAAAAACGTACATTTTGTTTTCTTAGTTCCAAACTAAATAACCTTAGATCTCCTCAGACACATTTATATATACACGGTAGAAAATTATACCAATAAAACTACACGTAAAAACATAACAGAACAGGTTTTTTTTTCAGCGCGGCAGTGAATTTATTATTTAAGAAATTGTAGCCCATATCAGTGACATCATGGGTATAATAAGCAAAGCTTTAGATTTTTTTAATATTATAATATTTTAAATATTTAGAAAACTAGATTATCATATTTTTTAACGATGATTATTAATAGAGAGTTTTAACTTACAATAAAACTTGCCTATTATTTTTCTTAAAGCATCTGGAAATCCGCCTCGTTGGTCGAGTGGTTAGCGCAGACGCCTAACGTGTCACGGCGCAATGGGGCTCGGGTTCGATTCCCGGCAGAGACGGGCATTTGTGTGATGAGCATAGATGTCGGTGTTTCTGGGTTTGGTCGTTTGATAAATATATTCTCAGTATTTATATGTTGTATTTCTATGTATTTGTATCGTTGTCTAACACCCAAATAATTTGCTTAAATATTTTAATACCCAATTATTTAGCTAAATTAACACAAGCAAATAATTTGCTTACTTAGGGGTTAGATCAATTTGTGTAATTTGTCCCGATATTATTATTATTATTATTATTAGTATTTTATAGTTTTTATACTATATATACTAATGTTCTATACACTATATTATTATATATTATACTATATGTTCTAAGATCTTCTTCTTGTCAATGGGAAAACACTCTATCCAGTTCAGAGATGCCACTGCAATTCTTACAGATCCCGGAGAGGCTTCGATTCCGGCTTCTTTTAATGTTGATTTGATATAACCGGCTATTACCGTTCTTGATGCGGCTTTAGGCACTCCCCTTGTTGTTATAAATAATGAATAAAAGCTTTGTAAACCGCCACGACGTGCTCTGGATAAATGTACCAAACGGCGAATCCAAAAAACACAATCTAATAATCTATTACATTTGGCATTAGTTCCCATCCAGACTGTCAGTAATTGGCATTATCCGTCTTGGATCGGAATCTTCGCCAAAAAATTATCTTATTGTCTTGGTCGGTATATTTTTCCTTTTCTATTTAACATAAGGTAAGATCATGAACCCTACGTCCCGAGGACAATTGAAGTAAGATTGCGGTTTCTCTGATACTTGATAAAGATTATTTTCGTCCGGAGAATAATTATTCAAATATTGAATAACAATATTCAGATTCCAAATAGGTGAAGCAGCTCTTTTCTCCTTGGCTACTGAAATGGCTTTGAGCATATGCCTAACAAATCAGATGATAAATATATTTTTATGGAAATATTAGTAAAGGTATAACAGATACAACAGATTTATGTAAAAGTATTGTTTTGCATGCCAAACCCTCTTCATTATGCAAATAGGCTAAATAATGAGCGACGTCTATTACTTTCGGTGCTTTGTAATCAACGGTGTATTTTGAGCACCATTAATTCCATCTTGTCCAGGCTGTGGTCTTTAATGACGAAATTCGCCAGCTAGACAATAATATTTTTTTTTTCTTTATTGCTCCAATCCTTAATTACATCTGTCCACCCAAAATCAGCCAAGCTTTTAAAAGAATATCTTGACCTTTTTGTGGTGAATTCCCGTTACAGTATCTATCAGCACTCGTGAAAGGTTCGGGATTTGATAAGCTTATAGAGCACGTTGCTGTTGGTGTGCGGTCCAAAAGACCTTCTGCCATTTGGGCACTATGAGAATGAATCGACCTTTTGCCATATTCAAATGGGTTAGTACCCGTGGAATGAGATTTGGTGGTGGGAATATCCAGGCTAGATCGTAGTCCCACGGATGGCAGAATGCGTTGTAACGAACAGCGTCTTGACCCGACAACTCCAATATCACGTACCTAGCTACAACATGAGCCGACTTTGAAGCCAACAGATCTATCTGCGTGTGCCCCACTTCGTGAAGATGCTCTGTGGTTGGAGATGCCATTCTGGACATGGTTTCATTCTGGACAGAGCATCGACTTCGCAATTGTAACGGCCTGGAAAATACTGAGCCATCAGATGAATGTCTTGGACATCCATGAACCATAATATCTGTCGTCTTAAGTTCAAAGGAATCTTTGACCTGTTTCTCCCTTCCTTGAATATATAAGAAGAGACATCTATCGTGAAGTGATGGGTTACCGAACCTATGTGAATCGGTAGGGTTCCTGAGGCTGCTGTCAGCCAACATCTCAAATTGTATATCACTGGATCTGGTAGTTCTTTTTCATGATATGGATGAACTGTCGGAAGCCGTCGCCTGTAATATTGCATTGTCCAACAGTGCAGTCTCCCTCTGCGAACCACGAATGAGGCAAGGTTGAGTCGCCCCGGTATAGATTGGGCCTGTTTGAGGGACCAAATGCCTTGGATATTTATTGTTGAAGTACCATGTGGAGCGTTAGGCACTTCGGTTCTGACAAGGACTACATGTTGAGTTTTGTGTCCCATGTCATGCCCAGATATTCTAGGCGTTGAGTCGGAACTAACACAGATTGGAAAAATTTATCGTCCACCCTAACTGTTGAAGTAAATTGACGACAAATGCCACTTGATCGCTTAGAGCTTTTGCACACTGGTTTGCCACTAAAAAATCGTCTAAGTATACTACGCACCTGATGTTGTGGTCTCGTAAAAACTCGGCTATCCAGTTTGTGAGAGTAGCAACAATTCGAGGTCCTGAAGTTTTTTTTTAGTAACAAAATAGATGAATACATATTAAAGGATGTAGCTTTGTACTAGACTTGGTTTGCTATATTAGCGAATAGCTTTTTTTGAGGGTTCCGCCTGCGAACTAACAAATAGTAATGATATATCATATAATGATCTTAGCAATACAACAAAATCTTTAATATGGAGTAAAAATTTCTCAATCAGAGATTGGGATGAGATGCGGCACTTTTTTGCGTCTTATCCTTGGCGGCAGGTCTGCTTCTCTTCTTTGGATCCGTCGAGTTGCACGGATGCTATAACTGATGTGGTGCATCAGGCAATGGAGTATTTTATTCCTTTTGCTGACGTACCCATCGGTGGCAAAGCTCGCCCATGGTTTAATGCCGAATGTCGTCATGCACATGACCTAAAACATTCGGCATACCTTATTTGGGCTGATGCTCGAAGCCGCAAAACTCCGGATGTAAGTATAAAGAAGAGAGCCTTTAACCAAGCTGCCAAGTCCTACAAAAAGGCATTGCGGAAGGCTCGTCTCGATCGAATCGCTAAGAATGGCGAAAAGCTCTCTGCCAGACCAACTGGCAGTCGAGCTTTCTGGTCTCTTGCGAAAGCGATCGAGTCGAATTTCTGCCAACCCTCACTGCCTGCTCTGCTGAAGCCGAATGGTTCCCTGGCCCACACAGCAACAGAGAAAGCAAATGTATTTGCTTCTCTGTTTGCTGATAATTCGCATCTAGACACTGGCAATGCTTCTCCAGCACATCTTCCTCACTGCGGTATTTCGATGCCTGAAATCCGCATCACTAACAAAGAGGTATGGAGAACATTGTGTCGTTTAGATGTGAATAAAGCCAGTGGTCCTGATGGTATACCAGCCATTCTGCTCAAAACATGCGCAGCTGAGTTGTCTCCTGTACTGACACGTTTGTATCGTCTCTCTTTCATGACTGGAATAGTGCCGAAATCCTGGAAGCTTGCTAATGTGCAACCCGTGCCCAAAAAAGGCAGCCGTGCCGACCCTGTCAATTACAGACCGATTTCAATCACCCCCATACTCTGCAAGATTATGGAGCGTGTATTGAACTCGCGCCTACTAGCATACCTAGAAGGTAACGATCTCCTCAGTGACCGACAATACGGGTTTCGCCGTAATAGGTCTACTGGGGACCTCCTAGTGTATGCTACACACATTTTAGGCGAGGCCATCGAGAAGAACGGAGAAGCGGTCGCCGTCTCTCTGGACGTCTCGAGGGCATTTGACAGGGTCTGGCATGCGAGCCTTATAAGCAAGCTTTCAGCGTACGGTATATCTCCTGGTCTGATCGGCTGGGTAACGGACTTTTTGAGCCAGAGATCTCTCCGAGTAGTTGTTGACGGGTGTTCCTCGGAACCCTTGAAAATAAATGCCGGAGTGCCTCAGGGGTCCGTTCTTTCTGCAACTCTTTTTTTGCTGCACATTAATGATCTGTTGAAGCCCGGTATCTATGGGTATGCAGACGACAGCACAGTTGTAGAAAGATATCTGCCGAGTACTCGGGCTAGTCGAGATCAAATACAGTCTGAAAGAGAAGCCATGGTGCAACGTTTGAATGACAAACTTCAGGCAGTCTCCGCATGGAGCAATGCCAATCTTGTCAAGTTCAACGCCACCAAAACGCAGACGTGTCTGTTCACCGCCAAAAAGAGCCCTTTCACCTTGGCTCCTACTTTCCAGAATGTATCCTCGGAATACAGTGACCGGCTTCAGTTGTTAGGCTTAGAGATTTCCTCGAACCTCAACTTTGGTCGGTTCATTGAGTCCAGAGCAAGAGCAGCAGCAGCAAAGCTTGCCGTTCTTGCGAAGGTTCGGCAGTACTTTACACCGGGACAGCTTCTTGTTCTATACAAAGCACAGATCCGGTCGTGTGTAGAGTACTGTGGTCACATATTTGCTGGTGCCGCAAAGTCTCATCTTGCGGTTCTGGACTCAATTGAGAGGCGAGCAAAGAGGCTTATCGGCGATCCCGAATTGGTCGAAGCCGACCTCCAAAGCCTTGAACACAGGCGTAAAATTGCTAGCCTCTCAGTATTCTATAGGATACATTTTGGTGAGTGTGCGCAGGAACTACACGACTTAGTTCCCCCGTCCCCCTTCCATCACCGGACGTCCCGACGCACGGCAGGTATCCATCCTTTTGTTGTGGACATTCCACCTGTCCGAACGAAGCGCTTTGCTTCCTCATTTTTAGTGCGTACAGCGAAGGACTGGAACAATTTGCCTGCGTCGGTATTTCCGGCCAAATATAATGTGGGTGTCTTCAAGAGAAGAGTGAATAGGTTGCTAGGGCAATGCGCCTCACCATCTAAGACTACATTCCACTTACCATCAGGTGGAATGTAGTCAAGCATTGCCCTAGATCGTATAAAAAAAAAAAAAAAAAAACATAGTTTTCTAATAATGAAAAAATAATTACAAACGTACCAATCTTTTCTGTTACAATATACATATTTCTAAAAGTACAGTAACTTTCATATAAATGTATAGAATTGATTGATGAAAATATTTTATAATATGGATAATATTTAAATATTTAGGTATTTGATAACATTAATATTCATATCGGACACAGGTTAATAAAATGCAATTTTCATTAGGTTTATTTGGTGTGGAAGGCTACTAGTGTTACATCTACCTACTTAGGTAAAATTTCCTCTCTCAACTATATATAATATACTTTTTTGTTAGTGGTATTTTAGACGATTATACTTGTATGTAATATATAAGTATATAATATAATATAATACTGTATCTAATATATAATTTATATTTGTGATTTTGATTTAAGAAGTGAGAGATAAAAAGGTCCTCTTTTAAATGTACAGACTTCAAATTATTTTCCAATTATTTTCAATGCAATAGTTACTTTATCAAATAATTAAATTAACATTTATTAATAATTTCAAATTTTTATTCTGTGATTTGTCCTAGCGACATAATAAATGTCATTAGAGATATAATAAAAATATTTAAAATTACGTTGTAAAAGAAATGTTTAATAGTAAATATTTAAATATATAAATATGAAAAAAAAATATCATAAATTGCGCCAAACATAGATTAATATCCATTCAAAGACCACCATTATATTGTTTTTTTACCATAATAGTCTACGTGATAATATTTTTCTATAGGTAAAAAATTAAATACTAGAATTAAATAAAGATTAAGCCCAAACAACCAGACTTAAAAAGTCAATATTTTTTACACCTATTATTATTGTTTTTTTTATTTTCGAACGTACGTTTTGGATTTATGAATATAGGTACAAGTACAATATATCTATATATATGTATTATTACTTGCCTATTATTTTAGGGTCCCGTACCTAAAGTATAAAAACGGAACCCTATTACTAAGATTGCGCTGTCCTTCTGTCCATCTCTCTGTCTCCAGGCTGTATCTCATGAACCGTGATAGCCAGAGTAGGGATGAAACAATACTATTGAGATATTAATATTTCTACTCGATTCCTAACGATCGTCAAATATCGATATTGCTGAGTATCAATTGAAAAGTATCAATACTTGTATCGAATCGTCTTTAAAAGATTAAGAAAAAACCGTTAAAAAAATGTTTTGGTTGTGCTTCCCGAAAATAGATTTTTTCCAGATGTTTGCCGGGTAGAGGATTTCAGCAGTAACGGTTGCGCCAGCTTTGAAAGACGGCCTTTAGCAAAGTACAGAGGTAGCCAACCTTCCCACTAAATTCAAATGTATGCGTGGATGTTTATATACCGCTGGGAATACGGGCTATATCCTCCCATTCTTCTAATTGGTTAGCTTTTATAGAGCTAACGGGATAATTATTATTATTATTATATAAATATTGACATCGGCATACTGATATAAAAAGTTTCGGCCGATACCTACTCGATACTCAAATATGAAAATATCGATCCTAAATTTACTTAATATCGGAAAAAGTATGGAGTTTGCACCTACTTTTATTTACTAGTTTTATCCGTAAACTCGAAAGTTGAAATTTTCATAGATTATGTATTTATGTATATATAGATTATGTAATATGTATCTATGTATGAAACATTTGAGGGAGGTACCCATACAAACGTATTTTTTTACTCAAAATTAATAATGTCAACAGTTGGACGCTTGAAATATGAATATTCATAGAATATTTAATTACATATATACTTATTTCAAAAATAAATAATTAAATTACAATAACATAATAATTAAAGGAGGCTCCCATACAACAAACGTATTTATTTGTTCAGTTTTTATATGTAATAAAACGAGACCTTTTGTGCGGAAGTCCGACTCACACTTGTCCGGGTTTTTTATTGAGTAACTAATCTTAAAATCAACATATCAAACTGGTTCACTTACTAAAAAAATTACAAAGAGTACATTATATTAGATAATTATAAAAGATGCAAATGTAATATTTTTAATTATATTTAGTAATTTAGGACTATTACAATTGTATACTTGCATTTATGTATTTATATCAATTGCCAAAAAAAAATGACTTACTTAAAAAAAATCCATTTGTTGTGAATTATACAGCTGAAAAATTGCTTTTTTTGGATACTACTGTTATTAATATTGTATACCTAACACATCGTCGACGAATCTAAATACATAAATTACGCAAACGAATTTGAAACTTGAATAAAGATATGTTGGTATCTTTTTACAAAATAGTTGAGAAGTTCGTTTGGCTTAGATCAACCAACCCAATTTAAATTGTATTTTCGTACAACAAAATGAATTCAAAAAAATCTACTCGAAAAATATCCAGACTAAAGAAAACCCAGACTATTGCATTAAGATGTCCATTGAAAAAATAATGTTTTAATCGTATCTGCTAATTTATGTGGTAGGACTTAACAAAGATTTCCACCTTAACTTTTGTCTTGAAAATATTATGTCATTGTTTACACTTATATTATTATTATTATTATTATTTTAGCTACAAATTCATATAAAATCAGTTTCACATTCCAAGAACTTAGACCACATTTATATATTTTTAAAATAGCCTTTTTTAAACATATCCGTCAAAAATTAATTTCTTATAAGAAGGAAGTTTTTGTTCATTATAATACTTTTGTTTATTTTTACTCCATTCGATTCGGACCCCTCGGACCGTAGGACTAAGAACATAAAAAGTTTATTAAAATTAAATATACCTAATATACTTTTAAAATTCTAAACTGTAATTGTGTTTTACGTTAGATTAACTATAAATATATTTTTACATGGTAATAAAATGTTGTAAACGTACAAGATATAAATCTAAGCAATTTATCTTAGAATATTTTGTATACTAATTTTTTGTTACAAACATAATTGATGTTAAAGATAAAAAAATATAAAACTTAAATTATAAGTTCAAGGGTAAGATGATTGCAGACTTCAATTGAAATTTTTGTTTGTATTAAAAAGAAGTCTATTAAGATGTCTTTTTATTGAAGCATTAATTTCCGTAAACGCCTGAAAAATGTAACGAGCCATATCAGATAAGACATTATTTACTATTAAAAAGATAAAAAAGGTTATATTGTACTAAACTCAATATAGGTCATTTCGCAAAATAATGACCATGCGTTTTTGTTTGTATTTTATTTTTGTGGGTAGCAAAAGGAATATTCGTCATGCCATAAGTGAATACATTAATCCTAATACATACATCCAAATATTATCTACATTATATGTTAACAATATCGAGAGCAAGTCAATAATGATTATCAAAGGATTAGCAAAGGAAATATAAAACTTTTCATAAAACAAATATATGCTACCATACAAAAACTTTTTGGAATTATTTATCTTTTAAGATTTTTATGCGTACCTAGAGGGCACCATACATTAAAAAAACATGTCAGACGGCTACCTACATCTCGCCTTCCCAAGAACACGATCAATCAAAACAATTAAACTCGGGCAAAATTTTAAGTAGAATATGTAAATCCAACTATACACAAGTTCAATTTAATAAAACTACCTATATTTCTAATGAAACTACTTATATTTTATCTTGTTTAATTTATATATTTCTAATGCAGTCTATTCTAGTCGTTTTCATTAAATTGCCCATTCGTCTAGAATTAATATCAGAACGAGTCTTAACCGTCTTTATTGCTGTTTAATATTTTTAATCAAGACCAAAAATAAAGCAATTAACATCGTTGCTTTCATAATGATCCTTCAGACCATCTTATTTGAACCATACAAATCCAAACGAAACTTGAACTATATTTTTTAGTACTGCTGATAATTAATTTTAATCAAGTAAAATAATTCAGCAATTAAAATCGTTATTTCCATAATGATACTTCAGATTATAATTGTATATTACAATATTTAATAATTTACCAGCCTGGATCCCAGAGATTATAAAGATTATAATAATTCATTTTATAACTCGAATTGTTAGTCTCGCCACAAGTAGGTACTCAATCAATCATTTAATTACAATTGACGTTTCAGATAAGAGACTCGCTCTTGACAATATTATGTTAAGTTTAGATGAGGTAAGAAGTAATTTTCTATTATTTGTTTATTATAAAAATATTTAACTATCAAATTAGTACATTTTAAAAGACCTTATTAAACTTTTATCTATGGTCCAGTCATTTATGAAATATTTATTTTTTTATTTATAACACTTTACACACAAATATATTTATTAAACAAAAACAACAAGGTAATGGAAACAAATGATCATTATTAATTAACAATTAATTATTAAATCAATTGTTCATTTGGTACAATGATTTTATAGTCATATTTGTGACATTTATGGTTTCAAGATATAACTTTATCCTAAAGTTTAAAAAAATTACATTAACTAAATTCACAAGAAGGTGAGATGGACAGGAAGTTAAGTTTAAAGTCACATTTTGTAATTTCTAATGAACGCCAAGTGCTAGTATTTTGGTTTTAAAAAATAGTATAATTTTAAGTTTTGTACATGTACATGTACATGGTATCTATGTTCACGAACGAGGATATGTCATATGTGGTTGTACAAATCTTACATAATGGTTGGGCTTGTCTTCTGTACACTGTTCACACACTGTTTCCTAATTCTAGTATCTATGTTTCTCTTTGTTCGACCAATATGACCGACTATCACAGTAAACGTTTATACACCTGGACGTTCTAACGATTTACTATTAATAATAATCTTAAACATATTATTTAATGTTATATTTAAAAATAAATATGAATATAATATAAAAGACATGTTCTTTAATGATTTTAGTAATTAGAAATATGATATAGAGATTTATGTAATTAAACTTCTTCCTTAATATTCCTAAATTTCACTTTCATTAATATTAAAACGTACACGTAGCCAATGCAAAGGTAGGTCTGCACATAAACTTAACCAAGACTATGGCAATGACGAACAGATGCAAAATCCCTGTAACAGTAAATAACAAACCACTGAAGTATGTAGACGGTAAGAGTATAAGTTTTGTAAAGAGTAACAATGAAACAGAAATAAAAAGAAGAAAACAAAATGCATGGAAAAAGTACTGGTTTCTGAAAGAGATCTTTAAAAGCTACTTACCTACAGCTATCAAAACAAAAATTTTCAATTCATGTCGACTATCATGCTTGACATATGGCTGTCAAACTTGGAAATTTACTGCTAAAGCAAAAAACATTATATACACGTGCCAAAGTGGAATGGAAGGTAGCATGCTTAATATACGAAGAAAAGTTAAATAAGACTGACAACCATTAGAAGCACAACGAAAACAAAGAATGCTTTATATTATGCGCTTAAACTCAAGTGGAAATGGGCAGGCCATATTGCCAGACTTGCAGACCAGAGGTGGACTGCAAGAATAACTAGAGGGAGGGGTCCACAAGGTAAATGAAACAGGGGCAGACTATTATAACGCTGGAAAGACGAGATTAAGAAAACAGCTCGCCCACTCTGGATGCAGGTTGCATAAGTCAGAGACAAGTGGAATGCTTCGGAGGAGGCCTTTACCCGTCAGAGGGTTCCTGTAGAGTAAATTAAATGTATGTACACAATATTAAAAACTAAGGCAAAACTAAATAAAAATAAAGATACTGCATTATGTGGAATTAAAGTCGCGGCATATCCTATTTAGAAAACGACAACGTTTAATTTATTCGAATTAAACGCTTTGTGTCTTTCTTTAAAATAATAATTCTGTTAGAAACACACCAGGAAAACAACGAGTCGAGATCATTTTGGAGCATAGATATGTCCGTATCTGATTCAATCACCTTCTATAATTTTACATCATCTGCATATATGGAACAGAAACTATATTTAACACCACTTACTGTGTCATTGATAAAAATAATAAACAAAATTGGCCCTTAATGAGATCCCTGTGGAACACCGAATGTAGAAGATTGGAGTAAGGATTGGTAACTATTAACAAAGACTCTTTGTTTCCTCGTGGAAAAATAAGACTCGAACCACTCTAAAAGCTGACCAACTATGCAAAGATTTCCAAGCTTCTGTAATAGGGGTTTATGATCTACTTCATGGAATGCACTACTAAAATCTGTGTAGATGGAGTCTCCGTAGGTATTTTGCGAAGACACTTTTGTGAAGACTGATAATATTAATATAGGACGATAATTGTTGTTGGCCTCACCTTTTTTATTTATTTATAAATTAGAATGATTCTAGTGAACAATTAGAGATTATATATCTTTTTACAGGTTGATGATCTAGACCAGCCCCTTAAGAAGTTTTCATCATCATGTCATCTTCAGTGAAGGAAATCTAGCCTAAAGCATTTTACAGAAAGTGATTCGATTCGTTGAATTATGCCGAGCTCGAGTCACCCGACTAGATAAAGAAAGAGGAAAATAAAGTTACTAAGAGATTGCTGATATAGGCCCCGGAAAATAACATAGTTAATTAGAATATTAATGCTTTCACCAATATATTTTTAAGAATAACTTTTATTAATAACACTCCTATTCGTCTATGATCCAATTTTCAAGGTTCTCTGCTCGACAGCTGGCTACTGACCTACTGGCTACTGCCTTGTCCAATTCTGTAACTGGTCTTTTAAATATTGTAGTGTTGCCAAATTAAACATATTTAAAGTTGGCAACACTTAACTAAACTACTTTAAATAAACGATAGACATGAAATCAAAGTTGTATAAATATACGCTGCTAACACAATAATGATAATATAAATATTTTATTAGTAATTAAAATGTAGGTATTTAGGTAGTTCTAGCTCATCTTAATTTGATTACTATCTTTTTTTTAAAATACGTCTATTGTAATTCAACTAAAAATATTTCGACCTAGTATTCGAAAGAAGATGAATCAAAAGAAAAATTTATCCTGAGCCTGATATTTATGTAGTCAGAATACGTAGAAAATATGACGTTAATTTGTTTTATGGAAGCTAATTCCACTTCTTTGATAAAAAATGGCAACATTTATTAATCTTACAATTTTGTTAATAGGTGATTTTTTGCTTTTGTAAATAACTTTGTATGTACCTAAATTAATTAACCTTGAACGTTAAGAATAAAAACGTAGACAGAGTTGGATGTGCTTTATTTAATATGAAAACTACATTTTAACTTCATATCATAAAGTTAGTCGACGATAAAAAATACAAATATGATTAGGTGCATCCCAAATATAAAGCAAAAAACAAGATATTAATTTTTAAGCACTAATTATACAAAATGTTTTACAGCTATGTTTTGATAAGCAAAGGTCGGCTTAATACAAACGTTCATGTTTTAACCATGTAAGCCATCTTACCATAAAAGTGGTTGTTTATTAATACTAATGTGTGTAAAGTAAAAAGTTGGCATAATGGCAGACAATGCTGATTACAGTGTCATGTATGTTAGCGAGGAAAGGTGATCCATAATAAATACCACGGAGTCTTCAATAAGTAACTTTACTTGACCACAGTTACAAAGGTTGTCTTTTACAAAACTATCAACTGATATTTACAAGGAGATCAAAATAATCGTCTGGTTAGAGAGGATCAAAACAGTATCTGCATGGGATTGTGCATGTGCTGTTAGGATTTGCCGGTCGAAAGCGATCCCATGGCGTCCCATTAAGGCGATGAGGGCAACCGTTGGTTTCTTATTGGGTGCTCTAAAAAATGGCAAAGTTCTTTTTGTAAGCCCAAATACTTCTTCTGTCATCACCTTCTTGGCCGGCGGGTTTTCGAATTTTCCCAACTGAAAAAGGTGTTGTTTGAATACTCTTATGGTACAAGTATAACATAGCACTACAAGTAATAACATAATTCTATAAAAATCATTTACAAAACATTTATAAACAATTACTAGTAATTAAATCAAAGTATTAATTATCGCGCTACCATGTATATATCAGTCTGTGTATAAACTTTTCGTTTAAAAAATCGAATGCAAGAATAACAATACATGTGACATAGCACCTTTCGATTTTACACATTGTACAATTAAATCATTAATAATACAACCGTCAACTTTAACTACAATTCGGTTTGTTTGACACTTTTAAAACTATCTTTTTAAATACTATTAACATTTAACTTTTAATTACTTATATTTAAACCTTCCTTGGTACCTATTTAGCAGCTTCTATCGAATACCGTCCTGAAGGCAGTTTAGGTACTTTATAAACTCCTTGTTCACATAAACCACAATCATTTTTATTCTTTTCAAGTAGATAATTGGACTGATCTACTTTAAAATACAAAAACAACAACTACTCGTAAATAAACAATTGTAAGTATAGGTAAACACGGTATACTGGTTTTAATTTATTAAGTCTTAATGGTTCTCACTTTTCTAGCTTATTCAAGTATTTACTAATTAAGCAAATGCCCCTACTCACATAAATAATAATCTTAGTCAAATAAATTAAGCATACGAAAATAATAATTACTTTACATAACAATTACAAATATTACTACGTAAGTTACCAAAGCATTGATTTCAACAATTAGACCCTATTGGTTCTTCTTATTTAAGTTAAATCAATAATTCATTAATTTATACGAATCAATAGTGATCATCAAAATATTGAAACGAATCAAAACATTAGGAATTATTATAAAATAGTCGTTTAACAATAATGTTACTTGACATTACTTTTCAAACTCTACCATTAAAAAGCCTTGCAAGCCATAAAAAATATGTAACTTGATATTAAATGGATATAAGTAGTTATTAACGTTTTGTTATTTTTTAATTATTCTTATATAATTTTGGTCGGTACACAGTAAAGAATACAATAATGTACTAAAGTCAATGAGCGGCGATGTCATTTACGTACCACTCTGAAAGTTAAATCTACTTGATTACTACTTAGTAAAATATAATTCATAAAAAATATAAATTGATGATAATTTTTGACTTCTCTTCCATGCAGCAAGAAAATTTTATAACAATCTTTCCGTGGCTAAATGAATACGACCCTAAAAGAATGTATCTCCTTCTTGAAAGTCTTAAAAGCCTGCATGGTACACCCCGTTCTAGTTCCATGAATGAGTTCCACGGTGAATATTTACTATAAGGATACCCATTTGACGAAATTGATTAATGATGTAACTAACATAAGGTATAATTTAAGTTATAATACTTTACTTTTTTTTTTTAGTTCACTAGAACATAATAATAATTAAATCAATCTAAAAGAATTTATTTTTTAATTATTTCAGTCACGAAATTTGGTACTTGTTTAAGTGACACAAACCTTTTAACTTAGTACACTGAAATTTCGAGAGATTCTTGTTTAGGAATAATTAATAAGACACGATTTTTTGCGTGTAGTGGTGATTGTAAATGAAAGTATATTTTTTAAATTAAAAACTATAAAAGGACTTTAAAAACACAGGGGTACTCTAAGTTAAAATTGAATTTTAAAAAAATCAGTACAAATGTATAAAAAAATTGCAACTAAGAAATTGAAATTTGTTTTCCAATTGCTAGTGAAACAAAATGTGGTATCAAAAATTTAAAAATAAATAAATAGGGGATAAAACTTCAGCTCTCATGTGTTACAAATAAGATTATAGAAAAAATAGTTATCTTTTAAGCGCCTTGAAAATATTACGAGCCATATCAGACTGAAATTGCTTGGAATTAAAAAGACCAAGGAGTTTATTCCGATTACATTCATAGATAGGTTTCCACCAATGGAAGTTTTTTAAAATATTTTTGGGCTTAATCAAATTATTTATAAATAATATTGAAATATTTGTTAACAATAGTATACTGTAATGTATAGTATTGTTTAGTGTAGTATTGTTTAGTTATTTATTTAGATCATTTGTTTGTATAACTATTTGTTTGATTTATTTAGGTACTTATATTAACAAACAACTTAGACAATAAATTTGATTAACTAACAAGCGGTCAAGATGTAAATTATGGCAATATGTACTTTTTGTAAATTTTCGCAAAAGCTATATTTAGGCGTTAATAACTGTGTCGTACTTTACAATTTTAACAAAACACAAATTGCACAACGAAAAAATCAAATTAACCAAAATATAACATTAAATTTCTTAAGGTACCAAAAATATAGGTATTATATAAGATAGTTCTACAAACAAAAAAATATGAGTTTTCGTCGTGCTTCTCAATATTAATTTGTAATACTCGAAATCTCTCACAATAATCAAAATTAGCCTTACTTAAATACCACATTTTGGAACAGGACTTTCAACATCAAATTAATCAATATTAAATTAAATTAAATTAAATTAAATTAAATTAAATTAAATCAAATCAAATCAAATCAAATCAAATCAAATCAAATCAAATCAAATCAAATCAAATCAAATCAAATCAAATCAAATCAAATCAAATCAAATCAAATCAAATCAAATCAAATCAAATCAAATCAAATCAAATCAAATCAAATCAAATCAAATCAAATCAAATCAAATCAAATCAAATTAAATTAAATTAACTAAACTGACTTAATGACACTTCAATATAATAATAAAAATAAATTACTACATTAAATTAATTATTTACTTAAATCTAGTAACAGAAAATAATAATTTTTTCAGTATTGTTTCTATTCTTAGAAGCTATATTTTAAAAATTATATAAAATAATTCCACATCAATCAATCAGCGTTAAATCTTGTGCCCAATTTTGACATGATGGGCATAGGACCTTGTTTCCTGTCATGTGTTTTCTGAAAAGAAATTAAACGGGAACTTACTAAACTTACGTGTATAAATAAGTAATTTTTAGTAAAGGAACTCAGTTACTTAACCTTTATTTCTTGATTTAATTTGAATATTTCCCCCCATGTTCTATACTATTAAATTTTATTTCCTATCTTAACATTTTTGTTTTAGTTAGCTGCCTTTTTCATTATTATTTAGTTAGCTAACTTGATCTTTCCTATTTTGTTTTGCATTGAAATCGCAGAAAGAAAAAGATTTTTTACTGCAAACTTCACCCATTCTTTTCAAATATGTTTCCTTGTATCTGTCCAGCACACTGCGTTTCAATAGATTTTGATATGTTCGCACTTTTATTATTATTGCTTTATAAAAAGCAGTCAAAAGTTCAAAACTAAGACGACCAGTCCACAAACCTGTTATTTTATTCGTAGTGTAATGGTAATAGATAAGAGGTTGTAAGTTATCTTAAACGAAATAATTTAATATGACAATATCCTGGATTTCAATTTGATAGCACCTTGTGACAAGGTTCTTAAGAATTTTAGACTCTTATGAAAAAAATAATATTAAATTAATATTCAATTTATGATTTTAAAAAAAGTTAAACAAAGCTAGCCTTTTAGCTAGCAAATTACATATAACGATAAATTTACTAACATCGTTCATAAATTTCGTAAATAATTATTCAACCAACATTTTTTGAATTCCACTGAATATGTAACCATTTCTCCGTCTGATCCCGCCAGACTGACTGAATAACGCGCTACTTGCGAATACATGATTTTCTGTGACTCTTCATAGGTGCAATAGAATCAGCTGAACGGCAACATTGCTCGGCAATTAATCTTGCGAATATTTGCTTAATTAGCTAATAAAAAGGATCTTGATCAAATCGTTGAGATAAATGTTAATGGACATTTTTCAAATACACTATTGTGAATAGAGAATAACGTTTATTCTATCTAGCAAGGCAAAACAGTATACTTGTTAATTTGAGTTTCGTTTCGTTTGTGATGTTCATGTAAGATTCCCAGATGGTTGCCCAGAGGTCGCGGGTTCGAATCGGTTATTATCGGTTATCGGTTTATTTTTCATTCTATATTTATATAAATTAACATAGCTATACATATTTATATTTCTAAATATTAAATACTATTTTATACGTGTTGCGTGCACTGCTTAAAGACCAAATACATAATAATATATTTTTTATCTCAACACAAACTAAATAAACTAATCATCAGAAACTTTAACATTTTCTAAACGAAATTAGATAAGATGTATTGTTTAATATGTAATATGTAAGTAACATATATTCACAAGTAAACCAATATGTTAGCATGGAATAGATACAAACATTAGTTGTAATTCCCAAGTTTGTTTTGCTGTTACTTAACAAACTAGTTTTGTGATCGTGTGGAAATAGTGAATAGGGGAAAGTGGGGCAATTGCATTTATGACGGAGAAAAATCGAGGAAATTGTATAATTGAATTGCTTGGTGAGATACGTCACTCTATGGGAATTCACCTCTACAAATTCTTTTTATATTAGAAGTGTTTCAGTAAAATAAAGTTAATATTTTTTTATAATTATTATTATAATTTTTTTATATACCATGTATTATTATTTATTTTATTATTACTTATATTAATAATATCTATTATTACTTATATTAATATTATTAACTCATACCAAAATATTAACCATCTAAAGTTACTTTAAAATAAAAAAAATATTATAACATTTATAAATTCACTTATCATTAAAAAAACATTGAAAATGACATAACTGATCAATTTTGTTACTTCGACTCCTAACTCTTAAGTATTGCCTGATATTATTCATTGTTAATTGGACCATAGAATCAGATTAATGATTCACAAGCTTGAATCGGATCATAGATATAGTTACATACCTATTTATTTGATTAAGTTGGTACAGTAATATGATTGACCCAGATAACTTAATAAGCAGTCGACGATTAAACACCGCAACACACCTACAAGTTATTAAGCAAATGATCTGTATGGATACACCTGATTTATTTGTTTTAAGTTGTTGAATTCTAATTTGGTGTTACAGTTAAACTCTTTATTTATAAAAAAAATGTAATAAAAATAATAACAAAAAATACAATGTATAAAATAAGAAAAGAACAATAATTAAATGTACAAAGGCGGGCATATCTCTTGAAAAGATCTCTTCCAGTACACTCTTTGAATGATTACAAAAATGAAAAAAAAAATCAACACGGTGGAAAATTACAAAAAATTAAATAAATGGAAAGAAGATAACTTATTTGTGTATAAATGTTTGTTTTACAGTTTTGTAAAGACCTATTATATTTTAGGATATTCTTTTGAGATAGAATAAAAATAATACAAAATTTAAAGATAATAATATAAATGTTGATTTAATACAATGAATTTATTAACCCCGACAGGAAAGGGAAAATATAAAGACCTTCATTGCACAAATGTTAGGTTGTTATTGTTTCCTACTACTTTCCCTTCCAATTACTAAACAATTAGAGGTATTTTAAGCATCCTTGTACATTTGACCATAACCCTATTATAATATACACTTTCGAATTCACTAACTCCAGTTCTGAATAATGTATTTTAAACGGGTTTGAACATATCTAAACATGTATAGATAAACATGTATAAACATGTATAGCCATGTCAAGCTTAGATATAGAATGAAAATTTAATTGATACGGGCAAGGATTAATAACGTTCTACCAATTGAGCTACCGTAACAATAGCTCAATTAGAGAAGGTTGCGGGTTCGAATCCCGTATTAGGTTATTTTTTATTCTATATATTTGAATTATTATTCTTTTTTACCATTTAATTATCTTTAATTATCGATATAAAACTTGTTTTTAAAATGTATATAATGTTTCAATATATCACCACGACCCACACACACACAATGTAGTCACCTAAAAAAGTGTATTGTTATCAGAAAAAGACTACGCCGCTCGAAGGACCTAAACTGTCCTAAGAACATCCAGAAACCAGTTGTTTTTTAATCAAGGTATACTCCTCCACATAATCCACTTAACTAATCACAGTGCGACCTCAATAACTCTCTTCAACACGTTATCCGCTACCAGCTAACAAGATTCTTAACAGTTACAGCACATTTGTGAAATGTCGAAAACTCCTTCTGAAATATCTGAAAGAAATTATTAAAGGTAAAGTAAAGTTAGTTGACCACGCTGAACCAGACTAAATATTAAAGCAAGCAACGCAAAACAAATCCTAAACATTACCATGAACACCCATTCATCCACCATCCACCCATACAGAACTCTATAAGAGCTATGGCTATTATTTTTGTAATAATAAAGATGAAATGATAATTAACAATTACAAAAGTGTGAAGCTGTAAAGTCTTCTAAAATAATTAAAGTATCAGAGACATATTTTCTAGAAAATTCCTTGAGGCGAGACCCACGTCGCTTGTAATTGGAGACTGCAATTAGTTTGGTTAAGTGAGGCCGTGACCTCCTAACCTAATCTTAGGTATTAAAGGTTTTTATAGATATTAATCTTCTGTTCGTTAAATCTATATAAGATTTAATAAATCATTATTGTGTGATAAAAAGTTAGTCATTATAAATCAATCTTTAATTTCTTTAACAAAAAATATCTTTAAACTCTCATTCTTCTGTGAATATAATGTTAACTTTTTATTTCGATTAAAAATAACCGCTCCTAAATCTAATACTAGTTATATCAACCTAAATTACACAAGCCGGTTGGTTATACCAGTGATCCATATCGAAAATTATTTGCACACAAAACACTACTAAATTACCACATTTATTATTAACAAAACACTATCGGCGTATCACAATAGAATATTGAAATTTCAATTCAATACCATTACTATTCAAAATATTATTTAAGTTATATTATCAGTACCTATTTCAAAAAAAGTAAAACTCTTTTGTACGGTGTTATCACACAGAGAATACTTAAAACCCGCGTCTTAGTTCTTGATATGAAAGAGGATTTTTAGTACAGCAGCAACACTTCAAAGACTGCTATGTCAGCATCTCCACAGTGATCTGGTCTCGCTGACAGCGCTTTGTAAGTGACCTTGACCGTTAGAGGCATACTTCCGAAAGTAAAAAAAAATGTAACATCGGTTATGTTATGGATTATTATTAATTTTGGAGATAAAAGTTTGCAAAAAATAAATTGCATTTTGTTCGAATCTATTAAAATATAATCTATTCTCAACCTGAAGTGTACATGAACAAATGCATCAGCAACTAAACATATTTAAAAATTGTACAACACTAATCTCCCATTAAAACTGAACGGTGCATTAGTAAAAGTCTATTTAAATCGAGTATACAGTGACGTACTGATTTCGTCTAACAACCTAGCACGTTGGAGTCGGAATAGGCTTGTTTTCAACTGCACGCAGTCCAACGCATAGCGTGCTGTGCAAATTTATAAAACGGCTCAGCAAGCAGCGTTGCGTGAAAATCAGACTTCACGTTGGTAAAGAGCTATCCGAATTTATGCAACCTAAAATGAGAAAGAACTAGTTTCAATTTACATAAGAAGTACAAACGGTACCGAAGGTCATCGTTAGTGTGTCCCTAAGTGTCAGGTCGGTCAGTGTTATTGTAAATCGCGATGTGTAAAAGACAATTTTCAAGTCTTACATACCTGGTGGTAGTAGTGGCCTTCGTGAATTATACTTCAGCCCGTTTTGCACGTAAGTTTCTAATTGTGAAGATATTATGAATGTGTTGAACATTTTTTTTTATAATCTACATTTCAGAGAAAATTATTCTTGTATAAAAAAATATTTTCTTTTAAATTAACTGTAAATGTTAAATCTTTAAACTCAAATACTTTAGCTTATTCTCAAAATGTAAACTTTCATATTTTTTTATTCAATATTCACTTAAAAAAAAATACTTAAGTATATCAATTTTTATTTAAATACCTATTCTAACTTAAATACTTATAACTTTACAGAGCGTTTAATGAGTTTTTGGCAACTAGCGTCACATATTTTTATTAGGGTCATTTCGCCTGTTTGCGTCCATTTAGTGGAGTTGCTGACTTTGAAAGAGAAAATAAAAATGATTTAGCACTACTTTTGAATAAAAACTTATGTACAGTGTTAATAATATAGTCTTTTTTATATTCATTTAAAGTTTTGGTCGAAAGATATAACGATTTAAATATAAAAGTGATAAATATCAGATTTGGGCGATTTAGCCAGTTTGCGTCCATAAAATCTAAATTGCGTCCACTCATGTCCAGTTTGCGTCCACCAACTTCTATATAGAATTTAGGGGAGATTTTTATTAATTATTATTCAGAAAGATTAGATTTTAACAATTTATTGTTTTATGTCTAAATATTTAACTAATTAAATTTTAAAATATTTTTAATAACAAATATATCATCTTATATATTTGTCACGGCCAATGTTTTCAAACAAAATTCATCCGTCTTCATCTACATCTGATATAAGTATGTCACTACATTCAGCACACTTTGTACTATCCACGGCTGGTAAATTTTCTTTTCAGAGTATCAGTATCTACTGTGACTTTAACAGGAAGTGTCTTTTTCCTACGTTTTGGAGCAGTACTTTGAAGTTTTTTTTCTCTATTCGTTCTTAATTTCTTTTTCTTACTGCTTTGTTTTTTTTCTCCATCTGCTCTTTATGTTCATAATACTTTCTCGATACAGACGAAAATATAGCCGCTGGAGTTCTTTGATTAAATTTTCTTGCTATGCTAAAAATTTCAGCCAACATCAGGTGGGTTTTAAATGGATCAAAGGTTTCTGAATGTGAAATGCCTTGAATAAATAATGAAGATGATTGTAAACTAGGAGGCTTTTCTATAGGTGAAATAGATGGTAATACAGTTGATTTATATAAATATAGAATGTAAAAAACCGATACGGGCAGGGACGGGTCACCACCGTCCCGATAAAAGACGATCACATATAGAATGCTTAATTCACCGAGGCGGACAGCGATACGGTAGCTCAGTTGGTAGAGCGACGGGACGGTTTCCCAGTAGTCGCGGGTTCGAATCCCTGCCCGTATCGGTTTTTTACATTCTATATTTATATAAATTTAAATAAGCTTAACATGGCTATACATGTTTAAAGATATTTTCAAAAATTGATTTCGGTAGTGGCATCTTTTCAATGTTTATCTATACTGCAAAGTTAGAAACATTGGTTAGGATTTTCGAAAGAAACCTAATAGATGTCACCACCGTCCCGATAAAAGACGACCACATATAGAATGCTTAATTCACCGAGGCGGACAGCGATACGGTAGCTCAGTTGGTAGAGCGACGGGACGGTTTCCCAGTAGTCGCGGGTTCGAATCCCTGCCCGTATCGGTTTTTTACATTCTATATTTATATAAATTTAAATAAGCTTAACATGGCTACATACATGTTTAAAGATATTTTCAAAAAATACAGTTGATGCTAAATGAATAAAAGCAGTCGGAGGGGGTTTTGATATTTGTTGCTTAGTTTTCTCAAGACTTGGTGTAGTATGAGTTGCCATATCTTCTAGTGTTAAAATAAGAACTTCATCTGAAGACACTATTGAACTAAGCTACAGGTAACTGCCAAAAAGGTGTAAAAATGTAGGCAAAATCATTTTTATTCATGTCATGAGTTTCAGAGTTGCACCTTGATACACTGTGATTTCACAATTTCTAATTTGTTCAATCAGGAGCCGTTAATAAATTACGTTAATTTTTTTTATTATAATAACATTAAGATATTATTGATCGTAGGTATATACAATTTTATTAAATTTAAATACAGCTATACATTTTTAATTACTTTTATAAATAGATAACAAGAAAACAAAGGTGGACGCAATCTGGTCTGTCCTAAATAATAGGTCATAAAATTCGCGTCCACTGCGGACGCAAAGTGGAATTTTTAAAATTTGTATGTACTAGTTTGCGTCCACCTTATTTTAACTGTCAACAATTAAAAAACTTAAGTAAATTCATAATTATGTTTTTCCTTTCTTTATTATTAAGGCCTAGAAACATCTATGTATCCTTAACATCACATAAAACAATGTAAAACTAACCATGAGTGGTGTTGCTGCTCACTATTTTTTTACTAACATTTAAGACATTCGCAGTCTTTTGTCCCGTGGCTCAGATAAATTATTTTTTTTTGAAGGGAAGGATTGCGCTCAAGGAAATTTTGTTTATGAATGTGTATCTCCTATATATTGAGGTATTGGCAGAAATTACATTTGGTTTTGTTAGAAAGTTCATGAACTTATTTTCGAGTATTTTATGAAAGGATAGCCGTCGAATGGACGCAAACTGGCGATGGACGCAAACAGGCGAAATGACCCTACTTAGTTTTTAATTAAAAAAAAAATTATATGAAATACTGTATTATGAATCTATAGTAATCAATATCAATACCATATCTTTATAAGCTTCGTTGCAAAAGTTAAAAATTCTTATTTTATTCCATTTTTCATGTAAAACTTGGAACTATAAAGTTTCCAACTAAGTTTATAACTTCAAAGGAATTTAATAAAAAAGATATTAACAGTTATATATATCACTATAGGAATCATGTTGTCAACATTTTTTAAGGCTTAATATATTTAGGACAAGTGGCAACCCACTTCTGGGATGAATCAGTCCTTCAGAATGAGGTATACCAATATATAGTACCTAATAAGAATATATATAATGTAATACTGTAGTGCTAAATACAGAATGATACCAATAACAAATTCTTTAAAGTGGAATGTGGGTAAAATTTTATTTCTATATATAAACGCCTTTTGCTAATTTTTTTTTTTTTTAAATAAGCTCAGCAATATTTTTTGATTAATCGACTTTGATCTCACGAATAATGATTGCAAATATTTTATTACATTCTATTATAGCTTTTATTATAATAACAATAGTTAACGTTCATTTATCAACAGTAATGTGTTTATTTATGTATGCTTTATAATAAATGTAATTATATTGTCATTAAATATGGCCGTTTCATTAAATGACAATAAGCAATCATGAAAAAATTGAAATACAAAATAATTGTAAAAGGAAGTATAGCATTGTATGAAGACTATTGAGATACAGGCATTCGCACTGGTTTACGAAATATTACAAATAAATTTTAAATATTATTTACTGGGTATTACAGAACAGTAGAAATAATATTTAATTCTAAAACAAGTTATAGAAGATAAATGATCAATAGTTACTTCTCATTTTCTATACAAACAGGGGTTTCAGTATATTTTTACACATATTCAAAGAGATTCATTTTATTTAACTAATTACAGTTATAGATGAAAAATCGAACAAAAATCATAACTAATAATAAAAACTAATTCATTGGATAGGTAGGCAAAATATTAACAGATTTATACTTACAAATATTATAAATATAATTATGTAAGTACCTTTTTAAATCAATTTATTAATATAATATTACAATAAAACGATAATTAAATTAATTCTACCAATATTTTGTCCACAAATCACAAACATCTTGATAACGTAAAGGTTAAACGCAGATGTCAAATTTAACCGCAAAATGCACCACGTAGTATTTTGTCACATTTGTCCTTGACATGGACAGACATGAACAGAAATGTTCGTGCTTATTTTGTAGTTATGTAGGTAAGCTAATATTGCATATTATTTGAGGTTATCATATTTTCTACATAAATTGTTTTATGTTCTTAAAGATAGGAGTCTCTCTGAAGAATGTGATAACTTATCTCATATATACTGTAATTTAATTAGTTTATTATTTTAAGAATTAAATACTAATAATAATGTTGTGGCCCTTTTACTATAACTAAAATAATACGACCTTACAGTTATCATAGAATAATAAATAATTAATTAATTAATAAAAAAGAAGAGAAAGCAAATAAGGTTACCTATCTCTCTCTCTTTCTTGCATGTGTGATTAGACAAAGATAAGTATCGGTCTCTCATCTTGCCTCTGTTATTATTTGTCAGACACTGATACTCACAGGTCAACCTAAGGCTTTCCTATTCTATGTGTAATAAAATGTATGAATACGACGAGGATTCAAAAGTTTTGTTTGTTATTGAACATTTGTCACTTTTAGTTTTATATTCGGTTTATTAAGTTTTGGTTTATTATGTGGCAAATGTCTACTTTAAACATATGTGCATAATATATGTTTTATATACAATTAAGAATCAAAAGTTCCCTATACTACCTTATTCCCTTATAAGAGAGACTTTATAACCCTCCATATGGGTTTTAGATTGTATTTATAGCTAACTTAGTATAGCTTTTAAACATAATTAGCAAAAAAAGTTTATTCCTTGTTTATGTTATCAGATTTGCTCAGGTTCTAGGTATATCATTCTTTCAGAGGTATGGATATGCAAATATCTGCAATCCATTATTATGTTGAAATGAGAGCAAACGAACAAAGAAACCTTTATATTATTTACTAGCTGTTGCCCGCGGCTCCGCCCGCGTATAGGTCGCTTTTGGTGTAATCTGTGGAACTTTTAAAGGGGAACAATTTTATACAACATCATTTTTGCGTAACTTTCACCGTTTTCGCAGCGCACGCAGTTTTTTGTTTATTTTTTTACACCTTGCGTTTGAATATTCAAGTTTTAGTAATCATCCCTAATTTTTTGAAAATGAAACATAGCCTATGTCACTCGGGAATATCGTAGCTTGCCAACGGTGAAAGAATTTTTGAAATCGGTCCAGTAGTTTAGGAGCCTAATCATTTCAAACAAACAAAAAAATAATCAAATCTTTCCTCTTTATAATATTAGTATAGATATTCGTATTTGTAAATTATTTATAATTAAAATTGACTTTCCTTTTACAAAATGGTTTTCTTTTGTATTAGCTTACAGTGTAGGTAAAATTTTAATTAATAAGTACATTATAGATTGGTTTTAAAACATTGCATATAATTCCGACTATAACACACATACACATACACACACATTAGCATATCCAGCCGACTTCGCCAGGCTTAATTTAAAGATGTTTAAACTCAAAATACAGAATAAAAGATATCTTCAATATAAGAATTAACTTTTAGAATTATTAACTGCGATAATAATTATGATTCAACTTGAATTTCATTTTCTTCTACAAGTTTCTCTAGCTTGTAGGTACAAAGATGACATTACAACTGACGTTAAATAGTTTGATGTAAAAAACAATATCAGTAGTAAAAAAACTATCAGTGACAGTTCATTAAAAAAACTCCGATCGTCACCAAACTTTACAGGATTACCCACTGGGTCAATCTAACCTCTGAAAATTTGGTTAATATCCGTCAAACCGTTTCGGAGTTTATCCGGAGCATACATACATACCTTTTCTTTTATAGGTATAGATAGATAGTAATAAAATATTAATTAATTAATTATATGACATAATGCAAATATGACTAAATTTAAATAAAATATTTACGTTTATTCCAGACTACATAAAGTACAAAACATGGGGCGAGAAGTTTGAACCCCTAATGTAACTCTGTACAAACTTTTCTAATTAAACGTAATCAATGTACTTAACGCATGAGTGTTCGGAATATTATATTTACATAAGTATCTTTGATAAACAAATTTGTTTTTGTTTTAATTTCAAATATCAATAGGAATGTATAAACATATCAGTTACGCCTGAGTGAGATTAAACTTTAATACCTATATTTTATTTTGCCTCAAGCAATTCTTTTAACGAATATTACCTATTTTTAAAAATTTTGAATGAAAAATAAACCGATACGGGCAGGGATTCCCAGAGGTCGAGGGTTCGAATCCTAGCCGTATCTGTTGTTTTTCATTCTTAATTTATTTAAAATATAAATAAGCTTAACATTGATATACATGTTTAAAGATATTTTCAAACAGAAATTCATAAAGTTTTCACATTTTTTATTATTTTTTCATAGCAATACAACAAACTTACATACTTGCTCAAAGAAGTATAAAGTACCGTCTTGGGGTATAAAAGATTTACAGAGTGCATGCTTTTAAATATTTTTAAATATTTATTAAAATTTAAAGATTTTTTTAAAACACATAACTTTGTGAAAATCATTTTTCAAAACATGAAATGTAGACGGTATTTTATATTAATAATAATAAAATAATTAATTATTAAAATTTTGTATATCATAGCTAAATTATAAGTTTAAACGTAATATAACATGCAATATTTGGAATGACATGCTATAAAACTAGCATAAAAACTTTTTAATTATTGAAAAGAGCAAAACCTCGTATGTTGATACATTTACATACTCCAATTTATGAGACAAAGAAAAAAGCAAAAGAAGAAGTTTATTTGTAAAATGTTCATGTAAATAATTAGATTCATATTATACATATTTTAATAATTGAGGGAGTTCTCTTATTATATCAAACAAAAGTAACAAAGGAGTCAAAACAATACCTAATTGCCAACAACACTACAAAGTGAACCATTAAATCTGATACTTACCTACGTTATTAATTAGCTGGTAGTACTTCATTTACAATTAATTTATACAAAGCTAATTATGAAAATTTGTGTTATATTACTAATACATAAATATACATACACACATTTTGATATTAAAAATAGCGTGATTGATCAAAATCATTTTTGTAATTAAGATATTATTTTTTGTATAAATCAAGGTTAGTAAATTGTCTACAGATAAACAGAATATAATAATATATACCTATAAGTAAGTATATCTGTATATTTTAGGCTAGAATATATTATTAATTACGTATAGGAAAAACCGAACATTTTTCATATTTTTGCAACGCACTCTAATCAAAAGATTGCGTGCGTCGTCATACTATTGCCAAACAGTGGCGCGATTTCTAAACATTAAGATATCAAGTTTGTGACACACTCTGTATATAGAAGTGTATAATTATGTTTGGTTTACTAGATCCAGGGACACAATTTAGTTTTGAATCTCGAGTTATCTCTGTATGACTAATTTGTATTGCAACATCGTAGTGCCGCTGTGAATAGTGACAGTATTGCAAATTCAAACTATTCTACTGTTATTTATTGCACTGGAAAATAATGCAACAGTATAAATAAGTTATTGCTTAAAGAATAACGTTTTTATAATGAATATTATATTACTAAAACATGCCCAAATATAGGTAAGTAATCAAAATAGATATTTATGTGACAGGGTGGAAAACGGTATACCTACAAAAAAAAAATACTTATTCTCAAATAAAAATGTTGCAGATTCCCTTTAAAGATATTGTGTAATATTAGGACTAAAGGAAAGATGGGTTCCAGCTATCACATTGAAGTTACGAAACGAATTTGTAAAAGTGAATTCATGCCGATCTTTTACAACTAAATAGGAAGATACTAGATTTAATGCATATATATATTTATATATGTTAAATATATAATAATAAGATTATGAATAAAAAAATTTGTTTTGCCGCTGAAATTACTTTGTACCATCGTGGATTACTATAAAAGATACGGGCAACCATTTTCTTTTTATTTGTCCTTTACACCGTATATTATTTTTATCCAAAAATAGTGATCTTTAATGCCTAAAATATAATCTAAAATGTCTTTCCCACCCATGTAAACAAAAACGCAAATTAAATTTATTTTATACAAGTTATGGATAATGAATGCATTGTGGTTTTCGTCAAAAGTAGAATAGATAGAACTAAATCTTCTAAGATGTTACATTTTCTTAGTACTCATAACAGAATTCCATTTGTTTCAGCTGATTTTATTCATCCCTGCAATACCACGGAGCCGTCATGTTTAATTCAAGCAACTCAAGACGCTATTCCCGAGTTTTCGAAGGGACTACCTGACCTTGGAGTACCATCTTTGGACCCTTTTGTAATTGAGGAGTTGCCGATCCAGCTACCAGGGGTTAAAGTAACCTTCCTGGACGGAAAGGTCACGGGACTGCGAAAATGTCAGGTGCTAAATGTCGAGTAAGTTACATATTATAAAAATCCTGACAGCTTCTCAACAAATAAGATAGTAAAATAAAAGCTATACATTTATTATTATTAAGGTCTGACACCACATTTACGATTTCGGTCCAAAGTACAAAATTCGTCAGAACATTATTTTCCTTTCCCGCAGACTTTATCTCACTAGGCCCGACTTAATTTATGTTGTCTTTGTGCGGGTGGCATTGTTTTGGTTAGTAATATGACTGTATATTATTGTTTTGTTTCTGGCTAACATATGAGTGCTTGGTTTGAGATATTCTATCTTTGCAAAGAGTTTTGGTTAGGCATTTTCTGTTTGTATTTAAACTAATATTTTGTGGACAAATTTGGTTACTAATTTTAGGGTATTTGAATTTTATATAAATACAAACAAACACATCAATTAAATACTGCGTAGTGACGAAGAAGAGGTTATTATTTAAGTATTTATATATTTACACACCAGCATCTTAACACACAATTCATAATATTAGTTTTATTATGATTAACACGTAGACAACTCTTCATACTAATTATAAGTGTGAACATCATATATGGTCATAAGTAACAGTAATAAAATTATGATAACTCTTAAAACTCTAATAACCATAAAATAAAATGCTAAAACCATTAATATATTTTAACTTTAACATAAATTTAAATACATAATAACGTTCATAGAATCATTTACCTAATTTTACATATTTATTAAAATTAAATAATAAGAGTTTAGGTAATTACATAACCAAATAAGTTTTTATTTAACTACCAATTGGGGAAAAGTTTTATGTTCTCTATCGTCCACAATTGTATATTTTACCCCATTCAGTTGTACGGGTGCCTGCTTTGAAAGCATTTTATTATCTAGATAGCTATTAGTTTTCTAAATTGCTTTAAATAAATTCGGATTAACCAATAGAAAACTAGTATTTTAAACCATAAAACATTTATTTCAAGTGCTTGAAAATCTCAGTTATATATATTTTGTGCGTAGGTATTCAAAAATTCACCATTAGATTGCCTAAATTATATTTAAAACAAGTTAACCCAAAACTGAACTGTTAGGAAAACCAAATTTATTGCTTTATGCTTAATTCACCGAGGCGGACAGCGATACGGTAGCTCAGCTGCTAGAGAGACGGGACGGTTTCCCAGTAGTCGCGGGTTGAGAATATATTTTATAAACGTCCAAATCCAGAAACACAGACATCTATGCTTATCACATAAATGCCTGTCTCTGCCGGGAATCGAACCAGCCCAATTAGCCGCCGGTACACGTTAGGCGTCTGCGCTAACCACTCGGCCAACGGGGGCGGTTATATAAATTTAAATTTGTATATTTATATAAATTTAAATTTGTTGTATTTAATTTAATTTAGGTAGTTGAAAACTATTGGTATAACTTATTAAGTTTACAATTACTTTAAGAAATATATATAATGGGACGTATAAAGGTGAAAACAAATTCAAATTCTTTCTAAGGATCTTTTAGTAGTTATTATTGTAAGTGATTGTCTTATTTACAGAGCGTACCTGGAAAGAAATTTATTTAATCTGGAAATTAAATGTAATATTACTATCAAAGGAAAATACACAGCGGTGGGTAGATTACTCCTGTTTCCTATAAACGGCGAAGGTGACTCTAAAATAAAAATCGGTAAGTGGATTAAAATTTTTAATTATTTGTACTATGTACATATTTAATAAAAAAGATTATGAAAATACAAATATGTATTTAAAATGTGATTATTAATATATATAAAACAATAGGATATATAAATATTTTTTATTATTACTAATTATTTTAATTACATTGCAGTTAACTCTATCATTAAAATGAACATAAGGACGAGATATTTCAAAGACGAGGACGGACGAGATCACTTTGGGATAAAAAACTATAAATACAGCTTTGATTACGGAGATAGAGTGCATTATACTATCAACAATTTATTCAAAGGAAATCCGGAATTAAGTGAGTATTAATTATATAATTAGCCAATTATATTCTTATAATGTAATTGTACATTGTAATCAAAGTATAGTGATATATAAGAACTTTTCTTTGAAGGGTATTAGGTTCCTTTAGGAGCATGTTAATTAAATAAGGTTAAATAAGTCAGGCCGGTTTTTTTTTGCGTGTTAATGAAAATTACACACACAAGATTGATGGGGCGAGAAGTTACACATTTAAAATTTCAATTAATAAAATTATATGTATTGTGTTGCTATTATGCTCCGCTTGAGTGAAGTGTCTTTCGCTTTCTAAGTAATAATAATAGTATGAAAATGTAAGTGTTCTAATACCTTAAACCCTTATGAAGTATTAAACCTCACATGGTTTATATATCACAATATATCCTAATACTAATAGTTTGTTTAAGCTTTAAATGACAAACTTACATAGCTTAAGTTTCTTGGTGTAATTAAACTTCGAGTGGAGTAAACCATAACTTACAACTTATTAGTCTACTTTGCTATGTAGTTATAATGAAGGGATTGAATCATAAAATTATAAATCTACTTTCAAACAAAGAACTAAAGAAAAGTATTCATTCTTAAACAAAAATATTCTTCTTTTAATCATAAAACATCATATAAAATACATCCGAGTAACTACTCCATAAATTTTACTGCTTATAAGTAGGAAGTTACTTTTAAAACATTTCTAACTGCTGGCTCTGTTGTATGTAAAGAAAAGTTATCATATAAACGTTCTCAAAGATTAATAATAATAATTATGAAAACATTTTTTTTTAATTAAACAATTATATTTATCAATCAATCAATCACTATTACGTAAATGAAAAAATTAAAAAATTATTGAAAATTGTAATATTCTCTTCAATCACGAGGAATCAATCAAAGATCAATTATCGAGCAATATTAAAAAATAAGCAGACAAATTAAAAATATATTATTTTAAATGTCACAAATGCGAGTACGAGTACTTTTCGCCAAATTTACTTATTTTTTTTGCATATACAATACTTACAATCCATCGATATACAAAAGATTTTTTGACTTTGTAATTCTTTTTTTTATTACAAAATATTAATATTTATGTTTATTTCATATTTTCAGGTAACACAGTATTGCAATTCTTAAATGAAAATTGGAGAGTGGTGACTGAAGAGTTTGGTCAACCCGTTGTGGACTACGCCATGAATGTGACTATAGAAACTGCAAGAAAGTTCTTCAGTGCTGTGCCTTACGACGAATTACTCCATGTACCAATACCAAAGTATTAATTATATGATAAATAAAAAAACATTAGTGAAGTAATGCAAAGGTCTAAATATAGATATTTAGGTAAGGGTTCAATTGATTTAAATTAATGTCACGTCATAATTCTAAGCTAATAATATATATAAATTGTATGATATTGCAAATATTCAGGTTAATATTTGCATTGTTAGTATGTTCAGAAACTCTCTAATTATTCTTGATTAGTAAGTTTCACTTATATAACCAATTACAACATTATATTTGGATTAGATCTCCGAACAAATATCAGTTGTAACAAATATCAGATGTATATAATGTTATGGTAGAAAGTAAATAATGTGGTTCAACTCGTTATAACGTGTAATGTTTTTTGTTAATATAGTTATTAATATCAATTAACACTTGAAAATATATATAAACATGTATGGCCATGTTAATCTTATTTAAATTTATATAAATATAGAATAAGAAATAAACCGATACGGGCAGGGATTCGAACCCGCGACCTCTGGGAAACCGTTCCGTCGCTCTACCAATTGAGCTAGCGATACGGTACGAGTCCCTTTTCATATCGGTTCATTTTTCATACTATATTTATGTAAATTTAATTAACACTTGGATGACAAAGGCAATAATTTTAAGTTAATAATATATTCAGTGACGTTCCAACTGCTTAGATATAGATATAGACATATATGTGCTTTTATATGTGACGTGGTGGGAGGGGGGAATAAGAATATAGACCTAGATAATGTATAAAGTATCATTATTTAAATTAATAACATGTTGGGTTTTTAAGAACAAAATACTGTATAATAAAACATTTTGACAATTTATCTCGTATTTGTATTATTATTAATAACTATAAAAAAACTTGAATTAATTTCAATTCAATACATGCTTAGGTATAAGATAGGTATGTAGATGTATGAGATGTGTGTATTATAATTTTGGACATAAATATCTAAAAATGTATTTTTAAAAAATACTATGTTTATCAGATCATAATTTTTAAAAATCTTATTATTATTATATTTTAAATTTTATATCAGGGAAACTCCATATCTTCAACAATATTAAAAACAACCATATAGAAGTATTCTTATCTTATTTTAAGAAATTGTAGCAGCGATTGCTATTTGCCTAGGAAAAATAAAGGAGCAAAAGTACTAATTCGTTTTGAATAAAAACATACAGTCAGCTAATGTTTCGACCTTATAAACCAACATGAGCTGTAGGATATACAAATACGTTTTCGATTAAAAAGATTACTTAATTGCGCCATCTATACTAAGAAATAAAGGTGAAAATTTTGTTTATAAGCAGTCTGGATAACAGTTACTGAAGAACTTACAGAACTTAAGACTACATATGATACTACGATCCAACAAATATTATAAATTGGTTTAATGGTTTTATAATGAAAAATATTGAAAAAATAGCTCTGAAATAATATACTTACCAAACGGGTAACACTTTTATTTTAGCTAATAAAGAATACACCTATAAAGTTTCTATTCTTACTTCTAATATATACCATACCAAAAATTAAATTAAAAATTTAAAAAACCCCCGATACAAAAAGACCTCTAAAAAGAGTAAAAATAATATTCTTATGTACTTATTGAACTCGTTGCGTCGGGAGACCGTTGTACGTACGTTGATAGTGTATTTATTTATTTATTTTGTGTGTATATATATTACGAAGTTAATTATTGAGGACTTAAACCATACGATTCGATTTTGTAATTTCTTTATTTGCCTTGTTAACTTACTTGCATTTTAATTTCTTCCTTTATTAAACGGTCCCCCGACGCAACGAGTTCAATAAGTACATAAGAATATTATTTTTACTCTTTTTAGAGGTCTTTTTGTATCGGGGGTTTTTTAAATTTTTAATTTAATTTTTTTTTCTGCTTTTTAAACTTATGTTACTAAGTTCTGAATTGTACTAAATGAAACTAGAAAAAAATTCAATTGTTTAAGTAGGAAAGATTTGTTTGTTTCTTTGAATTGAATAGGCTCCGAATTTACGGGACCAATTTTTAAAAAAATCTTTTAGCATTAGAATCCTATATTATGATGTAGGTACATAGGCTATATTTATTAAGAGAAATATATATTATATTTAATATAATAAAATAAGGATCCACGTGAAAGTTTCGACAATGTAATAAATTATAAATGTATTAAGTAACATGATTCAAGACGTTTTCATATGGGTAGGTAGGTAGGTTTCATATATAGTATATACGAATATTAATAAATATAAACATTCAGAATTAAAATGATTTACAATCACTAATAACACTATGAAGGGATTTTTATTATCACTAGCTGTTGCCCGTGATTCTTTATGACTACGATCATAAGCCATATAAATATATTTTTACAGTCTCCGTGGACGCAGTCACGGGCAACAGCTATCCCTAATAAAGTACTTTACCTCAGTACGTAAGTGTAAAATCCTTTTGGCCTTCATCCTTTTGGTGACACCGCTAGGAACAGCTAATTATTGCATAAGAACCTCTTCCCCGCACGAATAAAACGTCAATATCTTGAAGACGACTATTTTTATTTCAATCAAACATGGATAAGAACCATCTCGACAACCATAGCTTTCGATTAAACAAAACCGCATTCAAATCCGTCCTCGCGTTTGGCCGCAAACAGCTAATTATTGCATAAGAACCTCTCCCCCGCACGTTTAAAACGTCAATATCTTGAAGACAACTATTTCTATTTTAATAAAACATAGATAGGAGACATCTCAATGAGCATAGCTTTCGATTAAACAAAACCGCATTCAAATCCGTCCACGCGTTGGGCTGCAAACAGCTAATTATTGCATAAGAACCTCTACCCCGCACGAATAAAACGTCAATATCTTGGAGACGGCTATTACTATTTAAATAAAACATAGATAAAAACCATCTCGACGAGTATAGCTTTCAATTAAAAGAACCGCATTCAAATCCGTCCACGCGTTTGGCCGGAAATTTGCCACAGACAGATACACAGATACACAGATACACAGATCGACAGGTCAAACTTATAACACCCCTCTTTTTAGTCGGGGGTTAAAAATACCATAGGTTACTGAAATAAAATGACAAAATCAATCAATTAATTTATAATCAAATAAAACTTTTATCAAGTAAGGACACTTGAGGTCAAGGATACATATCTATTAAATAGAAATAAAATTTTTTTTTTCTATGGTTCCAAATTTAGACGCTAACTGACAATGGACAAGTGTAGACAAACACTTATTTTTCAGTACAAGGAGATCGAAGTCAATCAATTGTACATTAAATATTAATATGTAGTGCTGAATAAATATAATAAGGATTGCGATAATACCAAGCTTTACAATCAGGTACAACCAGGAAATGGGATATTGGGACAGCCATACAGAAGGTGTGAATTGAATAATAATAAAAAAAGAAGATACACCTACTAATTTAAAGTGAAGATTCAAATTATTTTCGAGATTTTTCTTATTCGTATTTCCGAAATTTCCGGTAATATTAATTATGATTATTCCATGATATTTAATAAGCCTTTAAATAAAACACACGAATGGTAAAAATTCAAATCAAATATATGCAAATAAGTGAACTCTGTTGCTACACACATGGAACGTCAAAGTCAAAGTTTAAAAAAAAAATAAATGTCGACCAAAAGAGATGCTGCACTGAACTGCTTTAATCATCTTTGTGAACATCATGTGAAATAAATCAATTTCATATTGGTATATTATTAAATTTAACAAAAAAGCTACGTTATCATAACAATAATTTATAAATTAAATAAAACCCAAAATAATAATAGCAACTAAATTATATATATTTTCATTTATATTTTAAGAAACTTAAACTAACTTCAAGTAGCTAAACTCAACTCCTCAAAATTATAACGAAATGTCCTGTCAGTTCGGGAATGTCTCCTTAATTATTTGTCATATCATTTATTCAAATTATAAATTAAAATTTCACAATCGACAAACATACTAAAAATTAAAATATGTAACTAAAAATATTTAAATGATTACAGCAATTAAATTCTACGTAGCATACCATAAAAATTTATTAAAACGCCTTGCTCATAAATAATTTCATTCTTTTTTTTACCAATCCAATGACTACAAAAAGACTACATGCGATGAGATAACTTTTTACAAAAGATAGCATGAGCTGTAAGTATGGAAAATTGCTATTGAATTTATATTTAATTGGTAATTTAATTTTCTTGATAAATGTTCCAACAAAAAAAAATACAAATTTTGTTTAAGAACATAAAAACTGTTTATAAAGAAAGAAACCACTATAAGCAAGACTCATTAAAAGCTGAACTTTTATATGTGGAAGTACTCTTTTATGGTTAAATTAGCTACTAGAAGCCTTGGATCGCAGCGGCTTTACCAGTTACCCGTTAGTAAGGTTGTATACAATTTCAGCACATCATTAAAATAGAATGATGAATATAGGATTCAGCCAGTATTCCATCTTATAAGGATTGCCATAAAAACTCACCTTATTAATTTCTATTTGTCTGCTATGTTGGCACCTCCGATACACGTATTAAATTTATTATACACGTATTAAATCATAGCAATTGTATTCAAGTTATTTCATAAAATATTAATATTGTATAAAAGGTTACTAAAGTATATATTTAAGGTTGTGGGAACCAGACAGTTTTAAAGGTTCAACACACTATAAAATAAAGTTTAAGGTGCGGCCACGGAGGTGTTAATAATTTTATTAAGTAGAAGCCAGTATCAATAACTCAGTATTTGACAAATCTAAATGGGATTTGTGAAATAATTAGAATCGTATATGATTTTAACAGCTTTTTATATAATAATCGTGCTACTATTACAAAACGTGAATAAATAAATAAATGTATGCAAAAACTATTAATCGGATAATTATACCAGAAAAGCACAGAATATTGCTAATAAAATAAATTTTGAAGTAGCAAAGATATAGCAATGAGTGTTAACTAAATAAAAATGACACAACGCACACTAACACATTCTTTAAACAGAAATATAAATATAAACATTTTAAATAAAGATAAATTTAATTAAAGTTTAAAAATAAACAATAGTTTAAAAAACTAAAAAAAACACGCTTTTATTGCTAACCGAACTAAAAACTAGAAAATAATTTTTAATGACAAAGAGTATAAAATTACAGTAGTAGAAGATCGAACAATTAATCATAGTGAATCGCCTTAATATAAAATTATAATAAAATTTAAGTTATTAACAGAATAATTCAATTCTGAGTAAAAATCGTGGGGTGCATTTTACTGTGATTCATAACTATCCTCTCATAGATAGTTGCTAATAGAATGATTGTAATACCTTAAATAACGAGCACCCCACGCTTTTTACTCAGAATTGAATTATTCTGTTAATAACTTAAATTTTATTATAATTTTATATTAAGGCGATTCACTATGATTAATTGTTCGATCTTCTACTACTGTAATTTTATACTCTTTGTCATTAAAAATTATTTTCTAGTTTTTAGTTCGGTTAGCAATAAAAGCGTGTTTTTTTTAGTTTTTTAAACTATTGTTTATTTTTTATTTTTTAGTCTGTGACAAACTCATAAATTGAGAAATCATTTCATTACTTAGATTTTTTTAGAAAGCATCACTCAGTGGTCTCCGTATGATCGATCAACGGGCATTGATCCGAAATCAATCGCCTTCACGGTTCAATGGGACTTACTTTCATCATTGTGGTTAGTTTTACCTCCCAATTAATGGAAAAATCCAGATTGACGTCGCTAAGTTGTCAATAGACCCTTAGTACTTCTACTGTTGAAGTCTCTTAGGAATAAGTCTAATTCATTAATTAGTTTTTTGAAGATTTAGGGTATTAAAATTTTTTACGAATCATTTCGTAATTTAATCATTTCATTTAAAGCTTCACTATTGCACGGGGTTTTTCCTGTTAACTTAGAGCAATCAAGTTCTTCAATCCGAATACCGTCCAAAGATCTTACACGACTAAGTGCTACATAAGCTTGTCCAGCAACAAACAATCGCGAGCCTAGATAAATAACTGCATGATCAACTGTACAACCTTGCATCTTATGGACGGTTGAAGCCCAACTCAGAATTAACGGTAACATTCGTCTCTCGGCAGTCCCATAGCTGTATTTCGCCGGGAACTGTATCGATATCGGTTTAATCATGTGCACGCCATCTGAACCGGAACATCTGAACCGGAAACAAAAAGAACCAGGCAAATTCCTCTGCTTTCAGTTCATGGCCGACATTTACGATATTATCTTTCGTCTTGCGGGTAATTTCATTAAGGTTTCGTGAGACCTGTATCTCATCTTCCACATTAGGAGGCATTACATCAATCGGTGCCATCATTGATGTCTGCAGTGGGATAGTTTGATCAGTTAAATTCTGTTGGGAAGTAATTATTTGGGATGCTACTGCTACCTTTTCAGGGCTCTGCTGAATTTCTACCTCCTCAGAATCATCATGTATATCCAAGATTTCGACGTTGATGTAATCAAGAGTAAATTGTACATTTTTGCTGCCTGTTGTACGTTTACATATCCTCACAAACTCGTCAAAATTATCGCATTCAATAACGCAAGCTTTTCCATTGTTGTCGTTTGTTTTAGATCCCTTTTGGCCACAAGAATGTGAGTTACTGAAGTAATACTTGTTAACATAATGCATTACTCCAAATGATTGACCATCGGTTATTAGTATTAGGGTGCATTTTACTGTGATTCATAACTATCCTCTCATAGATAGTTGCTAATAGAATGATTGTAATACCTTAAATATCGAGCACCCCACGCTTTTTACACAGAATTGAATTATTCTGTTAATAACTTAAATTTTATTATAATTTTATATTAAGGCGATTCACTATGATTAATTGTTCGATCTTCTACTACTGTAATTTTATACTCTTTGTCATTAAAAAATATTTTCTAGTTTTTAGTTTGGTTAGCAATAAAAGCGTGTTTTTTTAGTTTCTTAAACTATTCTTTATTTTTTTTTTTTTATTTTTTTTTTTTATTTTTTTTTTTGAGAAACTTTTATCAAATTATTGCATTGTCATCGGTCCTTGATACGTGTGCAAAGTTTCAATTTAATCGGATCGCTGGAACCTGGTGAAAATTAAGCTCGAAGATTCCGTTACATACATACATTGATACATACAACCCAAGCTAATAAAAGCGTATTAAAAATAATACATTATAAAAATAATTCTGTCTCAGATTAACAACGAACTTAAATATCATAAATTCCGTTAAAGCACAATTTATGGCATTAAATGTTTGTATTACAGAGCAATAATACATACATTTGCGCATAAAATCATTGGATCATGGACAACCAGTAATTTGCTACTTTACCAACTATATGTATGAAAAGTTTCAGTAAATTATCAAAGGGATTTCATTATTAACAAGCATGACCACGATTTACTCGGTAATCGTGTTTACAAATAGTGTTTTAATTTGTTTTCAAATAGCTATTATAAGTTCAGCCATTTTAGTGATACAGTTCAGTAAACGATTTTCTCTAAAGCAGGAGATTGCACCTCGCAATGTGTACACAGTATTTAGATAAAATTTTATGTAGTTATGAAATCTCGCAATGCGCAAAAAAAGCACTTTTTTATTTAAAAAAGAGCGCCCGGAACTCCTATTATTACATGTTACAGTTTGGCAAAAATTTTTATATGCAAAAACTATTTACTTATTTTGCTAAGGTGCAATATATTTCACAACTAGCTGTGCCTGCGACTTCGTACGCGTAGATTTTGATTTTGATAAAACGTACCCTTTGTACTTACCAATGTATGTAAAAAGTATAAACCTTGAAACTGGTAAGCAGCAATGGTACGACAATAAGAGATTATTAACAATTTGTTAACCGATTGTTAAAAAAAAATTAAATGTAAAGTGAATCCCATGACAATATATTCCCGAAAACTGCATCCAAATTGATTAATCCGTTTCTGAGATTGGCGTGCACAAGCACTTGGATTTTGCTAGTTATCACTTGACATCGTGGTATATTTTTTTAAATATTTTCAATGTACAAAGACTACTCCTCTACAGATTTATTACATTTATTAAATAAGATTTGCATGGATCACCTATTACGTGATTGACATAAATTGACGTAACTTTTTTTTAACCGATTTAGATGAAATAAACACTAAGTCTTAAGTGAAAACTGTGAAAATTTATTTCTGAAAACTCGCATTCAAATTAGTTAGGCGGTTTTTGATATTAGCGTACACAAAACATACAGACACACAGACATACAGACACACAGACATACAGACCAACAGACAAACTGGAAAACCATTGTTTTGGGTTCTCTTGGGTTCTCTTGCTCTTATAAAGGCCCCGTAAAGAATTGTCACTGATCCATTTCTGTATTTGCCATGTACAGAGATGGATCAGTGACAATTCTATTATAATATGTAAAGAATAAATATATTAAAAGATACTAAGATTGGATATGCCTTTTTATTTGATTAAAATAAAATTTTAAGGCAGTTAAGATCGACGTTGATCGAGATTCTGATAAGTGCTTTTCTTCTTTTTGAGTTTAGTAAAGCTTTAGTTGGATGACCCTTGATTACTATTTGGGGCCCCACAGACGTTGCAAACTATACAGGAATATTGAAAACTCACAAATTAACTAATGACATTTTCGCGCGTTTACAAAATATGTCATTTGCCCCTGAATGTCTGTGTGCTTGTTCTGACATCCTATAGTATATTTGTTTACTTTAACAGGGTTTATATAATTATAATAATATAGTTGTGAACAAAAAATAATATTTCAAAATGGTCTTTGCTCTCACAATTACATTATACTTAATTATTAATTAAAACAAAATAAAAAAATGGTTTTTATCTTATGATCCATTCTTACCCACTAATTAAACTCGGTCTTGAAGGGAAAAAAATATATATTACCTCTTTATCTTCAATCACACTTAAATCAACTAACTAAGCAAAAAATATTTTTATGACACTGAGCTTAATATAATTTAAAATTAAATATTCGAATTTTATTTTGGTTCAAGATTTTAAGACATCCATCGAAAAAATAGGTAGTTTTATAATGTATTAATTATTCATATTTTTAGTGTGTCATTATATTATTCTTTATCGAGTGTGTATACAAATATTCAATATAATGTTTATCGGCCCGTTAAAATTTTGTAACTATATTAGATTTTTAAACAAATACCAATCTTAAAAGGTCGTTAGATATCTCTCTAGATCTAAATCGACCACACCTATTCTTAGCAAGGTGCTGTAACAACATTCACCGATGATCTAAAGTCCAAACTACGCCATCAGCATTCCTGTGGAAAAAGGAAATGAAGTTTTGCATCAGGAATGGGTGTGACGCCAGACTAGCGTCTTCCGTTGAAATATTTGAATGTTGACGGAGAAGAGTCGGCGATGTACTAGAAAGGAAGGAATAAATCTCGCATGTTTACGAAAGACGAAGTGGAAGAGCACAGAATAAAGAGAAATTAAAGAGGCTTATCAATGTATCTATAGAAAAAGTAAGAGGAATGAATTGAATGTGGTGTTAGAGAGATAAATAAAAATATTTGTGTTAAGATTAACATAATAAATTATAGGATTACAATTAAAAGGTAAAATTAGGAAAGACGATCTAATGTTAAATATAACGAGTTGAAATTGCATATTTCAGTGAACAAAAAATAAGGTTAACAAATTTGAGAAGGTTTTGATACTGCTCTTAAAGCACAACTTTTACGGCTATGATTGGTTTAAAGGTGGATATTTTAATAGTCATGTAGGTATAACGAAAGAAGTGTATGGGAGTTTTAAACCTCGAAACTGATAGTTAAAATTACTAATGCAAGCTGTCGATACTTTTGTCCTAATAATTATGAATACTTTCTTCGAAAAACGATTCCAAAATCTGATAAAAAACAAAAACGACAATCACAGCGGCCAGATTGGTTATTTTTTTTTGTTTGTTGACTGTAAAGTTATTTTTACTAAAGTTTAAACTAACTGTTACAATGTAAACTTGTTCAAAGTTCGGCTATAAGCAGTTATAACTGTTAAATTAAATGTGGCAATAGGTCTGCACCAAGGAAAGTCTTTAAGCCCCTTTTTTTTATTGATGATAATGCCTTAACAGTGAACATTCAATTCGTAGTTTTAGAGATAAACTTTTAAACATACAAAAAAATCTTCAGCCTTATAATACATGTATTATAGAAGTTTGTAAGTATCTGAAACAATAAAGCAATGCTTCAAAATTAGAGTTTAATTTAATTTTTTAGAGTTGACCGACCCGTTGATCGAGTGGTTAGCGCAGACGCCTAACGTATTGCGGCTCAAAGTGGCTCGGGTTCGATTTCCGATAGGGACAGGCATGTATGTGATGAGTATAGATGTCTGTATTTCTGGATTTGGTCGTATATTAAATATATTCCCAGTATTTATGATATGTATTTCTATGTGTTAGTATCGTTGTCTAACATCCTTAACATAAGCATATAATTTGCTTACTTAGGGGTTAGACGATTTGTGTAATTTGTCCTGTTAATTTATTAGAAAAAAAAAAAAAACAATAATAATAGTATTATATTATTATAATTTTTGCAGCCCTAAATAAAACAACAAAATTAATGTAATTTATGTAATAAAGCGCTAACAATACGTTCCACGGGCAACCGGTTGGCTACAATGTCAGTACGAAGGTTTTAATAACGCCTATCATTTAGGCGATATATAGCAGTTGTTTACTGAACGGAGTGCAGAGGTGGATCCGCTGTGAAGCAGTTAAACTAAACATCATGATTCTAAGGGCGTACGGTATCTCATTGTGTTTAGTGTTTAGTTTTTGCGGCTTAAGTTACGCAAAATTGGCCCGTGAGTATACTTTTATACAGTTTTTACAATAGTTTGGGTTTCTTTTTTAAATGCATTTGTGTTTTTAAAGTACTCCAATAGTTTTTACAGCTATTTGGTCACAAATTAATTAACCCAATTAATCTTTTATGCCTTTTGAATAAATCTTTACTAACAATTACACACTTTTGACGTATTATAGTTTTGATTTAAACTCAATACAGTATTAAATATTATTATAAGTTACGCTATTATTTTAATTTGTCAATTCAATATTATGGTTTTTAATATAAAGCATATATTTCCCATTTATTATTTCAGTTAATACTTTGTGTACAAAGTATTCAGTGAAATAACAAATGTATTTGATATTAATAACATTTATAATTGAATAGAAAAAGCTATTTAGATTTTATTTATAAATTTGCAAAAATGTGGTAACACCCGCATTATACTTTAAATCTAGAGTTCAGTGTTTTAATTTTATTATCAGATTATAAAAATGTGATTTTAATTGACAACTTTATTATTTCATTATCCCTCCGTTACACACTAATCTTATCAAAATCTGAATAATAATACCTAATGTAATAATCGAACTCTTAATAAATTTACTGGCAATATCCGAAAAAATTATAGACATTCTTATAAAAAAAATAAACAGAATAAAAACGTCACTATTAAAATTTTACTTTAAAAATCACAAAGAATTTTGTTTACTTTCTTAAAAGTAAATTGTATGGCTTTTAATTAAAAATCTTCATTTCACTAGAAAATTATATTTATATGAACATTAAAGGCAATATTAACTTTAAGTCCTGTTTACTATTCTTATATTTAGTCAAACTTATAAAAATGACGTATAAGGCAACTTTAATAAATTATTGAACTATTATATGTAGAGTAGCCAGCCTACAATGTGTCCATCGAATAAAAAGAAAAAGCAAATCAAGCTACCTATTTGTCTTTCTTTTTTTAGTGTGATTAGACATAGATAAGTATGAATCTCTCATGTTCCCTCTTTTATTATTTGTTAAACACTCGCAGTCACAGGCTAGCCTATGGCTTCCCTACTTTATGTATTATAACTCTATGCAGAAAATAATAAGTACATAATAATATTGTTTTTATTCTTTTTAGAGGTATTTTTGTATCGGGGGTTTTTAAAGTTTTAATTTAATTATTTTTTGCTTTTTGAAGTTATGTTACTGGTTTAATTATTACACTAAAAGAACCTACAGACACAAAATTTCACTTGCTTAAGTATTTCTATCTATATCGCATAAGAACCTTTTACCCGCACCAATAAAACCTTATACCAATATCTTAGAGACGACTATTTTTATTTCGCCCAAACATTGCTAAGAACTATCTCGACAAACCAGGTTTTCGATTAAAAAAACCACAATCAAATCCGTCGACGCGTTTGGCTGCTACATTGTCACAGACAGACACAGATACACAGATCGACAGGTCAAAGTTATAGCACCCCTCTTTTTGATTCAGGGGTTAAAAAAAGGATTAAATTTATATGCAAAAATACACTTCAAACAATATTTTATATTATGTATGTATATATATTTTATATATGTATATATATATATATACATTTCAAACAATATTTTATGTTATGTATGTATATATATTTTATATATGTATATATATATATATATACATTTTACATCCACCAATAAATACTTCATTCATGTCTAAAAATCGAAATAATGTTGCTTTTCATCTACCCTGTTTTCAAAATAGTTCTTATAATAGGTATATAGTTAACCTTATTTACACATTGTTATTGTTACTGCATTAATTATAGTATTCATTTTTAGCAAAATAAATTTGACGACCTTGTTTAAAAAACTCATTAAAAAAAATATATGTCATTATTTTTCAACTGCGCAGTCTTTCCCCCAAATTTTGTGGTAAAGATGTAAAAGTCAAATAAAGGATCTTTTCTTAAGTAAGACACTTCTCTCCTTAATCCAATGCTCATTTATTCCTATCTATTCTTAAAGAAATCCGTTTTATATTGGTTATAGAAATAATTAAATATGGGGGGGCGAAAAGGCAAATAGTAAAAGAGTCAGAAATAAATAGTTATATTGTCTAAATCAGTTTTCTATAAATAATTTTAATCTTCAATTTCTTTACTTTGATATTTAAAATAATAATTTGGTTCCAAGATTTTTTAGGCGCGTTCCAATCAGACCTCGAAATGTTTTTGTACGTATTTCATTCTGTCATAATTTACTTTTAATTAATTATAGGATTAACTTATCTAAAATAGACTAAATATTTTAGTTTGAATATTAAATATTAGCATTAATTTGCTAATATTATTAATACGTTACATTGAATACAAGCAGATCAATAATAATTTAAGACATCTCAAGTCTACATACATGTATGTGTTGATAATATATCCCCACAAAACATAAATTTATTCCCAAAAAACACCTAATAATCTCATATAAAAACTTAATTTATACAATTTACAAGACCAAGCATGTCGAAAAACTTATTTTTTAAATATCTGCCAAGTAAAACCACAGTACAAAAATTTATACGAATTAAAAGACATTAACACATGACTAAAATTAATGACAAACTAAGCTGGTATTTATAAAAGTTTTTGTATGATTATTCATGAACGACAAAGAATAGGTAACTTCATATAGGTATATGAAGTTACCTACTCTTTACTTCATATAGGTATATGAAGTTACCTACTCTTTGTCGTAAGAACTCCATATATTAAATGAATTTCATATTTGATCTAAACTTATAACTGATCTATTATAAATTCTTTTTAAGTCGTAATTAATCCTCTTGGCAAAAATAGTACACTTCATAGGAAAGAAAATACTAAATTGTATATTATGTATTTTATATTGTATATATGAAAATACTAATTGTATCTTAAAAATGATTTCAAAATCACCTACGTTTTATAGATTTTAAGATTTCATGATATGTAAGTGATATTTGAGTTTTTTTTTTTGTACAAAAAGATAAGGTGAATTATTTGAATCATAAAAACATTTATCTTTTTACATTTGAGACTTTATCGGAGTCAAGATTATTCTATGATTTGTGAAGTATTAAAAATTATATCCATTTTTTTTTTAATATTGACTACAAAGTAACTCAATCCTACTTATAGACACATTTGCTTAAGGTAAACGATTTTTTTAAGATAAACCCCAAGTAATGAAATAAAACCCGTTTAGTAAAGAAATAGTTCATTAGATTTCTTTTCAGGCTTCCTCTCCAAATTTTTAACATATTAGTTTTAAACACGGCTGCAGGAATTTCAAAACTCTAAGATGTCTTTTTATTATACAATGTTAAAAGTTTTTTTTTTACAGCCTCTTAAGATTTCATTAAGAAAATGCGCAAGTGATTCTGCAGACTCCAATAAGTATTACAATAACAAACCTTTATTTAAAAAGAGGCACTAATTAAATTAATTATTTGATGTTAATCTCTACACTAACTTCCTCGAATAATTTAACATTAACATAATATGTCATTGAAATTTTCAAACTTAATTAATGTTAATATTATATCAAAGCGCGTTTTTTGTCTGTAAACAAGTGTATCATTTAAAAAAAAAATCTTAAAGCAAAAACATTTGACTTTACTTTAGATTTAATACTATGTTATAATTTCATACTATGTTAGATATTTTAGAACATTATTGTGGTTGCACAGTTTAATATAATTAGGTAACATGGTGTATCTTTATATATATATTTCTTGTGTGCGTGTGTCTGTCACTGAACTCCTCCCAAACGACTGTACCGATTTTTATGAAATTCTTTGTGTGTATTCAAGGAGACTTGAGAATTGTTAAGATTCACAATTTGGTCCACTGAAAAATGGTTTTTTCATTAATTTTTAATGTGTAAGTAGGTGGTGATTTTGAAATGTTTCACATTGGTTCCGACGAACTGCGTTACTATGACAATGTCAAATATTAAATAATATTATATTTTAATTATAGTCTGCCCTGACAGTTGCGTTGCGATAGACCTGAGAAAAATATTTTATTATTGTGTTATTTTCATCCACGTGCTGAATTTAATATTAAATCAAGAGGTACTGAGTACTGAGTTTGTAAAGAGCTTTGAAGTGTGCATAAACAACTATACTTGTTTGTTGAAAAAAATGCCTCTGTACAAGTAAAACATTTATCCTAAACACAACCTTAACCAGTAAGCAATAAGTTCATAATACATATTAACAACTTGGCGCTTACGCTATTTTGAAATGATATGTACACAATACTCGGCCAAGCTCGGTGTTAGTTTTTTTTCGTTACGGAATTTCTGGATTCGGTCTCCACGCTTAAGACCCGCGATAGAAGCTATGCAACAGCTTAAAAATACATAAATAGTCTAACTTACATGAACATCTTTAATAATATTTTAATTTATCTAACAAAATTAATATAATTATTTAGCTTGTTGGTTTATCTGAAACTTATAAAAGAAATAAATTAGAAAAAAGAGCATGGATTAAAAAAATATTAAACCTTTAAAGTTTACTTCTTTAAATAGAGTATTACATGAAATTTAATAGCGCTTCTTATGGCGGAAACCATGTAGTAAAAAGTTTCAAATTAAATAACTTTGTAAGTAGTTTAAAATAAAAGCAAGTGAGTAAGCTTGTAGAGTAACAACTTTGAAAGTCTATTAACGGATAAAAAACCTTCAAATGCAGAGAAACATCCTTGTATCAATGATAGTATATATTGATAGTACATATTGATAGTATATATTGATAGTACACATTGATAGTAGATGTTGATACTACATATTGATAGTACATGTTGACAGTACGTATTGATAGTATTTATTGATAGTACGAATTGATAGTACATATTGATAGTACGTATTGATAGTACATATCGATAGTACGTATTGATAGTACATATCGATAGTACGTATTGATAGTACGTATTGATAGTAAATATTGATAGTAGGAATTGATAGTAAATATTGATAGTACATATTGATAGTACGAATTGATAGTCAATATTGATAGTACGTATTGATAGTATATATTGATAGTTTATATTAATAGAATACATTGATAGTGTGTATTGATAATATATATTGATAGTACACACTGATAGTACGTATTGATAGGAAAAATTGATAGTACACATTGATAGAACATATTGATAGTACGTATTGATAGTACATATTGATAGTACGTCAATACGTACTATCAATATAGTATATATTGATAGTACGTATTAATAATAAATATTCATAGTACATATTGATAGTACAAAATGATAGTACACATTGATAGTACGTATTAAAAGTAAATATTGATAGTACGTATTGATAGTAAGTATTGATAGTACGTATTGATAGTACGTATTGATAGTACATATTGATAGTTTATATTGATAGTATACTTTGATAGTACGTATTGATAGTAAGTATTGATAGTAAATATTGATAGTAAGTATTGATAGTAAATATTGATAGTACGTATTGATAGTAAGTATTGATAGTAAGTATTGATAGTACGTATTGATAGTAAGTATTGATAGTACTTATTGATAGTAAATATTGATAGTACGTATTGATAGTACGAATTGATAGTACATATTGATAGTCAATATTGATAGTACATATTGATAGTTTATATTGATAGTATACTTTGATAGTACGTATTGATAGTACGTATTAATAATAAATATTCATAGTACATATTGATAGTACGTATTGATAGTAAGTATTGACAGTACGTATTTATCGACAGTACGTATTGATAGTAAGTATTGATAGTACATATTGATAGTACGTATTGATTGTATATATTAATAGTATATATTGAAAGTACGTATTGATAGTATATATTGATAGTATATATTGATAGTACGTATTGATAGTACGTATTTATAGTTTATATTGATAGTACGTATTGATAGTACATATTGATAGTACGTATTGATAGTACGTATTGACAGTACATATTGATAATACATATTGACAGTACATATTGATAGTGTGTATTGATAGTACGTATTGATAGTACATATTGATAGTAGAGAGTACAGTAGAGCGACGAGACGGTTTCCCAGAGGTCGCGGGTTTGAATCTCTGCCCGTATCGGTTCAGTTTTCATTCTATATTTATATAAATTTAAATAAGCTTAACATGGCTATACATGTTTAAAGATATTTTCAAACATTATTATAATATTTAATATTCACCATCAAAATCCTGCTAACAGATATAAATCAGAGTAATCACAAAAAATGACAAGTACAAACACGTGAACTTATCGCTTTAAAGCAATTTCTTTGAGAGAAGCTTTGATTTGAGAGGATGAAGACTACAAGTACCTTTTTTTTTTTCATCAAGATTGGTCAAGATTGGTCAATCCCTTTTTGAGTTATAAAAAAGTTTTCAAAGAGACAGACAAAGTTAAATACTAATCCACAAAGAGTTGCGAAGATAATTCTCGCTTTTTCTCAAGAAAAAATATTTTTTCAACTCCTTATATATTTTTATATAGAAGCATAATTACTTACAAGGGCTTAATTACGAATCCTTATCGAATTAAATATTGAATACCATGACTTTTTAGTATTTACCATTAAATATAGATGACAAGACTATATCGCAAACTAATTATTCAGGTAATTATAACAAACTTATTTACTTCACATCGATACTTCGAAATTTAGGTTCACCTTTGACACGTTTGATAATTCTGTCATATTATGTGAGTATAACATTCACACACTATGATATCATACACAAACATATTAATATCGCACACACACACGTTATTATCGCAAATAATTTATTAACACTAATAATATTTCTAATATATTCCAGGGTTAGAGAACTATTTTTACAGAAACATAATCACTAAGTTTAATGTATTTAATTAATTACGTGGTTTTTATTGGACATATTAGACCAAATCATTTAAATAACTAAGCAAAACTAGTCTAATATAAATTATCAATAATTATTTTGATGTAGTTTGATTTAAAGTGTGGTACTAATATTGCATTCTTGAATTAAAATTTGGTCCATTTTTCCTTATAAGGTTACGTCAGAGTTAAAATCAGAAGCAGTATCCGGCAAAATCATTAATTTCAAAGTAAAACTTACCGGCTTAGACATTTAATGTCTGACGTCATAAGCGAGACTTTCGAAAACATTAAATAAATTTGGTGTTAACAACCTATTACTTAATAGCAGCCGCCTCTTCACAGGTCAAGGGCAAATAAATATGAAAGGTTAAGCTTTTACTGTAATTATTATAATTAATAAATAACTTGATTTGGAATATAGCAAAATACATAAATATTTCTATGACGATGATGATCTTGAATTTTTGTTATTAAATATATATTTAATAATGATCTTGAATATATAAACCAAAACCATATTTGTTACGATTTGCATAATCTTTTGCTAGATTTTCCTTCCGATACGTTTGAGTGCATTTATGTACACATATGGATTTTTTTAAATATTTTTAACTTTTTGAATACGTCAATTGTAATGTTATATTGAGTGCATTATCCTGAGTAAATGGAATATTAAATGTTGAAGGACCTTCTTAAATCTGACTGTTAATTTTTATACATTGAAGCTTTTAAATATACAAAATTCTTCCATTTTATGTATAAGATAATATCATCATGGCCAAAGGTATCATTTATCATAATCATCATCTTTTGGTATCATGATATCATATCAAATGGTATCATTTGAATTTCCTTAGTGTTTTACAACAAAATTCAAATAATTAAACAATCTCTATAAAACTATTTTACTTCCTTTAAAATTAAAACTTTTTATGCATGTAATTTGTGTAATAAAGCGCTAACAATACGTTCCACGGGCAACCGGTTGGCTACAATGTCAGTACGAAGGTTTTAATAACGCCTATCATTTAGGCGATATATAGCAGTTGTTTGCTGAACGGTGTGCAGAGGTGGATCCGCTGTGAAGCAGTTAAACTAAACATCATGATTCTAAGGGCTTACGGTATCTCATTGTGTTTAGTGTTCAGTTTTTGCGGCTTAAGTTACGCGAAGGTGGCCCGTGAGTATACCTTTTATAGTTATAATTAAGCAAAGTGACGTACGTGATTTTAAATTAAAAATTGTATTTAATAAGAAGGTATTTCTTATTTCTTTAAAAAAGACTTGACAATTTATTAAAGTTCTAGAATTTGATGTTATTATTATTTCACTTAAAATATTATTTCAGACAATATTTTATTTTAAATATTATAAATAAAAACTTGGTTTGTATGTTATCGTCATCATCATCATCAATCATCAATGTTATTATTATTATTATATTTTATATATATAAAATATAAGGTTATTATAATGTGATTTTAATGGACAAATAAATTATTAAGTTGTGTATTTTTTTATATATTACCTGTAAAATGTTGCACATACTTAAAATAATTAGAACCTCCAATTTTAAAACATAAATAAAAAATGTAAATCGTAAAATGTTACTTTTAAAATAGCAAGAATTTAGCTTCATTTCCTGAAACTACATTTAAAAATTTGTTAAGAAAAGTGCCTATCTTAATTTCAACTGAAAATTATAATTACGAGTATATGAACATCAAAGCAAATGTTACCTTTGAGTCCTGTCTTTTTTTTATGTAAAGTCAAATTTATAAAACCGACATCTGAAACCGCAAGAAAATAGCACACTTAACTTACATACCGTTAATTACGTATTTCTATATTTATTACAGTATTCGTTATTTAGAATATAATTTCGACGTCTTGTTGAACAAACAATCATTTCAAAAAATATATATATTTGACATCATTATTTTTCACCTACACTGACTTTCCCCTAAATTTCGCACTTACAATGTAAGGGTCAAAGAAAGGGTCATTTATTCTGTAAGATCACTTCTCTTCAAAATTCAACATTCCCTTTCTTTTATTTTGAAGATTTGTTGTATATTTGTATAATGGTTCAAAGGTACAAGAGGCAGGAATATAATAATATTGTCTAGATCTTTTTTCTAAATATCATTTGGAACAATTTTTTTTTTGGAAGTTCATTAAAAGTTTTTACCACATATAAGCTTGATTCCATTGCGACATAATTTACTTACAATTATTTTTAACATTAACTACATAGGAATATAAGTTCTTTTATCACATAAATTAACACAATAATTTTGTTAAAAACAGTATATTTTGTACAAAAAAGGTTAATGAACCTCTGAATAATTCTATAAGTACGAGTGTATCAATAATTAATCACTATAATTTTCGAGATATCGCGAACTAGGTATCAATGTTACTACAATTTAAGCTCTCAAAACCTAACAGCCTATACATGTGTTAACTACGCGTAGTATGTATAGTAGGTACAGTGATGATCATTCACACCACATTAAAATCTGAAAAACTAAAATGATACAAATTACTCTACATATATATTATTTCCACAGTATTACTTAATGGATATCACCACCGTCCCGATAAAGACGATCACATATAGAATGATTAATTCACCATGACGGACGCCGATACGGTAGCTCAATTGGTAGAGCGACGGGATGGTTTCCCAGAGGTCGCGGGTTCGAATCCCTGTCGGTGTCAATTTATTTTTCATTCTATATTTATATTAATTTAAATATGCTTAACATGGCTATATATGTTTATAGATTTTTTCAAATACTACAGTATTTTTTTCAACGTTTTTGTAAAAACAAATATTACCTAAGTAATAAAACAATAAAAAAAACATTATTACAACACTAAATTTATAATTCCATTATGGTGTCAGGAATAACGAATTAATATATATTCATATTGTTTTAATGTTTTTAACACATGGGTTTTTAATGACAGTCATAATGGTCTTAAGGTAAGTATGAACGCCATATACTAAATAAACTACCGCTTCACCAACAACTGCTCAAATACAATTTCATGTTTTTTTACACTTTTAACTGATTTAATTTTTTTAGACTGATTTCTTATCAATCCAATCCATTTAAATAAACTCCTCGGGGATGAAATTTTACACACCCATCTCATAATAAATATTAACCCCTTCGGAAAAATTATCATTTATTTATAAATTTTATTATTAAATTATTATCTCGTTAGATGTTACGTAATCATATTTATTCATTCATATAATGAGAGATTTGTTTTTGTTAAGTATATTTATTTAATTCAAGTAAATTCGCAAGTTACCACACATTCCACAGGTTTCAACAAGTTTCAAACAAACACCATTTTTTACTTTTAAGAAAACACGACACTAATAAATCATTAGATGTTAATCTCTACACTGACTTCCTCAAACAATTTATTATTAAAATAATATATCATTGACATTTTCAAAGTTAATTAATTATTCATTAAAATTAAATGTAAAATATTTTACTTAAAACCTTATAAAAAATCTTACACAATAAACTGTTAAACATTTTATATATTTATAAAAATACTTTTAAAAAAATATTCTGAACGTATAGAAAATCTTATAACTTATAAAACAAAAATATAATATGTTCTGACATTTGCCAGAACCTTATACCTCTCAATATTCATCATATCATTATTATTATTATTATTATCATATTATTTATTGTACACCATCATAAATACACAATCAGAAAAAAAATAAAGCAGAATATTACACAAAAAATAAATACAACAAATATGTAGAAAATTACCATAAAAGCGATTCCTTCCAGACAATCTTTTGGAGTGGAGAATGCAAGTTGAATTTATTATGTAATTCTAATATTACACAAAATTTTACATCATTTACTTCAGTTTATTACAACACATATTTTTTTTAAGATATACTTAAAAAAAATATGTATACTTTCCTTAAAATCGGGAGTAAACGCATTTTTGAGTTATAACAGAACACAGGGATAGAGGGACAATATTTTTTTTCTTAAAAAGCCAGTATACGTTTAAGATATGAATACAAAATCCACATATTTATATGAGAGTTTTGAAACCTTAAAAGGTTTAATAATATCATTAGTATTATAAGCCACTTAAGTATAATTTAAAATAATTAAACAAGAATGTACCCTAAGGCAATTATCAACATAATTACATCAAACTTGTATTTTGCATCGATACTACATAATTTAGGTTCACCTTTGACACCTTTAATAATTCTGTAATTTTCTATTGAGCTTTTTTATAAGATTATATAGCAAATATTCTATAAGCTTCATCAATAATTATAGTATACGCCAGGGTTAGATAACTATGATTTATTTTCCATTATATCGAACATAATTACGGAACGGAAAAAAAATACCAAGTTTATTACATACATTAGATCTAAAATTGTACATCACAGGATCAAGATGTCATCTCTGTCCCGATAAAGGCCATTATGTATAGAATGCAACATAAATCGAAGTGGTTAGAGATACTGTTACTCAATTGGTAGAGCGCGGAATGATTTCCTGGAGTTTCCCGGATTCGAATCCTCGATATTTTTTTTCTTCTATATTTACTTAAAACCGTATGTAAACAAATCTTCCAGAATATGGGAAAAAAAATCTTTTGCGTCTAAAAAAACAATTACATCAAAAATATTTTTCGAGATTCTTTTATATTCAAATATATTATATTTATCTTTAATAGTCTCTGTATGTTCAGTTACACATCTTCAAAGCATATATAACTACAATCTTACAAATTTCGTGTTTTTCGTGTATTTTAAAAAATGTTATTAAACTAAAGGATAACAAAAAATATTCAAATTGTTCAAATAAAGCAGTTTTTCTTGTTTTTTTTTTCGTGCAGAACCGTCATTACTTATACAATAATTAATCATTTCAATAATAACCTTTAAGAGTTTCAAATGTTTATTCTTACATAAAAATATTCATTTTAAAGCTAAAGCGTATGTTAAGTTAGTTAATTTTTGGTACATATATATTAAAATACAAAATGCCAAATAGCAACGTGAGTGTTTTTCTACCCCTAGAATATTAGGGTCATGTTTTAATAGTTATCCTTTATTTTCGTAGAGAAATACTAAAATAAATTATACATACATATATATGTCAGTCTTATAAGAGTATGTATGTATATATCATAAAAGAAAAATCAGTTTACAGTTTTTTAATTATGCAAAGAAATATATTATTTAAATTAAAATGACATTCTTATATTACAGCGGACTTCATTAACCCATGCAATGCAACAACAAGAGAATGTTTGGTGAAAGCGACCCAGGATGCGATTCCGGAATTTGTCAAAGGAATCCCGAGCCTCGGTTTGGAAAGCCTGGACCCTTTTGTTATTGAGAAGCTATCAATACCCCTCAATGGCCTGAAAATCACGTTCTATAAAGGAAAAGTTACTGGCTTCAAGAGCTGCATCGTAGATAATGTCGTGTAAGTAACTGTTCTCTGGTTTTGTCGAATTACAGTATAATTGCGTAGAATTGTTAGCCTCTCAGTATTCTATAGGATACATTTTGGTGAGTGTGCGCAGGAATTACACAATTTAATTCCCCCGTCCCCCTTCCATCACCGGACGTCCCGACGCACGGCAGGTATCCATGCTTTTGTTGTGGACATTCCACCTGTCCGAACGAAGTGCTTTGCTTCCTCATTTTTACTGCGTACAGCAAAGGATTGGAACAGCTTGCCTGCGTCGGTATTTCCGACCGAATTCAATGTGGGTGTCTTCAAGCGAAGAGTGAATAGGTTGCTAGGGTAATGCGCCTTACCACCTAAGACTACATTCCACTTACCATCAGGTGGAATGTAGTCAAGCATTGCCCTAGATAATATATATAAAAAAAAAAATAAAAAAAAAAAAAAAAAAAATTTGATGACAATTCATTCGCGCTCTTATACTATATTAACTTGTGTACAAAAATAGACATAAAATATAAATCTGAATTATTGATTATTTAGATATTATTAAACATTAATTTTTTAGTTCGTAATAAAACTGATCCCTGCTCCTTAGACTCTTAGACTAAATTAGTTGTAAAACCATTCTCCACCCTCTTCTACCATTACAAAGCTAAATCATGCTTAACAAAATAGAATTCTTATATATAAAATAGACAGAAATCTGGACTTGGTAAATATTGAGAAAAAAAGTTTAGCTGTATAGCTGTTTAACTATATAAATGCGTAAAATAACTTAAACAAACCATCATGAGTTATTAAGATTAATTTGTGATTTTTGGATGGGTGGAACTGCGGGCAAAAGCTAGCGCTTAATTGAATAATAAGCAATTAGCACCGACCTTACTTGTACCGGACAAGTACTTTAAATTATGAACTCGGCTGAATACTTAACGATAAAAAAATATATAACTCAAGAGCTGTTCAAGGTAAAGTAGTTCTGAACAATGAACGGGGATTTAAATAAACTAATCTTGTATTTTTAAGAATTACAAGAATTGAAATTAAAATAAGATTTTCCAGACTGGAAATTGAAATAGGATTTATTAATTCATTCATTGTGATATTTCCAACAAAATATTGTAAAAATGTATTTTTTTAATTATCTCATTAAATCGATAAATATGGGTTTATCATAATTCTATGAATGAAGCTATCGAATCCTTATTTTCCCTGTATGCTTTTGTAATTAAAAGTCGATTTGTATAAAAGCTTATTTTACAATAAAAAAAACATTACAAGTATATTCGAGATTTTGAACGTCTTTGTTCGTACGTAATCGGGAATACACGTTCTAAAACAATTTTAACTTTATTTTACAGTAAATTAGTTTGGAAATGCTAATTTATTTAGTTAATTGCCATTATTCAGAAGAAAATATATAAGAGTTGCAAATTGTAAAGCATGAAGTTTTTTTATTGGAATTATTAAGAGTGGATTTGAATAATATCATTGAGACTATTTTTTTATACATAATGCCTATGTTACCTTTTTAAGTCATTATTAAAAATCATAGCTTTTATTTTACAGTTATATAATATAGTTTTTTCGTTATAAGGGTAAGAATACTTTTTAATTAACAATTGTTAACAAACGAAAAATTCAGAGCTCAAGAATTTTTCTTGATTATTTTTAAGTCCCGCCCATTTTGATATTTAAATACATATTTACTTAAAATATAAATGAGCATAACATAGTTAACTATGTTATGATCATTTATATTCAAATAAAATAATAAAATAATAATATATATAAAGAGGCAGTAATAAATAATAGAGTAGTGTGTTAATTAGAATACAAGATCGTATGATATTTGCAATTCAAAAGCGATTCGTCACAAGCGTGGAGCACAAGAGCCGTCTTGAAAAACCAATGTGTCAAGATGGCTGCCTTCACTACCATCGACCATGACGCTTCGCTAGGTTGACAGCTAAAATTCAACCTGATGTATGACATTAACGGATGCGCCGTCACGGCCGGACTGACATTCGACCGTCCTCGGGCGATTCTCTGAAGTAAAGAGTTACAATCACACATAGTCCGTTCGTGCATCCTGACGATGGACTAATTATCTCAATTGTGACAATGCGCAGCAATTATACACTTAAATAAGACGAGTGTCTCGCTACACCTAAGCCGGACGACACAGCCTCCCAATTAAACAGCTTAACAATTAACTAGTCACATATTGCTACTATTAGACAAGTCAATCCTTTGTTGGATGTGACCCGGACGACAAAATTCGTCTTAACAGAATCAGCAAAACATCGAAAACAAGTCAGCCAACTTAAATGGCTCTGACTCGGACGACATAATTCGTCTTAACAGAATCAGCAAAACATCGAAAACAAGTCAGCCAACTTAAATGGCTCTGACTCGGACGACATAATTCGTCTTAACAGAATCAGCAAAACATCGAAAACAAGTCAGCCAACTTAAATGGCTCTGACTCGGACGACATACTTCGTCTAATAGAACAAGAAAATACAGGAACAAGCCAGTCTGATATCTGACTCGGACGACATCTTTCGTCTCACAAATTTGAAGGAAAAGTATTCTACGGGGTCGCTACACTTACCTACGACTATGAATCGTCCTGTTCTGTATTAATATCAGCTTCATGTAAAATTTTACAGGTCTCAGGATCCAAGCATATACCGAGTGTAACTGAGCCTGCTGTGAGCGTCCTCGAATCAGCGGAAATAGTATTTGAGCATGCGGTCAAGTTATCAGAACTACCATTATCATGATTTGAATTATTTATGCTATCTTCATCTTCCGATGCCGTCTCGGCCTCTTCACAGTTCAAAACATTAGTTGCTATTTCGATCAATCCAATATGTCCCTGAGGCACTGCGCGCAAATTCTCGTGAGGGTATTAATAGGTTCTATGAGAATCACCTATACTTTTAAGTTCGCATCGGTAATTTTTAAGAACTTTTACTATTACAAATAGACCTTTAAACCTCTCATCTAATTTCGTTTGATTTCGTTCACAATTTTTAATAAATACGAAAGCTCCTTTAGTACTTACTTACATTTGGCGGTTGCTGAGCTGCGAGAACACGAGATAAGAACAATTCCATGTTATTCAATAATTTCTCTGTATCCGATTTAGTTGTCTTTCGCTCAATTCTAGCACCATCCGATCCCACTTCTGATAAAGAGGCAGTAATAAATAATAGAGTAGTGTGTTAATTAGAATACAAGATCGTATGATATTTGCAATTCAAAAGCGATTCGTCACAAGCGTGGAGCACAAGAGCCGTCTTGAAAAACCAATGTGTCAAGATGGCTGCCTTCACTACCATCGACCATGACGCTTCGCTAGGTTGACAGCTAAAATTCAACCTGATGTATGACATTAACGGATGCGCCGTCATATATATACAAAATATAAATACAAAATGTACAAGTACAAATATAATAAATTGTTCTTGATTGCGTGTTCATGACCTTACTGCCAGCTGACCTAACTGGACCTTATAAATATATAAAATAATGCTTTTTAATGGCCACAACCTGTTTGTTTTATCTGCAAATCAACACAAATTAAATGACTGGATAATGTTTGAGACTCACGTTTCTAGAAAAAAATATTATACGCTCCGTGTGTTTTTATAAAATAGTTAAACTAGAAAACTAATCAAAAATAGCATTGTTGCAAATAATTTGGATATAAATCATAATAATAAATATAACAGACAAGTATATCATCTTATTTAAGAAACATAATACATCAATAACCCAATAATTACTTTCAATATTTACTCCAACAGATCAGAATTGGAAAAGAGACACTTCGTTTTGGAATTTCACTGTAATTTAACGATCAAGGGTCAGTATGACGCTGTTGGAAAAATTTTACTTTTCCCAATTAATGGAGAAGGGGATGCTAAAGTGAAATTAGGTGAGTCTTTTAATATACAAATTAATTACTTATATTTTAAAGAATATAACATTAAAATATATCTAAACATTTAATTAATTATATATACTAAATTAATTATTATAATTATTTATACTTAATTAATTATTCCTTAACTTTCAGTAAATCTGCGAATGAAGGTTGATATCAACACAAAATATATTAAAGACAAAAACAATGTCAATCACTTCGCACTCAAAAACTACAAGTATTCATTTGACTATGGCGACCGCGTGTATTTTGACTTAAAAAACCTATTCAAGGAAAGCAAAGAATTAAGTAAGTATTATAATATTAGAAGCAAAATCTTTATTCAATGCATGCATTATATAGAATAATATATTTTGATGAAACCCAAAACCATCAAAGATTAATTAAATTTATATACAGAGCGAAGCAAAGATTAAATATTTATATATAGAGCGAAGAATATAGAGCGAATCAAAGATTAAATAATTAAACATAGAGCGTTCAGACTGAATGCCAAAAGCCAAACAGTAACGGAATACAAAATTAAATCTTATGTAATGTTCTTGATTAAAGTTATTGACATTCAGAGTCATGAATATTTCAACTCGAGACAAGACCTCACTGCATTCTGAATACATCTAGAGCATTGCGTAAGATGATTTAGAATCTGTATTGACATTGACACATAATAAAAGTATTTTTATTAAAATTTTTACTATAGATAATATAATATATGAGTTAATTAGCAATAAATTTATAATCTGTAGATGATGAGGCTATTAGACATTTTAAATAGATTAGCTTTCAAGAGATGGTTGAGATTATAGACAAGGTGGACAAGAAAGATCAGAAGTGCTAATATTACTATATAACTAAATATGTCTTTACTTTTATTTTCAGGTCAAACAGTATTAAATTTCTTAAATGAAAATTGGAAAACCGTTGCTGAAGAATTTGGAAAACCCATCGTAGACTATTCAGTCGATTTAGCAATTAAAACGATAGAAAAGTTCTTCTTAAAAGTACCATATGAAGAGCTAATTAATGTGCCCTTACCACAATGAATTCATAAACTTTATAACATTACTGAATCAGGTCAACAAATTAAAATAAGTAGGTACTAAGCTTAACCAAGAAACTTTAGATCACGTTACTATTAAACGTAGATAAGCTTTTGAAAAGCAAAAATATTAATATAAAGTAAGGAAGCGTCTTGATATCTAAGCTTCGTTTATAAATGATAGACGTTTATAGACTGACAGTCAGTCATACACAGACTCCTATTTTGTACCACGTACCTTTAACATCGCAACTTTGTAAAAGAGTAAATTACAAAATGGATTTAATATGGTTCAAAAACAGATACATGACGTCATATCAAAATAAAATTAGATATATTTTATTACTTTTTAATTTTAAATAAAAAAAATCAAAAGTTTTATGTCCGAACTATTATAATATTGTTTAAAATTGAATGTCAGAACACTAATTGACTGTTTTGATAAAAGCATTTTCATGTAAGCATATTTACGACAAAATTAGTACCCATGTAATTACTATGTTTTATTGTTACTTTTAATTGTCAAGAAGTAATATAAATTCAAACTATTACGGATAATGAACCACTTATCTCAATTTGTTCACTGTTTTCAGTTTCCTGTAGTATTAAACACTATCGAAGTATTAAATAATTTTATTTTACATTCAATTATGTATCATACGGGTGAGGTAATTGTTATGTTATTACTGTCAATTTGCTTTAAATCTTTTATTAATAATATACATTATTATTAAATATATACTTTTAAATAATTGTCTGTTATTTAAAAACCAATCAACGAATAATATTTTGACAAAAAAAAAAAATACTGAATAGTATTTATTTAATGGATAATTAAACATATCAGTAAGCAATATAAAAAAAAAACAACCAATTTAAAAAAATCTAGAAAATGGTTTTACCGTAGGTTATATATTTATTATAATTATCTTATGAACGCTTTTTATCCCAAATAGGTCTTGAAATTAATTGAAACTCCTTAAAAACCTACAACAAAAAAAAAACTACGTATGGGTATCGGCATGAAACAGCGTTCATGGACTAAACTGCGCAGAAGTCTAAATTAAGGTATCTGAGGGCACTGCAAGGGATGAAAGACGGGCGTACGTAACGCTGACTGGCTCTCCAGTGGCGGTAACATCCCCCCTCCCCCCACTGATACGACACCCCGGTCTCTTCCAGTGTACAGCCGACTACTCAAATGTTATCGCTATTAATATTTTTATTGTTGTTTTTTGTTACGTTTTTATACTTAAGTTTTTTACTTTTGTTAAGTTTTAATTAATTTTGATAGTATTTTTTATACTATACGTAATCCTCATAATCTTTTTAAGAAATCATATCTTAAATACAATATAAATCATAATTATCAATAATTATAAAAAAAATACAGTATTAATTTTAAATGAACACAATAAGACTTTTAGATAATGATTACATTACCTACTATTTAAAACAAATAAAAAAATATATATTATTAAATATTATTTATTTTGTTACAAAAGTATTGTGTGAGAGACAGTACAGATGGTCTGTTATCCTTTCTAATTTTTGCTCAGAGCTTTTCGTCAATGTCGATACTTATACTGATATACCTTAATTTCTTAACTGGTCGGTATAAATTAATTATAATTTTAGCAATTGTTTATAATAATCTGTTAATTATATATGAACTTTTATGATAATTTGAAGTAATTAATTTACTGTGTTATAATTTTATCATTGAGAGTTAGAAAAGTAGAAAAAAAATAAAAATAATTTCGTTTTTATACATTTCCAATGAAACCATTTTACCAATAATATAAAGAGTTTTATTTACTCAATGTGTAAATAAAAACATGTCGTTGTCCCTAACACACATATTGAATATTTTATGAAGCTGTCATAACACCGAATAATATTGTAGAATATTCAACCAGCTTCGATATATCGTGCATCATTTTCCTGCATGGTTGTGAAGGAGCCACATTACGAAAATATCCGACCGTGTATAACAAATCAGATGACACCGACGTCATTATCTGGAAAATAAAATATTCTCTGGTATATTTTGAGTCTAAAAATCCCTATATTTCATTTACAACGTGCAAATGAGGGCTTGAATTAAGTGAAGTTGAAATCACTTGATAAACGAATCTATAAACACTCATAGTTTGTTTTATATGAAATAATAATTGCACTTTTTTTATATTCGAAATAACAATCCTAAATTAAATAAGAAACAACTCAAAAATCTAACATTGAACACGTCTCTTCACGTTCAAGTACATGTAGTTGTTACAACTTCGATAAACTTGTCCGACTATCAGCACCTCGACTTACTTCTTCAAAACTTTTTTCTTGGTACAGTTGAATACTTCGATAGAACAGTTAGAATAACTTTAGTATTTTTTATTGTAAAAGATCTATCTTTCTATATTTCAATTAAGTAAACTTATAACAGGAGATCGTCACAAATTTACAAAGTTGTACAAGTAACTACTATCTGGATGTGTGGTGTTCTTATACAGTGTAGATGCCAAAAAAAAATCTTTTACACACAAAAAACCATGAAACACTATTTTTGGGGCCCTTTCCAATGAATACGAAATTTTCAAGGACCTCCAATGCCTTGGATATTCCTCTGAAGTTACAAGACAACTGTTGTGATACTATCTGGTAACTGATATGCTAGTTGTCTTTCGATTAATAAAAAAATCTATCATTACAATTATTGATTCTAAAAAGTTAATCCGATCACATTGAAAATTTCACCTGTAATGAGTAACTACCTAAACGCTTCACATCATTCATTTCGATTAATTTACCAAAAAATCGATTGTATTTAAAGTTGGTTAACTGACAATAGGTAAACGTGACAACGTTATCAGAAACTGATGAAATGGTAGCATTTTTCCAAAGAAACTTTTAATTCTATATGTTTGATAGATATTTTAGACAGATGTCAAACGCTGCCAAACGCGGAGGCCAATTGTGCCTCTTTGTCACTCGTTCCGCGCTCTCGCTTGCACTTCAAGCCTTAAATGGAGAGCCTCAGAGCGAGGTAACGCCGCATGCGTCATGTTTTTTGGTTCGTGCAGCCGGCTCCATCGAATTACGTCACGTCGATAATAGGTGTAAAACCTACACAAACATATATAAGAAAATCATACAGCGTTTGTGATTACAGTAGCTTCGAATTTCATAATAGATTGTACCTACATTACGGCTGTACTTATCAGGCTTCCAAAGAGATTACATGAATATCGACATCAATACTCGACAACACGTATTTCTATATTCTTCTGTTATGCTTTATGCATTGGATGGACTATTATTTTATTTACATATATATATCTCTTTAATTTTACTCTTAAAAGGGTATATTTTAGTTAGTGCAAATAAATAATGACACAGATAGACAAACAATTTATTTCACAAAATCTTTATATTACTAATTTGGTCTGGTAACTTTTTTGTAATATATGTACAAATGCTATTTTCGAAGACTGTTGTACAGATTTTATAAATAAAATATATATTAATAGAAAGACTTTTATAGTAAAAATGAGCTAGTAGAATACAACAGCAAAATACGAGGGGAGTAAATTGAATTAGGAAGTTAACACCCACACTAGCAAAACAGTAAAAGTTTTAACTTCATTACACGATAGTAAGAAGTCACTTTTCTTATATTAACGACTTTATCTAACGAAAGCAAAATCCTTTACTCTTTTAAAATAATTATTTATATCGTATTTAATCGGGCTTTATTTTAGAGAATTTAAAAGTTCTATAAAGTAAAAATAAAAAAACAAAAAAATTACCTCGGGTTCAACAAACTTTCTCAGGTAAAATTAAAAAAGTAAATGTTAGCCAAGTTCTATTTGTTTAAAGATCCCAACCTAGGGCATACAATTTATTACAATAAACTTCAAAGTAAGGAAAAATAAAGCAAGTTACCTAATCAGTATACCAACGTCCCTCTGATGTAGCTGGCTAATGACCGGCATGTTCGTGGGGTTACTCTATAATATTAATCACCACATAATAGCCGACAACTGCAAGTCCCAAGGGTAACATTAAATAAATTATACTATACCTAGTTATATAGAAGTTTCAGATATATTCTCGAGGTTCTTAGAACACTAAGACCTCCTTGAAGTAATAAACTATCAAGATTTATGAACTACTAACATTTATCAGATTAAATATAATTTAAACATAAATGCTAAAAGTATGCATATTAAGAAATCGAATAAGATTAAAGGTGTTGACAGATTTCGGTCAATAACATTTATGTGTATACAAATTAATGTTGAGGAGTCTGTTTGTATGAACACTAATAATGGAACTACAAGTCGTATTAAAAAAAATATTGAGTGAGTTTTAGAACTTTGTTCCTATCATAACATTACCACATTTACAACCAATAATGCCCAAACCTTTTAAAAGAAAATAGCAAATATGCGTATAACACACTAAATAATTTAGACAATATTTAAGAGATATGGTGAAGCCTGAGACAAACGATTTCAGATTTCACATAATATCCTATACTTTATTTCTGAAATATTTCTTAAGCTACCGTTTTTTGTTAAGAAGAAATATGATGTTCATTATTGTCCTATAAGAAGTGAATTTATAAGGTAACGGTATGTTATCATAGAAATCCATTCAAGGCGACTATTACCATAACGATTTTTCCAGACCTATTTCAATATCATAATGATTAACAATATGTAAGAAATATAATGATTTAATTGGTCTCAAAAGCGGTGAACTTATCTTTCGAATCACTCAAGACATACTACATATCAAGATATAATTTATAATTTTCCAAATCCAAACATAATTCTAAATTTCTGATCTGTAAATGTTAGTTTTTTCTTCAGAATGATTGTAGCATTAATGTCAAATATTACGCTAAACATATACTTTGATAAAAAAAAGATTATTATTAATTTAGGTTATTTAACTGTTTTTTCTATTCAAAAACAGGCATTCAGAATTGATAATTGATTCATTTTGATAATTGTTGTCCTATTAAAGGACAACAATTATCAAAAGCCTGAAACCCAGTTAAATTCAATTGAAAAGCCTATACCCGATGTAGTTATTCGATATCAAATTTCAATATGGCGGTACCATATGACACAGTAAATAATGCTACCGATTTATGAAGGAATGGCAAGCGCTATGGATATCAAAAGTGACACGTGATTCGTATTCTATCAACGTCAACCCTTAATGAGGTGTACGTGAACCAATCGTCTGCCCCTTTTCAGCGGTCAACCGTTCTTTTTGTAGAAAACATGTAATATATTGAAACGTATCTATTTTATTTTATTATTTCGAGAATCATAGTCTTTCTTTTGTGCGGTCTTTATAGGGACCAGTGGCTTCAATTCCGTGAAAAATTTACATTTAAATTCCGTGACGTAAATTTATTTCTATGAACAACGGTGTATTTATGACCGGCGGTAGATAGTTTCACAGCTGAGCTAGGGGTCAGAGGTCAAGAGTATTTTGAGCTACTACTGGTCTCTAAAAAGTCTCTAAAAAGCCGACCTTGGATAATATTAGTGGAAAGACTTGCCGAATAAAGTTCCCTGCATCTTAGCCAACTTTGTACGGGAAATGGTTTTAACAGGAAGGGTTGGAAAGCTATAAACATAATAGATTGGTCAAAGGAGAGGTAAAGGTTCTTAGTCTTTTTACTTTTAATCAGAGTTACCTATCTTTGAGCAAAACTTTATCAGACAGTTATATACCTACTAGAATCGGCAACTTGAGTTTATTTAAATGAATAAATTTAAACTTATCATATTTTCTTTTATACCTATAAAAAAATGTGGTATAATATATTATATTTATATTGTTGCTTTGCTTTACATAATAAATTGTATATTTTATAATAAATTCAAAAACTATATAAATCTTTTACTTTAGCTGTTTCTGCAGATTTTATTATGAAAAACATACTACACGCTTTACAGCTTACCTAAAATATCCCAATACTTATTTTTTTTTCGAAATTTCGTAATTAAAGTTTCTCTTAATTTAATATATTAACTATACTTAGTCTTCGAGTTCGATCGTTGTCTTTAACCCCTTTAAGTACAAAATTATATATAATTAATTAATTGCTCTCCTAGTTCATCTTCTGCTGGCTGCAACAGATGGATACGAATAAGAATAAAGATATACACACAAACATACAAAATCTTAGGATTATATTAATAATAAGGCAGTGAAAATCATGCCGTTAAGAAAAAATATTGGTTAATAATATTTCTGTACACCCTTTTTTATTAAAGTCCGGTAATAGCAAGTTGTGTCGTTGCCAGGAAGAATGGAAAAGCATCTTCAAAAAAGGAGCTATGCAAATATGCATTTGAGGCATGAAATGCTGCAAACAACTATATATAGAACGAAAAATAGTTTAGTTATCCGGTTTTCTTACAAACCGTAACTGTATTTACATCAAACCAATCTTCTGTAAACAAAAAAAACCAAACATATACAACTCTACCTCTCGCTCTATCATCTAAATAACAATTAAATAAAGCGAGTCGTTGCCCAAACGAAAGCTGTCCTATAAATATAGATTTCAACTATTATTTGTTCGAACTTGAACTTCATGATACGACACTGTTACGAAAAGTGATTCGAATGAAGTCTTAGCCGTTAATTAAATCCAGTCTATGAAACTGTTTGACTTCCTAATTAGGTTTCGAGACTCATGTCTATGGCTTAAAGATCTTGTATGAAGATTAATTAAACTTGCACATTAAATTGAACTGGAGGAGTGTAAATGTACTTCATACAATTTTACACTAAAACTGGTTGGAATTTCTAAACTTTTATTAGAATTTATGTCCATTATACACTTGTTGTATGTTGTATGTTTTTATGTACTTAAATATCTTAAATATATTTTGTGTACATAAACGTTAAATAAAAAAAAATGACATACATATTATCATTTATGGATTCACACAACGTAATCAAGAAAAGGAAATTGCAAAACAAATATTGATATATATATCATATGTATTTCCTGTTAAATTGGCGACGACTAGACAAAGGCGTGACTAGATCTTGTCTAACCGAGACTAACGATCCCAAGAACAAGACGAATTGATGCGACCGTCTCTAACATTATTTTCCAAGCACGAAAACCTATTTCATTCTGTCGATGAAAGTTTTATATGTTCCATTGGGTGAAAATAAAATTTATATTTTAAGTACATTTACTTTTAATTTAAAACTTCTGTAAAATTGCAAAATCAAGTTTCAGTTACTGGTTTAATCGTTATAGCTATAGAATTTAAATGCGAAGAAATAAGAGAAACTCAACAAATTATTTACGTATATAAGAAATAAGAGAAACTAAACAAATTATATACGTATAAAAGAACTCTAATATTGAATGAAACATTACAATCTTTGTACAATACAAATCTTTTCATTCCAAATTCAATTTACTGCAAACCAAATTAAATTCACTGTTACAAGTGATTCGAATTTTGAATCAGTGTTTCTCCACATTGCACTCGTTAAACTTTCGACTCTACCAGAATGCGTCTAGCTTCCATTGAAAGCTCGTAGTAAAAGTTTCTCGAATACACTCCCACATGAGCTGGAAATGCATAAACTTATGCTAAACTCCAAAATGACAATTTATATTTAGGTTAACCATTTCAATTGTAAATAACATAAACCATAATTTTGTCTTTGACACTTTGTTAGCCACTTTTGTTATTATTTTTTAATCATTTGGCAAATCCATTATGCAAGAATTAATTTTTTTAAATAAAAAAAATATTTATTCAGAATACAATTTAAGGTTATTATAAAATTATTACTTAAGCTTATAAAAATATGAAGTTCTAAATCCATTTCGTAGATAAAGATAAAATGATGCAAAAATTTTGATAAAATAACATTTGAAATAACTTAGATCATTTAAATACAAGACCAAATATTTAAAAATAAATAAACCAACTAATAAAATTGTATCAAATTGAAGCAATCACAACTTTATAATTAGTTTTATTACTCATCTAAAAGCGGACTTCGTAATACTCGAAATGAAATCTTACAAACTAAGTTCGAACTTAGATATTAAAGGAAATTGCCTATAAATCTTCGGTCATTTCTGAGCTCAGCTAGGCTTAGATTTCATTAATGTCAAACGGCTAGAGCAGCTGTCATATTCATGTAATGACCTTAAAATATTGCAAATGCTCTTATGAAGATGCGATTAATTGAATGGAAATTAAGTTCATTTTACTGGCCTTAGCCTACATTTTGACAACTACATCTTAAATAGAAATCCAAACTACTTATCTTCGAAAATCTCAAAATACAAAAAAACATAAAAAAGTTTATTGTTTTCACGCTATACGAAGACAACCACATAACACAATAGTCACTATGTATGGTATATTTACACCAAAAGGAATTTATTTTATGAAAGTATTTTTTTGTCAATAGATTATAAACGTACTGCGCTAAAACCTATTTTCTTATTGAAGTCTGTTTATCTTAAGTAATAAAACTTATATCGAGTTATTTTTCTAAAAATGCTTAAACAATTCACAATGTAATAATCTTACAGACCATTAAAATTATTTAAATTTATTTTTCTTTTAATTTGATATTTTTACACAAAGGCTGAGTGTGATTGATTGGTCTAACCAATGTGTCACTACTAGCTTAATTCAGGAGGACAAATGGCAATTGCTCTGAGTAAATGTGGACTAGAATTCATTTAATCCGAATAGTACAAAGTAGAAAATATATTACACTAAAACAAAAGCCCAAAAAAATTTTTATTCTAACAACTTGCAACTTCTAAAAAAATTTACCGGAGAAAAAATATATTAAGTGAATCTTTTAAGGTAAAAAAGGACATAATCACAATATATATATTTTTTTAGAGCTTCCAATGTTTCAGATTTGCAAATTCTAAAGGGTCAAAAAAGGTATTTCTAAAAATATTTATGAAACGTTTAGTATAAAATGTAATTTTGATTCTAAAAAATCAAACTTTATTTGCAGAGTAGGTACATTATTTTCTTATGGGAATTTGAGAGAGTCGGAAACTCGTTGTGTTAAAAAAATGCGAAAATTACTAACATGTGAATTTTAGAATAATAATTTTATCTAAAATATATAAAGCTTGGGATAGTCGTGACTTAAAATATATATTTTGCATTTTTAATAAATAACTAATTAAAGAATCATCTACTATTATTTCTTTTATAAAATAAGACATCATTTTTTAACCTGGTGACATGAGCTAGACATGCCACAGAGACCCACTGACCTGTTTCGCTTAACCCACCTACTAGTCAATTTAGCTTAAAACAATCTTTGAAGACCTAGCCCAAAGAAAAGCAGTATGTTGACTTAACACATATACGTACATAGCCTAACGGTCACGCGCCCTCATTTCTTTTGCTGTGTAAAATAAATCATAAAACCTTTTTTGACTTTGAACTTAAGGTCGATATTGCTTAGTTCTATAAAAGGGGTCTTATGACTTTGAGGTTTTTGGAGCTTTATAGGGATAGATGAAATTTAAAAAGTCATATTGTTATCACAAGTAATTTAAATGTCACAGCTTGACTTTAATGAAGTTATCAGACTATATATAGATATAAGATAGATATATAAATAGACTATATATTTCTAATATTAACATTAATTATAAAATATTGTGTAGAAGTGCCAAAAAAAATATGCAATCTCTTCAGGTTTCTCTCGAAAAATCTAATCCTACGATATTGTACCTTATTCATACATTTCAAACTATATTTAAATAAATCTGACGTTCCACAAAATATGTGCATTTCGATTCGATCAAGCGTACGTAGTCAAGTTGACTAAATTATTCAGAAAAGACGCTTACGTGAACAAGCAGATAAAATGTATGGACCAAATGGATTGTTAAAAATGTGAAGTGATTGTTAGCGAGATCGTATCTCGTCAGCTCCGTTATAAGATGTAGTTACTATTACATTTAAGATTAATTATAAAAAATATTCGTTGGATAAGTTTTTTTTAATAAATATAACAAAGTTTAAAATTATTGTAATGGATTTTTTATTTTCTTTAATGGCGCCTTGTTTTTGTTTTGTTCATTATTATTATTTTATTTATGTCTATTTACTACACTCAAAAAATGTATGACAATAATCCCATACCATTAACAGACAATCAAATAACCTAGACATCAGTCAACACAATTTTATAATACTATTGAATTTTATAAGCTGTACTAGTCCCTACATTTACCTCACGGTTGCAAAACTTTCTTTTAAAAAAATATATATATTAAACCAAACTGGTTTAATTCCAATTCTTGACAACACCGTCGTTTGCTACTTAGATGTATCTACGGAGCTACTTAATGAACACATTCCTTCGCTGATCTAAATCTCTTTATTATTTCCTCTCCTTGAACCTTTTCAACTTTCTCTTCCAAAGACAAGGCAACTTCATTCGTGTGTCTCAATAAATTCTTTGGAAAACACTTTTCACAAAACCTTTTGCTGAAAGTCTTTTGCTGTCGTTTCAGTTGGAACTATTTCCAAAATATATTTTCAGTAGACCTCCATTTCTTGTCTTTTTTAGGATGAGATTCGAAGACAAGAAATGAACCTTTCTAATTAAAAAATAATAATAAATGAAATAATAAATTATGAATTATCTATGTGTATGTAAATAACAATGTATAACTTAAGTACATGTAATACATTAGTTTATATAATAACTTTATCATTAAAACAAAGAGTATTTTTTTCAATTTACCAACCTGCCCGACCCTACAATTATATTGTTATCTCAAGCCCAAGGGATTCTGGGAGAGATCTCTTAAAGAGAAAGTTATCTTGTACATTTTTTTTAATGTTGATGATATATAAATAAGAAATGCAGAAATAAAGACTAAATAAAAAACATACATATAAACTAATGAAATAAATTTCATTGATTTTTTATGTTACATTATTATACGAACATATGACATACTTATGAACATAATTAAGGCTGGTTATAAAAAAAAAAGATTGTGTGGTTTTATGAAACCACCGTAAAAGTGAAACTTCTTTTCACATTATAGGCATTTAACTAAAAATTTTCGGAATAATATTCCATTAAGGGTATAAAAATTGCTTCATCAATCTTAATTTTATACTTAGAAAATGGGAATGATAATGGGAAATGATAAAAGTAGACTAGGTCTTAGAGTACGACATACATAATACTTAACAATTATTTAGATGATATACACATATTAAAACACTGAAATCAATATTTTATAATCGTTGAGTCATATTGTTTACCAAAAGCGGCCGACCGTCACGCGACATGCAACACACAGACGAAAAAGTTTGAGACGATGTAATAAAAGTTTCACTTTAAAAACTATTTTGTGATATATTTTAACAATGTACGAAACTTAGATAATCTAGTCAAGTTATATATTTTTAGTAACTAGTTGAGATAGTCAAATCTGAATACACATTTATTTGTTCACACACACACACACATATATAGGTCGTTATAACAAAAGAGATGTAGAAGGTGATTCAAGAAACCGTTATCAAAAACTCAATTGATGGTGTATTAGCAAAGTAATATCTTGAATAAATTTGATTTACTTAAAGAGTTTCGTTATTTATCCCCTGATATCATAATCGAATCATAGCTAATATGTACAGTGGCATTTCTTTCTTTCCTTTTATCATCATAAAATGTATTTAAAAGATTTGGTAAATCTTTTTATATAAAAACAAACAAATATTAGATAGACATTGAAAAATAGGCAAGATCTTTGATAAAATTCGATGTTCATAAATTTCAAAAAAAGCATTACTAGTAATAATTAAAATCACAGTAAAACGTATTTTTCCTTCAGAGAAAATAGTTACATTAATCAAATTGTTGCTCAAGTCCACAGAGCAATGAATGTGCTAGAGGCTATAGAAATATTTTCAAATTGTATAATTGTTTAAATTAAAATTTACATACAAATTTGAGCTAGTGTTTTGTGTTATAGTAACAACTTCTAGAAGTAACACTCAAAATCATTAATTTATATTTTAAATACTTTTTGTATTCTAGTTACAATGATTACTATTGTAATATATGTATTATACTGAATTTATGTATATATGTCTAAAATTAAAAATAGTACATATCAATATAAAAATCTACTTCTGGAAGTTGTATGTATTTGATTACACTTCTCATAATCCAGTAAGCGGAGTCGGCAGACTGCTAAGTGCTTCAAATCCCCTGTTCAATGCCCCGCTTCGCAGTACTCCATCGTTACTATCAATTATAAGACGCGAACAAAAATAAACCTGTAACTGTAATATTATAAAATGTCCACTGATTCTTTTATCCTTGCAATCCTATTGGCAAACTTTTTTATATTGAAGACGGATGGTAACTCAGTAAGCAGGGAAAAGACGACGGAGACAACTTTATTAGATTCCGTCTTTGCGTTGCAAATCCGACAAATCCAGACGACAACGGAAGAGACGCCCGCGAACTCCGCCGGAAACAATCTGAATGTCTTCGACGCCACCGTTTTAACTCACTTCCGTGATGTACCAGTAGAAAATTTCCGATTAATCTCGCAAAATAATCCAATTAGGAAAACGAATGCCGAAGAAAATCATAAAATAGATTTACATTCTGATAAAGAAAATATTATAAAAAATAAAAATAATAAATTTGAAAATAACAAATATAAGAAAGGTTTCAAAAAAGCATTTAACCTAGCTTGGGACAATTGCTATGATACCGTAAATCGTGAGACACCAAATATAAATTCAAATATTTATGAAGATGTTAGTAAAATTGGTAGTTTAAAAACGGAGAATATGAAAGCTTTTGGGAATGTTCTAAGCAAGAGGAATTCTTTAAGTGTAAATAATACATCCCCCTTTAGATCGTGGTTGGAAAACTATAATATATTTAAGAGTGCTACAAACAATGATCCATCCATTTCAATGTCCAATGAACTTATCACAACATCGAGTTCATCAAGTGCAGTGCCAATTATACCTATTACCAAAAATATAATTATAAACGAGAATACTGCATCAAATACTTACAATTATAATAATATTACTATAGAAATTGTAACCGAAAATAGCAACGTAAAGCCGACATATACTGACGATTGGTATAAAACAACAGACAGCAAAAGTAAAATTAAATTTAGCAGCCTCCCTCAGATGCAGACGTATTTGATACCGAAATTCAAATTAGAAGAGGGATTTTATCCATTCAAATTTATTTCCAAGATTTTTTCTGTGATATATCTGTTCGACTATCCCATTGGTAAGTAATTTAACTTATGACTTCTGTATTAATTTAAATCTTATTTGGTTTGAGATAAATATATATTTATTTTTAAGAAAAACATCAAATAAATCAAGATAATATCAGCTACCAAATATTTATTATTTAACAACTCAATTTCTTATTATGAAATGATTACGCTTTATTTAAAAATCTGTTATTTTTTATTCAATTACTATTGTAAAAGATATGAATTTTTCTTAAATCTAAACTTTTATTTTTAGGCGTCGTCAAAGACATCGTGGGAGGAAAATTCTCTTTTCCCTATTCATTTTTACAGGTAAAGAACAATTTTTATTTTAACCTCGTAACATCTAATTTGGTCAAAGATAATTTGTTGGAACAATAAATGGAGGCGTTTGGTGAGAAGCTTTTAAAAAATGGGCAGAATGCCCATACTCATTGTTCGCCACAAAATAATACTAAAACTACAGTACTCCTTTGTTCTACACTTTCTGAACGTATCCTATAACTTTAACAATGTAACAAATTTTCACAGTCTTTATAGAACTTTTATAAACAAAATCAACTTCCAAGAAAAATATAAAATCATTCTTATAAAAGTTTCTTTACAAATTTACAGCAGGGAAAATATAATACCACTAATTAAATAATCAATAAAAATAATACTCGTAAAGAGGCAAAGCGCTAATTAAATAAAGGAATTGGGCCAAATGCTAATCCCACCAGTAGCGTTGTTCAAGTGATTTCTATATGATATTACAACGGTACATTTTATGTTCAAACATGTTAAGGTCATCGATAAAACTAATTTAAAAATCTTAAATTTTCATTTTATTTGACACAAGTTTAAAATTATATTTAATTTAAAATACATTTAATGATTATAATAAAGATTAATCATTTCATAATTATTCTATTTAATTTTCACATAAATTAAGGCAGCTGACAAACAAAATGTAAATGAACCTAATAATTTATTCAGTATATATTTCACTCTTTGGGATCTTTTGGAAGAATTTCTTAATAGTATTAAAAGTAATCCGAACAATTGTATCAACTATGGGTTTTCCAAATTCGTCCACAACATCTTTCCAATTTTCATTCAAGAAACTTAGAACTGTTTCACCTGTAACAAAAAAATATTAAATAACTTTGAAAAAAAATCTAAAGGTATACCTAACAATTTTTCTTCATTTCGTTAATGGTAGAAATATTACATTAAAAAAAAATAAAAAAAAGGAAGAAAGGAGTAAAAGTTTTAATCGAATCAAAATGGATTAGATAGACATATAGATAAATATATGTTATATTTAGGAGTATATAACAAAAAATAAGTGTTGAAGTCTTAACAAAAACAAAGTAAATATAATTTATTTAATAAATATTAATAAACACACATTTATGTTTTAGACAGTAATCCATTCGGGATTAGATTCAGAGTCATAGATTTTTTAAATACCAAGTGAGGTAAACGGTTAAAGGTCTGTAAATATATTATTTTTTTATTATCATGGTTATTTTTTATTATTCATTAACACTCGTTTAGTAAATTAAAAATATTTTCTGAGGTCATATTAAATACCAAATTAATACGCATAGTGGTCATAAGGGAGCCAGGTGAATATTTACATAGAATCATACAAAACTAGCTTTTGCCAGCAGCTTTGCCCGCAACTGTGCTTTCAACTTTAAAACTAGTCTTTTGTCAGAAAAACTTTTAAAATCGATACAGTTGTAGACGTCTTCCTTGGTTACTCATCGAAAAGTTACATACAATTTTCCATTTTTTTTTAAGTAATAAATTTACATCTGAATAATCATCCCTATTTCAAAAACTTTTACTTAAACCTTTTATAATATCTGATTATTCTTGCTTTATACTTTATTTTTATTAAATTTTTAGCTTGAGAGACCACAAATTTAAATATTTATTATATAAATACAAATTTTTATTGCCTTGAGATTCAGCATCAATTAATTTATTAAATTGATTTAAAAAAAAGCCTTGACATAAAAAACAAAACTATGAATATAAGAATAAACAAATTAATGAATTAATTAAAAGTGTTTCTGATCAGCCAATTAATACAAATAAATTATTATAGAATATATCTTAACAAGGAAGTGACTTAATGTCAGCATATTATTTTGTTCTGTTTTAATATTTATAGAGTTTCTGGTGAACACAATGAAACCATATATTACGTAATACTTTCATGAACTTAAGGGATGTCGTGTTACATAGAATCCTATTTGCTAATGGTTTATTGGATTTTAGCACGCAGTGAGAATTTAATATTTATTTTTAGACATTCTACTTTTTATTAATTGGCTTAATGATGCTTGGAATAAAACAATAAATTATAACATTAACATACGGAATTGTAACTAAAACATTTTTTTGTGTTGGTTTTGCTTTCAATGCTTTACATACTCAACTAATCGTAAAATATTGCACGTGTGTTGCCAGAGTAAAAGCTGTCAGTTTAAATATAACTTAATTTATATTTTTGGTTAGTTTGGCTAACTAAGTTGCTGGCAACAACAAGTTTTCAACATATTTTAAAATACTAAAGTTAGAAAGAACTACTTACTTAGTTCAGGGTTTCCTTTGAAGAGGTTAGTAAAGACAAAAGTTACTCTATCTCCATAACGGTAGTCGACTTTATATTCCTTTAGTTCACGATATTCAACTCCATTTTTAATCTTGTCTTCAAATCGGATTTTGGCACTGAAAGTAATGTTAGCTGTAAAAGAAAAATACATTTTATAATATGACGACAAAACTGTAAATTATAGTAAACTGAAGAATACAAGAGTTAGTAGTAATTACTTTATTATTTTTACATATATTTAGGACTTACAGTTAAATTAGAATTAGAATATTTGTAATCAAATATGTACTTACGAGTCTTAACCTTAGCATCTCCTTCTCCGTTAATTGAAAAGAGCAGTACTTTACCAGTGGCTCTGTATTTCCCTTTTAAATTTAAAGAACATTTAAGTTCTAGATTTGCCTCCAAGCCTTCAAAACTAAAAAATAAGAGTTGTTGATTAAGCAGTTAAAGTGATTGCATTTAACTTCAAAAATTGGATTTTACTGAATAGTTGTTTTAAACCGCAAAGTTGAGGAAAAGCACATTTTAATTAAAGTTGCGTCTTACAATGAGATAAAATAATTTTCTATTAAAATAATTTTATATAACCATGGTAGTTCAGTTAAACTGGATCTTAATAAATATTTTTTTAGTGTGATAAGAATTAAACAGTTGTTAATCAAATATTCATAGCAACAGCACCTTTACATCACCTATATGGATATATGTATAATATATTTCAAAATCTATTTGCATTTGCTTTAATAATTTTCAATCAGAATCCAGGTAAGAATTACTTACTTTACGTCTTCTACGGTACATTTTTTAAACCCAGTTAGCACACCATCGTAAAACTCTATTTTGAGCCCACCAGGTAGTTCTAGATTTACTTGATCTTTATAGAAAGGGTCTGTTGAGTTAATACCTATCTCTGGGATACCTTTGGTGAATAATGGAATGGTTTCCTGAATATTTTTCTTAAGACAATCTGATTTCAGTCCTGGACATGGTACTATGTAATCAGCTGTAAAGAAATGGTATACAGTAAAAAAAGTTTTTTTTTTGTTATAAGTATGGGTGTATTAAAAATATATTGTGCAAACAATATAAACTGTTTACAAGATATTAAAGATAACAAACCAATGAAGTTTTTATATTATGTTCCAGTAAAATAATAAAATTATGTTTAGAATCTACCGAACTAAAATTTATTTGTAATTTTTGTTAAAGGTTATTTAAGTAATAGTTATATTCAACTATAACTAAAAACATTGATGAAATTAGTATAATATTAACAATTCTAAACCGTAAATAATTAAAAACTTCAAATTATGAAACCCTTTAAAAATACAAAATAGTTATAAAACATATTATTACTATCAAATAATAATATAACAACAAAATAAATATATTGTAATACTTACGTGCTATTCTTGATGAACTTTCACTAAATAAAATAAATAAAACTAATATAAACGAACAGCTACGAGTTATCATTTCGATCACAGAACGTAAATACGATTAAAAATTTAAAATAGCTGAGACGATTGTTGTCATCAAGCTTCAATAATAAACTGATTCGAAACTAGAAATCTTGATTTTATAAATTAAACGTCTTTGATCTCGACTGAATATTAAAATATAATGCCCATGACAACTTCTGTATTTAAATATAACCTTTGTATGGTTGAATTAATTGCTATTTTTCTTTATAATAACTTATGTTATCTACTAACTACATCTTCTACATTCTTTATTAAAATTATCTGTTTATGAATTTACTTAGTCATTAGTCATTTACTGGGCTTGATTTTTTTGTTCTCATTGTCAAATTAAGTTCTGGTTAAACATTAAATTTTTTTTACATATTTTTTTCTGTGACACAGTGTATTGATTACTAGTGTTAACCGTGTACGATATATATATTTTTGTGTTTTTTTTTTATCTGCGTATGCATAATGCAATATATTTTATTTTCATAAAGAACAAAGAATACCAATTTTGATGCGTTTATTTTCAATATACTAACTTAAGATGCTTTTGTTAGCATTGCTCAATAAAAATAGTAAAAAATAACTAAAACACCAGTCTTTAGATATTAGTTAACTGTGAACAGTTTTCTCCCTAAACGGTTTATTTTGTATGAATATGGCCTTAATCGGTGAATATATATTTTTGTTATTTAGATAGGTGTTAGGATATTAGGATTGGTAGGACCTTTAGTATGAGGTTTGACGTTATGAATACTTTGACAGTTTACTAAATCCTAAAATGAAAACATAGACTTACTATTTACGCTATGAATCATAATCAGATGACTTATTTAAAAAATCTGTTAAAAAGTATATTAATCTTTGGGTATTTAGGATCATTATATAAATCATCCAAAAAACAAGTATACTAATGGCTACATAGGCATATATATTACATAGGTATATATTTAGGTACATACATAGGTATATATTTTATGCAGGTCCAGAGAATCATGTTAAAGTACATAAAATAAAACTCTTTTGTATAAATGGTACAAAATATGTAGTTATTTTAAATTGAGATAAGAAATAAGCAACGTTGTTTTTACTTGACATTGGCATTTTAAAAGGATCGCTTCCTGCAACTTGATATCCTCAAAGTTTGGTGTTAATGGCGATGATTCACTAAAATAACAACTAAAATATATTAACTTAACAAAGCACTAAAATCTATCTATCTAAAAATTTCTTTAATCAATGATTTATAATTAAGTTACATAAATAAGTTACTTAAATAAATGATTATTATAGTATTGCAGATATAAATGTAACAAAAGTAGAATAAATCTAGCAAATCCATTAAATACTTTCGGTAATGACTTAAAAGGTTTCACAAAATAATTCAGTGAAAGATATTATTTATAACTAAAATATTATTGTGGCATTAACAGACTGAATTTTTTATTCATTTTATTTATTTAAAATTAAGCCAATAACCTTACTTTACAAATATCTTAAAATAAAATTGAATACCTACTTATTTTTTTTCTTATTATTCTTATTACAATCAACTAAAATAATGTCAAAAGGCTTTAGTATAATAATATTGTATTCCATTTACAGATGTGGCTATTTGTCATAAGTTGAAGGGTCATCTCATTGAGACCCTAACGACGTCTGGTCCTGATTAATATATCCGAATATTATAACATTATATTTGTGCCAAAAATTATACTAAAATTGCCATACAAAAAAAGTATACACAAATATATGTATCTCATAATAGTAAATACTCCAAAAAAATCCGTAACTTATTTTTGCTGAAATCAGTCTAGTTAGAAGAGGAGTATAGGTAAGACATACCTTTCTAAGTGTTAATAATAAAAAAAAAATATAGTGGCCTAGATTATCGAGGGATTATCAAGCATTATTAAGTTGAAACAAAATAACGATAATAGGATAATTGCCTTATAAATTTAACTTTGATTCCGAATCAGAATTAAAAAACGATAAGTCTCTAACATGTTATTCTAGTTAGTATAAAACCATGTCATTTATGACAGTCATGTCATAATCATGGTAGTAATATTTATTTGACCTTTGAAACTTCAAGACCCGGAACGAAGCTGCACGTTTTTTTTTTTAACTATCGAAACAACAATTTATAACTCTACAAAAAAGATCGCTATTAATTTTAATTTATATATCTAGTAAGATCCATTTTGTGAGAACATTTAATGATGCCATGTTTTTTTGTATAACAAAAACAACAAAAAAAAATATAGCACATTAATCATTTTTATCATATTTAATACTTCAATAACTTCAAGCCAATGAGTTATTAAGACTGGATATCGATATGTTGTCTCTTAAAAAAAAAACATTGTTTATACGTTTGAAAAAACTAATTAAGATTGGAAGCGTACAAATTCGTAAGCAACTGACCGGCTACTTTTACCTTCACCAACGCACTTTTTGTTATTTGCCTAATTATTTTAATAATTATAATAACATAGAATTACAATATTTTATTAAAGCAATTTGTCAAGTGCAAACATACAAATTATAGTCCAGTTGGAATATCGATTGTAATTGATTTATTTGTTTAACACAGTTTCCTATATTTTCTGTAAATACCTAATAATTTAAATGTAGGTCTGGCAAAACAGGAATTTGTTTTTTTTATGATATATTATAACATTTACGAATATTTAACAGTATGCATAACTTATTGTTAAAAATAAATACTTATAAACTGAAATAACACTTAATGTATAACAATATAATTCACTAAATATTCTGTTCATAAAAGTAAAAATGGATCCATTCTAATAAATTCTTTAAATTATATAAAATGTATTTTCTATATTTTAAATTATCATTTAAAAGCTAATAATACTCACCAGTTACTCTATGGCGGGAACCTCTTAGATAATACTCTCTTCTCCTTTAATACCATATTTTATTTACCCTAAGTCTTCATGTATCTTTATACAAATACAGAACATATTAAATCAAAATATATCTAAATCTAAAACCTATATCACTAATTACAGATAAAGTTTTGAAATTAAAATCATCTATGTAACTATCCATGTCAAGGTCTACGTTTGCTAAATTTCGTCCAAATACTGTTTGTGAGTTATTGCGTAATACACATATAAACTTTCACATTTATATTATATGGAAGTACAATACGTAGAGTAAGATTATAATATTAGCATATTATCGTTTGATAATTTTGTTAAGCAGTAAATAATAATTTCGTCATTGATTTTAATTAAGTTTATTATTAGTCTTAAACTTAATAAAACATTTAATGTGTTCTGGATAGGTTACTTTCTTGATATGTACATACTACAAAACAAATAACTACTATGAATTATTTGTTTGATTTTGTATAAAAAAATATATGTTTATATCTAATATCTATATATAGTTAGCGCCAGACGCCTAACCTATAGCGACGCAATGGGGCTCGAATTCGATTCCCGACGGAGACACGCATGTATGTGATGAGCATAGATGTCTGTATTTCTGGGTTTGGTTGTTTATTAAATATATTCTCAGTATTTATAATGTGTATTTCTAAGTATTTGTATCGTTATCTAACACCCTTAACACAAGCAAATAATTTGCTTACTTAGAGGTTAGATCAATGTGTGTAATTTGTCCTTTATTATTATATAATGTTTTAAAATACTATATTACAATGAATTTCGTTTTCATTCGCAGGCAATAAAAGTGGAGTCTACGTTTTTGGTGATCATCATAGCCTTCGGATGCTTCGCTTTGATTATTCCGTTATACCTTTTTATCCTAAGTCTAATATCCCTATTCTCAAAATCGAAATGCACTGATGAGATTGAATCTGGAACTCTATTTCTTGAAGCGGAAAGACCAGATTGCCATGACAAAATACTTGTAATTTTCACGTTCCTGTTTCTACTTATATGTTGGTAAGAAAAGCTTTAAATATTTGATTAAATTTAAAAAAAAATGCAATTACTTAATATAAATTATTTATAATACTTCGTATACGTACTAACAACTATTAGTAGTAGTCTGTATTAATATAAGATCATGAAACAATGTACAAGAAAAAAAAATCCTATAAGCAACATATTCTACTTAACAGGATTTATGTTTAACATAACTATAAATTAATGCATAAGAAGTAATTATATATAAAGCTCTTTGTTAACATAAATAATCTACATAATAAATAGAACCTTATAAATTACCAAGTAGGTATTACCAGTTTTTTCATATCCGTAAATAATAAGAATGCCTGACCATATACAATCATACAAAGAAACGACGTTCGAATGTAAACCCATATACGAACATATCTTACTTTTTATACGAACTTTTTTTTATTAATAAAAAAATCATTTCACGCTATATAAATCATTATACTGGAAAATTCAAAAACTTTAAATTATTGAAGCGAATACAAATATAAACCTTGGTTTTATGAGGCTTTGGTGACTTATTTGTAAGATGTTTTTGACTTATTCGCTATTTCGTTCTTAATTTGAAATTTAAAATTCACTGTAATCTATTCGACATATAATCGTTTTTGAGATTATCTTAATAAATCAGATATGTCGTGGTAGAGGGGAACTTGATCACGACGTAGTAATAGAGGCCATAGTTTTAAACACCACCTTCTATCCAATTAAGAGCACTCAACACAATTGGGCATGAACCCGGAGAAACGTCGGCATCGTCCTCCTAATGACGGTCCGTAGCAATTTTCCCAAGTGAGAAGACAGTCTTAATGCAATCAAGCATAGATCGGTCGGATCTCTTAGCGATAACACGAAATTTATTTAGAAGATACGTATTTCAATGAAGGTGGTAACGTTTTAATCTTGGACATTTTCCGAGAGCTTTTTCCTATTTAACCTTTGTAAATGTTTAAGAGTATACCTGTGATAAAAAAGTGCTTGTTTTTTATAATTTAAATGCGATATGAATATATAAGAATTAATATAAACATCAAATTAGTATTTCCATTTATTTATGTCTCTATAAACAATAACTATGATATATATACCTAAGGACTTTTAGACTTTCATATTTACTTAGCAATGACTTATCTACGTGAGCAATATGCATATTTTATAATTAATAAATACTATACAATCATACCTTAAGATTGTATAGTATTAGGTGACTCGGGAAAAGTATTTGCAACGGCTTAAACAATGCACATTTTCTAAAATATTGTATTCAAAATTATTTAAATAAATGAGCTTAGACTATTTTCAGTGCTTTAATATCGGGCATGGTTTTGAGCAACGAGCAGTCACGTATGGCAATAGCCGAAAGCCGCAATGTGTTTAGTTGCGCTTGCGCAGACGTCGCCGCTTGGTTGTCGTCAGCTGCGCAGGAGTTGCACCACAGCCTTGTACCACCGGTTGACATGGTTTATTATGCCTATAATGAAGATTTGAAAAGTAAGAAAAGTATAATTATATATAAGTATATATAATTGGGACAAAATGTTAAATTTCACAAGAAACTTTTGTACGTGGAAATGTAACAACATGATATATGCATGTAAACAAGACAAAAAAACACTTTAACCTTTAATATAAGCTCATTCTACTTATGGTTTTCCTTATTTTTCTTATTCCTTATTTCGATGGTTTTTCTTAGAAGAGTCTACTGTCCCATAATAAATTTTGTTTACCCAAACATTTCAAGAGATATTCACAACTAACGAGCCCTTCCAAGTGGCCTTCGAAAAAATCCCTCGCATAATGCGAAGGGCCAACCTGAAGTTTCCGGCAAAACACTCTGATGTCACATTACGCCATATCTTATAGATGTCCCTTTAAGTACCCTTGTCGCAATGAAATCTCTCACACTAGTCTTATCTACACCACTTTAAAAATAATCCTTAACATTTTTTGGGTATAATATTGAAGGTAGAAGTAATTTTCCGCAACTTATAATCCGGAAATTAATTAATATTCCGTAATTGAATGTTTAAAAATAGAATATACTCACAAATATAACGTAAAAAATATTATAACACGGTACATAGTAATTAATTTTGAATGATCTATAATATTTAATCTATTATATCATATGTAGTTACATATTTTATTTATTATCTATGAAACCTCAATTAGTTTTACAATTGACTAAAGATACAACAAGGATTTATTATATCATAATTTACTTTTAGACGTAGAAAGACTTCTTGGAGAACCGATACAACAAGCAATTGCTTCGGAGAGCGGAATTGACCTAGTTCTAGATTCTTTAGCGGATATTATTACAGGTAGATATATTGTAAATGTTAGATAAGAAAGATAAGATAAAATGTCCTATTTGATTACTACAAATTTGTCTCATATAATTTTTAATGCAAGCTTATTATATTGTAACTTATAAGTACTTTAAAGGAAATCATCCATGCTTTATAGTACTTATTGAAAAGAAATTCAATAGTAGCCTCCCGCCAAATCAGCTCATACCGGCTGAGCTGTAAGCCAACTAACATATAGACTGGTTTCATATTTTAATAGTACTTTCCTGGCTCTAGAATTACATAGACCATATTTATAGTAATACTTATAGAAGTAAAAAAATACAAACGTAATTAACGTGTAAAGTATCGACTCTACTCGTTACGTTAATTTTTTTAAAAACTTATATATATTATTTAATCTAAGCCTAGTCAGATTACTTTTTGTTAATCGATAAAAATCTAAATTAAATAATTCAAATAATATTATTTACGTTTCTTTAAAAGTTATACGTGTTATATAAATTGAGCCTAACAAGAACACTTTTTTGTTAATTAATAAAAATCTAATTCTAAATTATTAACCAAACTACCTTGAACATTACAGAAAGCGAAGATTTATCAACAAAAGTTTCTGCCCTTCGAGACATTTGTGTTAAAGCAGGTCTGTTAGCCGCCGCAGCATCAGAACGGATAATGGATCTCATACAACAATTGGACAATCTTAAGAAAAACTGTATCGAAAAAGACACTCCTCTCTGTGACACGCTAAATACTAACTCTTTACACATTACTATGAAGTTTGATTCTGTGAGTATTATGATAATTTGAGATTATATTAAAAATGTTATATTGGTTTCTATTCTTTCGTAGATATTGCAAGAACAACAGCTACTGGAGTTGAAAAATTTAGGAGTCAAAAATTTAACTGATGCTATATCCGTAGCGAGAAAAGATATACGAACTCTACCATCGGCTATTTCAACCCAAACGGATCGTGTGAGAGCAGGTACAAGTACAGGCTTAGAATATCTACCCAAAATTGTACCATATTACTAAAATATCATATATCTTGTTGATACATTCGTAGAGATTTTAATTTACTACCACTAAGACCTTTCAAAGGTCAACCAACCGCTATAGTTATAAAATAAATCATTGCCAAATACTTTAATCATAAAGCATATCCGTAGTATACAAGGACTTGTAGTTTGTTAATTAATATACAACACATATATATATAATTTCATCTGACATTAGTAAAAACGACCAAGAGATTTCTCTTCGTCAATCGTCTTTAGACGGTCATACGCGTATATAGAATACTTAATTCATCGAAGCTACGGTAACTTAATTGGTAAAATGGCAGGAAGGTTTCCTAAAGGTCGCGGGTTGAAATACCTGGAATTAAATATGATATATATCAATTCCGTGTGTTTATATTAATTATATATTTATTTAGAATATTTATTATATTGTTTTTTGAAAATCTCTAAAATGATGTATCATCATATCATTTCAGATATCTTATGGGATATAGAAAACCGTCGACAAATAGTTCATAACTCGGCGAGAATTTTAAGTGACATTGTTCGCTATCTAACGTCAGGTCTTCACAGTCTTTCAAGACATTTAGACACTGGACTGGACAGACTGCATAAATACGAACTTTGGAGATGGGTTATTATGTTAGGTAAGAGTATTTTTGTTTTCTTACCAAACAGTTTTTTTTATTGTTGTTCGAAAATTTTAGAAAAGTCGTTGATATTAAATCCAGAGATCAACAAACAATTAACAATTTAAATATTTTTATATTCTAACTAATATTATAAAGGAGAATATGAGTTTGTTTGTATTTCACGTTTTCAGCTCTTTACTACTCAACCGATCCACGATAACATTGCCAAAATAAAAAAAAAAATTAACAAAAAAATAATCCCCAAAAATACTTTACTCGGGAGATAGTATGAAAACCATCTGCTCATTATAACAAGGCTTTTTTAGGCGATGCCACTAGGCCTACCTAGTAGCTAGGACCTCAAAAAAAAATTTAAAAATCACTAAAATGCTTGGTCTACATCTATTTTGTTACACGATTTTAACGAACAGATGTATTATATTATGAATATTTTTTACCCTTATTCGTTAGTGTGATATGAGTTAATTACAGCTATATTTTTTTGAATAGATGATAACTTGATAATGTTGTGAGCTCCAAAATAATATTTGTTGTCCAATTTGACATATTGCATGTACGGAATACTAAAAGAAAATTAATAGTGGACTGAAAAAGATTTGTACTACGTTTTAAATTCTTTTTTGCAGCATGCAATATAGCTTTCGTTTTTGTGATGTTGCTCATCCTACTGGCTATGTTTTGTGGATGTGGAAACGCAAAAATCCACGCAAAAAGAACATTACAAGTGTAAGTAAATTGGTACGTTGGAGAATAATCTAGAAACTAAAGTTTTTCCTACTAAAATGATAGTCATAGTAGTATTATCTAAACGCTAAAAATACTTAGAAATGGATTTGCGTCTCCTTGTACTTTTATTTTTATATAGGTTACTATCTATTTCTATTTCTATTATTGTTCTACGCTTTGATAAATTTACAATTCTAAGTATTTAGGTTTGCATTAAATATGATAAATTCTTTCAGGTCGTCCTTTTGCCTGTGCTTTGTTTCCATCATTCTCTGGAGTATAGTTTCAGCTACATTTTTAATTGCAGGACACGCTGAGGTATAGTAAAGTGTAAAGTACAAACTTTTTAGAGTAATAAAGTTAAAAAGTTAACAGCCTTAAAGTTTGAAATAGCAATGCTACAGATTTCACTTTTTAATATTAATCATTGAACAGGCTCTTTGAGTAATTATTTACGTTTTATTTCTTAGCCTAAGAAACCCTTTTACGAAATTGTTTCTCATAAACTTTCCCTAATAATAATAAGAAAAATTACGCAATTTATAACAATTAATCCCACTATTTATTCTTTAATATAGTATGTACCTTATAACAAGTTTGTTATCGTATTGTTATACGGTCGTTATTTCACGTGCATGTAAATAAAAATAGTTAATAGAAAATTTAAATATAAAAAATATTATTCAATATTAAAAAAATTTTGTAATTGGCATGAAATAAAAAGCCTACCTTTTATTTTTGTGACTTACCAACCAAATTATTTAGTATCAATAAATATTACTTCATTTAGTTTTATTATCAATTTATTATTTTAGGTATTCGCGTGTCAAATACTTTGGGATACTCCACAATATAATACATTGTCATCTTTACTGGATAGACCTTCCCCTCTCCTCTCAGATAATGGCGGTATCTTTGACGCTTTGTTCAGAGACCTCGAGAATGTTACAATAGAGGTGTCTGTCAAGGATGTTTTAAGGTTTGTCATAGAGTAAAACAAAAACTATATCCTATTTAAATAAATATAGGATGAAAAATAACTATACATGGGCAGGGATTTAACCTCCAACCTCTAGGAAACTTTTGCCTACAGATTGAGCTACCATATCGCTTTTCTATATTCCTTTTCTTTTCCCGTCGCTCAATTGGTAGAGCAACGGGACGGTTTCCCAGAGATCGCGGATTCGATTTCGATCCGATCGATTTATTTTTCATTTTATATTTATTTAAAATTAAAATAAGCTTAACTTAGCTTTATATATTTATAGATATTTTCAAAAATATTATTATTATATAAGAAATTATTAAATAAACAAATAAATTAATATTTTATGATGAGTAAATAAAATACATATATTGTAAGAGAGTTTTTTATAATTCCAGAGAGTGTGAGAAGAATGAGCCCGCTTACGTCGTATTCCAGTTGGATAAAATACTAGATGTGAATAAGGAGACATCTTATTTTGAGTGGGACGAACTACAAGATGACTTGAAGAGATTATCCTCGTCCATTGACGTCGGATTCTTAAAGACGATCTCGGATAACTTCAATAAGTTACTCAATAGGATACTTATTGTATCAGATGTTAATTTAACAAAGTATAGGTGAGTTATTTTTAATAAGTATTTTATATATTATTCCAGCTGTTCTTACCATTGTGTAGCTATTTATGCCTTATGTTGAAGTTCGCGTTACCTAGTGTGTATAAGCTCGCTTTATCAATTTTATTTATTTATTATAAAATACATAACTTCGTATGTTATAGAATAGAATATAACGGTCCTGTAGTAGGCAAGGATTTGCCGTCGTTTGTGGATCAACTAGAAAATGTTGCAGTTCAAGTTACCGATTTGAATACAGCAGGAAGATTAGAGACTCTAGGTAGGTACTAGAAATAAAAAAAATATATATTGTTGCTGTAAATATTCTTAGATATTTTCCATATTTTACTTAAACATTTATTGCTGTATTGTTAGCACAGTCCACGATCACATCGTGTTCAAACGAATATTTTTCAATTTATTATTTTCAAATATCGTGTTCAATGATTTTTTTTTTAATTTTCCTTTCCAGCAACAAGGACTCAAAGACTTCATTTATCGAACATAAAACCATTGGAACAGCTCCGAACTGAACTGGTGTTCAAACTAACGGAACTTGAATTGCAAATGATGCCGTTTAGACGGAAATTAAACATCTCATTAAGTCATATCCACACAGCGCAGTTTTATATTGACAACCAAGGAGATGTTATTGCTCAAAAGGTGAAGTTTATTTATTTCATAGTCTTCATAGAGTTACTTCATATCAAGATAATGCTTGCTTAAGCATATTAGAAATGTAATTTGACATTTAATACATCTAATTAAACTTTTTGTCTCATTACTCAGACATACACTACAAATACAAAAACTAATTAGACTTACGTGCAGCTAAATTATATTTTTTAGCATTTCTGTGAGTTTTCATATTTCTTGACTCTAAATAAAAGTTACAACGACACAAACAGAGTAAAAATATATTTGTCTCCATTCTTTTTCTTAAAGATGTTATAATATAATTTTTAGTCTGTGCATACAGACACGTACGAGCTACAAATAAACACAGATAGCAATTACAGTATTACGTGCTGGGTAAACTTAATTAATTAGCACTATTTTCAGTTTTCATATTCCTTGACTCTAAATGAAAATTACAGTGACATAAATCAAAGTAATCATGAACAAAGGGATGTGTATTTTATTTTTATGTATGGTAAAAGTCAACATCATACTCGGATTTTTATATAAAATTCATATTATGTTAATATTTTTGAGTCAAATGTTTTCTAACTTCTTATTTTTATAAGAACGTATCAAAACATTTGATATGAATTTTAAATAAATAAAAAATGAACAAGAAATCCATATGGTCAGTATTCAAATATGTAGCCTCTAGGAGACCGTTCGGCCACTCTGCTAATTGAACTACCGTGTCCATACCAGCATCGATGAATTAGCGTTCTATATAAAGTCATCTTTATCGGAACGAAGGCGACTCCTCGCAGGATTTTATTGAAAATCCTAAAGAAATGTTTTTATTTTTGCAATACATAACAACATTGAAAAGATCCACAGCCGCAATTAATAGATTAGAACCTAATATCATCTGCCCATAAAAGTTTATATTTAATTCCATATATATCTAGAATTGAAATATTCGTTAAAACGTTTGTAAACCAATTCTAACTTATAAATGCGGTAAACGTAACCTAAATAATTAATTAACTCTACGGAACCCTACACAGTTATAAGTCTTCTTTTTGGAACAAACAACTTATAAAACATATATAATTTCAATTAAATGACCCTAATCAATTCTTATTATTATTGCATTCAATATTAATTTAAGAACGTTTAATATTGAAGAAATATTAAAATACAAGTGTTATTAATAAATCAATATTAGATGCGTTCAATGTTCTTTCAAACACGAGTGTTAGTATAATTCTATTCAATATTAGAGATATTTTAATTAAATAATTAAAATTTTCAGAAACTTTCAATGTTCGTAACCCGCTTGCTGTCGCACACGGCGGGCTGGCGCACTCACGTGTTGACAGCTGCGGGTCAGCTCGCTGGGCGCTGTCGACCGCTGTTCTCGGTGTTCACAGCGCTTAGATCGCTTGTGTGCACGAAATATGTGTCTTCCTTGGTAAAAAATAGCTTATACATTTAGCTGTTACATAAAGCTAAATCAGCTTTTCTACTCTTATTATATTTACATTGCTCTGTCAGTACAGTATGATATTCATTTCAGAATGGATGGTGGTTTTGTGGTTTTTCCTTAGGGTTTATTTGGTGCACTGTGTTCACCCCCTTATGTGTTAAGCTCTGGAGAGCTTACAGCAAGAAATTGAGAACTTTAGACACTTTAACATTGACACACTTAGGGTAAGTTTTGGCTATATATAGAAAATACTTGGGTATTGGAATTTATGATCATCTTTAATAGCCTTATGGATATTATAATATTATTAACATGATATTTCAAACAGACAGGAACCAGGAACACCGGCGACAGCCCCTTGCGACGATAACAGCTGGAACACCCCAGGGTAATATTAATAAATATTATTTACTTTTAATGTCTTCAGACAAATTAAATGAACCCTTTTTTCTCTTTATAAATATATAAATATTATTCAACATATTCATTTTTATATTTGTTACATAATTTACGGGTTAATTTGTTTTACATAAGTTAAGAGAATTCACGGTTATGTGAGTATGACTTCACAAAGAAATATTCTGACTGATCCGATTTAACGGTAGGTTGCACATTTCCTTCCACAAAACTCCCAAAGCTTCAAAGCAATATATTTATTGTTTACTGACAGACATGAGTTCTATTATAAAAAACGATAGAACTTGCTGATAAAACTCAAATAAAGACAAAAAGAGACAACAAGATGTCCCTATCATCTTCCTTTTCAGCTGTCTATCTTCATAGTTTCTTAACTCTTAGCTTAATGAATAATGGTAAAACTTTCCATCACCTGGGCCTGCTTATCATTTGTCTTATTCACCTTGTCAAGTCTCTTGTCTACTGTTTATTGTAATATATTATTTTTTCAGACCACCACCGCCACCTAGAAACGACAGCTGGTGATCCAATAACTGATATAGAAAGTGAATTTAGCATGGATTCTTTTAAAAGATTTGAGTCAAATAGAGCGGATTCTAGCACAAAATTTTATGACGAAAGATTTGATTAATGGAACGTACTCGTGCATATATTTTGATTTGAATTACGAATACAACCGCCGATAACGTTTTTGGTACTTGAACTCAATTCTTCGTTATGAATTGTTTAATAGACTCTTTGAATAACTCCAGAATCATTTTATAGAATTAACTTTTTGCCAGCCGTTTAAAGTTTCATGTTAATAAAATGGTTCTCTCTGCTTTGATTGAAATATTTTTAAATTTGATTATAATTAATCAATAAAATGTTAGGGTATAATTCTATAATTTTGAATTACAATTTTAGCTAGCAAATTATGCGAATGGCAAGTTATACGAACCAAACAAAAACAGAATCAATGCATATTTTATTTGCTAACTCCTTAATTTTAAGTTACCAAATATAAAAGACTTAATTTTTTTTTTTTTGTTAAATATAATTATTTAAAGTACAGCAATAACAAAAAAAATATATAATTATTTGTAAAGTCGAAATAGTTTGCATACTTATTGTATTTTTTTAACCAAATAAATAATTATACCATTTGGGTCATTTTCTTAATACACCTAACCAAACTTACCTGTTGAAGAATATAAACAAACCAGTAAATATATTCCAATAGTTTTTTTTATTTAATCATATATTTTTAAGTCCTTTCAACAATCTTACATATACAATTAAAATTTAAATTATGAAACGAAAAACGCATGAATGAACGTAATATATGACACAAAAAGTTTCAGTTACTACTACTTACTTACTAACCAATAAATGGCTAAACTCATCAAGGCGAGCCAGAACATGATAACTCAGTTACCAGAGAGACCGAAACCGACTCTCAGAGGTTAAAGGTTCGAGTTCTGCAAGTGGTAGGAATGTTGTTATTGAAACTTATATTGTGACATTAATAATTATATCAAATTAAAAATTTATTTTATTTATATAAAAAAAGTATTGATTTTAAATTAAAACAACTTAAATAAATATTATAAACTAAAATAATATTATATTGCATTATCCATAAATTTTAATTAAAAAAGCTTTTTTCTAATAAAACTATTATTTAGAATAAAATACTCAATATCATTTACCGATAATTCTTACCTAGTGAACACTAAAGCAGTAGCTCAATTATTGTATGTGCGCAAGCGCATATGTTAAGCGACTGTCCTTTGCAATACAATATGTATAATACTTGCATGCTAACACGTGTGACCTAAAAAGTCAAAAACCCTTATGGTCAAAACTATTATAACCGGTGCTCATGCCTGAATGGCATAAGAAAATTACAAACATTTATCATCACAGATATATTTATATATTATTAGTATAATATATAAAGTGAATAAAGTGCATGTCATAAAAAAGGTAACTTTGATAGTGTCACCTTTCTTACTTTGAAAATGACAGATTAGAAGATAAACCTCTATCCCATATTTAACCAATAAGGAAGAACTTGAGAAAAATCTGTCTTAGTGCTTCCAACTCTGATTTTATGATTATAATACAACATAATTTAAGTCACTTATTGATTTGCAATAATTATTCCAGGTTAATTTAAGATTACTGTTATAATTCTGTATTATGCGATGTGTGACAAAATAAGTTAATGTTTTCAATCTTTCATCCAAAAATTCAATTAAATAGATTTTTTTTTTATCTTTTACGACGCCACATCATTAATTGATTAGTCCGCCGTACTATAATCATTTTTAAAACTAAAACATATTTATTCGAAAAAATTAATTAAATTTATATTTAAGGACGCTTAAATTCATTTTCTACTTCGGAGTTTAGAATATTAAAAAACAACTAACATCGTTATGGAATATTAAAACATTATAAATATTTTAATATACATTTTTAACCCCCCACCCAAAAATGAGGGTGTTATTAGTTTGACCTGTGTATCTGTGTGCTTGTGTGTCTGTCTGTAGCATCGTTGCAGATAAACGCGTGAACGAATTTGAATGCGGTTTTTTTTAATCCAAAACCTGGTTTGTCGAGCTGATTCTTAGCTATGTTTGATCGAAATAAACGCAGGCTCCTCCAAGATATGGACCTTTTATTGGTGATAATGAAAGGTTCTTATGCAATTTAATGTAATTGACGATTCAAAAGTGCGTGTAAATGCCTACTTGAATAAAGATATTTTGAATTTTAATATTGATAGTTAAAACCTAAACAAGTGAAATTAGTGTGTTTATAGGTTTATTTAGTGCAACATAGAAAAAAGGAAAAAAAATATAAGAAGCGCAAAAAAACATTAAAAAATCCAACCTAAAACAAAAAGTCGTCTAAAAGGGATAAAAATAATATTATCACTTACTTATTAAAGTTGTTGCGTCGGGGAACCGCTAAGTAAGGGAAGAATTTATATGTTTATCCTTTTTAGACATCTTTTTGTATCGGGGTTTTTTAAATTTAATTTTTAGCGACATGGAGTTATACATATTTGGAATCAGCGATTTTTATTCGCATTAAAATTTATCAGCAATTACAATTGCATTATATTAAAGTTTATATAAAATTTTATTTATATATAACATTATTTATTATAATGCAATGCTTTGTTACTTTTGTAAAACTTTTTATATAAATTCCTTAAATATTCTTTAATATTTAAACTTTAAATTTAATATTTCATATTTCATATTTTCTAGCTGAGTGTGCAATCAGCAGAAATTCAACAGACATTTCTAAGGTTTCCGTTGTAAAAGTAGGTCGACGAAAACCAAAGTAATATAACATGAAAATGAAACTTAGGATAGTAACCAATATAATATTTCATTTACCTGTTATCAAAACAAGAAATCTGTAAACGGATGCGGAAGCCGTAAAACGTGAATCGCAACGTCTGACATTTAAGCGTTGGCATTGGGCCAGATTCGGCCGACTTTTGGATCGGATGCGGTGCGTAATATGGAAAGATTTTTTATATTTTTTGTGTATTACCTTTTTCGCTTTAGTTTTTTGTTGGCTTATATATATTGAGATAAAATTTAGGACCAATCTATAAAATGTATGCGTGTATTCATGTATGTATTGTAATAACCTGATGAATTCTTAGATCTAGCATTTAGATTTTTTTTATATAAAAAAAGGTAATTTTATTCTGAAACTATCTAACACTTAACTGCAGACGCCTGACGTATACGCAATAGGGTTCGGGTTCGATTCCTGACAGAGACAGGCATGTATGTGATGAGCATAGATGTTCGTATTTCTGTGTTTGATCGTTTATCAAATATATTCTCAGTATTTATAATGTGTATTTTTATGTATTTGTATCGATGTATACAACCCTTAACACAACCAACAATTTGCTTACTTAGGGGTTACTTAGTTCAATGTGTGTAATTTGTCCTGTACATACTTATAAAATATATATAATATTCTTTTATTTAACAAATTTTGTGTGATAAAAACATTTTCTAGATATGTGTACACATATTGACCAACACAACTATGTAGCTTTGTCTCGGCCCTTAGTATGTCACACATCGTTAAAACTGAAGCCTACAGTTAATTTCTGCGAAAACTGGTTACCTCGCCCACGTTCACTCATGTCGCGATTACATTTATTAAATAATAATGTAAGTTGTCTGTGTTAAAGGCAATACAAACAAAACAATAAAAAGTTGTATCTGCAAAAAGAATAATTTTCAAATACTAACTCTTCTTAAAAAAATATTAAAAAAATATTATTTTCTTATTTTTTTACTTAAGCATATATTTATAATAAATCTTGTCACGTTGAAATAATATAGATAGGTACCTACTAAAAATAATAATTCGCTGCTTAATTTTGTTTCATCCAGAGAGGATTGTATTGAGGTTATTGGCTTGCTGGCCAATCACAATTCTTCACAGCTGTCAAACTAATAAACACAATTCGATAAAACTTATCAAGGTGTTACATTAATTGCATCCTGAGGAAGAAAATATGCCACCGTTTATCTCAAAATCTAGGGTTCTTTAGGAAAATCTTGACACATTAAATAGAGGGTAATAGTTTGTTTACCATCATTGCCCGGATTAGAAATATAAAAATAACAATTACATTTTTCAGTGAGAAATAGAAATGACTGCTACTTAAACTTGGTATCAAAAATTCGTAAAAATTATTTAAAGTTAACATGTGTGGACCAAGATGACTCATTTACAATGATTGAAATTGACCACATTCATTAAGTAAACCACATAGACTCACTGTCAATCACGGATTATATATTTTGGTAATGGAATCACAGTCTGATAGGTGGTGTTAATGTCAATATACTCGTTTATCCACTGCTGAAGCAACTCACAGCTGGCTTATCAATTAACGAGCATCTGCTTTTTAAATTTACAGACTTATCAATTTTTAAACCCTTTTTTAATCAACATAAATTACATAGCTTTACTTTATATTGAGCCAGAAATTGATTCCTGTCAGAACAGCATTAATCCGCCTCTGGTTGCAAATTGACGTTGGACCATTTATTCAGACCAGGGTTACACAAAAAGACCAAAATAATAGCTCCGTTCTACACTTCATTAGACGAAATATAGGTAATTTAAGGCAAATGTATGTATTACGTAACCATTCGTAATTATACTTCAAGTCTTGACCGGTTAACATTTGGCGCGGCCTTAAGAAGTTGCAACATGCTATTGTCATTAACGATATAATTTATTATGTCTTTGATATATCTATGATGACAAATGTACCCTTGATGTGATGGTGAATATTTTTTTATCATACAGCCTTCATCAGATATATATATTTTGTATATCTTTTTACTGTTTACTTTCACGAAATTAAGAGCTTTCTGTGTTAACTGTTTTAATCTAAAAATATACTTTTATTTTTTATTACCAAACTTTTTGGATTATTTAAAATATATAGTGTGTTAATATTGATATAAAGTCTCGTACGATTTTAAATACATATACCTATGTATATTTTGGATGAATATATTTCGAATTTTTGTTAAATCTTTTTACTTCAAGCTGCATAGTATATGTATATTTAATAGTTTAATGTCATACGAGTTTCATAATATGTACACCATAACAGTGAAGAAACCCTGTAATGAGTATTCGAACCTTGACTCAGAATGTATAGAATAGCTAATTAGCGATTACAATCATAACTGATCATAATCGTTGGTAGATAGTTATATTATCTTGGTATTAAAATAATCCAAAAAAAAGATACATACATACATACAATAATATTTTTACCTATACAATAAAAAATACAACACTGTAAAGTAATATTTACTAAACGTTAGTATAAAACAATTATGAGACATAATATTATAAAAAACAAATATAGAACATTAAAAAGTTCGAAAACAAGCAAAAACTAAACCTAGAATATGAATTCATAAAACTGAATAAGAACATTACATATACGGTAACATGTATGAAGATTAATATTTATAAAACATTAAAGGAAGTTGCCTAAGTATGCCAACTCTATATGAAGAATAAATACTAAATATAACAAATCATAATTTTAAATATATTCAAGTTCAAAACTTGGCAAGAACGATGCATTATTTAATAGGGCACCATTTTTTTCCATTTATGTACCGAGAACTTTAAAAGGATAAATGTCCTTTTATATAACATTTATTCGTAAAAGCTTATAGGTTTTAAGTGTGTTTTTATATATGTTGTGTAAGTATATTTCTAAAAGCTCTTTACTTACAAATAGCGGTTTAGGAAAGTTGGAGGCGAGCAGCTTAAAGCTTGTATTCCGAATACAGCAAAACTAGGGGGATTTATTATATCCACATGGACAACAAGATTAAATAGTTATTTTATATAATATTATCCAATGGGTGGTTTTCAAAAATTTGATTACACATAAATACAATATAATAAAATGTAGCTTATCAAAAGTTATAAAAAAGTTGTAGAAATTACAGTCATAAGACTAATTACATTTAAAAAAAATTAAGCAAGTCTTAAATAAGACAATAAAAACTTGGTCAATGACCGCCTTAAAAAACACTACGAAGATGAGTAAAGTTCGCCTTGAACTCACATAAACTAATAGCATTCAAAGTAATTCTTACTAAATACAGTTATTTACGACTTATTCATAACTAAAACATTGGATGTGGTAAATTATTTCAAAGTTGTATACCTTGTTTAATTACAAACAGATATTCTTATTTAGCTATTCTATGATTGATTGGGACTTCAAATCTCCGAAAGGATAAATATAATAATATAATTGTGTTTTATTCCATAACAATTAAAAAAGATGTTATAAAAAAGTATAACAAAAAACAATGTACCACATCCATTAGGTTTGCAATTATCGAAACTAGATGAGCCAATACCTTGAACTGAAGTTCTCTGTCAATGTCTTACGGTTGTTAGACGTGCACACCGTGCGCTTGCGCATCCAACATTATTGCATAACTTACGAAAGTCATGGACAAGACATTCAATATAATTTAACTTAATTCAACAGAAACATTTATGATTATAAAATCTGATGTCGTAAAAAGGTAAAAGTATTTTATTGCCTTATATTTAAATCATTGAAGTCACATTTTAAATTTAATATAAGTTTAGCAATCGCTTAATCCTTTTGTTTAAATATTTTATCCTGACTCATAGTCTAGGTTTACACAATCGAGTTTATTGACCTTTACAAAAGTTTCTATCTAGATTGAGATAAACGTATGTCTTTACGCACGACCATGCCTAGTTGTTACGAAAGTGGTTTAGTGAAGTCAGGATGATAAATAAATGTGACGAAATGGTCTAGCTTTGTCGGTAGTTTTGTAATGGATACTTTTTATTGCATTCTTAACTACTTTAGCCATACATATAGTGTATCAAACCTGAATAGTTTTTTTTTTATTTATTAAAACACTTTAACCCTTTTAGCTTTTATATTCTGATGTTTTTTCATAACAAAAATTATATACATAATGTGATAATGGTTAATGTATTTAACTTCGTATATAATATTAATTAAATTATCTATATATATAATGTCATGTGGCTTCTAGTTAAGATATAAACATTAATTATTTATTTGTTTGCGAGTGACGCCGTATACAAAAGCTAGTTTGTAATAAAATGTACGAAGTTTTAAAAAAAAGTATATGGTGAAAGATGGTTAATTAGTTGGGATGAAGGAGACAGATAATGTCGCTTGCAAAAGTAGTTAATAAATGGTAATAATTAAATATAGTGTGGTCTGGAAGGGTGGTCACAAAATTTGTTATATTCATTTATAAACTTAGAATTATATTATCAATGATTTGATGCTACTTAAACTCAAATAAAATTCCATTATACACCATTTAAAATAATACAATTAAATGGATATTTATTCCTAAAGTTTCAATTCTTCAAAAATATTTCATTATTTTTGACGAGAAAATAAGATGAATTTTTTGGAGTAAAAGTATATACGTATACATTCAAACATTTATGGTTTAATCTATATGCTTATTTATTAAATATTTAATGTATATGGATACCATCTTTACATTTTTATTTTATGTTACTGTCGGCCCATTACATGCCTCCTGCCTACATGCTGGGTTAAGTCTTTCTCTTCAATGACAAAGAGATTCTAGAATACATTATTGAAAAATAAGTTTCCATCTGATTCAATGCTAACCATATACAGTCCTTGATGAGTAATGCAATTAACAAATATATCTTTATATAAGTCATGTCTCTTATAAAAGTTGTTAAATTCAACTAGAACTATGTACTTAAAAAATAATGACATTTACTATAACACGTATACAATTTGTGGCGAAAGCTCAACTGAAATGAGCACTAAATTGAATGAGCAAACAGCCGAGTTGGATTGCATGATCCGCTATATACGGTAACATTTAATAATAAAATAGAGCTAGCATTCCTATAATTCTTCAAATTTGCTATAATTATTATAATTTGAGTTACACTAGCATCAATTACTTATAAAAATATTTATATTCATTGTAAAAAATATGATATGCAGTTTTTTCATTTCTTTTGCTTTTTTTATATTATTTTGTCCTCATTACTGTATAGGATTAATAACCACAATCAAACAGAAAAAATATATTTTTTGGACAACCTAAAATTATTAAACAAACATTAAGGCAGCTTTATAATTTATGGACTAAAAAGATTTCCCCAAAGCCCTTCTAATTAAATGAGATTCTCGTGACATGGAAAAGAAGATTCCATTTTTCCCTATTAGTAAGCCCTTACGATGGAAAAATAATGAACTAAATGTACATTAAATTCAAATTTCCTCAAATCCAGTCCAGTTTACACAAAATGACGTTTTCGACACACCATCACTAATCTTGATTGATTGATTGATTCGTATCCTGCAAGTTCCAACCGAAATGCAAATGGCCGTTTAGTTGTCTATTACGAAATTAACTTGATTGACAATTACAATTTATAATTATGTTACTCTATATAAACTCAAATTTATTTGAAAAGCCTTAATTTTTAATACGCTTTTATTAGCTTGGGTTGTATGTATCAATGTATGTAACGGAATCTTCGAGCTTAATTTTCACCAGGTTCCAGCGATCCGATTAAATTGAAACTTTGCACACGTATCAAGGACCGATGACAATGCAATAATTTGATAAAAGTTTCCCAAAAAAAAAATAAAAAAAAAAAATAAAAAAAAAAAAAATAAAGAATAGTTTAAGAAACTAAAAAAACACGCTTTTATTGCTAACCAAACTAAAAACTAGAAAATATTTTTTAATGACAAAGAGTATAAAATTACAGTAGTAGAAGATCGAACAATTAATCATAGTGAATCGCCTTAATATAAAATTATAATAAAATTTAAGTTATTAACAGAATAATTCAATTCTGTGTAAAAAGCGTGGGGTGCTCGATATTTAAGGTATTACAATCATTCTATTAGCAACTATCTATGAGAGGATAGTTATGAATCACAGTAAAATGCACCCTAATACTAATAACCGATGGTCAATCATTTGGAGTAATGCATTATGTTAACAAGTATTACTTCAGTAACTCACATTCTTGTGGCCAAAAGGGATCTAAAGCAAACGACAACAATGGAAAAGCTTGCGTTATTGAATGCGATAATTTTGACGAGTTTGTGAGGATATGTAAACGTACAACAGGCAGCAAAAATGTACAATTTACTCTTGATTACATCAACGTCGAAATCTTGGATATACATGATGATTCTGAGGAGGTAGAAATTCAGCAGAGCCCTGAAAAGGTAGCAGTAGCATCCCAAATAATTACTTCCCAACAGAATTTAACTGATCAAACTATCCCACTGCAGACATCAATGATGGCACCGATTGATGTAATGCCTCCTAATGTGGAAGATGAGATACAGGTCTCACGAAACCTTAATGAAATTACCCGCAAGACGAAAGATAATATCGTAAATGTCGGCCATGAACTGAAAGCAGAGGAATTTGCCTGGTTCTTTTTGTTTCCGGTTCAGATGTTCCGGTTCAGATGGCGTGCACATGATTAAACCGATATCGATACAGTTCCCGGCGAAATACAGCTATGGGACTGCCGAGAGACGAATGTTACCGTTAATTCTGAGTTGGGCTTCAACCGTCCATAAGATGCAAGGTTGTACAGTTGATCATGCAGTTATTTATCTAGGCTCGCGATTGTTTGCTGCTGGACAAGCTTATGTAGCACTTAGTCGTGTAAGATCTTTGGACGGTATTCGGATTGAAGAACTTGATTGCTCTAAGTTAACAGGAAAAACCCCGTGCAATAGTGAAGCTTTAAATGAAATGATTAAATTACGAAATGATTCGTAAAAAATTTTAATACCCTAAATCTTCAAAAAACTAATTAATGAATTAGACTTATTCCTAAGAGACTTCAACAGTAGAAGTACTAAGGGTCTATTGACAACTTAGCGACGTCAATCTGGATTTTTCCATTAATTGGGAGGTAAAACTAACCACAATGATGAAAGTAAGTCCCATTGAACCGTGAAGGCGATTGATTTCGGATCAATGCCCGTTGATCGATCATACGGAGACCACTGAGTGATGCTTTCTAAAAAAATCTAAGTAATGAAATGATTTCTCAATTTATGAGTTTGTCACAGACTAAAAAATAAAAAATAAACAATAGTTTAAAAAACTAAAAAAAACACGCTTTTATTGCTAACCGAACTAAAAACTAGAAAATAATTTTTAATGACAAAGAGTATAAAATTACAGTAGTAGAAGATCGAACAATTAATCATAGTGAATCGCCTTAATATAAAATTATAATAAAATTTAAGTTATTAACAGAATAATTCAATTCTGAGTAAAAAGCGTGGGGTGCTCGTTATTTAAGGTATTACAATCATTCTATTAGCAACTATCTATGAGAGGATAGTTATGAATCACAGTAAAATGCACCCCACGATTTTTACTCAGAATTGAATTATTCTGTTAATAACTTAAATTTTATTATAATTTTATATTAAGGCGATTCACTATGATTAATTGTTCGATCTTCTACTACTGTAATTTTATACTCTTTGTCATTAAAAATTATTTTCTAGTTTTTAGTTCGGTTAGCAATAAAAGCGTGTTTTTTTTAGTTTTTTAAACTATTGTTTATTATAATTTCATGGTGGCTCAGTTATATTCTTAAGTTTAATAATCTAAGTTTAATTGACCTAATATATATAACTCTAAGTCACTAATTTTCCTAGTCTTATTACTTTAGGTACAATATGTTTTACTTTGTAATTGTTTATATAAATTTGATTTTATCCTTCTCGGTAATTAAATGTGTCTGCCCTAGTGATATTTATAAATTTAATGTCTTAATTAGCTGGTACTTTAGTATTTAGTATGGATATTATCTGTTTTTTATGCAAAAGTGGTTTTAAAAAATGCTAATTTAATTATAAATTATTTAACGTTAATTAATCTTGATCATTAAGACCTCTGTTTTAGGTATATTTTCTTATTAGTTTATTCAAAAAAAACTCTTACTCTTGTAAATCCTCGGATGTTGCAAGAGTTCATGGGCGGCGGTGATCACAAGCCATCTGTGACCCGCTAGCTCGTTTGCCCTCCTCTAACATAAAAAAAAAAAAAAAAAAAAAAAAAATTCAAGATATTCTAGAATAAAAAAAAGTTAATGTTTATAATATTATTATAGCTCTCAGAAGCAACTTTATATATATATTAACATATACCATAGGTACGGAAAGATAATAGTATAAATAAAAAAATATCAATTTTTATTCAGTAATTATAAATCATTTCACTTTAAGCTTAACATTTTAATACCGCAGAAAATTTTTAAATACATTTCTTTTAAAAGAAATGATAGATAAAAAGATGCAATTTCATTATGAAAATATCTTGTTAGGGACTTCAATGTTTGTTGACACGACCATTACTACTAAGTAATTAATTCTATAAAGGAACCTATTCACTATAGTTATTTCAAAGAAATGTATACAAACTGGAACGCGAGGTAAAGTTGTTTAAACGCATAAAAAAATCAAGTTGCTTTTAAATGTACTAAATTGAATCGAAATAAATGATACTGAAAGCTGTTATGTGATTTATAATGTGATTAATATAAAGAATATTTCTTATTTTTTTTTTATTAATATAGATTGAAAAGCCGTCTCATCGCTCCCTTCCCGTCCATCGTCCTCAGAGTTCACAGGTTCTAATCCCAGCCTGTATCTGTTTATTTTTTATAAATATTAATTAAAAAAAAATTTAACAAGTCTTTACATGTTTATAAATATTTTCATACACTTAAATTATGTAAACTTTAATTGCCTTTTAAGTTAAAATAAAGATTGTGACTACAAGATAAATGTAATCAAAGTCATTAGGACTAAGAGTCCTGTGGATAGAAAATGAGACCTTAATGCTAATGCATTTGGAAAATAAATGAATACTTTCATTTACTTAAGACGGTTTTATAATGAAACTGAATTTATTTTATAAAAACAATATAACCAAGAAAGATTTTGTAATAAAACCGGCAATAATAGAATATAAATATTATTATATGTATAGTATTATTTAGAATTAACATAGAAATAAACACAAAAGGAAAATACTTTTATTGTATATGTTTTCTTTTTCTGTTTTTGTAAGTAAGTAACAAATAAGAAGTGTAATAAGAAATAATTTAAACAAAACCTTCCCAAATTGTATTCATATGTAACATACAACTTGAATTTAATGGCTATTTCAAATAAAATTAATTTTACCGAAGGGTGGAACCAAAATTCTGACAATTAACTGAACGACAAAGTCTTCAATGTCGACATTCGCTCTTACAAAAGTTTTAACGAAGAGATAAATTATTTTGCTCCAGGTTAATAACAGCATTTGTTTAATTTAATACTTTGGAATTGCTTTTAGTAATAACTTTTATTTATTCGTAACTGTTACATTGTTTTACTATCTTTCCATCAAAATTACTATTTGTATATGAATTATTCATGAGCTATCAGAATGTTTTTACCAGTTAATGACTCCGACTGTCTAACCGAAGGTTGCGTGTTCGATTCCCACACGGGACAATTCTTTGTATGATCCACAGATTGTTGTTTAGAGCCTGGGTGTACTTTGTGTCCGTTATTTTTGTTTGTGAAGCCTTCTGCGACACAGAGTTATTGTAATTCCTAAAGAGTTGTTTTAAAAAAAATATATAATAATAGATAAAGAAAATATAATATTATTCAAGTAAATTCAATTTTATCAAGAAGTCATAGAATTGTATATATATTAATTAACATTTAATCATAAAACTTACAATACTTTCTTTATAGTCAAGTATTACGTCATACATAAAATAAATAAAAATAATATTATACTCAGTCATTCAGTCAAGAGTGAAGATTAAGTTTAAATCTTCGCAGATATTACAAATATAATTAATGTGACAAACTGTGACAGCAATATAAAAGTAACATCAGAACTATTAATTCGGATGTCAAGAGAACATGTTTCCAGAGTTCCGTAGAGATTTTTATTTAAGTAAGATAATTATTTAAGAAACAATAAATACTTATTTTCAAATAAAAAACACACTCTTTATTTATAGCCATAGTGTATACAAGCCAAATAAAATTATGAACTTAAATTAAAATTACAGTTTTATAAAAGCGTCTTTGAATAATGTGGTAATATACACTCGGAAGCGAGCATCGGTGTCCGTATTTGCCTAGCGACGAACGCTGGGTTAAAAACTTATAAAATAATTATTCTTTATAATTTCAATGTATCTGTTTCTTTTTCTATCTCATATAAAAATAATAAATTACTAATAAGTTTGTACTGAACCCTTGGTCGGTTATAAAATTTTCTCTTCGCTACATCTGCTGTATATGGTTCAAGGTAAGACACTATACAAGATACAAAGCATGATGTACAAAAAAACGAGTGCGGCTTAGATTTTTTTACTGAACTATTAAACAAATATTCATATAAAAGAAAGAGCTCAAAAAATATGTTATATTTTAATAGTGAAAAACTTAAACATAAATTTTCCTTTATAAATATAAATGTTCATTCATTCAGATTAATGAATGAATGAGATGATCAAAGATCTAAAAACGGAACTCAACCTGTATAAGTTATGTGAAAAAGATTCATATAAGTATATTAATGTATAGAGAAATTATAAAACATTTATATCTATTTAAGTAATTAACATACACATATGTACCTATATGTTAATATCTTTTATGGTGATCAAATGTTAAAATATTACCACATTGGTATTAATTATTTCTTGCTGATTGTTTCTGAACTGAAATTTCAAGTAAAATATAATATAACGGAAATATTAACTAATTTATATTTAGGTAAACAAAAAAATAATACAAATCATAACGTGGTTGGTACCTACCTACCTATCTAATATCTACTTGGTATTTAAAATCTAGAGAGGTCTTATAGCTATGTGTGTCAAAATTGTTATATGAATCATTGAAGTAATAATATCCTATCTATAAGGTAACAGACTTGAGTTGTTGTCAATTAGTGTCGGCTAGTATGCGGGCTGACTCGACCGGTATGGTACTACTTTATTATTCTATACTACTATGATACTATTTCCAAAAGAATAGTGTAAAATGGTATAAATAGATGTTTTTCGTATGACCCATGAAAGATGTAAAACAATATAACTTCTCCCTTCAAAGTTGTAAAAGCTTGTAGATGTATTTATATCTGCATGTTTATGCATTTTAAAATGCTTAAATAATGAAAAACTAACTAATTGTGGGATTGAGTTGATTGTTTGTTTGTCCAGTTAAAATCATAAAAATACTTTTGGAGGTAAAATTATTTAATTCTTATTTAGATTATTATATCACAGGTGAACGAAGTCTTTGTCAAAAGCTAGTGAATATTATTCAAGGATATCTCACTTCTATTAACCTTAATAAAGTATTTGCAAGAAGTGTCCTCAAAGTTGACTATAAGTTACTATATAATTACGTCCTAATAATGCAAATCCACGGTGATTATTCAATTTTATTATAATTTATTATAAATACTCATATAAGTAACATCATTTTAATATTTTAATAATGAAAAATAAACATATATTAGCCTTGAGGTCTGAGTGTAAATACATTCCACAAAAAATCCCTAAACAAAATGTAGAATAGTAAACTATTAAAAAATAATAATATCTTCAGTTGTGTATTTTAATTCAAATACAGAAGCAATTAATATGTATTTACTATTTTCAAAAAAACACATTACGCGTTCAAATTCTGAATGTAAATTAATTTCATAATAAAAAATCAAATAACAAACAATATTTCAATATTAAGAATCAAAATAAACATGAAATATTAATTAATTTTGAACCAAAAACACAAGAAGCCAGTTAAAGCAACACGAGTACATTTCACATAAAAATTTAACCCGCCGTCCTTCATGTGGAACAAAATTTTGCTCAAAGTTAAAAAGAAACGTGTCACATTGACCCACATATACGATGACTACAAATGTCAACGGAACCTTTGCGAATCAGAGCACCTGCTGATAAAACGCACATTATACACGCATATAACGAAATATAATTAGCGTACTAATAATATCATCTAGAAATATTTTTACTACGATTTTTACTATTATTTTTCTATTACATATGCGTGTAGATAATGTCCTCGTTATTCTTTTTACTTAATATAAATAATACCGTAAAAATTACTTACAGTATATTTTGTAACAGTTTATTGTTTAATTGTCTCTATACAATGAGGCAACAATGACGACTGTACAACCTTTTCATAATATTGCTTCCTTATAATTAGAATAACAAGAAACTGTTACACTGTATAATATATACAATGGTATAATAATGTAACCTTCATACTTACATTATAAACACTTAATTAAATGTAACATTCTACGTTTAATGATTTTTTTGACATTAATACTTGTTATTTTACATGAATTCAAGAACAGAGAAATTATTATTGCAATTCACGAACACTATAATTCGTAGCTAAATAATATGGCTATAAGTTATGAGTTTAACACGAGGTCAGAGATAGCTTTGACCTCAGGGCTTTATACAAGTACATCTCTACTTATAGAGCTATCTAGAGCATTGCAAGTATTGTAAAAATCTCTATCTATAAGTATAAGCTTTAAACTATATAAGTATTAATTTTAAAATAAAAATTTTAATAATATTATAATACCAGAAGACTTCTATTAGAATGTATTAAATAATTACTGAAATTACTATCAATATCAATTATGAATTAATAACAGTAATCATTAATTTCGTGACAAAAAAGCCTCAAAGACACATGCATACCTATTTCTACAGCTGAAGACCTAAATACTAAATAACATATCGCAATAAGCGTTCAACTAAACCCACATACATAACACACACACAAACAAACATTCTTACATTCAGATTAATGCAGTTAAATTGGATTTTGAAGTACATTCAGATTGCATTTACTTTTTGTACATATTTATACCATGTGTTTATTATAGGCTAATATCTTTTATACAATTATATGTATGATAAATACAAAAGACGTTACTTAATGTATAGAAACAAAAAACACTTTCACGTTTTACCATTTTAATTAATTAAAAACTCAGGCATCCCTGTTAGTTTGATTTATTACATCCTTGTTAATTATTTTTTCATCCTAGTTATTTATTAAGCTGTTATTTAATTTATTTAATAACTCTTAAATAAAATTATATAGCAATTTTAATTCTAAGCAAGCGTTTGATGCAATATAATGTGAAACGAGTTAGAAAATGGAAGGCAATTATATCTTCTAGCTACTATACTAATATAAAGTCTAAGAGGACAGTATACAAAAAAAGTATTACCAATTATTAAATGCCTTGGTTATACTTTATTGCTTTTGTGTGCATTTTCACTTGCCTATATGAAACATACTTATATCATAAACAGGATTAAATCAGTTAATAATTAAATAATTAACTCTAAACTTTAATTTACGTTAAACTTCAAGGATAGAATCAATAAAAAGTTATTAAAAAATATATTGATATAGAAACTATAAATATTTTTTTTGTTCTTGTACCTCATCAAATAATATAAAATGCTACATTCGTCCAAGGTTCTACAATTAGATAGATTGTAAAGAAAATTCTTTGTATATTCAAAATGCAATTCTCAGAGTAATAATGATATCACCAATATAGCTAACAGTTTTACGTTCTAATTATTAATATATTTCCTTTTAAACCCTTCTCTAGCCTACTTCATTATATCACAAAATAAATTTGTGAACATATTACATTATCTAAGAAAATGATTTTTTTATTCCATATTTAGTCTTCCTTCTCATGCCTTTATCCCACTATGTGGGGTCGGCACAACATGTCATTTTCTTCCACTCAGCTCTATAATTCGTCATCTCAGTATTCACTCCTTTTCTCGGCATATCACCTTTCACACAGTCTATCCTCTTCTTCTTCCTCGGCCTTCCTTTCCTCTTCTTTCCATCCACATTCATATTTAACATTCTCCTCGTCACATAACTTTCATCCCTTCGCATAACATGCCTGTACCACGCTAATCTGTTGCTTGACAGCCTTTCGGTCACGGGCGCTATTTTCATACTTCCCCATACATACTCATTTCTAATTTTGTCACTCACACGGGAAGTAGCAACTTACAAATAATCATCAAAATTGGTTCAGCCAATGAAAATTATGAAATGACAAATATAAAAAAATACAATCGAATTGAAAATTGCCTTCTTTCATCTAAGATGACCTACTTAAATGGCTACTACCTACCTCAGAGAACAATCTCAGGTGCTTGCATTGAAATAATTTACATCTACCTTTGTAGTTTGTACCAAATAGCTTCGAAGTACTCAAGACCGCTTACCTTAATCCTCTACCCTTTAATATATTTATTATTGATATTTCTACTTGTTTTTAAACATATTTAACATCGTAAGAAAAACACTAATAAGATTAAAATAATTTAGAGTAGTAAAATGTTTCTAGCAATCTACAATTTAGAAAAATTTTGAACGATTCCTCTTTGTGGAAAAAGAAAATAGACGAAATTTGTTTGTACAATTGTTCATTATTTAATACTAATTTACAAGGGGTAACTAAGTATCGCCTCAGTATATCGGATTTTAGAGTATACTTTGATAATCAACTTATCATTGATGAGCACAATGAAAAATTAAATTCTTTTTCAGTTATGTTTTATACCTGGACAGGTGATTTTGAAAATCCTCAAAAAAGTATTATTTTGTATATCGTACAATTCCAAATACGACGTATTTGGTATATGCATACACTTTATGGAATTCACATTATTATAAATATATAGCTAACTTTATAATAATTTTGTAAATTTATAATAAATTTCTTACAGCTTTAACTACGGTAGTTGCTCCACGCCATTTTTGACAGAATAAACAAGAAAAAAGGATATAGACAAAAGTTTTATTCATAATTCTTAACACCTGTCTTTTTATATATTAATACATATATCTTTTTTTTATTTTTTATTTTTATAATAAAATGTCTTTTTTTTCATATATTTTTGTGTACTTTTTTTTCATTCTGTTAGGTGAAATGTCATTAAATTGTTCAAAAAATAAAACAATTGCTACAGTTAGCTCTTTGTAGAGCTAACTGTAGCAATTGTTTTATTATAAGAATATGGGACGAACCTTATAATCACGATGACATTCTTTTATAATGGAATCAATAAATTTATATCTTCTTGTTATAATAAATACAAATAAAATTGTGAATATTTAAAATATATATTTATTATTTGCATATTTTTTTTGTACTTGTTATTTATATCATTACTATATATATTTTTTGCACATTCCTGTCATTTTAAAACAACAGTTTTTTCAAACCTGTATATAATCATGCGATTAATACATTTCCTGTTTTTATATATCATTTTTTAGCAGGTCTACTTTTACTGTGAAAAATGTTTGTATAATAATAAATTTTGTATGTTTCCTATGAACATAACTAAAATATTACATCATATAAAAATTAAACATATACCAAGGGCACCGATTGGATAACTTGAGCCCTGCTTCGTGAAGTATGTTAAACGAAAATACATCTTACATTTAAAATTCGTTGCCATTAATCATCGGCTCCACTTGATCGATAGTCTGATTTAAGGCTTGATTAAAAATGTTTTAGCGAACAATGTGATTTTAATCTATGAATTAGCAACATAATATCACAGACTATATTTAAAAGGAGAAACATTCAAGGCATATATAAAAATTAATAAATTCGTAACTTAAATTAAATGTATAAACGTTTAGTTATGTTTTTTCAGCATAGATTAATTAGTTATAGGAGATTTCTCAACGTATTCGTTGAAATTACTATTTAAAACCATTTTAAAACAGTTTTTTTTTTATTTCTTATCGAAATAAAAAGTGTCTAATATGACAAGTTTAAAAAGTTTTACGTCAATTTGTGGGGCCGTCGCCGGGAACCTCCTCGTGTGCCCGTCTGTTTCGGCCATGGGGGTTTCGTGTTCGTCGGCCATGGGGGTTTGTGCCCGGTTCATGGCTGGCTGGCGGGCAGGCTGTCTTTCGGGGTGGTCTGTCTGCAGGGGGGCTTTCCATCGTTTGATCACGTTGGAAAGTTGGCCTGGGCGTTGAGGGTGGGAGGGCGCAAGCCCTCTTTGCCGGGGTCGGCTGCGGAATTACTCCTGGTACTTCTCTGATAGCAGAGTGGACTGTGGCGTGGTTCCGCGGCTGTGTGGGGGGGGTCCGCGGCGGTCGCTTTCTTGCTGAGGGACAAGCTGCCTGCGGCGGTTAGGGTCTGGACCTCTTTCCACCAAGCACTTTAGAGAGGGTGCTTGGTGGGGAGACGGTCCGAGACGTTGCCTGGATTAATCGTTGCCGAGCGCGACGCCACGGTTGCGCTTGGTGATGGTTGGTCTGGGCGTGGTGGGTTCCCGACTTATGCCTTTTTCTTGCTGGTCTCGGCTGATCACCGTGGCCGGCGGTAAAGGCCTGTCGGGTTCGACGTTGGGCCCCCTACGTGAGCGGACTCACGTTCGACTCCAGTGTGTTACAGTGAGGCTGTCTGCGCATCACTGGGTCTTATGGGAGTGTGCTCTTCCAGGGGGTCTGACCGGTGGTCTCCTCTCGGGGAGATAACCGGCGGCGGAGCTGGACACGGTCAATGGTCGAGTCGGTCTGTCCAACTGGCTCGATTCTGAGACTGAGTCCAGCTAGAAGGGGGTCTCGGCCCCCTTCAGAGGCAGCAGGCTTGGGTGGGGGGAAGGGGATCCCTCCACGATCTATCAAGCCTGCGAAAAAGGGATGGGTGCTCCTCGTTGCGGGGTGCCCTCTCCGTGGATCACATCGGGGCATCGCGGTGAGTGCGAAAGCACCTCCATCATCCCCTTGATAGAGGTGTGTATCCATGAGGATTCCTGACGTTAAAAAAAAAAAAAAAAAAAAAAAAAAGGCCTAAGAAAGTTATATAAAGACAAACAAAGGTAGAGATTTCGAAATCACAGATTAACTAACTTTACATTGTTAGGATAAAATCATTTATTAAAATATAATAAAATCCAATATTGAAACCTATATACATATTTTAGACTAAAGTATCGCAAATTTGAAAAATGACAAAATCTACAATGTTATTTTCAGGTCACTGTGAATATCAATGTTTCTTTTGAACCAAACTGCAAATAGAGTAATGTAACTTCAAGAAACTGTACTATCTCCTCAGGATATACATCTTTGTATGAAGTCTGTCTTTTATGTGTTAGGAACCTATTTGGATGTAATGATGTTCTTGTTCTCTGGTAATAAATACTTAATTTTATTAAATATTCGATATCAGCTATAAGCTAAGCAGATTTTTCTTTCAACACTTGTCCGACTAGTTTCGAACCCATCCCAATCACTATAACATGTGAAAATATCTTATCTCATAAAGGTTTGTCAAACGCACTAAAGAATACTAAATAAAACATAATATTTAGAAATAATAAACAGGCTATAAAAATTATATAATAATCTGTTAGTCTGTGTGATTTGTTTTTATACGACATACCATATTTATATATGATAATAAAGGTAATATATATGAATAAAGGTATACATATTAATCTGATTTCAAATACAATTACGCCTACTAAGAAGTGTCTAAAAAAACTCGTTGTGATTCGACATCGGCTAGCACTTACCATTTCATGTTTTATTGATGCGTTTAAGACGAGGCATTAAACTTTCATCGCTTTATCAGAGTGTTTTGTAAAAAGCCTGTGATTATCAAGCATCAATGTATAATGAAAAAATATTATTACCATCTTTTGATTGCATTTATATGTATAAATAATTAGTTATTGTATGTCACACATTGAACGGATTGAGAAATTGTATATATATTCAAAACAATATGAATCACAAGGATCATGTTCTAACCAATTCACAATTAAGGTTACTCCCACACGCCTAGTATGCTAACGGATGCTAATACTACACAGTTCAAACGTATATTGCAAGTGTTTTACACGATACATTTCACAAAAGTCTTTTGCAACATCTATAGGTTCGATTGTAATTATTTCCTTTCAGACTAGTTGGCAGCTTAATAACTAAAAAGTAAAAAAGCTCATATTGTTACCTACCAAGTTCTGATATGAATAAAACATAAATGTTGATAACATCTGCATAATGTAGGGATGAGAAAACACTTTCGGGTAAAATATGAAAAGGCAATTTGCTTAGAAAATTTAGTCCTTGAGATTTATGTCAATTAGTTGGTATTAATAATAATAAGATCAATTGAAAGAAATAGAATATCTATTAATCTAATGATCAATACCGAGAACTAAAATACTAGTCATTTTCTTACTGACTTGTATCATAGAAAATAATAAGTCACTGTTTTAAAGAATATTTTGATCCATAAAATTTTTAACAAGACCAAAAATTCTAGAGATTTGGTTTACGATAAAAAAGTTTAAGGTCAAGACTGGTTACAATTTAAGACAGGGCTTACAACTTTTCTTAAAAAGGATTTAACAAAAACAAGATTTAATGTCATTCTATAAAAAGCTTGACACCTAAAAATTAATATCACTTACTTATTTGAACCCGAAATAAATTGGCCATTAAAATGGCACTAAAGGTAACAAAATACCAAATTGCTATTTAATTTACATTATACATACATTTTTACGTTTAATCTTTATTCGTTTCAGATTTCTATTATTTTAGCTTTGACTTTCTTCAACATTGAAAGCATCACCGCCAGACCTCAGTTCCCGAATTTACTACCGCCAGGACCCCCCAGAGAACCAGCCCCAATTCACGAACCTCAAACCGAAGACACCAATGTACATCGAGCATTATTCACTTCTTACACAGATGTTAATAGACAATCTTTTGGACCTAATGTATTAACTCATAACATACCTGTTTATTCAACGTCAGCTGTTCGTACCCAGACTTTGTTTTCACCCCATAAAACGATTGCTTCTCCTGTATCTTATTCTACAAATAGCAATTCATATGTAACTTCATACTCAACCCCAGTAGTGGGTTCCGGAACTTCTGTTTTTTCGACTGTAGATCAAAATCAAGCTAAAGCTACAGTCACATATTCAGAAGCTCCGTTGGTATCTCATGTAACATTTACTGGTTTAGGATCTAGTTATTCATGGTAAAATAAAAATTCTTAACTCACAAGGTATGCGCGACTGACTTTTAATTAAGCTAATTTATTTTATTTCTTACTTAAGTATAATTATGCTGTAATATATGATTAAGTATTATTATGAACTCTTTTTATTTTATTTTAAATCCAACATCATAAAGTGGTATCCTACATAGTAAAAGCTATCAAATATGCTCTTAAAAGCTTATCTACATGATTAAAACATGAAAAAGTACAGTTTATTGAATATTCACTAGCCCTATACCATTACTACATAAACTTATGTAATTGTGATGAAATGTTAAAAAAAAAACTCACGTACATCTTAGAGTATTGTCTAGAAAACACGTGACAAATTTCAGGCCAATGAAAAGAAGACCTTGGGTTACGATAATACGAATTAAATTTCATTAACATACCGTATACAAAACGAATCGGCGTATTGTCCAACTTTATATGTCAAACAAAGAGGTGAAAAGATTTCAGTACATTTAATGCAACTATCTAGTTATGGTTAGTGTAATAATATGGTTTTAAGAGGGCGAGGCTGCACGATTGACCTGTCCACGAGAATTGCAAAACATTCATATGGTTAAAACCAAGTACCTGCATTTAGAGTAAATTCTGACGTAACAAGATCATTTCTAGACCTTTCCCTTTCAGTATAAACGACTGTCTGTCTTGGAAACAAATATTATTTCTGTTTTTTCTAATTATCAACTGCCTAATTTTAGTGTTTCCGGTGCAACCACTCACAATATAGGTATTTCAAATTTATACATACTTAAAATAATCAACCTTGAATTTGACCTTAATTTTATGATTTCGTACTTAGAATGTGCAAAAATAATTACAATGAAATTTCGAGGACTCAAATTAAATTCAAATTACGTAATGATAGAAGACTTTATTTGTTAAAATGTATTTCTTCAAAAGATTCTGAAAATACAAAACATATATTTTATACAAAAATAAAATAGGAAAAATCTTTACACTCTTTAAAAGTGTTAGTAGTTATGTACTTAATCCATGATACAAAATCAAAACAAAGGTTTAAAAAAAATGTATATCCAGTTTATCTGGTTGTCGGTATATTTGTTTGCGCATAACGCCATAATCTACTCTACTCGTTTTGGTGAAATTTGATATGCCATATTGATATCATTCAAAATACAAAATACTTTTATTTTGAACAATTCCATATTTTCTGTAGTTGTGCAAAAAAGTTAAATACACTAATCTCAATACAAAAAAGAAGTAGACAGATTTTCATGATAATATTTAACCTGATTATAAAATATACATCCTTGTCAAAGCTACTTTTTTTCAAAATTCTTAGTATCTTCACAGGAAAATCAAAATACATGACTTCAACTATGTACATACATAATGATACTTTATTTTTAAAGTATGTCTAAGAAGGAAAAGAATTAAACAAAGTGACTTGTAACAATTAGCACACTAATAAATATTTTATTACCTTTAAATTGAATTTTAATTCAGAAGTCATTGACTACAGAAACTTATACAATATTTTATTTTTGTGCTTGCATGTACATAATATTGTACGATACTGTACGATACTCTTGGTCGTAATACATTGAATGGAATTTAAATTTAATTTCATATAAATGTTGTTTTGTTATAAGTGTACTCATTAAATGTAATAAAAACTAAAGTTGTTACCACTGTAGATTTATTAAAAGATAATAATGATAAATAGTAAGTGATTCTCTGATGGAGGAAGTAATATTATAATTACCAGTACAAAACCCTGACACTCTTTAATTAGTATCTGTAATTGAAATGATAATGAAAAAACAAAATGGAAAATATGAACTCTTCCACTAATGGAAAAATAATACTTCCAAATAAAAACACTCATGCTTTACAACAATATCAAATGACAGTTTAACATAAGTCATGATAATTTAGGTTAATTATTTAAAATATTGATCATCAAACTGATCCACAAAAATAAAGTGCTTTGTTATTTTGTCTTCTCGCAGAATAAATGAAATTAAATCAATTTGTAATAAGATATATTATATTAAACAAATGTATAAAAATATGATTAATATTGTTAAATTATTGACATACCAATTATTTGTCATTTTAAAATCAATTTTAAAAATTTATACAAGTATTTATATATATATATTTAACACTAAATATTGTTGTATAAATTATAGTAAAATATTTCATTTTTGAACATTAATATTAGAAATACAATATTATTTAACAATCACAAAATATTACGAAATTGTTAATATCATTAATGTTAAGATACTAAGAATTTTGAAACATCCGTAACAGGGCTCTAATATGAGACCTATAACGTAGCACTGGCTGCGCCGGCGCACGGGGGTATCTAACGAGAATAGTATAAAAGTACGCGCCTACACGCTAACTGTATCACTTGCCGTAGTGGACTTAATATCATAAAATGGCAGCTAAGGTAAACATAAATATTTTAAAATATTTAAGTAATATATTTTTATTTAAAAAATTCATGTTAAACACAGAAAAAGCGATATTTTTTTTGACGATTTTTATCCTAAATAGTTTTTTCTGGATCTTAATAAATTTTATTTCAATAAATATCAATATATTATTTTATTTAGCTATATTTCATATTTTCTTAAAATAATTACTTTCGTAACAGAAATTTTACTAAATTTATAAGATATATGTTAAAAATGATGTCGTATTAAGTTAAATAAATTGTGTATTTCTTTCAGATTGTAGTATTCCTGTGCGCAGTAGCAGCCGCTCATGCCGGTGGCTTGTACGGAGGTCACTATGGCGCGACATACGGAGCAGGATATGCTGCACCTGTAGCCACTTACGCATCTGCTCCAATCGCCACATACGCTGCTGCCCCTACTGTCTACAAGAGCTATGCTGCTCCCGCCATCCAAACATACGCAGCTCCATCAGTAGCATATTCTGCACCAATTGTCAAAGCTGTCGCTCCTGCTGTGTCGACAGTCTCATCCTACTCAACTCACACTGCTCACGCAACACCTATTGTTACTAAGGCTATCGCTCCAGTGACATACGCAGCTGCACCTGCGATCTCTACTTATGCCGCTGCTCCAATCATCAAGAGTTACGCTGCCCCTGCCTACTCAACGTACGCAGCTCCAGCTATTTCCACATATGCTGCTGCTCCCGTGATCAAGAGCTATGCTGCTCCCTCTATTGCATACTCCGCCCCTCTGTCTTACGCTGCCCATGCTGCTCCAGTAGCGACCTACGCTTCTGCACCAGTTGCAACTTACGCCTCAGCCCCTGTATATAAATCAGCTGTGGCCTACTCTGCCGCTCCCGCACTCTCCTACGGAGGACTTTCAGGCCACTACGGCGGTCTGTCAGGAAACTACGGTTGGTGATCATAAAACGTCTCTGTACATATTGTCTAGTTTTACATCTTGTATATATTTATAGTGATACAACGCGAATAAAAGGTATTAATAATTTAATTTAAAGTTGTTTTTTTCTCCCTATTACATCAAACAATTTTAAGATGGTTTTAAAAGAATTAAAATTCTTCTGTTATATTTCATAGATTATAACACTGAAGTATATCGAAAAACTAAACTATTTCATTAAGTCTCTGTAAAAATGATGAAGCCTATTGAATTCCAAATTATCATTTCCTTTGATGTAGCATTAATTATGCCTACTAATATCAATAATATGCCATTTTTATCGTAAATCTTTGTATATATAATTGTATATAGGTGCGGTCGGTTTGTCCTCGGGTTACTTCTGAATCGACTTGACTGATTAGATTTATTTTGTAAGACGATGCCTATGAATATTTTTTTACAAAAAATAATATAACATATAGGAGATAACACGTGTCCCTGGCAAGATCGCAGTCAAGATTTGTCATATCAGTAGCTCTATATTAGTAAGGAACATCATTGGTGGCTTAAAAACGTCAGAAGTTCAGATAAAGAAAGATAATTGGTCATTTGAAAGAAGTCTCCAATCTTGAATTTATAAATAACGAACTTTCAGTAGTTACTTATTTAATTTAGATATGTAATGCAAATAAACAACTACGTACTTTAAAAAGAAAAATCGAATAAAATTATTTTTTTTAATTGTTGTTGTTATATATAGGTACAGGTTATATATTTTTGTCTAAAAAGGATGTTTCGATTTACTTGTAACAATAAACCATTTTAAATATAATAAACACATACTAAAATGCATGCAATGCTTTTTAAGCACTAGATATTTTAGTCAAACTGTGAAAACCCTAATTTAAGTTCAATACAATTAAATTATACAATATAATTATAACGTGTGTAGCCACAAACACTTAGCCACAAATGGACAACCACATTCTGAATAAGACAAATTGAACCATCAGGTTTAGCAAGGACGGTTTGACGTACATCGACAACAAAAAAAAGACAAGAAAGTTTTATTTAATTTTCTAAAGTTACTAAGCAATAATCAAAATATTCATCAGTAGACATTTTTACTGTATTAGATTCAGTGATGTTTTAAGTCCGTATCGATTAATAGGATTTAATCGATGTTAATAAGCACGTTCTTCTATGAAGCAAAGACTGACAGCTATAGGTACCAAAAGTGATCTATTAAATTAACTCAGGTAATTTATCCTATATATACATAGCTTTATACATGTAACACAATTAACAATACAACAATGAACGAGCATCTCTATTTTTTTTTCGATATTAATAAAAATGGTAATATTTAAATTAGTTATTTATATTTAGGAACAATGATAAAATAATTTATATAAGACGAAGCTTCTTAGCAATCCATGGATTCACCGTGCGGGTGCCGGTCCCATCGCGTTGCAAGGAGAGGAGTGCAAGCAGTGCCTGGGACCCAGGAGTAGGTTTAAGGGGCCCCTTTATTATGCGCAAAAACGCTCACATTCAACCTCCACACTCCTCTCCCTACCTAACCAAATTTGGAAAGAACCTACTAATGCCGCCTTTGAAGTACGTTCTAGAAATGAACCGATGCTTGTTCTAGAAAGGCCAAGATCTTTAAGTAGGCTATAGGTAAAGAGATTTTGCTGTTATACCTCTCGCTCCCACTTCTACCGCGTACAAACTAACTGTAAATTTATTCCTGATCAGTTCGTTGGTTAGTTCGTAATACTTAGTTCGTAATACTTATTGTGATCCCTTGGAATGTTTGTTTCCCAAGGAACAGTAAGCTCCACAAGTATCACGCGCCTCAGATGTTTCGAATACAGGAATAAGTCCGGTCTGGATGACGAAACACCAACAACATGAAAAAGATATGAAATTAAAGAAACTAAGCAGATTTTTTTCTATAATAACATAATCGGTAATGGCTAAACTTTAATTGTTAGATATAATATTATCCATACATATAATAAATAAAAAGGAAATAATATTATTTTTTACTTATTGAAGTCGTTGCGTCGGAGGACCGTTGTATACCGTAATTTCTTTATTTGCCTTGGTAAACTTACTTGCATTTCATTCTGTACCTTTATTTTGCGGTCCCCGGATGCAACGACGACTTCAATAAGTACATAATAATATTATTTTTATTCTTTTTATACGTTTTTTTGGGTCGGGAGTTTTTAAAATTTTTAATTATTATTTTTCTGCTTTTTAAAATTGTGTTACTGGTTTTATTATTATACAAGGTGAACCTACGGACACACAAATTTTCACTTGCTTAAGTATTTCTATCAATATTGCATAAGAAACTATCATCACCCGCACCAATAAAATCTTAATACATATATTGGAGACGACAGTTTCTATTTCGACCAAACATAACATAGTTAAGAACCATCTTAATGAACCAGGCTGTCAATTAAAAAAAGCAATCAAATCCATCCACGTGTTTGGTTGCTACATTGCCACAGACAGATACACAGATCGACATGTCAAACTTATAACACCCCTCTTTTAAGTCGGGGGTTAATAGAAATATCCTACAGACCAAGACTACTTGACGGTGTTTGATGTAAACTTTAAAGGTTTATAGATTATATAAGGGTATGTACAAAGAGTAAGTTTTTCAGTAATCTAAATCTACGCGTACGAAGTCGCAGGCACAGCTAGTCCATAATAAAAATTGCATAGATGCTGTGTAAAATGCAGTCATTTTCTAGCTATTTATATCTCAAATTATCAGAAAATAATTAATAATAAATATTTATAGAATTGGGAAGCCATAGGCAGGCATATGAGTGTCAGTAGTTGGCAAATACTAAAAGAGGCCAAACGAGAGACCAATACTTATCCTTATCTGATCACCCATGGTAGAACGAGAGATAGATAGGTATCCTCATTTTATTGCTATTTTTGTCGATACTTTAGACACTTTAGGCTGGCATCCCCACTATATGGAACAGAACATTCCTGGTTTTGCCTCCACGTATCAACATTACAACTAGGTCTTCCCATGTCTTAAAGAAATAACTCTTAAGGTCATAATTATGACGGATATATTAGAGATATATTAGTAATGATTTGTTATTTATATTTTGTTTCATACACACCGGATGTAAACAATTTACATTCACGTTAATGTTAAAATTAGCATTTAACTAACAGCTCCTTTATATATTGTGTTAAATATTATTGAATTTATCTTAAATTGTAAGAATCCAGTAAAAATAACAGTTGAATTAATATAATTAAAACAAATTAATTGATTTTTTATCACTTTTATCTTACTATTTTGTAATTCGAAAATAAGATCATTTATAAAAATAATTAAACATATATGTAAGTTTTATTATCACATAAAACAATTCACAAGTCAAAATATTACTTTATTAACGTCATAAATATTACGATACATATAAAGTATATTTATTGGTTTCACGTCGCTTCTGAACTAAAGATGCTGACGGAAGTACAGTTTGTATGAGATAAATATCTCCAGACACGGCAACCGGTTTCCGCTATAATAAAAAGCCATGAAATGTTGCTTTCTTACAATTATAAATTAAAAATTATTATTATTTTTTTAATATTACAATAAAATAGCAATAACAAAATTGTAAAACATTGCAATTTTTACAATTTCATAGTTTACCTTCTTAATATAAACAGAAAATGATTTATAGATCTTTAGTTCATTATGATAATTAAACTATGCGGTATTCATAGTAATTAATTATTTAATTCACGCAGCCGTTGGTTTAATTGTCAAAGCGACGGAGCAATTGGTCCAGCGGTCGCGGGTTTCAATCCCGGGCCGTATCGGTTTATTTTCTTTCTATATTTATTTAATATATATATATTTGATATTGTTTATATTTATGTAGACATATTAATTAATAGATGTGAAAACCAATAATACCTTATCAATTGATTTTTCGGAAATGACTGTTATAATTTTGAAACTAATAAAATATAGTCGTAGCTGTTTTTGTGATGAAGAAGTGATCTATCAAATAATTAATTGCACAAATTTTTTAATATTATTACCATCGAAAATATCCATACAGTAATTTATTTTACTTGCGACAGAGTAACAGATGGTTAAAAAGATATTTCTCATACTAGTTATATTACGCAACAACAAATAGCACTGAATATGTATATGTATATATAAAGATATTTATTTATAGACAACTAATAACAAATCAATCCATTTGATTACCAAGAAATTAAAATCAAGCTCCCTAAATACAGTAATCAATGCAGGTATATGACGACCAATGACATTTGTTTATAATTTACATAAGTAAAAGCACTGATCTAAAAGAAAGATATTACTACTACATTTATAATTTGGTATTTGGTAGTGACAAATGGTTTTGAGACCGGAATACAGCCTTGACACTGAAACAATAAGCGCTTGCGGCGATGAATCGAGTAATGCAAATGTCAGTACCAGTTCTTACTAACCATATAAAAGCATCTGCAATTGATCCAAAAATCATTCGAACAGCAACAACTGAATAAGCAAACATGTACTCAAAGGTAGGAAATATTTTTAATAATATTTGGGTTTTTTTTTTGTTTAAGCCTTAATTAAATAAAAAAAAATTATCAATTGCACTTTTAAAAATACTGAAGTGCATTTGCTAATAATAAAGCATTCAATATGTAATTGTTATTATTTTTCTTAACAGGTCATCATCTTCCTTTGCGCCGCTGGCATTGCTTCAGCCGGAAACCTCCTCCACGCTGCACCTCTTGCCTACAGCTCCCCCGTATCCTCGGTATCCTACTCATCACACAGCACCAGCCACGCTGCTCCTATCGCATATGCTGCCGCTCCCGTCATTACTAAGAGCCTTGCACCTGCTGTATCTTACCAGACCATCTCTTCTCATTCTGCCCCATCTGTCACCGCGTACTCTTCTTTACCCGTCGTAACCAAGACTATCGCAAGTCCAGCTGTGACATACACCGCCGCTGCACCAATACTGACGAAAACTATCACACCAGCTGTATCCTACTCTTCAATCGCCAGCCATGCTAGCCCAGTAGCGTATGCTGCTGCCCCTGTGTACACCAAAACTATTGCCCCAGCCGTATCCTACTCCTCAATCGGACACGCTGCCAATTACGCCTACGCTGCCAACCCTGTTGTAGCCAAAACATACACTGCTCCTGCACTAACTTCTTACGCTGCTGCTCCTGTACTCAAGTCTGCCATTACATACTCGTCTGCACCAGCCGTCTCTCATGTTACCTACACTGGCCTGGGAGCTAACTACGGATGGTAAAAAAACTATGCAATGTAAAACTTTCTACTACTTGAATATTTATTGAAATAAATAACTCAAAAAATATCTCTTGTTTATATTGTTTCCCAAATTCTTACAAAACCACCAAAAAAATGTCACAAAAACGTAGATTGTAAGTTTATTATTAAGATAAGCAAAATTATTTATTAACAATATTTTATTAATAGACTATCTCAATCTCTCTATCTATGACTATCTCAGTTTATAATAATAACCGTGATGGGTCTTATTAACATTAAAGAATCAAAGCGGTCGGCACTATTGTACCATTTTATAGTTTCACTGTTTGTTTTGGTATTAATTTAAATAAATAATTTATCACGACCAACAAGTTCGTAATATAACTTTTTATACAACAACATCATACATTTCTATATATTTATAAATTACGTTCCTTAAAAGATCTTTAAATAGTACAATTTAGCTATAAAAAGTTCTTTGTGAATCGATGTTAGTGAAATTTAAAAAATAATTTAAGTTAAAGTTTATTATATTTTATAACGGAAAGAGTTTTATATAATTTAAATTTATTTTTTTACGAATATGACACACCAAAAGAACTCTAAATATGCACCTAATTAGCAAATATATCATTTAAACTCTAACACATAAACTATATTTTAAATAAATATGGAATGAAAAATAAACCGATACGGACAGGGATTCGAACCTATATCAATCTTCTAATATTATTATACATTTGGGGGTGGCTTGGCTAAGATAACATAAGATAAGATTCCCGTAAATTTTACTTATTCTCATACTTCTTTGTATTTATAAAGCATTGTAGCAATTATATTTTTAAATATTTTCATTATTTTTTTTTATCAACCAATACGTGCAGAATTCGTATCTGCAAGAGAGTTTTCATCATATATTTAATTTAACCAATGTGTACCTTAATTTTTTATTACCATACCAGCCCAAATTTTTAAATCTTTTCGATGCTTGTAGATAAATGAAATGATTTTGAATTCTTAACAATGAAATTATAAATTAACCGAAAAATTTCGTCTAACTAATTTACTTATTACTTTAATCGACGCTGCTGCACCAACCATTCCTTTGCTGCTAAAGAAATTCCAGGTTCCTTACTTATCGGTACGCCATATATTGGCCCCATATATTGGCCCCCATATATTGGCCCGATATATTGGCCCCCATATATTGGCCCTCATATATTGGCCCCATATATTGGCCCCATATATTGGCCCCATATATTGGCCCCCATATATTGGCCCGATATATTGGCCCCCATATATTGGCCCCAATATATTGGCCCCCATATATTGGCCCCCATACATTGGCCCCCATATATTGGCCCCATATATTGGCCCCCATATATTGGCCCCATATATTGGCCCCCATATATTGGCCCCATATATTGGCCCCATATATTGGCCCCAATATATTGGCCCCATATATTGGCCCCATATATTGGCCCGATATATTGGCCCCATATATTGGCCCCCATATATTGGCCCGATATATTGGCCCCCATATATTGGCCCCATATATTGGCCCCCATATATTGGCCCCATATATTGGCCCCATATATTGACCCCATATATTGGCCCCCATATATTGGCCCGATATATTGGCCCCCATATATTGGCCCCATATATTGGCCCCATATATTGGCCCCAATATATTGGCCCCATATCCCGAAGCCCCCTGCACCAATAGACCAATATCATAAGGTACGTCGTAATTTCGTATTACTCAATTAGACATGCTAGGTTTGAGCCTCTAATTATTTTGGATGTATTTTGTTCTTTTTTATTTTGCTTACGTTAATTTTCTTTCTTTACTTAAATCTTAAATCTTAATTTAAAACTTGGCGATGCGAAAGATGTTTTTGTAAATATACATAAATATTGTAAAAGAAATTGAAAAGAAAGTTATTAAGAAAATAATACATGATATATATTACTAATGTTTAACCATTAAATTATATCATATTTTAAAACTTACATTTATCTACACATATAAATAAAATTGGAGTGTTGTTAACCGATTTACTACAAAATATTTTTTTTTTTAATATTTGTGGGTCTGTCTGTCTGTCTGTCTTTTTGTACACGCTAATCTCTGAAACGGTTGAACGGATTTTGACGGGACTTCGACTTTAAGGAGTAACTTAGGTTACTTTTATTTGCTCTTTTGAGTGTGCATTACACTTTTACAAACAATAATATTTATATAGCTGAGTACATAAGTCAAATACCTAAATATTATTTTTACAGTTTAGTTGAACATAGCCACGGGCAACAGTTAGTATTAAATATAATGTATGTATTACACTTAAAAGAGCAATCGCAAATATTCCATAACTGATTATTGTGTCTTGACCATCGGCAACCATCCTTAAATGCTGAATTTGTTATGAATTTTGCCGTTAATAATTTTATGTTCATCCACTTAAAATTATTTTCCACACAGACGTATATTTTTCCAATACAAATTAGTAATTCTTATTAATATTATAAATTATAGTAAATTGTTCTTATTATCTGATTTCTTTAAAATGATTAATTTCCACGTAAAAAATATTTTCTTTGAAATCCAAAATCATTTGAAATAATATCTAAATGGTATCGTATTGTATTACAACAATCACAATTTATACCGATCTTAGAATTTCATAGGAACTAATTAGTTTAACTGTTACTTACTTTTTTTTATTCTAAGAGTATTTCCAGGTTATATTATTACCCCATATTTTATATATGATATCTTATATAGAATTGTTTTCAGATTTTTTAGATTCTCGAAAATACCAATAGGTAGTAGCTGATTATGAAAAGTGCCAAATCTTCAAATATCTAAATATCTTAGAATGTATACATTAAGTAATCCGATAAACACAATTCACATTTTTTTTATCCAATTGTTCTACTTCCACGCACTAATGTATTTAATCGGCTGGTCTCTGTTCAGTCTCCAGCTAGGCAAAATAATATTCGTATGATTTGTATTGTCTGAGTTGGTCAGTGAATGAAAACTGTATTACGAAAATTCTACGATATTTAATATCGTTAATAATAGAGCAGTAGAATGGGTTTAGCTTGTTAATCTTTGTGTAATCATTATAAAAGAAATATGTCCAAAAGACCATTGATGTACTAGCATGGTTGGAAAATCTTAAATTTGTGATATTTTTATTTATTATATAATGAGGACGTGATTTGTATATGATTATTATCTTTTACAAAAAACATATCTTGATTTGAATGTTTTTAAGGCATGCCCTTTTTGAATTATTACTAAGAACGTATGTAAATAAATGAGAGCATAATATTATTTAATTTATTTTTAAATATTCCACATTTAATGATAAAAATAATCAACAGATCTAATTCTTAAGATATATATACATAGAATTGCATAGTCTTTATTTATTTTTTCGGCTGATCACCATCCGTGTCCGCCTAAGCCATATGACAGAGAAGGGGCACCGTAGGAAATAGCAGGGGCACTGGTGTAAGTAGTGATAGCGGGAGACGCAGCGTATGAAATTGAAGGAGCAGCCGCATATGTCACTGGGGCAGTGTGAGTAGAAAGTGACGCGTAAGATACAGAAGGGGCTACTGCATGAGCCACAGGTCCAGCGTAACTAGCAATTGCAGGTACACCGTAACTTCTTGAAATGATTGGTGCAGCAGCGGCATAAGATTTTGTGAATACGGGGGCAGCAGCCGCATAAGTTCTAGCTACTAATGGTGCAGCATAGGTCTTTGTAACGATAGGCGCTGCGTATGTGTTTGCTACTACAGGTGCGGCTGCAGCATACGCTAGGGGGCTTGTATGAGTAGAAACAGATTGGTATGACGATGCAATTGCAGGTGCAGCAATTGTTTTAGCGTATGTTGCAACTGGAGCTGCAGCATATGTCGCAATAGGGGCAGAGTACGATGCGACGGGTGACGCTGCGTATGTAGCTACCGGCGCGGCAGCATATGAGGCTACTGGAGCAGTCGCATAAGTTCTAGCTACTAATGGAGCAGCATAGGTCTTGGCAACGATGGGCGCTGCGTATGTCTTTGCTACTACAGGTGCGGCTGCAGCATACGCTACGGGGCTTGTATGAGTAGAAACAGATTGATATGATGATGCAATTGCAGGTGCAGCAATTGTCTTAGCGTAGGTTGCTACTGGAGCCGCAGCATATGTAGCAATAGGGGCAGCGTACGATGCTACGTGTCCAGCTGCGTATGTAGCTACCGGTGCGGCAGCATATGAGGCTACTGGAGCAGCTGCATAAGTTGCGATGGGAGCAGCATAAGCCTTAGTCTGGGTCGTGTAAGATAATGAAGGAGAACTGTAGGCCAGAGGAGCAGCGATAGATGTATGCAAGAGATTGCCTGCAGACGCGAGGCCCCAGGCACAGAGGAAAATGATTACCTGGAATTAATAAAAAATTAAATTACAAAAAAAAACACAAATAATTTATAAATAAGGGATATAACAATTAAGGAACTATTATAAAATATAAAATAAATATAACGCACCTTAGAATACATGTTACAGTTGTTACTTCTAATTACAAATTGACTTCAGAAGCACGTACGTTCTCTTTTATAGCGCCCTGAAGAAACTAGTACCCATACTTGCAGGAGCTTAATGCAACACGCAGCTGCAGTAGTTGATATTGAAAAATATATTTTTACGAATTGCAATAACGACTATTTTTGATAAACATATAAGAAAATAGCAACCGACTCTCCTGTCTATCTGTAACAATGTCAGGGCGAAACCTATTATAAATGTGAACTAGTAGAACGACACACGGATTTACTATTTATTAATATATTGTAAAGGTTGACGAAACTTATATGTACACATTACTTTTTAATTGATATTTAATCTGAGCTTAGATATATCTTCTAGATATATCTTTAATACCAAGACATGTTATACGTTTTTAGAGGACAATTATACCTACAAGTATAAATTTAATGCGATTTATATTAATTATTATTAATTAAAGATTAACGGTGCGCCTTATAAAAGATACTTCATTTTTATACATAAAGCATAAAACTGTATACACTAATTAAATTTTATAGGAACTTATTTTAAGATTTTGGGCAGTTGGCGAACTGTGCTACTTTCATTTGGGTTTATGAGAAAAATATTCCTATGTTATTATGTATGTATATTCTTTTACAATGTTTGTAAATTAATAAAAATACATTGACGCTCTGAATGAAACTTACAGTTGATTGTACATAAATAAAATAAAAGAAAAAAAATAATAATAATAACATGTAATCTTCGTATATGTGAGTTGCAGCTAAAAATACATCGTTATATAATCTAGTGTGCATCAATGAAGTTTAAAATTGTTGGAAAAAATATTTTTAGTTATGTATCATCAGTTCATTCATTCAGTATCATTAGTAATTCTGTATTTGTAGTTATAGCAGCAACCGAAACAGATCATCTGTAAAAATTTCGGATAAACAGCTAAGCGGGTTCCATCCAAGCTGTATCTCATGAACCGTGAACGCTAGACAGCTATCACGGTTTATGAAATACAGTTTAAAGACGGACAGACGGACAGACAGATAAACGGTTAAACGGACAGACGACCGTACGGCAAGACCGATAGACGACAGGACGCAAGACGGATAGATGAGCAGACGGACAGCGAAGACTTAGAAAATATATATATAAACTTACTATATACCGGGTTCCATTTTCACCCTTTGGGTACGGGACCCTAAAAACATCTAAATGTAGTCAATCAAAGAGAAAAAGGTATGAACGGACTTTACCTAGGTATATACATAGATAATCCTCAAATTAAATACAAATTCTTTATATGTTCTCTTTTAAGGCTTATCATGTTGCGAATGAAGAGATGTGTACCTATAAAAAAATTGGTTTCAATATGTATACTGTTTTCGTGAAATTCACAACTGTAGGGGGTTTAAGTCTAATAAATTATAGATTAATTATATAAGAAATGAGACTATTAAAGATTTTTTTTTTAATAGTCTTTAAAAGTTCGAAGAAAGTTCGAAATAATATGTTCCCTTCTTGCTTCAGCTTTGATGTTAAATTAAAGTTACCATCTCTTTTATTTCAAAATGTAACAAGATAGCTCTTTCTTCCCATTTTTAGAGGAATAATATTTATTTTATATAATGTATTATAATTAAATAATAATCTTATGACTGTCCAAAGAACTAAATGACACAACAATAACATTAGATTTTAATCATTTATTATACGGACCCAACACAACAAATCACTAATATGGTCACCAAAACCTTAAACGTTGTGACCCAGTTAATAAGACATTTTAAATCGAAATAACGCCATCACTGAAGCAATAATATGTAACGATACATAATGCATGTACCTAGTAACTGACAGTATGGACGCGTGGCGCTATCACATAAATAATGTATATATTTATTACCTTGTAATGGGCATTCTGATATATTTCCAAAGTTTAAAATTCTTAAAATTTTAGTCATTCTTACATCATAACATATTACCTGTCAATTTTCGTCCAGACAGAGTTCCAATGTCTTAGAGTTTTAAAATTAGTAAAAATTCATTCGAATTACAATTGTTTGTAAAAATTTTCAGTTAAAGAAAACTTGTGTATGCTAAGTGATTTTATTAATATTTTATTATTTTGAAAAAAGGAAATTAGGTGTTTCTTCGTTAAATCAATTCATTATTCAACAGAGACCTTACGTAATGAAAACCATGTACCTATATTTCCTTCTAGAAATGGTGATCTCAACAATATTCCCTGTTATAAACAAATCTTAAGTCCCTAATAAAAAGCTATGATGGATAGAGATTTCAAAACAAGTCACAGTTTACATTATATTGAATATAATATTATGAATACTGTACTGTGAATTGTAAATTATTATAGAAAAAATGAGAAACGTTCGAAAATATCTATAAATGTGTATAGCCATGTTAAGCTTACTTAAATTTATATGAATATAGAATGAAATTTATTTTTTTTTATTACATTTTATTTACATTTATATAAATTTAAATTGAGAAACGTTCTCGTTTATATTTTTTATGATTTAAATTTTTACTTAAAAAAATAAAAACACTTCCATAACTAAAAGATGTTGACTATTTTATTTGCTTAAATAATGTATGTTTAGAAAAATGTTTACTGCTTGAAGATCGTAAACTATATTTACTGACATTTATGACGCATCTATAAATTTAAATAGGATTCCGCATATTCTTGAAATATTAAAGACATTAAAATTATTAAACAGATCTCTGAACTTGTAGTTATGATATATTTATATGTTTTTAAAAGGAAAATAAAACAGGATCGATTTTAGCTGTTAAATTTAATTTTATCAAATTTAATGTAGTGTGTAAGTTATTAAATCATCTGGATAGACTAGTAGTATTTATTTATTTATTTGTCAAAGTTAGATATAAATATTAATTTATAACTGTCATAAGAAATACTCAAAATACTTTTATAGTTTGAATAACATTAAGAAATAAAACTGTTCATAACTTTAAACAAATTAAATTATTGCATTGCACATATATTTCTAATTATATATGTAGAGGTTTATTACACTGTTAAAGTAGTAAAAGTTGAAGACCTCCTAAAGGTTTTACAAAATTTCTGAGAAAAGTGAAAAAAAAACATTACGAATATGAGGAATAAACTTAAATGAAAATAAACATTTAGTTAAGATCAACAAATCATTTATTTATCAGTCGTTAATTTATCTAGTTACATAAACGAGTATTGACTTAATTACCAGGCGTAGTTGGCACCATTGCCGCTGTAAGAGATGTGAGAAACAGCGGGAGCAGAGGAGTATGAGACTGCTGACCGAAGGACAGGTGCGGCTGCGGCGTAGGTGGTGATTGCGGGCGCAGCGTAGGACCTTGTGTAGGAAGCGACGGCGGGTGCAGCGTAGGTTCTAGAGTAAGACGCTACGGCAGGGGCAGCGTAGGTTGAAATGGCTGGAGCAGCATAGGTCCTGGAGTAAGATGCTACAGCGGGAGCAGCGTAAGTTGAAATGGCTGGAGCAGCATAGGTCCTGGAGTAGGATGCTACCGCGGGCGCAGAGTAGGTCCTCGAATAAGATGATGCTACAGCGGGGGCAGCGTAGGTCCTAGAGTAAGATGCTACAGCGGGTGCAGCGTAGGTAGAGATTGCGGGAGCAGAGTAGGTTCTCGCGTAAGACACAGCGGGGGCAGCAGCATAAGACGCTATAGCAGGAGTAGCGTGAGCGGTTTGGCTGGAGTAGGGGGAATAAGAAGAAACAGCTGGAGAGATAGTACGGGACACAGCCACAGCAGGGGCGGCGTGGATGGCTACAGCAGGAGCCGCGGCGTAGGTCGCGATGGGAGCCGCGTGTGCGGTTTGGGTGGAGTAAGAAGAGATCGAAGAGACTGCGGGAGCGATAGCGTGGCTGGAGTACGCTAACGGGGCAGCCGCAAGAAGACCGCCTGCATGAGCAACGCCGACGGCGCAAAGAGCGATGATCAACTAAAAAGAAGAAACAAAATATTATTGTTATTAAAATTGTTTAAATTATCACATAAATGGAAGAAAATATGTAAATAAAAATAAAATATATGTAATAATTTATTCATTTAATATAATATTGTTATTATTATTAAACCTACCTTAGCGTACATGTTTATGCAAGTAAAGTTTCTTGAATAATTTGAGTGGCGGGTGCTCTGGTTTTTATACAAAAAAATAACGTCATTATTTTCTACCAAACCACTTTCATTGCCAAGGCAGGCAACATTAATTTAGTGCACACGCATAGTATCATGCGACTGATTCTGCGATGGTCACTTAGTCTTATTCGGTAATCACAAGAAGTATGAAGTAGGTACATGGAATATTTTTTTACGTATATATTTTTTTACTTGCTAACATTAACATTAATAAAATATACCTTTAGTTTAATTTATTTTCTAATGATCTTCTTAAATACGATTATTTATTTACAGAGATTAATCCCATAACCACCTTTTTATATTCGTTTAAGACTCAAATTAGCAATTCGATATTTTGCTCAATATCGTAAAAAGTAATAACATTTTTATGGAATATAAAACGAAACTCTTTTCATGTAAATGATTTAAAATCTCACCGAAGCTCTTAATCGGGTTGAAAGGTGAATATTTTAAAATATTTGTATGGTATAAGTAATTAACTTGGAAGAGCTTAAATCATTTTACATATTACTTCAAATATTCTTCAAACTCATCAAACTTCAAGAATCTACCAACATCTCGTAATGGATAATTATACATGATAATAAGAAAATAAAAATAATAATATAATATTTATAACGTCAGAGTTTTGAAAGAGTTTATTTTATCATATATATATATATATATATATACATATATATATATATATATATATATATATATATACATATATATATATATATATATATATATATATATATATATATATATATACATATATATATATATATATATATATATATATATATATATATATATATGATAAAATACATTTGCATGTATATTTTTTATATTACATTACATATATTTATCTCAAGTCTCCTCTCGAGCTTATTAACCATGCTAGATTTTATTAGCCAATAACATTTGGTAAAAACAAATGAAGCTATACCGATGAAACGAAATATATCTAGGTATATATAACATATAAGTTTTCAATATGGAACCCGTTCAAAACCTTTTGAATTAAATCGGACACAACATTAATATTATAATCGAAAAACCCAGAATATATGCCTATAATTTTGTTTTTAATAACGCGTGAATAGGGAAATAAAGGTGTTTACCTTACTGACAAACGGAATAAGAGACCGTTCATCGTTTAGAGGCCAATAATTCGATATAAGGTCGAGAAATTATATTTCTTAACGACTGAATTAATTAGCATATAACAGTAGGTATCTTAAGAATAAATACCCAGGATCTGAGTAACTTCAGGAGCAAATCATCATAATTAATCGTGTAATGAAGGAAACGATAGAAAAGCTGAAGCTTAAGGTATACCTATATATCACATAAGCTAAACAATTAATAACATTTTAGACATATAACATGACTATCTTAGAATACTTATTAATTTATTACAAATTAAAAAAATATTTTAAAAATATTAAAGAATAAAGATGCTCATTTTAACAATCCCTCTCCCCCAAAATATTATCTAAAACTAATAATTAACAATTAGCATATTTAAAAGCACCTCTCACACATTTTAAAGGAAACTCTGAATGAAAGTTATAGCTCTATAAATTGTACGGTTAACAGAAAAACATAATATTTGTTTTAGATTCAAATTAAAAATTATGCTAGGTAAGACAATCTTAAATCTAAGGAACCTTATTCACGCAAGTTCAAGTAAGGCGTAAATGGTTTTTGATAAAAAAAATATAACATTATTCATATGAAAAATTGAGTAATACTTAGGGCTTAAACTAAATAATAAACTCAGTCAGTCATGATGTGACTAACATACCTGACTCTGTTTCTCAGTAGAAAAACTTTACCAGTTTATAAATAGATACTAAATTTTCGCATCTCATAAAATTTTATAAGAAAATATAGTTCTGTTTACGAGACTATTCATTCTTTATATAGCGCTTCCACTCTTATATAAAGCAAGACTATTAAAATAACATCGTTCTATCATTATTACTTGGTCTTTCGGCGCTATTAATAAATAAAATTAAATAATTTTTATAATGTAGGTACATTTATATAATTATACAGGGTTATTTGTAATTAATTGGCCACCTCTTGCTGGCAGCCTCTCTACATTAATCCCAACAACATTTGTACTACGATTTTTACAAAGTTTGATAAACATGATAAAAAACAAAACAATAACATCTTTGCTCCCTCTTTTATTTATTACTCTGTTATTTGTAAGAAGTGCTTAAAAGGTCAAAGCCCAGACGCCATATCTGCGCTCAGAGTTAATGCCAGTTCAGAGGCAACAAATAAAACTATAATTTTAAAAACTATTAATTGTTAATTTTAATTGTAAAATAAAAGGGAAGAACAATAAGAAGAAGAATGAAGAAGAAGAAGATATGCATTGGCTTCGAGTTCAATAGTTCAGTCAGTATACAAAACGTACAAACGTACTGAAAACAGGAACAAAACTTTATCAAGAAAGCATAAATAATCTACATATAATGCTTTCCACTATTAAATTACTAATGTATAGTTAGTAAAAAAAGCTTCAAGTTCAAAAGGAAGTTTTGGCGATATTTTTTCTTTCATTAGGTACTAATAAAAATATTCAAAAATTTAAGAAATAGTTTCTCAGTGAGCAAAATTCCAGGGTATTTTAAGATTAAATGTTGAAGCGAGTTTGGACAAAAGGTAAGCCTCAATAATCATTGCATATACTTTAATTGTATGTATTTTTTAATACATTATTATATAAAAAAATGCTGCTTTTACCCTCTCTATAATAAAAATTCTTCTTTTAGCAATGTAGAATTTTATTTCGCTACGATAGGTTCCCTTTTAGCAAAAAAAATACCAACACGTTTCCACAATATTCTACACTCAATTCATACAAAGAACGAACATAGCGATCATGAACTTTTGAAATTAAAACCATGTAGCTCCGGTGAGATTGAGGCACTGATAGGGAAACTAGATTCAAATGCAAGTACTGGTATAGACCAAATTAGCACAAAAGCATAAAAATGTGTATGCAATTTAATATCAGTAAGTCTGGCACGGTGTTTTAACAAGGTGATGTCTCAAGGAATATTCCCGGATTCATTAAAGATAGCAAAAATAACACCTATACATAAATCCGGTTCTTTAACAGACCTAGAAAACTATCGTCCAATATCAGTACTACCAGTTCTCTCGAAAATTTTAGAAAAAATAATTTACAGCCGCTTGGCTACATATTTAGGCTCTTTTAATTACATATCTGAACATCAATACGGTTTCAGACCTAGAAGTAACACTACTGCTGCAACTATAGATTTAGTAACAAAAATAAGAAAAAATTTAGATAAAAAGAACATAGCTTTGGGCGTATTTATTGACCTAAAAAAAGCGTTTGATACCGTAAGTCATAAACTATTAATACGTAAACTACAAAACGTGGGAGTTAAGGGTACTGTACTTGAAATGTTTAAATCATACCTAATGAACAGGTTGCAAATAGTTAAAATTGATGATATACAAAGTAGTGCGTCACCTGTCACCTGTGGAGTCCCGCAGGGCTCAATTTTAGGACCACTACTATTTTTAATTTATATCAGTGATACTGCAACCTTGAAACTAAATGGTCATCTGACTTTGTACGCAGATGACACCTGCTTATTTTATTTTGGTAGCAACATTACTGGCATAATTGCTCAAGCTCAACAAGATCTAGATGTTCTACATAAATGGTTTTACCACAATCTTTTAACTATTAATGCTTCCAAAACTTGTTACATTATATTCAAAACAAAAAATAAAATTATTGCACCGCATGAACCACTAACTATCAATAACTTTCCAATCGAGCAGAAAACCTATGAGAAATACTTAGGGTTACGAATGGATAATCATTTAACTTTTAAATATCAAATAGACTACATAAATAAAAAACTCTCTTCCTTAATTGGGTCACTGTTAAATATTTCGAAATGTATACCTAAGAAAATAAAGTATAATATTTACAATTCCTTAGTGAAATCACATTTATTGTATTTAATTGAAATTTGGGGTAACACTGCCAAAACAAAACTACAGGAACTTCAAAGAAAACAGAACAAAGTAATTAAAATTCTTTTTCGATATCCTCGTTTGACATCATCGAGTAAACTTTATAAAGAAATAAACATAATGAACCTACGACAACTTTATATTTATAACAATTGTATTCTTAGGTATTAAAAAAATTATCTGTAAATCGATACATTCCAATTTGACGTTCACAAAACAAAGCAGTAGTCGTAGCACCCGTAGACCAAGCTTACTAGTTCTTCCAAAAATAAGAACCACATTTGCTAAAAAAAATATTACTTTTGATGGAGCACAACTTTATAACAAGGTAATTCTATAAAAATGTAAACTCAGATAATGGATTTAAGTCTCAACTCTCAAAATATATTTTGCAAAACACCCACTTTTGCAGTAATTAAAACACTAAACTATTATAAAATTACATTCCGTTAACTGAGTACTTTTAAGGCGACTATTTTGAATTGTTACATTTATTATGTTATTCTCATGTAAGTGAATCTGTATTCTTTTTGAGAATAAAATTCTTTAAACCTTATTTAGGTACCTATTTATTTTATTTTCTTACAGGCATTATTTTTTTGTATATATCAGGTTATCTGTCCCAAAACATACCTCAATTTATTGAAGTGAAACTTCTTTAGAATCGTTGTGATTTCAAACCTGATGCAACGGAAAAAACGACAGGTAAGAGACACAAATACAAAAATGTGCAGAATGAAGCCGGTAAAGAATGAGACAGAAATATACACACTATTTTACACTGTATGCGGCTGCGTATTACAGCTTTTTAGTAAGATGTCAGCGTGGTTTGTTATTCTTTAACAGTGTGCTTGTTTTCGTATAGCTTCATCTCTTTTACACCATGTTGCTATGGAAATACTAAATAATCAAAATGACAAGTATGTGGATTATAAAACGCAATTTACATTAAACAAAAATAAAATTATCGGATTAGAGTTTTATAATTAAATAATGAATTGTAATTACATACTGGACAATACGGTTTTATGGACTTGGTATTGAAACTAACAAATAAATTAAGATTATAACATGAAGAAGAAATTATGAAATATAATTTATAATGTTTTTAAAATACATTGATTGTCTAAAATAGAAGAAGAAAGAATGAAAAGAAATACGAGTTTTGGCTGAGAAATGGAGCATTGGGGTCCTGATCTTTTACAAGGTCTGTTTTGCTATACCTAGAATGAACAACAACTCGAAACAGCAGAAACCATGATGAAGAATAATTTTATTTGTGATATAGGGGCCTACCATGAACTCTTAAAAACTATCATAGTTTTAAGACGTTTCGTAGCAATATTACAATAATATTACTTTGATTCGTACCATGAACTTTATAAAACAATGTTGTTTTATTCCTGCTTAGTGACGTAGAGGTGACGTAAATGAACGAATGCTTTTCTATTCCTGCAATAGGAGGAAAAGAGACATCACTTTTATTTCGTATAGCTTCATCTCTTTTAGACTATGTTGCTATGGTAATAATAAATAATTAAAATGACAGGAATGTGGATTTCAAAACAAACAAACCAAAAATAAAATTATCGGATTAGAGTCTTATAATTAAATAATGAATTGTGATTATATACTGGACAATACGATTTTATGGACTTGCTATTGAGACTAATAAATAAATTAAGATTATAAAATGAAGAAGAAATTATGAAATATAATTTATAATATTTTTAAAATACATTGATTGTCTGAAATAGAAGAAGTAAGAATGAAAAGAAATAAGAGTTTTGGCTGAGAAATGGAGCATTGGGGTCCTGATCTTTACAAGGTCTGTTTTGCTATACCTAGGACAAACAAAACCTCGAAACAACAGAAACAATTAAGAACAATAATTTTTATTTGTGATATAGTGACGATCCAACATGTTAAGAAGTCTAAAGTTATTATTTTTAAAGTGAATTGTGTACATTTGTCTGTTTTTTTATGGTACTTTTGTGTTTCTTTTATGAGAATATTATACGTCAGAAACAGTCGATTTACTTCTTACGTTTTAACTAATTAATATTAATGAAAATTATGACGTTTTTCTGTTACGCGCCATCTTTATTTCTAAGTCACATTTTTCTGTTACGCGCCATATTTGAAGTGAAACTTTTTTATCGACGGATGGAAGAAATTTTATAGAAATGTCAAAAAATTGTAACGTTTTTCTGTTACGCGCCATCTTTATTTTTGCTTAAACTTTATCTAATTTAACTAAATTAGCCATTCCTGTAAAGTTGTAATTAGTGAATTATTTTTCAAAAAATTATTTCATAAAGAAGTTTCACTTCTTACATGTGTACACTAATACACATGTATTTTTTTTTGTATAATACTCTTGATTATTATTATTATACTTCTTTATCATGAAAGCATAATCTTAACATTTTATTACACAATAAACACATACAAATCTTATTTGAACCGAAAGGCTCAAACAAGATTAGCTATTGCCAAAGTTTGAGACACATCCTATAGTTAAAAAAAAACTATCCATTCTTTTAACTACCAAAAGGTTTATGACAAAGCATCACATAAAAAAAATAAAAGCACCAAAAGTGTTGTGACCATTACTTTGACCCATTCATGAATGATAGCAATTAGCACGATGCGATGTCGTGTCGTACTGATCGTGTGTTCTAAAACCATTTACGTTATCTTTACCGAACCATTATTAGTTCGTCATAAAATAAAGTCGCAACGTCACACGACGCGACGTCAAGTCGTACGAATATTATAGTTACTTAGGTACTCCAGAAATATTACCTCTAAATTATTAATGATTAAGTTTATTTGCAGTCTTAAATAAAAATAAGTTTTTAGTTTAAACAGGTAATTTATTTACAACTTCTCAATTTACATGTACAGATCGATTTGATTCAATTACCAGGCGTAGTTAGCGCCATTGCCGCTGTAGGATATGTGAGACACAGCGGGAGCAGCAGAGTATGACACTGCTGACCGAAGAACGGGTGCGGCAGCGGCGTAGGTGGAGTAGGCGGGAGCAGCGTAGGTGGAGATTGCGGGGGCAGCATAGGTTCTGGAGTAAGAAGCTACTGCAGGGGCAGCATATGTTTTGGTGTAAGATGCAACTGCAGGGGCAGCGTAGGTCCTAGCGTAAGACGCAACAGCGGGGGCAGCATAGGTCCTAGAGTAAGATGCTACGGCGGGGGCAGCGTATGTTGAAATGGCGGGGGCAGCATAGGTCCTAGAGTAAGTTGCTACGGCGGGGGCAGCGTATGTTGCGATTGCAGGAGCAGCATAGGTCTTCGCGTAAGAGATAGCGGGAGCAGCAGCATAAGACGCTATGGCGGGAGTCGCGACGGCACCGTGAGCGGTTTGGCTGGAGTAGGAGGAGTAAGAAGATACAGCGGGCGAGATAGTCCGGGATACAGCTACGGCGGGCGCGGCATGGACGGCTACAGCGGGGGCTGCTGCGGTGTATGTGGCTACAGCGGGGGCAGCATAAGTAGCGACTGGTGAGCCATGGGCTGTCTGGCTTGAGTAGGAAGAGTAAGAAGAGACAGCTGGTGTAATAGTCCGAGATACAGCCACTGCGGGGGCAGCATGGACAGCTACAGCGGGAGCCGCAGCATAGGTAGCAATAGGAGCTGCGTGCGCGGTTTGGGTGGAGTAAGAAGAGATGGATGAGACTGCGGGAGCAATAGCGTGGCTGGAGTAGGCCACCGGGGCAGCTGCGAGAAGCCCGCTGCCATGAGCGACGCCGATGGCGCAAAGAGCTACGATCAACTGTAAACAATAAATAGATGTATTTACAAAGACGTGATAAAATTATATAATATCAATAAATATTTGAATACTCAATAAACTCACCTTAGCGTACATGTTTATTGAGTTAATTCTGGTAATTGAATGATCTCTATAGTAATGCTCTGGTTTTTATATTCAGCTACGATCATATTGTCCAATTCTCTTTCATTGCCAAGGTAAGCAAGTAAACTATTCATAATGTAAGCTAAGTTGGTGACTCAGTGATAGACTTTCGTTTTTGTTGGTAGCTTAAGAGAGGTTATCAGCCTTCAACTTAAATTATCAGACACCCTGTTATTACGACTAAATTTGATGTGTTATTTTCATATCATATAAATAAATTAATCTGAGGATGATTTGAGTCTTACTAATTTCTTGTTTTCGTATTTTTTTTGTGTTTAAATTTACTATTACTGAAAATGCATACTTTTGTAGCCTATAAAGAATCTTAAAGACATTCTCAATAAAACCTTTTCAAAACTAATTTATAGCACTACTTAAAATAATGATACTTGCATAATATGATAAAGTTTAAAATACATTTGGCATCTAAAATATAAACCTTAACATTTGCTTAAAACAAATACAAGCTCACGAAAGCTACCAGTCATATCCTTGGCATTTAGTATAACACTGTTTAATACTTATCATTACAGTTGAGCTGAAATAAAAGCTAAACTAATGAATATGTAATTTTATGTGTAAACATATAGAAGGGTAAAACGTTTTTAAAGTTTGGTTAATTTTATTTTTTTTTTATTAAAAAGACAACACCTGCATTAAACATTATATTATTCCTGTATCGCAGAGGTCTTCACAAACATGGATATAACGAATAAAAAGGATACCCAATCTCGGAACAGCAATCTGTCACACAAAGAACCGTCGCGTGTGGGGATTGAACCCTTGGGCTTTGGTTCAGCAATCAGGTTCACTAACCACTACACCAGCATGTCATTAAAGTTACTTAATAATTATTATAATATATAAATGAATAGCAGAAAAATACTAGGTCTAACAATTGACGTCATGATTGATATTAAAGCTCTTCTTCAACCGAGTGAAATTTTACTAAACCTACAAAAAAAAATCTATTTTTAAACTAACTAGATTCGAAACAAATATTCTAGAAATTTTAAACAAATCGTAATATAAGATTCAAATCAAACTCAAGTAAATAGTAGGAAGTGTTATGTAACTTCAATTTTTTCGAATTTTCCTGGTTTTAAATAAATGTACAATAAGTGAAATGACCTAAAACCATTTACAAAATAATCAAAACACTCAATTACGCAAGGACAGGTCTGTCTGGTTAATGTACAGTCACAGGATATCTGGTTTGGTAAGGTCAATGACTTGAAAATAAATCTACCAATGTATTGTTATTGAATAGTTGTTAAGAATAAAAAAACAATGTTTTCTAGGAGCGATTCAAATTTTATTTAGAAATGTTGTGAGATTTTATGACCTAGCTATAGTTTATACCTACGCTCTAGTGACCTATAGCTTATTTAACCTGATTTTACTTTTAAGAAATTTGAATAATAAGCTACAAAAGAAAACATTAAAACATCCTTATTCGATAAGAATAATAGTAGGTATTCGTGACAAATGAAATGTTCCTTTAATTTGTGTTTTTGTTTGCGCTTGCACTTCGCCATAAATTGACTTTTTTTACTTATTAACCAAAGCAGTTAAGTTACGTTTTGGATGTTGGCTACGTACTTACTTTTCATACGAACAAACTTCACAAACGAAACTGTGAGAAAAATCTAGTGCTTTTAATTACATTTTGAATTTGGAGGTCAAAAATAACTTTTATTTTTTGAAAAATATTGATCTCGATGTTAACATTTTTAATTAGGTCTCAAACCTGCAGTTACGTAATGTTTTTCTTAAAAGTTGTTACGACCGGTTAAATATCACTTGATTTTGTCATATGTAAGTACTTATTATTTAATAGTCTAGTCAATATCAACAACATACAGTTTTTTACAAATAATCTTAGTATATTTAAATAAATCCCACCAAAACCTAAAAAATATTGTTTTAATGTTTTTTTATGAAAGTTGCTATACTTGAATACCAGATAATTTTTATTTTTAAAATATTATACGAATAGTTATTATATATAGAATAGGGAAGTCAAGCTAAAATGTGTCCATTGGAAAAAGAGAAAGCTAATGGGGTCACCAATCTCTCTTTTTAGTGTGATTAGACAAAGATAAGTTTGGGCCTCTTATCATCCCTCTTTTATTAATTGTTAGATACTTTATGTATACCTATTAACTCTATGATTATATGTAGTATATATTAATTATATGATAAATAAAATATAGAGAACAGCATTAATTAGGGAAGTTTAAAAACTACAATTAAAACACGACATTAGGCTTTGCTTTCAATTACAGGGCAAAAAGTTGCCCTCAGTTCGTTAAATTATCTCTCTATATACAAATAACTCCCAATGTTTTGCAATTAGCTTTATTTAAATTTCCATCGCATATTATAATTCTAATTGCAAAAGGCCAGACAAGCCCTTGTCTATGGATTAGGTTTGGGAAAAAAAACAACAACAATTGACAGACATTACAACATCCAATTTATTTGTCTTTTAATTGACATTTAAACACTGAATTTTTATAAACCACAGAAATAGTTGAATAATGACAAAATAATAAATCCACTGTTGAATAAACTTTGTCCTGTAATCATGTGTCAGCCCTCAAATATATATTCCTGGCCCGACTACTGTTGCTATATCCAATCTTAATATTATCCCAAAAAGGGGTATTTTTGTAACTAATATATATTCTTGGGTTGACACATTATTGCCTAACACGTTTAATGATCGTACTTTCATACATCATTAGTTCTTATAGAACTTAATTAAATTTCTTCATAAGAAATATTCTCTAAACATATATTTAACGTCATAAACTAAAATAAGCACCAACATCCCTTAACAAAAACCTTATATAAATGAAATGGTAACAATTTAGGAACGTCTTATTATAAACATTCAACATTAATATTTTTTTTTATCTTATATCTAATCATTATCATTACGGAAAGTTGAAAATTTTGTTTATCAAATAAATTGGTTATCGATACGGAACAAACACAAACTGTCTCTAAAAATTTTATAAATGAAATTGATACTATAATTCCTGTTTTAATGAGGCAAAAATAAAAATATATTTAGAGATACGGCTGGCGGTCAAGACCTTAATTTAAATGTTGCGCACATTCGACACGGAAGACTGTTCTACGTTTAATAATTATTTGGCATTATAATACCAACTTAACATGTAGTTTTCAAAAATATATTATCCAGTTAAACAAAAAAGATATAAGAAAATAATGCAAGTAAATGAAATTAATATTTTTAATTACTAAATCTTTATAAAGCATATTTTTTTTAAGGGACTATAATTTTTGTTGCGTACGGCCCATATTAACCGATCAATCATTTTTTCTTAAGATTAATTTAGGTACTACAATTATCCTTTATAAAGTATCGGTCAGCTATCATCTTAAATGTCAATGCCGTTTACGAAATTGTGAACAAAATTTTTCAAACTTCCCGTAAGTAATGTGGTTTGTTCATATTTTTTGGCAATTTGCATCAAAAATGTAGACGCATCACTATATATCTATAAAAAAATCACTGATTGAATCAGGATAATCAACTTGAAATCATATCAAATATGATTCTTGACATGCCAATAAATATCAACGTCACCGGTTTACATATAACATTTATGCATAAAAAGCGGTGGGAAGGGGGGGGGGAGCTGTACCCTATACAAAGATATATGTTTTACAAAATCCCCAAAAATAAGACTTTTTTTACCCGTTTATCAATCCTTAAATCTTCTAGTAATCTCATTCTCAGATATTCGTCAAAAAGATTTTTCGAATTAAATTTTGATGACGTCACATCAACCAGGAAATTTAATTGACAATTACGATTGACACAATCTTGAGGCTTACGTACGTCCATCGAATGTTTCAATACTCAATGTGATCTCAAGCCAAAAAATATTATTAATTACATTTCCCACCGTTTAACAATTAAAAATAATTCTCGTCTTTTGGTATTATTATAATAAATGTATTTGATACAAAATATAGTTTGGAATTACTGGTTAAATTAAAAATAAAATAACACTGCTCGAAACGGAACTTCAGTTTAGATTTTATTTAGTGCTTACGCTAATTCCTAATATTGTTAACCCTGAAGATATTTATATTTATTAACCGACTTCAAAAGTGAAGGATTTTTTAGCCGACCTTAAAAGTGGAGGGTTATATTTAAAAATGACTTTATATATTCCATTATATATATATTCCTTTCCATTATTATTTTCCTTTATATCGATACTAGCAGAGCAGATTTTGCTTAACAATTTTGAAGTCATTTAATTTAATTTTAATTTGTTTTTGTTTAAAGTTTTTGTATTAAGTATTATTGTATAGTAAGTTTCTTAAAACAAACGGCCAAATAAGCCACTATTACAAAGAGTTAAAAAATATTTATATTTTTTGGACCTTGGCTATTTAACTGAACTAAACAACATTATCAGCCTTATAGAGTAAAATCTATAAAATCGTTCTTATGTTTTGTTCTCACAACAACCACGCATTTTAAGATATATTTCAAAGGACATTGCAATAAACGGCTACAACGATTATTACTAACTTAAAATATCACGATTTATCACGAGTTACTAAAAAGACATCAAAATAGACATTTAGATACAATTATTCATACTACTGCTTAAAGCTATGTATATTTATCGACTGATATCATTTAGAATAAGATTTTTACTATTACATTTTTTTTAAAAGACAGTTTAAATTATAATTATATGTATATTATAATTATATGTTGCAAGATCAGAACTGTCTTCATTTTTAATATAAGCCTTTGTGAAGGCTGTAAGTATATTTTTGTTCAAGTTGTTAATACCGGTTAGAACACAAGTAGAGAGAGAAAGAGAGCGAGAGACAGAGAGGGGAGAACTTAAAAATAATTTTCATTGAATTGCTATCAGGTAAAAATTACACTTGAATTTAATCCCGAATGTTATCAATCGATAAAACAACGCGATTATCTACACTCATTCAATATATTGTAATACTTTCTTCACTATTCCAAAATTAATAATCGGTTTACAGCCAGAGATACCTTGAAGGCTACTTTCAAATCCGCATTATTAGAACAATTTCTAGCAGTAAATTTTTATCAGGGTTGATTATTAATTTCGGATCTTTCTATCCAAAGTTGAAATCTTTCATGTCATTCCCATAATCGCATTGTCTGAAGGACGTAATACAATAAGACACACAGACATTAAAACATTTAAAACACCGATTATCTTAAATATTATGCCTCTGACAATAATATAATTATCCATAATAGAATACAGAATTATGGAAAACTAATTAGCCCTTACGAGAGGCGGACTTACAATTTTGCGCCATAAATTATAGACTGAATACAGTTCCATATTGAGCGCCAAATATTCTGGAAACCAAAAGGCGGTAAGCCTTTGCGAATTTAGTAAAAAAATGCCGCTTTAGGCTATAGGCCTAGATTTTAAGTAATTTTTCAAGCTTTGTTCTTCAATCCTTTGAGCGATACCAGTCACAATACAATCTTTTTTTTGGATTGGATAAGTCATTTCCATGTCCATCTGTTGATGGTATCTTGATCCGGTGAAAAATGGCTTCAACCATTCTTGTGCATTTTATTTTCCTTATTTTTAACAAAATAATAAAACATCTTCGATGTTTTTAAATTAATACATCTATAAATAATAACTTAATTAATATCTTTTTATGAAAACAGCTTATAAACTTTTTTTGTATTTTAAACAATAATATTCAAATCTTTTTATTCATAGCGTCAACTTTTCAAGATTAACATATTAGGTAAATTAATTATTTTAATTTTATTGTTATTTTATTTACATTATAATTAAATTCATATGAATTCGGTAGTACCCAAGTTTATTAAATTAATAAATTTGTTAATTATTTTGTCATTTTATTATACGAATGTTTAGTAAGAAATACTAACTAACAACAAATCTTATAAATTCGTTATAAATAAATAAACTTTCAACAATCTTCCCGTTTTATGTTATATTTACAAACTTAGTGAAACATATTTTATGCAAGATTAAGATATATTTATAAGATAAGAAATATTTATCAATATTCTTATTATTATGGAATAATGGCTATTTTTAATATATTGTGTGATATAGAAATACAGAAACATATATTATTATATGTATTTCCTCCTTTTTTTAATAATACCGCTTTTTATACTTCAAATAAGACTGGAATAAAATATTATTCCGTAGATAATATTTACCTGAGGATTTATTCTTAGAAAGTTAAATACACTAGTTTTTACTAATACGAAGGTATGATAGAGTTAAGATCATCATGATAAAATAAATCATGTATATTATAATTATGAGCTATTAGAAAGAAAATGCGATTTATAATTCAATCATCAACTACACTTACGTTATTCTAGACAGCGATTATCTTAGTTCAAAATCGATTTTCTTTTTGTATTATACCTATACAATATTACAAAGAAATAGTACTTATAAAAGAAAAAACATTATTTACAAGTTTTTTCATCATTTGAAACAACGCCACCTGTTTTTAAGAAATGCGTACTATTTATTATATAACTCGCGAAGGTATTATTTGGTATGTTTTCAATTTTAATAATTTGTAATACCGCCATCTGTTTTCATAAAATGAGAACTATTTATTATATTAGTTTTATTCATTTTAGTTATTTTTTTTTCACTTCATTTATTTTGCAGTTTTGAATACTTTATTTAATTATAATCAAATATTACATTTTGAGCGACCGAGGCAATACATCACGTACCCTGTATCAGTCTTTACTTTCACCTATTCTTTGCAAAAAATCTTCAAAAAGAGGCTAATAAGCCTTATTATATCAACGCATTTTTTCTAATCACATTTTACATGCAGTCATTTTTAGGGTAATTTATTAAGTTACCTTGACCTCGTCGAAAGCACCGCAACCATCTTACCAAATAAACATAATCTATTTACAAAAAATACAATAACAAGATAAAATTAACTTATCAACTAAAATTGACCACAAATCTTAAAACTATTAATATTGTAACCATTTCATAACAAACAAAAATAAAAAATATAACTTACTTGAACTTACTATACTATTACTATACTCTTACAACTATTTGGAACAATCCATTTACTAAACTGTAACACTATCACCGATCACTATTTAAGATGAGTCCTTTGTACACTTTTAAAATTTTTCTTTTTTTTTTACTATATTATGTTATACACAATAAACAGTTCAACAATAGAAAATTTCACAATTTATTCATAAATGTAATAAATGTCCCATCTGCTTCCAAAAAATCTAATTGGGTAATGTTGTACCAAGTATGTACTGTTGTAAATATATCCATTATAACTGATGTTATATATGACATATAGTTGCGTGTATGGTCGTTGTACCGACCATGTTGGTAACTAAGCGATTTGGTGGGACAATGCGTTCGCAGCGCATACTCTAGTCGCTATCAGACCTGGGTTTCTTTCGCCACAACTGCAAAATATAAGTTTTTAATATATTTTAGATAAATATAGAATAAATTTTAAACAGAATCCTAGTAGATATCACCACCGAGCCGATAAAGACGATCATATATAGAATGATTAATTCACCGAGAGGTACGATAAACGGTTGCTGAATTGGTAGACCGACGGGACGGTTTCCAGAGATCGCGGGTTCGAATCCCGTATGGGTTTATTATTAATTCTATATTTATTTAAAATTTAAATAAGCTTAGCATGGCTATTGTTTATAGATGTTTTACCAACCAATAACACTGAACATATAAAAAATAATATTTTTTGTATACTTACAACAAACCACGTTCTTGAAGTCGTTTCTTAACAGCCGGTTTAAGTTTTGGCCTACCCTGGCTGTGTAATCCTCTGCCAGTTATGAAAAATAAACTGTGGTATTGATTGCTACTGATCTTCAGTTCTCTTAGTTTTTGGATATGTGAATCCAAAAAAAGGTCTACGGCTTCCTTTGCTTCACCGACCCTCAAGAAATGAAGATCGAGAGTGAAGAGGTCAGTGGCGTTTGCTGCATGTACCTTAAAAAACGATATGTTCAATTAATAACGTAATTGGTAGTGGTAATCGTCACCAAGTCACTTGTGTTCTTTCGAAGATAACAATTTAATTGAAGAGGTACTGGATGGAAAAATTAAGTGGGAAAGAGGCCCCCACTCTATTTATCCCTCTTACCCACTTGCCTCTCTCAAGTGATTTAGGACTTAAGTCGAGCCAACCTGAATACGATCTGCTGATGCTACAACTGGACTCACACACTTAATACAACTAGGATTTATCACTTGGTGCAAATAAATCAAAATTTGTTTATCTTTCTGTAAGTCTGAAACAACTGCTTAGTCATAAGATAAAAATTGATGATAAGTAAAACCTACAGAATCCATTTAAGATAGTAGATATAAGATTTTTTCAATAAATATATGTATAAGAAATTAATATCTGTATTAAATTATAATATACTATAAGTTATTGTATAAGCCACCAAAGGCAGAAAAATAAAAGTTGATACCATCATAGATAAATCTAAAAATAGTTTAAATTTCACCAACAAGTATTCGTAAGGCAACTGATCATAAAAACTTTCACCAAATGTATTGAAACAAGACCAGGAAGACCATGATTATGTATTATGATATGCTCATTATTCTCAATTACATGTAGTTTTATTTATAATTATCCTGTTGCATTAACTACGCCATAAACTGACACATTATCGAAAGCCTTATTATAGATAATAATGTTCCATAAGTATCATTACGATGCAATTTACATGACCTTGAAACATAATAGAAGATAAAAACTTTATTCTATTTTGTTATTTAAAATAGATTTATTTTATTTTATTACTATTATTAATTCTCATTAAAAAAAATTGTGTCAACAATAATAGAACTTAATTATTTACTTATCACTCAAAGATTACTAATTGCATGTTATTTTTTAAAAACAAATTATTACAGAATATAACATAATTAAGGGTCATTAAAAAATAATTAATATTTTTTAATAAATTTTTACTATATTTATTATATAGGAAGGTAAAATCATGAGGTATTTCTCTTTGTCTAAAAGCGACAAAAGAATAGCGACTAAAAACTTTTCGGATTTTATTGAAAAAACTATGCTCAAGATGCCATCTATCAAAAACCGACAGCAGAATAGCGAACATAAACTTTTCGGACTTTATTGAAAATACTATGCTCAAGATGCAAACTACCGCTAAAATCGTCGAATCACCCCATCTCTCAACAATCGCAAGCTAACTCAGTTCTCAGGTTGGACGTCTTTGCTATTAAAAATAAAACAATGAACACACGTTACGTTTATTTTAGTTCTTTTCATAGCACACGGCTCGTTTATTTTATTTTTTTTCCTTGTATTTTGTCTTACGGTATTTTATTATTTGGCAGTGCTACGAAATTAATTCTATGTTTAATTTACAAAAAAAGAGTTATGCGGGCTATTTATAACTCAAAAGCTGAAGTTTTATAGAGAGGTGTTTTTAAAGAAATTAGTTTTTTTACGGTCGCTTCTCATTTCATGTTTAATAGCATATTATTTAGGCGGTAAAATTTTCAATACTTATATAAAAATCAGTGACAGACATACGGTACATACAATTATTAAAAACAAACTCGTAACACCTAAATATCGTCTTCAAAAGAAAACAAATTCTTCAAAATATGTATTTTCATTTTCTTTAATATATGTATTTTCATTTTCTTTAATATATGTATACAACTAGTTTTTTGAGTAAATCGGTGTTAATAATCGACCAGAGGGGATTTTCTTCTGTTAGGTTTTATACCTACAAAATTTAGTTCGAAAATGTGATATTTTTATTAAACTGGCAACTCCCATAAGGGCCATACTTATAAGTCAACAAGGCCTAAGGAATTATATTTCCAGAGATATCATGATGTGTCATACATAGGAAATCTCATACAAATAAAGTAGGTACGTCATTCCAAAGTTTAATAAACGATTCAGAGTTTAATATTGAGGTCGTATTGAAATATTTCCATTAAACTTATATTACACTAAATTCATATTATATTTATTAATAATTCCCTACCATTGTTATATGGGAACCCCTAAAAAATATATTTTCTTTTAATTTAAATATTTATTTTTAAAGTGAATATTAATATTCTATAATAAAAATCATTTTGTATAAAAAATTAAAAAAAAATTCAAACATCAACCTGCTGCCTCTATTACTATCGAGAAAATAAATCATGTTTGTTGTATGGGAGCGTTTTTCTTTTTCTCCTTTGGGTACGGAACCCCAAAAATAGTCCGATAAAACTAATAATTCATCAATTGGTGCACATTTAAGATTAGCTCCTAGTAATAAATTTACCGATTATAATGTACGTGTCTTGTGGCTATACTATCTAATGAATAATAATTATCAAAATCATTTCATAAAACATTATTCGCAATAATATATAATTATAGATGAAAAGTACTTTATAACTTTATACTATATAAGCTAGATAGTTAGTATACTCACTTGCATCAAAGAAGCCGCCGCCCAACTGTTGGCTTGTTCAAATTTCATCTTATGAAAAGCTGCTACATCCGAAAAATAGCTTCCCACTTGAGTCATACCACGCCTTATGTAATCTTGTGCTTTTTGGTAATTCCTGCAAAATATCAATAAATTATATAATATATGTTTCAATTATTATATTTCAAGTATCAACAAGTAACAACATTACTTACAAGTTTCTAAACTTTAAGTGTTTATCGGCTTCGTCTCGATACTTCTGTACCACAGTCATATCCACCTTATCTGATTTTTGTAGTAATGGCCACTCCACTTCAGACAATGCCTACAGTATAGAAACTAATTATTAATTACATATAAGCTAATTAAACTTTTTTTAAAAAATCAATATGCGATTGATTAAAAGCAATTATAATTCTAAAATATGCTATACCTCTTTCTCTTCTTGAAGTAGTTTCTCTTGACGTTCCATTTCTTTTTCCATCACAAACTTATTCACACCGTTTTTAGCATTGAGAATTTCAGATTGTCCGGTGGATGTCAAAAGCACCTACAATATAAGAAATTTGGTCAGCATATCTACAAACTACCAGAATTTAGAGAATTGGAGAATTGTGTTAAACTTACTTCCACGGTTGATTGAAAATTGTTTTCGTGAGCTAAAAGAAGTTCTGAAAGAACATCAGAAGATATTGACGGAAATAGATTATATAGTTTTTCCCGTGAAAGTTTTGCAGCAAGATCGTCCGGTAAATTATTACGCCATTCTGCTACATCTTTTTGATACAGAGATAAAGCAAAATCCATATCCATTATTTCCTTGAAATCCGGTATTTCGGGTGCTTTGCCTGCTAGACTTAATTCCTCTTCTTTAAAAGCTAATTGTCTGTAATTTATATGTTTATTAGTAAAAATTATTTCGTTTAAAACATTCATACTGGGATTTGTTATTTACCTGGCCAATTCTTCGTCTTGCTCCAACATCAATTCAGATTGTTTACTGTTTTCCTCAATCTGATGGGCCACTGATTCCACCCAGAGTGCATTTATTTCATTTAAAAGAAACATAGGGATGTTTATCGTAGGCTTTATGATATCAAGCAATTCGACTGTCCGACCTCCATAAACTTCATTTAATTTCATTATCAATTCTTTTCCTATCGTTATGTTGACTGTTTCAATATCACCATCAGGGCTTTCGCATAAATCTGTGTAACTTGTTTCTGCAACTTCGTTTCTGATTTTTGAAGTACTCGGTAAATAATATTCAAGTTGATCTGAGTTCTGATCCTCAACTTTTGAGGTTTGATTTAGACCTGAAGATCCTGGTTCTATGTTTGTACTTTTTTCAGTATCTATGTTTTCTGGTATATCAACCTCGCCTCTTCTATACTTTCTCACTTTTAAGCAGTGTTCCGAGTAGTGATTGTCAGGTATGACAACATTTTTTTCTATTTGTCTTTTTAATTTAATAGACGCCTCTGAAGTAACAATTTCTTTCTTGATTTTTTTCAAGTTTATTGGAGATTGAGTCTCTTTTTCGGTAGATGTCTGTTTATCAGGTAAAGCAACTGCTAAGCGATCTGGTATTAAATTATACGCGGATAAGCAATCGCAGTCAGAGATCGGAATATCCATTTCGTTTGAGGTATTTATACTGTCCATAATGTTCAAATTTTCACTTGTCATATCGTCCAATACGATATCTACCGCCCAGTTGACGTCTCCACAACATTTATCAAAAATATCTCTTAATACAGATTTATCAGTGTTTTTAAACAATTGCGCAAACAACTCAAAATGGTGCTCTTCATTTTTGCAGCGTGTAGTGGGCGCCAATATCAGATTATCATGAGTTGAAGTACTTTTGTGCAACATCCATTGATCGGGAATTTTGTTATCAGTTATTGGAAGATGGAATTCGTTAATATCTCTGGATACAGCCGAAATAATTTTTTGTGGATTTTTTGTATAACCGATAATTGTGTCCCCAATCTCCATACATGTATAACTCGATTTTTTTTCTATTAAAGGTTTTGAATGTTTTACATCTAGTAAGTTTTTATTTTTATTTTCATCAGACCATGGTGGTAAATACATACATAATTTAGACCAATCTTCATATTTTTTTGTACTACCATTCAAAACACTGTCAGTGCTTTTAGACTTCGTAACTTTATTTGTTCTTTGAGGTTTCGCATCATTTAACGGTGAATTTAACGTTGCGGCTTCAGAGTCATATTCCTCTAGGTTTGTTTTTTCTTCCCACTTTTCGCCACTTTCCCATTCAATTTCAACTTTTTCAAATGCTTCTAAAGTATTTTGAACTTCATTCAGGTGATTTAATTCGAGATCTTGAGTCGTTAAATTTTTCTTCAATTCATTTTGAATAGATGTTGCTAGTGCTTGTTCTTCTACTGGATTATTTTTAATGGAAACTTCTAAGGAGGCATTCTCTTGTTTATCTACTATGCAATCTTTTTGAAGTGATGGTATTGAAAAGGCATTTTTTTGTTGATCTTCTACTTGGTGACTTGGAAGTAATGAATTTGTTGAAGAACTATCAAATGTATCTTTTCTTGTAGCTTCTATGTGTGAATTAGTTTGGATATCATTAGTATTTTGCAATGGTCTCTTATTATTGTATAGATGCTGTTTTGAGTTAGTTTGATTGGCAAGACCTTCTTCAACACTACCGTTTAGCATATTATTTGGTTTGGGGTTTGTAGAAGTTCCAGGCTTTTCGGGTAATTTTACAGAATATTGCGGTAATTTCCTCAAGACCGGTGGTGTCATACCAGACTTATAGTTATAACCAAAATTACGTAGTAAGTACTCCCCCGTTACATTAGGTTGATAATTGTCTAACATTCTTTGAATGTTTATATAGGGGACATTATGAGAACACCTGTTGTATAATACTTTGGGTTTCTTGGCCCATGGTGTATCAGCCTCCAGTACTTCGATAATATATCCATTATTCACTCCACTTTCTACATATGGTTTCATTTCCCAAATTTCAGTGTTGGTGTTATCTACAATTACAGGACTTATTCCTTGTTTCATGGCATTTTGTACACATCTTTGATTCCATAGATGAGCCTCAGATAATTTGAATTTGCAGTATTCATAAACACTTCCCCTCATAAAATACTGGTCAGTACTAAAAATGTGCATTTTATAATTATTATTAGTTTTATTATACATGGCATCAATTATGTTGTGTGCTAAAAAAGTTTTTCCACTGCCAGGTGCTCCTCGTAGAATGATTAGCGTACGCCAGCCATGTTCATGATTTTTGTAGATAGTTTTAAGTTTGTGGTTTGTAGCACTGCCTATAAATTCTATGTTACGGTAGGTTTTCGAAATAGGCTTTGGTTTGATAGTCTCAGATTTCGATACAGGTTTTAGTGCTGGGATCATCGGTTGACTAGGAGGCTGGTATGCATTGGCATATGGCATTAGAGGCTTTTTTACTGGAGGTGAATTGGATGTTGGTGGGCAACATTCATTTGAAGAATAAAATTGCCCCATCTGTTGCTGACTAACACCAGGTTGATTGACACTGTGGTTGTTACTAGAAAAGGTGAAAACTTTATTTGTTTTCATATTATTTTCTGTGCTTGTTGGCGATATACTATTTCCATCCATATTAATGTTACTTATGGTATTCACAGAGTTCAAATTATTTTGTGCGCATTTGCTCAAATCGTTTCCTGGGCTTTCATTCCCATCATTCTCATCCATTGTGATGTTTATTATAGCATTTGCTGATCTGTCAACTTGAGATAAAAAATATATATAAGCTATTTAAAATATATAAAATGGATGAACTTAATAGATTAAAAAAAAATATTGCCACTAAACTTTTTTTTAATTATTTATCCTATAAAGATTTATTTTTAATTAAGCATTATAAATATTCATTATTTGTAATAATGTAATTAGTCAGTTTTTAAATTAATCCATTAATATTACATTAGAAGGATAAATCAATTTAAATGGTAAAAAAACACTAGTCATTAAGTGCAATTATAGTATATATTTTTATCTTAATTATAACTAAGTAAATGTTTCTATTACAAGCATTTAGCAAAGTGAATTCATCTGATTATTTTGTCGATTCTGAAATATGGTGCTGACAACAAACTGAAAAATCTATATGTGTTGCCCATTGATCTATCAACATTTAAATTAAAACTGCCCACGACAACATAAAAAAAAAACATTCATCTATCAACATTTAAATTAAAAGAGCCCACAACAACATAAAAAAACAGTGTTTTATTTGTTTTGCATATTATATTACTACTACCATTTTTATGAGCACAATAAGCTAAATAAGATTATTATTATCTGAATAAACCTACTTAGTAGAAGAATAGTTTTAAACAACCAAAGCATCATTGTTTCAAGACTAATTGACAAGAATAGACTGATTTAATGGCACACAAATAACATTATAAATTTAAATCCTTAAATTAGTTGTGGTCCGGATCAATGAAAGATTTTGCAATATTGTATTTACTTCTTTTAGTAATTCGCAAAATTCTTAAAATATAAAATATTAGCAGTCACTTTAGCAATTCTGATTTAAAAAGTTCTTAATGTTGAAATAATACATTTTTTATTTTTTTATTGAAAACAATATTATTATAATGTTGAACAACTATTTTCCAAATAAACTTAATTAAAAATTTTGTGTCAGATAAATAAGCTTAATATAAAATTATATAAACAAAGTCAACTTTAAGCTGATAGTGACTAATTGTTATTGAAAACAATGAAGCTACAGGTACTCACTTGACGGTAAACACCCACATCACATATAATCAAAGGACAAAATATTAAAGTGATAAACAAGTTATGATGCTGCTTAACAAAACAAACAAAAGATATGTCCACGGTGAGCATTTAATCAATACTATGCACTGTCCATATCAATCAATGCAGCCTGCAATCCCAGGCAAAATATGATAGCATCAATGGATTATGATCTTTACTACAATGATATTGGGCCCTTTACATCCTTACAATAGAGCTAGACATACATTTCTCTCTCTGTCTAGAATATATCTAGCTTCGATAGCTATCTAGGAAATAATGGCGCGCAATATCTGTTGTATACAATATGTTGTTGTGTCTATTATATTGATTTTTCATATATGGCTCTGAACTTGAGTTACGCATGTAGTCTTATGATATTTGTTAAATAAAATTTTACTTACGGTCTCCTTCATAACTTTCAACGATTGCAAACATTATATCTCTGCTTAATACCTCCCCGAATGTCTCCAATAGTTTATCAACAACATTGTTATAAACATCAGTACTGTCTTGGTCTTCCATTTTAATTTTGGGTGTATTAAGTAATTTATTTCTAAAAAAAATTTTGTTTACGATAAAAGTTTTTAGTGTTTTCTTTACATAACGTGTTATCAACAACAAGCAGCGTAACAAAATGTCATTTGTGTTATGTGTATTGACATTGCTAAAGAGTAAAGTTTGTTTTCTTTGTGTTTGCTTTTATTTATAATCTCTCGGTGTTGCCATTCTCCATGACATAAATTATAAGTTAAGGCAATAAGAATTTTAGTCAACTCTATATATAGTCATCTATCTACTTATTGAATATACTATATTGTTACAAATCATTTACAAGAATTTCTTTACGTGATATTAAGCCAGGTTTAATAAAGTAGAGGAATATTACATAATTAGGATGTCTAATACATATATAGGTAACATAGTTTATATAAAATATGTGATTTAGAAATGTTGTTTGATATATTTACTATTTATGTATTAAAATTATTCTATTTTAAGTATATATGACATGAGAACGTCATTGAGGCCGTGGATGCACTTATAAATGGTCCAATACCAGTTCTTAGATTCCATGGTTCGTGGAAAACAGTAGCAAATAAAAAAGGACTTTACTGCGTGGTGTTAACACTAGAAAAAAACGCAGTATTCAATGCGTTCGATCTAAGCGCTTCTGCGTACAACATCGCGGTAATCCCCGACGATAGAGAAGTACTTCTATTTATCCGCAATTATAGATTATAATAATATTAAAGATATTATTATTATATGATGTAAGTAAAAATTTAGGGTTTCCGCAATCTTTTCTTTATCTGAGCTATATGGCGTTGCTTGGTACCAAATTTTTAGATTCTGAGTTCACGAAAGTACCCTGTACATTTTGGTTCCCTTGCGAGTTTCGAAAAATTGAGAAATTTTGAGGCATCAACAGTTGTGTGTTTTGATTGCGTTGGCTTAGAAGTTTGATTTTTTACTTGAAGTTGAAAGCAGAGGTTTACTTGCTAGATCTCAGTTTGGTTTTAGAAAAGGTATAGGCACCACAGATAGTTTAGGTATTTTAACTACAGATATTCAATTGGTATTTAGCAAAAAGCAATATCTTGTAGGATTATTTTTTGACATTGAAACGAATTATGATACCTATTTTTTTACTTCCGATACTCAGGCAGAAAATGCAACAGCTGAATATTAAAGTGAGGTTAATTCATATCATACTAAACTTTCTATCCCCTAGAACCATTCATAATCAATCTTCCTCATTTTGCCTTCATCCAAAAACGCTCTTGAAAGGTCTTCCCCAAGGATCTGTTATGAGTCCCTTGCTTTACAACATTTACACTGTTTGAAAATATCTTTAAACATGTGTAGCTATGTTAAGCTTATTTAAATTTATATAAATATAGAATGCAAAATAAAACCGATACGGTAGCTCAGTTGGTAGAGCGACGGGACGGTTTCCCAGTAGTCGCGGGTTCGAATCCCTGCCCGTATCGGTTTTTTTTTCATTCTATATTTATATAAACATTTACACTTATGACCTTGATCTCTCTGTTGAAAATTTGTGCAGTTCTCTGCAATATACTGATGATTTAGCTCTATATTGCAGTTTAAATTCTATCACCGAAAGTACTTACCGTTTTAATTCCGCTTTGATTTATTTAGGACAATGGTTAGTAAACCATGGTCTTTCTCTTTTCTTAAGCAAATGTAAGGCTATCATTTTCACTAGAAAAAGTCAAACTCCAATTATCAACATATCTTATGAGGATCAACACATATCTGTTGTGAATAAATTTCTTGGTATTGTTTTTGACTCAAGGCAAAATAGAACAGCACGTACAGACTACATTATTAAAAAATGTAAAAAAGGATCTAAAATCCTTCGCTCCCTGTCAGGTGTTTGGTGGGGTGCTCATCCCTTCTCACAAAAAATATTATATAACGCTATCGTTCGTAGTCATAAAGACTACAGATTATTTACTTTAAATCCAATAAATAAACCAGAAAGTAATAAATTAAGCAAAATTCAGTACGAATGTTTGCGAATAATTTTAGGCGCTGTGAAATCCTCTCCCACTAATGCTTTACAATTAGAATGTGTTGACCCTCCTATCCAATTACGAGGTCAATATTTGAGTATTACGACTGTAGAAGCAAACTCTAAATTTAATAAGATTTTTAACTCTGAATGGCCTGAGTTCACAGCCATCTATACAGATGCTTCCAAATTATCCAATGACGGTGACGTAGGAGTAGCTTGCTGAATTCCGAAATATAAAATTATACTCCAATTTAAATGTCCCTCCATGACATTAGTTTTTACAGGCGAGTCTGTTGCTTCATTAGAATCATTACTTTTTGCCGAATCCCACAATATCCGACAAACAATAATACTGACAGACTCATTAAGTTACCTTCAAGCAATTAAAGAAAACCCCTTTCGAAGTAAAAGTAAGTTCTCAATCATTTTTAAAATTCGAGAAGTACTGTTTTCCTGCTATCAAAAGAATATACAAATATTATTAGTTTGGATTCCGGGTCACTCTGGCATAACTGGCAATGTACACGCAGATATATATGCTAAACAAGCAATACGCGCAATCCCCATTTCCCTTGTGACAAATTATCCTCAAGATTTAAATCGTCTTGCTAAAATCCACCTTTACCAATCTTGGCAATGTTCTTGGTCCTTATCTTAATTAATTAAAGGCAGACATTATGCATCAATTCAATTAGATATTCCTGGAAAACCTTGGTTTTTCATAATATAGAAAAAGTAACCGACCAGTAACCTCTACCATTTGCAGACTGCGAATAGATCATGCTAGCACCCCAGTGCACTTAGCTAAAATAAGGGTTAGAAATCACTCATTGTGTGAATGTGGGTTAGACGAAGGTACGATTCCTCACTTACTTTTCTCCTGTCCCAGACTCACTCATCAACTTTATGCCGTTCTCCCAGCTAATATTCCTCGTCCCTTATATGTAGAATGTTTTTTTAAATAGTCCTTTTGTCTGGTTTATTTGTAAATTTATTATATGTAATAATATAAAACTATAAAATATTATATTATTAAAACCACTAACTTATAACGTATATAAATAAATATATATTATCCATTTGTGTTGTTTTAGGTGCTGGTCAACATTATAACTAAGGAATTAAAAAATATATATTTTCCAATCTCCTTCATGTGTTCTCCACTCTGTACCACAAGTATTGGAAAATAAAAAGCTTTTTGTAACTAATTGTTGCTTGAAATTGGCAGAATATTCCATACACATATGTGAATGAAGCCATAACAACAAAGAAAAAAAATGTCATTTGTCACTTAATTTGTAATCATATAATATTAATGTTTTACGTTATTATGTTTTAATATTTGAATTTAATCTTCATTCCAGTCTGTAGCTTACAATAAATATAACATATAAGATGGGTGATAATTTTCAAAACAATAAAACAATGGCACCTGTAATGATGGACTATGAATTTAAAATAAAAACACAAAATGAACGCTCTAAAGTTGAGGATCTGTTTGATTTCGAGGGTTGTAAAGTAGGACGAGGCACATATGGTCATGTTTATAAAGCCAGAAGAAAAGATGGGTCGGATACAAAAGACTATGCGTTAAAGCAAATAGAGGGAACCGGGCTTTCTATGTCGGCTTGTCGTGAAATTGCGGTACTTTACATCACTAAAAAGAAACTACTATTGTTCATATCAATTCATAAGAAATACTAATATTGTTTAAATGACAGTAATTTTCATTTTATTGATTTTAAAATTGGGTTACATTTGGGCTTATAATTGCATTATATTTAATGTAATTTCTTGCAGTTACTGAGAGAATTAAAACACCCCAACGTAATTAACCTTATAAGAGTATTCTTGTCACATACAGACCGCAAAGTGTGGTTATTGTTTGATTATGCGGAACATGACCTCTGGCACATCATCAAGTTCCACAGGGCTGCCAAAGCTAATAAGAAATCGGTAATGGTTCCTAAGGGTATGGTCAAAAGCTTGTTGTATCAAATATTAGATGGGATTCATTATTTACATTCAAATTGGGTTTTACATAGAGATTTGGTAAGTTGTATTTCCTTATATTTTAATATAACATATGTTTCGTTTCATCTTGCAACAATGTCTACAAAAATATTATCCTAAATAATTTATCTATGAACTGTGTAGTATTCATATTTATACTTTGACATTTTAAATCTTTTAAATACAATTGTGATTTATCTTTTAAGTACATATGAGTATTAACCAAAGTCATGAATTATTTCTTAACATTTCAGAAACCAGCTAACATTCTTGTAATGGGTGAAGGTCCAGAGAGAGGTAGGGTCAAGATAGCTGATATGGGATTTGCGAGATTGTTTAATGCTCCATTAAAACCCTTGGCAGATCTAGATCCTGTAGTAGTCACATTCTGGTATCGAGCACCTGAATTGCTGCTTGGAGCTCGGCATTATACTAAGGCAATTGGTAATATGATATAATTTTTTTTTCTATATTTTTGCATATGCAATCAAAATTTTATTGGTAAATAAAAGTATCTGTTGTATGAACTCTTAAAAATTTGTAATTATCGGAATTTATTTACATGATCTTTACATCATCTTAATTAAATCTAATTCCTACAAGAAAAATATTTTATTAAATAATAAAATACAATATTCTTTTAACACACAGTGTACTCCATAACAAAAATTTCATCAACACCATTTTTGAGGTAATACCTAATGGTATTATTATTTTAGATATATGGGCTATTGGTTGCATATTCGCTGAATTGTTGACCTCAGAACCAATCTTTCATTGTCGTCAAGAGGATATTAAAACTAGCAATCCATACCATCATGATCAACTGGACAGAATATTCAATGTCATGGGATTCCCACAAGAAAAAGATTGGGAGGATATTAGAAAAATGCCTGAACATGCCACTTTAGTTAAGGATTTCAAGAGGTCAAAGTGAGTGCTGGATTATTATATAATACATATTTATTTTCCTATTAGAATAACCAGACAATTCTTGCAGAGTTTTTATACTTTTTGGTTTGACTTAATATTTATTTTCTTATTATAGAATGCTATTGAAAATATATTGCAGCTGAATTTTACAGTCTGTATAAATAAAAAAATATTACAAATACAGCCATTTCAAATATTCACTCAAAATAAGTTTTTTATGCCATATTCATAATTACAGCTATCAAAACTGTTCATTAAGTAAATACATGGACAGACATAAAATCAAGCCAGATAGTAAGGCATTCAGCCTCCTACAAAGACTGTTGTTAATGGATCCCAACAGACGCATCACATCTGAACAAGCCATGCAAGATCCATACTTCTCTGAAGATCCATTGCCCACACAAGTAAGTACTTTTAGTATTTCAATTTAGCATTAATTCAGAGAAATAATAACAATGTTATAATGACATCATGGAGATATCTGATTGACAAATCTGTACCCCTTAGCATCCGACGGACTTTAGGAAACGTTCGTTTTGAGAAAGCGTATGCATCTGCGATAACGTTTGGGCGTTTCGAAACGCCCTAAAAATAACTCCTTGGGAATTAATAAATTTACGAATTAAATGTTTATATTCTTTTATTTCTAACATTACTAATGCATTGCCAAATAACCAGAAGCCCGTAAGAATTTTTTTACTAACTCGGCTTACTAGAAAAGTTTACTAGTTCCAGGGTTGGTTTAAGATTAAAAAAAAATCAAAATAGATGTATATTTGGAATAAAAAAAACTGTTAATTCCAAATATGTATATAACATTTCAATAAAAAATTTTGATCAAATAAGTAGTAGAGTTATGTAAACTTTAACTTAAATATACTATGTATTAATATTTTTGTTATATAATAAATTTTATTAAGTAACTTATTTTTATGATCTAAGGATGTTTTTGCTGGATGTCCAATACCATATCCAAAGAGAGAATTCTTAACTGATGATGACCAAGAAGACAAAAGCGAGTCTAAGGCGAGACAGAACCAACAGCAACAACAGACAAATGTAAGTGGTTATATCATTATTTTTATAGATACTTTATTAAAAATTATGATTATATTAATTAAAAGTTTTTAATTGTTAATACATACAATAATATAAAAGAATATTTGGTATTTATATCATAAAAATACATAATAGCTTTTGGCTTCTGGTTAAAGAAAGATTTTATTTCTGGTGTAAGTTGAAGGGACTTAATATGCAAGTGGAACATGTAGTTAATTTTATTAATATTCACATAAAATATTTTGTGGAATGTATGAATATTTGCCTTTGCCATAACAAAATGCATCCAAATATGTTGACTTCATAATTTAAAAAAAAAAAAAACATATTTACTTGGATCTAGTTACTACTAATTAGCCAAGTATGGTTTTTAATACATAATAGGTTATTCAAAACGAGGTCTTACTCCTTGTCTGCTTCAGCAAAAAATATTATTAATATCAGCTTTTCAAGAGCAAATAATTTATAAATATTATCCATTCATTAATAGTTCTTCATTATTTGTTATACTTACCTTTGTGAAATAAATGTCTAATATAAATTTATAATAACATTTTCCAGACACAACAAAACCAAGTTCAAGCTAATAGCCACGACCACGGAGCCAATAATGCTAAAAGAATGAGAATGTCAGGTAAAATATTATGCAAATATTAAAAATATGTTTTATTTGTTCTAATAATTGCAAGAAATATTATTATTATCTTAAAATATTTAAGATAGATTATAATTATAAATTAATTCCCCAGGTCCAAACCAAGGTAACAATGCTCCAGGGGCGCAACAACAGGAGTTCCACCAACAACAGCAAATGATGTTCGGACAACAGGGTGGGGGGCAACAACAGGGGAACTTCCAACAGAGATTTTAATATTTTTGCAAGAGTTATAATTATTTTGTATTGGTAGGATCAGACATCAGTAGTGTATATGAATACTTCAACGGATTGATTTTTAAGAAGAGCTGTTTATTAGAGATTATTTTGTTAATGCAGTGTTATTTGTAATTAATTGGCCACCTCTTGCAGGCAGCCTCTGCATCAATACCAACAACATTTGTTCTATGACTTTTTACAGATCTTGATAAACAACACAAAAATGTTTTTGCGGCCTCTTTTTCTTATTATAAATATCCCTGTATATACACAAAATACAAATGTTCGTAAGAATGCTATTGAAGTAATGCGTGTATAAAGAGCGTGCGTTTTTTTAACCCCCGACTCAAAAAGAGGGGTGTTATAAGTTTGACCTGTCGAACTGTGTATCTGTGTGTATGTGATAAATTTGATTGTGGTTTTTTTAAATCAAAAACCTGATTCGTCGAGATGATTCTTAATTATGTTTGGTCGAAATAAAAACAGTCGTCTCCAAGATGTTGATTGATGAATGAAAAATTGTGTCCTTAGGTTCATTTAGTACAGTAACTAAACCAGTAACATAACTTTAAAAAGCAGAAAAAAGTTAAATTAAAATTAAAAAAAAATCCCGATACAAAAACACCTCTAAAAAGAATAAAAATAATATTTTTATGTTCTTATTGAAGTCGTTGTATTGGCGGACCGCTTAATAAAAGAATAAATTAAAATGCAAGTAAGTTACCAAGGCAAATAAAGAAATTACGATATCGAATAGTATAGTCTAAGACCTAAGTCCTCAATGATTAACTTCGTAAAATAGACACCATCGTCAACGTACGTGCAACGGTCCCCGGACGCAACGACTTCAATAAGTACATAATAATATTATTTTTAACTAGACCAGGGTTCAAATCAGATTTTAATTTTGGAGCTGTAATTTAAATTTTCTGAGCTTGGTTTAACAATGAAGAAGCAAACGCTGGTGATTTGTCTTTCCTGAATCTCGCTTCTAATGAATATTTTTGACTGTAAAGTGGTTGCTAAAAGTTTTTATTTGAGAATTGTATTTGTTTGTAAAACAGATCTATAACAACTGAAAAGCCACTTCTCTCGTCTCCGAGTAACCTTCCTGAGAAAACATTTTCTAAACCTTCTACAATTTTAAAATTTAATTGGTTTTATTTTTAATCTAAAGTAACAATTTAAATACTTATATATAAATACAACTTAAGTACTTAACTCAGCTGATTGTCAATTTATTTTTTTAAAGATAGAATAAAAGGTTGAGGTAACTCTTCAAGGACTAATTCTAATTTTACATATTTCGACATATCAAAACAACGAAAACGATTTATTTCCCTGTGTCATAGGTAAAAAGAAATTTAAACCTATACGATACAATAATTAGCAATTAGTATTTGAAAAGCCTTGGATTGGACTTCACGTTTCTATATTTTTTGTTTCGATGGTTTCTAAGGCCAATATTCTATGCGAGGAAACTTCTGGGAGTTCCTCGGCGACTGTGAACAAGAACAATTTTTGTGACCGCTAACACCTTCCTTGACCCTGCACACAAATAAAAAACTTAAGTAAAATACGTGATTTGTATATATACCTACCTGTACCGAAATAAATGAACTCCACGCTATCTAGTTGAGTTTTGTTCACCACATCCTAGATGGTGCATTGTTTGATGCAATAACATCAAAATGTACTTTGGGGATAGGACGCCCTAGAAGTTAAAATGTAATTTGTTATTCTAATAAAAAGAATAAAATTGTATTATCTCCAACGTACTTAAAATAATGTTAACGACATTAAGATTAGTAAGATTGGTTTTATGGTAGTCACTTGAGTGAAGACGTGCAGTGGAATTAGAGAGATGACGGCTAACTGCTGGACAGTGATACCCAAACCCCTTACCCTACTCCAAGTATCCTAGTCTCCTGGAAACCCCCTAGTCCTTTACGGTAGCAGCACATTTCCGTCTTTCCATATTTGCAGTATTATGGCTTACCATCCCATATAAAAGGTTTTTATATGAAATACATACAAGGATAGATTAAACTTTATTAAAATCTTTATTTTTAATCGGCGGAAAAAAGTACGTTCGTTATAAACTTTATATTCCTAAAAACTCGGACATGTACAAATAATCTTTATTTAGACTGACAACTATATCTAAGCATTGTAAATATATTATAAAATTGTATTCCATAAAATATCAATTAAAATATTTTTAATATTACATATTGTTTTAATTTACTATACATTTAAGTAATTTAATTATACAATTACTGTCTTATAATAAATGGACGGTAGAAAATTTATATTTATAGGAGAAAATACTTTACAAACGTGGTATCATAACATTTTCTTCAACGATATAAAATATTTTGTGTTATTTTGTAACACCTGCGTCTGCGCACGTCTATAAACACGACTAGTTGATGTGATGTTATGACTAACTGCTTACTATTGTAATCATCCTGTGCCTTATTTCAAGGGGATAAGGGTGAGAATTCCATGATAGTTTCTGGCCCGTCATGCAGGATGGTGTATTGAGCTTTATTTAACTCTTCCCTGTTAAGTTTGTTCTTGTCTATTGGTCGTATGCGAGTTCGTAACTTGCCACATCGTCCTTCTGTTACTTTTTCATACATTTCTGTAAAGTTCATTTAAATTGTTATTATTAATTCTTAAAGGTACCTATACCTATAGTTTTATTGACATAGATTTTTAATAATGATATATTAATAATAATGCACTATGCGCATATTTTTCTTGTTAAAGAACTAGTTAGTATACAACAAATAAGGTATGTAAGTATAATTGAAGTAGGTAGTTAGAAAGTGAACCAGTGACTAGTACAAGTGACTAGAGAGTAGATTGAAGATGTAGACTGGTTTTATCCTAACCCTATTTAAATGTAAGTCGAAACGGAATATGGCGTTCTGTTGACAACAAAATAATTACCGGTTTTGATCATTTTGCACTTGATACTTACGATTATTTCTAAAGGAGTTGTTGCAAGCCATGTGACATAGTGATGGGAAACCCTTTAAATTATCTGGATTTATTGGAAATATGCCTGCTGGACTTGCACAAATGGGTTCTCGTTTCTCGCTACAGGATTTTAGACATATCTCATAGTTATTTCGTCTTTGATTTGCTTTTCGGCGTCGAGTTGTTGATGGTTTTCTGGTAGTGGATGGATTAATCAGTATATTGGTTACGGATCCTTTTCGAGATTTCACACGCACTGTTATCTTGGGTTTTAAACTGATAGGTACTGCTGGCGGTAAGACCGTCGTTGGTACCCCAGAACCAGTGAAGTTTGAAAAAATATTAAAATAACCCATGGGCATTTGATTAATACCTAAAGGTCCGAAAACTGGTATTGGTACGTTAGGATAAGCAGTTGTTTCCTGTGCATCAATTTCTGGAACTTGGATTGGAGATTGGGTAACTGTTGACCTGTTTTCTTCAGTTGTAGTTGATATCCGAGAGGGAAATGAGGATGTCTCTCTTGGATCGTATATTATGACAAATTGTGGAGATTCAGGATTAGATGGCCTATTGGCTGTTTGAGAAAATACTATAGGTCTCTGCGGTTGTGATATTTGTACAACTTCAAAGGGAGCATTTAGAGGAATCTCTTGTGTCGTAGTATCTTCATTTTGAATAATTGTACCAGGTGCTTTGGTAGTTGTTGAAGTGGTTGTTGGTGGGGGGGTTGGTGGAGGGGTTGGAAAAATTGTTGCTTGAGTCTGCGGGAATTGATCTACAGGAGTGAAGCTCAAGTCGGTTGTAAATATTTCCGTTATAGGTTTCGGCGTATAGCTTGCGTCATTTATTAAATTTGCCGAGTACCATTCTGGTACCGGTTTCGATATATCAGCTCGACATAGTTGTAACACTGAAATGTAAACAATAAAATATTTTTAATAACAAAGTTTATCTATTTATAATTAACTGGTTTTATAAAATATTTTTTATTATTTTATATGGTTTTTTAAAAGTTCGAAATAACCTAAGTTCATGTAACGTGTTGGTGAATTTGTTGATCTTCGCATGGCAACGGAACTTAAACCGGTTTTCAAGGTTTGCTTTTTGTGATCGGTCTCCCTAAGGTCAAGTCCCTCCGTGACAGGAATATTGTATTTTCATTGATATATATGTATCTACGGTAACGTAGTAGACATTTGTTTGTTGGGAAATCCTATTCATTCATACTTAGTTATGAAGTATTTATGACATACAAACTATCATAGTATCATACAAAAACTATAGGTATCTACAATCTCTAGGTACATACCTATTAACATTCTAAGTGGATGTGAATGAAATTCTTAATCGTAATACCATGACTACTATAGAAACTATCTAGGTTGTATAACTTAATGATTGACATGGTAAAAAATACATTATGATGCTGACATTAAGGTAAAAAATATAATGTCATTTGCAACAAAGCAAGAACTTGTGCTTTGAGAAGGTTAATGCAAGAATGTAAACTTCATATTTAACTATGTAATAGAATAATTTCCCATAAAATCATTATTATCTTTATATTTAACATTTCTTGGTGTTTGGTCATTTTTAGGAAAAACTTTTTTGTATCAGTACCTAACTAGTTCAGTTCTTTTTAAAAAATAAGCTTAATATGTCTATAAGTTTTTTTGCAAGCCTTGCTTTTGCGTGTTTTTGTTTTTATTATTATGTAGTTAATATAGTCCTACGTGTTAATAATTTATTATATTATGCGTACATTAACCTCGATTTTATAAGGCGATTGTAATTGCAACTTCCCAATCAGCGCGGCAATAATAGACGGCACAATTGCTTGTTTTCATAATTTGTGAGTCTTGTAAATTACATACAGTTAAACACCTACCTTAATTAGTGCAAATTAAACTAGGAAAGAATATCATCACGCGGTTTCGAATCTGCGACCTCTGGAATACTTAGGCAGTGCGGAATTTTGTTGAAAATATTCCTTCTACGTTTATTTAAGATTGAATGTAGGTATATAAATTAATGTAATGACCAACCACATATTTTACGTTTTCTGTCAATAATCCTTCTAATAACATCATTTAATAATAACAATTGATTACAAAGTTATTCAGTTGTTCAAATATTACACAACTAGATGCAGAAAACGATTTCGCATAATTTATGGATTTATGAAATCAATTAATTATTTATGAATCAGTATTACGATACAGCGGCAGTTGTAAGTAGTGATGTAATTATAACAATTAAAAAACCGGCTAAAAGAGGATACGACTGCAAAAAGTTCGCACTGTCTTTGATCCTGTATAATAAAAATAATTTACTTTATACTCTATGTACGGTTTGTAACTTTCCATAAGTTAGTTTGTTAAGTTTAATAAAATACCGTTGAAGCTTGATAAACCTGATCTTAATGTTTGCACATTTGATAAAATAAAACATACCTATACATAATCAGCATTTCTATAGTTATTATATTGTTTTTGTTATTAACATTTAGAGAGTTATTATGACATTTAGATCTTTTCTGTTTTTATAGTACTTACCTACCTATATAATTAATAACTTCAATATTTTAAATAGTGATCCTAAGTAAAGTAGGTTTGTATGTATCTACTATTTTTTATGTTGAATGTATGTATTGACCATAATTGATTTAAAACGAAATATTTTGGTAAATAAGAACAAGCGCAGATACAAGATTTACTTTAGGGATAGGCATTTTATGTGATATAAAACAAATTTCTAAGACATTTCTTATAACTTAATATGTGTATTTCTCCTAAAATAGTACTATAACTGTAACAAATTACCTGTCAGCCTAGTTTAATTCATTAAAAGTATTAAAAAATATTAAAATTGAGTGCTTTTTGAGTTTAGGATGGGGGTCAATAGCACTCGTGTTCGGTTCTCTGTAGGTACTTGGGTTTGCGTGCGAAATATCTTGTAATAATATATTCAAATATGCATATCATGTAGGTTTATAAAAACAAATGTTCTTTACATGTATAAGGAATGCATAATAAAAATATTACACACACACACACACACACACACACTATAAGAATCTCTTGTTAAGAAAACTTAATGTTATATTAATATTTGACATAATAGGTATATTACCAGAAAGTAACAAACCACATTCTGTTTAACGACACCGTACAAACAATGCTTGGTACAAAGTATAATATACATTAGAACAGGTACGATAACACTTTTGGTGTGTCTATAGAAAAATATTTGGACACAAGTGAAAGTTACACAATTGTTCATAGGACACAACCCGGGGACTAGCAGTGGTCCCATTACTCGGTTCAATGAATAATGTTGCAACGGTATTTTTATTATATGAATCACATTTTAATCCTTATAATCATCAATATAAGATACACTTTGGTAAAATAATAACTCACGTGTTATAACGATGAGCGTGAATGCGTCCTCCATACCGGCTGGTCACAGACAGTCTGCGGACTGACGATCTAAAACCAGTACAGTAATACAAGTAGCAGTTTTCAAACGACACGTTCCGTTTAAGTTAATGTGATCGATAGCTAAAAGTTAACTCTTAAAGAGGACAGATAAAATAAAAAAAAAAACTAAAGATCCTCCAGAAACGATTATTATCGTTAAAAGTATCACTTTTACATGTATTTACTATTAGCCTATTTTTTTTTGTTCTGTCTATACTGTAAGCCCTGTTGGCTATTACCCGCCTACATTATAAAAAGGGGGGGTCAGATGGGGCCCCATGGGGAACGACGTCCCGAGGGCGTCTCAGATTGAGACACGGACCTCGGCTCGGGGCATCGTTAGTCAGGAGGGAAGAATTAGTAAGCCTAAGGAAGATGAAATCAAGTCAAAAACAAACAAGTTCAATATAACAATAGGTACCTATATAATGAACTTAAACAGAACAAAACTGTCTTAGTTGTTGATTTTAACGACAAAAGTAGTGGGATTTAAGGATGCCAAGTTATAACGCGATATACACTACGAATTATGTTATAGACTTCGCAAGTTCTAAAGCTGTAAGTTGTTTTTTTTACCGTTTATCTCTTTTGTCGTTAAAATTAACAACTAAGACAGTTTTGTTCTGTTTAAGTTCATTTAGCTTGAACTTGGCTTCACATATTACAGCATGTCTAGATTCCAAGATATGTAGGATTCATAAGAGAACTTCTTTCTATTTTTAAGAATGAAGTTGTCAAATACTACATATTAAGTTCATGTTTGTCTTAGTAACCAAATTTGAAACAAACGGAACTTTTTTATGGTGAAGTGAATAAATTCACATAAACAATTACTTTTCTAATTATAACTTTTAGTTTTTTATATCTAGTTGTAAGTGTGTGTCCAGCAGATGAATATATACAGGTAAAAGCAAAATACATTTACTTGTTACATAATTTATTACCTGAGTTTTTGTTTAAATATCACTTATCTTTGTCATTTCCCGAGAATCCATCGTAAGCATTGTGTGAATCATTGCAATATTCTGTCTTAGTGCTAAGTTTTGACACTAAATTCTAAACCTATGACTAATTGTTTCAGAATTACAGACGCAGTCCTTCACACGAAGGCAAAGAAGTAACCTTAGGAGAACTTAAACACCATGTTCGTATATAGTTTTCGTTATTATAGATACTACTAAATAAATACAATTAATGAACTAGTTTTAAGAAAATAAATGTTAAAATTTTCAAAGGTCTTTTTCTATCATCTTCGTAATAAGTGGAAGCTACTCTATGAAGCCTTCTGCTCTGGGAGTATTATAAGTGAAGAAAGAGTTCTGACTTCAGCACATTGTTTTTTGACAAATAGAAAAAGGTATTTATCTAGAGTCAATGAAATACTATGTTCACAAATACCGAGTAAGTGGATAAATATATAATTTAGAATGGAAGATATTATCTATATCTAAACCCCTCAAAACAAAACGCTTTGTTTTACAGAGTAAAACGTAGTTACAACACTATTAGAGTAGTGGGGGGTATTTTAATAATTGTTGCTCAACAACCAGTATCACATGATATTCAACAATGGCGGTCCATAGCTCACCTCTACTCGCAAAGGTTCTTCAGATTCCCAGCGTACAATCTGGCTGTTGTCGTAAGTTAAGTTTCATATTTTGAGATTAAGTCTTTTTGTACCTATGAGTAAATCAGCATCTTTCAGAAAGTAGATAAACCTTGGACTTTCAACCAATATGTTGATAAGATACCATATACAAAATGGGATCAAGATTTTGATGGCGTGTGTATGGGGATCGGCTTAACAACAGCAACGGTAGTATTCTTAGTTTAACTATATTTTTAAATATAGATGAAATACCTTTGTCCTGCTTCATTTGCTGTATTTAAAAAAAATAAGATTTTTTTTTACTTTAGAGTTTTTTGAGTACTAAGCAATTGCATACAATCAGCCTAACGTTGATCAAAAGACGAACTTGTGAACATACACTACTAAGGAGCTGTTACTTATACTACTGCACTAAATATGAAACCTTGAAGCTAACTTCTACTGTAAGTAAATTAAATATTGCTGTAAAGTTTATTTATTAAAACCCAGGCCTCTTAGAATTATAAAAGTTTCTATACAAATGGGATATTTGTAATGAGACTATATAATTTGATTAAAGGAAGCAGAAGGCGCAGGACTTATATGCCGTGGAACTGGGGACCCTTTAGAAGATGAAAAGTTAGGAGTTTTAGTTGGAGTAACATCACTTATTAATATTGATCTCCCTACTCTACATAACAAGGTTGGTGTTCATTACAAATGGGTCACAGACAGTCAACCTCAAGCAAATTTAAGTCCATCTATTGTATTAGTGATAATTTTAATAAAATTAATTAAATAAAACGAGATCAAAATAGCAAAAATGTTGTTTGTATTATAATAAGCACACTAAAATTTAAATATATTTTCTGTGATTTGTTCCTTTCTATATATTTGTAGTAAGAGGAGACTCGTGTGAAGAAGGAGCTAACTCCATATCGATGGCCACTTACAATTCCTACAAGAATGCCTTTACCACCCTGTTCGTTAGGATCTCCTGTATTTGCACATACTAATGGACCACCGGAATCACCCTAAAATCACACAACACTTTAAATTAGTTTACACACACACATACAACACTTAAATTACACGCACCATTCTGAGATAATTAAAAAATTAAAATATAAAAAAATTACACCAAAAACATTTGAAAGTTTCACCTTTCCGACATCAGTAACTGTACTAGATGAGCAAACGAATCTTCTCATATTCCTGCGATGCATTCGGTTACACTTTTGCATTGAGATCAGAGTTAAACTTGCCAATAGTAGTTTTTCCGATGTGTCCTGACAACATATATATTCGTTTCAGAATACAATATAAGGCTTGGAGAATTATTTAATTAATCTCTTTTCAATCAGTTAAAAAAAAAGCATCAGGCAAATTTTTGAGGTGGAGATAATGCCAATGTATATCTGTCTGTGTGTACACATTTTATTGTTTTTTTACTGTCCACAGTAACCATAGTGTTCTTAGTTATTATATAAAGTGGAGAATTTAATATAAATATATTAACTGTAAAGTCTATACATATAGTAAATTAGTATAAAGATGATACCTTTGTTTTCCAGAATATATAAATCTATTACTAATATACAATAAAAAATAATAAACTATTTCTACATTATATATTAAGGTATTGCTGCCGCTGCCGTTTTCGAAATTAAATATGTAATATTAACTGGTAATACTTTTACTACTAAAAGTCATATTGGTTGCTGGCTACTACCCTTCTTTTGAGATCAATTCCTTGTCCAAAAATCTGACAATATTTTGGGATTATCCACGAATCTTCTTCATTCTTCTTCTAATTTCTGAATGAATTTCCAATTAAAAGTCTGCAGGTAAATTTTTAAAACTTTTGCAACATGAGGTGGAACTTTGTCATGGAGTAAAAAAAACTTTTAAAATTTTCCTGGTAATATTCCTTTAATGTTTGTATCCAACTGATTAATTGCATTTAGTTCCCTTTGTCTGTCATGGTTCACTCGGTTTTAATATCTTATAACACAACAAACCGTACTAAAATCACCCAAAGTTGAGCATCACTAAGGTAACAGTCAATACAATTACAAATCTCAATGTCGATATTTACCATCCGAATCAAGCAGAATTGTTATGTAACAACAAATTATAATTCTAGTAAAGCCAGATACCAAAAAAAAATACGGTATAGCGATACGGTAGCTCAGTTAGTAGAGCGACGGGACGGTTTCCCAGCAGTCGCTTCGAATCCCTGCCCGTATCGGTTTATTTTTCATTCTATATTTATATAAATTTAAATAAGCTTAACACATGTTTAAAGATTTTTTCAAACAAAGTTGTACTTTCTTCCTCCCTCCCTCTCTCACTTCTATCTCTATGTTAATCTTCAATGTGAATCTACATTCTTAAATAAGCTAGTATTAATCCTGACATTTCGTTACTACCAGTATCATGCAAATGTGGAGTTAGGCAAGTTGTAATGTTTGATCTCTCCTATAATGTTGTATGTGGATCTATCTAATTCGACCATCGCATACCTCTACAGTCATTTATAAGAAAACGACTGTAACACAACATACACCGATAATGTATAAATGTGTTGCAAAATGTATCTAGTATACAGATTTACTTAATATACAAACCTTTTCCGAAATTCGTCCAAACCCAGACACTAAACACGAACCAATGTAGTCTGTTAACCGACTTGCTATTGGTATATTGCTAATAAAACTGTTGTATACAAATGGTCGATCTACAAACTGCAAAGAAATATATATATTTAATCCAACATAGTTTGTTAAAATGACTAGATTATTATATATTTGCATTTATTAAATGCATGCTTATATATATTATTTTACCACAATAGCAATATCATCTTCGGGAAATCGGTATGAACGCGGGAAGGTAGTTTTTTTTAATTGCCTCCATTGCCCATCTTTTTCTGAATCGATAGCGCTATAATAGCCACGATTTCTTAAATTACCAGCCACCGCATACTTATGAGACAAGGATCTCTTTTGTCTGCAAATAACATTATCGTAAACTTAATGAATTTTACACAAAAAAAAATTATATGTCAGAAACATTATCAGATTCATAAAAGAATATTACACGCCACGACAACATAATTTCTGGCATATATTGGGATTGTCTACAAAACAGTGAGCGGCTGAGAGAAGTTTTGTCTCGGCGATGATGGTGCCTCCACAAAATGTCACATATAGCGACCGCCTGAGAAGATCCTTAAAAGCGATCTACAACAGTAACAAAACATTTAAATGTTGGATAATGTAGTATTTTAGAGATCTTAGGTCATTTTATGTGGATGTGAAATCAAATATAAATTTACCTTTTCTTATTTATATCATTCATATTCAAAGACATTTACCTGGTACGGGGCATCACCAAGTTTTGCAGGTTCACCGTTGACAACACGTGGAACATATTCGTTATTAAAGTCAGAATCATTTGTTTCAAATAATAAGGCTAAAGATATATTCAGTACAAAATATAATAAATAGTTTATAGCAGACATTAAATGTTTTAAAAATTAAATAAAAAAATATCCAAGATGATAATCTGACATAGGTCAATCTGACAGACAGAAAATATTAAATCTGCACGGGTATTATAACTAAAGAAAAGAGTTTTAAGCGTTAATACTTAGTTTGATAGAAGATTTTGTTCGCTAACCCAAAAAATAATAAGTTCCAAAACTCTGTATTGCATATAATATTGTATGGTTGAGTAACTCTTTGTTTCAATGTTATTTTGAAATAGATATTTTCTACTTTTTACAATTTATGATATTTTTTATATTCTATTGCATATTATCAATGATAACTGTACACCAATTATAATAAGAACTCAACTCCTGCTGAGCAATTGTCTTTTCCTGTAAGAATTGATATTAGATGCAAACTCAGTTGATTGATGTGTTAAATCCATACCTTAAAAACTGACTGGCATTATAGGGTTTGGTTTTTATTATGTTGTAATAAAAAATACTCATTACATATTTATGACTAAAACAAACCTAATTTTTAATTTAACTTCACTAGATGTGTATATTTTATTTCGTTCGAAAAACTGAAGTCTGATGTGGGTATGTCAGATCGTGACACTGATATTATTCTCAAACAATTGGATTCTTTGTTTGTCAAAAAATGTATTAAGAACACAATTTTCTTAAACTAGTGTTTAATTAATGAAAACTTTTAAACATATGCATGTGTTGTTATTTATTTATGATTTGTTAACTAAAGGATCTGTCAGTCAATTTGTTGCTTTTAATGATGAGGAAGATGTATTTAATTTCAGAGTAAGTTTATAATAATAAAGCTTTGAAACGAGATAATTTATTATGTAATTTAAATATATTTTAGGAAATTTTGGAAGAAAATAGTAAGGTAGAACCATTTTTGGATACGTGTCCATTAAAAATCTTGGGAGGAAAAGAAGCTAAAATTACAGATATACCTTATCAAGTAAGAGTGCTAGTATTGGGATAAGGTTTAGAAAAAATAACCATAACCAAATTGGCGTAGTTGAATAGAGAATAGTGAAAGGACCTGTTAAGTAAATATATTCGAAAATAATATCTGGAATTCATAAAATTTGGAGTTATTGACTTTCGTCACGAATACAAGAAATGAATTGAGAAAAAAAAACAAAACAAAATGGTGCTAAAATTACAACATTGCAAAATTAATCTTTACCGTTTTAGTTTTTGATAAAAGATGAAGAGTTTAAATTCTCATATTTTTTTCGATAGGTAGCTTTAAGAAAAACAAACAGTTATGGATATATCTGGAAAACATTTTGTGGAGGGAGTATTATTACCATGGCCCATGTCGTCACTGCTGCCCATTGCTTAATTGATAGGTACTTTTGGAGTTAAATATTATAGTATTTCATATCTTGTTCTGATTTCTGATTATTTATTATCAGTAACGGACATGTCAAAGATCTCTCTGAGCGGAGAGTAATTGCGGGTGCCATGCAGACGAAAACAACAGTGTTCGAATCTGTACCAGACGAACAATGGCGCCGAATAAAACATATTTACAGACATAAATTCTACAATAAAACCATATTAGAACATGATTTTGCAGTTATAGAGGTATTTGACAAAGAATTTTAATAAATATCACGTTCAATCAATCCATTGAAAGATAAGTTTTTCACGTCCGCGAATTCTCGTCAATAGAAATTTAATTTATTTTTAGACTTAGAGCCAAAATACATTTATGATATGATTGTTTTCCTATTTAGGTTAGTAGTTCGTTTGTTCCAACTAACAAAGTGAAGCCCATCCGTCTTCATAATTTGAAAAGAGATAGAGACGTCGGAAATGGACAAATCTGTTCTGTTTCTGGATTTGGTGTCATGGAAAAAGTATATCAACCTCTACAAATATATTATTATATAGTCAAGTAGTTGGAGCACTCTAACTACTACGTCTAAAATACACTAAAACACATGGATATTTATTAAAACTTTATTTTAAACATCAAATATGTTTTGGAACACACATTCATCTATTTTTTTTGATAAATTCATATAACATACCGACAGGCAGAAGATAAATTCCGTATCTCTAAACACCCGCCCAAAAAGGGCAACCAGCGTGTTCATTTCAGTTGACCGGAAGTCATAGACGTGGCCATTTTATAGTTAATTACTAAAAAGGCAACCATTATCCTCATTTCCTCATTTACTTAGTGACGTACTAGATTTCTAGCATGACAGGTCTAGAAATAGTGGTTTCACTTTCAGTCTACAGCAGCTCAGAAATTGAACTCTGCCTGCGTCCCGATAGTATCGACGGATGACTGTTCATTATATTTTTCTGATATGTACTTACATCCATCAAGCTTGTGTGCTGGAACTACTGGGATAGATAGTTGTCAGGTTCGAGGAGTTTTAAACTTATTTACTTACTGTTTGTACCTTTTATATATAAAGTACTACTACTACCAGTATTAGGTTAGTACTGGTAGTATTCATTAATTATCTAAGCTGACAATAATATTTTATAAATCCTTGCTATAATTATGGCCATTTATATTTTTATTTATATTTTATTGCGGTTCAAGACTATGTAGAACTTTATGTAAATGTAGGCTAATTTTAACTATAATATCTATACTATTTTAAATATCGATATCATTTTTATAATCCATACACATAATACAAGTATTTCTTATATTTAGAATATAGTACTAGTATTATAATTCTTTTGTTTAGATACTATCAACCATTCGCATTATACAAACCTTTTCCAAAAGATTGTCCGGAGGAAATTGCTTTAGCAGTGGGAACCCCTTCACATCGTTTGTGGTGTAGCTTATTTTTTTATTTTTTTATTTTCCAGTGTTTGCATATGCAATAAAGATTATCTACCTACCCATCTACCTATTCAACTTTCAGGGTGATTCTGGTGGTCCATTAGTGTGCAATGGTGTGTTAGTAGGTGTCGTTGCTTGGGGCGGAGAGTGCGGGGTCCAACCTGGTGTATACACGAGAATATCAACATACACTAATGATAGTAATGTGCCTTTAGTAAAAAGCAATAGTATTAAACAATCAAACTATGCTGAACTTTGTATAATTTGCCTTTTATTAATTGTAACATGACAGTCTTATATAGTTAATAAATACGATAATCCTTATCAACTTGTTTTTATTTATTTAAGCGTATCTTAATGCTGTTAATGGAATAACTAAATTGAAATATAAACAAACATTTTATTATTGATCTCTATATAACAAAAAAACTACTTCATTTACCTCCGCTATCTCGGTTCACTAGTACAAGATGGATGGAAGAGGAAGAGAAATTGAAATTGATGTAAGGAACAGGATAATTGCAGGATGGATGAAAAGGACACCGGTGCCTCATCTTATATATTAGTGCCTATCAATACATGTGGTAGACGAATGCCTCAGATGATGGGACAGATGTACAAGACCACCATTTTGCTTTTGATGTTGTATGGTTCAGAATGTTGGGCGACGAATAGGAAAAAAAGTACTCCATTAGAATTTCGATAATAAAGAGAAGTAGGGCGAAGAAAGTATGATTGGAATGTGTGAAAATTTAATGTTAAGAATAGGAGTGATCACTGAGATGATGAATGACAGAGGTGAGTAGTAGGTAGAGTAGGAGGTAAAGACAGCGCCTCTACACATAGTAACAAATTGGAAAATAAGTAGGAAGACGAAAAATGTTATATAAAAAATATCATAAACTTAAAATGGAACTTAAATTTAAAACAATATTTTTATAATAGCGCCACCTAGCAGGCAAATTATGAACTTCATGCTTCTCTTGAGCGCGGAAATCTGCGCATAGAGAGCCGATATGTTTTTAAGCGTTCAGAGCTCTATAACTGTGTAAGTTAGTAGGTGGCGTGCTCTCAAACAAAGGAAAATATTATAAATTGCTATCTTTCTTTTTCTTTAAGTTCATTAACTTTTTCTTTAAGTTAGTCATCATCACTTCTTCTACCACTTTAAGTTTAATTCGCACGGACTGAGCAAGAGAGCGTATATTAAGGTTACGATTCATGATACAACATATAGTTATTTTTTAATTATGCTCTTCCTTTATAGAGCATTCATCGAAACGCTTCAAATTCTTGGGGTATCTTGGCTTGACTAATATAAAACTACTACCAATATAAAAAATGCTTACCTTTGTTAAAGGGATTTCAACGTAATCAAAATTTTAAGACGTTGAATATGTTATGATTTTATTAATTGTAAAAGATTCCCCTTACAATAAAAGACGCTACATGATATTTTGATTTAGGGTATCTCATTGCTTTATCGAAAAATATTAATCTTTTCGCTATTTTCATATAATTCTCAGTTATAAGCTCCTAAAATCGTGCAGACAGACACGATTGATATTGCTTAAATATGGATAAATAGTCGTTGCGAGTGTCTCCATCTGCTGATAGAAGACTCTACTAACTCAACCACAGCGCCACCTACCTTGTTCAGATTATGGGATCTTATCAGTTATCTCCTTTAGGCTTTTTTGCATCAAAAAGTTGCCAAAACTATGTCTTTTTACTAAAACTCTATATCCAAATTAATCGGTCCATCACTTTAGCTAATAATAGACATAAACAAACTTATAGAGTCTTTTGTAACTTAAGTATACGCGAATATTAAGCGCTTTATGTATAGATTTGCAATTACCGATTTATAGGTATGTAGAAATTAAAGGTAAGGCTAATAATTATTAAGCTGCAAATAAAAATATAACTCCTTTAGAATTATCCATTTATAACGGGCGTTGATTTGAAACTAGAAGCCTTTTCACTTCTTACAAGTAAGAATAATTAGAAATAATCCAAGTAGTTTAAAGTCTGTGTAATTTCCTTAGTTAAGTAGATCTAAGTGTAACGGTGATCTCAGACGGCTTGCATTATACAACAGGTTCTACCTCCTGAAGGCGAGGGCCGGAACTCTCTTCATAAATTATAACTTCCTCCAAACTAGAGTAGATGGATGGATCTCAATACATGATTATGTCTGTCTAATTAAAACTATTTCCTTGTTTTATTTATTATTGTTAAAATGGAAGGGAGAATGTATGAAGAGTGAATAATTAGTTGTTATTTTATTTAAAGAAAATTAATGATTTAAGAAATATGTTTTATTCTATATATGAAAATCAGTCAACAAAATGTAGTACTTTTATAAAAATAAAGAAGTATAATAGAATATATTATTAATTTATTAAATGTACAGAAATTAAATTAATTGCAAAAAGATATATATAACTAGAAAATTGGTCAAACCCTACAACTTGTATATATTATGGAAAATAAATTTCCATTCTATAATAATATATACATTAAATATCTTCGCATTATAATTATCTCAAAAAACATCCAGTGTGGTCGTACACCAAAATCTCAGCGTATTGTCTTGAGATTTGTATTTAATTAGTACGACCTCAAGCTAGCGGCTGGCCGGATATTGAACTACGCATTACTAATAACTTCATATGAGGATAATATGTGATAATTATAACATTTAAGACTAAGATAACATTTAAGACTAAGATAACATTTACGAATAGTTTTAATTACCTTCTATCAAATAATATTATGTGTATACAAGGATGTTGATTCAAAAATGTGTATGAATCTTCATGATACTGTTTTTCTTTTCATGTTAGTATTGAACAAACGCAATAAAAAATAATACTATGTAAATATATTTTTACCCGGCTTTGTTCACGTTTATCAATCGGAATTTTGACCGACGCGACGGTAAAATAACGATTAATTTATGTGAACATATCCGGGTAAATATATATTTAAAAATAATCATGGTTCACGAAAGTTTAACTACAAAAATACTATATATACTATATACAAATATACTAGTAACTTTTGAGTAAAAAATTAATTTAAGGATGGATAAGATTTGTTATTAGTTAAAATACAATTATATATAACTGTAACGATTAACTATTCTATAATATATTTAAATATAAGAGAAAAATAACTCCTCTAACGTACCTAATTTTTTTTTATTAGTAACTATATCATATTTTATGTGTTGTCTCTCTATATAAACCACAAATACATCCATGTGTGTGTCGTGTACTTACACAGGTACTTAGTTCATCAAACACTACAAGACTAGTAATTAGGTCTAGCAAGTTGAACAGGATAGAACGAAATACTAATTAAGTGATACGAGTCAAGTTCTACTAAGTTGTATTGTCTAAGTTTCCTTGTTATCTTAGACATGGAGTTCTTGTTGTGATTCCTTGATTGAACTCTACATACAGTCAACATTGGAATATTTTAACATCATATATACTTAATAAGAAAGCTGTTAATTTCTTAATAATTTTGGACTTTCTGGGAAACTGTTTTTTAAATTGGATTATTCAGGAAGTTTATGTGTATATAACTATATACTATGAACCTTAAAACCTTAAAGCAGAAACCACTGACTATATGAATTTATATTCATTCTATAGTAATAAGATTCATTCACTAAAACAAACGCTAGCTTGTATAAAGTATAAAATAAACTTTAATATCAAAATGATACCTGCACATTTGCAACGCTTGCGAAATTTATAAACAAATATGGCTGGCCATCAACGTCAAAAAACACAAAAAGCCACTACAAAATGACGAGAACAGATGCGTTACAATACCTCGTTAAGTAACAAACGCCTTTCAATGTATAATGTGATATTCGGCAGGGAAAGACGAAAATATCATTTTGTTAGATCATAATTTTGTTATGAAATTATAAAAGAAATATTGAATTTATTCTGGATATTTTACTCGTTACTAAGAATAGGTAAGATAGATGTCTTAGTTACTAGGTTTCGAAATTTATATTAGAATATTATCAATATGAATCCTATACTATTTATTAATTCTAGAATATAAACAGATAATTCATCACAAAATAATACCGACTTGCTAATGGCATAACAAAGATAAAGAGTGGGCCACTCAGCCATTACCGGACCTGGTGCTTATTAAAAATGTGGCCTGAATATTAAATTGCTATCTTTTCATTGTATCGCACCCTCTGTAATGGCGCTGCCCCTCAGATTTTGACTAGTGTACACAGAGTAGCGTGCAACAGACGTTCTGTCTCTTCTTTGAAGTAATGTTATTTGCTTGTCACTGTAATTTTTCTTTTACAAAATCTTGTTTTTTTCTAGATACAGTATTTTTTTTCAGAAAAAATGTTAATTTTCGATTTTGTTGTTAACTTTATTTTAATCTTTTTATGTTTGTAACGGATAAACAATATAAAGACGCCATTTTAACTTAAGAATATGTCTACATACCAAAAATATTTTAGTAAAAAATAGAGTCATATATATTATGCACATTATTGTGAGTTTCCTCAAGTTTAATTAAGGGCTTGATCTACTCTGTGGAAATGTCGGGAGTAGAACAAAATTGTTATCCACAGGGCAGGGTAGCTTTGTTTGTTTTTTATATAAATAAATTCAGTTGTCACATCTGAGATGATAAATGGTCGCAGTGACACCGTAGTCATATGGCGATTTTGAGCCACTTGTCGCCCAGGGTTTGTTATTTTGCCGTTTTAGGGGGCGGTGTGATATATTACTATGATTTTATGTAGCTCCAAATTATGCCATTGTTATTTTAAGGACAAGTGCGCTATAGATTTGTTTATTGTTTAGTTATATTAAGATGATAGATAAATATATAAAATCAATCTATATTTATAAAAAAGTAAAATTATCTTTTATTCTAAATAAAACGAGACTATTAATTGGTTCTATTATTATTTTTGTCTGTATTTGTTTCAGAGCTTTATAAGCTTTTTATTTTTTATTATATTAACTAGCAAAACATACTCTAAAATTTAAGCCAACTTAATGTACTAACTATTCTTCTCTAAAACAACCTACATGGAATAGACTTTAAGCTATGTATCTAAGAACAAACCCACAAGGTAGTAGCAAAAATTATAAAACAGTATTGAGAAAGATAAATTAAAATAAAGTTACTTATATTTTCAGTACTACGGTCAGTCAGACTTAATTATTTTGATTGAAAAAGGTCTTCCAGACGGACCTGTGTACAAAGTTCTTATTTGAAAAAGTATATTAATATTAAAGTATCATTATTTTGAGCGTAAGTTCGGTTCAATTCTTAAATAAAAGTTTTTTTTACTGTGCATATGTTATAAAAAAATAAAAATTATAAATTTCTACATTATATTTTTAAACTAACAACTAGATATGTTTTCAATAGTTCTTTGCTTGTGAGAACTTCTTAAACAAAAATGAACGAATGAAAAAAAAAGATTTTTTAAATGTTTGCTCTAGCAGTGATTAATTATTTATTACAATGATTTTTGATAACACTATCAAAACCTCTGCAAGTAGCATCAAGTATCGAATTGATTTGTTTAAAACTTCAAAATATATACTTAAAATAAACCTTTTATCAATATAAGTTGTAATAGTATAGATCATCACGGTTTGTCACAAAATTCCTTTCCAAGATCCCTCGTAACTTATTCTATCTTCTAGTGGAAACCCTTTGACAGTCCGTACAGTAGTTTTTGGAATTAAGACGTCAAAATAGACGGACAGTCGCAGCGGGGGCTTTGTTCTAAAGTATTTATCAATGGTTATGATGATGTAGCATATTTGTATTCCAAACCCTGCCAATATATTCGACTCCTATCATTAGCATAAATCTAGTTGTTTAATAATACTCGGAATATAGACTTACAATCATATAATTATTATACGTAGGATAGTGGAACCATATCAGAATATGGTTTATCTCATAGACCTCAACTTCAAAGAGTGTGGGTTTAAGGTCTGAGCCTATGAGTCAGAATCTGACAAATAGTAAAAAAAGCAAGATGATAGATCTATACTTATCTTTGTCTTATCACACATGCAAGAAAGAGAGACAGATAGGTAGCTTCATTTTCTTTCTCTTTTTTTTCGATGCACACATTTCAGGCTGCCTTCCCTCCTCTATGTTTACAGTCATAAATGTAATGTAAAAGAATTAAGAAAAACTGAGTCTGATACAGTATCGTAAATAAATAATAAGCTTGCAAATCCATTTGCGGAGCTTCAACATTTTTTCCGTTCCATTACGGCGGTGCGGGCAATTTGGAAATATTGAATAAGTAATATAATGCTTCGGATATATGATCAGAGATTATTAAAAAGAAGCCCTCTTGAATTACTTTATACCTAAACATGTACAGAAACCAATATTATTGTATTAATAATGTACGAATTGGTTCACTTGAAAATAATATTATTCAAAACTAAATCTATTTAGGGATATCTGTTTATTTTTTTTTAATTTATCGTTTATCATTATCGTTAAAAATCTATTTAGGATTATTGGTAAAAAGTATTTTTTATATCCTTATCGTTTCTGATGTTGAAGTGTAATGATGATATAATTTGTTGTTGAAATTTAATAATAATAAGAGATCCATACATAAAATAGTTGTCATTCGTATATATTTTCTATTGCCAATAGGTATTTTCATTAATTTCAAGGACTCTCTGTTTTCGCTAATTCTATGAACAGTCTAGTGATATGGCAAGATCTAAACGTATTATGACGAGTTCTCTCAGTATATCATTGTACTGTTGCCAAAATTACTTTTAAAATGTGGAGATTGTTATAAAATATGAACGTTTTCGGAGCAAATTTTTCTACACAAATATTTTAACTTATTTTGCACTTAATGGAAGATAGTTTTATTTATAAATTATTTATATTAGTGTTATTATTTTAAAATCTAAAATAATTTTGGTGAACTTTTGTATTCTTAGACACAGCATTCAGAGACAAAAAAGTCACAAATGTCAAAAAAAAATGTAAATTTCATTTCGCTGAGTCATCCTTTCTTTTATATAAATACAGTTACCAATATGTTACAAAGTCCCAAAAATATAATCCTTTTAAGTAGTAAGTAGTTAAAAGGCGTTGGTAGTATTATTGTTTGTGGCTTGCGGTTGATTTATTCATCAAAGGCCTACTGAAGACGTATTCATCCGATACCGTTTATTCTTTTATGTCAAAATGTTTGCCAAATTGTTTGTCAAATGTTTGCCACATTTGTTGACACAGCATGGGGTTTTTTTTTATTCTGTCACTACTTGGTTTCCCATAACAAGCTGCTAATCTGTAATAGAAATATATTATTAAAATTTTTAACATTCATTAACATTTTTTTCTTTTTAATATTATAATGTCCAACGATATAAAGAAAGTTTTTTTTTCACTTTTTATTATCAGCCTAGTTATTAAACATTTATATTTCTACTTTTTCTGTAGAAATCTACTGATTGTTTAGGTTTAAATTCGATTATTGAACAATGTTTTAACGATGATTACCTACTTTTATTTGTAATTTCACCAAAAATAGAAAGATATCTAGGTAAGTAATCAATTATTTTAAAAATATTTCATAACACTGTAACTGATAATTACAAATTATCTTTTGGGGATATAACTTTAATGGAATATTTTAATAGATATTCCTCTTTATGTCGAACTAAAATAAAATAAAATACAAATGTAATAAAAAAAACTTTTACTATCAACTTCCTTCTAAAAACAAACATCGGTTAAAATCATGTTAATTTTACACGGAAGTGGTTTACTTTTTGTGCTAATAAACTAGAACCAAACGAGATGACATTCAAACTGAAGTGGTCAGGAAACATCATAGTTCACGCGTAATACAGAAACCAAATCAATAGCTTTGGCCCATCTGTCTGTTTTTGTCGCGGCCGTTTTCAGGCCCTTCATAGAAAAGCAATCGGGTAGTCGTAAACGTTAAGGGTACAGAAGTACCCCCTGGGGTCTTCTAAAGGTACTATGATGTTCCTTCGCACTAGAAAAAGTATCTCGCTACCCTTAATCTGGGACAGCCGTCGAGGGTGTTATAAGGGCAAAAAGCGTAATTTAATGCTGACTTAAGGCTTCGAATTAAAATGAAGTAGGATATTGGAGAGGAATAAACATTTGCTGGAGCATTTTTATGCTCACGATCCGTGAATTTCTAATGTATTTTTTGATGCTACACACACATAAGTAGATTTTGTACCTACATGTTTTAAATCTATAAGCCAACACACATACACACACACATATATATATATGTGAGTGCTCAATCACAGTTTCGTATGAGTTGATTATAAATCAGGTTTCTAATTCCTATTTCCCTACAGATTAATCTAGATTTGTAACACAATGGTAACCTAATTGTAATGCCTGCATCTAGACCCATTGTTCTACTTAAGGCTGTCAGGAAGTAAGTACATTTTGTATGCAAATCTAGAGACGCGTTAGAAATTTACCAACAGTGTGATATTACTTTGCTACATTTTTATGTGTTTTAAATAAATTTTGAATTAAAAAATATACCAATACGGGCAGGGATTCGAACCCACGATCTCTGGAAGACCCTTCCAATATTGTTTTATTTTTCATTCTATATATTTTTTTAAATTTTAATAAGCTTAACATGGCTATGCATGTTCATAGATATTTTCAATTACTTGTATACATATTTATTTAAGCATTATTTTTATAAAAGATTGTAAATAACTTTTTATTTACCTATTTCTTTAATTCTTTTATTTTAATATAGATATAGTTTATAATTATTTCAGTAATGGAAACCAGACTTACACAAACTTATTTCTAGTTACCTATATTTAATCACCCACCAGAATAGAAAAATACTAATAGATACCTACTAAGAAAATAATTAAGCAATAATACTTCGAATAAAATTGTTAATATGGAGGTGAAGTTTGGTAAGGAATAGGAATTTGTTAATATTTATAATACCAACATAATTTTAAGTACATACCTCTTACGTATTTCATATTATATATAAGTCAATATATAGAGTCTATTAAAGAATCAGTCCTAATAAATTAAAAAGAATACTTTTCTATAGGAGGTTGTTATTTCATTTAATTAGTTATTTTATTATTAATTTAAAATTTAGTATCCACTATGGGTTCGAGAGTTTCTTATTACCATAAAAAAATTAAGAACTACATAAAAAAAAAGTTATCTTATCAACGAATAAACTAATCACGTGCACTAGCAGATATTTAGTAGGTAAATTAATAATCTATTAATAATAAAAGAGTTTTAAGAGATGTACCTACCTATTAGTGGTAATAATAATAATATGGATCATCACTACTACAAGATAGTTAGAATAAATTTAACAGTGGTAAAGAAAAGTGTTAAAAGCCACGTCTGTAACTAAACTGTGCTTCAAGTTATTTATAGTTTGTATTTAGATATTGTTTTGCTGTGCACACGTGGGTAGGAAATCAGATGAAAATAATAAATATTTTTTTTATTTTTTTTATTTACCGGAACTAAATTTAATTGTAGCGGTGTAACTAATAGATTGACAGATTATATTAAGACTTCACAATCTAAGCTCACTTCTTAAGCCTTCGCTTCTAGAGATCACATTACTAAAAAGTATGAAAGAAGTATCAAGTTTAATAATATATATGTTAAGATATATATACTTTGGAGAAAATATTATTGATCATGAAGCTGTATTTCAGAGTACTCTCCAGTGGGCGTGTCTGAGGGCGGGGCTTCGGCCGTCCTCTGAGACCTCCCAGCTGCCCAGAGGTTCAACTTGTTGAAGCCAGTTTTAGGAGGTTATGAATTGTTTTTTCATATGTAATGATAAGATCAGGCTTTGTACAGTGATTAACATTGCAATCCTAAAGAAATATATTTTAAGTAGAATGATCATGTATCTAAATAAGTATTTACATGTGTGTAGGTATCTTTATATTTACACGAGTTTACGAGACTATTTATAAATAATCTAAATGTATTCTAAGGGTCCTTAATAATAACAAGTTATCTAATCTATCTAATCTACAATCACCAAGTACTTAGGGCTGTTTCTAAGAACAGTGTTAACACACATAATATCAACAAAACTTTAAGTTAGTTAACTAAATCATAACTTTAATATCATCAATATGAAGTAGTTAAAAAATTACAAAATTTATATTATAAAACGTATCAGTATATATTAATAATGTCATTATATTTGAACGTCATACCACTATCATTGCACATTAATGACGTCCTTATCATTACAAAGTTACATATATATTTCTCAAAAAAAAATGAAAAAATATTGCTTAAAATTACCTATATACCTACACCTGCAGGTCCGAAAGCCCGTCCTATAAACTCCGTTAGCAAGAGTTAAGTTTATAAATGCGTAAATGTAGACTCGTTTCTCAATATTATGTATAATATATTATCCGACTAAAGTTTTATAAATTCTGAAAGCGAAATTGCATGTTGGTATATGTTTTTAATATTGAAATTGTTTCTAAAACGTCGTTGGTAAGTATACTCTTAATATATCTGTTTTTGAAATTGCTTTGTAGTGTGCAATTTGCTTACACTTATAAAGTTTTATCTGGTTTATTTGTTCATTGAATACGTTTTTATTTATTAATTATCAAAGTTAGTCAGAGAAAATCACTATCTACTCTAGGAACATTCGGAATATAATATTCAATTTTTAGTCAAGCAAAACTAACTTAAAAGCAAAGTTCACATACGTTATAATTAATGTGGTGACAAAACCTCATCTCACAAGTACTTAAAGTCAATTCCCACTGAAATTTCATCATCGTCAATCTAACTTGGTTTAATAAGTAATTCCTCGCTGTGGGCCGTCCCACGGCGGAGGCTGGCTGGTCCAGAGAGATGTTCTGCGTCTCATCTCCCGCCGTCCCTTACCCTCGCTCGTATTGCGGTCTCAGAGGGAAACCTCGCTATAGAACCCTCATTACCATATACAACCTCTTTCTGGCAGCACGTAAAAATACTAACGTATTTAAAAAAAAATATTTTGTTTATTTACAAGTATAGTTTTAGTAACAAAGGTATATTTCAAATTTAAAACAATCAAATTTAGAAATGGGTCAGTACGTAAGTGGCGCCACCTGTAAAAGCGTCAGTGGCGTTGTCCCGCTCTTGAGGCGAGGGCGTGTCCCTAGGGCGCCTCCCACAGTCCGCGGGGACGGACGGGGGCACCGCGAAGCCCGAGCACTCGGCGGCGCGCTCCCGCGACGCTTGTTAGTGTTCCGCAAATCCACAGCGGGACCGCCCGCACTACCGGGACTCTATCCCTGAACGCTCATACGATAACACAGAGCCGCCTATCGGATAGTTAGAAAAATTCGCAACGAATTTCCCAAAAGTTTCCATTTGCAATATCACCTTATTTTTAAAATCAATTCTATTATTTTTATTAATGTTATTTAGTTGTGTTTTATTAATTTTATTTGATAAAAAAATAGTGTTTTTGTTTTCGTGCTAACTTTAACTTGGCATTATTAAAAAAAAAAAGCATAAGTGCGTAATAAAAATAAAAACAAAAATCGGACATTAAACTAATATTCAATAGTTCGTTCATCTCCGCGAGTGTTCGTGTTCGTTCGCGATTCGGTCGGACGAGTTGAACGCGGCGGCGGGCGGGTACACCGGCTCGCCGTGGCCGCCGCTGGAGCTGGACCCGGTGGGATGGGGGCGGAAGCTGTACCCGTCTGGAGCCCCGAGATCATCAGGTACGGATAGATTTACTATTATTACGGGTAATGACTCCTCTCATACAAAAACGTAATAAATGTGACATAAAAAAAATCTTCTCTCTCTCTCCATAGACCACTGCCTGTTCAAATTGATTGAAACTTTTTTGTTAAAATATATGTCACTAAGACTGTAATGGCAGTGACTAACAAAGTAAATGGTAATTTGAGAATTATAAAATACTCTATTGCGTAGGTACTTAGCTCTAGGAAAAAAGATATTTTTGAAATGTAACAAAAATATTTATTTTTTTCAAATAAACAAAAAATTAAGAAATAGTATAAAAGTAGTAATAATAAATACCTAAACTTGAAAATTTGAGTTAAGTTTTTATTCTTATTAAATTTTATATGATATGCTATAAAAATTAACCAGAACTTATTATATATATTTTTTAAAATATCACTAGAGCGATTTAGTAATTTTATAAAACAAAATAGGTTTATATTTTACTAAAGAAAAAAATAATTTTTAGAATTTAAAATAATAAATAAAAATCATATTAATACATGAAATGAAATTTTTCCTTTCATAGAGTGACTGCAAAAATAAGTACTAATATACAAAAAAACTCTTTGTACTTAAAAAAATCTGTGACATATAAATTCCTAAAGTCTCCATGACTTTATTGCCTTCAGAGTTATTTTTCTTTATTTGACAGTCAAAGTTATTATGGTATTTATATTTATATTTATTGTCTAGTTCTACTTATATTTATTTATAGTCTGAAATACTCTTAGAAATATATTGACAATGTAATACCAAATAAAAAAAAAAGTTTCAGCTGTTTTGGCGATTAGCAGAAACACTGACATACAATAGAAAAAAAAATTAAAGTAAATAGCCACATCAGTATATAAAAAAGATTTATTTCTGAATCACTGATAGATTTTAATTTTATTTTGGCCATTAATTATTCTGTCAGAAAACTGTCCTAAATAGGAAATAAAGAAGCCGTTTGAGGTCGATATTAAATTAACATTATTAACTCTAATATTTTTTTCTTTAACACCATTATTGCAAAATTTAATAAGTCTGATTGAAACAAAAATTATAATTATTTACAAAATATTTATTGAAAATACTAAATGTAAAATACAAGATATTAAGCCACTATTAAGTATATATTCTAATATAATATATGAATTGGTATATCACTTAATGCTTAAAAAATATAATTAACAAATAACTTTATATACTTCTTTAATATCAAACAATAAATAACAAGAAATCTTATTAATTAAACAAATACATTTTATTAAAACTATTCAATTTCTAAACAAAATTTCTAGTAATATTTCAATTTAGAATCAAATATAGATTGTTAGATGTGAACAGTGTTGCCAAAATAAATATAGTGAAGTAAATTAATATTTGTTTATTCTTATAGTAAGTTTCAGTACCAGAGAGAATTTAGATATTTTATATTAAGTACTTTGATAAAATTTCATGTAATATGCTTAAAGCCTCGTTAATATTATTATATAGAAACCAAAGTAAAATTAAAATATGTTCAATAATATATGTTCATCAGATATAATTAAAATAAAACAGTTTTGATATTTAAGCCAAAATACATCAAATAACAGACTCATTATAAATAAGGAAATTAGTAATTAAGAAATAAAAACCTTTAAAAAACATACTTGTTTGTTATAACTTAATATATCCTTTACTTGCTTAGTTATAACTTAAAATATAACTTGAAAAAGATGATTGAATTCTTTAAAAATTAAGCAATACAGTATCATAATTAAAACTTCTAAATTAAAAAAAAAGAATTAGAAAATAGGAATAAAAAAACCGTTCTTTGTATACATAAAAATATCTCACAATGAAATTATTATTTATGTCTGCAAAGCCTACAAATTGAGTATGAAATTATATTTAAAGTTCATAATAGATATTTATTTTTAGTTTAAAAACATTGAACAAAATGTCTTCTATAGTTAGTCTGCTCTATGGCTTTCTAATACTGGTGAAAACAATATTGATCCTAAACAGATAGATTTTACTAGAACTAGGTGGTAGGTGGTAACTATACTGCTTAAAAATGATTCTTTCTGGTTCAATACACTTAGTGTAAAACTAGCTTAGAATTAGTTTTGTTCTGCTTTGTTGTAATCCACAATAATTTAATTCAGGAGGCCTGATGTTCGGGCTGCATCACCAGGAGGGAGGGGTACACTCCCAACCCCGTGGCCCTGTCACCTCCCTGAAGGAGGAACCACTCACTCGAGCCTGGATGACACCAACCTCACTAGTTGACAATACCAAGTAAGTTACATGATATGACCTAGACTAACAATAATAATTTTAAAAACATTAGACATCAATTATAAATCTTGATACTCTATGACAATAAAATAAGGGATTTTTTATTATAGTAAATATCATTTATGTAAAAAAAAATAACTTAAATATTATTACGTTATTATTATAAATGTATTTCCTATAACATTTAATAAGAATATATTTGATACCAAACATCTAAGGACATATATTTTAAAAGTAATACCAATAATACACTTTTAAAATATCCACACTCCCCTTAATGCACTTTTAATCCAATACACTTGTTTGCAGTACATTTGTGAAATAACGCGATTTACCACGAATATAATCAGAATGCTCTTTTCGACCACTAACTGGCTTATTAATGCTACCGGCTTAAGGGAGTGTGTAAATAAAGGACTCAATTTATTTATATATTTGTAAAATCCTATTTGTTTAGGGAAAATAAAGAAAATATATATAAATTATATTTCACAGAACTAGAAATGTTTTTTGCCCAATATAGTCTAGATATTTGATATTGGTATGTTAGTCGTTACTGATTGTCTTTTTGGAATTGAAGGTTCTCGGGTTTGATGCTCGGACATAACAATTTATAATAAGTTATATTATATTCATATTGTTACTAATATAAAAATCCAGAGGAAAATCTGATTTAGGTAACAAATTCGAAACATTCTATTTTTATAAATATTTATGATAGTAGATTTTTCTCACAGTCACATAAATGTAATATTTTTTTAAATCAATTAATAATAAAAACTATAAACATGTTAGCCTTGGTAAATTTATTAAAATTTGTCAATAATATCGAATAAAAAAATTATCAACAGGACTTGAACCTGCGACTTCAACAATATTTTTTAAATTTTAATAATAAATGTTTAATATCAATAACTCAATACTTACAGAATACTAACCTACACAATAACGTAATAACCGCATATGGGGTCCAATCAGGTTACAAATTTGCACGGCGATAATGAAACGTAGCAAGTGTTCATAAACGAAGGGTGTGATAAATCATCACGGGACTCGCATGCGATAATGAACGGTCTATAAATTAAAATTTCAATACAGATATATCATTATGTGAAAATAGTAACCAGATAACGTTCTATAAATTATGTAGGATTATTTTGTAATATATACTATTTTTAATCCAACTATATTATTAATAAATGTTAACATCATTAATATTTAAAAAATATATACGGAATGATGTTATTTTTAATATAGACAGGAGTCGAACTTTAGACCTCCACGAAACCGTTTCGTCGCTCTGACAATTGAGCTATTGTACCTTTAACAATTTTAATGAATTTAGTATTTTTTAATATAAACGTCCTTATAGAAACGAAGATTACAAACAATTATTAGAGTTCTTTCCAAATTTCAAAAGTTTCAGATTATATATTTTTTTTATAATAAATATCATCATCATATAATCTGCATGTGTGTTTGTGTGTGTATGTGTGAGTATATCAATACTAAAAAGCTACCATATGGTTATACAAGCGCGAGCAATTGCACAATACCAACAGTTTACGATGTTTATATTATAGTAATGAAGTTGTGCTGGCATTTGGTTCCGCATAATATGATGTATTGATACTTGAATTAGCAGCATTGTTCGTAGAGGGCTCGCATCTGTCGCGCTTTAGAGGAGTGCGGTATTTATTTTATCTGAGTTTTGGGTATACTATGTAATACAATACAGAACAGTTCCTTATTAAAATAAATACGTTGTTAATTATTATACTATAAAACAAAATTCATAAATTTTATTAATTAATAGTTCGTTCGTAATTTTGTACGCTATAATTAAATTAATATTGTTTGAAAGTGACTGACTTGAAATAATTAAGTTAATTGTACTTCGCCATCAAGAGTGGATTTGAAAAATTGTGCCAGATAGGGTGTGATGACAGGCTCATTTGTATGGCAAATGGTAAATCATTTGTGAGGCGGATAATATAATAAAATTACTGACTTTATTTAATGGCAACTGGTGTTAAATATATATCGATCAAATCAGCTCAAACTTCCATAAAACAAATAAAATAATAACCAAAGAGCACTAAAGCGATAAAAATAAAAAAAACGTAAAAAGTTTTTATATCTATCCAAAAAAAAAACAAAGATTGACAAATCTACAGCGATCTGTAAGCAAAAAAGCGCTACAACCTAATCGCGGGCGCGCTGCCGAAACTGTAGTGATAAATAAAACAATGGAGTACGGGAGTATAAAATGGCAATCGCGAAACCAATTTGTTTACGCAAATTCTGCAGTGAGATGAATGGCGACCATTGTAATACGTGGTAGTGTTGTGTGTGTTAATTATCGATGTTTTTTTTCATTATATTATTGATTACTTATTTTTTTTAGTTTATTAAAATAAAAAAGAAAATATAATTTCAAAACTTAGATTGTTATTAATAATAATAATAATAATAATAAACTATAACTTATAGCGTTTTTTAATTTAGTCAATCTGGAGTATAAATTTTACTGGTATCAAAATTTATTTCTAATGAAATTGAAGTATAGTTTTAATTTTAATTATTCGCAAATAATACAGTTTTAATCTTTTTTTAATGAATGAGGAACATCACTAATCTAACGGTCGATGTAACAATGAGTAACGAGGTTGAAGATTTGATGAAATACGTGTATTTGAACGTTAGTCTTTCTTTATAGTATATATTTATCACAAATATATTTATTTCTTACTCTCATATATATAATATAAATACGATAAAGAAACCATCGATATCGACGTATTTGCCTTCATCTGGTATAGATACTTTTTTTTATATAAGATTTATTGTTTTCTACATGTACTCAACTATGACGGTAATATGATATCACTTTAACTTTATTTATTAAGGTACTGTAACAAAAAAATATTTACATAATTAATTTGTACATTCTTTTGATTAATAGTTTATTCCTATTAAAAATTAAAACTCATAGACAGATTTGGCGATAATTGCTAAACACAACAGTATCCATGGAATTTTAAAAGGATTACAGAACTATTGTTTTGTTATGAAGCTTAATAATTCCGTTGAGAACGTCTGTCTGCTGACAAATAGAGGAACAAATAGGGATAAATAAGAACAACTCGGGTAGAATTTTAAATTTATGACCCAGAGTCTTTCAATAGAAAATGGTTTACAGATTTGTGGGTTGTCTGAATAGAGATATATTATATTGTTTATGATTGATTGAAAGTATGGGTAGGTAAGTCTGTAAGTGTGTAACCCACATATGTCTAACTAATAATTAACTTCCTACAGCACGGTGGGTGTAGGACGCGCCCACTTCGAGAAGCAACCACCAAGCAACCTGCGCAAGAGCAACTTCTTCCACTTCGTTGTAGCGCTCTACGACAGAGCAGGACAGCCGGTTGAGATAGAACGAACTGCTTTTATTGGATTTATAGAAAAAGATCAGGTATATTCATATTTTGTAATATGTATAAACATACAGTATAATATATGTAGAAAAGAAAGAAAGAGCTTTTGTATCTCATACACTAAATTATTATTTGAGAATATCATTTATTATAAAGAATTATACATAGAAAAGAGAGGGAAATAATTTACTTATTAAACAATAATATTAAATTTTTCATACACACTTTACTTTATAATAAAGATACTAAATATTAATATTTTGTATAATAATCTTAACAGGATTATTCTGATTTCTTTCTGGTTGCGTTTTAATGATGCGTTTATCATTAAATCCTTGTTGATATCATCTCAATCAGTCCATCAATCAGGATCGTCTGACGCAGTGTATGGTCCATTTACATAATTCAGCTGCGTTGGTGGCTGGGAAATTAATGTTTGTTCTGTCTCAGAATAATACTTTGAGATTCTATCACCAGTATTTGAAACGAGTTGACGTTTTTAAATATTATTTCACTTATTTTTTGGTATAAATCAAAATATTAAACATTGTCTATTTATAGTTGTCAGATATCAATTACAACAAAATACTATCCATGTTGTTAAACAGGAATATGGCGTGATATTTTCATTTTTTAAAAAGTTTTCAGTGAAAAACTGAAAGCTCTAAGCGTGTAGAGTAAAGCGACGTTCTCGCTTCTTTGTGTTGATTAATTATTTATAACCGCGTTTTGTTTGAACGGTGTATGTTACTGACCTTTTTGGTGTTAGTGAATAGTGTATCTATCTCACATTAAAAGACATATCTTTTACGTTTATAGTAAAGTATCTATATAGTATCTATATATAGATATCCCGAGGTATTCTATTTGCACCAAAATATGTTAGATAATTTTTTGAATAACTAATGTGGATAATACTTAAAATTTAACGTTTAGATATTTTCGTCACTTTTCAATTGGATATTTTTGACAACTTTTTTTTTTGTTTTAGGAAGCGGAAGGTCAAAAGACGAATAATGGTATTCAGTACAGATTACAACTACTGTACGCAAATGGTAAGTGGAATTTTACTTGGAATACTTGAAAATTAATCACTTAATATTAATTTTCATTTGAAAACGAAAATCAGGGTTAATAGTTTAATAATAATATTATAAAATAATAGTTGTTTTAAGATGTTAGGTCGATACTGCTCAGATGTTACGTCAACAAGCTTGACACTGTCTAGAGTGTTGTGTAAAACGAAGTCTCAAGACTTAAATGAAGCTTAAATATTTAATAGATCTAAATATATATATATATATGTTTGAAATCTATAAACAAATTTGGCCATTATTTATTTATGTAAAAAAATAGTATGAAAAAATTAATTTACATGGACAGGACTCGAACCTACAACCTTAACATATCGTAAAATATAAGCATACAAATAAAAGCGAACGGACACGATGGTGTTTATTTGCAAAAACTAAACTATATTTTTAAAAAGGAATACATTATTATATATATCTATTGATATTAGGTAAATTTAGTGAGTTAGTATAGAATCATTACAATATAATGACTACACACGGCCGGTATATCATTTTGTATTCAACTCGGAGACAATGCATACATCGGACGCATTGTAAATATTTGTCGTCTTGGCAGTTACGAGATAATGGAAAATTGACAGCGATTCGACAGCCTCTTACTCTATGAATAATCTGTCTCAAGCTCTTAGTCTATAGAGAATATAGAGCAGTCTCTTTAGCTTGTAATTCTAGTGCCTTATTGTCATGGATATAGTCAAAGATACTATATATTAAAACAAATGTAATTTTAAATTCTCTCTTCCATATGTAACAATTTCATGAGATTTTGCTTAACCTTATTTTAATGAAAATATAATATGAACACGGTTACCTCACAGTTTAATACGCGTTACATTCTCTATACCCCCATAAGACTCATTTGAAATTTAACCAAAAATGTTCCAGAATTTTCATTTTCGACCCAAAGCAGCACAGATTTAATTAGGTGAAATTAATTTAATTATTAAGCTTTTTATTTCACCCGGTGTTTTTTTAATTTGGTGTGAAAAAGAAGTAATAGGCGACAAAACAAATTACAGAGTTACGTTACGAAGTTTCTTAATTTTATTATTGTATCATTATACTTAATTAAATTGTTATGATTTTACTTATATACGTTGAAAAAACTTTGTTTTCCTATTATATAATAATGTCATTTATAAGATTTAGTTACATTTATTTTAATAGTACATTTTTTGCAGGTATTCGACAGGAGCAGGATATATTTGTTAGATTAATCGACTCAGTTACAAAGCAGGTAAGATTTATAATATTTTATTATTATACATATTTGTAGTTATAGATACATATTACTAAACTATTTTTTGTTTATCTTCATGATATAAACTTTATTAACAATTACACAATATACAATAAACAAGCTAAAGGCAAGGCAAGCATATTAAAAGCTAGCACTAAAGGCATGTTCACACAGAAAGCTACCTCAATCAGACGCGCACGCGGCAGACGCGCGACAGACACGCGACAGCCACGCGACAGATTGTCATCGGGAACCGATTATACTTAATCCACACGCCCCTTGGTCAACGAAATTATATCGTAGTTGCGATCGCTTTTAGTTGCTATTTTATGTCCACGAGATAATATTAATACGGACGGTACGGGTTACCCTTACTAGCTGTACTATAATGATTATTAATGTTTGTATATTTGTCTCTTTTTGCTGAAATTTTAGTAGGTAGGTATGTGTAACTTTTTTATGATAGTACACAACAAAATAGCAGATGTTCATAATAAGTAGTTTCCGTTGCTTATCTATAGACATGGCGGTCGTAGGTACTTTGCCCACCTTGAAGAAAATGGAGGAACAAAAGAGAGTAAAAAAGGAATTGAGAATTGGGTTATCCATGTTCTAGGTGATAATGGAATAAGTCTAAACCAACCTTTACAGTAATAAAAAGTTATTTATAATACAAATAATAAAAAGTAACTTTTATGACACCAGGTTTCCTTTTTCATTTTTTTTAATAAATATCATCAGTATTTAATTATGAAATATTATAATGCTTTTAAAAAACGAATAATATTTACAATTTATAGACCATTGCTATATAAATTTAATTCACTAAATTGCTTATTTTGTTCTGTTGTAGCGTTGAGAAATATTCATGCATTTTAAGCATAGAAAACATTCATATATTATGCAAAGAGAAAATGTTTGTGTCAGTTAAGACTCCAGTTATTATTATTCTCGTTTACAAGTTGTATTTGTGAAGTGCAGAATAGTTTAAGGAGAATATTTTATTAATTTTAGTTTTTATATCTTTGTACATAACACATCTTTTAAAAGATATGCTATTTGTGTGATGCAAACCTATATGTTTTGTAAAATTAAAGATTGAAATGCACATTCTTATTGATCGAAATTTTAACCAAGATTCGTATTAGCTAGTATAATTATACATACCTACATAAATATAAAAGGGGACCGACATATTTTATCGCTTGTAATTCTAGTGCTGATTGTTAAATTATTTGATTGACAGAATTTAGAAGGGTTATAAATCGTAATCTGATTGAAATATGAGATATAAATATTCCTTTATATGTCTCACTAACAATTTACAAAACAAATGACTGATAAGTACATTCAAGAAGAAAATTCATTAAATATTATCGTAAATTTATAACAAGATTGATAACACAATAAACAGAAGCATTGTAACAAATGCGTACAAAGGCGAATATGGCACACAATTACCACGTTCAGTTTATTACATAAATAACAATTTTACCGTAAAGCCATCATGAAACTTCAGTGTACCTCACATATATAATTTCAACACGTCCCAAGCTCTTAGTGTTGTGTAACAAGAGGCCAATTACGAAAGATTTATGCCGTGAACATAATTAACTTAGGCCGAACGTTAACTAAGAAAGGAATTGTGCGTATGACTGTACATGTGAACGCATGGTTTTGTGTTGTTATTTATCTATGTGTGGAAATCAAAAGTTAACTATCCTTTGGAATACTGTTAACGTGAGCAGTATTTTGATAAACAATTGTGTATATTTCGACGGAGTGTCTAGAATACTAACAGGTACAATGTCTGCTATATGTATTAATATTTTTTTAATCAATATAAAATTTTAATAAATTATATTTGATGATATGGCTACCTTTATAGTAGCGATAACAATGCTTGCCTTTAATTTACACAGAAAACTAAACCATGGGTTTAGATAACTGGCCTATTAAAAAGAGGTTTTTTATAGCAATGAGACTTTACAATTTTAAGAACCTATATTAATATAGAAAAATAATTACTATCATTAAGGAGTACACGCAAAAGAGTCGTTCAGTAAGTGAAGATGGCGACTGATAGTTGTGGTTCATTTAACTGTATTAAATCGTTAAGCTGAGGGCACACTGCCAATCAACTAATGCCCTGCTCACACGACACGCAATCTACCCAAAAAATGTCTCGCTATTTTATTAAAATTATTAGCTTGTATTATTAACCTTATCTTTTGCAGCAAGCTATATATTATTAGCAAATTTTACAATACACGATAGCAAAATTATTATAACGGTTTGGTTTATGAAATATATGTTGACGGTTCCAGGTCTATTTGGTCAGGAATATATACATATTTGGAACCCTTCTGAATTTCTACTTCTTTTCTGAACTTTCTAAGCACCATTGCTCTCGATAGAACCATTGTGCTAATTTTGACGTGACTTTTTTTTTAATATATCCAAAAATAAATAATGTATTGAAAGCATAATAATAGTTTTAAAATGTGAACATAAGGTATATATATATCTACATTTATTCTTCCCCGCTCTTTATAATATATATTTGTATTCACACGCTAAATCACGATCATATCAATATCTAAAATATCAATCTACTGACCCTCTGTTTGAACATATTCTTAAGATTCTGACTCATGGTACACAAAATGAGATTCTGCTAAATCCCATAGACCATCTATAGAATATAACTTGTTTGGATAAAGCAGGGTGCACGCACGTGGCCGAATGATTGTGTGTATCTAACAATGTTCAAACAACATATTAATTTGGTACTTTTGTTGAGAAAATGACTTTCGGAAGCCATTTTGAATATCGGATTTAATCATTGTGCTAATGTTGGCTTTACTTAATTGATTTTTAAAGGAAAATATATGCTATAAAATAATTAATAAGCACAATAAATATTATATAGTAAAATGTGTCTGTAATAAAGTTTTTAAAAACTTTGTTTCTTATTATTTGACATATTTAGTACCTACAATAAAATATTCCATACATTTGGCGAGGCAAGTACAATAACAAAAATATCACAACTCCAGCGTTGTCGCAGTTGTATAAATCACTGTGCTTGCCTTCTTTGTGTCTGAAGCCTTATTTTTCTTACTACTTTGTTGTTTTAAAAGTTTCATTGAAATAAATCAACAAGAAGCATATATAGAACACAAAAAACAACTTTGTCTTTTACGAGTACAAAGTAACGAATATTTTCAATAAATATAGAATGTAATATACTAATAGATAACTAGACACATTGGTGTTGTAAGGCACCTACGTTTTTAAAGATTTTACAAATTCCCTTGAGATTGAATCCCTTGCGGCGCTGATAGCTACCACCTCCCTCAGGGATTCCTTCCTGGGCTTGAAAAATGCTAGCCATTGGGATTGGGAACACTAATGACTGGTACTTAGATACGACAACTATCGTATATCCTATCTATAGGATTTATATAAATAAAGAATTAACCTAACCAAATCCTCAGCAATCAGAAAAAAAACATTGATTGATTTTGTATTTTTCTTACTTAATGTTTACAATAATAATAGGCCATAAAGGGTCTTACACGTGTTACTTTCCACCTGATGCTCTCCGTTATAAGCTATTCATCCCAGAGCTATTTAGCTGGTCCTTAAATACTTTCCTATGACCCTTAAATACTTATTACAAAACACCCTTCATACACAATCCGACTAAATCCTTTGCACAAAAGATGATAATACCAGCTATTTCATATTCAATTAAATATTTTGTTAGGGAAGAAAAATCTATCTTATTTTGTGCATTCGATGGTAAAGGCACATGTGTATTTAAAAGCCAGATATAAACGTCTTATATTTCCTTTTGTAATAATCTGTTCCTTTTTGTATATTTTTTTCAATAGTTATTTTGATATATGAGTTATTATTCAATAGTTATTAGTTGTAAAATATATATTACTTTTTATTTGTTAAACAAGAATGTAAACAGATAACTGTTAATCTCTGCGGTGAATATATACTTTCAAAATATATTCTAAAAATTTATAATTAAACATAATCAGAAACAACATTATATGACCATACAAAACTAAATTGGCATTAAATATAAAAACAAATATGAAGTTCACGCCGCGAGTCAGCCATAGGAATAGCCATAGGAATCCTTAATGGGTTCGAAACTGTTCTGACAAAATTCCGATTAATTTACCTGAATATTGTCCGGTAAATTTAAATTTAATGGTTAAGATAGTTCTCAAAATTTCAGTTACAAAAAATAACAATTATCAAATTCCATTTATTGTGTGTTAAAATTTTAAATAACCAATATAAAATGACCCTTCATACTAAAAATATGTATCAGGATTAGCGAACACCCTAAGGCGACCAATAATTATATATTAATAGATAAACGAACGGACGCGTGTACACAGTATTAAGGTTATTATGGGGGACGAACTTCTCAAAGAATTGTTCCACGACTCGTTCCAATGTACCAAATTGATTAGAAGTACTCCTGATAAGAAACTTTTGGTGTTTATCGGTTTTATTTGACAATTGGTAATTGGATTCTTATGTTATATATTTTCCTTTGTTCTAGTATATACCTAATTTGCTTACTTTTTAATATCAGTAAAGTAGTTCTATACAACATAGTCGCGTGCACAGTGATAGTAAAAATAGAATATTTTTAAAAGCTTAATTTAGAATCTATGCAAATGTATTTTGCGATAATAAAACCCGATTATGTATGAAAGGGTGCATAAATTAGCAAAAAGCAATAACTTGATGAAGACGAAAAATTATCTTATCTGCAAGCAGATTTTTAATTAATTTAATAAACGGAATACAGCACGGGTGTTTGAAGTTATGGCGTCATTTACTACAATAAATAAAATTAATTAAAGTATTCAGATATAATCAAAATGTAAGATGACTTCAGATGATAAAGTTCATTATTACGAGAGATTTTCTGTTATTTTGTATGTTTCATTGATAAGTGATGTTCTCATTATATTTTTTTTCAGCCCATCGTGTATGAAGGTCAAGATAAAAATCCTGAAATGTGCAGAGTCTTACTTACCCATGAGGTTATGTGCAGGTAAAATTATATAACTTTATATATATGACATATCTTTAGTTACTGACCTATTGTTTCATGTCTAGAAAAATAAGGTATAAGAAGATAATGTATAAGATTTTTCTTATATATCTTTTTTTGTATTTTTTAAAATAACAAAGTTATAAAAACTGTATAATAAACAATAGAATAGTTTTTAGAGCAAAAATATATTTTTTTGTAAAGTTACTACAAAAATACATTATTCCCAGAAATTTATAGAATAAAATATGTCTTTACAATATAATAAACACCAACTATAATTCTAAGAAGCTACACAGATATCATTTTTCATAAATGTTTTCAAACAAAATTTTACTTATCATTCCCAGAATATTGACGAAACGACTTTAATATTATTAATGACACCAGGTGACATGGAATTCCTAACTACAACACGAAAAGAAATATAAAAAATTTAAACTTAAAATTCGAACAAGAAAAACAGACCAGTTACATCGTCAATATATTTAACTGAAGACAATAATTTTAAACCATACAGAAACCGTCACAGAGACTTTCAGTAAACAAAGCGTTTCATTTGTGAAGTAATATTTCAAACTCAATTCCGCTGACTGTAATTACAAAAGTCTAGAACAAACGTTGCAAACAAGAAGTGAATGTCCTTATTAATTTAACCATTTGTTTCGGGGTGATTTTTCCGGTCGTAAGGCGTCTCGCCACTACACGCATGTGTGTTATTGTTGTGACAATAAACTTTGTCTGTGTGAGCAATTAAAATTTTATTCTACCTTAGACGCAATATTCTGTCTCGTGCTTTTGGATATGTGCGTCCCTCTCCCACGTCTTCAGGGGAGGAGTCTCGAGGGAGTCTGTCCTTTCAATGTCTTTGCCCTTTGCGTCAAGGAGCCGCGGTAGGGCGCATGCAATGAACAACGTTCAAATAACGTAGATAAGACTTCCCTGTTTCCGTTTTATTTTAATACATAAAATACTTTTATTAAATAATAATAATAATATGTAGTATAAGTTAACCAAGTTATGATATTTACTTAGATATACTAGACCATTTTTTTTCAAGTTGTTTCGTAATAATCAATGTGATTTTTTTTGCAGTCGGTGTTGTGATAAGAAAAGTTGCGGCAACAGAAATGAAACGCCGTCAGATCCTGTTATTATAGATCGGTGAGTAAATACAAAATAAAACGGTTTTAATAAAAAAAAATAAAGTTACCATTCAAATATTTTTTATGACATCTATTACCTACACGTAAGTTTTGTTGGATATAATTCCATTCTTATTTTTTTTTTTGGTGAATCATCAAGAAAATGTGGTAGGCAACAATGTTTTCTTTTTCATTCTTGGCATATAAAACATAAAATGTTGTTTAAAAAATTTTAAACATGTATTTTATTGATTGACGTCATATTGCCATAAAAAAATACACACAAAAAATGTTTTCATTGACATTTTAATACCACGAGGAATGGGACCCCATTGTTTCGTCCAAGCCGCTGTTCGAACCACCCAAATTACCTCACATCTCACGCAGAGTCATTCAGATGCTTCGATAGAACGAGGAGCTAATCAGGCTGACAAATATCGAAATTTCAATAGAGTGAGCACTATCTAAAGGTGAGGGTAGACTTGATGCTTTTATTTCGCGTCCTTTTTCGGAAATTCAATTGAGATAGGCGTCTCCCGTTCGTACATCGCTCGATATCTGCAATTTAGGGTTGAAATTTTTGAATTTGCTACGTTATGTGGGTTAGTGACCTTTTATAATTTTTGTTTGTTTTATTTCACAAATATTTTTTTATATTAATAAACTATCGCCGTATTACTTCAAAAGTCTTAAGTAAAAATGTCTACGTATTATATTTATATTAAGTATAATATATTACTTTTTATTATAAATTCTATCTTTCTTTATAATATTTATTTATCATTATATAAAAACAAATACTTCGTGTTATAGAATCAATAAATGTTTTATTAATAATAAATTTGGAACGCCGACAGCCCTAGCAATTCGTTTGTCGGTTTTGTAATTCGTTCGATTCAAATTTTTTGTACCTAGGAAACAAAAAAAATTCAATGACGGCCTTTGTGCGCAAACTTTCCTTTGCTTTTCGACGGGGCATGAAGTTGATCCTGAAATTTCGCAACCAGAAATAAACTTGTGATATTCCGTTTGATGTGTCTAAATTAAACTCCATATGAGATATTCATAATTAGAAGCGTGAAAAATCGAAACAGGATTAAATGAATATTCATTGGAAATTAATAAAAAAATGGTTGATTATTCAGTAATTTTTTATTAAAGTATAAAGGTATTAGGACATTTTAATATAGGTATAATGGGTAGTTCTCAGTATGGAACATTAATCCATCAGACTACCCGCCTCGCCCATGAAACTAAACTCGTAATGTGATAATTGAAATTGTGCAATTGCGTGCAAAACGATTCCACCGAATTCATTACCATGTTTTGTACTCATACCTTTATTAGACACCCTCTCTTGATGTTTTAATATATTTTTGGTTTTAAAGTAATTATTATTAAAGTTCTATTTATGTGTCACATACGAGTTAACGTTTTTGTTTTACAGTTATTTATTAACAGTCATAGTAATATATGACTTGAGGTATCTACAGTATCTTATTTTGTTGTATGCTGGAAGGCACTCGATAGCTTAGTGTGGTTAACCTTAGTGTATCGATAACAGAATAACTGACGTGCCGGTAAAAGCAGGCAACAATCCTGAACCCTACGAATCAGCAGCAATTTGTTAAGTGGATTTTTGCCGAGACACGATCGCGGCTCGTTGCGCTTGTGTACACAATTTCATTATCTCTACCAGCGCTCGACTCTACTATTAACTTATGCGTTCCTGTATCCATGGATTTTTTGCCCCCACACATTTTTTTAAATATAAACTACATAACATTTTATTTATTTAAAATTTTGGTTTTCTTGTTATATTTGAATATAACTACTAATATATGTTTTAAATGTACTTCAACATAATAAAAATACTTTGAAATTTTACAAAGCGAATACTATTGATTTGACTATGTACTATGAGATTGACGATAGAAAATTAAATTGAAGATAAAAGTTCCATAGTTATAAAACACTTACATTTATGATACACCCTAAAAATTGTATTCAATCTATGAAGGTACAATTACAATCACAATATCGATAGGGTGCAGGTACTTTAGAAGATGGACTTTCAAAATCAATTTGAACCCACGCAATCTGTCCCTTCTATGCAATCACTTAAGGGTTTTATGAAGCGTAATGATTAAGATGTTTTGTCGTGCTTGAATTTAAAATGATAGCTGACCGAGGGGAGTCACTTGGTTAAACTACTCGTGTATAATAAGCATATTGTTACTCGAATATTTATTACCAGATTAAACAGAAGTTGATTGTTTTTTAGTTACAACTAATTGATTATTGAAGACACCATAATAAACACGATATAGGTTGCAGGCAAAGGTAATACTAATCCAAATGTTAATGTTTTGATATGTTTTTGTTCTACTTATTATATGTCAAATGACCTGTGGCTCAATCGACATATGGCTGACATCTATGTTACAATGGGATCTTTACACCCTATTTCGGGTGCGACAAAATCGATTTTCAATTCGATATGACCCTCTCATGCTTGTTACTACGAAAATAACATTTTTTACATTAGTCTATATCAATTGTATTTTATATTAATTATTTTTTTCAAAAATAATGATAAATAATATGAAAAATAAGTATCGCAAATTACGAATCAAAAAGTTTTTAGAGACCACACAAAAAATTTACTTTACAAAACTCTAATTTTACATTAGGGAAATGTAACGTTCTAAAACCGAGGGTTTCTGTGCAGTTTTCCGGTAATTTTCGGTCCTGTGAACAGTGGTAGGAGCGAATCACGGCTATTATATTATCTCATTAGATACGCCGCGGCGCCGTGCGCCTCTCTTTTCTTTTCGCCAAATAAATTTGTTTCTGAGCGGCTGAATCTTCTATTACGTTTTAATACGGGTGGTTTGAATATGGATTTTTACAAAAATCACAAATTGTATACATTTATTAAAGTAAACTATTTAAAAAAATATTAGGCAAATCTTTTTTAAGATAAGTACATAGTTTTTTTTAAACTAAAATCCATTTAAATTTTTAAATTGAATTGAAGAAATACGCGTTATAATAACAAGTTATACAGTAAGTTGTTAACAGGAGCTATAAATTCATATTACGAATAGTTAGCAAAGCTAAGTTTGTTGGTGCGCGACCCGAACAGGTTTGCTGTTCCGCTGCTAAAGTTTCGATAACTTCATAAGTCTTTATTAATAGGTTTTGTGCTTACTTTTAGAACCTAGAATTACACTTTCAAAAAGATTTAAATTCATCTTTATAAGATTCTCAAATAAGTTTTAGGAAAGTAATACTAAATAATTATAAATCTTATTATTAATAATAGTTATCTATAATGTAAGTGTATTTCTAAATTTTTTATTGGAAGAATTATCTAACCAAACATTAAGACAAATCAGCATATAAAATGCGACGTAACAAAAAATTCGACACACTTTCGGCGTAATGTAAACCAAAAAGTAAACTGGTCCCAAAAGCGTACCCTTGGGAAGGCCGCGCTTCGCTACGGCCCGATACAGACCCGACGACTGGTGATTAGGCTGCTTATCCAAAAGATAGCGACGGAAACTGTACAAGACTTAACAACTAGGACCGCATTCTTATTCCCTCCGACCAAGCATTTTCTTGCCTTGGACTTTATCTAATGCCTCTGTATAACTTAAAATTTCTACATTATGTTGCCGGCTAAGTTTCGGATTTATTCAAGTAAAATAATATTTTTGCAAGTTATTTTTATCAATATTAACAAGCAAGAAATAAAATCATGCAAGAAAATAAATCGTGGCACAGTAATGAGACGTCTAATTTATGATTTATATCAGTACTCGTAACCCCTGATTTTTTCTACTCGATAAGTCCGGGTGACGATCGTAAATTGAAATATGATAGAGTCGATGTAATGAGTCCCGGTAATTGTATCGACCCTCCGATATAGAGATGCTCAAGTGACGTGGAATATGTTACACTAATTTATATATCATTTTAGAACAAGAAATTTTATATATTCATTTTGAGTTGCTAGATAGAACTTGGGTAACATTCTTCAAATGCGAAGTTCTTTACATAGTTATAAATCCAAAAATACGCTTTAGTTCTAAAGCATGTACAAGTCTTCTATCTCAATTTCGACCTCATTTCGGATTCCAATACGTGATTCGTCGGTTCGGAAATTATTCGGTGAAAATTCACCATCTCGTTAGAATGTGCGATCCGGTCGGGAGAGGCGAGCCAACCGCTTGATAAATTGTCTGGAATAATAATGATGAATTACAACTAGACTAAACCGTGTTGTTTCTAATCTATGAAGCGGTTTTTGCACTGCCCACCTTTGCAGGTCAGAGAAATAACTTACATTTATTAAATTATATTTCATTTAAATTCATAATCATAAAATTCTCATAAACGAATTTAACAAATGAATGAATTAAGTTATATTACTGCAAAGAAAATCATCATAATTTTCCTAAAAAAAAGGAATCTGAAAATAATTATAATTTTATTTTCAATCTCAATATTGCTCTGAATTAGCGACAAATCTATTAAGAAGACTCAGGCCCATTTAATTAGTCTCGGGGTTTTATCATCCACTCTCTTTCCCTTGTTCACGAGTAAATTTGACTGCCATATTGTCTTTAAAATATTAGATGTTATAAAATATTTTAAAAAATCCGAACGGAACTTTTATAAAACACCTTCTGTTTTACAAAAAAATTACGAAGCTTAACATTTTATATCTTAAGTTAACGTTAAATTATTTTTATACTTTCGGTCGGTCCGTATAACTATGTTAACATTAATTTAATTTATATATACTTTTTTTAGCCTATACGTACAAGTAATGTTTAAAATAAAATGTTTACGTACATATATAATAATTGTGACATAAGTCAGACATGTCGTTGGTAAAACAAACGACAGTTAATTGTTACTTTTATGAAGGCATCGCGTGTAGTGGGGTCAGCTAACTAATTGTTTAACCTCGGAACTCTATTTTGGATATGGCAAAGCTTTTAATATAATAATTGTTATTTATATATATTTTATTAAATTATTTTTATAAAACATTCAAGAACTACCATTTGTAATATGAAGTAATATATCAAATATAATAATTTTTTTTTAAACAAATGTAATTTATGACAAAATTTATAATATAAAATAGTAATAATAATTGTCAGTGTAATTAAAAAATATATGAATACATTTAAAAAAAAAGAAATTATAATTTAGCTTAATTTAGAGAAGTGCTCTTCAATTAGTCATCAAGATTTGAAAGTAATCATGACTTTTGATTTGATTAATGGTTCTTCAAATTCACCTTATAATTGAGGATTGTGACTCCCTAATATCACTCTTTTAATATCCATTGTGTAATGACAGTTTTGATTTATAGTTTTATGTTACTGTTAATGGATATCAATTTTATTAATAATAATTATGTATTAAATATTGTACACAAATATGGAACAACACTATTTAATGGAACAAGGTTTCTACTCATATGTGTTCTAAATATAGTGTAGGAGTGAAGCTTTATTTATACAAAATCAATCGCAGTATGAAGTGAATAGTTGCCCCAAAATAAGCAGAAGCACTTAGAGTCTATGCATGTGAGCTCTTAGCCCCTTTGAGGAGCAAGCAAGACGTCAGCGCGTTTAAGCACCAATTAATTATTAAGGAGAACGCTTCCTTTGCGCTTTGACGGGGACTGTATAACAATGTGGTTCTATTGCCTGCTTTGTAAATTGTATTAGTGTTCGTGTTTTGATTTATGTTTACGAAAGATTATTTAATTGTTTACGAAATTTGTTATTACATGCCAAAGACATCACGACACTGAATCTTTCTTGAAAGTTTGTGTGTGTGTGTTATGATAATTATTTATATTTAATACAATATTTTTACTAAGAATCAATGTGAGTTTGAAATTTTTTGTATATATATATTTTTTTGTAAATATCTTGACCATTTTAAAAATGTATTCGCTATAAGAATGAAGTACGTTCAAACTGTATGGGCAAACATATCGGGGTTCTTCTTTGATACAGCCTTTCAATTGTCACTGTAAATCCAATTTTCGCTTTATAGAGTCGAGTGATGCAGTAATAGACTCTACGATATGTAATTCTTAAGTTGGAGATGAAAGAAATGATTCAGTTTAGGAAGATCAAAATTTATGTTTATTTTTTAACCCTATTTGAGTATAAAATAGAAATACTTTAACAACACAGCAAACAGCTTTAATGCTTTAACAGCAACATCTTTAAATACAATTTTCAAAAAAATATTATGTTGAATAAATCATGTAAACAAATATCATTTTGTAGTGATGTTACCTTTCATACAACTTTAAATAAAAAAAATAAATAAGAATTGTAAATATGATTTCGTAGTGATGGAGAAAAATAAAGAGTATCGAAAATAAAAGTGCATTGAAACAGTCAAATATAAAAAGAAATTCAGTTATATGTAACTGGGGGTCGCTTAAATTGCATTGAGCTACCCATTAACGCCTTGTCAGATCGGATTTCGATTTATGTTTTGATAAATGAGATAAAATGTATTGAAAGTGAATTGGGCTCAGATGCTGTGATCTTAATGATACATACTAACATTTAATGTTATAGTAAAACTTGCGCTTCAGACAATATTTTTTTATCGTAATTATGATCTTAAACCAATATCGGTATAATTTATAAATAGTTTTTTATTTTTTCAAATTTAAATATTATGAAAAAAAAACCAATACGGGCAGGGATTTGAACCCGCGAACTCTAGTGTGCTACCTCCCGTGTCGCTACCTCCCCCCCTTCCCCCTCCTCGGTGAATTAAGCATTCTATATATGATTGTAATTATTGAAACGGTGGTGATATGTCACCAAGTCAACCAAGTTTTTTATAGTTCAGATGTACCCAAAGTCAATTAATACCAAACGAAGTCATGAACATTTGTTTTCGTTTTCCTTATTTTTCCTATTGTCACGGAGAGTTAATGAAAGAATTAGACTTCATTACAACAGATACGATTCGTTAAAGACTCTCCGATAGAACGTGAGGTCGGCACAAAATCTTTGATTAGATTTAAGATCTTTATAAGTAAGAGATAAGTAAAATTTATATGGGATAAGATTATTTCGTATAATATAAGAATTTAATTTAGCTTGTTTTGTATATTTTTAACGTAATATTAAATATTGTGGGCCTAAATTTTATATGTAGATTATTAAAATTGTTTGATTATATGATTATTGAAAGTGTGAATGATTTTTTTAAATAGATAGGACTCGAACTTGTGACCTCTGGGAAACCATCTATCGCTCTGACAACTTTTGTCTCACTACCGGCTTCAATAAATCTAGAATTCTAATATTATTTTTTCTGTAAATGTTTCATGCTATGTGAATTTAAAAATTAAATATCTTTAGTAACTAGTAATTGTAATAAAAATATAAAACAATCCGTCAGTTGTATCGCGAGTCTGTATGTATATATGAATAAACGAAATGTGAATGTAAAGCTCCTGACTTCAAACTTTAATGTGCTAATTAAGTGGTCCAGCTCGATCCCCGAAAATCATCTAGAAGCTCTCTCTGTTTAAATTAGTGCAGAATTCATTTTCTTTTTAATTCGTCTTCCAAATTCAAATAAGATTTCTTTTTTTATTACGCCGCGCCACATAAAAGGGTAGACCAGGATACGCCATTCTGCCATTCGCTTCCAAACGCTAATTTCTCCTTCCCCGAGATACTGATTGGACGATATATTTAACAATGCTACCGACACGCTTCTCGAAAAATACATCTTACGAATTCACCTTTTTTTCGCGCTCGGATTTCTTATTTTCTATTTGTCCGTTAACAAAGGTTCGATGAGATGGCCTTGTACACGCGTTAATGAATCTAATTCAAATTAGAGGAAGGTTACTTTTAGCTTGCACTTCTTATTAAGCTTGGCTATTTTTCCTTGTATACAAGCATATTACAAATACAGAACCCATGGAGGGTCTTAACAGGATGTCGTTTGCTGCGCTGCCAGCCTCCTAAGATTAATGACATTACGTCAAGACAGTTTGCAAGAGACAATCCGGACAAAAACCAAGTAACAATTAAGAAATACAATATAAAAAAATTATGTACATAAAGTATTTAGGTGCTGTAAACTTATATTTTCCACTTAACGCCGATTTTTAATCGTCATTTAGCTTTAGCTTTAACTTTTTTACTTTGGTAAGTGTTCTATTGAATAAAATTAATTCCTTTGTTAATTTTAAAAGAAGAAGAAATAAAATAAATAAGAATAGACGCAAGTAGAAATATGTTTGTTATTAAAATATTTTATTTTAATTGGAAATAGTAAAATATTCAACATATATCTCTTGAAGCGGCCGAAATATTATCGACTAGCCTATAAAATGGAATTTCAGCTAGAAAAAGACAGAATTATACAAAGGTCATATGTAAGAAAGGGATGCACTGTAGATCTTTGGAAATTCGAGTGTAGCGTTTGCTTTCTTTCCACCGTTTTATCGCAGTCGTTATATTTTGATAGAGCAGTTTTGTAGGATCGCCGATATAACGTTTATGTTTTGGTTTTCGGTTGTACCTTCGCTTTTACAGAATAAGCCTCTGTATTTTATAATAATTATTGTGTATTGTAATATTAAATGCCTGGTACATTCTTTTTACATATACAGTTCTGTCTGTGGGTCTGTATTATGACTATATATTCTTTGAATATTACATACATTACAAACAGGTACCTAAATAAAGTTTAAAATTATTGCTGATATATAAAAGGTACAAACTAAAATAGTAAAATATACATGTATTTTAAAATTTCTATTTCCACAGTTAAATCTTAGTTGCAATGTTGCGAAATAGGAAAATATGAAACATTTAAAAATAAACTGAATATGCTTACCTTAAAAGTTTCTCCGTGATAAATATCTCACTGGGCCCGTGAATATAAAATTTGTACACTCACATACAACGTTCATAAAATAATTTAATTTCGACGAGTGTTACTTATCGCGGATCTAAGAAGATTGGACTCGTATGTACCTAATTGTAAAATATATATATATTGATTGTGATATATAATAATATTTAAAAATAAAATATTTATACTATTAAATTTCGTTGCAAAATAAATGCTATATTTACGTGAAGTGTTTCAGCACGTGACTGTAGTCTCTTATAATGTCTCAAGACCCTCCGCGAGAATGATACACTGAATGCAACCACATATTCAGAAAATTTGAAACATTTTAATTTTATGTCTTTAAGTTATAGACTATTTGAAATATTACATACAGGTTAGATATTGATAAAACAATCTTGATACTTTTTCAGTTTTCATACATAAATTAACTTAGAATATTAATTAAATAAAAACTGAAAACCGGACGTTTCATTAACATGTCCTTTATCCTCAATACCTATTGTCATATGATAAATAGGGAACATAACGTCCGAATTTACCAATAATAAATTATCTGCCTTGTCCGCTTACCTCGGGTTAACCGGCTTTTATAAACTACCCGGGTAATTTATAACTATTACCCGGGCGAAAACGATCACGTGATATCACTTTATAGCATATTCACGGGGTAAATATGAGCGTAGCGCTCTACGTAAATAAGTACTACGCGCTCTACATGAAACGGTATTCATTTAAAAGTACTTTTAAAGTTTAGTTTCTATATCAATGATTGAATTTTGATTGACGTTTAAAATTGTTTAGTCCTGTTTCATAAATGTGGTTCTATAACTTTGTGTAAAAATTTAGTAATAACATAGTGTTTATAATAACATTAAAATAACATTTTTTTTTATACTTGTTACATTTTAGTTTTTAATTTTAAGTGAAAAAATAATTAGTTACAAAAACAAAAAATAATAACTATAACAAAATTACTGCATTTTTCAAGCTTAACTCTTATAGAATTAAAAGTGTCTGAATAAAAGCAGTTTATTAATAATTTAATTTGCTTATCTCCAACCACGAAACAAACTATCTTCTTCGCTACAAGTACGTACTTAATGTAATCGCGTTCGATATCCTTTGTTCACTTTCAGACTCATTAAAAAGGCGATGCAATTTAATGAGTTGATAGTGTGAGTTAACCCTCACTACGTTTGCAAATACGAAAACTAATAGCCATCGAATAGCAACCTACGTGTATTGGAATAGAGTTTAATTTTGTATGAATATGTTCAGCGGTGTATTAGTATGTAGGGGTCGAAGATTAGTGGTCCACGCCTACTATCCGGAACGTTGAGAGGCTGATGGTACCCTAGAGTGTAGTTACAATTAGAGCGGTGCCCACAATGAAGTGACGCGTAATGTTGCCTATTGTCTTTGTATGTTGATTGCGCCCGAATGAGGTCGAGCCGAATTCGGCGTTCGCGCTAGAAGCTAAATGTTTTAGAAGTTTAGTGATACTCTCCTTATTAGCGGTTGAATCTAAAAGAAATATTATACTAAATATTACTAGTGTGCAAATAAAAAATAAATTACATAATAAAAAATAAAAATAATATTTTATCTCATTTTGCCCCACTCGGCTCGTTGACTAAAAAAATATCACTGTATATAATGTTTTATTTTAAAATTTTATATAAGTAGATAATGTAACTTATTATTATACTAAAAAGCCAATCTTAGATATATAAGTATATCCAATGAGGAAGGTATGTACTGTAATATAAAATGAAGGTATTTTATCAGTGCTCGGTAGCTGGGAAAGGCTTACAAGCCAGGAACGATTGGACGATGTCAGTTGGTATTGTCAATTGGAAACTACTCGGAAAACTCTTTCATGCGAATTTTGATGTAGATGTCTGTGTATGTTATTTATTGATATACTCGTATATTATTACTGTAGTAATTTCACTTAATAAATGTATACAAATATATTTCTATAATGGGATACTGTTATCAGCTTTGTATAATTATAACCCTTTATTATTAATTAATTGTTAAATATTAATTGTATTTCTAAAGGTTATTTTATTCCGATTCATCTCATAATATTGTGTGTACTGTAGGCTATGAAAGGAGAGGCTTTATCTCGTTACCATGGCAACGGGATGCCGTGTCGCGATACCCCTCGCCTCGGAAAAACTACTCCGTTTTACATGTTTATATAAAAGGACGAAAATTCAATAGTTAATAGTTTTTTTGTTTTATAAATGTACCTATCGTTATAATATGATTAAGAATAGATTATATATATTTATAAAAATATTATTGTGTCTAAAAAAATATATATATTTTATCTCATTTTTGCCCCACTCGGATCGTTTACTAAAAAATATCACTGTTTGTATATAATGTTTTATTCTAAAATTTAAATAAGTAATTTTAGTTTATACGCTACTTAGATATATATTTATTTAGAGTCAAAACTGTTTTATATACCTCATAACAAGACATTTTTTGTAACATCTTTAAACGCATTGAAGTGAAAAAACTTTGAAGTAGGTATACAAATTTATATAGGTCAAGATCTATATGCCTGAATAGATACAAAAACGTTTTAACTATTTAGAGCGCAATAAAAAAATACTGCCGTTGTAGAAAAAACGAAAAACTCTACTTTAGGTGACAGATAGAGTTAACGTACTTTTTTGAATTCAGAAGCGGGTATATATTTCTCCAAGTTCGTATACTACAAAACGTTGTTATTGTAGTCTATTGACGGAGATGGGGACGAGTTAACCCTTGAATTCGGTACATACTGAAATAATAAAGCTATAGGCACGCGGAAAAACAAAGTCGAAAACTGGTACCTACTGTTATAGGCCCGTCGCACGGAACCAAAGATTATATGCCCGTTTGAATAACGATCGTAGACAGGTTATATACAGGTTTAGGTACATATATAAACATATAAACATATATATATATATATATATATATATTGATTGTAAAATTTTAGACTTTTACTGTGTCAATGTAGAGCGCTTGATTTTTAATTTGAATTATTATTTATTCAGAGATTAGAATAAGTTTTATGTTATATTTTATTTACAAAACATGCTTATAAAACTTTACAAAATTTATAGTAATTTATAGATACTTACACCAATCTAAAGAAAAAATTCGTAAGCAATTGAAATTATTATTCAGTATTATTCAGTAAAAACTATTTTTATATCAAAATAGCTTTAGTTTATATAAGAATATAATTAAAATGGGGTAATAAAAATATGAAGTAGATTAAGTTTAGTTGATATTAGCACACTGACCGATCTACATAAATATTCTTTGTCGCCCGCATGGCGTGTCGGTATTGAGTGGTGAGGGGAGCGGGGAGTCGGGCTCAGGGGACCGCCTCCCGAGGGAGTTGGGGGCGAAAGGTTAAAAGGGAAAAGTTATAAGAGACCGCTTGTTCGCAGTGCGTTGTAAGTTCTTCGCGAATATTCGTTTTGTGTACGTTTCTATAGATGGACAGATATTTTTTTAATTTATACTAGTAGTAGTGACAGTAATTTATTATTTATTTTGTATATATATACATATATATTTATATTAATAATGTATGTGGGATTATCTATCTTAATATGATTCAGATTATTCAGAATAAAATACAGATAGTTGATTTTTAAAGAGACTAGCTGAAAGGAACATCCATGCAAATAAACATAGTATAGGGGCGGGTAGTGGGGGGTGGGTGGTGTACAAGCGTTCCTTGAAAGACCCCCCACCGCGACTTAATGCCGTAGTAGATTTTTTCCAACAGATAGTGGAATATGCTAGTGAAAATAAAATTATAAGAGTTTTCATACAAAATAATGAACCAATTTCATTACAATAACGATGTTTTATATCAGTAAGAATGTTGCTATTCTTAAATTTTAATATAAGGCACTTTATTTTTTCTTTGTTGGATGTTTATTGTGATATTAAACATAACTTCGAATGTCTTACTAATACCAACTTACTTTTTTTGGTTTCGTCTTTAAATTAACAATTCATTTTGCAGAAGTTACGTCACGGATTTATGAACAAAAAGATATTTTGCTATCATAAAATAAGTCAAAAAAATCCTTTATATTTTTAAACGAGCAATTCTTCACTACACACTGTATTGCTATCTAAAGATAAGCTTTAACGGATAAGGCATATAATACAGGAGGGATGAAAGTTGGGGTAGTTTTTACGACGAAATATACACTTACCTTCCCGTTCTTGATGCGATAGGTAAATATTTTCTATATAGGCGACCGCTTTTATTGGTGACGGTTTGATTTTGTCGCAACCTGTTTTCTTACGCAACGGTTTTTTATTCAATTGCATTTCTATTTTCAAAATTGTTCCAATTTCAAAATAAAACGTGATTCTATTTTAAAAATTAAACAATATATTGCATTTTAAGCAATGTAAACAAAGTAACAAAGTTTCATTAAAGGTAATTCACATAAGGCGTGAGTCGTAAATAACGAGTCGCTTCGTATAAATTAGCGCCTGTCGGTGTAGTGTGAACAGAGTATCTCAGTACCGGAAATGTTGCTCTCTGATATTAGAAATTTGTATGCAGTTTGAACCAAAACAAAATAATATACATTATATATCCAAGAACTATTTTACGTAAAGAATGGTCTTATTAAATATATATCACACCTTAATCTTCTTTATATATCTTGAATTCTTGAATTTGTATCCTAATGTCCTCATATATCCCACTTAAGGTCGTTCACCATCATCCCACTTTGGGTCAACCGCAAGACTGATTTCAACGGATAGACACCCTGTCACGTGACCCTTAGTATTATATTAATGACCAGTTTAAGTTATTTAAATAGATTTATCTAGTATTATTTTATCCCTCTAATATTTTAGAGATATATTATAGCATGATACGGTGGCTCAGTTGAAAAACTAAAGAGACGGAACAGTCTCCTAGAAGTCACAGGTTTTTATCTTGAGTTAGATTAATTTTGCATTGTATATTTTTTTTATTTTAAAAAGTTTAACATTGCATTTATCTATACAACGAAAATTCTCATATTTATATCGAGATGATATGTAAGATACATTGTTCAAAATAATACTTAAATAGTTTTTATTGTAGTACAAAAAGTCTAAATATATCGTTAGAAGTAAACTAAGTCTCAATATTGTGACATAAGGTGTTTAACATAAATAATGTGGACAGATGTGACGCCGCAGGCTCCACAAATACGTACTGTTCATATCTCGTTCCTGTTCGAGCTCGTTGTACCATCACCCTTATATTTTGTGAATATTTTACTTAAAGAATGATTTTATTGTAGAAAAGAGTGAGGAGGAGTGATATATATTTTAGAGATTTTTAACAGTTTTGAAACTGATGTAAAAAAATTATTCATATTTTTTAGTACTTAATATATATTTATATGATATCAGATGATTTGCATTTTTGATAGCATTTTATTCATAAATAAATGTAATTAATATTGTCTGAATAAGTGTGTTGCAACTCTGTTGAATCTCATCTGTTGGCACGGCGATATTCGGCTCCAGCCGGAGGCTATGTAAAATATTTCTGCTAAAGCGTTCATCGAGATCTGGCTGATCGCGCTTTACGTTTCCCATCACCTTCTATACACCTTACTTGAACTTTATTACATACACGCAAAGACCATTTCCCATCGAACGAACTGTATTTATAATATTGCAAAGATGTATGTGTACCATGAATCTATGGCTGGATACAAAAATATTTGATTGAGGCAGTTATTTGTAAAATGAAAAAGGTTTTCAAAAGTTTAACAAAAAGTTGTGAACTTGATTTAATTGCTTTCACAAAAAGGTGGAGCGGAAGAAACAAATTTGTGAACATCAGAAACAAATTAGTACCATAATAGGGGTTTTACGGTTGTAGTGAAGTAGAAACAGATGTCTTTAAAACTACCGGTAAAATAAGTTTATAGTTAATGTTTCTAACATGGCACACGTAACTTTTACTTTACGAAATGATTTTATAAATTATTTATTTATTTAGAATACATCGATAAAAATTACAACAAGAATGTACTCACCTCACTTTTTTGTTACAGATTTTTTCTCAAGTTCTTCTTAAAATGCAACCAGAATTGCTTAAAAAATGCCGGCAACCCGCGAGATATGAGAAGGTTTCAGGTAAGAAATTAATAAATTACATATTAATATAGTATTACTAAAAAACTACTAATTAATTGTAATTGTCGACGAGCGAATGCAAGACTGTTAGCTAGACTCGAAAAATTACCGCATTCAAGACCGATTGTACGCTGTATAGTCTAATTTATAAGAACGCAGCGACTCACGTATTATATATAGTTTTATCAGAAAATATAAAGAAATTAATGTACAAAATTAGCTGAATTATTTTATTCTCTTACAGCTGTTTTTAATAACTATGTAATAAACAGTTTCGCTTAATCTTGAATTAAATAGCTTTAAAAATAAATAGTATACTATCTACTACTACTATACTACTATACTATATAATAAATAGTATAATAGTATTTAGTATACTATCGCATGTATACATTATCCATAGATAGGTGTGTGGTAAACAGTCGCATATCTTTGGATAGATTTTGTTGCTGTAAGTTTAAGGCGTGTTTTAAAATATATCAAAATCTATATATTATAAAACCTTTTGGTTATTTGTTATAAAAGGTGCACCGACTGTTATGTATTAATAACGATATATAGTAGGCGTATCCATAGACAGATTTGTTTACCCTAAGTTTAAACTGTGTATTGAAAAAATATCAAAATCTATGTTATGTATACTATCTTTTTGTTAATGTATGGTAATTTCGTCTATGCCTTAGACCATACTCGTATCGCCCTTACTGAAGGAAGGGTTGCGTTCACGGCTGCTGAATATTTGAAGCACCTCCAATTTAGGGAGGAAATGAAATTAAATTTATTTATGCGAATTTATCTATTTATTCCCCTGATCTTTTCATCTGATTTCTTAGAACAGAATATATTCTATTCTCTTTAACTCGGAGTAGTAGTTCTAGAATGTGCTCCAACCTAATAATAAATAAAAATAAATGATAAATTCCATTATTTAGTTAATTAAATATTCCTAAATTAATATAATATACTCTTAAAGTATAAGTATTTATTATATTAACTAAATTATTCCTCCCTAAAGGTGCATTCAGTGTACTTAGAAATACAAATTTACTTTCTTGCTTGGCATATTTGTCTTGTGCTCTCGAACTTTAACCAAATATAGAACTAATATTACTTACATATAGTGCTCATATTAATATGCATAAGCGATTAGCACGACTATATATATAGGTAGGTATGGTTGTGTGTCATTGAATAATTCAGTGGTCTTTCCCCAATGTTTCAAGGGTAAGAATATATCAGCAATGTATTATTGCATTTATATGTGGATATTCTTGGAACTGTAGTTCTATAATATGTAAATTCTGTATATAAAACAAATATAAATAATTATGATCAAAGAATAAATCTTTAAGAATAAACTAGTTCGGAATTCAAACTTTTAGAATAAATGAATGCTTAGAATAAATATTGATTTAAATGAATTCTTAGAAAGGATTTCAAAATTTTGAATTTCGTAATTCTGAAGTATATTTAAAAAGTATATATCCTTATAAGCCTGCATATGCACTTCCTCGCATACCTACGTCCATTGGAGACGGTGGCCCCTCCCCAGGGACTCTCCCTTTCGATTCTTTACATGTGAGCGTTATTTTTGTAAGTGTGATGTATTGAAGATTGTTTATGTGTGCTATTTTTGTAAATGTGTCTTGCTCACTGAAGATCGGTGGGTTATATTTGAGTCTCTCGATATGATCTTGAACTTCGTATGATTTTCGATGTCTCTTGTATGTTAGGTTTAAATAAGCAGAACTTATACAGAAATAGATAGTATTAATAACATTCAACGACGATAAGATTCGATGGTTTTATTGGAAATTTTAATATTTGTTTACTGTTGGTAAAATTCCTCGACTCCGTAAGATATGTTTTAGGATCACTTTAATAAGATTTTTATAATTTTCTCACTATTTTATAATTTAAAGACATTTTTTTTCACAGGTGGTAATATCAACTCAAGTGATGGTAGACGGGCCGTTACTGGCGATATCCGACAACATGTTCGTGCACAACAACAGCAAACATGGCCGACGCGCCAAGAGGCTTGACCCGTCTGAAGGTATTGACGCCGCGCCAGAACCTAATTGTACGTTTTTTTTTTATTTTTTGTTTTTTTTTTTAGTTTAGTGACAGTAATAAGGCTGTATAATGATATGTCATAAATGTACAATTCTTATTATTTATAAATATTCTGTAGGCACGATGTTAATGAAGTAAATTGCAGCACCCAGGACCTAAATATAAATAATTATTATTTCTTTTACACACTTTTTAAAAAAATGCATCATAATTGTGTTATATTACATTTAAAGTGTAACTAATTTTAATAAGTCTTTTGACACATTCTTCTATAATTGTGTCAGGATTATTTATTATAGATATTATTCTAAAGTAGTCACTATTTTACAATTTATCATTATTATTATTTATCCTAGTGTTTCTATAAGTTTTTAATATGATTAACCTAAAACAACATATAAAACTTCTTCTTGCAATGAAATTGCCACTTAAATATAGTTAAATAAGTATAATATAGAGTATGATAGTTGCCAATTTGACTATTCCCTGTTAAAGTCAAGTGTGAAGTCATAATACAAGAATTGATGACGTCATTTGTATGCGCGGAATCACAGAAGACATTTCGCAAAGAACTTAAACGGGGGCGTAGGGTGGGCGACGAAGCAAGCTCATGGATAATTTAGTAGAATTATATATAAAAACTAAAAACATAGATCAACTGTGGAGAGTTGTATAAAAAAAAGAATGAATATGAAATATCCATGTAATAATATCAATAACACAGAGTCTTCATTCCCCTATTATTTCCAATCCGAGCTAAAGTATATGAAATATTAATTACTAGTAGCTCTCGGGGGTAAGGAAAAAAATTTTATTACACAAATTAAAAAGTACCTTCCGCGTAATCTTCTTTCGTCCCCTTAAATTCACTTTCTCTTCTGGTCTTTATTACCGAGTCGTTTTGTTCGCAAGATTTCAGATTCTCCCTTGTCTTACGACGCGTGTCCCCCTTACAACCTAACACCACGATAATGTTATAACAACGATTCAATTAAACGCGATCTCCACCTTTATTTCAAGCCATTAAAATTCATTTTCAATTATCACAAATAAATGTTCAGATCTTATCTACGAACTAGGTTTGTTAACTTTAACGGGCCGCGTTTGTCCTTTTTCTGAAACGCCCGAAGATAAACGTTCGTGAAGGATTCTAGTTTTAGTTATTTGGCTTGTATTCAACATTTTAAGTTGTACATAAAATTTGGCTTTTACTTGCTACGACTCCCAATACTTTTATGACTTAACGTTATATATGATTTCAAAGTTTTAGAGTTATTTTAGTACCATATAACCAATTTTTCGTAAATTCAATTTGATTCCAACCTTACAGTGTGTGTAATAAAGATTAGAATGGTTTGTTTTGTCACCAGCGGGTCTCTACCCACCGTTGCCCGTAGCAACGCCATGCATCAAAGCAATATCTCCCAGCGAAGGCTGGACGTCAGGGGGTTCTACGGTAATAATAGTGGGGGACAACTTTTTCGATGGACTACAAGTTGTGTTCGGAACTATGTTGGTTTGGAGTGAGGTAAGATTTGACATTTATATTACAGTCAAAATATTATAGATTAAGAATTCAAAACATCTCTTACATTATTTCGAATAAACGAAATAAATATGCAAAATTTTTCGGTATCGGTAATGCTAATATATATATCAATTTAATACTTATTCGATTTAACAGATATTTATAAAATTTGATGGATCTCCGTAGATCTTGACATCCTTCACATATATTATACTTTTTAATCGGAAACACTTTTTTCTTCTGCGTTCGGAAATTAAATAATACATAATTTTGCTTGTTAACAGTTAATAACATCACATGCAATAAGAGTACAGACTCCTCCAAGACACATACCAGGTGTGGTTGAGGTCACGCTGTCTTACAAAAGCAAGCAGTTCTGCAAAGGAGCCCCCGGAAGATTTGTATATGTTTGTGAGTAATATATAAATAGTATTATTACTTCTAAAGTACTACTGAATGTTATTTGGAATACAATTTACAATATTTTGCCAGTCATGTATTTAAGCTATATTTACTCGTAACATGTACTTTTTAATGGAGTTTATATTATTTTGAATGTTGCAAGCATACATAATTATTTTTTTTTTATTTAATTTTACATAGAGTAAATTAAATGTCAGCAAACAAATATTAGTTAAATATTCCATAAATAACATTGATTACTTAAAACCTTACTTTTCATTTATCACCACCAAATAATTTAATAAATTTACCCCAAAAACTCTAATTCCATCCATTTGCTAATAAACAAACGTATTTAGGACACAAAAACAACCCAAAAAGTAATCCTCGATACACAATTTCTTTGGATAGTGATCCATCAATTAGGCTTTCATTCGTTAGTGAAGCGGCTAATGATTGATTCTGTTTTTCTTCCGCATAGCAGCTCTTAACGAGCCTACGATAGATTACGGCTTTCAAAGACTACAGAAACTCATACCAAGACATCCTGGTGACCCGGAGAAGCTACCTAAGGTAATAATAAAGTTGTGACATATCTACATTTTATTAATTATTATTGTTCCAATTTACGAGTAACCTAATAATTATATTCTTAGGAGATAATCCTCAAGCGAGCTGCAGATCTAGCAGAAGCATTGTACTCAATGCCTCGAAACAACCAGCTAGGTCTTTCCGCGCCTCGCTCTCCTACCAGCATGCCCTTCAACTCTTACACAGGACAGCTGGCGGTCAGCGTACAAGATACCGCCGCCTCGCAGTGGACTGAAGGTCGGTTAACTATTACATATGATGGTGATAATACCATATTCAATTCAATACTATACTAAGATTCTTAACGAGTATGTTACGAAAAATTTTCAATTTTTAAAATAAAAAATAGTGAACCATAAATGATAATTACTTAAATAATTTGAAGAAATCTATTATAACCTAACATATCAGTAAATGTCATAGTTAAAAATTATACATATATATATTACAAGTTAAAAATAGTTAGTAAAAGTCCCAAGGTATATTGAGTCGGGTTTTTTCTTTTAGAAGAGTATGCTCGTAGCGGTGGGTCGGTCTCACCGCGGTACTGCTCAGCTGCGTCTACGCCGCACGCGCCTGCTGCCTACCCGCCACAGCACTACCCCCCACCTACCACCTCACTGTTCAATACCTCCTCGCGTAAGTATCTCTATAGCTATCTAGGCATACATCTTTTGCAGCACCATCACCACCTACCAACTCACTATTCAATACTTCCTCTCGTAAGTATCTCTATATCTATCTAAGCTAACATCCGTTGCAGCACCTCATTGTTCAATACTTCCTCACGTAAGAATCTCTATGATAAAATGAACTAGGATCAGTTGCAGTACTATCTTCACATATAGAGCTCTGGACTATATTCGTTGTAGACGTAACCCGCGTCCTCTCTAGCTTAGAGTTTTAATCTATCTCTGTTAGTATAATTATTAAGGACTAGCGCACTTTTTGAACCTCTATGTTTAATACCAAATCTTATAAAAAAAAATTATTACATAAAATATCCCTAACAGGACATCATTTATACAATTATCATACGAGTTTTTTTAGTTTATTTTATGCTATTATATTTAATAAACAAAAACACTATACAAAAGAAATACTAGGTACAATATTCCTACCATTTTCTTTAACAATTGTCCACTACAACTTGACCTACTACTTGTCTTGTAAGAGCACAATTACGTTTAATTTCACAATTTTGTAGCGCTTCCGCACGCCATGTGTTTATGTCGCTTTGTGTTAACCCTGTTCTTTATACGTCCAGTGTCTCTAGGTCCCTACCACCCGGCCAACATAAATGGGCATACTGACTACATGTATAAAGATACCGATTATACTGAAAGAAATGACGATTGTAAGGTCTATCAAAACAATCACGCTAAATATAACGACGTGAAAGGACATAAGGAAAAGTCCAGAAGCGCTTTTGCAGTTGTCAGACAAAGTCCGCCGCGTAATTTCCAACAACACCAAAATTGGCAACATCTCGCAGTCCAGTGTTAGTAGTTTTTCATTTCTTTTTGTTTTTGCTTTAGCATCGCTTTTGTGTATTGCTGACGCTTTTACATACACCCACACATGCAAATTTATTAAAGCTGACACTATACTTGGTAACTTAATTATTAAATCAACTTAATATCAGACAACAGAAAGACAAACTTTAGTCCTCAAACTCAACCGAACCCTTGAACAATTGATTCGAATATAATGTTATTATTTATTTTTTTAAATCGAATTCCTTAAATATTTCTTTTTAACTCTTCCTATACTAAATTCCGGTAATCGCCAGCAGGAATGGGCGGTCTGGTGTCATCGCCGTTCAGCGTCAACCCCTTCTCGCTGCCCACTTGCAGCGCGCAGCAATACGCCCAGACAGCACCACTAGCCTCCAAGTAATGGATACCCTCAAATTTCAAATTGTTTGAACAACCATTTTACTTTCATCAGCTGTTAGATTTTCCTGTTATTATCAATGTGTCTTTATGCCAATTAAAATAATTTTTCAAATTCATATCTGATAAATATTAGTTATTTATTCTTACTAAGTCATCTTTTTATTTAAATGCAGTACTATCACTGTTTGAGATATCCTTAAAAATTATTTATACTTAATTAAGACAACATTTTCAATAATACTTAATAGTTTAATCTGTTGGTGTGTAATCAAATCATATATTAAAGTGGTGGAGGCGCATAATTGTATATAGATTGTAATTATTTGTAAATATTAGAATAATTCTCGATATTTCATAGATCGATGGCTAGATTCAAATTAATAAACCCGTTCAAAGCTCAGGGTAGTGTGTAAAAAGTTACCCTCTTCTTGTGAGACAGTTTTTTGTAAAATCTGTGATATATTTATTGTAAGTACAATTGTAATATAATCGATTTGTAAATTCCATTTTTCGAATTCGATTCTTATTGTAAAGTTAGACATACCGTTTATCACAACGAATGAATAATTTAATTCTAAAAACGAACGCTTGAATAAATCATATCTCGAAACAATACATATCTTTTTATCTAGTACGGAGACTTTCTATAGAAAATTCTATCAATAAAAAGGGAAATGGAGAAATCTCTTAGAAAGGAACCTAATGTATACGAAAAAATATAGAATCTTTCTCGAACATTTTCCTGAAAATCATACCTGTATTGCCTCTGAATATGTATTATTTAACAAAACTGTATATCAAATACTGTACATTGTAATCTTTAAGGAACAAAATATGACAAAATACGATATTAAAAAACTTACATATACCATTTCAGAAGTTTTATTTCTAACCTTCTAATTAGAGTAGTAAATATTAGGAAACTAAAAACAATATTGGTCATTTTAGGTCACATTTATGATCTTAACATGACTTAAACTTTCGATTCAATAAACCGATTTTCTCTTTTCAACAATTTTAAGAGGATATTAATTTATAATCATATAGACTATTCATGTTATTCATTAAATTCAAACTCAATTAAAGTAAGTCAAATTTAGGTAATTTTTAGATTCATATTGTTTTACCAATTTTAAGTGATTAAAAACTTTAATTTAGATGGCTATGAATCATAATATATCATAATATTATCTTTCTATCTATACTGTAATCAGATAAGACTTAAAGATTAACCCATACAATTCTAGAAGGGTCATTGTAGCCTGCTATCCATCATATTAACAAAAACATCAACTTAAATAGTTTAAACCATTGTGATTTCACACATGTCATATTGCACCCCACTTGTAATATTATACTAACAATTCTTGTCCTATAAGGGTAATATTTTTCATTGTTACCCTTGACTAGATAATGCATGGGTTTATCTCCTCTCCTAATTGTGTCAGTAAAGAATGGGGATTGTATTACTACTGAATTAACATAAAATGGACGCTAGTGTACCGTCTTTGTAAACATAAATTAATTATCATAATTTAACTTTGTACAATACAAATGCATTAAGGGGATAATTAATGTTTTTTAGCACATGTACCTATCGATTTGTTGCTGAACTAATATTAATAATTTAAGTTGATTTATATTTGTTTCTCTAAGTCATATAGACATCACTGTGAAATCAGACACTCAGAACAAACACTTTCAACAAAATTGCTAATCTTCGGACAGTATGTAACGTGGTGTAACTAGATTACGTTACAATAATCCAAATGTGTCTTTAGTCGTGCTCGTTTGTAACGCGTGTCGGACACGTGACCTGCGCACGCGACGAATGTCACTCAAACCTTCTTGTTACATTTAGATCATATTTTTATTAATGACAATTTGTAAGTCATTTGTATTTTATGACATAATGAATTAAAATATTAGGATTGTAAATAAAAATAAATAAACAAAAAGACTAATTTAAGATACTCATAACCCAGGTCAAATATATATTAGTAGGTATCGAAATAAAAAGAAGTTATTATAATTGATTTATCTTATATTATTTATAAACCTCTTAGATTATTAAAAAATCTAGGTGATACAGACAAGTAAAATATAATAACATAAAAAGTCGATATATACTCGTAAAGTATAATAAAATAAAAATATTGACTTGTATTACTAGCCCGTAGATAATAAGATTGGTGTTATTTATCTAGGAGCTATTTGTCTGCCCTTCATGATAAACATGTTAAGAGAAATCGTGAACGTCGCGCGGCGGCCGGATCACGTGACCGACACATTACCAAATTAGACCCCGGTGCATCTGACTACAAATCGTATTAAGTGAGGGGCGTATTGGGTTACAGATTGAAACTTTTCAGTCAGCTGATTTTTATTATTAAAAATAATTTTATTTTACCCCAATATATGTTACGATTCTTGAAAGAACTTACTATGCTCAGAGCTCATGAATAAAAATTCGAATTTGTTAAAAACAAGTCAATCAAAATTCCGACATAATGGACGTGAAAACAGCCGTATGTAAGAGTCATAATAAACAACAAAAGTTAAAGTACAAAAAAAATTATTACTAAAATAAAATTCCCAAAAACTAAAAAACTAATACAAAAAATAGATTCGCAAAAAAAATGTAAACGTACAAACAAAATAAAACCCCATCACGACACGACAAATTGATGTCATCTATCCCTCTCTCGCTAACAGTCGCTACATATCACTCCGCACACGTCCTCGGCATTTTTCCTTTATATATTATTAATACATAAGTACAAGCATGCACCGTTTACACTCTACACTGACACATAAGTTTGTCCTTTTCTATATTGTAGGGTTTAGTTTTCCCAAGCGACCGGGCCTCGAGGGTAAAACTCCCTAGGGTCGGTATTGACTCTACTATGGAAGGAAAGTTATCTGTACACCTATTGTCGGCCACCCCCCTCCTCCCACCACCCATTGAAGGACTTTCTTACGCGTTTTACGTTTTGCTTTATTTTTGCTAGCGTTCTTACTTTAAATCAACATTATTAAATGTGTTTATTTTTTATGTTGTCTCTTATATAGAGTACTTGCTGCTCTTTTTAAATAAAGATCAGTATTTTTAACTATATATAAGTTAAATTGAACTAAAAAATATCCTTAAGATATTAGATTCTTCTGCGTAAATACCAAAATAGAAGTGAAATTCCGATGACGTCATACAGTTGTATTAACACATTGACATAAATAATTATTGATATATGTTAATAAAATATAGTGTTAGAGTCTAGTGATATTAATAACCAAAGGTTATGAGTGAAAGTTTGAGTTGTAAAACAGTTACCAGCGATACTGCGGCGTGTCAACGAGCCGCGTTAAGAGAAATTGAGTGAGAGTCGAGTTAAAGTATTAAAAGTTTTCAGCGATCTTTGTAGACGCCGCAAACATAGTTAGTGTTGCGAATTACATCGATTACAAATTTATCGATATCGAAATAATCGAAGGATTGTTATAGTACAAAATCGCAAGATGTTTAATAAGTTATTTTTATACAACTACAGTTAGTTGCAGTAAAATGCATTATGTTACATACAATATCACATATATTATATAGAGAACTACCCGGGGCGCAATACGACGGTAACATTTTTCAGACAACACTTTCTTTTGAAGTATCTTTAAATCAAATGAAGTGGGCATAACTTAGTTCTGTACTATAACAGGAAGATATAAAATCAATACATCTTGATTAAATATATATTTTCTGTTTGACCCCAACTACCTTTATTACAATATTTCTTACATTTCTCAAGAAATAAATTTATCCATTACTAACAAATATTTAATGAAATATACAAATAAACTAAATTACTATAAAAACTCACTATAAAAACGATAAAGCAAAAAATACTATCGATAAACGCCATAACAAAAGGTACATCCCTACTACCTTAACACGGTGTAAGTTAATAATGTAATAGAATTACGAGGAAAAACTGTTGAACTCTGTCGGAGCGGGGTGGTTTAATTGTAGCACTTTGTCTTGTTGTCCGTCCGACATGAAAACATATACACTATTAAGTCTGTTTTGTAAATCTTGAGACAATTGACATTGACATTCACATTTGACATTGACGTTTGTATTGACACTTTAAAAAATGACCGAATATAAAACAATAAACTTATAATAATTTGTAGATATTTTGAAACTGCTGCATGAATTTTTATTTTTATTTATTTTAAATTGGCATGTTGGCACTGAAGAAATATCTATGAAGAAGCAGATAAGAAACTACGAGGATACTTTTTGTTAGATGTTATATAACTGATTTTAGAATTACAAAGTACAAACATGAATTGACTCTTAATATCTTAAAATATCTTCGAACCACAGCAAAGATTTTAATATTAGGTATAATTATTTATCTTTTGTTTTTTACTGTATTAAGTACTTATGTACTTATTTGTACTAAAGATACTTTTTTTCTAATTTCACTTCGTTTTTTTTATACGACTTGTTGACTTTTTTTTAATACGTCTGTACTGTACAGCACGATAACGGAATCAGTAATTTTAGGGTATTGTATTTTTTTTACTATTTTACTTTTATACAAAGAATTTTGATATAACAACAATTACCACAAAAAAAGGAATTTAAAAATAACTCAACTTTTTTTAAATTTTACATTTTTATTATTCAATTCAATTTAATTTATTTTTTTAAGATACAGTTTTATTTTTTTGTAAATATATAAATAAATGTTATGGTATTTCCTTACTAAATGAAAAATCGTCTTTGAAATTTTCATAATTTTCAATTACTTTTTCCGGTACTCTAATCTCAATTGGTGCGAAAGATTTTGAACCTTAAAAGAAACATGATTTACATACATTCATATACATAGATAGCGGTTGACTTACAAAACAACAGACTGATCGAATTTTTAGAAAAGAGCTCCTAATACTGAAGTTTCTAGAAAATTTGATTCTAGTACTGGGATTTACATGTATCATATTATACTTGAAGTCATAAAAATAAAAAAAAATAACTATAAAATATAACAAAAACCTAATATTTTTTTAGTTTCGTATTTCCATCGTCTCTACTGTCTCTACATTTCAAAATCATTAAAAAATTTATTTCAATAATGACCACATCACGTGTAAAACCAAACTCACATTCAGTAAATATAACTCCTGTAAAACAAAATACTAACTATTTGAATATGCAGAGACATAATTAAAACTAAATTTAAATTCGGCGTCTAAAGTTCTAACTCCATATCAGTTCCAGAAGCACATAAAAGCTGTTTCGAAAAATTTTGTATTCATCTAACTGACGTGCGCAGAAAGTTCCTCATTAGTGCTCCTAAAATGTTTATTTATTAGCCATGTTGAGCTTAGTTTCATTTTAGAGATTGAAACATTATACTATACTGAGATTAGTTAAAAATTTATATAACACTTTTAATGTACGCATATTGAATAATATGCCTAAAAATATTTTGTTAGGACGTTAGTTTAGTTACAAATATTAATAAATATTAATTTAAGATACACTAAAAAAACTATCAAAAAATTTAAAAGCAACATTTGATAATAAATCACATAATAATGAAAACAAAACAAAAAACCTTCCACAGGTAATTCATTCAAATACGTTTGCTAGCAATTTTCGCGAGTCCCTTATCAAGATCACATCGAGTTTTATGGGTCTAATCGCAACCACAAATAGGCCCCCGGTGGGTGATTTTCTATCCTGACCGATTATGGGATTCCAGCTAATTAGCTATTACCGATATAGCCTTACTTACGTTTCATGAGAAGTACACCGAAAAATCACCAAACAATCATTACAATTGTGTCAAAAAACCTGCCATTTTTTTTATATATTTTTTGAGCCAAACTATGAAAAATATTAGATATTATATATTAAAGTAACCTTTGAAATAACAAGGATTTTTTTTCTTAACATTGAAAAAATATATAAAAATAGTTTTTAACTTTATTTTTAAAGATAATTGTAGGTCATATTATCACAACTGAAAGTGGAATGTTGAATAAAAAAAAACTAACAAAGTATAACTCTTAACATACCTATAATATATATTTATACCTATAATATATCGCAACTACTATAATTTTTTCGCAAAAATACTCTATTATAAATACATTATAAATATCCTAAAAATTTTATGCTTATTGAAATATTTTCTTAAATTATAAAGCGTACAAAAATATACATAAGTTCATTAAAAACTGTTTAAAAAACCAAATTAATTTAATATATATACTTTTTAAATATTTACATAGAACAAAAAATATTAAGTAATCAGATACGGTTGACCATAATATGTACGGAGTTACGAACCTCAAAGTGTAGAATATAAAAGTCAAACAAAGTAAGTATTTAGCCTGTAACAACTAACTTCACCTTCTAATACTATATTATAATGACATTGACCACTTAAACTATATACTTAATATACCTAAGTATCAAAATTATAAATACATTTTAGTAAGTATAATACAAAAGTCATGGGTCTCATTTAATTGGACACAAGTATATACCATAAGATAAACCCTGAAAAGACGAGCCTCTAAACCTCCCTATAAAATTGGTAAGCTACTTACGTAGGATCGATTTCATGCGGCAATATTTTAAAGACTGCTTCTATTGTCGAAGATTGAAAGAGTAGGGATACGTTTAAGTTATATTAGTATTTATTAATAGATGGATAAGTTTTTTATTTATTGGGAACATACATTAATTTTTTTGTAAAGTTTTTTTTATAATGTCAGAAATAACGAATTTTTTGAAGGGTTTGATAGGTCAGTGATAATTGTCTCCATGTTTGGGAAATTTATGATTTATAAGGATTTTTAGTTGAGGTAAAAACTAATTTAAAGTACTAATCATAGAACTAATATTAAAACTAGATAGATACTATCTATAAGGCTAGTTGGCTATCTAATTGAATAAAGTACTCAATAATAATCCTACAAATATCAAATATAAACAATATGAAGTAAATCATTGATAAAATAAATCACTTCAAAAGAGTTATAAACAAAATAAAAGTTAAAACAAAAGTTTACAGAACACAGAAACGTCCGTTCCGCAGGACAACAGACGCCATCTTACTGAAATTCATTTCAAGTAGTTCCGCGGCCAACCAACAGATGGCGTTGTTCATTCTCCGGGGACCTCGACACGAACCCATTTTCTATGCGCACCGTCCTGAAGCAAAACAAACGACTTGAGAAAGGGAGAGAGGCATTCTCAAGGCTCTCCCGCTAGCAACGATATGGATTACATAGCTTGTTGTACTGAAATTCTCCTTTTGTTGCTAAAGTGGGAGTGTTTCAGCGGACCAATGAGGATGTTTTGTTCAAAGTGGACCACTCCCATCCAGTTTTTGATGCCTACTGGGAGTTGGATGGAAAAAATGTTAGCAATAGGTAATTTTGAATGTCGTTTGTAGGTGACGTAATTGCCGCTTTATATAGGCCGTTCGTTTGTTAATAAAATCCTCCCTGCGGTATTGTGACGCTGATTGAATACGAAATTGGATGTACAAAGGTAATTTTTGCGTAACTACAGACCTAAATAAGCAATTTTGATTAGGTAACTGGTAGCTATTTTTAGCTCTACATTTAAATATTATAGTGTACCTGTACAGTTTTGTGAAAAGTGCAATATCATAAACTAGCAAAACTTTAATTATATTAAATAATAGTTAGTTATGTATAACTATATGTTATCATTTTGTTCTATTACCGGTTCAAGTTTCTTAAGAGTTCTAGAAAACAAATAGTGTTTTTCAAGAATACTTACTCCTGCCAACGTTTTTGGTTTAATAAACTACGTACTGGTAGACAGCACACTCTATATATTTATATATAGAGATTCTGTTTAAATGTACTAGATATTAAATTTAGTTTTGGTACCTATCTACCTACTTCAAACGCGAGCAAAAATATATTAATAGATTCTTTATTAATTTATTACTAGTAATTATCTATTGAAATAAAACTATTTTTACGGATTTAACTCTCGTATATTGAATTAAATTTTAAATTTACTTTTTGAATCTTACCCGACGTTTCGAACGCTTTGTAGCAATCGTGTTCACGGTAAGACGAGATGGATGTGTCTTTCAGTAAGTCAGCTCGTCCTCTAGGTGTTCAGCGTCACAGATGTGTTGTACTCTCTGAAACAAAGATTTGCCAACGGTAGCTAACTGGCTAGGGTGGTGGTGTGATTTACCATTGAGGTACCTATCTGTATGTGTAGGTTTCCTATAAACAGTGTGTCCCAATGTGTTGTCAGGATTCTTGATAATAAGAATATCAAAGAAAGCTAAAGTATTATTTAACTGCAATTCCATTGTTAATTGTATTTTGTTGTTAATGGAATTAAGGTCTTGCAGAAAAGCAAATGTTTGATTCATAAGTATTATTGTGAAGGTTTCGTCTACGTACCGTTTAAAGATCTTTTGTGTGAATCCTGAAATGTACGCCCGGAAGCTTAGAAACCGTTGGAGGTAGATGACTAATTAACTGAATTACTGACAGACACCTCCATTTCGTCTTACCGTGAAAACGATTGCTGCAAAGAATTCGAAACGTCGGGTTAGATTTAAAATGTAAATTTAAAATTTAATTCAACGTACGTGACTAAATCCGTAAAAATAATATAGTTTTATTTTAATGTGTAGTACTCGTGAAAACCTTAGAAAACACTATAGTACCTATCTAGTTAATTTAAAATGTTGGATGCTGAGTTTTCATTAATTATACAGTCCATGAAATCTTGTTATTAGCATTAACTAAACACTAAAGTCGACGGCTAAAGAAAGATGACAAACGTTAAAAATATTTATTACAAAAAATATATAAAATATTACTCAAATAACATCTTATTTTAATAAAATGTGTGGTATTTTATATAAGAGTAAAAGCAACTTCGTAGATATGTTTTATATGCAAAGATATTGATGGATAAGTGTCCGTCCCGGGGAATAGCGGGTCTCAACACGGCTTAGCACTCACCCAATGTGAGTGAACTTTAAAGTGTTAAAGTGAACGATAGCTGTTTGTGTGACACCCAAGAATAGTTACCTTTTTGACAAGACAAACTCTTTTAATAAATTTTAATTTTGCATGTCAGAATATAGGTAGGTATATTTTTGTTCATACATATAAACTTTCAATTTACATCTTAAATACAAAAAAAATAAATATAAAAAGAAAACAAGAAAGATAAGATAAAAAGAAAAGAATATATTATAGGATTAAAAAATAATATAGATATATAATACGTAGTGATATTGAACCTACAACAATGTCGTAGCACCTACCTACGCTTGTATCGTAGACTGCACTAAACAGTAGTTACATAATATTTATGAAAAGATAATTATAAAGAACAATTTAAGCAAGTTACACACAAAGAACATCTATCGTAAATTCAATTATAATTTACCATCGCATCGTATAATTTTCGAATAGAATATGTATCCTATTCACCCCTTTACAGCATGTGTTGGAGCAATTACTAGAAACAGCCGCACAATATAACAAGTGTGAAGATTTGACAAGCAATAAATTGAATTTGAACACTTTATTTTCATTGACGAGTAATGGACGATGAAATAAAGACATTAACAATAGGATTGTATTGTATTCTGTGTTGGTTAATATTGAATTGTGATACTATAAAATTAATATTTAACGACAATGTTTAGTACATATGGTAGATAATATTTCATTTTTTAGATATTATATAAGTTTCAGTATATTCATAATTAGAAACTATAAATATTCGTTACAGGCTAATAGGCTGAGTATATTTAATAGGATTTTTAATTTCACCTGTTATGTATGCGTACTTATTCTTATAGTAAAATAAGTAAGTGATGAGGGTTGGTCCTTAGAATCTACTTTGAATATATAAATACAAAACTTTTATATAATATTTTATTAATATATTAAGTTATTTGTTGTTAAGCAAAACATCAATATATGTAACTAAATGGGAAAATGAAATTCCGGTAAAAGTCTAAATATCTCAAAATCGTGTTCAAATGAAGATAAATAGCTTTTCACATTGAAAATCTTTTTCAAAAGTAATGTAAGGGAATCCTGTAAAACCATTAATATCAAGGTGCTTGTAACGAGCTACGACAGGAAAATTTCTGAAGCCTCCTTTGAAATTCTTGTACAATACATGTACACTTGGTTTTTTTACTTCGAGGTATATAATTATATGAAGAATACTATCTGACAATAAAGTTGACGTAAGAATAGTTAATATGTTCTCTATTTATTTTTATAGAATTTCTTATAGTTTAAATATTTAGTTTAGTAATAGTTTTGCTTATCTAAATTTAAAAAAAGATTTAATTAGTTTTTTTTTATTATAATTCTAACAAACTTATAAGCCTTATTTTATTTCGTTGATATAAAAGTATGTAAAGTGAGAAATAAATTCCTTAAGAATCCGTTCGTATTTTTACATTGTAATTTGTTTACACGTTGTAAATTTAATTTATTACACTGTATCTCAACGAGACAGCATTTTAGGGGGTTCGATGAACCAAAACGTCAGATTTTTTTTGTATTTTTTTATACAATCTCCATTATATATGAATACCGACGGAGAAATTTTATTATAAATGAATACGTATCTTAGAATATTTATAATCTTATTTCAAATTATATTAAGTTGTATCTAGATTTAATGATACCTAAATAAAAAAAAATAAGTCAATAAAATTAAATTCATTAAATTGTTTTGTATTCGTCATTGGTATTGAATACCGATAATCACTATTGCATTATAAATGAGACTCCATACATTATGGTGGTTGTAACAGATGTACTGCATTGCGAGTTTATTTTATAGAAATTGTCAAGGGGTGGGGGTGGAATGAGAAAACTATGGATTAGGAAAACATATAGAGATTTTATCACATAGGTAAAATACATTCAACATTTTGCATAACATAATTCGGTATATAAAATCCGATAAATAATTACACGAATATAGATTAGAAAAGATGTAAAAACTAACACAATAGTAATAAATAGTTAAAAAATATATGTTTAACTGATAATATATCAAAATATAAATAAATTCGTCATTCCAATCCTCTCTATACCAGTAAAGCCCACGGATGTTGCCCTAAATTGTGTAAAGTACGAAATAATTTCACGCATCATGTGTCACCCGGATAATGACCCTAGCTCCCGGACAAAACAAACACTCTTCTAATAAGGGAATGAGTCTCCAAAGAAAACCTTAAAGAAATAAGGGTTAAAAGTTACCAAGACATTTGTTTTTGTTAATAGAATCTTTTAGTAGAAAGTTATTGGATTTTTTGCTTCATTTTTATATTTTTATACGATTTTGATGTTTTTTTTCTACTTGACATGAGTTTTTTGATTTAGAGATGAAGAGTTTTTATTTTGTTTTTTATAGTTTTTCTGTTGTAGAAACATTAAAAGTAGTTAAGTTTAGTATCAAAAATATTAGTAAGTAGGTAGTTTAGTTTAGTATCAAAAGTATTATCCCAAAGTTAATAAATATTTTATTTGTTTGATTAATAAAGTAGGTATATTAATAGGTATATTTGAAAATATTTGTTTTAAACTTAATGCGTTTTAAATAATCGCCAGTGAAGCTACGCTAGGCTAACTAATACCTACTATATAAAATATATAAATTCGGCGTAGAACTAATGCTCTCCTTTGTTTCAACCGGTCATATGTTTGATTCCTATAAAATTATTAATGTGACAAACATATATATTTTTTTGAGTTGTATTAAAAAAAATATCTAGAAAGGTTTTCTTTATATCTCTTTATAATAAATTCTAAATAATAGATTATATTAACCCGTCGTTCACGTAATATAGGCCTGTACTCCGTAGTTGGTAATTTTGAAGTTGGTTCATGAAAATATGTACAATTTTTTTTCTTGAAAGCAAATGAATAAAAGAAAATAAAAACCAATAACTCGAGTCCACAACACATTGGACAAACAAACACTACCCCTCGACAATCTCACTCATATTGTGTTGACAAAACCAATGAACAGTCTTAATTATTTGCCCGGTTTAAGTAAACATTCACCCCACTCTTAAAACCAATACCACAGACCCCTAGATTCAATTCAATTTCAAAACCACAAGTCAAATTTCAAAGATTGTAAAATCTATAGGGGTCAGATTAAAATAGTTGTTCGAACTATTGTTTGACAACAAACAGGGTCTGTCTCAATTAAAAATATTGCTAACAAGACAAACAGTTGTCGCTACGATTTTGGTTTTTAATTGGCTGTTTGAATAGAGATAATTATATTTATGGGTAAACAGTATGATAATATCCTCATATCGTATACCGAAGCGTTTTAAACAAAATAAAACCTGAACACCCTTTATTAAAATTATAATAATTGTAATAATAATCGATACAAGATATTTTTATCTATTTTATATTACACGATCTTAATTACAATAAAATTAAATATAGTTCTTAATACCCTATTTAAAGGGTGCGGGTTAACATTTGGCTTATAATGTTTTATCAGGCCAGTTGCAGGACATTCGAGGGTTATCTGTGGTTGTCATCTTGTGGGGTCGTTTGGGCCCTAGATGTCTTGGCTGTCTGGTGTCATTGGAAGGTCGCATTTATGAAAAGGGTCACTTGAAAATGAGCTTGGGTTTGAATTACGTCTGAATTATAATCTGATTTAAATTACTTTTAAATTTGACCAAAGCTATAACAAACTTATAGACACTCTTAAATACAACCTTTTCGATTGTGATACTTATTGTATCCATTATTTTTCTTAACTAATAATACGGTTAAAAAATGCGTCACATAAGTAAACTTCACAGTTTCTTTGTTCCATCTTTAACATATTTTATAATATTTCTTAAATTATCAGTCTAATAAAATATTCGATACTTAATTGTTTTTTAAATAATTAACATTAATGAAACATTCTAATTATTTTAAAGTAATAATAATAATTACAATAAAAACCAAAAGCCATACCGACCATTCTATTCGCCGTCACAACAGATACTCGTTATATTGTTTTCGCTACACGTCAGTTGTGACGTGAATGCATAATCAATCAGTAATTCAGGAGCGTCGCATTTGTCAAATCCTCACGGGATTTGAATATCACAAAGATTCCAATCTTTATTTTTCTTTCGGTGGGCGTTTTAAAACGCTTTTGCGGTTTGTAGGGAAGTGACAAAGAAATACTGGGAATGAACGAATGAACGGTAATTCTAAAAGCTTTTACGCTGTTTATCGAAGTCTCTTAACTCCGGAGGGACTCAATATTGATGTTTTGACATGATTTTTAATTATTGTTATGTAAAAATACTTTATTTATAACTGTATATAATACGTAGCGAGGGAAGAAATTGATAAAAATGAGTGACAAATTTTATGAGTGTTACTTTAAGTGGCATTTTGAATTAGATTTTGATTAAAGGTTTAATAAAACTAAATAGAATAATCTAGAAGCAGATCTGTTTAATCTAGAAAGTTGTTAATATACCTATAGATGTTTGATGTTTCTTCGTCATGGTCACTATAGATTCAATTATAAAGTATATTCTTTTATAGAAGTTTGATTTATTTTTATAGAGCATCAAAAACTTTTCTCTATTTATTTCAGATCTATCTGAAGGAAGTTGAGAAAAGTTTGCGAGAAATGACTTTACAGGGTCTACTTATAATAATGCTAATATTATTTGCTATAAAGAATTATAATCAAATCATTTTTTAATCAAGTGAAGTGAAAAAAATAATACTCATAGCTTTATTATATTCATCTTTGTCATATCTATCTCATATTTGAAAAGATAACCCCCAAACACATTTATTTATAAAAATTAAAATAATAAATATACTTTTCATTTTTCTCAATAATTCTTATTAATATGAAGACTAATATAATTTTCTATCAGTATCCTTGCGTCGCAGCTGATGCAATGAGCAATTTCGCTGGCTATGATTGGTCCAATTTCCCCGGAGATTGTTGGGACACAACTCTTAATTTCTTGTTTCAACTTTTGGATACTTGTAAAGGCTTACAAAGAAATTGTGTAAACCTTCTATGTAAGCCAAACCATTAAATATATTCAATAATATAAAAAAATATATATCAACAAGGCCTGAACTTGCAATTTAAAAAAAGAATATTAACGTGACTAACAATAAAAACAAACAAATAGGAACTAAACGAAAAAGTTTTATAATTATACTAAATAATTATAAAACAAATAGTAAAAAAATATATAAAGATTCGCAATTAACTAAAGAAGCTAGAAATTAAAAAATCTAAACAAAACCGCCCAAGTCACACTTCAACGAACCGGAAGAGAGCACTCATCCCGAACAGTATTAATGAATATTAAGTGCACACGCACCCACCACTACAATGACGTCATCGTGGAGACACTTAATTTTCTTCAATCCTAGGGGATACGATTTACATTACGCTATTTCCAAATGACGCTCTACATGAAAATGATTTTGGAGTTCTAGAGAAAGGGGACAGTCATCCATTTGACTAATCTTTACCTTTTGACTTTTATATATTATAGTATAATGTTTTATGTGATAGGACTATGATTATTGAATAAGTATTCTAAATATAAATAATTATAAAATAATTTCAATGATATGAGAAAATGTTTAATGTCAATTATTACCTCTAGAGCTTTTAAATGTAAAAGCTCTTGCGTAAGTCACGCATATTTAAAAAAAACATTGCAAACTAAATAATTTGTTATAGTGTTACCGATAGCAATAGTTATTGAATGAATATTTTAAAAATATCATTTATTATTTCAATATTATAAAACAACAAATAATACGAAAAGTTAAACTTTAAATGACTGAAAATTATTGTCTATAACACTTTTTAACACGAATTGCGTTATGTAAATAAAAACATTGTAAAATATTATTTCAGTTATAACATAGGCCGTTTCTTTTTCTGTATTTGTTATTCTGAAAGGCCATTATTATGACGCTGGACGATGATGGATTGTTAGATCAAATCACATGAGATTCGAAGGATCTTATGATATGGTACACGAATTTAGGAGGATAAATATATAGGATTTGATTTTGATAGGACTTATATTTGTATACATAAAATAGAATAAAATGTAATATTTTAGAACTTTTTCAAAAGCAAAAAAAAAACAAATAATAATTTATTATTTAATTTTTTTTTTACAATTTTTTTTTTTAGATACTATCAAAGATTCTCATTTGACCATATCCTTAAAATTATTATATCCACAATTCGTGAACCCCATCATAGGTTTCCTTTGTTATCCTTACATTGGGTAACCGCGGTGTAAATATTTGAAGACCCCATGACGACTCACCGACTGTCTTATGGTTAATTTATTTTGACAAATCATCTTTTTGTCCGCGGGTAAAGGTATGTTTACCTTTGGGATGAAAAGGTAAATGCTTAAAAAAACTCTATGCGAATTTTACTCTTATCGAATAAATGTGTAGAATCGAGGAATTATTGTCTAGATTTTAAAAAGTATGTTATAATATATTTAACAATACAATCTATAGATGCTAGAACAGAAATTTGTCTATTGGTCTATGTATGTGTGTGTTCTTAAAATTCGTAAACTACTCATTCTATTTCAATTATATATTTTTATATAGGCCTTTATTCATAGAGAAGCCAGCCTAAAAAGTGACCATCGAAATAAAAAGAGAAAGCAAATGAGGCTACCTAACTCAATTGTGTTCTCTTTCTTGCATGTGTGATTAGACAAGAATAAATATCGGTTTGTCATCTTGTATTATTATTGTCTCTTATATTATTTGTCAGACTGCCAATAAGTCCCCTATTCTATGTATAATAATTCTATGCCTTTATCTGATCAATAAAAAAAATAAAAATCAAACTTTCAGTAAAAATAAAAAAAAAGGTTAGTAATACTTATGTAAATAACTAGCATTATCTAAACCTATTATAAAACCAAACAGAACCAAATCAGAAGACGAATAAAATACATGTAGTTAGAAAGGACATGCAAATATTAGACAGGAGATAGTTCGCTAAAGTTAAATAAGTAAGTCGTGTCTGAATCCCTAAAGGTCGCGACGTACGACATTCGGCGAGCCTTTATTTCACCGTATCTAACCACCCTCTGTATACAGGGTGCTTATAATTAAAATTATCTAATCATTATCATTATTACGGAATTTTTTTTTTTTTTGGTGTGCTATCTTAAAATGTTCTTTATAAGAATGTCCTTTCATGACAGATTTTTTTTATAAGCTAAGTATTTTTGAAAAGTGATTCCTCTTCTTTATATATATCCCCGGTTGTTATATTACACTGTTTTAATTTGTGCTATATATAATCTAATTAATAAAATTAATTAGTATGTTTTTTAATTGAAAGAGTGTTAATGAACTTAATGTTTATTATATTTTCTTTGTACAATTTTGCATGATTAATACATTCGTAATTGTTAATTATATTTTGGCTATCTGAAGCTATTATAAATAACTACAAATATTTTATTGATATGAAAACTTGAACACGCTGTATATTCCTCAGTGAGATACATTTGACATAGCTTCATAATATATGAGACGAGTTAACAAGCATGTAGTTACTGGCCGACTCCATCTCTCTAGAGATGCGATGCAAATGAGAAATATTTTAAATTTTATACATTTTGTATGAACTATTTATTTGAGAGTAATGTATGAGGGGAAATATTAGTTATGAAATGATTTAAGTTTGATTCATGTTTTGTATATTTAAAGAATTATTAAGGAATTTGGTACATTTTAGAAGTATATGAAGTTAAGCTATTTATTGTTGCATTTATTTGAACATTATTCTTTAATAAGAATAGAAATTACCGAACAGTTGTATCCTTATGATATGTAAAATAATTTGTTTTTTTTTTTTCTAAAAAAAATCCTTTTTCTTATGTGTAAATATTATTTTGAATACGTAGAAGGTGATTTGTGTTCTAGACTATTTCGAAGCCAAAGAATGTATATTTAAAAACTTGATTATCCAAATAGCAAAAGGTAAAACTTTGTGTTTAATTCCCTTTAAGTATTACGAAACAAATGTTGCAAAGTATTATTTATGATATAGTATAGTTTGATAAATAATCATAAATTATATGACAGATATTCAATAAGGGTTATTATACATTATTGTAAAATAAATTTTTCTCTATATACACCTAAACATTTCAAATTTAATAATACGCCTTAGAAATTCTTAAGGTTAATTCAAAGCTCTCAGTAGGAGCTTATAAAAACATACCTTCATCTGGATTGGCTTGGGATTGGTTTATTTTTACTACTTTTGGGTTATAATTGAACATATTAAATTTTCAGGTCCAAGTACCAATCTTCGTCCACAATTAATAGCAATTCACAACCGGTCAGGTAAAGGAAAGTGGTTCCTGACCGAAACTAATCCCTCTCCCTAATTGTGTTAGCGACAACTTTGATGCTCATAGCCGTCTTCCCTCAGGATATGATCCAACAAGAAATTAGATTAGTTATAGTTGTTGGCTTCACTAATAAAGGGCGAAAAGTTTAGTCCGTGAGTATTATGACTTCTGTTGGTATAAAAATGATTCAATATAATATTAGTTATGTTATAGTTAGTGTATTGTATACTAGCTATTAATCGCGACTCCGTCCACGTGTTTATTGATATGTTTTTATCTTTCTAAATTTTTTGACTTATCACTAAAAAAAAGTTTTTTTTTTTTTAATAAAAAGTACCGTTTGTTACTTCTAATACCTCCAAAAGTTTGTATACAGAGTTTCATAATGATCGGTTGAGTTGAGTTGAGTTTTCCCGTGAAAGTGTAACCAACAAACTTACATTCGCATTCATAATATTAGTAGGATTAAATGTATATTTTATATATTGTAATACATGTTATATTATAATTAGCTTATTGTATATTATGTTGTATATTATATGTGTAATACATATTATATGTATAATTTATATAAAATTCACGATTGAAAGAATAGATAAAACGTTTCGTAAATAAACTTAAAATGCATGGAACATTACAAAAGCAACTTTATTGTGATTTTGTGTTTAAGCAATGAGGGAGAAGTTTTTACGCGGTCCTGTAATGAATTTCAGGAGCGAGACATCGGATGTATAAAAAATTCAGGATAAGAAGTGGGGTGTGGAGACATTTTGTTCACCTCATTGAGTAACATGACTTCATGCATAATTTTTCGGTTGGATTTTGTCGTTTTATTTTAAGTGCTAATGAAATTGTTTTTGTATTTTATTTAATATTTCGATATTAATATTTGAGATAATAAAAATTCAAACTTAAAATGTAAATGTAAATAATGAGCTACATTAAAAAAAATGAAAATTTCATAATAATGTTACCGACTGCACTATATGTAATTATAATTATATATTAAAAAATATACTGTACAAAATAATATATATAAAATATACACATAGTATTCTAAAACGAATTAATTTAGTCTGAATGTCTAATATCCTGAAAGCTTCAGTCTCGTTCATTCCCTCAAGGCTTTTCTCAAATTGACGAACTATTCTGACCACTGTCCCATAGCGTTTATATAATCTCGCATTCAATCTTATAAATGATTTGAATATTTTACTATAATAATAAATCATTCTAATATATATATACAATTATATCGTTCAGTTAATCTGATTCAATCATTATATTGATATTACATCAAATTATATTAATTATAAATTTAGGCATCGCTAAGTTGATATGATTATTTTAATGAAATAAATATAGTTACATATAAAACAATTAGGCTTTAGTTCTAAAATTAGTGATGGGATCCTTTTAATGAAGCATGAAACATTTCAATTTTCCACATTTATTGGCAAATCAAGCGTAGTCCGGGGAACATGAATGAGGCAACATTATCTGGTAAATTTTGAATATTACCGAACTATTCGCAGTTTTGTTGTATTCCTGAGGGAAATATTACGTTTAATATTTGGTTATAATGACACAAAGCGTCTGCGTCCGCCTCGTTAAGTAGGTAATTTTGGGGCAACGAGCTCTTTTACATTTATTATTTTTTATAAACTGCATAGTGCTGTAGTTTCTGACAACATTGAATGTAAAAAGTTGTTTTAATGTAAATAGTAGTTAATGTTTATTGAATTAAAGGTCAACTAAGTTTTAAGGTCATTGACATACCTATTTATTACTATTTTACATATTAATATTTTAGGTTTACATTAAAACAGTTATTTCTGAATGTTCTTCTAGTAGTTTTTTTTGTTATTGAAATGTTTTAACTGACTGCAAATTTGTTTATAATCATTTTGTTCACTTTATACCTTTACTTCTAAGAAATAAAAAAGTAATAAATTTATTATAAAAAATACTCACAACCCCTTCTTATCTTAAGAAACAATAAAAAAAATATCATTAGCATGTAGTTGCAGCGATTTCAGCAAGTGGATTAATTTAGGATGTAAAATGAAAACATTATTTGCAGCGCTACATTGGTTAATTATGTAATTGTATTGTCATTAAACAGTGAATAACTAACACAATAATGGGGCTATAAATAAAGTTGATAAAGTTCGTTCATCCTGATATTATTTACCGCGACAAATGGGACGCTCATTGTCGGGAATTTGTCGCCAATATTTATTACCGGTAATAAATATAGTCGAGTCACTCATTACCGTAATCATTTCACGATATTGTAATTATCACAGCAACGCAGTATTATAAGTTTTTTTAACAAAATCCCGTTCTTGGTATTATTAGTAAAAGTATTTTTTCCAAGTTCTTATTAACAATTGTCACCACCAATGATTTCACCACCGTCCCTATAAAGACGATCACATATAAAATGCTTAATTCACCGAGATGGACAGCGATATGGTAGCTCAATTGGTAGAGCGACGGGATAGTTTCCCAGAGGTCACGAGTTCGGTAGAGCGACGGGACAGTTTCCCAGAGGTTGCGGGTTCGAATCCCTGCTCGTGTCGGTTTATTTAACATTCTATATTTAGATAAATTAAAATAAGTTAAACATGGCTATACATGTTTACAGATATTTTGAAACAGTTGTTAAATCTTCAAATAAAACTGTATGAAAATAGCATATTAAACAAGACAATTAAAATATTCGTTCCAATTAATATTAATATCTGAAACAAATATTTGTGAATATTATTTTCGTTAATCCAAGTCGGATGCAATACGCCATACAAATTTATTCGGTAGTAATTAATAGTATCATGTTAATTGCAGTCAATACAGACATACACAGCGCTATTTTCATTATGAAAATCGTGTCGTGGATTCTTATTGGTAAAAATATTTAAAGTATACAAAATATTTTTTCATGTTTTTTTTTTAAATAATGTAAGACCTTCTTCATGAAACTTTATAAAACCTTTTTAATTTGTAAACTTATTTTGATAATGTGCTTAGTAACGTGCTGTATTAAATGAATTAAAAATAAAATATATAAAAGATCTTAGTGTGCTGTTTTTTTAAAAATAATATGCAACTCGTCGACCATATTGATATTTAATACAACCATTTTAAATCAAAACCTTTTTTTGGTTACAAAAATAAATACCTTGCTGTAAGAAATTGATTGATGGATGGAACGTTAGAAAAACTTATTTTTTAATTCTTGTCACTCCTGAATAAAATTAATCTATCTTCATTTGCATAAATAACATAAACGTATACTTTCAGGTAAACAACCTTTTTGTCTTCAGGGAAAAAGGTTAGATACATTCAAAACCTTCTGAAAATCAAAGCAAGAAAGGTAATTCGTTGAAAAAGTTTGACAGCGGTCGTAAATCGGAGAGTTTAAGCGTTTTTTGGTAAAACAAATGTATGTATAAATTAACTGAAGATTGACAAGGGTGGGCTACCTCTTTTACATTTAAATAAAACTAAATTTATATCTCATTTAAATAATGTAATAAATATATTCATACATATTCAAATATTTAGAATACAATAGTATTGTTCTATATTTTATATTTTATTGATGAAGTACTGTAATTACACAATAAGCTATCACATAGTAATATATAAAGCCTTACCAATATCCCAACGGGACAGTCAGACACATCTCAGTAAATTAACAATCCATTCATATCTATTATTGTACAGCTCTATGGCATGTTAATTATCACATGTATTCTATTCCAAATACAACTTATCATAATACAATACATACATAAAAACAATACAATACACAAATAAATACAATACAATTAAAATCAAAATGAATGTTACAATTAAACTCTATAAATGAAACTACATTAAATATGTCTGATTTAAAATGTATTTACAATTTTAGTCAAGAACTATTTTCAATGATTGGAGTGGAGGCCAGACATGTCGATACAAAATTCACCACACGCTGTATAAGTAGACACGTGACTACAATCGCGACAGTGACGTCCTGCCACCGGACAAACGCATCCCCAAACATTTATTAACGAACACAACATGAATGGAGTAGTCTCTAAATATTTTTATATTAATATTTTCATTTAAAAGTATGATAACGTTTTGTTATTTTTTTTTATGTTTTTGTTTTCTCAGCTTACAGTTATTTAGCAACAATTATTTTCATGTCGTGACAGCTTCAAAATTATAATGATAATCGAAATAAAATTAGAGTAAATAGCTGAACTAATCGACAATTCATGTATTACTATTTATTATTATATATATTAGTATAATATTTAAGAAATATATTTTTAATTACCAAACAGACGCCTCTATCCCATACGTATGCATACATCACATTCTAGACCATTATTCTAATTGGTCGCAAATTACGCCTCATCGGGTTAGCGTTTAGCTTAGTTTAGCTTTAGGGTGACCACATAATTCAGTTTGTCTGAATTGACCCTTTATGAGATAGTGATTGAAATATGTAATGTATTAAATATGTCAAAGAAACGGTTTCTAAACACTAAAATACAAATTTATCATTTCCAATTCAGTTTGTCTGTATTCACCTTTTATGAGATAATAACTGTATTAAATATAAAAAAAAATGGTTTTCAAACATTAAAAACACAGATTTACCATTTCTGATTAATTTTGTCTGTATTTACCCTTTATGAGATAGTGATTCAAATATGTACCTAATGTATTAAATGTGTCAAACAAAAATGTTTCTAAATACAGATTTATCATTTCTCTCTTAAGGACATATAACTACAGGATCCCTTAGTACACTTGAATTAACATAACACGAAAATCCCATAAACATATGACATTTGTTTTAACACCCTTTTGGGCATTGACAACTTCACCCTTCAAGGGTCTTCGTGGTTAGAAATTTTATGTCCTTAAATGGGCAGTGGGCATTAATACTTTAGTAATTTAAACTAAAAGTTTCTCTTATATTATGAAAAGCTGTTAAACTTTATGATCTTTTATATTTATTAAATTAGAACTATTAAACATGAAAACAATTTTCTAATATTATTAATAAATTTATTATTAATAGCAGTAAATATAATCCATAAACATGTATCAGATTTTATTAAAACAAAGAAAAACAACCCCCGCGAAGGCCGCCATGTTTTATTCAAATTTACTTACATTTATACTAAAGGGAACGACCTTTGCTATCCTGAATTGTATTCCCTCGCCACACCATATATCTTCTTCATGAGCTTATTTATTTCTGTAGCGTACCATGTTTTTCAGATGCAATGAAAATGGTTAAACCAGTAATTTGCTGTACTAAAATATTTGTGGTAAAACCGGACTGTACAATCAAGAAAAAAAGCGCTGCAGCGTTTGAAATATTTAAAAACAAATTAGGATTTTTGGAAAAAGATAAACAATCTTTTATACATTCTAATACTCAGCGGAGAAATGATCCAAAGTGTTAGAAGCGCTGATAATAAATAATACGGGTTGTCTTATAAATTATGATCGTGTTAGCTCACTTCTCATTTGCTGACGAAGTTCGGTCCCTCCGGGATAGAGCCAATCACGAACTGAGTGAACTTATTATGGGAAAAGTATGGACGTAATATGATGCTGAGATTTAAGAGACGCGTGGTTGGTGGAGAGTTAATTAAATTAATAAATATGTGTGATCTGAAAATACTGACATTGAGGACCGGTTACACCGACAAAGAATTCGCTGTATTCGAGACCAACTTGAAACTATTATTTACTTACCAAAGCCTAACTTGGAATTAAACTGTCTATAAATCGCTAGTTTAATGTATTTTACGGAAAACAAATTTATACCTGGTATAAGGTCAAAATTATTTACATTACAAACTTGCGGTAAACTAATATTGAAATAGTACTTATTAAACGATAAGACTAGTTTGATTACATTAAGAGTAACCCTGCTTAAATAAACAAATACAAAGTAAGAAGTATATCAAAAAAATATTTGAATTGATTCATGATTTAGTTAATTTTTAATCACAGATTGATTGCAACAAATATTTATTCTTGATTTGTCGTCACATAAACGACCTTATCTGAAAATAGAAATGGTTAGATAAGAAAATAAAATGGATACTTACTAGAATATTCTTATTTAGTTTGGGTTTTCTTAGTTTGGTAAAATTTTCCCCGAACTTAACTTTATATTTCAAAGGAAGAACGGGGCTAAAATTTACGAATATCATGAATTAGATGAAAACCATTGCTGATATCGTATCTATCATTAATTTTGAACCTCTTCATGATTCTAAAAATAAGATTATAATTTATTAAAATAATAATACAAAAATAAATTATATTAAAAATTCAGTATCAAATATAATATTCATTAAAAATGATGTTCATTGCGGGAATATTTAATATCAGACAAAATATTAGGTGATGCATCATCGAGTCTGCCGGAGACTGAGATGAAGGCGACAATTTTTCACGACGAAGTGGAAATGAAACAATTCTTGATTAATCCAACGTCGAGACTATTGAGTGTTGATGAAATAAGTTTTGATACTTGATATTATATTTAAAATATTAAATTTTAATTAAAATCTTAATACAAACAATCTTTAAAAAAATATTTTACAAATCAAATACAAATTGTTTGGTTTAAATGAAGATTTAAAATATTTAATTACCTAAAATATTTGTCACAATTTTAAATAAACAATCATTGATACTTTTATTATGATTGAACTTAGATCAATATGAAAAACATGAAAACCCAAAACTAAACTATAGACACCGAAACGTCAAATAACATACACAATAACAAAGTATCAAAGATATCTAATTTTAAGAGCGCACTATACAAAGGTATACTTGCCTTAATACTAGCATAGCAGCATTAATATTTTGCTGGAGTTTTTCGCCAATTCCCGCGAGTTGATCCCCGAGTAGGGGGGAAGGGGGAAGTGCTCCGTCTCAATAAGTTATCGGAGATGAGCGAAAACATTAACTAATTACCGACACCGATAGCTACCTGGATATTGGTGAGAGAAAAACGAATTAGAATATATTTAGTAAATCTATCTCATGTTTTTTACGGAAGAAAAAAAAGCTTGGAAGATTTTAAGTTGCTATGTTCCTTACAATACTGTAAGGATTAATTTTTAATTATTATATATATTTTAGAAATATATAATAAACGTGACTACTTCTACTTTGCATATAAAATTATAGTAACTCTATAGCCGATATTGTAAAATAATAAAAAAATATATTTTAAATAATATCAGTATTATTTACTTTTATAGTATAGTTTCAAAACTATATTACCTGAGTTTAAAGTATTAAAAAGCAATGTATGTTGAATTATTTTTTTATTTATATATATTTTTTTTATATACAAAACTTATATATAAAAAATTAATAAGCACTTTATATTATACAAGGACTTTAATAAATCGTCTTTTAATAATGGAGTAGTTATTGATTAAAAATTTTACTCTGATTTAAAAAAAACTATATAACTGATGATAATGAAAACAAAACAATTTCACTTCAATCACATCAAATAACAAAAAAAAAACACCCTTTTAATTACCATCAAATTCAAACAGGCTGAAACAAAACTTCACGCAAGCAATGGATGTAAAAACATTTTTTTTTTTATTACAAAATCAACTTAAACATAAAGATCCAGCCCATTGCTTTGTTGCAAACGAAATGCAAATCCAGACTTTACCCTTTGAACAGTAATATTTAATTCAAAAGCACAGAATGCAGGTAACAATCGCGCTCCTAACACGGGTAACTGTTGTAAGTGTAAACGAAGAGAGAGTACGAAAAATTTCCCCTGCGCTAGAAAAAACAACAAAGTGAAACTCAGCCTTCCTTATTTCCCCTGGCGATGCCCCGACGTTGCCGGTTTTACCCCGGAAATGGAAAATATTGCGATAAGGGGCATTATAGATTAAACATGTCTCGCGACTTTAATGTCTTATTCTGTGATCAAGTGGTCTCGATACCGTGTGTGTAAGAAGTAATGATGTTAAGAAGTAAATAATGGAGGAGATAAAATGGTTTTGCATAATGGTGTTACGCTATTGACTTCCAGATCTTATCTCGGATTTTTATTACAAGATTAGTTAAAGCTTATTTTGTTTATATTGTTTTTGACTGTATTTGTTTTGTTTGTTTTGAAAAAATGTAAATATAACTAGCAATATTAAACACTAACACGTTATAGTTTACTCTATGATCATGGCGTTTGCTACAGTGCTGAAATTTCGGTAAACAAATAAAAAGGTACATGGTTTCTGCTTCAAATCATAACTTGAGTGATATGATGATAATTTAAATTCTTATGAAAAAAATAGGATATCATTCAATTAATTATTATTTATAGGTGAATTGCAATCACTTCAATAAAATATTATTTTTAGCTCTTATCCTCATCAGGTATTGTGAACAAATTAAAATGATTATTAAAACACATGAACATTTTCGTAACTAGCAACTACACAATAAATAAATGCTTGTTTCAAATACGTCTTGAGATATTCTTTTAATATTTTTATAATCTAAAAGTTTTAACATTTATTTAACTTATTACCAGTGTAGAAAATCTTTTGAGCCTAATTTGCCGAAGTACATCTTATGCCTACGAAATTTACCATAATTTTAGGTATTATATTGTTATTTAATAAATAATACCAATGTTTTAAATTATTATTGATTCACAAAATATTATAAATAGAAAGTTTTATATTATTTTGCAATAAAGTTTCTTTTGACTTTTCTTTTCACTGCTAGTTCTAGTTCATTCACGTCTGTATCAAATACAATTATGCTTAACATGATTAGTTGAAAATTCAAATCTATTTTTTCTGCATTAGGTTAATTATTTTATAAATCCATATAAAGCTACTTTTATTATTCTATTCATTGACTTAATGAACGTATCTATAACATATGTAAAATGACATTTATTGACTCACTATTTTTAATGCTCAGCGTAAAACCCATGAATCCATACACCTGCAAATTTTAAATAAGAAATTCTTTTATAATGTAAATAAGATAAAGGATTTCATAAGGTGTTAGGTTAGGTTTAAATTGATAAGAATTGACATTTTGTAGAAATATTAACATCAAAATGTTAGTACAAAAACACGTCGTTAGGACGTGTTTTTTTTTATGAATGACAAGGAAATCAAACTTTAATTTCTTTATTGACAGTTTGCAAAAAATAACTACTCTTCTGATTATGACGCAAGTAAAGTCGAAGGCAACAATTATCATAATATAGATAGAGATTCGAGTCCTCTCAGTGTTGATGACATTTTTATTATATACATATGTATTCAAAATTTTAATAAATCTAACAATTCGAAATACATTTGAAGACTTTAAAATACTTTAAAATTTATTAAATAATTAATTATTTTTTTGTATTTTTTTTTAAATATTTATTAATACATTTTTTATTAAATTTTCTTAACCACTAATGGCTAGTTAATCCTAACATCTCGTTGGAGCACATCACTGGTGCGTGTTGCTAATCGCTATTAGATCAAACTTTAAACCCACGCGCACATGTTCCATGCTCGGATTACGTCATGTACACACTGGAAATGTGCGTTACATCGGAAGGACATGTAATATTGTTATATATTTTTACAGGTTTTTTTTGGAACTGGAAACGAGTTATTATTTTGAGTTTTTTTGTAGCAAAAGTAAGTTATTCTAAAAGTACTTGGGTTTGTTATGGATATATACCAATATATAAAATTCAAACGGATTCAAGAAAAAGTATACACATTTAGTGTACTGTTCGGCATCTGATTCTACGTACATGCATAAATTTGACTGTCTTTCAAGTAATATAGTGTTATAGCATACCTAAAGTAATCTAAAAGTTGAAAACAAATTATTTACTTAATAAAATATATACAATTAAAATCGTAGAAAAGAAAAACTATTTGATATCAGTTAAAGTTAATAAAACATACTCCTATTTCTGTTAAAACGCACATGCCCAAAATGAACATTCGTTCCAAGTGTAACACAAGTAGGCTCGCATATGGTAAGACTAATTCCACTACCCTACATGGGGTTGAAAATAAAATAAAAACCAAATTAGGGGATGATGCAACACCCCTTCGATTTTTGACAAATTCCATTATACACTTGCATTATCTACTTAGTGTTTTTGAATTCACTGGTTCAATAACAGTCATAGTCTATAAAGTTGTTTATTTCTTGTTAACTTCAATAGTGTTTTTTGATTTTCAAGTGCATGTTATAATTTAATTAAACATTTTTAATATCACTGTCCTGTTTTGTTGACGACTGTGATAACTAGATTCATTTTATCTGTTTATTTTCTTTATTCAATTTTTCTTTTTTTAAATACACATTTTAATCAACCTAAACAATACATTATTATTTTTTTAAAATAGTGACGTATAAAAGTGACATTTAGTTATCTAATCGAATTTTATTAAAATTAGCAAAGCAAATCCTGATTAAACTCATACATTAATGAAAATAAAAAAGTAATATTAAAACCGAAAATAACTAGATATCCAAAAAGCCCGAAAAACACAAAGCTATCCATTACAGAGGGCACATGGTACACAATTTACAAGGAATCACCCGCTGAGAGAATAAATTATTCTCAATCCCTCCAATTATTGTATTCTTATAGTATAAGTTATTACGCATTGACGTATGTACGATAATTTTTACAAGTGTCCAATGTACTCGTGCTTTTGATTTATGATAATTTGTACAAGTGTCCACTTTAGTCGTGTGTTACAAAAAAGTTCAGGCTTCACTGTATTGATAATATAACAATGATGAAATTTTATATATGTGTGTGTATATAAGCTCATTTTCATTTGCGCATTAGGAGTAGTTAAAATAGTTTCTTTCGAAATTCCTAAGCAATATTTCTAGAAACATTCATTCATTCATAACTATCCCGACAATGATGACTATAAAGAATGCCAAATACGTCAAGACAGGGAACGAAAGTTTAGATAGCAGCTCAGTTTGCTGAGCGATGGAAGGGCATTCCAGAGGTTTAAAACTCAAATTCTACGGTGTTGAAAACAATAATAGTATACTACATATATTTGATAAAAATAATATGTCCTGGTGTTACCTAAGAGAATTTGATTTGAAACATTTCAAACATACAAAGGCTTGCTTTACAACATTGCAGTTTATTAATAGATTTGTTTTATAAAGCAAAGACAAATTTATGTATTAATACATTTTAATGAGACAATTTAGAGTTTATATTATATTATTAGAGACGCGTTATGTTATCTTTAATGACATTTGCTTCTACATATAACGAATATCTCACAATTTACACACCATTAATGTATCATTAAAAGGGTTTTATTTTTACACATATGACATGTATATAAAAGGTAAGTAAAATTTTCTTTTGGTCATATAATCCAGGTCACATTTCTATGATCATACCACAGCACAGCAATCAGTACCGGCGTTCCGGGATAATGAATCCCGTAGGAATGATCCCGGACGTTGCAACAATCGTGACTTAACTCTCGATCGAAAATGTACAATTCGATGTATTATATTTGGTCTAGACAGTTACAGAACAGTTGTTACTTATTTTTATTCTAATAATTATAATTTTCGTTTCTGATTCCCAAACATTTATTTATGGTTTTTTGGAACTAAATCAGGTAATAACGGTAGAATAAGTAAATAATATTTGTGACAGTATAATACTTTGTAAAAATTAAATTTATGACAGATATGTTAAAATTGTAACTGTAAGTCTATATGTCTGAAATAAAACATAAGAAAGAAAAATAGAAATAAAAAATATAATAAAATTTTATTTAATTAATTTAATTTATAAAGCTAATTTAAAATATGATGAAAATATATATTGTTATGTAGTTATGCGTTTACTTATCAGCTAAAATAATATAATTATTTTTATCTTGACCGTACCTGTAATTAATAAAACTGGTCCATTAGCGCCAGCATCGATCTCTTAGTTAACTTGATCCAAACATCTCTCTGGTGTATAAAGCCAATAACGCAAAAAAGAGGGGCAGTGCCTAAATGAGCCATCTCTAGTAACTTCTGAATATTTATGAGCTCCTTGTAGATGGAATTTGTTTAATGTGTTTAGTTACCGCACTATGTCAATGTCGAAATTACTTTTAAGCTAATATGTCTCAAGTTCAGTTTAAATATTTTAACCGACATGTTCTATTTTTAAACATTTTTTTGATTTAAGAAAATTTATAACTAATTGCAACTCTAATTGGTTATAAAAACTGTATACTGGATTTTTTTTTATCAATGATATGTATGTTACAGTAGCTTAATTGTTAGAGAGACGGAACGCTATCCTAGAGGATGGCGGATTTAATCTTTTCCCGTATCGATTATACAAGATAAAATATATGTTATCTATATATAACATGTAAAAAATACGTCTATTTCAGCATATAAATTATCATAGAAACTCCGTTCCACCAACTTCCACGCCAACTACATACGACCTCAGTTTATTTCTACGTTGTATTCGTCTAAATTAGCATACGGCTGGAAAGCGACAATCGCTAGAAGTGGTAATACCATCTATTTATAAAACTTTCGGATTTTCCTCCGAACGGTTTTTATTTAACTTGGTTAGATATTTTTTAAGAGACTTTTTTTAAAACAATTTACAATTAGTTAGATTGTATAATTTTTTTGTTAAAACAAAATGGATGACATTTAATCAAATAGTTCAAGAAGAGCTAAAAATATATACAAATGTCTGTATATTTGTTTGAACGAAACGTGTAAAGTTATTATTAATAAATAGTTAAAGGATTGTCACCCTAACTAGACGTACCAAGTACAATAAAGCAATTATAACTGTCATATTTCAGCTCCTCTGTATTTACATTTATATTGAAGGGCGCGGCGATGGCGTCCAATGCGAACTCAATCCGACTTTGAATTTTGGACTTCTCATTATAAGTTTTAGGAAACAAATTATAAAACAGATCAAAAATAATTTATTTAAAAAAAGACAATACTGATTAAAAATCCATTATTGAAAGTATATTTATTATAAAGCAAATAAGTACACTCTATAGGTATTGGTGATCAATATCCAACAATTTCCAAATACCTAAGACTTCCACATTCGGCTATGAAAGAATAAAATCGGTAACATATGCGTATTTTGCAATTCGGTCCACGCGGAGGCTGCACTCTTCTTGATTCCATTTGGGAATTACTGTGTCGCCACAGCCTCACAAATCACTACTCTCATTATAATGCTATATACACATTACTATTAGACATTGTTGTAATGTAATAACACTTGTATTTAATAACTTTATTATATACGAAATTCTTTTTCTTCAAAAAAATAAAAAAGTTTTCCAAGTCATGCGGCAACTTGAAATCCCATGATAAAATAAAAATTCTTAACGTGTTGCCTCGAAATAAATAACATTGACAGCTAACGTAATAGCTTTTTCACATTTTGGTCAAATACAGGGGCAAGCGTTTTATTCTATTATTGTTTCTGAGAAATTGTTACAGTTTTGAAGAGTGACCGGACGGTTTTTCTTGTGGGGCTAGTCGGTTGGAATGAAAAATTTTCAAGTTGCCACCCCTAAGTCCCGAGGGCACCATAAACTCTGTCGGACATAGGACAGTCCGTGGTCAGAACGGGACAATTTGTCATATTCATATGTTAACGTTCCCGTCTTTTCTTGCAAAAAGTGGATAACTTAATTCCAGCGTACGGTTGGGTTATTCGATTTGTGGACATTCAAATTTCATGTCTTGTTATGGTAATATAGTTTTGTTTTGACTACTGTGTGGCAGGCTTTATTTGTCTTTCCGATTCTGTTGCGTGTTCGAATTTTTAAGGATTGTTTTTAGGTGAAATAAATAAAATATAATAATTATATTTTATTAATTAAATTCTATTCTTCTTTATTAAATAAAACTATAAAAGTAAAATTTAAACCGATTTAATTAGCCAAAAAATATATTACATTGAATTCCGAAACAAAATATTCAATATTACATTTGTAACTTATTCAATATATAAACCGGACAATATTTATAAGTCGTCTCAGGACATAGAAAAACCGTGCAATAAATCGCCTACAATATGTAGGAGGCATCAGTACGCACGTCTCGCGCCAATATCAATAACCAGGGTAATTGATGGCTCGTCCGATTTGTCCGGACCACTCATTTTTCACTCGCTTTACGATGTCTAGATGGGTTGGTATATAGTTACGTCTTATTTGTTGTCTTGATTTAAGTAAATAATACTAATATAATGATCATGAGTTTGTTTGTTCTGTATTCATTCTTGGAACTAATATTCTTTGTAAATCTTATGACATAGTAGTTATTGACAGAATTATATTCTATTTGCTACAGATAACATTGAACGAGCCTTACAAGATATAAATATGCAGATTATACCTCTTTTTTGCTAGGATGAAGTTATCAGAAAATATTCCAAATACCTTTCACAATTATAAAATACGTTATTCCGTTCAACTATAGTTATATATAATATACTATAGTTATAGTTCAACCTCATTTCGCCAGACAGTCCAAATGAATTACATATCAACACATTATTTAAATAATATAATTAGCATTCTTATCATTATTATAGTTAAAATTAGATCCCGCAGAGTCATTTAACGCCCGGTAAAGTAAACAAATTTTTTGTCACTACCTCCAATGAAATTAACGATATTAGGCTAGATGACGTTAACTTATGACAGCGCCACACGCGATTGTGTCACGGTAATGACAGAATAATAAATTATGTTGTAATAAGGTATTAAAGACCTGGGCTTATGATGTCCGTGATGGGTGTGGAAGTGGCTTAATATAACGAATTTAGTAAATTAAATGTGAACAATGTGCCGGTAAAAGGGTTAAATGATTAACTGTTTGATGGTATCGAAACTGTGACACTGCACGATATTCACCGTCATGAAGGTAATATTTGAAAACAGAAAGAAATAATATTTAATATTGCATAATCTTAAAACAATCGGAGTGTTCCTTTTTTAAAAACAACGTTATGAACTCAATATAAATACTTTAGAGGTTTCCACTATGTAGATTGTATATCAATATTAAAAATCTGATCACATCATTATTGTCAGCTGTAATATTATCAATTACGCTTGTCTTTGTATAGATAAATGTATTTATTTCACTTACTGGATATAACATCTTATACATATTTAATTATGCTTAAGATCAGTAAATCAGAGGTTCTGTTTTCGTATAGTTCAACTTTATAAAATACACAAAAATATTGAATACATTGAAATATTCTTTTTGTAGGGCATTTAACCCAATAAGCCCTCGTCAGACAGCGTTGTAAATTCGAATAGTTTATTTTAGTTTAGTAAACAAATGTGTTTTATCTACTTAGTATGCACCCTCGGGAGAAGCATACTTTGGAATAGTTAATTTTTAATTACACTTTTATTACTGACGCATCCCACTCAATTAACTAAATAAAATATTGCCTGCCTAAAATACATCTAGCATAAAGAAATGAAAAACATACAGTGTTGAAAACTAATCAATACGTTATAATAGTACTAAGGTGAAATTCAATTCGTTATCTCTAAAAGGTCAACTTATAATGGTAGCTTGTGCGTTTGTGGCTATACTTTTAAATTTATATATTTTAAAACTCTCTTTGATCTTGAGGAGTCTCTGCATGTGAATACAATATAACCCTAAAAGTCTTAATAATTATAATAGAATAAATGTAGAGTTGTTATAATCTATTCTTCAAGTTAATGATTTGGGTATGAGGTTAAAAAATATAATCTAGGAGTAGAAATAAACGGTCTCGCGGTAACGTTAAATATTATCTATCGGCATGGTCTTCTGTTTCTTACACGAAAGGGATCACAAAAGTTATACTTTTTTTAGGTAAGTACCCATATTGTATCGACTTGGCAATGTCACTGAAGGGAGTTTATTCCATATTTAAAAATATATATTTTTATATAATGAATTTATTTTGATATTAGTGAAAGAAGTTGTTCAAAACCAAGTGTAGAAGTAAAGACAAATAGATGCACATTTTATTATACACTATATCGATGAAAAGAAAAAATAATGTAACTAATATTCAGTCTCGGACACTGAATAAGATTGTTGTAAATAAAAACACATACTATACATTAAGATATAACATCATAATAATATATTCCATCCATCTCAACCACATCCTCATTGATAAAACTATCAGCGACTCCAATTTTGGTTAGGAAAAACGTCAAAACCCTTTGAAACTCGAGCCACAGTGTTGCCAGTGAAATCTGAATTCCCAATGCTTTCACGACACGCATACGATATCCATTAATGCCACTTGGGATGTTGAGTAGTGCTTTGTGTTCAAAGGCACCTGTTTTTTGTATAAACAGAATTTATCTGGTCTCGGTGTATCGGTATTGCTTTTAAGGTTTGGAAAAAATGTTTGTTTGAGAATATCAATTGGATTAGAATGATATGGAAATCGATCTAGATTATTTATATCGGTAAGATGTGTTCTTATAAACTTCATGCCCTGTGTTTAATTTTTTTATTTGTTTTTAATTATATATTTATTTAAAATGTAACAAACTTAGCATGTTCACAGATATTTAGTTCAAACATTAATTTCGGTTATGATATCTTTTCATCGTTTTCAATACTGTTTCAAAAAATACCGGTTTTTAGTTTTGCAGAAAGAATAGATTAATCTATATTGTAAAACTGGCAACATTATTTGGGATTTCCGAATCCTAACCTTAACTATAACAGTCTCAAAATAAAACCGTATAAAATAAATTACATAAATATATATCGAAACGGGTAGTAATACGGTAGCTCAATTCTTAAAGCGACGGTACAGTTTCCCAGAGGTTGCCGACTCAAATCCCTGTATTGATACATACAGGGATTTGTTTATAATTCTAAATTTATTTAAATTGAAAAAAGTATGTATATTATACCTAATATAATATAATTCGTCTGTTATATATCGTTATCAAATTTCATATTATATACATCTACACTAATATTATACGTGTGAAAGTTTCAATGTGTGATTTTTTGTTAATCACCTCAAGACTACTAAACGGACTGTATTAACTATGAAAAATGTTCAACATTTTCTCCCTTTCAATAATATACATTACTATATGGCGCCATAATGTTTTCCTCTTTTTTTCTTCACTTCTACGTTGCTCTTAAATTTTGGTTCGGACTTAACATCACCATTACATCACCAAATCACCTAACTTTTGACCTATCCGCAGTTCTTAGTCTTGCACTTCAACATTTAAATTTTAAAACACTTTAAAATAAGTCACGGGTCACTGATATGTAAATAAGCCATTTAAATATTTTTTTACAGTCCACGTGGATGGAGTCGCGGGCAAAAGTTAGTAGGTATATATATTGGATCAAATATATCTTATCGAGATAATAGTAAGAAATATAAAAATAATCAGTGTAAGATATACATTACACTTCAATATAATATAATCAACAAAAACATCAAATGTGTAAAAATTACACAAAATATGTATAGACATTTCAAAACAATAATAAGTATAGAAACAACACATAAATGCACTCGAAAATACCTTATCATTTATCAGTCAATAAATATGATAAAAAGTATTATTGGGGCTAAAACGCGCCCGCCGGGACTCGAACGGTGGATTATTGTTTTATTTTTACCTTTACCCAAACGGTACGTAAATAAATGTATTTTATTTGAATGGTGTTGATATTGAGATTTATAAGCTATTAGCCTATAACACGGTGTATTTGTGTATTTTCTTTTCGGTCATGAACATAATATTCTACTTATCTAAATATGTTTGTTTCTATGGGAATTTATTTGAAAATAATATTATTTAGGTTTGTGTCCATGATCTTTTTCTATTTATTTAGAATCGGGGCCCTATACCAATTTCTTTTCGCGTTCGACAGAGACAGGCATGTATGTGATGAGCATAGATGTCTGTATGTCTAGTTTGGTCGTTTATTAAATATATTCACAGTATTTTTAATGTGTATTTCTATGTATTTCTATCGTTGCCTTAGCACAAGCACATAATTTGCTTACTTAGGGGCTAGATCAAGTGTGTAATTTGAAACATGCTTTTACAAAATACTTTTTCACCAACTCCATCCATGTGTTCTTCGGTAGTCCTCTTCTCCTATAAACATTCACATTCATACATACTTAGTTACGACAATATTTAATAAATTATTTAGTATCCTAACTTATAACCAAAAGGTAATAATATTATCTAAGATCAATCACTGGCCACTTCATAATCCCCCGACAGTGAAGACCTTCGCCAGTTAATTAAGTTGACAAGGGTCTATCCTTTATAATCTAATTCTTGTTCATCTAATATAAATAATAACATAAACATAGTTTACTCAAAACACAGATAAAGATTAAGATTATGCATTTTATGAGGAATACAGCGAAAAATAAATTTGCATCTGCTTACGTATTACTGAAACCTGAAGAATATATTTTTGTGGCCTCTGTGCTAACATTGAAGTCTGTATCAAAGTAAAAGTTTTTATTTCAATTCGGCTTGAATTTCGCGTATGAATCGTCGGAGTTCTAATAGCGTGGTTGAAAAAGGGGTAGTCCAGTAAAAAATATCCAAGAAACTTTATGTATACTAACTTTATGTGTAGACGTCTATTCAAAAAATTTCTACCTTTATTTAATATAATATAAGTATTCTTAACTTCGTATTTCTACCCTATAATCAGAATTTTAAATTTTAAGATGGCCAACCACAATAGGGTTAGGTGGTTATGTGTGAACTAATTAGATCTCAATCAAAAGACTTGTACTAAAGAGAAAAACTATAATGAAAAATCATGATGTATATATTTACGGCTAGAACTTTCAAAATTAAAATAACAGGATAGTGACTTTTTGACTCCACTAGTAACAATATCTGTTTTAAAATAAGCTGTTTTATACACAAATACATATTTTTATGTGTATTTGAGAATGCACATTAAGACTACATACACAAGATTACATACACAAGATAGACCAACCTTTCGGCTTTTAGCCCCCCAAAAATGTATTCTATTTTAGAACTTGATTGAGTCTTCAGAAATCGCCCTTTATTGTTAAAAGAAATAATATAAAATTATGTATATTTATTAACATTTAAATAAGGAATTAATTAATAAAACAATTTATGAAAAAATATACACATGTATTATATATTAATACAAGTCATTGGTCTTCTTATGGCCAATTTCGATATAATATTTATGTAAACATAAGTATTCCCATAATAATCAAAACATAAGCAATAATTAAACGCAATCACTGAAATAATGAAACATCAAAATTTGACATAGACTTCAATATTTACAGACAGGGACACAATTTTCCAATAAACTCGACCAATAGAGGCGGCAATTTTTTCCGCAAACAAATCAACCCTATTGTCTCCATAGTGGCAATAACGTCCCCGTTACCACGTCCGTATTTACCTATTGTAAACTCATATGACAGGTGCCTTAATAGGCGAAATAACATGGCGGGTGCGGCATTGCATAGACTAGAATTGGATAAATGGTTAAATGTTGGTTTTATATTTTTATTATTTAGCAAACACTCGTATACTTTTTGTTATATGCATAAGTTATGTGTTCATTTTAAGTATTTCTGAATTAAAATAGTAAATATTGGTAAGTCCGTCAAGCCGTTTTTGAATTATATAAGACATGGATAGAAAAAACATACAATAATTTAAAAAAATAGTAAGCTTTTGGACTAATGATCTATGAATGGCATATTTAACACAAAACTTTACAAAATATAAAAGAGCAACAACACTTATAAAGTAATTTATGTCTTATTAATACATGATTTATCTCTTTATCAATTATAATTATCATCAGTATTATTTACACAGGAGCAGAAACCAAAATTCTAATATTAAGTAAACTATTTAATAATTAAATCCAATTCAAAATGTTTATGTTTAATAAAATTCTAAATAAATCTTCGGTGTTTTAGGGATAAAAATGACATATCTATAAAATTATTCTTTGGCACGTTGAACGGATACCTCTGGGGAAATCCACTGTTGCGCTAGTTACGTGTAGGTGCCACGGCCCGGGAGCGGCTCTAGCTGTAATTAATTAATTATCGATCTTATATATATAATAATTATATTACTAACTGGCACAAATAATTCATTATGACCTTTGAAAGCTTGTTAGGTAGCCATGCAATAATGTAATTATACAATGCCTATTTAACATATCAAGGTTATACATTCTGAACCAAATTATTAGTTTAAATTGTATAATTTATTAAACTGTATTTGGTAATATATATTCAAAGATAAACTAATGTTTAATTTTAAACACGAATGCAAAATTTTGATATTCATGTCTATAAAACAGCAGATTAAGGTACAGTACGTGACGCGTGAACATTGTCACGGCAACGGTAAGTTCTAAGTCGTAAGTGGCAACAATTGTGACAGTTACCCTATCTCTACGAACCGATAATGGACCGTGAACTCTCTAGGCGATGTCTGTCTGCCTCTGTCTGAGTACTGAAATACAAAACTATGCTTAAACTATTCTGTTTTGCTATTTGTGTTAGGTATAAATATTTAATATTTATACTTTGATAAAAAATTTGGTATTTAAATAAAATAGAATGAAAATTAAACGTCTTTCTAAAAATAAAACTCTACCAATACCGATTACCGGTATTCGTACCGGTAGCTCAATTGACAGAGCGATAGGACAGTTTCCCAGAGGTCACGGGTTGAATCCCGTATCGGTTTATTTTTCATTGTATATTTATTTAAATTTAAATAATCTTAACATGACTATACATGGTTTAAGTTATTTTCAAACAAAAATTGGTATGTTTATCCTGAATACAAGTAACTAATTATTATAATAACGTATGTAAATTTATATATTATAGTCATGAAATTGTTTTTATTATTCCTAGATTAATCTTAATGATACTCTAGTCTAGCATTAAATATATAACGATGTATTTATTTAAATTTAAAACATTAAACGCAATAAGATATCCGTGTAGTGTAGCAATAAAGACGTAACTGGGCAGGCAATATAAACATTGGAGAGCTAACGATGGGCGGAATGTGCCCTGACGGACGTAAGGGGGTTGCGGCCAAATTGTAAATAGTGTTGGCCCACGTTTAGTTTGCAATATTTGTGCGGTTCCGTGTAAATGGAAAAAGGAAGATTGTACAGATCATTGTGATACACAGAGGGAGACCTTGTACAAAAATATAAATTAACTTTATTTTATAATACCGAGATTTATTTAATTATCAGGCATCAGACGAATAACTAAATATTAGGTAATTATTTTATCCGTAACTACTGTCTATGTCTACACTGTAGTGCAGGGTCTCTCGCTTAGTAAAAGCATTCCTAGAAAGTTTTCAACATCATTTATAATAAAAGCTTGGTAAGTCTCTGTTAAACAAGCTCTATGCATAAAGGGGGTACAACACGATATCGAAAACGCTGATGTGTGTAAGTCGACGGAAATTAGACGTTACGACGGCTGGGAATTGCTTCAGACACTGTTTTGTGAATATGCCGTATTATGGCTTGTTTTTGCCTTATTCTATTACTTAATTACGAACTTCCAGAAGTAATATTAGAGAGAATATAAAATAGATAAAGATTTTAGTTTATTAACAAGTAACTAATGTAACTAATTTGGATTACATGAACGGTTTCTATATACTGTTTAACATATTATTTATAATATACCATATAGTTTTAGTAATATATTATCAGAATTTATTTTATCTAACATAAACATACACATACACACAAACCCACACAGACCCACTTACACACAAAAACACAGACAGGGACACACACACACTCAAAGACACAGATGCACAAACACGGACACACAAAAACACAGAGAGACACACAAATCACCACAGAAACATTCACGCATACACTAACACCAACACACAAAATCATACATAGATCGTTCGTATAATATATATCTCGTAGCAATTATACTACACAGCTACGCTGTCACGTAGCTCCTAACGTCGTCACGCCAGTGATTTGACGTGTTTAATTGTATATATCCTGTTCCATAATGACTGTTAACTAGATCATTCATACGTGTAACGTGATTAATGGTAATATTAATAATAGAAGTCAATTTTAGAAATAAACATCTGTCTTATAAAAAAAACAACTTCGATAGTTTAATATACTTTCAAAAACATCTAGTCCTTTAACTATATGGAATCGGTTCTAAACCATATCCAATCATTTGTTTAAATAAAATGTTTGAATAAAAAGATAGTCACGTTCTTCTTAATGATCAATTTTTCATTATTAACACTCATATACTTCTTAATCTTAAATTCTTTTTTTTTATAAACTGTTGCCAAGTCATAAGCCACCTCTCAGTACATCCAATTTAAATAAATTCATACATATCGATTCTGAATAACCCAAATGTTGGGATTACAAGTAAAAACTAAGGAATAAGGAAGTAAAAAGGGTCTTAAGTATAAAAAATATGTTCAGAAACTTAAAATATTTAAAAAGCCAAATCTAACACAGACGACTTGGAAACAGTCAATTTGACTCATGATAATTCTATACTAATATAGCTAGTTCTATAAAAGCATTTTAAAACATATACATATTTTGTGTTTGCTTTCTACAAGCTGTACAGATTGTATAAACTATACTTTTAAATACAATAAAGGATTTACTGTTCGACGGTAATTAAATATTTATTTAATCATGATATTGCTATTAGTATAAAAACTATAATAGCTTGGATATATTGGTTAAACGAATAGTCAACCAATCATAATACATGACAGAACTGTCAAATATTTGACTTTGCTCTGCCCTCCAGAAACAACCAGTTAATTAGTTAATTTCATTTAAAAGACGTTACTAAATTATTATTATTAAAAAAATAAATAATATAAGTTATAATTGAATTAAATATTTAAATTGAAACCACATACTACATAAATTATAGTCTTATATGGTTAGTAAATGCATTCCGATTGCTTTCACCCAGCGCCGACAGCACATAAATTTTACATCGGAGGCCGTCAATCCGTCTGTCCGTCTGCGTAGGGTCGCCCAATACACACTAACCTCTAAATAGGCATTAGATCCGGTTATTTATTAACTATGTCAGATAGTGCAGGGTTTTTGATTGTGATGTGTGAACGACACTTAATAGTTCACTAATCTTCAAATGTTAGTTGTTAGTATAATTTTTTATGTTTATATTACTCAATGTATAATATGTATAAAATAATACTTAAAATCTAGCAAAGTCTTAAGATTTATTTTAAACCTGAAATATTGTCAATTATGTATAATGTGAAAATAAAAAATACATTTTTTAGAGCAGTTAGTAGGAAGTTATCGCGTAACAAATATTTACATACAAAAAATAAGCGCCTACGCCTCGACTAATGACAAGTATCAAATTTTTAAATGGTTAATACCATGAAAAATTTATATAAATATAGAATGAAAAAAAAAAATTATTAAATATATAATATAAAAGAGTATTCTTTTAGTTTCTTGCCGGTTCTTTTCCAAGACCTATTCTATGGAACCTCGCAAGTAAAATTTGACGTTTCGTAAGTGCAATGTAGGTGCCTATATGAAAAAAAATAATGATTTTGTGTTATTTAATACTTTTTTGTAGTTTCAAGATATTTATATCAAAGAAATCAAAATTTCTACAAAATAATTAAATGATTAAATATTACTACGTAAATAACTGTATAAGCAAAAACATTTTTTTCAACTAGGTACTGTTATATGCGGTATCAAAAAATACAGATAAAAAATCCACGTTCTAAATTACAAAATCCCGCCAAAAGCAGGAGTAATTAACGCAATGAGAAATAATTCACGAACCGACAAAACGAGAATTTTAATACCCAAATGAAATAATTTCTCAGATTGATGACGCGATACCTTTCGCCTTTTTTTCCCGTTCGAGTTTTTAATTATGTTTTATGGACTTGCGATTCGCAATTTACAAAATTAACTTCGTTTAGATGGAATTGAGCGTTTTAATTACTTTATCCCGCGAATTGGAGTACATTTTTTTTTGGATTTGATTTTTTTTTTAATTTGTCATTTTAATTGGTCGTATGTATAAGTATATTCATCTGATATGATTTTCGAAGTAATAAATTATATATATTATGTTATTTTAATGGAACGTAACATTGCTTCACCATCGCTTTAAGATTTCTAAAAAAATAACTATATATTTAAATAATTTTAGAATTGAAAATTAATCGACACGGGCAAGATTTGAACCTCTAATAAGCCGTTTTATCTCTCTATAAAACATTTCGAATAATTTGAATATATTTATTATATATTTTTTTAATTGTAAGCTTTAATATTGCAAAAAATATAGTCAACCTGTCAAACATGTTATGTTGTCCTCTGTTATAATGTTAAAGAAACTTAAAAAAAAAATCCATACTATAGTGTAATGTGTATAGTATTTTAAAATGATGTGCCTTTCCCTTTATAAACAGTGAGACGAGGACCGAAAAACAACCTCCCTCAGGAACCAAACTTTCCGTCCATCTAGCGACAATATTTGAAAGTTATTTCAGCGTTCACAACCCTCATAGGCGCCGTTAAAATTTTCCCCGCCACCTTATTCATAATATACACATCATATATCTCTCTCACACCTAACAGCAAATGAGATGTGCGAATGAGATAGAAATATTTTCAAACTGACATCTCTAAATTAACCGTGGTCGGCTCATGATAATTTACATATTTAGGTGAAATTAACCTCGTTGCGTTAAATTATATTATGAATATTAATAGCCGCACGTGTGAGGGAAATGTGTTAGAATATATGCTTATAGAGCCCGATCTTTATGACTCAGATTTTGTTTTTTTAATGAACACGATTCTGCTATAATTGGCATTATGTCAAATGTCATGTTTTTTTAAAAGACGAAGATTCTAAAATAATCAGGTTTGTTTGCCAATGTCAATAATATTTTTCTTTATAAACGAATATTCTAAAGTAATTAACTTTGTGTGTCAAAGGTGAATATTACATATTTTTTTAATTAACAAATAGTCTTAGATCAGCCTTGTCAAATGTCAATAAGATAATATTTTTTTCTTTATATACTTTTTGTTCTAATATATTAGAACATAGAAACAAAGTTAATACTGTCATTCAAATAACATTGTTTACAGAGGGATTTTTGATACCCTATATTGAATAGTAATGGCCAAGATGTCCGGAGGCAAATTTTGAAACAGGCGAGGTTCATTTGGTTATCTAATAAAATATTACGAGCTTTGACAAGTGCCTCCGAGCTGCCCCCTGGTGGCTGCTTCTTACCTTTTCGGTTATGGCTGCGTTAGCGTCTTCTAAAATAAAATGGCTGTTAAGATGGCAGGGCTTTTATACTTTTGTGATTTTTTTTTTAATAAAAAAAACATTTTATTTCCAACAGAATTTTATACTTTTTCGTTGTTGGTTTTAGAACACAATATTAATACAGAGATTATTTTTTATTTTACTTAATATAATAATCAATTTACTTCAATTTATTTTTGTACTCTTTTTTGCGACATAACTTTCGATTATAAGTATTTTTTTATCGTAACCTCATTATCCCTTATTATATTCACGTGTTTAAGAAATGGCAACTGAAATAACGGAATACTTTAATAAAGTCCTCAAGGAATCTGCGAAAATTAAATAAAACACCGGCAAAAAACTTATTGCGGCAAATAATTTGGAGGGCGGTAAAAATGAGGGGATTTAAATTTAATTTCCAAACTGAAACGACTCGAAGTATCCCTCGTGGCGTTCGAAGTTCAAATGTCGTATAACATTTTTTTAAGTTTGGAAAGAAAATTGGAACGTTGCTTGTATAACCTTTTTGTTTTTTTTTTTATTATATCTAGAAAGTTATATAAAAATCTACGCAAAAATCTATTTCAAGTATGTCATGTATTTTTTAATTATATAAAATATTGAAAAATATTTATAATAAGATAAACAAAACATTAAAAGGTCTCCCCAGACGGATTCGACTTGTACTTGTAATTAACAGGGGTTCCTGAGGGAAGACCGGGTCCGGCTAACGTAATATATTATATTTCAGATGACACTCCAAGGGTCCTGTTTTGAAGGATAATCACAACTCCAAATGTTTGGGTCGATGGTATAAATGCTTATTGTTGTTTGAAATTTAATTTAATTAAACTTTTTTGTATTCTTGTTTACATTCCAGGAAAATAACTAAGGAAATAAATTTTTTGGTGACAATTTTTTAACCTGTATTTTTTTATCATAAATTTCTCATTTTCTCTTTTCTATTTCATATTCCAGAACATGTATAAAAAAAATATGTAGGTATATTTGATATAATTTTTTTTAACTTAATTTTTTTACGAATTTCATTTTTTTTTTGTATTTCCACTTACAAACCCAAATATGTATGAATAATAAGTTAAAATTTGAGCCATTTTTTAGTGCATTTTTATAAATTTATATAAACATTTACAGAAGGCATAACTTAAATTTGGCGACATTTTGTTATAAACCCTACACTTTTTAATAAATTGCACAACGATCCAAAATCCTTGATTACAATAAGATTGTATATTGTTACGATCTTGCTAATTTAATTTTCATAGTTTATTGCAGAAACTTTTTACGATGAACGATACTTCTCACTTATATACCGACGAAACAGATAAAAATGGCCTCTATGGACTAAAAAATAAGTTCTAGAATGTTCCTAAAAGATTCTCGAAGCATAGTCTGCGATTAATTCTTAAATGTTAGATGAGGCGTAAAGTCTTTTGTAAAGATACGACGTGATGGACCAGGGAGGCTGGCTCTCGACAATACTTGAGCTAATTATTAAATTATTCATCCTGAAAGATGTACTTAAGAAGTATAGCTATTGTAAATATAACTTGTTTCAGATTTTATTTTTAACCTCAGACTCAAAAAGAGGGGTGTTATAAGTTTGACCGGTCGATCTGCGTATCTGTGTGTCTGTCTGTGGCAGCCAAGCGCGTGGACGGATTTGATTGCGGTTTTTTTTAATCGAAAGCCTGGTTCGTCGTCTCCAAGATATTGAGGTTTGATTGGTGCGTGTGAAAGGTTCTTATGAAATATTGATAGAAATATATAGGCAAATGAAAACTTGTGTGTCCGTTCATTTAATACAATAATGAAACAGGTAACATAAATTTAAAAAGCAGGAAAAACAAATTTTGAACTATTGAAGTCGTTGCGTCGGGGAACTGCTTAAAGATAGAAGAATTCAAAATGCTAGTAAGTTACCATGGCAAATACAAAAATTACGTTCTCCAATCGTATTGTCTAAGCCCTTGTAGCTTCATAAACTAGACATCATCGTCAACGTGCGAATAACGGTTCCGTTATATATATTTATTTTATTCTGTAAGCATATTATGTATTATCTATATTTTTATTTTATATCATGTCCTAAGAGTAAAATAAAATATATTTCATTAGTCAATGATTTCTAACTACGGTATCTCCTAAATCTTTGGTCATTTTTATAAGCGCTACTTCACCCTCGTAGACACAATTACGAATTACAGACCAGGTACTGACGACAAAAAACATATAAGTATATATTTATAAAAAAATATATATATACATGTTCTTATTTATATATAACCCAAATTTTTTAAAAGTTTTAGAAATATATATTTTTTTGTGATAGAAAAATATATGTCTTCTTGTTTGAAGAACACCGAATCGCAGTTTTGTATTTTATCTAATTTGACATATTTATATAATTTACATAAGTTCATGATATTTATGGCACATATGTATAAATCCTAACAGTCGTGTTTCTTTTTTTGTTGACTGTACCCATTCATCTTGACGGGCCGTAACTAGTATTTTTCACACAAGTTTTATGTGCTATTATTTGTTACGAGATATAAAAGTAATCCGGTCCGACTTTATAGCACCGGACCGGCTCATCCGGACGTAAACTGCAACCTACAACCCCTTTATGTTGGACTCGACACTAAAATCTCCGCTTATGTATTGTTTATTTACGTGATACTTCGTGATTTATTTTACGAAGTAAGTCGTATAAGGAGTTGTAAGTAAATGCCTTTATGGCGGACCTTGTATGACAATATTGTGTTAAATATTTTAGATAGTAGGGTTCATTTACTTTTGTATATATAGGCGAGGTTTTACTACATTTTTATTGAGTTAGAAACCAAGTAATAGCAATTGCTTAGAAACTAGGTGAAAAATCTTTGATAATTTGTATATGTTTACTTGCGTAGACCACATTCCTTAAACAATTTTGATGAAACTTCGGAATCGTGTCTTATGCTTGCTAGAGCTACCATGGTGACGAGCAGTCAAGATCTATAAGTACAATCCCAAAAAAAAGATAAAAGATTAAAATATTCTTTACGCGAGAATTTAAAACCTATTGCAAAAACTTTCAAAACTTTTTTGTTGTTTTTAATATTATCATATTTTTTAATCCAACAGTTTTTTGATTAGAACGTTGAGAATCGCGTACCAATAGTTCATAGCTTCTCCCCTGCTCGTTCAACACAGAACGACTGGTATATTCATTATCTTATCAAAGACAGATAAAGAAATCATTCTCCATACAATAAACTGATCTCAATTCATACAAAGGGGTAAAGGTAAGATCATAAACAATTCATACACGTCATATAAGTTACCAGTACCACGTACTCGTATTACTCACAACAATCCAAAACGCATTTACCGTCATAAATAAAACAACTCTCGAGCGCCCCATGCCTTTCAATTTCTACATACTACAAACAATGTTCCCGAGCCAATACTAAACAACTGTCATTTTATTTTATCACCAGGCTTTCGCGTAAACTCACTTGTAATAAATTTTAATGTGTACGAGATATTGTCGCGTGGTAGGAGCAAGGTGCATTTGGATTCTTTATGGCCTTGGGCCTCTTAGCGGAGCACTATATCACGGGTATTTGGGACTCGTTTCAGAATCCTTTTCAGAATTAAACAATGTTCCAAATTTAAAATTAATTACTATTTTGTAATAATTTACTATGGCATAATATGATTTTGTCTTAGTTTAAGAACGTTTTTGCAAATATGAAAAGGGATAGCTAAATTAATTCCAATCGGTTTTTATCAAATGTCTCAATTAGAAGAAATCTAAACTGAGGTAGACTTAAACGTATTAATTAAAAAATTAAATTAAAAATAAAAAAAAACTCCAATACAAAAAGACCTCTAAAAAGAATAAAAATAATATTATTATGTACTTATTGAATTCGTTGCATAGGGAGACCGTTGTACATACGTTGATAGTGTATATATTACGAAGTTAATCAACGAGGACTTAGACTATACGATTCTATATAGTAATTTCTTTATTTGCCTTGTTAACTTACTTGCATTTTAATTTCTTCCTTTATAAAACGTCTTCTTTCTTCATATGGGTATGAAGATAGGTAGGTTTCATATATACGAATATTAATAAATATAAACATTTAGAATTAAAATGATTTACAATCACTTATAACACTATGATGAAGGGTTTCATATTATCACTAGTTGTTGCCCGTGATTCTTTATGACTACGATCGTAAGCCATATAAATATATTTTTACATTCTACGTGGACGCAGTCACGGGCAACAGCTATCCCTAATACAGTACTTTACCTCAGTAAGTAAGTGTAAAAACATTTTGGCCTTCATAACAAGACGTTTTTTCCTATATAGCGCGTGCGAAGCCGTTGGTAACAGCTAATTATTGCATAAGAACCTCTCCCCCGTACGAATAAAACATCAATATCTTGGAGACGACTATTTCTATTCCAATCAAACATAGATAAGAACCATCTCGACGAGCATAGCTTTCGATTAAAAAAACCGCATTCAATTCCGATCAGACAGGTACACAGATAGACAGATCGACAGGACAAACTTATAACACCCCTCTTTTTAGTCGGAGGTTAAAAAAAATTTGTTTTTTTTTTAACTCTACTAATTATTAATTCTTAACAAATTTATTTTTAAATAAAGTGTTATGTTAGAAAAAGAATATAATGTATTAAAAATTAATCACTAAAATTACAAAATACTGTTAGTAGTGACTTGCTAGTTCAACAATCTGTAAAAAAAATAATAATGTGAAAAATTCTAAGTTTAAAAATAGTAGTAGTTTTTAGACAAAATGTTAAAAGATCTCGCATCTATCCCGATAAATACGAGAATGAGTTTTTCATCGAGTAGCGTTACGGTATCCCAATCGTTAGAGCGACGGTAAGGTATTCCTATGACAGCAGGTTCGATTTTTGATAATATTGTAAAAGTTTCAATAATTTCCACATGTTTCAAATTAAAAGTGAAAATCAATGTTCTTTATTTCAATTAGGTCTACATTCATGAAACGACAGAAGTCGTGTTGCTCGATTTCTTGATATATGGAGAGACACCGACAATAAACGTCTTGGATACATTATTTACTAATTTATAAATTTCAAATTCTGTATAATATTGAACTCACAAAACATATTCGTTAATAGAAGTAAAGTTATACGTAATTTTAATTTAATTTTAAAAAGCTGTCGACTATGTATCGTTTAGTTTTCTCGATAGTAAATATTATTCTGTAACATATTATTTATAAAGTACTTAACGTGACTAATAAATAATATGAGAGTGGTTGCATATTATTTTACGGAAAAAAAATAAGAGGAATTTGAAACTGACCTTGTATTTTATTTTTAATTACGTTTAAATACATAATTGGGTAAATAAATTATCTTTAACATGCTTTAGTATTCAGTTATTTTGACTGTACCTATCCGGCGGCAATCTTGACCATAATGGCCATTTATTGTAATCAATACTACTTTCTACGATCTTAATCTCATTATTAGTAAAATAGACACTATTCAATTGTATTTAAGCAAGATTCTGGTGTTTTTAATTAGTATCTATAGTCAAATGAGTTACAAACAAACAATACATTTCCTAACACTCATAATACTTTGAAGCTTATGTAAAATAAACGATTTCGGTAAAAAAAAATAGTAGTATGTAAAAACTTAAAACTACATATTTCATTATATTTTAAGAATTAAACAATATGTACCGAAATATGTCATTCGCATTGATCACTTTCAGTGTCACACGCGTGGCTTTGATGATGATTCTTACAGTTGACTGTAAACATGCCTTCAGGCTTCAGGATGTCCTAATTTCTACTGTTTATTAATAACTAGATATCATACTACCTACTATTACACCGCAACAAGAAGAGTAAAACTTTCATATGAATACTATACTTCAAATGTGATTTATACGTATCCTATTAATTCGTATTTTACAAAAAAAGTTTATATTTGGCTCAAATTTTGTGACATTAAAACAAAGGTTGTTATTTTTATTAGTATTCTGCTCCACTATCATAGAAAAAAAATAAAAAAAAGTTTTACATCAAATTCTTTTTACTCATACATGACCACTTAAACTATAGTCGTTTTATCCAAGTATAGCCATATACCTATTAGTAAATGTCTTTTAATTATTGAAATTATGACGATTTTCTTCACGGGTCTCCTAGACCCAACCCTACTACCGTTGTAACATATTCTGTTCTGACGCCGGGTTAATTAAAATGTTATATTTTCTTAGATTCAGAATGTTCTTGCAATGTTCTTGGGATTGATGTAGAGTGGCTACTTGCAAGAGGTGGTCATTTAATTACAAATAACCCTTTAGGTAAATGTATGCATGAGAAGTATTATCGTATAAGATACCATTAACAGGAATAATACTAAGTAACCTATACAGTGAAAATGGAAATTTAAAACATTAATGACTAAGACAAACGTACTTAATAAAAGGGGCAGTGATAAATATATGAAATAAATAAATTTGGAAGAGTGCAACCATAACTGCTGGACAAAAATAAAGAAATATGGAGAAACACAAACTGCAAGCTAAGAAATGATAAAGACGAAGGTTTGTACTAGAGAAGAATTTGACATAAGCTCTTCTTCAGAATTTTACATAGCTTGGAACGCGTGTGTGTGTGTGCTGAATTCTACTACCATAAACGATGACTTTTTAAAACACAAACAGTTGGTTGTCTTTTATAATACAGGGTGATAAACGAGGAGACAGATTTCTTGATGGTATGTGGTGCCATCTATGAATGGAAATACAATTACGAGTGGGTCTTTGGAGGGAACTGTCCTATGGAGGGATGAAAAAGATTATGATAGTGAGAATAAAGAACGAATTTTGAGCTCTCTGTACGAACATAGTCATATCAGCTACTTTACGTTGATCTTCTGTGGTGGTTTCAAGGTGGAGCCATCACGTGTACAAGCAGTCAAATGACTACCATCTGACAAATAGCTATAATATATAAAGAATATATTAAGTATGAAACATACTTTAAGAGAAGCAGCAATAAATATTAAAATCCTATAAACATGTACTTTCTTATAAATAAAAAGCTTAAAGCCTTTGGGAAGCTATAAAATTATACGCCGCGACAAACGTTGTGTAAGATCAAGCCATTGTAAAAATGTCTTTTAACAAACTTTTAAACTCAACCTTGTTTCAAATCTCGAATCGGTCTCAGGAGGTTTCTAGAAAAAAATTAACGGACTAAAGTTAAAAAATAAAAATGTCCCCTTCACGAGTAAACATTTTAGCTTCGTGAAACTGTGTAAGTACGGAGTCTAAATTAAAATTTTAGTCCGAGAAGAAGTGCAAAAGTATAATAGTATTCTTGTAATATTATAAAACATACTGAATTTAAAAACATAATTATTTTAAAATATTATCCATATGGCAATGTCAAAATCAATTTAGTCATATTTAATAGTAATAATAATAGGTATCCATCAGTAATATATAAATACTTCTTAAATCAAACTCAAAGACCTACCTATTCTTGTCGCCAGCAACATCAATATGCAAACAGAAGCAGCGGTTAATTCATCTCGAATTCATTAAGTTTGCAAAGGCGCCATAACTAGGTGTCTTGATAATTTAATCCTTACCGGGTTGCCCAATTAAAATGTTTCCAACGACTTTTTAAATATTCAACCGCAAAGGGTTAAAACAAGCCTAAAAACGAGGTAAAATTTATAACTCCTGCGAGAATTGATGCGAACATAATGACATTTTAGGTGTCGATTAGTAAGTTTGCTTTAAAAGTTTGACAGGCGCTTGAAAGGCTTTAAGTTGTTTATGTATTCCAATAATAAATTAAAATCAATTTATAAAAATAACCTTCGCAGTAGTAGTAACAAAAATATAAATAATAGATTAATAATATTATTATAGATGTGTTTTGGCTGCAAAACAACAGCATGTACACATGTATGTGTGTGTGAGCCGCAATAAGTATTGGAAATGTACGAAACACTCAAAGCATTATTGTATTAGCTGAAATTGCATCTTAAACAACATAATCTTGGAAAATTATACCTAAATTCAACATTACTTTGCAAGCCTCGGTAGCGCAGTAGGCAGCGCGTAAGTCTCATAATCTTAAGGTCGTGAGTTCGATCCTCACCCGGGGCATATCTTTTTGCTTTTCTTAACAATAAATAATAATTATATTTATGTAGTAATATTATAATAACTACAAATTTTACTTACAAGAACCAAAACGTATAAGAACATTGTCATTAATTAATTTAAATTCAAGTTACTTATATATAATATTGTGTTTTGTAATATTTTTAAATTCAAATTCTTGTTTTATGCACTTTTATTGAGTTATAACATATATTACTAAGTGTTTTTTTTTTATTTACTTTCCTAACATAATGTGAGCCAATTATTATCTGATTCAAAAACTCTCCCCTTGACGACATCTTGCGAAATTATTTTTAACCACAATATTTTTGTGTTAGCCCCATCTATTGGAATTTAACTTAAACAGCAAGAAAACATTCTTAGTGCAACTTGAATAGAGTTGTATTTTACCAACATGCTATCTAAGCAGTTCATTACATAGTCACTAGATGTCTCTCATTTAAATTTAAAATTTTATTTTAATGTTACTAAGAATAAACTAATCTTCGATGAATTTAAATTTTTAAGTTCTTAACAATTAAAACCATACCCTACATTTTAAAATTTTTCATTTAGCTTAAGTGATTTTTTTTATATGAAATAAATTTAAACTTTACTTTACTTATTTAAACTAAAAATCTGAATTTACTAAAACATTCATATACAAAATATAAAAATAATAATATATGTACTGATGTTTAAGTGTAATAAAAGAATACAATTATAAAATTTAAGAGGAATTTCAATTGATTTCACTGTAAAAAATCACAATACCTACTAATTACAATTCAGAAGGAAACACTGACGCATAATAAAATAAATATATAATTGTTTACTTTTGAAAAATATCAGTATTTAATAAAATAAATAAACAAAAATTATATAACTACTAGAAGGTCAACCACTGGCGCCATTATTTTAAATTCCTTTGCGATGACCACATCAAATAAAATTATCCAATGATAAGGATTTTCCTTATTTTCTAACATTAATATACAATTTAGTTTCTAATTTTACAAACACAACTTATTTGAAATAATATCATCTATCTTCATCATCATCTATCAATAAATTTTAATAGTTCCTAGCCTTTGGTATAGGTATTAGGTACCTATACCTAATAATATATCAAAATAACTTCGATAACCTTTAATTGTATTCATTTTCTACTCGTTATTTGCTCCTACAATAATTTAAAATTAAGAACATCACACTCTACCTTTAACGGTTAAAAATCTTAAGGGTGTTAAAAATCTTAGGCACATAATTTAGGAATAATACCATCTTATATTCCTTAACATTCTTAAGGTCACAATTTAACACAAGACAGAACCTTGTACCTAATGAGTTACGAAACAAATTAAGTTAATTGCATTCGAATTAATCAAATTGTATTATAAATAACTAATTAATGAGTATAATACTCAATACTTTGCCCTTTAAAACATGGCTAATCATGTTTAATAAAGAATAAAATAAAATAAATAAATCAAGTCCAAGTCGTGCAATAAACGAGATCAAAACTTAAGCAAAACTAATGTTATAAGCAGAGGCAGCTTCCACTGTAAAACGCAAGAACTTAGCTCAACTTACTCAGGTAACTTAGCTCTCACAACACTGCAAGCTATGCTATATAAGAGTTCAAATAATAATAGTAATTAGGTTTGCGCTATAACCTAGCAATTAGAGGTTTCCAATATATAACGAGTGACTAAGAGTACAAGCTATGCTATGCTACGAAAGTTCAAATAATAATAATATTTAATTTACACTTAAATCTAAAAAGTACAGGCTTCGAATGTATTACTGGATTAACGATAGAAGGGCCATTAATTCCACCAGCTTAAAGTCTTGTATAATTAAGTCATAGTTCAACAAAACTTAGATTTTCACTAAAACATTAAAATTAGCAGCATATAACGAGATTGAGACAGGAAATCGATTTATTTCACTTATTCCACACGCTTATTTCCTGTATAATTAAGTCATAGTTCAAAAAAAGTTAACGGTTAATTAACTTGTCCTGAAATTTTTATTGTGATCCAAAGTGTGATTGTTAGCTTAAGCTAAGCTATGGTTGGAGTGTGGTGTGTGCTTTACTCATAGCATCCGACGTGGTATTGTTTCGAATTCCGTCACGCATCGCTCTGGCTAGGGTTAAGGCCACCAGACCTTGGACAATACTTGGACAAATAACATACAGTTTCATTTAGACTGAATTCACAGAACTAGCTTACTCTACTCTTTTACCTAGGTAAGTTAAGTACACTAAACTTAGATAGATAAGATATATTTTTAAAAATTATTTAATTTTTATTAATAATCAAAAATATTTATACATTTTTTTATTTATATTCAAAACTCTTTTACATAATTAGGTATAAAAAAAAACAAGTCATAATTATATAAATTAACAAAAAAATCCTGAATAGCCTTAAAGAGGCTGTTAAGCTTCTAATGCTTTAACACCATTATCATTATCTTTGGCTACCTTTTGTTAGGCAGTTCATTTAGTGCGGGTATATTCATCATTCCGCCCTTGAAGGACAAAGGGTAGTAAAAATAAATCAAAAACTTAATCGTTTCTGGACTTCCACAGACACCGCGGCATTTCTTAAATAGCAGTACCCTTCATTAAAAAACTAAAACCAAACTCTTTTATTTCAAAAGTTGACAAATTAATAATTCTCAGTTTTTGCTGTAATTAATATGTTCATGTATATACTATACAAATTCCTGGTTCATTCCAACTGAAGAAAATGTAGTATGAAAACATAATTAATATAACGGAATTCTAAGCTTAAATAATATTATTAACTACATTCCCATTAAAATTTGATTAATAAAAATCCTTTGATATCAGTTAAATTAGTTTTTAACTGTTTTTAATATACCTCGCCTTAACAGCTCATGGTGACGAAGCACCCTTAAAATAGCCCAATTATACCCCTTTTAAAGGGCGCCGCCCTAAAACGCATTAAACATAGATTTATATCGAAATAGAAGTACTGATTAGTTACGGATACCGTTTAGAAATATTTAACTGAAACAAGAAATATATTATTTTTATTCACATATGTTAAATATTAAACATTAAAATTTATAGTATAATTTGTCAGAATTACTAGAGAGTATTCATTTGCGGTCATAAAATTTAATTATTTGCATGATTTGAACAAACTAAATAAAACATGCTAATAAATTAAACAAAATAAACTATTGAAACAACTTTTAGAAATAGACAAGAAATAAATATAAACATCAATGAAACATAAACCTTTAATACTAATAAAAAACTTCTTTAAAGAAAATCCTTAGTGAAAGTTTATTTTATTTTTGATTTCACCGACTGAGATAACTATATATTATGTTAAATGCTAAGTTCATAAGCGGGTATGATACTCAATTTGTAGAGCGACGGGATGGTATCTAGAAGTCCCGAGTTAGATTCCTGCTCCTTATTTCTTCATTCAGTGTTTATTTTAAATATATAATAATTAAAATAGTCATTTGTATGTTATTCATATCTATTTTCCTCACACGCTACCGCCTTTATGAGCTATGTTTGCAATGCTTTTAAATGTGTGAATTCCAACGAAAATAATTTACATACATTTTCATTAATATATCATAGACTTATTTAATATGTGTTTTCATAGCAACATCTTGGAGGAAATGAATAATTTAACATCCATCACTCCTGTCTTTTTTAAAGTAGTAATAATGTATATATTATTTCAGTGAAGATATACAAAATAATATATATTTAAATAAAATATAAAACTAGCGACGACTCCACTCAAATTGTGTCCAAATGTACCCCAAATTAAGTTATCAAGTTCGGTGAAATTCATTGTCTTTAAGCTTTCATGCTTTTTGTGCCGATACGTGTTTGATAGTCAATTAATGAAGCTACCTGCGGCGTCTCTGTCCTAAATTAAACGTCAAGTCACCAGTCACCGGCCCTCAAGTGTGTAAAGTGTGGTGTGGGTACCAAAATGATTTTGGTCTTACAGTTATTTTGATCCTAGTATTACAGTTACTTGGAACAAAATTTTACAGTTTACAGTGATTAGAATTCTTACAGTGATCGAAAGATCATAGTTTTACGGTTATTTGGATCTTGATTTTACAGTTTACAGTGATAAAAATTCTTACAGTGATTAAAAGATCATAGTTTTACAGTTATTTTGATCATAATTTTACAGTTTACAGCGATTACAATTTTACAGTGATCAAAAGATCATAGTTTTACAGTTATTTTGATCATAGGTTTAAAGTTATTTTGATCATAAATTTACAGTTTTCCAAGATAAATTAATGGAAGTCATAATAATTTAATAGAGTTAGTCCAATTCCTGTATTAACTCAGAATCTCGAATCGAATTAATCAGTATTATGTAAAAGTTCATCAATATGCATAATATTCATACATAGATATAGAACGACCAACTATCAAGACTACTTGTAGGCTGGCTATATTAAGTTGTATAATACTTTACCAAATTTGGGAGGGTAAAGGGTACTAAGAGTCCCAGATAAGGAGTGTGTACTTCTATTTATCTCTTCGTAACAAACATAGCTACAATATCTAGTTCATTATAACCTTCTATAAGAGAGTGATACTACAAAGCCATCTTGTACACGGAATCAAAAGACAAGTAGGCTACCAACATTAAAAACATATTATAATTTATTTTCCTAATAATATAACATATTATGTATAATAATTGAAAACACATTAAAACCAACTGCATATTATTATTATAGTTTGTTAAACCTTTCTCTCTATATTCATATAAAACCATCCATCAAAATTAATAAGAAGTAATATAACAATGTGAAAATATTACCCAAGTAATATTTGTTAAGATACAAAACATTCTAAGGAAACAGAATATTAGCAAATAACATATGTTTTACAATAAATCGTAAACTTCATACTTGCAAGCAACAAATAATAAAATTGTTTAAAAGTACTAGAAAGTTGGTTATTAATATTTATCTGAGCCGACATTATAAAATATTTTCCACGAATTAGCCGTTGAATCACTTATTGTCTGGTTTAATAACTAGGTAGAAGAGGAATTTCAAAGTATTTGAAAGAAATAATATTCAATATTTTATATTTAAAATACCAATAAAAATATTAAGATATTTAAGAGATCAATATCATTATATTCCAATTTTGAATATTCATATAAGTATACATTTTTAAATATGAACTATTATTTTAATAATTTGAATTTTTACTTTTATTACAGCGAGTTTAAAAAATAAATTCTGTGTTTAATATTTGAAATATTAATTTAATAAAGGTTCTATATATTTAAAATATTAAAAAAACACTTAATTATATTTATATTTAGAATATTCAAATATACTTTGTAAAATAAGAACTATTCTTGTAATCATTTGAAATTATACTTTTATTACAGCGAATTAAAAAAAATATATTCAATAATATATCTGAGAAATATTAAAATAATGAAAATTGTATATATTTAAAATATATAAAAAACACTTCATTATATTTGAATTTAGAATATTCAAATATGTATACATTTTAAAATAAGAACTATTCTAATAATAGTAATTATTTTAGTAATACTTTTAAATTTTACTTTTATCTCAGGGAACTTTTAACGCCTTACTCCAAAAGGCAGTAATAAATTCAACTTCACTTCACTGCATGATACTACTAAAGAGATTTGTAATTACAGGTTCTCAGCGTTTATTGTAACTGATATCAATTTGAAAACTGCGAGCAATTATTGTTCTGATTTATTTTCAATTCGATCAGTACAACAGAATCATGTTTCTTTTGGTCTGTGCATATTTTTATTTAAAATTAAAATGAAAATTAATACCCTTATTTAATTGTTTTATTTTTTATATTTAATTTATTATATTTAAAAATTATTTATTCAAATTAATTGTCACCAATAAATGAATAATAATTCCAAACTCAAACTTCAGAATTATAATTCATACCAAAAATATTATAGTATTCTAAATTAGGTATCCTAAACCAGGGGTAAACACTAGTATTCGAGAGTATTCGATGGGAAGATGCTTCGACTGTAGATAGATTAGGGTTAATAGCAGGAACTGATCGTCTCGATCGATTTATTCGTTAAAATCTGTTATTAGCGTACGTAATGTATTTCATGTGAGGGGTTTAAGAGGGTTAATAACTGAAATCACATGTAAGGCTCATAATATGAATAACAGGTCGTAATTAGACAAAAAATAAATATATCTGTTACATGATTTTTAGGGTTCCGTATTCAAAGGGTAAACAGGGAAAACTACTAAACTACTAAGATTTCGATTTCCGTCTGTCTGTCCATCCGTCTTTCTATTTCCTAGCTGTTTATCACGAACCATGATAGCTGGACAGTTGAAATTTGTACAGATTATAAATGTCCGTTGCCGCTATAGTGAGAAAAATTAGAAATAAAATAAGTATTTAGGGGGGCACCAATATAACAAACTTGTTTTTTTACTTTTTTTTTAATAACAGCAGATGCTAGAAATATATGCAGAATGTTGAGTTATATATAAAGTTTATAATTAAATAATTATTTACTTTTAAAATAAAATATCATAATATTATTAAAATAAAATACACATTTATGATGTGTTCCCAAACAAGCAATATTTTTTTTTTGTATATATATATATATATATATATATATATATATATATATACATATTTGTACAGAACCCATCATGCAACTCCGACTCTCACTTGCCTGTTTATTATTTCTGTGTTTATTTCAGTCCTAACATTCGTTAGTATTGCAGTATTATTGATATTCTTCATTATACCGTACTTTGTTATCTTGTTATTTGTTACTACAAATGATAATGATTTAATTATTGTAATTTAAATACATTTAACATGTCACTAACAAATGATAACATGCAGCTTTAAATTGCTCTACGACCAGTTTGGGATACTATTAATTATGAACGAATCTTTTAATATTGTTTTGGAACTCTATCAAAGTGAATTCTTTACACATTGTATGGGAATAAACTCAGAAATCAATTATGTATAAATGTGACAAGGGTCCCGAATGTTTATCTACAGACGTAGGCGTGGCGCCACCGCACTAAGCCCCATCATGGACTCATATTGTATGCTAATTTCATACAATTTGGAATATAATTAATACTGATAATAATTGTGACGCGGTTCCTATTACACTGGTCAGGTTTTTACATAGTGGTTCTGTATAGCTTTTGTTAACTACTATGTAAATAGTTCCAAGTACCGTTAGTATAACATAATTTACAAACAATGAGAAATTTATTTTATTGTATCATCATCATAACTTGTATACTATATAAATTGCACCAAAGATTTTGAATAAAAACGACCAATAGAAGTTATTCCTTATGAAAAATATAATATACTTACAAAGAAAAAGACATAAAAGTGACAGAAGGGAGGCAGGTATTTCGGTAGAGCTGGCATACAGTACAATACTATACTTAGTCTGGCCATAAATACTGTTACAATTAAAAATAAAAAATATTACATTTGAATTTGGAATCTGTCATTTTTATACGATTGTTCATTGTGTTTTCTCATTTTGGCGCCAATACATTGTACAATATTTTGCGATATTAAAATAGAGTGGGGTGATAAAGAGAAAAGAATCGCTGTGATTGCATTACACAAAGTAGGTATAGAGCCAAATGCAATTTTTAAGACTCTCCATACACTTGTTATTAGTCAAATGTTTGTATACCGGGCTATTAATAGGTACGATGATACTGCCTCTATTTGTGACAAGAACGATCTGGCCGTCCACGTGGTGTTCGTGCGAAAAAAATGGCCAAAGCAGTAAGGAAAACAATTCGAAAAAATCCTGTCTGAAAGCAAAAGATTTTATCTCGGGATATGAAGATAGCACCTAGAACCATGTCGCGTATATTAAGAGATGACCTAGGACTTGCAGCCTCAGGGCGTCCTACTAAGGCGATGAGGTCAACCGTTGGTTTTTTAGTGGGGAGCCTTAAAAATGGCAGCGTCTTCTATGCTTCTATGCTGCTGCGTCTTCTATGCTGTGGGACTCCACATACCCCCTCGGCCATCACCTTTCTGACTGCTGGGATGATGCGTAACGCATTATTCCAACGATTAAAAAAAAGGACTTGCAGCCTATAAGAGACGCAGTGGTCATTTCATAACTGATAGTACAGAGAGTACAGCTTGCTCTAAACGCCATGATAATTGGAGTCCCTACGATTGGCAGTGAAAAATTTCCACCTGGAAAGAGCGCGTGCTTCCAATGGACAGCACTTCGAATAAGCTTTTTATATTTTTAATTCTTTTAAATTTGTGTATTAACACACTGTAAAAGTAATAAATGTTATTTGCGATTTTTTTTCTTTGTTACAATATTTATGGCAAGTCTTGGTATATAAAAAACTACCGTTGACACATGCAGTTGACATGCAAAATTAACTATGGTCTTTTATTTATAATAGTGGAAAAAAAATATATAAATAAAGGACCATAGTAATATATATATATATCATTTTATACAATTTAATTTAATTAATTTAAACCTAATAATAAAATCGAAATATATAAAACATTCAATATATTTATACAATAAAAATATTAATAAATTATGTGAAAATGACCAGTATTTTTTATATCATTACAATCAAATCATAATTCTTAGGAAAGATGAAAAGATTACTTTTCCAGAAATGTATTAAAAAACGATAATCATTTGACATTAGACCTGATTATAAAAAGAAATAGAATAATATTAATAACAATATTCCTTAGATACTACTTGTAACATTTATAAATATATTTATGACTTAAGGGATGTGACGTCACTATCATATGTTTATCAAATTCCATTCATAATTGGATAACTGATAATGTTATTTTTATTTCTATCAGATATAATCTTATTATATATATAAACAATAAGTCAAGTCATGTCACAGAATTGTAATATTAAATATTTCTAAGCGTCATTATAAATTATAAAAATAGTATTAAATATTATTATTTAAAAAACATAATTTATTTGCAAAAATATATGAAAAATATATTTGTGAACGAAAGTGATGTTTTTTTTAGTGAAAGGAGTAGAAGCAAAAATAACAAATTATAATGTATAAAATTATAAATATTAATTTAATTACACATTATTAAAAATACAATAAAATACATTATTAAAAAAAAAACAATAAAATACATATTTTTGAAAATATCTTTAAACATGTATAGCCATGTTAAGCTTATTTAAATTTATATAAATATAGAATGTAAAAAAATGGTTAGGATTTTCACTTGCTTATGCTTAATTCACCGAGACGGACAGCGATACGGTAGATCAGTTGGTAGAGCGACGGGACGGTTTCCCAGTAGTCGCGGGTTCGAATCCCTGCCCGTATCGGTTTTTTACATTCTATATTTATATAAAAATAAAATACATAATTAAAAAAATGCTACACATATTTGTTTTAACTTAAAAAGTATTTGGTTCTTAAGTTATTTTATTCTTTGTTCCTTTAATCTATTCTTATAAAGTTATCGCAGACTTATTTTTAACTCGCTACGTATCTTTATGAAAATAGTGTTTTATATCGTACATAAATAATTCATAATAAATTTCATAAAAAGATAAACAATATTGTTTCCAAATAAGGTTGGGCTCAAACGAGTTGCGAGAGTCTAGTTATTATAAAATATAATGTTACAAAGTAAGAATACTCTTTATTTAAATAAAATATATAAATAATATATTATTTTTTTCTGAATCTCTTTGGCTGTCTCGTAACTAAATAAAAGTTTTTTTTCTAAACCCTCATGTTTGAATACATGGAATTTAATAATGGGTTATAATTTTTTCAATAAATTTCATTAATATTATTATTATAACATCTAAATTTTAATAAATTACAATGACAAATGACAAAGAGAATTTTATTATTTCATAAGACAGTAGTAAGTACATATATATCATAGCGTGTTGATAATTGTCTGTCGCCGCAAGCTAAAGTCCAAAGAAATTTATTACACTAAAAACATCACAAAAAAATTCATTATCAGTATACTTATCTGCAGATCTCCAATACTTATAGCAAACTGATAAAATCAGACAAGAATCTGTATAAAAGAATATTTAATATTAATGAATAATTCATACAATCTATTGTTAATATATTGAGTATAAAATCAAGATACACGTATGATAGATTTTGTTACCATGCATTTTTTATGATTCTCACATATTTTATTATTTTTTCATTCAATTTGAATATAAACATGAAATGCAAAAAATGTTCACGTCATTTTATTTTCTACTTAATATTAATATAATTTTGGATAAAGGCAATAAATAATTATTTTTTATATTCGGCGGTGTTTTTGTTTTAAGTTGTACACGTCGTTTTGGCGAAGTTTTTAATATGATTGACAGTTTCTTGTAAGACAATAAATAACTGCAATCTCATTCTTAAGGTGGTTTAAAATAATCTTAAAAAAACTTTAAATTATATCATAATATATCATTTATTCACTAATAGAATTCATTAATTTATTTATTTACAAAAATATTGAATCTGTTTATTTATTTGCTAAAATTATTATTCTATTTATTTATTGATTATTTTAATCAATAAATAAGTTGTATATTTATTTTAACAAATAATTTATAGTTTATTTAGGCAGCAGCTAGTAATATTTTTTCCATTATTAAAAATAATATCAACTTAATGATATTTTCTTCTTCGTATAGCATTAAGTGTACGACATACCTTCATATATTTAGGTCACATCGTACACTTAATAATGCACTTTCGCTAAATATCCTTATTATATTAAATGCTGAATCTGTCAATATATATTTTATTAGCACCTTTTAAGAACAGTTATATAGAATATTTATTATACAGGTCAGATATTGCGGAAAGTTTTTTATTTTAAAATATTGCACAAAAAAATATATATTTCGCATCTAGGTTTAATGTTATGAACATCTCAATATTAACATCTTAATTCTGTTTTTGTATCCACAGCTTCAATTACTGCTATGATATTTAATATCAATCTCATAGTAAAAACCTAAATTACACATAATTCCCTCAATTACTATGTATTATTAACGTTTAATCGCTTTATACATGTAAAATAATGACAAAAGTATTAGCATAGGTACAACTTATTCTCATATTTATTGTGATATAGTTCCATCTGCACTAGACCATTTTATGCTCAAAATATTCAAGTATAAACCATTAGCGCTTCATTTGATATGCAAATTGCTGACAAAGCCTATAATTACGATACTCCAGCGGCGATTTCTCTTAATTTTTCTCTCTTTTATATTATTTCCTTTATCTTTCTAGTTTATGATCTGTATAGGTGATGATTTTGGGTGGTCCGACTTGAAAGTAATGAGATTATTATTTATATGTTATTAATGGTGTGGCCTTTCATCAACTGTCTCATCAAGATAAGTCTGTTTTCAACGAACACTCATTAGTACATTATCGGATGAACGATTGGATGTTGATGGAGTTTATCTATGTTTAGAGATTTTGATTAGATTTTTAGAGTAAATTCCTGTTTTAATATTAACCAGTAATGCTTTATCTTTAGAAATAGGGTGCTATGGAATGTGTGTGCACTTTTCAATGTATGAATACGACTTCTATTTACCGAAGCGGGTCAAGAGGTAGAATGAGCCCTCATTCTGAGTAGCTCTGAGTATTTCTTAGTCTAAGTGTTATTATTTGCACGTTATCTACGGAGAAAGATTTAGAGGACATTCCACTTAACATGATTTATTTAGAATTATATTTTTATAACAATAGCTTTTAATTGGTCGTTAAAATTTGATAGTTATAATTAAGTTTGTTTCAACATTGTTTAAGAATTATATTGTTATAGAAATTTTTTAATCATTGTTGATAAGTTTTTATTTATAAAACATAAGATTAGATTAAACAAAATATATGTGTCTCTTTCCAATTGTATAGAACACAATTTGGTATCCTTCAAGAATGTTCGATAAATTATTTTAATTATTTAAAAATATCTTATGAGAGAAAAAGATTTTATTTGTTTTGGTCCATTTAAAGACATCTAATCAGTTATTTAATACATTTATTTTTATGTGTTTTTAGGAAAAATATTATAACCTTATTAATATCTTTATAACTGCATTATTCAAATTATCTAATTTGTACTATTGAGAACCCAATTTCAGTAGCTCATTTCTGTATCGTTCGAACTTAAATAATTTAATTTTTTTAGAAACATTAACTTGTTTTAGATTGATTATATTAAATATATTTAAAATTAGAATTATCCAAATATTGTATGTATGTATGTATAATATATACATATGTTTGTATATATATTTATATATATATATATTTATGTGATTGTATAAAAAGTCGTCCATGTTACCAAAATTTTTCATTCATAGTTTATCAATCATCTTACTTTACGTTTTAGAATAATATTCTTAACATTGAAATTATTTTTATAAGTATTTAATGATTATTTTTATAATTATTTTTATAAAATTAAATCAATTTTGTTAACCTTTTATTTCCCATTCTTAACATTGAAACCTTCGACTTTTCATCTTAGCTAGCCAACTAACTTGAAATTGCTACAATATTTTGCTGTAATATATAAATATTTAATGTAATCAAAAATGCGTGTAAATGCCTACTTGAATAAAGATGTTTTGAATTTTTAATTATGAATTATTGCTACATATTTATAGAGACACAGGCTCATTACATTGACAGAACTTATGTACCAAAATAATGAGTATTTGTTTATTTGTCTGTTGACCAAATTCGGTAATATCATCAAACAACCTTTTACGGAGAAAATAATTGATCCTGATCAAATTTTTGTGACTAAAAATTTCTATTATATGTACCAATTATCGATCTACGGATTGAATGTATAATAATAATATTAATAGTAATAATATTACAGGACAAATTACACAAATTGATATAAACCCTAAATAAACAAACAATTTGCTTGTGTTAAGGGTGTTAGACAACTATACAAATATATAGAAATACACATTATAAATACTGCGAATATATTAAATAAACGACCAATCCCAGAAATATAGACGTCTATGCTCATCACATACATATCTGTCCTTGTCGGGAATCGAACCCGGGCCCCTTTGCGTCGCTATACGTTAGGCGTCTACGCCAAATGTTCGACCAACGCGCGGGGCGGTTGAAGATATACATAAAAATATTTTTAAAAGAATTCGTCAAACATAGATTTCGATTACTAATTTCGGCGTTTAATGAACTCTTAAAACATGTATGACCTAATCGACTTTGTCTCATTTAGGTTCAAACAGAAGGGCTCAGTCAACTAACGCGTCGTGGGAACCAGAATTTGTCATCTCAGACCAAACACTCATCGCCTTTTGTCCGAAATGAAATGGGGATAGATAAATAAATGACGGAACCACACGCTACAAAGATATTTGGACGTTATTAACAAATACTTATATTTTGTTATTTATTTATTGCTTAAGTCAAAACAATGTGGCGATGCTTTTAATCGATTTGGATTGTTTTATAATTGTCTGAATTAACAATAATTTTAAGTACTTTTCTAGGAATTGTGTTATTATTTAAGTATATTTTTTAATTGTCCATTTTGTACGATTCTTAAGCCACAGCGGTCTTATAATGTACCGCAACTAATGGACTTGTAATATCCGACATCTTCAAACATACTGGTGGCGTTAAAAGGACGAAGGGCCAACATAATACAGTATTTTGTGTGGTACAGGATCATAAGCGGTAGCGATTAAGAACATTTATGATGAAAATATTATATATCTTCAAATAGAATATTTTGACACAATTAAATCTATATTTATATATTTTTTATACATTTATTTTTGACCGGTAAAATTAAGTTGAAATTCTACAAAACAGTCATAAGACTTGTTGTGATGTAGGTTCTGAGGGTTGGACAACCAAAGGGATGATTGACAGGAGATTGCATGCATTAGAAATGCGATTGTTGAGATGGATGTGTGAGATAAAATTAATGGATAAGTATGCGGATAATGAATACGTAATAATTATATCAGAAGACGTTTGAAAGTGGGGTCAGTGACGGACAAAATGAGGAGCGAAAGGCTTTTGTGGTATGGGCATTTTATGAGAAAGGATGAATGAAGGAATGATGAATTCATTTTATGAGAAGGGATGAATGAATAAAATGATGAAGGGCCAGGTAACGAGAAGAATGCTAGATATGATTATAGAAGGATATTGAGGTAGACCAAAGAAGAAATAGATGGATTGCGTGAAAAATGACATCAGCAAAAGAGCAGTGACTGTCAACATGACGGCTGATAGATAAGAGTGAAAGAGAAAAACATGCTGTGCCGACCCCACATGAAGTGGGAAAAGGGCAGGGAGATGTTTTTTTATGCGGATGGTGTTCAGTTTATAAATTGTGGCACGCTTTTCCAATGGAAGCCAATATTTACCAAAGTGAAGTATTTTTTGTCAAGCTTGAGTGGAAGGGTTGAATAGCTAAGGGTGTTTGGAGAGACAACCTCATAGGAATTTGGAAAATTGTGAAACTATCATAATGGCTTTGTTATAAGTGCAATTCGTATTACCATTTACGCATATTTATTGGTAAGTACAGATAAGATAAGATATAAAATAACTATGAATTATATAATGTATTATATGCGTATATTTGAAGGGCATTATGCAATTTTTAAGTTTTTTAACTTGCGATGCCTATTGTTTTGGACAGGTTTATGCGTTTTTTGTATTGTTTTAAAAATATTATAATTTTATTACCTTTATAGTAATTCGATACTATATTGAATACGATTTGAAATATAATATAGGTGATGTAACTTATGAGAAAATTTATATAATAATTGAGCAATATTTTTAACTTTATACTATTTTAAATACTGAACTTAATAATTTATTTTGTGTTAGTGTTATATATATTATTAATGTTAAAAAAAATATACCTACTTTTATATTTGAAAGAATGGTAGGTAAATACCACGTAGTTGAAATAATATCGCTGTATGTTGGTTCGTAAGTGCAAGGACCGGCTTATATTTGAACTAACAGTTAGGAAACCTTAACTAGTTCCATCAAGCTTCGATTAACATTCTCTTAGAAAACGAACATTTTTTTTTTTATTTTCATAAAAAAAATATTTTGGAATTAGGATATATAATCAAATAACATTTTTTTAAAACTTATTTCTTTTTGTACTATAGGTCTGTACTTGTAATTTAATCTCTTTAGATTTAAACGTTAAAAAATAATAATATTAATTTATATTTATATGTATATGTATATTTATTAAAAAAATATATACTCATTATAATTTAAGTATCGGTAACACATACTTTTTCTGATTATGTAAACATTGTTTTTTTTTTTCATTTTACCTCTCATTTTTCTTACCCTGTACAAACACACCTGTATCGTCGGCTGGTTAGCGCCTACACCAGTTGTGTCGGCACACATAATCATTACTATGTACCTTGATGCAAAGAGTAATGAAACACAGAGGCACAGACAGACAGGAAGTATTCTCTAATAAAAATTGTGTATAGTAAAATGTATTTAAAATAATTAACGATAACAGAGATGTGAATTATGTAATTTAAAACCATGACATATTTTGACTTTAACATGTGATAAGGTATTTTAGCCACACTCTATAAATTTAGTTCAATGATTTTGTGTTAATAATGAATTTAATGAAAAAATACACCTCACATAATATCTAAAAGTGATTTTATATTTGAAATAAAAAAGGATGCATCTAAAACAAGTTAATATTCTATGATATTTAAAGTTATGAAAAACAAGGTTTTTGAAATAATAATATTTTTTCTAATTCTCTGAAAACAATATTAATTCTAAGAAGACAATCGTTAAAATGCGTGACAAAACTGAGGAGTAGACGATAACTAATTGTCTGCGTCACAAAATTAACAAAGAATTTATGAAATATTTATAACGTTCTGTTTTGTTCAATATTTGTGTTAGTAATAAAAAAATCACTAAACTGAGGAAACTATTCATATATTGAAATTTGAATCCGACTCAGTTTAAAATGGAGTACTTACTTATGATCTACCTGTTTATAATTTGGTTATTAAATATTATAACATTTATTGTTTATAAAATACTAGCACATCCAGCCTTTTCACGGGGATTAATTTAAAGATATATTAATTCGAAATACATAATGCACAATACAATAAATATAAGAATAAAACCACCGCAATAATAATTATGATTTATCCTGAATTTCATTTTCTTCTACTCGTTTCTCCAGTGGGTATACTAATAGATCCATGGCGTTATAACTGCCCTTAAATACTTTAATATAAAAAACAATAGCATATCAATAGTAAAAAACTCACTAATAGTTCAATAAACAAATGCTCCGATCTCATATATATATTCCTTAAAGACTATCGTCTGTAACTTTTACAGGCTTAGGTAGATAGAAGAAGAATACTGTGTTTAGTATCTAGAACAGTCTAAAAATTAATAGATTCATACCTCTTTTTCAACTGTAATATAAGAAGAATGCTTTTATTATATAAAAAATACATATATTTAACTGTTACTGTTAACTGCTACTGATAGATTCACAAATGGTCTTGTTAAAACTGTCTAAATATTGGAGATCGCTGGTTCGATTCCTGCAACAATTTATTTTGTCATTCACAAATTGATGGTCGGTCTTCATTTACTTGCTACGTACGTTAAAACTTCCAGTGATTATTCTTTAGTGGGAAATGATTTTAATGACAAATAATTTATAGTTAGTGCTAGTTTCCTCTGGAGTTCTCCTACTCTATGGGCGAGGTGCTAATCGTAAACATATGCGGCATCTCGCTGTTAGACGGACTGAACCCTATTTATTTTTTCAGTTACATTGCACCCGTTAGCGGCTTCTTCCGCCTGAATTATGAGAATTAGCCTTATAGTACCAGTTCTAGGTATTAACAAAATATGAACAATTTAATATTTAGACTAGGTTTTTTTTTTGTTTTTAACATTATTAAAGGATATGCGATAACTTTGTATTGTAAAGTTAAATAACTATTATCAAAACATTTTTTTTCCAAACGTTTCGATTTTAAAATTTATGAATATAATCTGATAATAAAAATCCAAGCATTTGCCTAATCTTTACAAACAACATTGGCGTAAAATGAGGTCAGTACATGACCCTGTCAGATACATATATAAATTCTAACTTTACTAATAATGATATATTAGGTAATATATTCTAAGATATTCATAGTAAAGATAAGAAAAAGATAATTTTGTAATGAGGATAACAATGAAAAGATAATTCGAGTTAAATATGATTTAATTCCGTAATTTTTCTTAGCAATTATATGATTCGTCTTCAGCATCTGAATATTATAATCAGCGTCACATAAGTTGCGTCGTAAGTATATTAAATATATTTTTAAGCGCATTATTCGTAAACTATTTTTACATTTCATTTATTGGAATGTATTTTACACGTATTGTCACTAAGAAAGATTATTTATATATTTAAAGCGACAATCACACTGCTGACAGCAACATCGAATAGCATATGGGTTTAATTAGACACTGGTTTAGGATACACTATGTATTATTCAGTTATTTGTCTTATATTAAATATTTTATCTACTCATAGTTTACAAACAAACTTAATACACTAAATACAATGCGAACACAGAGTCATTCACTGCCACCACACTATGGCACAGATCTTAATAAAATATTAAATATTAACTAATGTCCTTTATCATTTATATGGGATTTTATTTATTTTAAATACAGCAAATTAAGTTTCCCTGTTTTGGCTATAAATTATTTTTCAGCTCAAATTTGAAGTGAAACTTTACATCAAAATATCAGATTTAGGACGAGAAGAGATTCGGAACCTATCACTCTCAAACAAACACTTAAAATAATATTTACAAAACGCTCAAATCATACATTAAATTCAATTCAAACAGAAAACGTTAAGAAAAATGTTTTTGGTGGAGGCAGAAATCTAGGTCATAGTAACCTACATCGTCATCTGTGGCTAATCACAAGAGAGCAGTTGGTCGGATTAAATAACCAGTATCAAATACAAAACATTTTAATACAACTTTACACTAAGATCTACGCTTACAAATTTTTGATTAACGTTTTCGATAAATAAGTAAACACGTTTATTATATTTACAAGCAGATAGCTGGATCCCTACAAAATAAACAGTAAAGCATTAGATAATGATACACTGAGAATTGACGAAAAGGCGCTGTAACTACATCATGGCTGGCCAGCCGGAGCAAACGAAGTTCGGCAAATAAACGTCATCAAAGAGCTTCGTGAGGAACTGACGATTCCTTACGACATACTGTTGTGACGTCATACACTTCATGCTATGTATAAGCATCAAAGTTCAGCGGTGGTCTGTCGGAAGATTCGTGACTAGCGAGACTACTATTTGCTCTTTCCACAGAAAACCTTTTTTCGTTTTAGAGCACGAGTCCGAACAGGCACAAGAGCAAACGCGCGCCACGATGTTACACGACCTTAAGGAATTTCACAGCTCCAGCATCCCGGCCCGACCTTTTCTTCCCATTCAAATGTTTGCTCTCTCTCTAGCTTCAGCTATCATTCATGCGACGTTAAAACGCCGCGACCGACGGCTGAGTGCTAACTTAACCCTACCCAGTCCTCGTCACTGTAATAATACTGCGGTTGACTAATACTCTGTCCACTCATAAGATCCATCGACAGCTGGCAACTGAACGCGCGAAGCGTTGAAGCATAAATGAGCTGCAAATGATGAGACGAGTCGCCTACGTGCCCTCGCAGTTCCTCCGCCTCTGGTGCCGGCCGTGGTGATGACGGACGTGGCAGGGAGGCTTGATGGAGTTCTGCGACGGAAGCCGGGGTCTACGCTGCGTACGCCACTTATTTGTTGGCAGGTCGCCAGCAATCATAGTGTTGTGTCTGCCGATGTCGAAGTCGTGAGCTTGCTTCATGAACGAGAAACACTTGTGTTGTCGATCCGCGAGATGGCTTTTTCCACGTCTCATTTGGACTCCCCTTCTGTTGAAGCCTATGTATCGGTCTTCGTTCCTCACCAAATGGTATCTGTTGTAGCCGTCTACGAATTCTTCTTTGAATAGACAAGTCGGCTGTTTCTCGGCTTGGAATCTCGTCTGTTGATAATGAGTGATGATTAATAACCTACTCAGTTACAACAATATAAAGATATCAGGTAGACTTTATTATAACTTCTTACCAATCTCCTGCCCACCAGACGAGACCGGTTGAAGCACAGGTACATCTCCTGAACTGGGGAGTAGATGAGCAGGTCCAGGCTCACTCCGCGGGTACTGATGGTGAGATTCGCTGTAACAAAGAATATATGGTATATAATTATGTTGTTTTACCAGCTTTATTAAAATTTTAGCATGTTTTAAAAGGATTAACTTTGAATGAGAAGATCAAACTTTTATCAAATGTTATCAGCGTTCCCACAATATAAACCTAAATTCCATTTTTATCTTACAGTTTTACGAGCAAATTACTGTTACATTAGTTCTTTTCATTATTGCAACGTCGATATTAACAACATTCCTTATTCATTAGAATTCATTCATCAAAATATTTTCATAATTCATCCACAAAATTAACAACATTTTCGTAATATATAAGTCATTTTTAATGGCTACTTGTAAACATAACCTGGCTATAAGATGTTTGAACACGCCGCTGGTGTTCACACAATAAATTCAATAACTAATATGCAGTCATAGAGAATCTAAAATCTCATAGGTGCGACAAACTAATCGTTGATGTTATTTGAACACTTTCGAGATACAATAATAAACCGTCAATAAATATTAATCTATTGCTGGATATTGGTACGTAGAGCTAACGATCGGCTTACACATGTACCTGCATGTAGTAATGAAAATGAAGCAAACGGATATTATTATGGATTATGTAATTGCTTTAAATTGTTTAAACCTATTTTTTTATAGTATCTATTTCTATTTTTAATAAGTAAAATGCTGGTTTTAACAAAAAATATAATGGAATATTAATGGAATAATTACATTATTTTAAGAACATTTTATTAAAAATAATACAAATATATATACTTAATCGAAAAATTGGTATTATTAAATAATTCAAAGTTACCAATGACATGTAAGCCTATCCCAGTCGATTAGACATAAAGAAAGTACGAGGGAATTCGATGACCAAACGCGATGGGACGCTAATAAAAAGAATTACTAAAAATAAAAACAGGCGACCGCCCGTGACACCGACCATGTCATTTCAATTAACATTAAAAGAAATAAAATGCTTGGAGCCGGATTCAAGAACATAAATTTGTTATAATTTCGATAGTCCCCGTGAGTGCGTGAAAGTGATAACGGATTATCGTTAATGGAATGATATTTCGGTTATCTGTGACCTATTTTGCTGGACAATTACTAATTTCATTATATTTCCTTAATGCAATTCTATTTAATTGCATTATATTTCAGTAATGCAATTTCGTTTTATTTCATTATATTTCTTTAATGCAATTCGATTTTTTATTCCAGGTCGCGAAAGCAATCGCTCCAAAATATTTTGTATTATTTTTTTTATGTTACACTTATTTAAATAGTTTTATTTAGATATTACAAATATTCATTATTTGATTATAAAAATACTTTGAAGGGCAGAACAACAGCAAATTATACTTTATCCGAATAATTATAATGTAAATAATTTTCTTTTGTTTAAATCATAAAATGTGTTTGTCTTAGATATGAGTTACTAGGATGTTTATTATTTAATCCAAGTGAATTTCGTGTTTTATTTGTTTGTAATGTCTTCATAGTTTAAAAACATTCCGCTATCATAATATTAAATAACACACACATTGTTAAACACTTCTAAACAACGAAAACACGTTTTTATTAACACACTCTTGACGGCGTGGTTGGATTTTTAATTTGGTTGTGTTATATTTGAATAAATTTATTGTATAATTTTTATGACGACAAATCATTATTTATTTATCTGTAAGAAAAGAAAAAAGACAGATTGACATAGTGTTTATAAAATTTAATAAAAATAGGTTTTAGAAACTTGTTTTTAATTAAATTATTATCATATAAATAAGATTAAAGCGTTTTTTTATGCATTTAAATAAAATAGTTTTATTAATATTTTTTTTGGGTATTTCTGCTTCTTATCTTATAAAATATAATTGTTATATAGACTGTCTAGAAAAAAAAAGTCACAACACAATCCATACAACAGTTAACACTTGACGTGTGCATGTATGTCAGTCACAAAACCTCCGAAACAACACTCATTGGAAGGTGTTCAAACATTACCCGTTACGCCAATGGGCCATATTTCTTTCGTAACAAGAAAACGTAAACATTGCCCAACCTACATAGACATAGGCTAATTTTTGAAAATACAACGTAATCTCAACTCGACAGAGTAAACATTTCACTTTGATCACGCCGACGGTACTCTTTCACTTTTAAATCCAGAGAATAAATTTCTAAATTGATATATTTTTATTTCTTACAAATAGTTTAGGGTTAGTACTGCTATACTAAAAGAATATCACATAAGAATATGATATATTAGTTCCTTTTAATTAATATTTGTGGTACAGAAAATACTATAAACATAATAAAGTGAATAATTCACTAATTCATTTCATATTCCATCTGACTTTAGTATTTCTTAAGGATGAACGTAGAATAAATATAAAAATTAATATTATTTCAAACATACTGTATGTACTTTTAGACAAACTTTTAGTACATCTTCTATTCTGAGACACAGTGTCGTGTTTTCGAAAACAGTTAGAACTTTCTTTGTATATTGTAAAGGGTATATTGTAAAGGGTGTTATGGTAATGACTGCTTTTCTCTTCTTTTGTATTCTAAACACTATTTTCTTCCTTGTCACACCTTGTTTAATTTGAACGTGATTTGACGCGCTCTATTTCTAAGTTTTATCAGTCAAAGATTCATAATTTTATTTTTATTCATTCACCGCCCTGTTGGTCGAGTTAGCGCAGACACCTTACGTATTGCGGGACAATGGGGCTCGGGTTCGATTCCTGACTGGGATAGGCATGTATGCGATGGGAATAGATGTCTGTATTTCTGGGTTTGGTCCTTTATTAAATATATTCGTAGTATTTATAATGTGTATTTCCATGTATTTGTATCTTTGTCTAACACTCTTAACACAGGCAAATAATTTTCTTACTTAGGTTAGATCAATGTGCGTAATTTCTCCTGTGAAATTATTATTAATTCATAACTATTTTTGATTTATAAAAACAATTAATAAATTTCATACATTTATATCAATTAGTAATATTGATACAACATTTATTTAAAATAAAATCCATTTAAACTATAATTAAAATATATATAATAAAATCTAAAATTAAATTTTACCTTTATTAAAATCTCAATTAAATACGACTAATAAACTAAATTATTTAAACAACTCAACAATTTGTACAATTAGCAACATAGTTGTTAGGATAAATGTTGACATAAAAATAATCAGATAAATTCGTATTCATTTTATCCAGCCGCCATTTGTAATTTGTAACGAATCAGCGGCCAACGACCGGCTATCGTCTTTGATAATTTCACTGATATAATCTTATTTGTAACCTGCATTTGTATTTAATTATTTATCGTTGCACAAACTATGGAAGTTTTCGTTAAACTTGTCGATAAATTGAATAAAGATGTATTATCATTAATTTCAATTTAATAGTAAAAACAAATTTTGAAATCTCAATCCTCATTAGCTGAATTCATGCCATCCTCTAGCTTCAATGAAAGAATTATTACAATCGGTTCAGTAGTTTCAGAATACCAAACAAACAAATAAATCTTTTCTCTTTTTAATATTATTAAAAAATGTGTTTAAGCTAAGTTATTTTATCTTTCCTTTATTTGATGCTATCAAAGTTTATTGACAAAGCAAAATAAATAGAGATTTCGTGGAACTGATTTGATTATCTTATAAAAAAAAAATAGACCTTGTAAATTCAATAAATGTTCCCATTTTGCGTAATTGTTTATCTTACAATAACTTTGATACGAAGTTGACCTCGACACTTATTGTTGTTAAGATTTGGGCAAATTTTCCTATTCATGAGTCAAATAACCCGAATCGGGGATATTGATATTAAACATTATAATAAATTATTATTTGTTTGGCTTCTGATAAATTATTTAAATTATATCTTTTCGTGATTTTCCTAAGCAAATAATTAATATTATCTAATTGCTTCAATGACGCATACATCACTTGGTACTACTAAATATACAAATTTATACACAAAGTATTAATGAGGTTAAAGTTTATATAGCCATACTATACATATACGAATTCTGTTCAAAAACTTATATAATTTTATATCTTTGTTAATAAGAAAATCAGTCTATCTTGAAAAAAAGTAAAAGCTACACGTCAGTAAATGGCGTCAGTAGATATCTCAGTTAAAGCTCAACAAACATTGTCGAAAGACTACTTTTAGAGATTATCCGAATGCTGCGGTAAATACCTACTTGAAGGAGCTAATTCCTTGTCTGTAACTTGCCTTATTTCCATTTGACTTCGTTCTGTTTCAAGTCAATTATTTTAAAACACGAGAGTTAAATGTCCAACTTCAAACCAAACAAAAACTTTTATATGATAATATTAGATATATTTTATTTTTTTTACATTTAACATTTTTATTATGGAAATTTATCTTTATTTTATCTATGTATAGGTTTACTTACTAAGTGTCAATGGAAACCTTAGAGTAGGGAAGCCAGCTTAAAAGGTGTCCATCGAAAAAAAATAATCTGTCTCTCTTTCTTGTATATGTGATTAGACAAAGATAAGTATTGGTTTTCTTTTATTTGTCAGACACTGACATTCATAGGACACACTCATTCAATGTATAATAATTTTATGGAAACATACAACCAGACATATCTGTATTATATTTTTTTTAGAAGCTTTCAGTATCTTAATCCAGGATAATAATGGTAACTTATCAGTGGATAATCCTTCTTACATTAGTTACAGCTTAAATAATATTATTGTAAGATTGAACATTTATTTATAAGATGTATACATTGTATAATTAGAATCAAAAGTTATATTTGATACAAACCTTTACATTTACCGATAAAATCAAAAACCATCAAATAATTCCTATGAGTTTGGTTAGAACTAATTCTATCCGCTTGCAAGTCAACATGCACAATGTTGCACATTAGCTGCTTAAGTAAATAAATAACTATTTAATATAAAACTATTCAATAATAAATTTAATAATAATAAATAAATATCTATTTGTATCGAATAACCTAACAAGCAATCTTTCAAGTGTGTTAGTTCCTTAGAATATTCGTTACAAATAATTAATTACGTACACGAATGGTAACTGTTGCTATGTGTACTGCCGTTGATTTATATCTCCTAAACATAACGTGTTCAATACTATCCTTTTTAATGTTTATCATTTTGTAATCGACAAACGATATCTCATTGAATAGTTAAAAGAAAAGTTGGTTTTTAATATCAAATGTAATTCTATAAGTAGGAAGAAGTTTGATGAGGTAAATTATTTTTATTTTTATATTTTCCACTTTGAATCATTATCAAAGATCACTTGTGTACGAAGGAAATTGTCAAGAGGGCCTACTTTGATGCCATACTTAACGAAGTAATCCCTTATGTAAAGATACTCCCCAACTAATTAGTATTATATAAGACATTAATGTTAAAAACATATTTATAAGTTCTTTATTTATATATTTCACACTTGATGTTGTGCTACGAAAGTATTATATTGAATGTAATTTTATTAAAGTACTTATAATAAACGTTATTATAAAAAATATAAATTTGAAATAAATCGAAATACGAGCAGAACCATGGAACTACTGTCCCTATAATATTTAATATAATTACTACCTAGGTATACATAAGTATTGTTTGTATTAACAAACTAGTCTTGGTTTAGTAAATTTAGGCTTTAAATATTAAATAAAACATTACATCCTTCTCGTACTTTATAACTAAAAAACATAAAAAAATACAAGACAAACCCACAGTTCTATACTGTTCTAGGGCTACTGATCAGCAACATTCCATGGAATGTTACTGATCAGTAGTAGTAGTAGTAGTCAGTAGTAGTCTTCACCTCATCTTAAGTTTTCACTACATTCCTAGTATCGTAATTTTACTTTCCTTATATTTTAATCTGGTAGTCGATTATATACGATATGATATCTTCAATTACTTCCTGGGTAATCTATTATTGATTTACATTATATTTTTTTATCTATTAAACATGTTAATAACATTGAAACAATAGTATAAAGTCGTTGAAAATTAAAGATGTTGGCTAAAAATAAACAAGGAAAACGTTTTATATTGAATATTTTGTTTAATTATTGGATAATCGTTCCAGTTAATTTGAATGAGATTCGGAACACAGAAATATTTGTGATCTAGATAACTTTTATCTTAAAATTAAGGTAAGGGCAGATTCTGATCTGCCCTTCTGACCCCAGGATCATAATCGTCATCTGCTCATACTCAAATTATGTGGGGTCAGTGCTATATCTCAATCTCTTCCATTCTCTTCCTCCTCATCAATGCAGGCTTTCATTTTCCTCAAGTACATCATTTTCCTACCAACATACTAACTCAATATCTATACATAGCAAGTCAAATTACTCTTTTACACAATCACATATTTTTAAATAATTTCCTATTGGAGCAAAATACAACATTTAAGACTAATAATATTAATATAATATAATCGATTACAAATGTCAAACAATACAGCAATCTATATATCTAATCTTTAGACTATCTTAGATATCTACATTAGCCGTCTAACAACAGCTATGTCTAGAGACATGTGACAATGACACTAATACACACTGGTCGCCGAACTTATTACTGGATGCAAATATATTCCATATTATTGGAATAAAGGTCATAGTGCGATCTGAAATTATTGCGTATAATTAATTCGTGGAATGCCTTATAAAATTATATTTCTAATTGCGTACAAGCGACGATTTGAAGTTGTTAATTTATATTTTATACCAAGTGGGTGTCTAATTACAACGCATAAGGGTTATTTATATTTTTGAATAATATATTTAAGTACCTTGCAGATTTCGGTTTACTATGACAGTTGATTGGTAGAGAATGCGAAACATTTAGTCCGCCATTTGTAATCTACGTTTTTTTAGTGCACATTTTTTTAAAGGTACCGCGTAAAAAATAATTATCATTATCAATAATTACTGAAATTCAGTAGCCACATGCGTTATAATCTACGTATTTTATCGGTGACTTAAAGAGAGTAGGTGAGATAGTTTCAGTACTAAACTGTGTCAATATATTATCCAAGTAGAATTTGGAAGATAAACAACAGAATTACATTTTTATTGATAACCGAAGGAATTACACGACGCTTCTTATCTTACGATATGATTGAGTTAGTATTGTCACAGGTTCGAAACCGGGTCAGACATATATTTTGATAACCACGGACATCACAATCGATAAATTTGATATTGTTGCTGTGTATCTCGACGTGTAGATAATTGAGACAGTTTTATTTCATCTTTTATAAGAAGATCTGAATGTCATTTGAGTCAGGAATTTGTAAAACTAACTATACTATGAATACTAATTTGTCTAAATGTATTCAGGTAAAACCAGATTGTATCGTTCTTATACTTTAAGTTTATTTATAAATCGCAAATTAATACCTTCTGTTAAATGTCAACAGAAAGTAAATAAAATATTAATAAAGACTAAGAAATATATAGAAACAGGACATTTTCCGAGAAAACGATTTACAACGCAATTTTTGAAACAAAGTCTTTTAATAATTCGATTCAAAGAACGCGATGGTTAACAAAGGATTAAAAATAATGTTTCACTCACTTTTTAAACAAACTCATTTTGAAGTTTATTACAATGCTATGTTTAGTAAACATTGTAAATTATTTTTCATACGACATCAAGCTGTATCGACCACCCATCGCGGAATTGTTTCCAACAGATGTTACTATAAAGCAATAATATTGATAAGAACATTAAGGCACTGTCACACATGAGTGTATATTTAAAAGGTTTGATAACTTTTATTATAGATCATAAAACATATATTGTAATAAGTAATTTGTATCTCAATAAAATACTCAATACAGTATTTACGATGACATTGTTAGCAGGAAAGTAATATTCATTAATGGATATAAATATTATTACCAGTAACTTTCATAATTAGCATATATAATGCTAAAAGTTTTCACTACGGAATCAAAACTAAACTTTCATACAATAGAAATTACAGCGACAGAAATGTGGCATTCGTATCAGAATTACATAACTCAAAAGGCAGCCACAAAATAAACATTTTGGTAATTACAAACATTTTTTATACACAAAACTTCAACCGCAAACAATTTGAAAAAAGAATTCTTTTTCAAACCTCCTTGACACTAACAAATCAATTTCGTGGAACTCAATCCTGACCCTATTATTTGGCCCACAAATACTATTTCTTATTAGATTAAGGGCGGTAATGGGTCTGCGTGTGGTTCCGTGCATTTTTTGCGAACGGAGCATTATGGGCATTTTATTATTAAATTTAATAACTTAATTTTGGAAGGCGCCGCACCGCCTTCGTCGATTGATTTCATATAATTTGCGAGCCGACAATACAATTTCGAAGAATTGCCGCAAAAAATATTTAAGAAGCGCTAAACACCAAAATGCATTTTTCTTTCCATTATAAATTTTTTATTCAACCCTCTTTGGGTGGTTTCGGGTTAAGTGGTTGTAGAAAATTACATGTTCTTTATTTAGACAAATTTATTGGTTCCTTTTTTTGGTAGTTCATCTCAAACTATTAGTTTTAATAAATATACCTCATACAATGCACTCGTAAAATATACAATTAGAACTGGACATGATACTTTTAATAGCCCCAAGGCAAGTACATTAAGAACTAGTCCTGTTTAATTCTTTCTAGCTCTGTATGAGTTATTGAATTTCTTTATCAGCACATTCAAATCTAATTTTAATTAAAACCGTCACATATATTATGCGATATTCGGTGGGAGGTGGCGCAATGCGTCTGCCGATGGGTACCGACCACATCAACAAGACCTACCAATTATTAGTAAACGCATAATCGATGCACGATGAATGGAGGCCATATGATTTTGGCGATTTTATATTATATCGTTAAATTTTATATTGTCCGTAGTTTCTTTTATTGCCTTCCTACTAACACGTACTTGATTTAAGTGATTATTTTTATAGCAATTATATTTGTTCTCACGCGATTATTAACCTTATAAATCATACACATTGTAAGCGTTGAAAAAATCAACATTATAACAACCTATATTTAAGGAATTATCTTGTAGATTTTGCGAAAAACAATAACATAAAATGTACTCAACCTACTTAACTAATGACGAATACTTGGTACGGCCAAAGCAAATATTTGCCTGGAACGGACAAAATCGCCACCACAAAAGCCCACTCCATACATCAGTATTACTAGAATTCAAAACTTGAAGACTCATATTTGTTATTGAACAATAAGTAAATCAATACTTCAGTTATTTGCTGATCCAGTGAATTGAATCTGTTTATCAAAGTTCAAATTTAGTTGATGTAACATTATATACAAATAACACAGCTAATAACGCTTGGTACAATATATTTATTTATTAGGTCAACCCTGCAATGTAATATGAGTATTTGAACCATTGCGTATAAACTCATATATAATTAATTTCTTTTTATATAGATAAAATTGAAATGATAGTATTATCTTTAACGCGACCTCGTACCAATTTTCGAAAGAAATTCCCAGCCATTAGTTGAAGGATGTTTCAAAGTTGTCTTTACATGGAGCTAAGACAAACAGTCCATGTCTTTTAGGATTACAACGAAACGGACAAAGGCGAATTCCTTTATTTATTTTCAAATAAAAAGATTCTTCACGTCTACCGCCAGGTGCCCGTAAAAGAACTCGCGGTAATTCTTAAGCAAACCATAAAGTCCTCACGAAATAAACTGAGGTGAAAGTAATTTTTATTTAGAGAGTAGACTCTGCTAAAAACTTGCGTATTTAAAACAAACATTGAGTAATGATTGCAATTTTTATTACATGTTTGCGAATACGTGGAATGCTTTTGACGAATATTGTATTGTGATAACTCTTTCTTTTTTATACAAATTCATGCTACTTGGAATATAAAGTCAAATATTTTATGATCATTATTTCGAACGCGTGACTTTCTTAGTTTTAATAATAGTGTTTATTATTTGGCCCTTGTTATAGTTAAAACGCCGCATTTGATTTTTGAGATTACGAAAAGACAGATAACTTGTTTTTTTTCTTATTTTAAAAATGACATTGCTGAAACATGAACCAAACAAATGTCACATGACAAAACATTTGAAAGAAAAATACTTCCTTCTATCTCTAACTATGACCAAAAAAAAACATATTTTCCAAAAATAAATAGGTACTAATGACAAAAAAGTCAAGTTTTTAAAAAAAAAAAATTATGAAATACTTTTTAAGAATTCTTTGAAATCATAACAATATTAACCGTTACTATATTGCAGCGCGGACTTTACCTGTTGCAGTACCTGGCCATTGACCCTTCAAGTATTGACATATTCCTATAGTTTCTCACGTCTAGCTCCCGCCATGATTACAGCGAGCGCAGTATGCATTTACAAACGTATGCCTACGAAATTCTTTTGCTCTTTTTCTTTTAAGGCTTTCAATACAATATATTTTTAACTTAAGTGTTTTAGTTTCAGTGATAGACTTTCGAACATTTATAATTTATAATAATTGGTTGATAAAACTATGAAGATTTAAACTAAATTAAATATTTTATTTATTAAAATAAGTAAGATTTGCTAAAAGTATGTAGATAAAGATATGGAAGATAACAAACTGCAAATCAAGCATCTGATAGCTAAGGGTGATGTTTTTTACTCATGACTTAAAATATGTGTTATCGAAGGCATAAAGGATTTTTTTGACAATAATGGTGAAGGACTTACGCTGATCGTTTCCATCGGAGCGGGCCATGACAGTGCCGTTTTGGAACACGTTGACATACAGGTGCGAGCACTGGTTGTAGAGGCGAACCGATCGAATCGATGGCACCGCACCGCAAATCACCACCTGGAATGGATCTCGTATTAATCAAAAAGATAAAACAATCAACAAAATAAGGACTAAAAAAAATCTTGGAGTACAAAATTAAATGACCAGAAATTGAATTTCTCTATTTCTGATTATGAATTCCATGAAAAAATATAAGATACTTATACAGTGCACAGTATACGCATTAGTATTATCGTATATAGACCAGAGACAGCATCGTGCCGTTTTAATTTAATGGTCTCTGTCCCAGAAATGACGGTTTAAGCCCTTACCGAGCTGAAATGAATCGATAACGTGGAATTGAAAGCCATATTGGAAGCAATTCCATCTTAAACGAAAATGTCATAATGATGCAGATTTCTTTATGTCAACGTAATGTCAAAGTCAAACGGAATGTCAAAGTCAAAACTCATGAATAAAGGATTGGAATTCAAATTGTCCAGTGTACATAAAAGTAGATCTTCTATAATTAACTAAAACGCATCGATTTGTTGGGAGGCAACCCATGTTCCAAATTCAAATTTATTGAATAAAATATATATATTTGTGTATGGTCCTGATTTACTAGAATTAATAACCTTACAATTACACAAACACAACAGTTGGTGCCGAAGTATACTAATAAGGATTTCAAATGACGATGGCTAAATTCAATTCAGGCAAACAATTCAGACTGGTCGATTTTTATAATCCAACCCTTCTTCAATATTTCGTTCGAAAAGTCGCTAAATTGCAAAAGTTTTAAATACTATTCGTAAGTCCATGATTTCACAAGATTGAATGTAATATATATCCATCAAAAATGCCTAATTATTAATACTTTTTTTATTATATTCTACGCCTTGGATTGATGAATTGATAAATTAAAATTAGTCACTAGCAAGAATAAACATAATATAACTTAGCGACAATTCAATCTAAATAAAATGAAGCCAAGTAAGTGAGTCTACCGCAAACGTTTTCACTATCAGTTAAAAATACAATATAAGTTATCTCAATATTCGACCTCTCCTCTCAATTACCTTTTATAATTCATTTTTTAATTAATTTATCAACAATTTTATTATTCTATTTATATAACCAAAGATAACTTAATATAAATCTTGCAAGTCAACTTTAAGACTCAGCCATACAATATAATTCAGTACTTTTAAAGACTTAATTTAATTCCAGTATAACGTGTGGTCTACAGACTATTACGAGTTGCCATGTATGCTGAACAATTTAGATTAGTTTCCTTATCCAACAGAACTTTCACGTGGCAATTTTAATGGCGCCATCATTATGCAGATATTGATCATATAAACACTATGAACTTGTGAACCCCACCATCATCTATGTTAGGCCTTTCGGTTATTTCTTCTATTTTGTCTATTATCTAACTAATTCTGACACCTCTCATTGCATGATATCTTTTTTGAGCATATCCTCCATTTTCATTTCCAGGTAGTGACTTAAAAATCATGAATCAATAAAACTTAGATTCTTGTTTTAATAAACTGTTTACGACAAATGTTCTTGTTAATAGCCATGTTTACATGAAAAATATCGTGTGGTATATTTTTAGTTGTAATCTAGTCGTCAATATCAACATGAGGAAATCTAAAAAGATATACTATTTTTATTCTAGTCTCGTCGTCAAAGGCATCTAAAAAGATATTCCATGATATACATCCCTTTACCTTATTAGTATCATAGCCCTTCCGTAATTGGAAAGGAGACTTCGGCGCAACGGTTAGTTATTAATAGGCTTACTTCAATTAACTTTTTTCCAATTCTGTATTTTTAGTATATAACCAAGTTCCGCTACCACAATAGGAAACAATCAATCGATCGATTTTAATAGGTCAGCCGTGCTCAGCTAATCCGACTGACTGAGGTTCAAATCAATCCTGCTTATGCAATTTTAGGTTTTATTTAATTTATATATAAGATTCTTTCTTTGTTTGTTTGACGGCTCCTTTAAGACCATTTAAAAGTAAGAAGACGGTGTCATATTCAGGTGAGAAAGCAAAGGCTACCACGACGCGGTCACTTTTAGCCATATTGCGTTTCATGGTAACATTTGTAAGTAATATCAAAGTTTTACCTTTTATGGCTTGGTTGTTGGAAATGTAGATAAACCTTCTTGTTTACATGGATGATATATATACTATCAAAAAAATAAATGTCAGACTTCATTATAATATTAATAAGCTTAACCAAAACCCATTATTTTAACTAGAACCTTTTTCGACATTCATTAACGCGATAGGTTATTATAATCTTGAACCATAATCGTTAAAATATCAAAACATGTCATATTTAAAACTAACGCTGGATGAAAATGAAATTAATAAAGATGATAATTGAATATTTTTATAATCTTAATAATAAATAGCACGTTATCTCCAGCGTTAATAAAACATGATCTTTATACGTGTACTAGTCAAGACGAGGTGATTAAAATTATGATTAATATTTACAGCTAATAATATACTTAATTAAATATACGTTTGCAATCAGTAGTAGCTTTATATTACGTGTCTAATTAGTATTTGATTTCTGTTGTAATCAATTAAGAGGTCAAAACATCAATGTGTCAACAAACTTCGTAAACAATATTTTACTATACTATATTTTCTAACACTATATCGTCGAATGCAATTTATTGCAACTCGTATAAATTTTATCATGAGCACATTAACTCACTGAAAATCAACCTTAAATAGTAAAATTAGAGTTAAGAGCAGTTAATGAGTAAAAGAGGCCGAAGAATAACTTTAAATTTCCTGCATCTCTCTCTATCTTCAAGGGTGGTAAGACTTCTGCATTTCTTCAAAAATTGAGAAGTTTTCTGCATCTCTCTCTATTCTTAACGGGTGGTAAGACCTTGCATCTTTCCATATTTTCCAAATGTAGTAACACTTCAGCTCTTCATATTTGTCGTCCTCTATAAGCTACTGTTATCACTTACCATTATATAGACCTCGAAAGTTTTCCAATATATGATACAAAATCTGATTCAACCAAAATTAACACTATAACTACTACTCAAAGATAGTATTAGGGATAGTTATCGCTTTGTACTATTTGGAGGTCAGTGCTTTTAGTATTGGGCTTATCGCGGGCTGACCGCACGCGTTAGTAACGGGTGACTACTTATCAACCTTAGGTAAACTATCTGGAGCAAGTGTGTCGGAAATTTTCACGGTACTTGCACACACATACAGCGGTATCGAATTAATAATAATATCAAGTACCTTAATGTGAACATAAATATGTATTATATAGATGATTTCTTACTTATATACATTTAATTTATAACTACTTTAAAAACCTTTTTGGGTAGTTGTCTATCTGAAGAATTAACATCTTAACAAATATAAGACGTTCAGTAACGTTGGAATAAAACCTTATCTAAAGACTACTAAGGATTAGGCTGGCCACACACACCGTTGATAAGTTTAATTGTTATTTTAAAAGATAACGTACTCTGACTTAAATTAATGTTTTTGACAGTAAATTAGAGATATTACGAAATTGAAAAAAATATTTAGATAATATACTTAACTTGACCTTTGTACTTTAAACTCGAAAAGTCAAAAATAAATTGCCATTATAGCTCCTATGGTAATGAAATAGATACTAAAATAGCAGTTTATATATATTATGTATGTATGTACGTCACGCGAAACGACCTCAGAGATAAGTTCGCGGGTCTTTAACAATGCTTGTAGGTAAACAGATCATAGGATGCTAAACGATTGATCACGTAATGACAGCTAATAGATCCGTTAAAATATTAGAAGCAGGTTCGTATTACATATTATATCGTTTTTAAGTAGGCATAGAATAACTAAGTACATATTTTTAATTAAGATTCGAATTTAAATTAGTTACGGATGGAACTGAACGCTGTGACCGGAATACCATTCCGTCGCTCTGTTAATTGAACTACCATGTCACCTTTATGAAAGTAGCATTTGGTATATTATATATATTATTTTTTAATTATTGAATATTGAGATAATTACTTATAATGTACAAAATTTCAGAGCTTTGTGACCATACACGTACGTTATAACATATGTGATAATATTTTATAAATACCTTACCTTGAAGGAAACAAACAATATTTGAGGTTGCAAAACTAAATTACAACTTTTTTTGAGAACAGGAATTCGATCCGTTAAGGAATATTTTTGTATTTATATTTAGATTTAACTTGAATCCAATAATATATTTCATTCAAATGTGGAATTTCGGATGAACAATATTTTCGAGGAAAATGTTATTAACATTTATTTTATATGTTGCTTTAAAAACTGACCTTAAATAAAGTAAAGTAAACAGTTAACACCCTTCTTTTTAAATCTTATACGTTAAAAAAAAACTTTGCATAGTCATTATATAGTTTATATATTTTTTTTACACTTTAGAATCATTATATATGTCAATGAAAGGTAAGATGAATATTCTTTTATCCTATTACAATATTGTATTTAATTATTAATTTTACTAATCTATAAATATTAATTGTACAAAACTTGAACTTTCTAGAAGATAAACCATCTTCACCATCAGCTACGATAAGTGCTATCTGCTAATAAAGTTTTTTTATACATAAAGCTAACTACACACGCACTTTACAAAATCAGAAAATAAAACTGAAGTTATAAGTTATAGGAACTATCAGTGACAACTTTGCGTTACTACTCGGTACTACTACACGGAACTAGTAATGAAGATAATTTACAGGAACTATCAGTGACTTATGATATAAGTAGTAAAAACACATACCATTAGGCAATACATAAGACGAAAACAGGTATTAGGTATTTACCTAAACCAGGTATGTAATTATTGTAATTTATTGTTTAATCTTTAATATATGTATTCAATTATAGTCTAAAATTAATACTGTTTTTTACAACATGGTTTTTTACAAACATTCCTTAACCGTGATTGGTCCAACGGTAGTAAAATTTCCAATAAAATGATCTACGTCAAACTTGAATTATATCTTTGTATCAAATAACTATTCAGATTTTACGGTGAAAAACTGACGTAACGTGATGACGTAACACACATCTACGTTATTTTATCATTCTCTGGTTTTATCATTTAGCTAAAGTACTACGTGTTAGTTCAGAAATAAAAGCACGCGCATGACCTCATAATGGATAAAAACAATATTACTAGCCTACTAGAAAGCAAGTGTGTGAGGAGCCTTAAATGAATTTCTTCATCAACCGTGGAGACTGCGCAGGCGCACATAATCACTGCAAATGATAGCGATCGCTAAAGACTACCTATATTCTATCTATTACCTACCATACTTATTTGCGTGTCCACTATACGTACTCATCATTCGAAAAGTTATCGTATAAATTTGTTTTAAAAGATTTACTATGTATTACTTATTGTATTGGATATACCATTTCTACAACCTTGGATAATTTGTAAGTCTAAATAAATATGTCTTTAGTAATATATCTTTAAAAATGGTATTAAAATTTCTCAAAAAAGAGCAACATTTGTATGCAATTAAATGTATTTTCTCATTATTATATCTAATGAAAAGTATAGCAATTTTAAAAGTATCAAAATTGATCACAATACTCCCATCTGCTCAAACCCTATCAACATTATCAGTATCAAAATTTTAATTATTTAATAAAAAGTATCAAAATTGATCACAACAATTCTCTTTTCCTCAAAGACTATCAAAATTAGTATGCTCTATTTACATGGTATGTCTTAATAGTTTAATTATTTAATAAAAAGTATCAAAACTGATCACGCCATTTGTAAACAGTATACAAGATATACGCTGGTCACTGTTTTTCTATTACCTGCCTAATGCGAATAAAATGATAGCTGCAATTGAAATTACTAATCCTTTTATACCTGTTAAGTGACCTTTTTTACTTATTACGTAAATTATTTTATTAAGATCTTGCGATATCCAAGACGTTCTTATGAATATAACTAAATAACTCAATCAACTACTTTTATACAAAAATGAAAAGGAAAATGGAAATTTCCATCCGATTTTATTGAATAATATATAAATGTTTTAAATAATTATAACTAATTTTATAATATAAATAAAAATGATTTCTCACCATCAGGAGGCACAATATCTTCGCAGAGACGGCAAGCTGTGGTAACCTGAAAACAAAACACATGTTTGAAAAAAAATATAATTTGAACACTAATTATATATTTTTTAGCCTTTCAGCGCTAACGAAATTACAATGCGGTAATTTTAAAGGTCACCTCACCTTCAGTCTAAATCATGAAAGTATATAAAATGGTAATAGCTTAGGAATTCTAAAACATGTGACGTCATGGCCGTTTTAACGTTTTAAATGCGACCCTATTACTGTAGCTTAAGTTTCCTTTTTGCTTAAACTATGTTTTAGTTAAGTGAGGGTGAAAATCAGCCTTTTAAATCCGCCGTCAACTGTTTATTTGCTATACACTTATACATCGTAGCACTGAGTTAACTAACTAGGTACCATTTAATTCTGTTACTACGTGGGGTAAGGGTGTTTTTTGTAAATATACCTACGTATTCCTTCTAATTTAATATTTATTTCGTTTGCAAAAACGATGTAGAGGGTGATGTTAATATTGTATGTCTTTTTTTATTATTTAGGCCATTATTTTTTATTGATGAATACAATAATTATATGGTATATAATTACTCAAATTGAAACTGTTAGAGAAATCTTAATCAAGTATCAAAATTGCTTGATAGCTGCAACAAATAAAATATAACATAAATGCGAGGATTAAAATTTGTTATATCAAAATTTAATTTAAAAAGTATTCAACAACAATGATTTTGACAAAATTTTTGAAGAAAGAAAGAAGTTATAATTTTGACATCAAAACAAAAATATTATTAAAAGACATGTTATACGTAACAACAGTATTACCTACACTTTTGGTATTAACATTTAAATACTATTAATTTAAAGAATAAATTCTAGCTATAAGAGTAATTTGTATGTAGAATTGTATCTTTATGTGCAATTTGATCACTTTAAGCGATTCAGTGAACGATAAGGCGATTATATATTTAATTAACATAAACTACTAACATAAAACATATCTAGATTTTGATCTGACTCTACATAAGACTTGGTGGACTCTACAAAAGAAATAATTTATTAAAATAAATCTTATGTATACGAGAAATTCTAGTACTAAGAATATTCATAATAATGCAAGTTATAATTGTTTAAATATTTAATAGCCTGGGACCACTTCACTGTGCTCAAGTCAAGAACCCTTTATTTACAAGAGAAAATAGAAGCGAGTAATTGCTAGGTACATGTTGTGTTAAAACGTAAATTTAATATAAATTTAGGTATTTTCGTTATCTCAAATAGCCTTGTTCGGGATAACAGAATGCCTTGAATTGTTTATACTATATATTTTTATTATGTTACATTATTACCTTCAAAATTACCAGGTAAAATTAATAGTAACATATTTTGAATTTAGAAAAAAATAAGTAAACAGATTTTTTTTTTGTCAAAATGTCATTTAAAAAATATGCATTAGTATTTTATATACTATATAAGTACTTGGAGTATATGTTTTATTTATTGGTGACCTTCACTTTCTTTCGAAACACATAATCAATACTCAACCAAGTCACGAACCTAATATTATAAGTGTACAAAACATATCTAGTTCCTTTACCAAAAAATATTCCAGAACTTCCAGAACACTTGGGACAGATGAGATCAAAAGGGAAATCTACCCTGTGGACAATATGGTTGACAAAATGTGTCATTTTGACATTTTATATTAAACTATACATTACACACACACACACACACACACAAATATATGTTTAATTGTGTGCAAGAAAATAATTTCTATGTGTACATAGTAGTGTGAGTCGGAATGGTATTTTTTGTCAAAGAACATATTTGTGAACATTATTACAGAGTACACCTCTAAAACAGTTGTATGGCATTGTTTGCAGAAATAATAAATAATAAAATGTTTCTATTCTATATATTTTACAGTGTACTGAGCAAATATTTATACATTTCATTTAATGGCTACCTACATGAATATTAATAATATTTTTTATGTAATTTAAGTATATGTTACTATTATACAATTATTATTTTATACAATTAGGTTGAAGAAAGGCTTCGTGTATAAAATAACATGAATTCAATATCTAAAAGTACTGTCGGTTCCTATCAACCGCATTCTGGTATTTGTTGAAACCTGATACTAAGGGTCCGACTTCCTGTGCCTTTTCAATGGAAAATTAATATTATATACATAATATTATATATATCTCGGCTATAAATAACCAAAAATACTCAAATCATAACATTAACAAGTTATTCATAATATATCTTAATTGTTATAGAATATTCCATTCACAACAAAATACAGCAGAAATAACCATATGAGTGTCGCTACTCAAAAGATAAAAGTTATTATTACTGTGAGTGTTTATATAAAAGTTATTTTCAATGAAAATATACTGAAACGTAATAAATATTTCATTCATGATCACAAATCTTACTACAAGTTAAGATTCACGCGGCGATAACAATCTGCGGAAATGAAAAATTTTCACGACCATGTAAAAATAAAATTAAAATTCCATCTCGTACTTACATAGCCGAACTTTGCCGTCATGTTTTGTCGCGTTGTATATTATGTTGAACATTCATCTAACTGAATTACTCGGCCGTTTTTCCGTTTTAACTGAACAATCCACTTTTACGTAACGTAACTCACGACGCATTCGATACCAAAATCACTCAAATGCCATATTTACGCTTTATTAAGCGTTATTTCGAACAATGGCTTTGTAGTCACAAAAAAAACTATGAAAATTCTAAACGCAACTGAAAGGAAAACACCTCTACGTTTCACACCACTTTCATTTCCGAACGAGCCCAAGCGGTCTTTTCACTGGAACACTTTACGCTTGTACGGCGCCTTTGACGGTCGACGCTTCTTTGACTTAGGGGAAGTTGTTTTTATGTTTTACTTTTCACGTATGGTTGGTTTTCACGCGCGTACTTATGAGGTTTCAGCGGTGTAGCAACATGCGCTCTGCTCGGCGGACGGCCAACGACTACGAGATAAAAACCTCGCTTGATTATAAACTTATAAGCTAAACTTTTTTTAATAGTGTGCGTGAGTTTGTGATGGTGTGTCGGTGACCCTACGAAGTTTTGTAAATTGATGTGGTTAAATTTTGTAAGACATATTTTATCACGATTTTCTATACTCCTTTTAAGATAGAGATTTATCTATAAATTGAAAGAAAATAAACAAATAGTCAACATGCTCAACGTACCTGAGTGCTTGAGTGGCCGTAATCTGTGGCTGGCTTTATCAAAATGGGCCAATGCGTACCTACTTCAATCCTTTTTATTTTGTTCAACAAATCCTTCACCCGCTCGATAAATGACTTTTGTTTTACATAAATTACATTTTGCGACTAGACGAGTTTAAAAGTGTAGTTTAAAATAAATATCTGATTACCAATACAATAATAAAATGTAACTAAATGAGGTATTAACCATATATTGTATTATACTAGAGAATTTTTTTCTTAAATATTTTTTATACACTGAAACTAATTGACTTAGAAAAAAAAAACAAATTAATTAAAAAAAAATACTAAAAAAAAATTGTGTTTAAGTCCGTCTGTATCTTTACATCCAAACAATATCTTTTCTTACCCTATAACCAATGTTTATTCAGACACAATTATTCAAACAGCAAATATATGTCTAGTCGACGGTTTGTACAGCCGCCATTCCTGCATTTATTATGTAACTACTTAAATAATCAATTGATTATATAAGAAACAATGGACACCGCAGCTTTATTGAACTAAAATCATATTTATTAACACTTACCATTAGGGATGATACATATACAAAATATAAGATTTTAAAATAAAGATATTTTAAATAAAGATCAAAAAGATAACATTTTTTTTCAACTATAATTATAAAAATAGTGTAAGCTATTTAATATGGTAGCTTAAAAAAACTTTATCTGAATATTAAACGATCAATAATATGATTCTTTTACATATATATATACATATACTGTGTATTTCGTCAATTATATAGGAATTTCGTCTGACTAGTTTAGAACTCAGAAAGGACTGCTTAGTTCACACCATTCTGGTTCACGCCGCGTGATCTCCATTCATCCAGCTCATAAGTAAGAAACCCTTACAGGTTTGAAATAGATATATTTAGTTATTTTATATATTTATACATCATGGATCAAAAAAGTCTAAATATAAAAAAAAATCTATTTTATAATCTATCTAGAAAGACATTTAAATAAAATGAAGTTACACAGAAGAGGTTTTTGGGAAGTAAGTAATGCCTAGTTTCAACATTTTTTATGATCATACATCATACATTTTGTAATAATACAATGTTGTATGTCAAATATATTTTGTGTATGAAAGACCACCTTCACTTGAACTAAATTCTCTAAAGTTTGTATATTATGTACTAACTATTTCCAATGACTCCATCTTCATGAACCCCAGAAAGACTTTCGGAATTCGTATGAAATATTAGTTCCAAGGTACTCATCAAATCGCATATTATGTACATTTTTACAAAAGTCTCTCTCTGCATATAAACTTTTTTTTGTTCAAATCAGATTGCTAGTTCCAGAGAAGCGAAAGGCACAAACAAACAAACTCTTCATCTTTTTTATTATAGATTATTATAAGTATAGATGTCTTGTCTACGTACGCACGTAAGAGAATGTCACTGTCGCCAACTTTCTTATGCGGGGGCGTGTACCAACGAATCTCGAGATGCTTTAAAAATATTATACAACAGACGACCAACCTGCGCACCTTGTATAATTAATTTTAAAACTTTTTATAGATGTATACATGGTGGAAGAAAATAACTGTAGTCAATTGAGTGTAGTTTGTATACCGGGTTGACTCTATCTCTGAAGAGTAACAATTCTACAGTAAGTAAGTGAGTTTTAGTACTGAAATATTACGCTCTCCCTTTTCACCTTAACTTATCCTTTTCTCTTTTTTGAGGAAAAGGCAAAATCTTCGTATAAAAAGTTTTCGGGTAATCATGTCCCTGATAATATACAACACGGTGACTGTACTTTTAAGTTTCGGGACAGCTTCAAGAAGTATGATGTCAATAACATATTAGTTCTAAAAGCTTTTTATTTTTATTACAAGCGCTAACAAAAAAAAGCACTAAACACCTCATTATTAGGTCGTCTCGTGTCGTGGTTACGTGATATACTCTCAATGACATTGACAAACATACAAATACAAATAAATACACACTATATAAACTTGATCATTAATGTATAATATAAAAGCGTATTTAATTTATTTGATATTTAATTATTTATTAAACTCTACGAAAATTACTTCATTATATTATTATTGACGTATGTTGTTAATAATTCATAAAAAAATATAATGATTATGATATAAATTTAATACAATAATATGTTGTATAACATAATTCAGAACAATGTTAGAGATATACCAAAATACATAAATACATTTTGTATTGACGCACATTGAGCTCTATAACAAAACAATACAATTTCCTTAACTCTATATCCATATTATATATCTATATGTTATATACAGGATTATTTGTAATTAATTGGCCATTTCTTGCAGGCAGCCGCTCTACATCAATCCCAACAACATTTGTGCTACGACTTTTTACAAATATTGATAAGCAACACAAAAAAAAAACGAAACAAAAAAGTTTATGCTGCCTCTTTTACTTATTACTCTATTTTTGTAAGAAATACTTAAAAAGTCAACGCCCAAGCGCCGTACCTACGCTCTGAGTTAATGCCAGTTCAGAGGCAACAAATAAATTTTGTATGGAAAATCTGAAATTTTTATATTAATTTTAAAAAGTCATAGAACAAATGTTGTTGGAATTGATATAGAGAGGCTGCCTCTGCTAGAAGTGGCCAATAAATTACAAATAACCCTGTATAATGTAAATACATTTATTTAGTTTTAAATGAGACGCTTAAACTGACTAAACTATAATCTGATCGATGGTAGAGCTGACAACTCAATTGATACTTCCCCCTTCCGGAGTCGTTGACACGTTTATTTTTCGATCCTTCCTTGTTTAGTGTGTGGGGATTAAATTAAACGATTTAGATTTTTTATATATAAGGTCCTCTTTTTTTTATCGTTAAGGTTACTATTAAGGAAAAGTCTGTTTCAAGGACGTTTGGTTTTTTTTGTGTCTAAATGGTAGTTGTAAAATTATTTTAATTGTTATTTTATAATTTATATTGTTTTTTCGACAAATCCTTTAAATAGAATATATAATTAAGAAAATATTGCTACACCGTCACGTGACTTTCTTAATTTTGGTAATTTAGTAAAATAAATATATTTTTTAATATTTTATTATAAACTCTAAAAATTGTGATGTATTTAAATAATGATTTAATATATTTACGAATATGTTTAGCCATGTTTAGCTTATTTAAATATTGGAATGAAGAATTTACCATAACGCTACGGTAGCTCAATGGATAAAGGTCTCCTAAAGTCGCGGCTTCAAATCCCTAGCCGGATCGGTCTATTTTTATACCATATTTATTTTAACAAAATATAGTAATAATGTTTTGCTATTAAAGCACTTTTCTATAAAATAAAATTTTCTATAAAAAATATCGTTAAGAAATACATTTCATAGATTTTTGAACAAAATAGGAATGGGTTAACAACATATAGTATAAACATGTTTATCAGTTGGCTAGTAACCATCATAACATTGTTTGTAAACAAGGATTGATTGGAAATTGAAAAATTAGCGAATATATTAATTTATTTTTTTTATACTTAAAAATATATCACCTTAAATAAGTTAATATTCTTTAAATTATTACCTCTATATTACGAAGATGATATATTTTTTACAAATTATTAAAGACGTACAATACTTAAACATACGAAATTATATATAATTATACATAAGTATGGTGCTAAATACAGTAGTACATGATTGATTCGATGACGAATTTCCTAGCTTAGGTTAGTTAAATTATTTATATATTTTATAGTAGTATAATAATCTACAATTTAACTAACCTAAGCTAAGAAATTCGTCAAAGAAATTTGATGAAAGAAATTCGAAGAAAATACAAATTCATACTTGTATATTTGTAAATTTATTAAGTCGTCCGATAGCTCAATGATATCTGTGATTATTGGAAGATACAAGTAAAGTACAGTACAATAAGTTAGAGTATTGAGATCTTTTTTCAAATAGAGCGGTAATACCCCTCTACCTCGAGGAGTATCAATTACAAATTAAAACAATATGTAATTATATTTTGGACATACATATATTTTCTATATATCGTACCATTAACTTATATACCATGAAGCAATTCCCACATAGTTCATAACATTTCGTAAGTTATATCTGATGGTTGTTAAGATCTTTGAAGAACTCTCCTTTAGCGAAGCTAGTACAAGTAAATAAAGCTATCATAACACTTGAAGACTCTCCTAGCATTTGTGCTCAACAATCAATACATCCACATCAATTCAATAATCTAAAACTCATACAAATTATAGAATATTATAATAATATTATTATTATTATTAAGTGTTTCATTTATACCATTTACAGATTTTATGAAAGTTTTTATTACAATAATGGTGGAACTATATAATAAAGTTTAATCACTAAGGAAAACAATTTAAATAGGTTTTTCAAAAAGATATATTTGCGATAAAAACTGGATTATTTATCGTGTTCTAAGTAATAAGGTTTTTAAAGGATTAAATATGATTTGATTTTCAGTTGATGTCACTTTTCCAAGAACTAATGCATAGAATATCACACTTATTACAATCAAGAGTCTAGTGTGATTAATATTTAATAATTTTAATTATTATGTTAGTAGAAATCAAATTATATATCATAATTGAGGAAATGTTAGTACCCTGAGCATAAGATGGGTTTTTTTTATGTTTTTTCAATGTTATTAAGATTTATTTATTTCAAACCGAAGATATACAGACAACCACGCTAATGCATTTAAACTATTTATATATATTGTTTTAATATTTCATAAAAAATATATAAATATGATTGTAAATATTCCCAGTCATAATATTTATACTATACATATAATGTTATTAGTCACGTGACCCCATCTAGTTACCATTTGCTCAGCCTTGACTAGCCGTTATCAAAACGTTACCCACTTAGCTCAATTGAATGCCACAGAATACACTATATTAGTAGTCAAAAAATATATTATAATATTATTTATTTGAATTTATTTTTTATTTTTATTAAAGAACGGAAAAACACCAAAGCGTTTGTTTTTTAAGAATGTTCTATACTATGAGAATATTCATCGTAAATACTAAAAATAAATTTATCAAAGAATAAATAAAATATGTATATATATACAAAATGTTAATATGTATGTATATTTATAGTAACTCCGGACTTATTACTATTTACGGACGTCAATATGTACAATTGCTAGATGCCGTTAGATCTTCAATAGGTAGTTACAGTTCAGATAAATACCACTTCTAGACCACAACCTATTTTTATATTTAGCAAAGATTATATTTTTAATTAATTTCTAAGTTAAATATTCTATATATCTATATGTATTATTTTTTATACAGAAAGATCCATAATGACAATTTGTTGAATGTCTAATATCTAAGAAAATTAAATTAATAATATCACTTAAAATTAAAGATTTCGAAAAAATCTTTAAATATTATATATGTATAAAATAATTTTTAAGACGAACACCCTTGAAGGTTTACAAAATACCGAGATCCAATATCTAAGTAGTTAATATAAACACGTAGTTGTTTTTAGACCTTGTCAAGTGATAACTATGACATAACAATAAATAAAAAGTAACAAACACTCAAATATCTTGGCGGATTATCCTCGACGCTGTAGGTGCTAAATCTAGATACATTTGTAAATCGAATGTCTCGTCTGTGTGTACGAACAATTACATATAAGAGGCGCCAGTCGACAAACATAACTACGGTAAACTTTATATATAAGTATTGATGAGGCGTGTTCCTTGCTAATGTCTACACTTTGGTTATGTGTGATTCGCTAAGGAACTTTTCGCATTTGGCGTTAAAATCGATCATACTTCAGTTTTATTTTATAGTTATTTTTGTAATAATTTCTATGGTCTCTGTAAGTAAATAATTATGGCTTTTTTATATAATCAGTATCCACTGTATGAAAATAAAAAATATTTTATTTATCTCTGCAATAATAACAAATACAAAACAGTAATCTGAAATTGTATATTGTACCATGATAAAACTAAGTAAATTAATATTCAAAAGAACTGTTTTCACGCGAGCAAAAAAGAAAAATGAAGAACTACTTCACAAAAAAATATTTATGAAATATGTTAAAATTGACACAGACTAATCGCCACATGTGTTTACGCCCTTATATGTCAAAAACCGATAATGGCGGTACAAGATAGTATGTAGCATTTTAAGGATCCCTCGCTACGGAGATGACCTGAATGCCTGTCTTTGAAATTAAACGGATAATATTAATACTTTCGCCGTAACCTGTTACAACAAGTATTACTTATATCTTGTTTGAAACAACTTTATTTTCGAGATTATTTTCCATTTCTTAGCATAATGCGCAGGCGCATATAACAGTAAATAACTATTACAAGTGCGAGCTGAATCGCAGGATTCCTTTTTACGTAACGGTTTAAAATCCGTGTTTAATCTCTGTATAATTTTCCTGTTCGATTTAAGATGATTCGCAATCTTAATTATTTTGTGGAAAATAATCTGAATCATACAAAAAAATAAAATGTTTATAAAAATATGCATCTACGCCACTTTCGAATGACGAGAAAAAAAGAATGAAAAAGAAAAATATATTATAGAGGTGAAATTATTTACATATGAGGAATGTTTTAATAATGAATCAATAATAATTCTTTGATAATGATAACATTCTAAAGCCTTATCATTATATCTGCCGACATATATCGATATAATTATACCTGATACAAGTAGTGTACATGGCGCCAATCTGCAATATACAGTGATAACGTTTTTGTATTGCACTGATGATTAATTATTGAAAGGAATGAATATTATTATTTTCGTTGAAAACGAAAGTTAAAGTAATATTTATCCTTTAAGTGAAGGAGGTCCTCATTTCGAGTGTTTATTTTTTTTACAATCGACGCTTAAGTCTTATTTCCAAAAAACTATATAAATAAATGAACTTAAGAATACAAATACATTTATTTATATTTACAAAGTCATGTACGATAATGAATCATTACAAAAAAATGTATTGTAAGAACATTATATTATAATAATTATATTCTATTTAATATCAAGCGTTTCTTTGTCTGTTCGATAAATAACCACCAAAAATAATAAAAAATATCGTATAAAATACTAATTTTATACCATATTTTTTATTATTTTTGGTGATTTGTATTTAAAAAAATTACAGCAAGGTTTTATTTCTGACTCACGAGAAAAGTCATAAAAATCAATAAAAGAGGTATGCCTAATCATGTTGAAGTCATTGGGTATTTTTAATTATTACATTACCATTTTAAATGTAGTGGAAACTCTCGTATTTATAATATATATATTTCTACGAATCTATATTCAATATTCTCCTAAATTTTATTCGATAAAATTTTAAGAATTCTCTTGATATTTATTCATAGTGATGTTTGTCCTGGTTATTTAGTAGAACATTTATCTAATATTTGAGGAAAATTTTGAATATCAAAATTGTCAACAACTTTAAAGATTTACAATAAGTAGGCCAAATTTATATAACAATATTATACAATATATTCCAAGAATATCATTTTATCCTCATATATAGGTATATGTGAAATGAAATTTGTGTCAATTAATTTATCACCTTAAAAATGTTACTGATTGTTGGAAACGCAAATTACTTTTTCAAGTAATATTACTCATTATTACTCACTGGCATTCAGAAAACTGATAATCTTATTAGCATAAAAGGTGCTTATACTCCGAGAGGTCAAAAGCTACTGAAATAATAACATTCGAGGTCTAGCGTTTTGTTATTGATATTTTTATGATAGGAAAATATTATGATTATATTTTTTAATGTATAAATCTAAATCACTCAAGGCGATATACGAGGAATTTATATTGTCATATAGAGGCACAAATAACAAATGATTTTATTATAAATTGCAATTATCTTTAAATATAATGAATAATATGGAATAAACAACTAAAAGTAAAGGGTTTGTTGATTATGAGAAATTCCTCAACGACAATATATGTGTACAAAGAGATGCCTGGCAATGCTGCAAATCCACTCTTCAAACAAAACCACGTAAGTAAATGTTCCTGATGTTTTAAACCCACATATATAGAAAAGACACTGGAAATTACTAAGCGTCATACAAACTGAATATATGCCTTACAATACATTACAATGTTCCGTTATAAAAACATACGCATTCCACTTGTATATTGTATACATACTTGTATATTGAAGTATAACATATAATATTATAAATAGAAAATCAACCAACATTATCTAGTCTTCGTTACACCATTTCAAACTAATTCCAGATTAGAATTATGCAAGTTATACTCTTCATAATAATTCGAAATTAGAATTATACTATTTATACTCTTTATAATAATTATAGATTAGTATTATGCAAGTTGTCGTAATAAAATTAATCAAAATCTAAATAAATTTCCACATTTGCTTTTAAACTAAATTAAATATAAACATTGGTTTCATAAGATGTTGTTTAAAAACTGTGATTTGGAATATTTCCGCCTATTTACAATTATTTCTTGTCAAACCATATACATCTAATTAATGCGGACTCACGCTCGTAATATTAAAATGCTTATAATTCTTATTTTCATACGCGCCACCTATGTTGGATTTGTTTTTATAATTGTTATGCAAATATTGGTATAAGCGAAATGTACATTATGTAATCGCAAATAAACTATAGGAACCGTGTCAACTCAGAACACAATTATGTTTTACATGTTTGAACTGGCGTTTGTTTGTGGTTCATAACGTTTTGACAAATCATAACGTCTTAGCTTATCTGTTGTTAATTTTTTTATTTACTTCACACTGTAATGTATAAGTATGATAATATCAGATTTGATGTTATTTTATTTATTAGTTTGAAAACATCCATTTCACACACGGTTAAGATAAAGCTTATTTATAATTTGGAAAAAAGAGAACAAAAAGCAAAATCGTGTTGACACAATGGATGACACATTAAACTTATATAGTATGAGATAAAAAAATCTTTGTTTATCAAAATTTACAGACTATAAACGACATACCGAAAAACCCTAGAGTTTAATTAGGAAAGAATTTTGTGTTGTAATCGCAAACATGTTAATCGTATACATAGTATGCGCTTGCGCAGTAAAACGTGCCATTCGACTGACACAATCAAGGATCAATGTATCAGAAGAAGAATATATGATTATTAGGATGGCACAGCTCAACCACACGCCAGAACAATTACTTCGAGTATTTTAGCAAAACCGCAGTTTCTAGCTGATATTCCACAAGATTTATAAACGTATATGAGGTAATAGGAATATGATACTTAAGAACATTATATTATAAACATTTATTTTAAAAACCTTGTAGTTTTTTTTTTTGTTTACTTGCTGAAGGTTTTAATAATCATTTCTTGAAAATATTGTTTTTAATCTATTATTTAATGACTAATCTTGATATTAAAAAATATATACTGAATGAGCAAAAATCAAACTTTTTCATTATTTTATGGTTAATTAACATAGTAATAAATAATAACCTTCAACTCCCACGTACAAGAATACCCAAGAGTATGACGATTTATGGAAAATTTCAAATCACTGTCTTTTAATAAGTTAATGCAGCAACAAATAATCAATAAATATAAAAGACAAAGAATGATATAAAAAATAATATTCTCCCATAAAGTTAATAATAGTGTAAAATTGCAGATCTAGTAAATAGTTATTCTCAAGTGTTATAAGACTTTGTTTTCTTAGGGACTTTCCTCTATTCAAGTATACTTTAGAATGATTATGATTATAATATGTCAAAGTCAAATATTTTATTAAAATTTTTGTCATATTACATTTACGAAACGTCAGTTCTTAGTGGAACGATTCCATAGGGAATAGGTAGTTAACGAAAAACCGGTAAGAAACTATATGAATTCTTTATTAAACGGTTTTTTAATTAATTTTTTTTTCTGAAGTGAAACTTCTTTATCGGGGTTGGAAAAAAATTTTGTGTAACATTTTTTCGTTACTCGTCACATTTTTCTGTTACGCGCCATATTTGAAGTGAAACTTTTTTATCGACAGATGAGACAAATTTTATAGCAATGTCAAAAAATTTTAACGTTTTTCTGTTACGCGCCATCTTTATTTTTGCTTAAACTTTATCTAATTTAGCCTAATTAGCCATTCCTGTAAAGTTGTAATTAGTGAATCATTTTTCAAAAAATTATTTCATAAAGAAGTTTCACTTCTTACATGTGTACACTAATACACACACACATTCTTTTTTTTAAATCAGTAATTTACTTTAAAAAGATAGGAAACCATAAAATTTATAAAAAAAACTCTCGTTCTACTAGCAAAAAAAAAATTCTCACGAAAAATTGGAAATATATCATGCGACAAAACATGCAAAAAAAAAGAACAAACCACATTAAAAAGCAATATTTCTTTGACAATATTTATCATTATAATAATATTTGTTATAAAATTCAATAACAAATGTTGCAATTGAAATCCAAAAGCAATTAAAATAAAAATGTCTAATTAAAATGTATGAGAGAATTCGAAATAACATTCAGTAATTGCTTTGAACCGAAAGGAACAAATTTCACGCAACTTCTTCAGGTCAGTAGGTTAGTTGCATGTTAGTTTCTTACGTGATATCTATAGCATGTTTAATCTACAACTAATCGTTTCTTCAAATTAGCTAGCAGTTAGTTCAAGTCAGATAGATGGATTAAGTTAGTTGTATCAGTTAGCGCTGTTAAAAAACTCAAATTTATCTACATTTTTAGGGACGCACATATATAAGTAAGCAAATTATTTGATCTTGTTAAGGATGTTAGACAACGATACAAATTCATAGAAATACTCATTATAAATACTGCGAATATATATAGTAAATAACCAAAACCAAAAATACAGACATCTATGCTTATCATATACATGACTGTCCCTGTCAGAAATCGAACCCGAAGCCCATTACATCGCTATACGTTAGGAGTCTGCGCCAACCGCTCGACCAATGCCACAGGGCGGTTGAATTAATATATTGAATGTTTTATATATTTTATTTATAAAATTATCAGTACTTTAATATAATACTGCTTGATAAACTTCACGGAATTACATACACAGCAAGTTTTTTAGAAAATGATTACAACATAGTTATTTTATCTTGGTCTCCATGCAAGTCATTGTTCTGATGTAGAGCAGAACAGTCATTGATAACAATTTGTTATATTAAAATTATACCATAAAATACGAGGGTTATATAATACTATACTTTTACAATACTATACTTATACAATACTTTACTTATACAATTCTTATCATGGCTTGTCATGCTTCTATAGAAGCCTATAAAGAATCTATATTAAACGCTACTTCAAGCAATTATATATCTATTGCAATTATTATTATCGATTTAAATGTACAATAAAGCAGATGCTGTTCAACTAAAATACGCTTAGTAGCCAGGCTAATGCTTCTCGTAGATACGTCTTAATTTAAAGATAAATCTTGAGAGGGGACATTAATTAGTGTCAGCCTCTCTATGGGCTGATAGTGAGAAAGATTGTGATTCAACACGTTGAATCACTCTTAACCTACTGGCCCTAAAAAAACTGAATAGTCTGTTATAAATTGCGCTGATTAACTCTACAAAAAATGCGCGGGTAGCTAACAAAAGACGACTAGTATTTGTCACAGTAGAAATGTTTCAGTGTGATAACAGATACACGGTGAAATATTTGATTCTTAAAAAGATAGAGAAAGGAATGGTAATACATATAATTGTAATGGAATGATTATTAAATAATCTTGATTAGTAAAAATGTTTCATAATTTTAAAGTTTATTTAACTAATTTAACGTTTTAAAACCTTTGTTTTTGATACTTAAATAATATAATAAATATATTTTGTCATCAGAATTATTTTTATAATTGTACACTAGAAAACACAATCGTAATGACGTTTTTCCAAAAAAAAATAAAACTTAAGCCTTTTTGATAATTATGAAGTAATTAAATATTTTGACCATATTTAAACTGAACTTGAACTTTACCTAGCTATATAAATATAATTAAACAATGTTGATGAAAGGCAGAACTAGCATAGCAATTTTGTTATGAGAGTTAGTGAGTTTGTTCTAAGTAAAGATAGTAAACTAATTGTTATTTTTGATTCTGAACATAATTTGTATAATATAACTCACAATTCACAGAGAGTATATTTATAATTATTTTATAAGTCCCGGGTAAATCGTTATGAGTAATGTTAAGTTCGGACCTACAAAAACCACAAACGTAGTAGCGGAATATATTTAGTCTAGATAATTGCTATATAATTCCTGCCTATCAGGTCAGCCACAACAACCAAATTGGGGGCAATAAAATTATACAAAAACCACAATTTACATAGTCATAATAAACCTTGACCAATAGATTCTGCATTGCGGACAACTAGCCTCTGTTGCAGACAAAATAACATGCTGATTATACATACGTGGGAAATGCAATTTTGATCCTAGAAAAATAATAATTTATATCAAATTATCAAAATAACACGCATGGTGTTAAAATTTATAACGTGAGAAAAATAACAAAGTTTAATTTAAAAACATGAGATAAATAAAGTTTATATGATGGTGAAAGTTTATAATATTTTTAAATTCTCCAGTAAATCAAAAACTATCATAGAGCGCTACCCACTGTGACAATTACGACTCATTACATCGTCTTTATACCCAATGTATGTATTATAGGTGATTATTAATACAACCTAAAGGATGATTTTTTTTAATAAACGAAGTATTATTTCATTTCATATATTTAATACGTTAATAACAACATACTGTAATCATGTAGAGTTGATGGTATAAATTTAATCACAATCTTACTATTGTATATTTTTTAATCTGGCAATATAAAACTATATATGCTTGGTTTTATTTTCAATTTAACCTAAATAACTTTAAACTTGATACTCAAATATAATCTCTACATATAGGAGTCTTAAATAAACAAATACTATCGTAAATTTAATTTTATTAAAACATTTTTATTTCTTCCCAACTTGTTTAAAAATCTGGTTAATATTATTAAGATGGAACACTCAATCGATTGTAATTTATTACGTTCTTATGAATTTAAAAAAACATTGACAAAAAACCAAACCATAAAAAAAATATGAAATTATAAATAATAAACACATTATATTTAAAACAAGAACACAAAAAATTAGTAAAAATACACAAGATATATTGTATTCTAATTTATAGTCGTATCATAAATTTAATATCCGGAATTATGTTGCTATTTTGAAATTAAGGTTTCGCGCGCACACAAGACTTTTAAAATGTTCTCAAGTTTTGAGAGTTCGTAGTAGATTGTCTGATTGTCTTTCGTGTGCGGAAGCTCTTATAATCTGAGAATACAAAGATATTAGTACAATGTACCTAATTAATTATGGTTGACATATTACTGCAAATTCCAAAGATTTAATCTCAGACTGCGTCTCAATAACTATTTGTCGAAATGTTAATTTATTATATATTTATGTTAATAAGTAGACTAGGAGGCGACTTGAGCTGGTTTTATGGAATTTTCATTAGTATTTTTATTGTTTTAATTCTAAATTCCATTATACATTGAACTATTGAAATGTGTAGGGACTGCTGGTTTTACGATGATCTTATCAAGATTGCATTAATTATTATTTTTTATTATTTACTAACAAAATAAAATACTTAATTCATTATTCAAGTTCTATATTATATCTAGTACTATGGGACAGGCATTACGAATATGAGTATTTAAATTGAAAAAATGTTTTAATGCCTCATAAAATATATTTTTTTTAACTATTGAACTAATCATAATTTCTTTTCTCTTTCTTGGAAGTTTAGTAAGCTCTATTATTCCTCTATTTTCTTTTATTTTCAACGTTTTAGTGATATTATGCCCGCATATAGGTATTATTTCAATATAATATAATTAGTTGCTTAGCTCTTGTATCTATTATTAAAAATAAACATTATTTTTTACAAATTTTAAACAAGTTATTATTCGGAGACACTAAAACTTGTTTTACATTTATAGTAAGCAGCCGCTAAAAAAAGCCTAATTTCACATAAAACACATATTTCCGAGAAGTATATGTATTTAAAGGATTTACCTCAATGTGATAATTTGATAGCTCAATTAGCAAACGGATGCAATTAATTAATTTCCAATAGAAACAAACAAACAACCAATTCATATAAATGTTTTTTTCTATACTATGTCATGTGTGTGTCATTGAACGTGTGTGGCCCAAATACTAAATTTGCACGTAATACGTTAAATGAAATGCAAATCAACAAATTTAGAATCATAAGAGTTTCGACTAATTATTGTTATTTTATTATATACCAGATCAGTTTTACGTGACAAGATTTTTTATGTTCATCATAATGAATAAAGCAACAAAGAAGTTTAGTTATTTATTTAAATATTTTGTTATTAAATTACATAAAAATATTACCTAAATATAATTTTATTTGTTACTTGTTATTGAAATTACTTTCATACTACTATTAACACTGTTCTTAGGTCCTTACTGCATTGTTATTCATGAAGACGCTAAGTCTCCTGTGATCTTATTAGTATGCGTTTAACACTACCAACGATTTAGTACTGATATCAAAATGTACTTATTGACTGGCGAGAATTCCAAAGAGTTACTCTTTGGAATACCCAAAAAATAGGCTACTCGTTACTAGGCTATTTTTTCAATCGTTTGACTGTCACGGTTTGTTTTGTGAATATAAAGCTTACTATAATCAATAGTTTAATTTATCTAAAAGTTGATTTTTTATTCCTCAGATATGATTGTATCATGGAATTTTTTTATTTTATTTTTTGTGAATACACATAAAATTTATAATAGTCAATAATTTATCTAATAGTTGATTTTTTATTCCTCAGATAATATTTTAGCATTAAATAAAATGTTCTGTAAATATAAATCTTATAATAGTGAATAATTTGATTAATCTGCTGGTTGATTTTTTATTCCTCGAATAAACTGCGAATTTGAATTTTTTTGTTAACTTTTTAAACGCGATGAGGTGGGCCAATAAAATTCAAGAGTCGTCTATCCTTGTGTTCTGAAATGTATAGTTTATCGATAGTATCTGTTGAAGCTAGATCTAGTTTATCGTAATCTTAATTGCAGTATTGATTTCTTACTGTAATTTTATATATTATTAAACTTCAATGTCATCAGCACGTTATCTTTAGAACAAATATGGAAATTTTGTGTTTACTTGCCCGGTATTATAAAATGATAACATCCAGATGAACCACTTCTATTAGTATAATGGTACACTCTTAATAATTCTCATAAACTAAGCAGCTAATCTAACGTCGTAGCCTAATGATATATTTCAAGTATACCTCTTATCAGAATGAAATCTTAACCGACTTTATCGAATTAATAAAACAGTTTTATTATTTTGCATAAAATGAATTAAAACGTTATATTCGATGAGAATTGAGGTGATGTGGGATGAAGCAGGCATGTGCCCGAGCAACTAAATGTCACTTGGCAACTTGTTAAACAATATTTATTCAATAGCTCACCAACTTGAGATGAACACTCGAAGCTCTTGTGGAAGAAATGTTAACGACATTCAGTTCTTGGTACGCATACAATTAATTGTCGAGTATGTTAATATTTCCTCTATGTACCACCGTCACAATAGATTATAAGTTACAATGATCAATTAATGTAGTAAAAAGTTTGACAAATTATAGCAGACTGAACGGGCGGTCTTGTAAAAAGCGATCTCGCAAGAGAAAAAACTTGATACAGTTAAAGTATGATTGATGGACTGGACTTGATCGCACACTTGCCAACGTCTGGTAATTGAATTATAGGACAAAAACAGTATCCACATTATCCATTGTCATGTTTGGATGTCTGTAGGACATAGGGTTGATTTTCTTTACGTAGTGCAATTGACAGGTGAATTAGTTCGGCCCTTTGACGTCGGTGGACGTTTAAGAGAAGCGGTTGTTTCAGTAGCGAGATTCCTTGAGATCATTAATTTGCCTCGCGTCTGTCGGCAAAACTGCTTCATGATATGCAAAACAATCGAGATACTGCGGACAAGGAATTTTTGAATTCTCTTTTTAAACTTTGGGATACAGATAACGAATTAAATATACAATAATTGGTCATAAAGTTTGGCATTTTTTTTATACAATCTGGAAAATTTATTGTTCCATGTTTATTCTTAATTACCTTGAATCTGAATGCGATTTATTTGTTTACAATACAATAACTTAATCCGATAACAAGAGCAAATTAGAAGATTTATTCAGTTGATCGAATCAGTAGTGGCACTATATGTAGTACCAATTGTTTGTAGATAATTCTAAATTTTGTTGAAAATAATATAAATGGCTTCTTTTTCCCGAACACTTCCAAGTATATCTGGTACTTAAATCCCACAATCTCACTGACACAAAACTTAGCCCCAATCCTAGACTTGTCAAGGCTTGAGCCGATCCACCGTCGAGTGCTGTGGAGATAAACCTCGTAACTTCAGTGTTTATTGATGTTACACTACATTTATGTTCCTTGACTATTATGGTAGTGCTGATAAATAATAACGTTTTACAAATATTATCTTGCATGTAAACGATTTCAATATCAATAATAGGTTAGGCAGCAATAACATTACTTCGCTTTCTCAACATAGGTATGGGTACCAAATTGTTCAAATAAAAAACAGAACAGTAGTTAAGTTTTTGCAAACGATAAAACAGAGTCGAATGAAGATTTAACGTCACTAGCAAGCGGCGCCTTGCCATCGTCTCTACCATGCACATATTTACGACTCCGACTCATAATGGTCCACACGCCTACAAAACTCCTTCTAATAATACTGTTTAACTCTAACAAAAGTTTTTACGAACCTTAACGTATAAATCAGTATGAATAGAGGAAACTTCGTGATAAAATGGTATTATAGATAAGAGAGAAAAGTATGATATTTAGTGCCATTACAGCTGGGAACAACAGAATGATGTACTCCCGAGAATTAAGTTATAAATATCTTTGCCAGTAAACCGTACCAAATTGGAAGGAGGTAAAAATTGAAGGTTGTAAAAATAATAAGTGCGCCTTGCACGGTAAGTGCTAATAATCATAACCATTAATACTGTGTTTTCCAACATCATCAAATACTAGGAGTTTCTATTGACGTGGTATTTGTATAAAAAAAGTCTGTCACATGTTTACGCAAACTTGAAGGAAAATGCTAAGTAATTTCCATTTCATTCCGGTTCGTTGTTTGTAAACGTGTCTTCATTTTGTGTGCTTCTACTTACTTGAATAGTAAATGGGTATGAAAACAATATTGTAGTTAATAAAAAGCGTCTACTAAAACATATAGTATACATGTGATAACAATCTTTATATTTACATAAATAAAGTGATAATAAATATTAATATTATCTTGTGTTCCAGAAAATCATAAAAGTATGCGGTTCTGAAATTATTAGTAGGAACCTTTGTCCAAGTAGAAGATTACGATTCATATGTAGATGATAATTATAAAAACAAACAGGAAACAAAACCAACATTTAATTTAATATATTGGTAACTATTTACATATTTATTAACTTACATATTTTGTATGACACAATTATTAAAGACAATGCCATAATTATTAATATTTATGTAGACGTTGGGATGAGAACATACTCAAAATAATTTCAAATCTTTTTTTCTTTAATCTTTGTTAATCTTTTTTATTCAGTTAATGAGACGTAACATAGAGTAGCGTTCTCTACTCGTTAATGAGAGTTGTCTGTCAAATCGTGACTGCCTGTCGATATTATCAAAGGTAATATTGAGCTTAAGCGATTAGTATATTTACACAATATTAATTTTATTAATACACAATAATATAGAACTATTTATTATAATTTTCTTTAATATTTTGCTTTATATTACATTTATACATATTACATTTTGCTTTAATATTTTCATTATGCATTTATGAAATATTAGAAAGAATATTAGAAGTTGAAAATTTCAGGTGTTATAAAAAGAATTAGAAGTGAGAGGTTAGCGTGGTAGGGGCATGAAATAAGTAGGGGTGAAAACAATGTGGATGGATGTGATGATGGAGGATAAAGAAGAAATGGATGGATTGTGTAATGATGGTATGATGGTATGACGATGTAAGCAGTTGAGGTAGCGATGACGTATGACTGAAGTGAGTGGAAGAAACAAATTTGATCAAATTTATAAATTACAATTTGAATTATCTTGAAATGTTACATATATGAATTAATATTTTACTAGCGCCCTAAAATAAAAATAAAAGATGACTGTGTTTCACTTAATTTAATTTAATTCGCAAACTCGAGAAAGCCTGAGACTTCTGGTGTGAGTGACCGGGACAGACTAAATGTATTTAAGGTTAATATTTTTTTTATAAACCCTTAATGAACTTTAATATAAAAGGTACATCACATAGTTATGAATGGTATAAAGAAAGAAGACGATCTTCTTATAGATGAAAAGTGTAAAAGATGAAATATTAAGAAGAGTGGGCACTGAGATGACGAATGACAGAGATGAGAAGAACAAGCAAAATTGGGTGTACCGTATCGGCTGTACCATATTAGTTGTACCATATTGGCTGTTCGATATTGGCTGTACTATATTGGCTGTACCATATTGACTGTACCAATTTGGCTGTACCAACCCCACTACTAGGCAAAGGGTAACTATCATGCTAATGATGTGATAGTTTCATAATGGTTAAAGGTATTTTGTTTGACGAACGATTATATTTAAAATTAACATTGATTCACATTTCCGCATTATTTGTGTTTGATTTGTGTTCGTTTGTTCTCGACTATTAGTTACATTAATTATTTTGATTTACGATTTCAATTTGTGGGGTCAATAACATTTTCTTAGCTGCTGAGTTCACATATTTTTTGTTGGAGATATAAATATTCTCTATATTTATGAATAATATATTTTTTATTTTATTACAATATTTTTTGTCCTCATTAAAGCTTTTTAAGATTTTTTTACTAATTTGTTTAAAGACATTTTTTAAAACTTCAAATTTTTGTTAACAAAGACAATTTTTCTTTCTGTTTTAATATAGAAGTTATTATAATACTACTCCAAAGCAATTAAATTGTCAGTATTCAAGAACATACAATCGTAATCAGAAAATATTCAATATAATATTATTAAAAACTATTTTTAAATCACAAAAAAATATAACAAGAAAAGAGATCAACAAAAGCTCTACAAAACATACACATTCGATATAAACATGTCCTCATTTTAATATTGTCATTAAAATAAAAACGTACGTTTATTGACTCTACTTTGACACTTTATTAAATTATTACAGTACAAACTCGGGTAACCGGACTAATTGAATCGAATAATCGAAAATCCGGACAATCAAATGTATGAAAAAAGTAGGTTATAAAATGCAAATTTGAAAAAACAAACAAATACATATCAACAAAAATGTACTTGTAGGTATTTAATATTACGCTGAGTATATTCGAACATACGCTAACCACGTCGGTCAAATGGTGGGAATTTTTAATTATCCTCGCCCTTAACATAATCGTTCAGCAGTCCGGATAATAGCAAATCCGGATAACTGAGGGCCGGAAAGTCGAGGATTTCTCTTGTACTTACATTTATTGAATTCGACATTCAGAAAATAATGGCACATAAATGTTTAAATTATATTTTTCATTTATAGAAGTAATCGTTTGCGTAAACAATACGCTAACTTGTTTTATATTTCGGACAATAAACTTTTCCACTAGTATGATATTAGTTTTCTGGTTTTTCCAATATTACATCTACGATTTGTGTACTTGCAAAATTTACAATTGTTTCATATGCTTAGTTTTTTATATGCCAGCGACTTTATTGCACAAAATTAAAAATATCTTTTCGAACTTAAAAATAACTTAAATCAAACAACGAAAACCAATACGATTAAGAATTTTATAAAAAAATAAGAATATAATTCAATTAAGAAAGATTTGTTAAATTAATTTAAAGCAAATGCTTAAAAGTTTTATCGTATCGTATATTAATGGCAATTACAATACGCAAGCCTACTTTGTTATCTTAACATGGATAACACGCCCAGAGCCACTACAACTTTATCGAAATAAAATACAGATTGCTAATTGGTTGCTAGTACAACTATGAGATACGCTTCTACTGGGTTTTATCTCTCAAGATAGCTTCACTAGAGATGCTGATAGAGAATAAAACGGTTAATATGTTTTTATAAACAGCACTGATAGTTCTTGTTCGATGCTAATTTATATAGCTTTATATATAACCATGGCTTAATAAAGTTATATAATATGTTTTTTTAACTGAACTGATAGTTGATGCTAATTAATATAGTATAGCTTTAGTTATAACCAAGGTTTAGTAAAATGGAAAAGAACTATTCTTATAATCTAAAGCAATATCAAAGTTGAAGAATCGTGTAATCGAATTCTGCCATTGACAGATATAGAAACCGATAGGAATCTATCCGAACCTGAAGTGGTTACAGACTCGGCGAATATGATAAAAATCTAGCTCAGATAGGCTGATGGAGTGGTTCGAGCACTTGAAACGGGTCACGGCCTTAATGAAATATTCATGAGGAAAGGCATTTTTTGTCAATATGCAAGGTGAAATTATAATATTATGTGAAATGTAACATCAAAAAATTATATAGAATAGAACTTAAACTATATCTGTTTCATTGGTTAATCTTTACCAGACTATAGTAAAATTAGATGCGCTAAATTATAATACACAAAAAATGGAAGCAATATATGAAAGTTAAGCAAATTCTAGATTTCTAGATAGATTTTTCGATAGTCTTCCAGCCTTAAAAGTATAAGAATAAAAAGCAATCTCTGTTAAGTTTATTGCTGTGTTATAATTTGAAAAGTCGAATAAGAAAATTATAGTGTGGTGTTAATTATGAATCATTAACTAATTGATAGGCTATATTAGAAACACCTATTAATCTATACGCATTCGGTTACTGAATCTTTTAAACATAGTTATTCGTGATCAATATAAATTAATATTATATATTATAAATTTAATTATAGTAATATCTCAAATTCTATTAGATTCTGATAAGATTTTTTATATAAATCAAATTAAGTGGCCGTGAAATATAATTAAATGTAATTTATGGCAAAAACTCTAAACATACTCATCGGTTAGATAGAAGTATTTGTGGCTTGTGCATATAAAATAAGATTATTTTAATTAATTCTATTGGCTATTATCTTGTTCCAATTCTTGCAGTTTTAAACCCACTAGGTTAGTATCGAATAAATTTTAATTAAACCGACATTCTCAGATGACCGGCTCCAGAATAATAATTGACAACTTTTTGATGAATCGTTGTACAATACACGATAAATTACATAACCTTTATCGTTTGGTAATAAGGGATATATTCGCGTTGACATTTGTCGCCTAGTGTACAGGCTTGTTAAAATATAACTAGGCCTCATTTATCTTTTCGTGGCGTAAAGTGAGCAGATGAAAGCTTTAATTTGATATAAAACAAGTGAGTGATATATTGGTTAGATTTTACTTTCTTTTTCTTTTTTATTATCAATGATAAAATCGGCTCAAACTGCCAGTATTCTGTTTTTTTCTTTCAATCTTTGTTTTTTAAAATTTTCCTCTTTCCGCCAATTACTTTGAAAATTCAAATATTTTAGCCAATAATTAATACTTTTAAGTATAATTACTAACTTCATATAAGCTTCATATATGTAGTAGCTTTTATAAAAGGTTTGAGTACTATATTGGTTAGATTATACTTTTCTTTTTTTTTTTTATCAATCATACAATTACTATATAGCTATATACCAGTTATCATTATTTTTAAATAGATTTTTTTTAAATCATTCTTTTTAAAATTTTTCCTGGCAAACCCCTCAACCAAAATTGTAATTTCAAATATTATATGATTGACTTTTATTATAAATTTCATATAAGTTTAATATAAAAGCTTTTACCAGTAACCAAACATTCCTAGGGATTAAAAAAGAAAAAAACAATTCATCCGGTATCAGTAACAGTCGTCGCTGGGAATTATTTTTACCTTGTCACAGTTTCAAGATACTCACTGAGTAGGCATGTGAATTTTTAGAAGTGGCAATTAGTTTAAAGTTTTTTATTTATATATTTATTTACACTCTGGTAAAGTTAGTATAGTATAAGTAACTATAGGTTCATAATTATAATATAACAACATTATTAAAATAATACTTTTGTAAATGTTTCTATGGCACTTGCTATACTGTATTTTTTTTCTTAATCCTAATCTTTCGTAGTTCTTATTATTATTTCGCTTTTTTACAGACATATGTCTGATCCCTAAATGAAGGATTAATAATGAACTTTATTTATTATATAAGTTTATATTCCATAATAAAATAAATGTCTTTTCTATAAATTTGTTGGTGCACTTAAATTTATTTTTGGGCGGTATAGTAAATAATTTGTCGCATTACATCAAAGTCCTTTTTCGAGTTATTTAGTATTAATCCCGTGTCAAATAAACGAGACAAACATACACACAGATTAAAATTAATATGAACAGATTAAAAATTAATATGATCGTTCACACTTGGTATAAGCGAGGGTTTTAAAATTATATACCTATTTATTATAGTAACAAATTCCGTTAATACCTTATAAATTTATATTATTATATTCTTTCACCGTTATTTTAAAAGTTATGACGCGTCAGGATACACCTGCATACTTAAAAACTGGGATTTAGTAATTAAATTAGCGTCTCCGAATTAAAAATTATAAAAAGCATGGCCTCCTACCGGCGCAGTCGGACGCCACATAACACGCCATGGTATTTTATACCCATCAAATCTACCGATAATTGAAATGAGTTCCTTGTAAAAAGCAGAAAAACTATTAACCCTGTACCTTTTAAGACGTCCGAGATACACAAATGGACTTTGTATTAGAATTTATGTCACTTAAGAGATGATGTAAAAAGCGCCGACGAGTTTACACGCAATAAAAATATGGGAATAAGAATTTCTTCCCGGTTGTCAATCGTGGTGTTTAATAATCGTAAAATGTTTTTGATTGACTCGAATTTTGTTAGTAGGGGACAAAGACAAAAACGGATTTACCTTTCACTGGTGAATTACCGTAGTAAGGGATTACGTCAAATAATATGTCAAAATGGCAATCATAAATAATTATGTCATCTAGACAATATGGTTCTAGGTTCATAGTTATTTTACAAATTTTATGTCTAGATTTTTTTCGCCTACATATATGAAAGAACCTAAAAAAAGCTAATACGTCTTTGATACTATTCGCCATTTTTTTATTATGCAAATAATATAATTTTAATAGTCTTTTCGTAGAAAGTTAGAAGATTTTTACTCATTTTAACCTCAACTTCGATACCTTTACGACTCACACAGATATTACGCATCTAGTTAATCGTAGTAATAAAAATTCAATTTAACGATTGTGAATACTAATAAAATATGTCTAATTATTGTTCATTTTATGTCACGTTACGTTGAAATCGATAGTTTTTATAGAAACACCCAAACTTTTAAACTCCAACTAACGTAGTAATCGAGAAGTAATTTATATACTGAATTCTTAACGCCTATACGATTAAAAAGTGATGGTTTTAATATTCATAACGGTGATCAATCACTAGTTTTTATTAGTTCGACACAACACTATTGTGTGAAAGTTATTCAACATAATTTAAACATTTATTTAAAAAAAACGGGTTAGTGTGAGTAGCTTTTGACAGAATTTAAAATAGTCCATTCTTCAGCTTTATATAATTTGTATCCTATGACGTGATATTAAAAATATCAAATATTCTATATTTTAAATATCACAGGATAAACTATTCGTATGAACAATGAAAAAATATTAAACTTAAGTATAGAGTTGATAGGCTTGGGAAGACGTCTAATAAATTACCCTGTTTATTGTAAAAAAGCTTACAATTTCGTAATTAAAAAGCTTAACGCATATACTTTATGTTAATCCAGATACGGTGATGGCCGACGTTAATAAGACATCAAAGATATATCATAAATATCCAGCCTCCGATATTGTAATAACTATTCATTTAAAACACTTGCGATTAAAAAGAGTAACAAAAAGGTGCAAGTTAAGAGATGTACACTTTTTGAAAATAGTATTTGATTAATAAATATATTATATTCTTCCGAATAACGTATAAGTTTAGGATTAAAATGTTAAAAACATTATTTGATTAAAACAACCAAAAACAAATAAAACTCTGGTTCGAACATGTTTGGATGACTCTTGTCTTGAAACCAGAATGTATTGATTATTGACATATAATTTATACTTTACACCAACAAAATCCGCTTAAGCAATTAAACAGAAATAAAAACCAATATTATTTTTTGTTTACAAACAGCCTTGTATGTTAAAATGTTGATGGCCGCACCTATACTGTTTTAAGGTCACTTCCAGTGGGCGGACGTTTTCTCTGATCTCCGCGTCCACTTCTCACTTGCGCCGGCGCATGACTACTAAACCCACAATTACGCGTATTGGACGATCAAAAGCACCGACACCGATTATGAGTACACGAAATCAATGTGAACGTTTAATTTTACATGGAAACTATATTATGAGGTGTCAGGCTCAAGGATACTATTAAATTTATTCCTAGATAAGGTATTTTTATAACGTTATACTCTAAGATAATCTTTTTAAGTCATAAAAAACGTATTAATTAAAAATGTTATACTTTATTACAAAGATGTAGGAAATACTTTGAAAATAATAATTTTAATTACGTTTTCATATTAGGCTCCAATTTTAGGAGATAGGTTCGACAAAATTATAAATAATTATTAGTACTATTTAATTAACTACTGACATAGCAATTAATCTTTTGAAATAGCTTCACCCTGAATTACGAAACTGATATTTTAATTAATAATGTTAACAATAATATAAATAAAACCATAACACATTTACATTTTCTTGGTATAGTTAATAATAATCATATCTTTTCATCCCCGACACAGCATCCCTCTCATCTCGAGAGGCACCACCTGACCGTAAATTAAACAGCTGTCCAATTCAGAAATACACTAATTGTATGAATAACCCTTCAAATTGTGTAAAGATAACAATCTTATAAAAGAAAAGAAAAAATATTACCTTTTAAAAACGTTGTGGTAAAAAAAGTTATGAGTTGTTTTGAATAAATTGTAATTTTAAACACACAATGCATCTTATAAGACATTTCGTATTTGATTTATAGACTGCCTTAATTTGAATAACAAGTGCTCTAGAAGAACTCTTTTATATATAATAACACATCAAGTGTAAGCAATAGATCACAAAAATTACCTTCGTTAGAAGAATCTATCCTTGGTATAAGGCCGCCCACACATTGGCGACACAAGAGCCGCTTTCCAAATGCAATTGTACTCTTTGACAAGTCAACAAATATTAATATAACTAATGGGATATGAAAGTTATTACAAAATAGAAGCATTATTTTGTAATCTTGATAAAAACTTCTCTTACAATTCTCATCAATTATATATAATTACATATATAACATTATATATTACAGTTGTATTATATGTACAACAAATTTTAAGCCTTATTTGTGTAAATACAACAATTATTACACAATACTACCACAAATCACAATTAAATAATAAAACGCGAGTAAATGAAACAATAAGAAATCATAGAAATTAATCAAAACATTATGACCACTGAACATTACACAAACAAACTTTGATCACAATCAGTTAAGAAAACTAATCCGTCAATTATTTTATCAGACACATCGTACTACTCAGAGATTCAATGAATCTTCTTAAGGCCAAGTTATACCTTAGAGAAATTCTTGTCAATTTAAAATGTACGTACAATTTTTAACATTAGGTATTAAATTAAATGTTCTACTACTTAGACTATTTGGTAAATAATCATAGTCCTAAAAAATCCCATAAAAATGTTTATTGTTTAATATATAGTTTAGTGCATGTATTATTTCTTGACAGTTTATTCTAAAAAAAGAGTTTAGATAAAAACTTTGTCGTAACTTTGACTATTTTATATATATATTTTTTTCAGCATTGAGCTTAATTTGTTAAATAAATCGAATATTTTAATGTTTATTAGGGAACATGAAGATAGCTTCCCCTTAATAACATTTAATAATAATTCATTAACCCTATATTTGGGCGTGTGTTGATGACTGACATATGAATTACATTGTTTTGATGTCATTGCCTCTATCAATTAGTCAAACAAGAAATATACTTTTATAAATATGGCATTTTCACTGTACTTAGGTTTATATTAAAAAAAAACTTATCGGAAAAGACGATCAAATATAGAATGCTTAATTAACAAAGACGGGTAGCGATACGGTAGCTCAATTTTTAGAACGACAGAACGGTTTCCCAGAGGTCGCGAGTTCGAATCCCTTATCGGTTTATTTTTCATTCTGTATTAATTTAAATGTACTGAAGTTACTTATTATTATATCAAAGATTATTTTGTAATTTAATTCTTCCATAATAATTGAAAAATACGCAAACCTTTTATCGACAGATATGGTAAAAGGTGTTTACATCTTAATACGTAAATAATTGCCATCATAAAAATAAAGCAGTTATAAAATGTATTTATAAGACCACGTTCACAAAGCGTGGTGTGCGGTATATTTTTTTTATGTTTGCCAATTTCACAAAGATAATTTTTCACTTTTATTATTATTTAAGTCTAATATAATTACTATTAAGCTCTTGTGTTAATTTATATTTGAATTAACACCAACTTCCAATTTCATGTTCAAGAATGTCACCTCCAAACTAATATTTGCTTACCACATCTAGAATATACGATGATTAATTTGTTTCTAATATACGCCCACTACAGTAGTAAGAAAAAAATCGTCTAGCCAGTTATGTATTGGTAGGTAATATGAAACCGTATAATCCAAACAATAGTGCCCACATAGTATTATAATTTCAATGGCGAACTGTAATTTAATTTAATTTAATATATATTTCATTCTTGAATATTAAAAGAGTTTTCCATTAATTAATATATTAGAATAAAATAATATTTTTTTAGTTCTCAAGTCTACTACTGGTTTTTTTAAAGAATTTTATTTTATTTGTCGCAAGGTAATTTAGTAAAATCAATATGTCAAATTAGATTAGATTGAAAAACACTTACAACCCCGTTAAAGATGATCTTATATAGAAAGCTAAAATTATCGAAAAATGTAGCGATATGTTAACTCAATTTTGAAATCGACGGAACGGTTTCCCAGAGGTAGCGGGTTCGAGTATCCCGTATCAATATATTAATCATTCCATACTTACTATTCACATAATAATAACGAATTCTATAATTTGTTAAAAATTAAAAATATAACAAAGATAATTATATATTTTTTTGTATATCTTTATTTAATTATATAGTTTAGTTAATGAATATTACATGTTGTTGCCAAAGTTATTGATTATTACAGTTACTGATTAAAAGATGCTTTTAAATGGATTTAGCACAAACTGAATTTAGTGTGGGTTGATCTTATTAGAGAAGGTCACGATATTTTATATGTCACAGGTTTTATCTTAAATATTATATTTATGGCGATATTTATCGTCATTATGAGACAAAGATAAATTATATATACGATAAAAGGCTATACATAAATATTAAATGATATTTATCAATACCTATTAATATTGTGTTACAATACACTTAAGTTATTATTTTTATTCTATTTAGAGTTTTGTTTAGAATATTATATTAGCTTAGAATATTCGTGTTTATAGCTTGTTATATCATAGTATAGTAATGAGACCTATTCTTTATTATGCTTTCCTAGTACATGTAAGTAAGGACGAATTATATGTTTGTCGTCAAACAATATTGGATTCCAGACAATTTAACACATCGTTGTAAGATTTCAAACAAACTAAGTTCGCAAACATTTTATGTTTGCTTAAATTTGTTCAATTAATAAATTAACTCACTATGAAGTACTCTATTTTTCAATTAAGTAAATCTTGAATTCTTCAATCGTCTTCCATTATTACTAAAGTTGATAAAAAGTATTATTAATTGAATTTTTAATTCTGTAATATTTTTTCATATTTATATTGTAAAAAACACTATATCCAATTAGTCAGAATTTCCTTAAATATCTATTACACCCTAAATCATTGTTGTATTGTACTGATAGAGATGTCAGTACAATTATGAAACATTATATATAAACTCCACAGATGGGTGTAAATTGCAAAAGGGTGCAATTTGAACAGATTCCAAGTTATGGGCAATAATCGGGTGCAACGTTATCCATGATGCCCCATCAATGGAAGCGTCAACAGAACTATCTATAATCGTCTAAGCAGACCTTGAGATTATAGACAAAATCACAGACATAGGGTTATAAAATGTAACCATAAATATATCTATACATATGTGTGTACACTATCCTTTGTGGAAGCTTATATTTTTTAATACTCTCCAAACTGTACATTTGACTTTGACAGATGTCAAAATATAAACCATTCAATCAATAATTGTTCTCCACAGCGATAATTGAAGTAAGAGAACATCAATAAATGAATAAATACTGTACTAATAGAATAACATTGGTGGAAGAGCATGATATGTAAATATTATTGTTATTATAATTATTTGATTGACATTTCAATCAGATGTAAAAGTTCATGCTACGATAGCTGTCAGGCTACTTAGGTTATGTAATTGATTTGAATCTCATAGTTTGAATGGGGTATGAAGGAATGGTTTGGCTACTGTTTGGCCACTGAAGTCTGTATTAAGTGTTTATCTAATAACTGTACAGTATTTTTTTTATTTCGGATGTTCTTTGTTAAACATTGTGTAAAAAAAAACAATCATTTAACAAGAGAATGATTTGAAATAATAAAAAACTTATAAAATAAGTTTTATTTTAAGATGTTCTTGGTTAAACATGGTGTAAAAAAAAATCTAATATAAAAAAAATATACAATTATAAATAAACTAGCTTTCCGCTCGCGGCTTCGCCAGCGTAAATTCAGTTATATCGCGCGACATGGCTAGTCTTACATGATTTTATGTCATCTTATATGATTTTATGTTTGACAATAAGAAACTTCCATACAAACTTTCATCCTCTATTTTAACCTCTTCCACCATTTTTTTCGCAATGAAAAGTATCCTATGTCTTTTTTTAAGTTCAGTTCTATCTTCACACCGAATTTCATCAATATCGGTTCAGTGATTTAGGCGTGAAAGCGTAACAGACAGACAGACAGACAGACAGACAGACGCATTTATAATATTATAGTATGGATGTCAATATACTCACGTGTATACAGTTAGTAGCATCCAGCACTGGAGTCGCGCGCCGGGAAGCCACGTGACGTAGCGACCAATCAGCGCGCAGTCGATACAAGATACAATATAAAGCATACCACCAAGGTGGCAAATACTATGAATTCCTACGGTTTTGCTTAACTTCGTCTATGGTAACTTACTATTGCTAAACACGGTTCTGATTGACTAGTATTGTTAACTGCTTTACTAATTTCAAGATAAGGCCAAATATTGTCAAAGTTTTTTGTGTTTTAATTTACTTGTCTAGGCATCGGCTATCGTCAGCCGAGCTCAAATTGATCTGTTTTGCAAACACGTCGAATTTTGAGGTCAATACCCTCAGAACACACCCCAGCATCTTTGTTTTATCGCGATGTAAAATTAAAAATGTTATTTAGTATTGTGATTACAGATTCCCTAGCACGAATTTATCTGAATGCAACATTCCCACATAGCACCTGAAACAATAAACAAACAACATTAATATTACTGGTATACATAAAAAGGAATTCCTCTTTATTAAAAGGCATATAACTTGAAGCACGTCAAGAGCGATCAAGCGAAGACTGTTAAAGCGAAATCATAAATAAATCACACCTCCACACGAGCCCCTTTTGTTTAAATGCTACCAAACATACAAAAACCTTTTATTTTTCTCGCAAATCCAACATAAAAAAATTAAGCGTTCCAAGATTGTGCAAGATCACAACAGAAACTCATTAAACAATGCCTGCCCGGGATTGAGGTGTTTATTATATCTGTTCACGTTCTTTCCGAGTCATTCTGCAAAAAAGCAGATACTCAGGTAAACTTGGACGTTTTTTGCACTCCCAGGAACTTATTATGCGGGATTTATGTCACTTTTTGTTAAGTCCGAGCTAATTATTGTTATCTATTCGCTTGACCATAGCCTTTTCTAAGCAATAATAGCCCACTAATTCTCATGACACCTCCGGAGTCAAACCGTCAATAGTTGGGACGTTCAATGCCATTGTACAGCAGCACAAAGCCACCGGCGATTCCTACTGAGTTTTAACGGTTTATTGTTTATTACCGATGTCTTATTCATTGGCACATCTCTAACTGCCACCTAAATAACAATTTCTAACCACTAATTAACTTCCAATCGTTTTATATCGTGTCTGATTCAATCACTGTCCCTAATGACTTAACAAAGGGATCGCAAATTAAATTTCGTATCGCGTATCGGCATGCAGCAAAGGAAAGAAGCAACAATAAAATATCAAATTTAGAACAGCAATCCGGACGCGGGTCTTATTATTTTAGCCAACAAAGTAGAAAACCATTTACAATAAATCATTTTGAATGCGTTCTTGGTTCCCATGTGTCGAGCGGGCGACGCAAAGGGTGATTTCTGTCTGACTACACATAAATAAAGTTGAAGGTTTTGTACACCTCAGGTACGGTTTGGTTTGAACGTTAAACATAGAAATTGCAGTGCGAGAAATGACAATCGTCAAATCAGCTGACACGGACCTTTTACTGTTACTTAAAATATGTTTACATCCTCATTGTGTGTGTGTCTGTTATAGTCGTAATTTGTACACACTAATGCATGCCGATGCTTTCTTGGTACACAATATAAATATTTCTTTAATAATAATAATCCTTTAATAAATTATATTAATGTGAAAAATACCTAATAATTCAGGTGATATATTTTTTAACAAGAGCTCTCAAGTCTGCACACAGCTCTACATTCATTACATTTCTTATGGCATTCGCAGACCACAAGCAAATTGTCGAAGCTGTTTGTATATTATAATTAATGCATCGCGGTTTAGAAATGCCATAACATTTAATTAAAATCGAAGAACTCAATTGAACTTCAATATCGATTAATTTTATTTCGATTAAATATATAACAAACGATACCTATAATTTGATTAATAAAATCGATTATACTTTTTATATTTAAAAATCGATGTAATAAATCATTTCCGTGTACACGTGCAAATCGTAAAATCATTTTAAATGAAACCAGCGACATTGCACCTGAAAACCTTGCACCAAAGGCCATGGCTCTATTGCAACCATCATAATGTAACACGTCGTTGATTCTGCGCTTTTGATGTACATTTCACAATTTAATGCAAAAAGTATCTTAATACGAAGTCATAAAAACTAATTTCCAACCATTTATTTCCGAGTTCTTGACCCACCTCTATTAATCACACGAGTTTTCGAATAAAAACATTCATTTGAAATGAACGCAAATCAGTCAGCGCTGAGAAAAAAGCTAACTAGACCTCATTTCAAATTGATTTATATTTTAATCAGCATTTAACTTAAGTGCTTTTAAATTATAGGTCACAAGCAACCGCCCGCGGATCTGCCCGACTTTTAAAATTAAATACTAATTGTATAAATACATCGGCAACGGATTTGAAACTAATTCTAGAGCTTTGAAAGCTTAAACAATTATTATTTTAAAAAATACATTTAACGACAGACAACTTTACTGGACAACTCTTGCAATTATTTTGGCTTTACATTTAAAATTCGTTAAAGTAAGAGTTCTCACATTAAATATTATTTGCAGTATCATAAAACTAAACGAATACATGCATTTAATGTTTAAATATATTATATACTTAAGCAATATGTAATATTAGTAAACAAGACACCGCGAATAAGTTCGTTGATCCTAGTATATATATAGATATGATAACGCTTTTTCAACATTGAAAAATGCAACCTTCTAAAGACACAGAATCAATCAATGACAGAGTCACAAAGAAGCGAGTCATCTTTCAAAACAACGTAAAAATATCCACCAATAATAAATCACTGAAACAAACGACATTCTACTATGAAACTACGTAAACTTATTTCGTTTACAGACGAAAAATTTGTCTGAAGATGCAACGAACGTTAGATGTGCTTGCGGATAATTTAACTTGCGATATATGATTTTAGACCATCTTTTATGGACCATTACCTTTAGTTTATTATGTGAGAGAAACATTAAACTTCGTATCTTACTTGATCACACAGAGGACTTTAAAATAAACAGTGCTCTACCTTTAGTCTACTCTACTTTTTACATCAAGGTTTACTACTTGAAGTTAAAGAGAACAAGATTAGTCTTGGTATCAATCTGACTCTACTTCTTCTGTTGCTTCAATAATATACCATGAATTTTGATTATGACTTTGACTTGTTTTTAATTTTAATTGTCAAGAATTATTTATATGATCTGTTTGTACTTTTCAACAAAGGTTTGTACCAAATATATAAAGTATCCTATCAATACAATTACACTAAGGTGGTCTATGTTATAGTGTTAGTGCAACATTATAGTGTGTAATGTCTCACAGGCTATTGCTAACAGCGAAATTATGTGTGAAACCCGAACTAAAGTCAAAGAAAGTTTTTTATAGCAATCGCATCTTTGATGAGGCCCGTACTTAAAGTATGAATGAAAATATAATTTATTAGCATGCAATAATTTACTGAAATACCAAAAGGTTTCTTTAATTAACTTGCGACTCATGAAAACAACAGATAAATACCCTAAATGAGAATTTGAAAACGCAAATTTCAATTATTGATTTCCGATTTTGGGTTTTTTCTAAATTCTAACTTCAAAATACAAATTAATACATTGCTTAAATATTTAAGTAATATTTTACCCTACGCAATATTTTAAGCTTCTAAATATACCAAGTAGATTAACAATTTAATATATGCTGCTAGACAGACAGACAAACTGTAATTAATTATGTAAACGGAGTCTAATTCTGATCTATGGTACGAAAAACTGCTTAAATGCTAATGGTATCACAAATATTTGCATGTGAATATACAATGTCTGTCATCAAAACAATTAACTTCACTATTACTTAAGCAAAATATGGCAATGATAGAGACAGTGTCGGTAATAATATGACATTTATATAGCAACATTAACCGGAAACTCTGGCATTCCTGTCAAATGATTAAACTATTGCCAGTGTAATATTGCAACAAAAACTCTAGGTAAAACGTATTCATCTTAGATGATAAGAAATAATAACTATCCTAAAAATATAACAAAATAAATTAAACTTCCACACAATGGCAACCATCTTGTCTTGTCATCTGTAAAATGTTTACTCTATGGTCAGGTACGAAGTAAGTTTCAAACAAATGCAGTTCGGAAGATCCGCCCCAGGACGAATTCACGAAGTTATTCTACGAGTCAATGACACCATTTGAAGTTATATATGGGAGTGAAATTTTAAATTCCATTTTATAGCAAACCCAAATTTATAGCAAATAGTTTACTTACGAGATACTGAATCTAGAGATAATGAATTGAATTTATGATTTATTAATGTTTGTAGTTTTAATATTTATGTATGTACAAATAAATTAAATGATTATTTATTCGTTATTGTTATAGATAACAAAAATGTTCTCACTTTTTATGATCATGGCATCATTTGGAAGCATTTTTTAAACAAATAGTTTATATTTGCAATTTAAATATTCTCTACGTGTTTTCAAGAAAATTAGGGGTAATGTAATCCTAGACCTACAGGCCTATAAGACCAATAGCCACCATAAGACCACCTCGCCTGACTATGAATCCAATTGTATATAAATTGAATTCTTACGTAAGCGAAGTTACCAGAGAAGGCTATAACAATAAAATCAATTTTCGTGTCTCTCTGTCAATGAATCTAATAGCTTTTAGACTGTGCGTCGGTAAATTACCAAGAATAAGTATTTTGAAATTGATATTTTTAGTTCCAACAAATGACATTTTTTTTAAATGCAGTATAAAAAATGGAGTTTTGTGTTACTTTCTTAATAAAAATGTACTTTTGAGATAAAAATACTATTTTAAGTAACATTGTGCTCTAACTTGATCACTTTAACATTACATTGGGACTTCAAGTTCCTGGCACTCTTTCAAGAATAAGTTTCTTACAATTTTGTTATAATATCGCAAAGTTATATAGCTTTAGTTTTTTATATAATTTCTATGTGAATTAAGTTTATTCTCTATCTCTATGACATACTTTTTAATTGGAAAATATGTTTAAGAATACAGAATGATTTATAAGTTTAATATGTATTATTAAGGAGTTAAATAATTTTTGATATGAATTATATATTTACAGGATTGCATGAAGCGCGAGACGGTTTAGCCTAATTATAATTTTAACTAGAATTCTTAAAGAGTTTCTATAATAATAATATGATTTCTTATAATTAGAATAAAAAATATTATTGAATTATATCGATATACTCTGTAATATAGTATCTTTAAATTCGTAAGTCCGGCCCTCTCGATTGTTTTTAAATACATATTTATATCTTTCTTCTTAATACAAATTCGTTTTTCATTTTTCCTTGCAGTTTAATCCTTTTGATAATAAGATCTGATAACCGCTATGAAACAAAAATATAAACACATATTTATACAAGAAATTGATGAGATTTTGAAACCCATGAATTTGTTTGAAAATATCCCATATAATTTATAACCTTATAAAATAATTTCTCGTAATTTAAGTTCTTTGAAGTAACATAACTCGCGGAACTACTACTTATCGTAGAGGTCCGTAGACATTCAAACAAAACAACTGATCTTATCTTTAATAATATAAAACCTATAATATTTAAAAAAAAATAACAATATAAGGAATACAATATATTTTTATTAAAATTTTTTTTTTTGATAATTATAAGATTTTATATATTTTTTGGGTTATTTCAGCATAATTATTTTAATTAAATTATTTTAATAATATTTTTGCTAATATCAGTGTCGTAATATAATAGATAGATTATGTTATAAATTAATCAAGGTATCGCCGCTCACCGCCCGCACTGATTTTCCATCTCGTCAGAAACCCGTTAGTTTGATGTTATAGCATTTGTCGAAGGAAAATTAATGAAGTCCTGATTTATTATACGGAATCATTCAGTACTTAACACGACGCCAGGCGAAATAATTAATTGATTCAGTCGCCTTTGCGTAATCTTTAACGAATTAGTCTGCCAATTTAGGTTGCGGTTTGGAAATCTATATTCTGAAGCGACAAGATAAATGAATATTCTTAATTATATCAACAGGCGTACCACAAATAATATATAAAAATATAATAACATAAACAGAAACCAACCAAAAAATTCCGGAGCAAAAAAAATCCAAATGAAAAATGCACAAAATAAAATTACAACACTTCACAACAATGTTACTGTACACCGCACAAAAAAATCTTAAAAGCTACATTAAATGCACTTTACATACACAAACACTCAACTTTACCCGTTTGCCGCCAACTGCAACTTCAACAGTACGTTAGTTCAAGGAAAAAAGTATGAAAAAAATCCCGTTATCTTGTAATATGTTTCGCGCCGAGTTGTCGCGGTCGAAATTCGAATGAGGAATTTTCGGCTATGATGGGGAGGATGTGCGCATAGCTGTGGCTTAGATGAGACTGTGGCGTGGTATGTACCGCGTTCGTACTGTGTGGCCGAAGCCGACTTTCGCCCCGACCGGTCGCCCTACAACTCTGCCGACCGGTGACGCATCCAGGAATATTGAATTCACCACCTTTTCATCATTTTTTCACTAATATTTAATTTACGTTCTATAATTACCAATCCTGAATCAAAATTCTGTATCAAATTAACAAAAGTCCTCTTTTTTTATGACTTATTAATTTCAAAGCAAAGTAAGGTTGCATCACTTTACTTTTGCTTGAAACATAATTATTTAAACCAAGAAATCCTGACCAATTTAAAGCACAAAACAAGTTAACTCTACATCCAAGCCAATACTACACTAGGGGTTGCTTACGTAGCAATAAACGCATATACGATGCAATTTTTGCACGAGCGTTCTTTATTATTCTGGTGTGAAAATAAATAATCGTATTGTTATGTAGATCATTCATATTTTTGGTAGGAAGTGCCTTGTCACACTCAAGAATAAGCCGAATAAGGGTTGAACATACCAGATATTTTTTATTGCGGATTAAATGACACTTAACTACTAGGGCTGCAAATAATAGCAAAATGTGGAATAGACCACTATCATATATTAGATGAAATAAATTATTTTATAATGATTAATAATAAGGAATAATAATTCCGTCGAATTACTCATGAAATATATTTATATTTTATATTTGTTTAAAGGAAGGAATACTTGTAATATCTAATTACCGAGAATTTGCTATTATTTTGTTGGAAAACTGAATCATCATTATAATAATATATATGACTAGTTTCCTTATTAATGGACCAAATTTAACCATAATTGGTATCAATAAGTATTATTATTCATATTTAATTACTCATAAATATTAATAATTATTAAAAATAAAATATTATTAATAATAATCAAAATTATTGAAAATTCAAAAACATTAAGGAAATAATGATTGTTTTTGTTGACGGTACTGACGCGGTCTAATAAAGCATATATGCTATAGTTTATGTCAACGGTAACCCAGTTAGCAAACAAGGATGTTCCAGGATGCAACTGTAACTCGGGAACTGTCGGAGTTTAGTTGTACCAGATAGTGATAGTCACAGCATATATGAAAACATATTCAATATATAAACAAGGTTAAAGATAATTAACTTGGTATAAAAAAACAAAACTATGCAGAAATTTCATAAATGCGGACATGTACATAAACATTCATGTACGTTTATTAAAAAGTTTACGATTATTAACTCTACGCGCGACGTCAACTATGTCCCCTCTGATATGTGACCACATCGTCACATATCTTTAATATGGATAATAATAAAAAAGATAATATATATCTAGTTTATATTATTTGATTACATTATGAATAAAATAATTTATTTATATTTAAAATTCCAGATACTTAGCTCTACAAAAAAGTAAAAATAAAATATAAATAAAAAATCAATTAAAATATATATTACCATATGATAAATAAATAAACACGCAAAGCTTTTAATACCGAGCTATCAAAATTCACACCTTGCTAGAGTGTACGCAAAACTGAGTAAAAGTGTTAATATAGAGTCGTATTCATTGCAGTTTACTTTGCAAGTGTAGTCGCGTTTCAATGCCTAAATAATTACCTTGCTATCTGAAGATCAGCGAACATCTCACTCGTCGGAGCTCAACTACCGTCTAAAGCAATAAACAGAAATACGATATCTTGGACATTTAAACTATAGATCCTTGGTAAGATTATTAAAAACTGCATTTTGTTTGTGACAAATAATAGTATTGATCAAAGTTATCTTAAATGTAAAGGTAGAGTTTGAATCTTTTCATCATATTCAATTATATTGCAACTTGGACCAATGTTTGAACAAATATTTGCGCTTGAATTGCAAAATCTGAATTCCAATAAAGAATCGCATTACATATGCAAGCACACAGCTGCAGAATTTTGGGACCTTTATTAATTTATTCATTTACCCTTCACGCCCCAAATAATCCGATAGTAAAGGGTTGTGCCGCGTGCGCTCTATCCATCATAACTGACGCAAAACAAATTGATTTCAGAACACGTGGTATTTGCCATTTCAACTATATGTAACGTAATTTTAATATACAAGCAACAATGACCTCTATTTTACAACATAAATAGAATAAAAAATGGCCAATCTAAATTTCGTAATAATTATTACATTAAATAGCTGAACTGTATTCGAAGTCAATAAGTATCCAACTCATTATACTTCGATAGTAAGGTTTATCTTTAAAACGTATTTTTAATGAAGGCTGGAATTTAAATTAAAAGTGTGCAAAGCTCTTAAGTATCAGAAAATGTAAACAATATTATCTTGAATATCTTGAATAAGAATACTCAAATAAATATCTAATATCTAACCAAATTGCGAATACCCATGACGGGTTGGTAGTAGGTTTTATGAATGGGCAGTACATTTTTCACGGGTTTTAACACATTATCGAATCGGAAGGAGGGTGCTGTCGGAAACGATACTGGTCTTTATTTCCCCTTCAATATTCCATCGACCCATTGTCATCGCAGTGCATAGAAATACTTGATTGATGTTTCGTTATTCGTTAAATCGTTGTATATATTATATTCTTCGCGCCTCCAAATAAGAGATTAATGATCAAAATATTTTTATTGTCACTATAAAATTAGAAGCTCAAAAAGGATTAATTCGCCGCCATTTTGTTGTTTGTGGTGACAAATAAAAAATAATTAATTTAACGTTCTATTTAACTTTTTTTATAAATCATATATGTATGTATTTTAGAAACGCACTTCAGATCAGGATTAATATTCAAATTTGCATACATTAAAGTGGAAATTAAATGAAATGAATTCACAAATCTAGAACTATTTACTTCGATCTCATGCATATTAAAATCTTCATTGTAAGAGTATACCAAACAACAGCATTATAGATAAAATAAAATCGTGCAAAGTATTTTAGTTCTTATTAAATAGAGTTAAAGGTCAAATTGTGATAACGCATTAGTGATAAAGTTATTCTACCCTATTTAAATTAATAAAGATACTAACACAAAGAGCTTGTGCCAAACTGGTCCTATTAAACAGTAGCTTTTACAGGGCTATTGTTAACATTTTAATTGGTGTAAAATTACCATAACTCGAGGGGTCATAGAGCTTGGAGTAACCAAGCTTGGAGCTTGAAGTTTGGTTTCAGTTTTATATAAAAGCATACTTAAAGCCAAATTTACTACAGTAAACTAGCAGTTCCAGCAGACGTTTTCCAGCTGAATAAAAAACACAAAAAAAATCCGGATAACAACTTCCGCAATCGTCCAATTAGGAATCTTAACTATTCCATGTGGAAATAGAATACACAAAAAACTTTAATCAAAATCATCCCAGCTGTTAAGAAGGATTTTATTATATAGAAATCAATTTAGATATAATATTAAAGGTTTGTTTTGTAAAGCATGACAAAACGACAAAAAAATTTAATGTTTCCGAACACAGTCCGGATAAAAAACAACACTTGACTAGAACCTTTCAAAGCTACTGGTTCTATTATCCGGTATCCAAAAATGATGTTTTATGATACTAATAAATAAATTTGACTATAAATTACGTGCATTCACAAATTCCTCTCACTTTATCTATACATTATGCAAACAATAAAAATGTAATGATACATTAATTTCATGTTCAACAAAATCACAACAGACAGACGACCACAAAAATAAATTTTGGTGCCACAGCAATAAAATGAATGAAATGGTGTATTAGTGACCGAGCAATAAATTAAAAATTTATAGTAATATTAAAGTTTAATAAAAACTCAATAGAGTGAGTGAGGTATGAACTATTAAATATTATGCAATCATTCACTTTAACAATAGATATTGAAGTTTACGACATTATTAGAATTAAAAATACTTGTATTAGAAATTTAAGAATTAAAAAAAGTAGCACAGGATATGTTTCTGGATATGAAATCACAGGTAAAGTCAAAAACCTATACTCATTCTCAACACTTCAAAGGAATACTAAGAAATAAAACTCAGAGAAATCTTTTAGTAAGTAAATATTTAAACTCATTTAGTATAATATCAAATCTACAGCGTATCTTGAAACCTAGAGTCAATTTCTGTACCATGTATTTTGTATAAAATTGATTGCCATTTATTTTGAATAAAATACCAACATTATCAACTTACCCTATTGATTACAAACAAAATAGGTTTTAAGGCCAGTGTCCAACATTCGAAGGCATAATTGAGATATTGCATGTAAAAAGCAAACTAAAACTTTTTTTTTTATAACTGTTATGAATAAAATTAATAATGTCAGTAAATATATTTAAAGTATGGATATAATTATAATATCATGCAGTGATATTTATTAATTCCACTCCACACGGCGGCACATTATCAAATACATCGCATCCATTACTAGGTATCTCTGAACATAAAACATTGCATCATAGCGGTCGCCCATATAATGGTAATAACGAAAACTCACTAACTTTCATACCAATAAAACAATATAAAAACGTATTGACAATAATTTATTCAATACACGTACCGATATAAACTTATCGATTCAAATATACGTTTCAAATATTAATCCAAATTAATATATTCGATAATTTTAAAGAGTCAATCGATCTAGCACCTTTTAATTGTGAATTAGTTATGAAAGGTAATATAAAGAACGCATTCCAATAACACTTTCCAATTCTAATGAAATTTCCTTTCGATTTGAACGTGCGTTTACAATTGAACATGGTTTACGTATGGGAAGCCGAGTGGGCGTTGATAATCTACTGATTACAAGGGAATTATCATGAGACGGACTGAAGAAGCAAACATAATTTTTATATAAATACATAATTTGCTTGTTATTCATGTGTTTGTTTGTTCAACACTCTCGTAAGGTATTTATATAGAGCCCATAATCTTGGTTTATACGCAGCTTGTAGCGGGAATGAGAAATTTATCTCCGGTTATCAATTGTATCTCTTTTATTGATTTCGTTTTATAGCGTTAATCTTTGTACAAGGCTCGTGTTATTAATCTTACGAATGTCGAAACATCATTTACATAAACTATTTTCACTCTTTATTAAAAATAAAGTTTGAGCTTTAAGCATTATGGAACAAATATATTTTGGATAACCATATTAGATTATACGAGGATTGACTGCCTGGACTACTGTAAGGTAGATGTGCCTGTATTGAAACTTGCTTTTGTATTTACAGGTCCCAGATCAGGCGTCAACTTTATATCTTTTTATTTTATTAGATGTAGGCGATGGAAATAGTTGTTGATGGACAAACAAGCTGACCTACATGAACTACATAAGGAAAGGATTTTTTTTGTGACCCTAATTGTGTATTTCTTTAAAATATTTTTTTTATATGCAATATGCTATTTTTAAGAAATCTTTTTTGATATTCTCCTAACTGACTTCATTCTGTTAAAACCCCTGCTATATTTTGATACATTCTTAACAATTTTTCATATTTTTTTGTTAACACACACATTTTTAATGAATGAGGGTGACCTGCTATAAGAGTTTATTTTTATTTTTTTTTTATTCTTTAATTTTATAAGGGCTCTATCAGAGTTCTAAGCGCACATTTGCAATCTAAATTGCTTACTTTTCATAATTTAATAATTTTATTTTTTTATATGCAATATGCTATTTTTAAGAAATCTTTTTTGATATTCTCCTAACTGACTTCATTCTGTTAAAACCCCTGCTATATTTTGATACATTCTTAACAATTTTTCATATTTTTTTGTTAACACACACATTTTTAGTGAATGAGGGTGACCTGCTATAAGAGTTTTTTTTATTTTATTTTTTTATTCTTTAATTTTATAAGGGCTCTATCAGAGTTCTAAGCGCACATTTGCAATCTAAATTGCTTACTTTTCATAATTTAATAATTTAATTTTTTTATATATTTATTATCATATTATTTGTTTCTTTGCCTGTATCTTTTTTAATTTTTTTCACTATCTTAACTTTTAATTATACATATAGTACTGTTTATAGTAAACTTACTTATGTTACAGAACTAGTTTATAAAAATCGATTTAGCTTAACAAAAACTGTCAACAAGCTCAATATTATGATAGGATTTAGACTATGAATATTATTATTTTGCATAAGAAAACAAGTTCAACTGTTTTTAATATTGAAACTTCTCTTCTCGATGTAGGTAGACATTGTATATTAGGTATAGATATAAAATATTCTTTGCTAATTATTAAAAGTCTAGTAATAATCATTAATGTGTATACAAATGCATATAATATATATTTAATATTAAACTTGAATATAACACAACTTAAAATATAAAAATCTTCCGCTTCCACGTCGACTTCAAGGCGGCTTCAGTCATACGATGCGCCGGCGCAGCGAGTCATCGCTCCCTCAAGTGTTGACACTCGATTGTTTATTCTCCTCAGTAAACATAACAGTTGCACAGACTAATTACATACAAATATAACGTCTTTACATACTGCCCATTTAAAGATATATATTTTTCTTAGTCTTCGTAGCCTTCACACTTTATATTAAGCTTAATATTAACTCTGTATTCTTTAAACACGAAAACAACTTCAATACTAAGTGGTCAAAGGTTAATTTTATATCCACACTTAAATAATGCAAGAACCTTAACTTGAAAATATTCCATTCCAAATTAAACGCTATACGACAGTTGGAAGATACCAACCTTGACAATTTGAAATAATATTTATCTTTGTACCGATTTTTTAAAGCATTAAGGTCTAAAAAGATTTTTGCAAACCCATCTCAACATTCATACATTCGCAACGTATAAATTGTAAATAATTTAAGTCAATTAATTCTTTAAATTTATTTATTTAAAAAATAATATGTGGTAAATAGTATAATAATAGCCAAAATATAATTAAATTTATAGTTGCATTATTTCTTTTTAAATAGTGCATCTGACAGACCATAACTTTTTTACTAAATTTGTAACAAATAATAAGTTGTTAATTAACTTCTTGAGGAATAACTAAAGTTGACTATAAAAATTTAATACAGTTAATTCAGAACAAATATATGTATGTATATTATATTGAGTGAAGTACAGAAGGGCCACCTAATAATGATTGTAAGTTCCGTCACCCAAGCACATGTGTAAATATGAAAAGTTACAAATGTTGCCACTCTTGTGACTCCAACTAGGCTCTACCACATTTTAATGTTTCTTCACCGATCATGTTTTTTTTCGCCACTGAAAGAATCATCAGTCGATCAGTCATTGGAATATTTTCATTTAGATTCTCATAAAAAAACAAGAATCCATTAACCACTATATTGTAAGAACAGCGTAAATAATACCAGCCTTAAATAATATAAATTTAAATATTTTAATCACTGCGAAATTTGTCAATTATAAAACACAATTTCTATAGCAAGATCTATTAAAGGAACATGCTGATAAAACTCTCTAAACAATTACATATTAAAAGCAAAAAAATAAAATCGTCAACTACCGTCTTACATAAGATAAATACCCATGTAATTTTTACTTACGTACAAGCCACCGGACATTTTGTTTGCTTACATGTTGTTTTAATTGGTGTTCTTAGAATAATATAGAATTATATAAACATGGTAAAAGAAAACATCAATACAAATAAGTAAAGATAATCGGTAAACACCATAGACAAGATAGAATACAAACACGGTATTTAAAAACAAGTTGTCTACGCAAGTGCTTCTGATTCGCCAGTCACGCCACTCGTACTCCAGGATGTGCTCATGTATTCATAATTATAACAGTATTCTAGTGTATTCTTGGTGTTCTGTGTATATTATATCATTTTATTTTATTCATCGATTTCGGTGTTATTTTTAAGTAATATAAAAGTCAAACGTTTATTATTTTGCATTGTGCAATACATTTGAATAAAGATTTATTACAGGGATTAAATTGTTTACAAGTTCTACAAATGTATTCTACGATAGTATACGGTACGATACTTGAATGAACTATTTATGACAAATACTTATGTAAGCTATCATAATTACTACTGATAACAAAAACCCGCATAGTCAGTGAAAATTGTTGAAACTTCAAAAGGGTACAGATAAAAAAATCTAAAAAGTAAGATATAATAACTATAAAAAAGATATTTAAGTAAAGCCAGAATATGATAAGGAGTCTGAGTGAAAAAGGTTACAAAATAATTTAATCTTGTATTTTTTAGACAATAACTTATAGAGATCGGTATCATTCAACAATTCTTAACTACGCAAATTATCCTTATTTACCACAACGTCTCAAGTGTATGTAACTTGTTATCGAGTTAGATAATATAATGATTGATTATCTAAAGATATCAGCAAATAGTTTTCTTAAAATACTGTAATTTATTTATTATCAATTATTTATAAAATATACTAAATCTAATAATGATCGTGGGTGTAAATTTAGTAACGGTTTATTTTTTATATTAGTATATTTTATATATTACTAGATTTAACCGCAAAAAACTGGGATTTTTCAGATACGTTTTTCATGTTCTTTGTTTACATAACTCGCTAAAATTTGTTTTAAAAATTAAGATAATTTTAGTTAAATGGTAATATCAAAAAATCGTTTTTTAACGAAAAAATATTCTTGGAATAAACATAAAATAAAATTATTATTATTTTCTTTTAAACTACCTTTCATTATTAAAAGATGTTAACGCTGATAAAAAAACCGACAGTAAATTAAATTTCAAATATTAACATTTATTTTGATAATGGGTAAATTAAAAACAACACCTTGTATATAAATTGTGTAAAAAAATCGTAATTTATAAAAACCTTCTAACTTCAACAAAATAACTATCTATTGAATGCAGTAATAAAATATGTTGGCGTCAAGAATAGTTATTAGAATTTTTATACAAATTATATAAATGTATTTTATGGTACATAACATTGTTCATTTGATGGAGATATACAAACTGCTAGCACCTGTCGGAATTTCCTCACCTTTTCTTGTTGGACGTATTTCGAGCCAGTTAGTTCGTCAGTCCTCTAATTGTAATCGTAGAAAATTGTTCTTAGGTATGGCGTATAAAACACCATGACGAAGTCATTCGGGTCAGTTCGGTCATGTTCGGTTGTGTTGCTAAAAAAATATGAGATGACCATGCCATGCAATATATGGCATATAATTATTTAGAACAATCGTTGGTTTAAACTAATTTGCGTATCATGTTGTTTACATTATTTCGATGGAAACTCTGCGAAAATAAATAATAGAACATCTTTTGTCAAGACAGTCTCTTAATTTTATAATTGTTAAATTAAATGGAGCTGTATTTGGATCGTCAACATTTTTCTCTTGTACATATCTATAAAAATCATTGATTTTTCAAAACATCTAACGCAGCTTTATTTTTTAGCTTGTGTTTCGGAAAACAAATGACAAATAGATATTAATGTCTATTTAGATTTATTTTTTTTTTCTAAATAATTATTAGACTAATTCTGAAATTTTGTATTGCTACCTGGGTATATCGTGTATCATTTAGCCTGTCTCACTCTATTTAGTACTCTGAGATTCTCCCAACACTATTTTTTATAATTATTTTATCATGGGTAACATGGTACAGACAATTTCATACGTATTATTGGGTTAGTTATCATATACGTATGATATCGTTTTCAGTTTTTACGACTGTCTGTTTTTGTACTTGTTGTAACAAATAGACAAATATGTTTAAAAACATCTTGAAACATGTATAGCAATGTTAGCTTAGTTAAATTTAAATAAATATAGAATAAAACGTAACCCGACACAGGTATCGAAGGGATTCGAATATAGGGATTCGAACCCGCGACCTATGGGAGACATTCCCGTCGCTGTACAAATTTAGCAACCGTATCGCTACCCGTCTCGGTGAATTAAGCATTCTATATATGATCGTCTTTATCACGACGGTGGAGACATCTATTAGGCTTCTTTCGAAACTCCTAACCAATGATTCTAACTTTGCTGTATGGATAAACATTGAAAAGATGTGTATTAAATATACTAATATGTTTTATATAAATCGCAAAGAATAATCCTGATTTCAATTTACACATGATTATTAATTATAATAAAATTTATTTATTTGTTCATGGGGAATGATTAACGGATTGTCTTCCATATTATGGTAAATACAATACGTGACAATAAAAGACATGGTTCTTACAAGTTTAACATAGAAAGATGCAAATGCGTTACAACCCTTGAGAAGTAGTTCATTAAAGAAAAGTAAGGGTGGGTGTTTGAACTTACGGTTCTTCTAATTACTTACCAAAATGTAACTGTCATAGTTACTTCTGCGAAAGGGTGGTACCACCTCGATGTAACAGGCTCATAAGAGCTTTCATCAAAGCTTTAATCAAAGTTCTACAGATTCGGCTCTATATATAAAAAGTTACAAACTCAAGTTAAAAGATATATATAATTATGAACTTATACATATAAACATGTATCTAAAATATTATAAGGGTTGCTTTATAATTTCAAATTAGTTCAAATCATAACAATCAATGGAAAACGATTTACCTCCATCGTAGTTATTCATCACACCCTTATAACATACGACAACTATGAAATGACCACCCATAACACCCTAAATAAATCGGAAACGGATAAATTCACGGCTAAATTGCTCGATTTCCGAATTTAAACGACTCAATCCGACATGCATGGACAAATTGTCTACCAATTACATATATATACTTCATACAAAAATATACTTTATCGCTATAGTAATATAAATCAAAAGACATTAACATTTTAGGTTACTCAAAAGATCATTCAATTCACTGACAGTTGCAGATTATAATGGAACTAAATACCCAAATATAGGATAAAGGGAGAGCGTGTGAATCAATTCATAAGAAAAATCGGTAAGCATAATAGCGGTTAATTCGCAAATGCTTTCACCATCTGCTTCTAATTCAAAGGAATATATAGACACGCGTCTTCTGAACTATAAATCCTATTATAACAATACATTTTTTTTTCTTTCTTTATACATACATGTCAAATTACCCAAATCAAATGAATGAATGATGAATGGTTTTAAATTTGCCAAAGCATACCAAATTTATACGAATATTGAGGTGACCATAGTTTTGGATACAAAACGAGATAATTGTGATAAGTTAAGCAAACACCTTAAGTGTTCAACATTTGCTCAAAACATCCTACTATTAATGGTATTTATTGATGATATCGACGCCTACGCTAATAAAACACAATTACAAAATCAGCTGAGCCGCTAACATTGCTCAAAGATGCTGCGACCTTCAGTCTTGTCTTATTGACATGTCATGTCATGTTGACATTTATGTAACATGTCTACATGACTATTAAATTTACTTTATCGTGCTATAATTATAAAAACAATGATCACATTTTTCATAGTTATTTACGCAGCATCAATATATATTTTAAATCTAGCAATAAATAATATAAATAGCATTTAAAATGACAAAGCTATATATATTATTTTAATCTTTCATATTTATGAGATATCTTCATCTTGTCAATAAAAACTTTTTTTTTTCTTTCTTATATACTCACATTTCAAAATTTTTGATTGCAATTTTGATGATAAGTTGAAAAGAATAAAACATGATTGATAGTGTTTATATTTTTTTGTAATATAGTATTTAGGCTAAAAAAAAAAAAAATCTCATAAACAAACTTGTCTACTACAAGTATATAAAAACATTTCAATATTTATTTTATTACGAGCTATAAGAATCATACTAGCTTAATACAATAGTTACAATAAAATACATGTACAAACAACATAAACTTTGAATATATATAAATATATATAAAAATAATTTATAACATGTCTTTAATTGCTTTAACATAATCATAACATATCTTGATATATATTCAATTAGTCTTGAAAATGATTAAAACTAAATATAAGTAAACATTCCGGAAGACAAATTACCTATATTTTATTAGTTGATGACTATTTACTTTATTTATTTACTTGGAACTCAATTACACTGGATCATAGTTGAACGACGTCTTAGTTAAATACAATATTATTTATAACCACTTAAATTCTAAATAAGCTTAAAATGGCGAACATGTTTAGTGACAATTGAAAACAATATTACCGCTTTTTCTTAATGTACTGATTGTTTAGTAAAATATATGAGGCATTGTGTTTAGAACTAAACTATTATTTAGCAGACAGAGTGCCGCGTGCATAACTAAAACAAGTTAGGAGTTGCAAAATTAGAAATAATATTTATGATACGTTTAAGTATTTTCATTTAACAAGGATTAGAAATTAAAAGTACCCTCTCTGTACTCGGAGACATAACTCGTATTTGTGAAACTAATACTTAATAGTTCGTAATTCACTTTTAGTTATTTCAATGTCAGTCAATAGTATTGTATTTTAACGACCTTGTAAATAGATATTCTTGTGGTATATAAGGTGCTGTACCCTTGCATTGAGTGTAAATTTCATTTCAATTTGAATTAATATGACCTACAACAAATTTAATTATAGTCTTCGTAGCTTTATGTTACGAACATCTGGACGAATCAAGGCCTGGGAATTAAGGAAGTATTCAGAGCATAAAAAAGCTAATAAACTACTATTTCGACATCATTAAAGATGATCGTGTCCAAAAAAAATCAATACAAAATAACAAGGCGTGCAAAAACAAACACAAAAACTAATGAGCAGTTAAACTAGCAACAGTTACTTTTATAACATGCTGAAGAAAAAATAAGGCAACTTATACACTATTTTAATACGTACAATTTGGTATTGACAAATGTTTATTTTTGTCTAATCGTATCCATTGTATTTGTTTTTATGTTCATTAGACGTTGAAGAAGTTGTGTGTAAGGTTTCTTTTATAAAACATATTCTGCACCAGTCCTTATTGTTAGTGAGTCTTAGCTTAAATGTATCATTTTTTGTACATTTATTACCTCGTTGATTGCTACAATAAAACAGTTTGTTATTAGGAACGAATCAAATTGATTTATTGGCATGATTTTGATGATTATTAATGTTTTATAATTTTACAGTTTGCTATTTGCTTACGTCTAACTGTATTCATTGCCATTTTAATAAAAAAAACAGTCATATATTTGTGTATTAAACTAACACAATGTAAAAGTAATAACTGTTATTTGCAATCAAAAAAATATATTTTTTTATTTGTTACAATATTTATGGCAAGACTAGGTATATATAACCGATCGACCGACTTTTGTTGAGTGACGCCTAAAGTATAGCGGCTTAATGAGGCTCGGGTTCGATTCCCGCAAAGGATAGTTATGTATGTGATGAGCATAAATGTCTGTATGTCTGTTTTGGTTGTTTATTAAATATATTCTCAGTATTTATAATGTGTATTTCTACGTATTTATATCGTTGTCTAAAACCCTTAACACAAGCAAATTATTTGCTTACTTAGGGGTTAGTTCAATGTTTGTAATTTGTTTTAGAATATTATTATTATTACTATTATTATTATTACTATTATTATTATTACTTATATTATTATTACTATTATTATTATTATTATATATAGACTAAGTATGTAATAAGTTTTGTAAATAGTAATTTATTTGCCAATACAATCTACACTATGTAAGCTATATTAGAAATTTTTCGTGGCAATTTAGATTTGGCTTTGGAAGTTGAACTTATGTAGGAATCTATTTTTTTAATACGAATCAGTCTGAACTACGAACCAAGAATGAGAGAGGCCAAAAAATAACCCCATCAAAAACTGAAATTTAAAATTTGCATCAAATAACGAATGCAAATTCGTTCTTTTCATAAGAAGATGAATTTGCAATGATAAACATACTCAATCACCTATAAATTAAATTTGCATTTTCAAAATTAATACAAATGACAGATAGAAACCTTAAAAATGAGGAGCTTATGAGTTGTTTTACAAACCACAGCCTTAATGACTGGCGCCATATTGAATTACGGATGACATGATTATGCGCGTTTTGATGATTCAGAACTAATAACTACTATAATATGAAAAAAAACAACTAGAAATAATACTAGTATTCAAACAAAATTACTCGTATCTAACAATTTATTTTATTTTTTTTTTCCTTATTACATAGTTTAATTAATTATTAATATATATTTAATTTGATACTTCAACTAAATTTAGTAGTTTTTAACAATACTTTTAAGTCATAGTTATCTTAACCTATAACAATTACTTTTAATCGGTTATCTTTACTATTGAGAACCTTTATACTTAAAAAAATAACATCATATAAACCTACTTTGTAATTCCCAAAATAATTAAATACTATAGTTTAAAAATAACGACATTTAATCAACAGTGTAACGTCTCAAGACTGTTTATACTCTATGCTTGTCATTACTAAAAAGATATCAAATTGATTGATTAGTGACATCAAAATTTAACGCTCGGCCACAAAAATCAAACAGGTCTGGAATTTTTAAGCGATGGCCTGATAACATCACTCTAGTTGTCGCCTCTTACTTACCTTTAACAGCTAAATTTGAAAGCCGATTTCGTAATATTATATAGTTTTATCATTATAGCTTTTTAGATTATATTGAGTTCCTTTTTCACCAAAATTATACGCACATAAAAATAGTCTTAATATGTTTTCTTCAAAGTTTTATGAATAATAATAAAATTGTATTTTAGTAGCGATATCGTTTTCTTTTATTCATATGAATATCGAATATTGAAAATACTTTGATAGATTTTATAAAATATCAAAATAAATAGTTTTTTTTTTAATATAATATTATCAAAATTTTATTTAACATAAGCATTTTTTAAATACAAGTGGCTACTCTAAGAAAGGAAGCATTCTATTTAAAAAAGCTGCAGAAAACTTCTATGCATTAATATAAGCATAAATAATTATAAGATAACTTGTTATAAATAACCCATTTAATATTCAACGTTTACATATAAATGCTTTATATACATATATAGTCAAAATATGTGTTTATAAACGAGGATTCTAGAATATCTCGGTCATCACAGGTATACAGCGAACGAGCCACTTAACGACGCGTATGATTCGATTTTAGAAATTTTTATCACTTTGTTTGCATCCGTATTCAATTTGAAATGTTTACTGCGTTCCGGAAGTCGAACCCGACGTAAACATCCAGACTACGTCTACGTTGGAACGTAGTACATATCAATTTACGTAAATATATTTACCGTCTACGTAAAACTTTAGTGATATTTCGGTTTAATCACAGTTAAAAACAAGTTGTTACCGTAGAATTGTGTACGTAAACAATAAAACTTCTTGGATAAGTGTTATTGACAATTCTATTTTTAACATTCAAATATGTGATACTATGTTGTCGTATAAATGAAGTAAGAATTTACAAATATCTCTCAAATTATGTAGCAAATATAAATAATAAATTATGTACAAATTTCCGGTAACTTACCATTAATGGATAGTAACCTAGATCTTACTCAAAAAAGAATGAATGGAAAAAATATGAATTAAAAAATAAAAAGTGAATGAAATATTATTACATTGTGCATTAAAAGCCGAGAGCGCAGTCATTCATTCAAATATGTTAAAAAAAATAACAAAAGCTTTTCACAACACTTCCATTCCCGACGTACATATTCAATTTGCTGTGGAGGTTTCATCTGGTTGCTTCATTAAATAACTAGGTCTCTACGCCTATCTGAGTTCGATTCACTAAATACCTACTCGGCTGTGTACTTTTTGATTAAACATTTTGAAGTCATTTATTTTATTAAGAGGTAGTTTGGAAGTTTATTGTACACCAAATTATATTTTATTTACTATCAGTTGTTAAATCTTTATCCGTCTTGAATTACCGAATTACGCATTTAAATTTAGAACATATCACGAAATTAAACGGCTTATGTAACTTTGGATTCTAAGAATGGGTAGATTCATAAAGGAGGGCCATCTTTAAACTCTACGGATGGAACTCTCTTAAGAGATTATCTTACTTAGATTATTTTCAGAATTTTTTACGATACTGTATTAAAATTATAGTAAATTTTCCGTAATGATATTAACATTAAACAACTTGTCATTTGACTGGTGGTACTGTTACTTGTATGTCTACCACCATCAGATGTAGGTCTTGTAGGTCTACGGAAGTTAGTGGTCAGCTAGAAGGGATGTCTCCTCAATAATTACTTGTATTTATTATAACAGTCACCAACCATATTTCAACATACAAATACTTTTCTGTAGCTTTGCTTCTTACACTCTTTATAATTCTATTCAAATTACATAATCTGAACCCAAAAAAAATCACCGGAATGATGTTTTTTTTGTCATATAAAAATGATAAGTTGAAAAATAAATGAATAATTGTCACAACAAAATGATGTCATTCATTATTTTAAGATTAAAATAATCTGGTATTCGAAATCTTAATATTACCAAAGTAAGATTTTAAGCTAGCATATAAGACACTATAAAATACTATTGGGTGGAAATCAATGCACTTTGTATCTATCGGAATAGAATTTATGAATGAAAATTCTATCTTATTCAAGTTGGCTTCATGCCATAGCCAAAAACGTGGGCAGAATATATAAAAGGTCAGGGGTCGAAGTAAAAGTCAAAACTTCTTAAATTAATTAACTGAAAAAGCAAACAACAGAAATATAAATACAATTTTATTTAACAAATATAAAGCTTCAATTAACGTAAAATATTTATAATATATTTTAAGAAAGAAAAGATAGTAGAAATGTTTTCTTTTGGTTTTTTAGAAGAAGATTAATTGTAATAATATTCATTGGACAAAAAATTGGCAGTCAGCTTGTGACATGATGAAACAAAAAGATTTTTTGTCTATTTGTTTTGAAGAATGACTCGATGGTTTTCACTACAAAGGATAGAAATATATAATCCACAAATAAACATATACTGGCGCCGTTTACAAGATACTACATGTAACACCACCTCCTGCGCTAAGCACTGTTTCTATGTTAGATAGAAAAAAAATCAACGCCTACAGATGACTGTACGGGACACTTCCCGACTTCCGGACTTGACCAAAGACCAGAGAGCCTAACTTGCCATAATTGCACTGATTCCTCCTGACGAATTAGTGCTAAAAGTTAAACGGAAATAACTAATTTCTTAAATATTAAACTGGAAATTATTAGACCTTTAATTAAGTAAGGTTAAAAACTATAATGAAGCTATGTTATAAACTATTGCGACTTTCTTTGGCTTTAACGAAATGACGTAACAAAATAAATAATGCTATTGTAGAAAACATGAATGAAGAAGAGACCTGGCGATCTTCCAAATGGCGGGATAGATCGCGTGGGCATATCTGTCAGTACCCAAAGGTTAGGGGTGACGAAAATAATGTAAGAAATCATTTCATTATACCACCAAATGGTAGGTTCTTGTTTGATGTTTGCTTTCCTCAAATTGATTTACTTGAACTAATTGTGGTTTTAGTCAAGGATACAATATTGTATTAGAAACAGCATTATATGAAGACATTGAACAAAATATTTTCTGTTATAAAACGTCTATATTTAAAAGTTATGATGATTGGAAATGCTAATATGTGTAAATGGTTTAATTATTAGCGGCTGACCTCCAAATAGATGCAAATCGGAAATCAGTTAATAATTGACGCATAGATGTGTATTTTACATTTTTTAGTACTTTGATTTTTGATTATAAATAGTATACGTTTCTGATTTTGCAATGAATAATTCAAAATATTATGTTTTTCGACTAGGTATATCTTACATACACAAGCATGGAAAAATGTAAAGTATTTAATATAATTAAAAGGAAAAGAAATAATGCATTTAATTAACAACATTTCGTTAATAAACCATAAAATGAAAAACCAAAAATATATTCAAATATTAGCATCAATAATTCAATGATTTTTAGTTTTACCTCAAATATATATTTCAATTACATTTGAAGGTGAATTATCTGCAGTTTCTTAATTACTAAAGACACAGACCCTGATGGATATATCATGTTTCAACCAACAAACCGACAGTGTTGTTTACCAGTTCGTAAGATGAATATAAATCTAAGTCAAACAAAAAACAATATTTTTACAATACTATAAAATTTTAGTAGCACACATAGAACAATTTCGAATTTTATGATCATATTTGCAATTCATAACATTCAACAAAATTTCAATGTTTTTATCGACTTATTCAAATGTTTGGATATCAGTTGAATATGATATTTTCAACTTACTTATGACTAGCTGTTGCCCGCGGCTCCGCCCGCGTGTAGGTCGCTTTTCGCGTAATCTGTGGAAACTACTATTATCCAGGCCTACTATAGACTTATAGTTAATTCTATAGTATCCTATTCCCGTTTCAATTTTATATATAAAGGCATTACATTGCTACGATATCAAACTGAAAATAATAACATGCATACACATCACACATACAGCCAGGACATTATTTAGATATACGTAATAAATCATATTAATACGAAATATTTTTTACCATGTTTTTGAGTAATGTTCAATTAAAGAATTTCTTTGTATAATTTCAAATAGCTATACCATATGCGAAAACATAATCATAGAGTTCTAAAAAAGTCAGCGTCATGTATTGAGATTTTATGTAACTAAATTAAAACGGGTATATGCTCATATTTAATTTGATATTTTATTAAAATTCAGATAAAAAAAAGTAGAAATTCTAGCTTAATCTAAATTAAATACGTTTATGTAAACCGCATTCAATTCTGTTTAAAAGTTTTGAACAGTGCTTGAAGTAAATTTTCAATTGGCCATAACTTCTTTTTCCCTTAACCGATTTTAACGAAACAAATATTTGAAGAAAACCGCGTTAAAATCCGCTGAGCGGCATCAACGTTGCAACGTACCAGCCAGACAGACAGACAGACAAAAATTCCAAAAAATGTTTTTTTGATTTCTGTTACTTGTCTTTAATCGCCCCCATTCAGTTTTTTTGGAAAAATATTAAATGTACAGACACAAATTTTTTGCTGTCTTATTATTTTGAGATACTTTTAAAATCATTGGATTGAAGCCGCTACGAAAAACATAATCGATCTGTAAACCGAAACTAAAGTCAAGTTTAGATGGCTTCTTACAAATGCAGCCTACAAAGCGAGTACCGCTTATTATTATTTGAAGTAATAATTAATAAACCTGTTCATTATTCCAATATATTACTTACAAAATTGGATCTAGATCGATCAATAGTTTCAGCAGTTAGATAATAGGTGCTTATTATTTTTTTATTAAGTATTAATTAAATTATATTAAGTCAATTTATATTATTTAAGTAGCTGTATGGAACGTAGTATTTAGGAACTAGGTCTCTTATCTGAAGGTCGTCTTCTGGCGCCAGGACCGCCCCCACAGTCTTTCAGGAACTCTACGAAATATTATACCAGGAATAACTCGACTGCCTACACACTTGTGGGGTTTTATGGGAAGTTTTCCAAAAATAAATTATTAAATTGGACAATTTTATTCTTAAAAGGATTTCACTTCAGGCAACAAGTTAAGGATATAAGTAAATATTCTACCATAATCAACTATAAAGCTTTGCGGTATGTATAATTATTCTTATAATTGATCCGCCAAATATACTGCAATATCTTAGTTACAAGCTTTAAAAATTAGATAATTATTTTTTTTAATCAATATTTAAAAAATATTTTTTTGAACATTAAGTTTGTTTGTTTTGGGCAATAAAGACTAATAAGAATATGGATCCAAAGATATTAATAGATGTTCAACTTTTTGCCAAACAATAATATATGTTTTTGTGAAAACGCGTAGTGTGGTCCGCATACCAAATAGAGACAATTTATTAAAAGGGTCACAATCTGATAAACGGCATACGTATTAATATACTTATTGTTGGTTTTCTTTCGCAGGATTTATTGCGTAAAATGATTGTATCTGTAAAGAGTTTTCTTGCTTCGAGTGGACTTTCTTGTTTGTTTGCGGATTGTATGGATGTTTTCGCTCACGAGGTAGATTTGAAATTCATATAAGCTTTATTTATTACAGTTACGCTTTGTTCCATTAACAGTATTTTCAAAACCGTCTCCAATATTTTAGAAAATAACTTTTAAAATAACTTAGCTGTTGACATTCAATATCTACAAAACATCTTCACTAACTCACTCATCGTCTTCATCTCAATGGAGTGTGAAAATTTACAAAGAAGATAATCCGTAGACAACCGTTACAAGACACTTTACAAGATGCCGCTTAGTGAAGCTAAAAAGATTTGCACATGCCACCGACTGTTCCCTTTGTTGTCAAGATCTCATCCTACCAAAGGATTTGCAGCAGTGACGTCATTTAGATGATATTAACACATAGATAATATTAACACACACACACACACAAATAAACATCGCTCAAATTTATTGAACAAAATCTTGAGTTTTTACACAATTTATTCATAAAAACTGTTTTGTTACATACATTAGAAAATGTATAAAAACTAAGAAATACAACACAATAGATTTAGGTAGATAGTTATTTGATACAAATCCTGACGTATCTCTTTGAGTCAATATGTAAATAACTTTAAATACCCTGTGAATGAATGAAACCGGATAAGAAAAAACTGACAAAATCACAATGAAACCATTTTGCATGCAAATTTAAGACGGGTCAAACTCCACATTTCTTAGGTGAGTCACGCGCGGAACATTCAAAGGCTCTCAATGGACGTGCTCTTGAAGTGTACAAATTTGATTTATAACAAGGGTTCACGTGTCCCAGATATTCAATATATTATTGTACTTATGTTAATAATTTGTAATGGTTAAGCTTTATAACTTTGTCAAACTCTTGTTCTTTAGGGGCGCCACACACGGTGCTATTTTGACGCTCTAAAATGTAACCTTCTTGATATAGATGAGATTCTTTGACATTTATAAAATACGATTAGCAATGACACTGCAGAAGCAGTGACGCTGTGTTAAAGCAGTGTTATCACAGACGTTCGTAAGCATCATACCAGAGTACAGGGTCTAGAAAGTACTCATACCAATTGTATTAGCCAGCATTGCGTTTGGGTCCCTCTGATACAAACACGAGACTCAATATAGTGCGTAGAATTTACAGCATCTTTTAGTTAATTTGACGCGCTCTAGTTTGTTCAAAAACTTCGTGTACAGAGACCTTAAGTATATTTTTTTTTATAATTTATAATATTATTATAACACATGTTTTAGTTCACATTAATAAACATTTTTAAAACTAATATCACACTCGATATATAGGTAATTGTTTTGTTTTTAATTAATTTTTTTGTTTAATTGTTTAAATTCTTAGTTGTTATATTTTTGGGCAATATAACAACTAAGAATTTAAACAATTAAAAAAAGGAAAGATATAAATAATAACAATAATGAACATAACATCCTAATAAGAAGATAAATAAAATGGAAGATATATATTTTAAGCTTTTCGCCAAAGGGTCTTATGTACCTTTAATAAATATGTTAGATATATTTATAATGCATTTCTACAGAACATCAAAATTAAAGTTTTAATTGATATAAGAAATAGTAGTAGATAAAATTACCTATAAATTTATTAAATAGGTAAGCACTGTTTTAGTAAAACGTAAACAATATAATTTCTGAATTTAAACTTCAGTAACATCCTATAGGTATGATATATTGAACAAATGATATTAATAACAATACAGATTAAACTTTAAATTTAAAACCTTTATAATAATAACATAACGACGCATTATGAACGTTCAGATAATTCGTTTCCTGAGCTCGTTTCCTGGTTTCTGTAAACAGACGCATATTTCAACTTAAGAACATTAGTAGCTAGTAGCTAGCAATCCAATCTAGTATCACGTTACATTATAAGTATAACCCTTATAGCTATGTAATTAAGGTTTAAATTAGGGATAAAAGAGCACCCCATTTAGCCCACCTCATCGTCCAAGCGGTCAGTAGAACAAACTATTGCCTTGTTTGTCTTTAAAATTTCACATTCTCGGAAGACATTATTCGACAGGTAGGTGCTTTTTTCTACAACGCCGCCTAAACCTGTGGCCGATGGAGGTGAGAAGTAGTGATAAATACAGTAATGGATCTTAAATATTTCTTGCTACTCCTGACTGGTTGAAGGTCTCAGAAACACAATCTTCACTGCGATGGTATGATATAATAAATATTAAATACCTTAAAATTATTACGTATTACGAGAAATAAAACTTAAATGATGCAGTATTTCTAATTCTTAACGATAGTAGAGTTGAGATTATCACCTCACTATTTTAGGGTGATTCGAATACGGCTGTGTTCCTTAAACCTCTGTTTTAAGGATACGTAATAAACACGTAACATAAAAGTAGATCGAACATAAAGTGATTGATTTAAGCTGACAGTTATTGACAGCCAGCAGACCGAGAGAGAAACCGAGTTTTCAATGCCATAAATATTGTATGTTATTTAAAACATAAAGATTTTTCGCCTCCGTCCCGATAAAAACTTATAAAGATTGCTTGATTATTCAAAAATGGAAGACACTGTAGCTCAATTGACAGAATGTCGGTATGGTTTTTCAGATATCACAGGTTACAGTTAACTTTAATATGAGCTAAAAATAATATTTAAAACCTTCATATTCCAACAGAGAGTCGATAAAAATGTTAAAAATGCATTCGATCATAGCATAATAATAATCATAAAAGTATTATTAAATGTATTTTAGAATAACTAAAATTATTTTATTACTTATCCTTTATTCCGTAAAACGATCAAATTTTATTAGCGACATTATTATACCGACTGCATGAAATTTTACTGTGGACTGGAATTAGATTCAAACATAAAAGAGGTGTTTATTGAGAAAATATAGAAAACAAAACAAATAAACAAAATGTTATCAGAAATATACACGAGACAGTGATTTCTCTGAGAGAAACAAGAATAATAGTTAAAACAGAATGTTTATTCCTAGTTTAAACCGACTAATACTGAATTACTAAAAACAAATTCTCCAAGTAAGCAATAAAATCCTTCCTCAGTAAAGTATTTTTTCCAATTCGCAAAGCCATCAATATTTATATTTCACATCATTAACTAAAGTGTTCGCTTAAAGTAGAAAACAATGTGAGCACATTCTTGAAGAAGAATAATTTTAAAACATGTTACCTGCTAATATGCATCGACACGAAGTAAAAACTTACCCATAAGCTTGTCTAATGTTCAACATAATTATAACTGTAAAGACAGGCTTACATATTATATATTATGAAAATATTGATTCTAAAAAGAGGTTTTTCATAATTAATTCATACCGTTATTCCTCTTAAAAGATAATGAATCATATATATGTTTAGTTGTATCATAATACTTAGGCGACGAAAAGTCCCCGAAAGCTCTTATGAGCTTTGCACTGGAGTGTAAAGTTATTAAAGCTAATTTGTATGCGAAACTTTGAATTAGCTTTTAAGGCAAACTAAAAATGAGTCATGTGCATAATAAAAATAAAGTTGACAGATAATGCACTAGCAAATAATAATTTTATAACCACATCAGCACAAACCAAAGTTGATATGGGCAATAAAGCCGCGAATCGCGACGGAGACAATTACATACCAAATACAATGAGAGTAATAGTTGCGGATTATATTCAAGTTAGGAGATTTGTAATAAGTCTACCTGAAACAAGAAAATGTTGTTTTTTTTCCAATCTATGCAATTATGATACAAGAACGGGATACACTATTTTAGAAACATGTTTTTTTTTAACATAATAGTGATATTTTCTTCCAAACTTTTATAAATAAAAAATCAACAACATTAAGCACCTAAATATTTATACAATTTAGACTATTGTAATTAAAAAGTACCAACAGTAGGTTTATTTAAAAATGTCCATGTTGGCAATGATACTGCAACATTAAAACAGTTTCGAAAAGTAGAAAAGGCTCATGAAATATGAACGTCGTCTCGGTAAGCAATTTGAGGTTCCGTGGAGGCAGTGTGCGATGTACTCGCAGTTCAATTCGGTGCCAAAATTACCATCTTCCGACCGCTGAGGATATGAGACTGTTTGTTCGCCCAACTAATCTCGGATTAAGTCTGTTTAACACTACTTTGAACACAATCTCAGGTTTACTAATTTAATATTATCGTATTTTAAGAACTATTATTGTAAATAGGCAATAATTTACATCCTCATTCTTTTTTAGTAAATTTATAACCTATAATACTTTCCATTTATACATAATCGAATTTAAATTTAACAAGATTACTTTGCCCAAATAATTACTGAGCTTAAATGTATGCCACATATCTATAAGATAAAAAGATACTACCGTTTGGCCTCTAACAAACCTCTTCATAGTAACGGCTTCATTTTCATTCAAAATGCCAATACTATGCAACTGGATCGTTATCCGGTTCATGGCTTGGATCCAAATGTGACGTAACGCACTCTGGCTAAACAGTCGTTTGCCACTTGGAGAATCCAATAGTCGATTAAATTTTAAAGTCTCAATACCAGAAAATGAGGTTCCATATATATTAAGTTAATAGCAAACCAATTTACTAAGACCTTTTCAAAAGCTGCTAAAATAGTTCGAATATTAAACGACTATAAATTTTATGTTACACAGTATTTTCTTGTATAATAAAAGCTTTTGAAATTATCAATTTTGAATAAAAATAAATACCAGTTACAAAATATTTAGCATGTATTAACTCAGTCATATAACTTAAGTGAGAATAGCACCCATGACTAACTCAAGATTGAAATGACTCGGCATTATTCACAAGCATATTTTATGCTATATTATGCTAAATAGGTAGAAATATGCTGGGTGGGAAAATCATTTCACACTTGCATTGGCTGGCTGGCATTTAAGCATGTCTGTTGAAAGGTTCCGACGCCAATTCGCACTTACCTCGTAAACCTGCGGTTGCTATAGTCGATGTCGAAAGTTGAAACATATAAAATGTAGGTAATACTGTATTTTATAAAAAATATTTAATCATTATTAAATGCTTAAGTGTATTTTTAACTTTAGTTAAATGTTCATAATAATTATCTGTGCTAAGATCTTTAACATATAAAAAATGTATTAAAAAAACCTCAATCACAACAGTAACTTACTTTAAGAAATTTGCAGAATAAATCTAAACGAAAATAATACTTTCAACCGATTTTAAAACCTTAAACAAGATAAAGTAGTTCTTTAGTAAACAGTACATCATCAATCGAGCACTTTGATTTGAAAACACCGCAAGCTTTTTACAACACAATACTAATACAGGAAAATGATCAAAAAATACACTCTATTCTGCACTTAATAAGACACTGACAAGCTAAACAAGATGGCGTCACATTTTGCAAAGATAGCGTGGGTGATCAAAATGGAAACAAAATAGTTTAAGCTTTCACAAAACTATTTTCCTTTTGTTCTTATAGTTTAGTTAATAAAGTATTGATTGGTCATATTCCAAATCTTAGATATTTTAAATAGAACAAAATTCAATATCTTACGTGCGTAGTTAGAAGAGATTTTACGTCAATAAAGACCGTTTTACTAAAAAAAAAATCTGAATATTTTGGTGTCTCTCAATATGATAAATTGGAAATAAATAAAACGGTGCTGCCTAGACCCGTAAAGCGTGAGTAATGATCCATTAATGAGCCCAAAAAAACATGGACCTTCAATATATTACAGTCTAATTACCAATAGATTATACTATCATAGATACACGAATAAAGAAAAATGTTTTATTTGACCCGATGATATGTTTCCTCTTACAAGTCTATTAATAAGATTACGGAGACGTTATGAATATTGTATTCTCGTAAGCTCTTTATAGAATTTGGAAATTTAAAATAACTTATAATCTCTAACATATTTTCTTCCTTTATTAACCTTTGGAGATCTAAACACAAAACCTCAACATTTTTTTAAAAAAGTTTTTATGTAAACTTGATACTCAATGATAGATTTTCATTTTAAATTTATTTAATAAAAAATATATTATGTGATTTGACAAAGCGTGGGTTGAGCGATATGTAAATAGCCGTTTTGAAAATAATATTATATCTTAAGAATTTCCATAATACGGTAAACTGTAATTTGAGTCGATAGTCGATAAGATTGTGTGGAACATCACTTGTTCTATTTTTGGTATACTGAGAACTTTATCTGGATTAAAAATATCGATAGAAATACAGGAAGTGATATATTAAAATTTGATAGCTTGATCATAGGCAGCGTGTAAAAAATAAGAGGTCTTTGTTGACTTATCCCTTTGATATTATCCTTGTTATTTTTTATTGAATCGAATTTATTTTTATCCTAGGGCAAGCGCCGGTTGTTATCTAATGACAAGTTTCAATGTTTATTTCTTTGAAGCTATTGAGATCTTGCGTAGGGGTGGAGGTTTGTGATATCGATAAAACGCAAGTTAACATAATTTTAAGTACACCTAATGAAGCATTTCAATGATAGAGAAACACATGCTTTTATTTAAGAAGACATACAAAGTAACATACAGAGTTTATCTCATAATTAAATCAAGATACAAGATATAACTTAATGGTCGGTGATCTTAACAAAATAATAGCCAAAGTTATAAACTTATTTTATTAGCTATAGGTTCTTTACTGTGTAGATTTACAACAACAAAAAAGCCGGTATTTTTCTTTTTTGTGATTCCCCAAATGATGCGCGAAATATTGATTTCGTTTAAAATAATACATTAAGTCATAAAATTAGTTACAACATTCTAACAAGCTTTATAATAATCAAATATTTTCGTCATGTTTACGTAACTAAACGGAACTAATTTATAATTATAATATAACAAAACAAGAATATAAAACCACTTCATCGTGTTCCCCCTTAATAAATAATATGTTTTGTTTTGAAGATAAAACTAATAGAATACTATATTCCTAATTTAAACTTTTCCTAATTCAAAATCTAAACTTTTTATATTCCTAATTCAAAATCTAAACTTTTGACAGGTTTATCATTCTTTTAATACCAGTGACGTTTCCTTCAACTTCCCTCGCATGAACTTTTCTCTTACAGACATAATAAATACAAGTTTTCTTAACAAATACAACGTCAAGTATGTGGAAGCTATTCCAACCGGTAACATTTTTATTGCCAACAAAACACTACCACAAAGTGACCAAGCTCAGATTTGAATTGAAGATAAGTGTCATAAAACTGTCCTAATTAATAGGTAAAATAATCAATACGATTGAACTACTACTTCATTAAATGACTAATGGTTTAAGACAATTTTATTGGATCGTAAAATTGATGAGCTTTGATAACAGCATTTTGTAATGAAAATACCACGGAACTTGTTACTTATTTTTATTATTTTAAACTGTACTAAAATTTAAAAAAATATTGAATTACTGCTCCATATTTTCATGTAAGTAAAATAGACCACGCCGAGGTGGGTCCAGTACCCCTAGAACTGTCAAAGTTTTGGCATTAACAAAACTATGACAGTTTGTTTTGATTTTACGATTTGACTGTCATAATTTTCGTAACGTCAAAACCCGTGCTATGGGTAAGTACAGGACGTTTACAAGATACGATTTAATTTAGATACGATGAATAATAGATTCGTTAGTGAGGTGTCGTTTTCGAGTTCGTGTTGTATCCACGGCCTATAAAGTATTTTTGTTTTTTTTTATAATAATGAAGATATCAATATTCTTTGATTAGACAAAATACTCTGACACAATATTGATATTCGTATTTCCTTATTAGGCTAAAGATAACTATTTGTATAACAATACAATAATAATGACTCTATTTAATAAGTTATTTCCTATAATAATTATATTATAATTTTAGCTCCATTTAATGAGTTATTTCCTATGAGAGTAAAAGCTTAAAATAACAGTAAATTTAGTATAATTAAGATCCGTGCATTTGGGCAGTGGCTGTTAGCTTTGCATTATTTCTTACTACCTTAATAGACAGAATTCTACATGAAGATATATATGTAATTCATATTATTTTAACTGCATTCGGTTAAATGTATATTTTTTTATCGGACAACAAAATTCATAATTCTAAGTGTAAGGTCATAATTATATTCACAAAGGTGTTCTACTTAATTATAATTTATTGAATGTTTTATATGAAAAAATCATATTTAGTTTTAGTTAATAATATTTTGGTTAGTAATAAATTATTCTTTCAAAATTTATGATTTAAATGATGCGTCTTCGAAAAAGTATTGATTTTCTTTACATAGTGTAAGTACCTAAATTCTTTGAAAAGTCTCGTCTATAAATTTACTTACACAATATAGTAATCACAAAATAAATTACTTACTATATAAACAAATTATGATATATTAATACATTAATATTTTTAAAACACATTGAAAGCTTCTATTTTAACTAGTAATAACATTCGTCAAGGCCGCTCTTTCTATCGTTTGGCTTTTAATGGCAATACTAGTAAATTTTCTGTACTTTTAAAGCCGCCAAAGTTAATCCATTCCACATTTAGAAGAACATATTTTATTCTATACCATACAAGAAGTTTTCACGAGATACCTACAGACAAAACATAAAAAGTCTATAGTTTATGACAATCAAAATTTGATAAGGATCCAGTATTTTTATAGCAGATTTATTTGCCAGTACAACAATATTAAATATAGCTAAACATTTTTTAATAAATTATAAAACACCTGACACATTTTTCGATAAACCGATAACAATCAAAATGGCGCCCGAAGCGTCATCAACTGTCACTGATGTAAACGAGCGCATTAAAATGAAACGGCGCAAAGGTAATGGACATAAATAAAACAGTCGTCCATGTCACTCAAAGAGAAGGATCGAAGAAACGCGCTTTGACGGAAGCCAGGTAGTTAAGATTTGAAACAAAAATATTAGATAACATAGTTAAGTTGTAACATTTTATTAAGAACTAACAAAGTGGACACTAATTTACGTTTTCACGTCAAACGATAACGCTTCTAATGATGGATATCTGAGCAAAACACGGGAATAGTAGAAAACATTTAGAAACTAGATAATAACTAATACAAAAATTAAAGGTATACTTACAATTAAAGTTAATTGCAAGTAAGCATGCCGAAAAGCGAACAATAGAGCAATAAAAGCTAGAAGTATTGACTTGTGAAAGCCATCGCCATCGAAAACAGATAAATCAGAGAAAACCTAGAACGTTACCTATATACTGAACAAACAAACACTAGATCGTAAGTCAGTTCTCTAATATAAAACATACCACAACTTCTACTAGAAGTGGGACATCGTTACAGTCGACAACATTCATGTTATATTTTCAGATATTGCCATTGTGTTTAGAAGGTACGTTCAAGTTTTTGGAGTTTAAATGTTATTTGCTGTATTGCTTTTAACATTTATCAACATGTTATTTGTCTCTGGGTGAGTACTTAGACATTTAGTCATAACGGAGAAATTATTAAATTTATAATGTAAAGTTCACAACATTTTATCGTTTAATGTAATTTAATTTAAAAGATTATTCTAGAAATCCGTTACTCCATAAAAATGATAAGACCCAATTGTTGTTTAAAAGCCTGAATCTCAGTGGTAGGAAGCTATATAAATGTATTCATTAAAAATATGTGCAACCGAATTCTTTCACGACATATTTCGTAATCGCAATCTTAAGGGCATCATGGCAAGAAAAGAAAAAATTACCTTCATTGGGAACATTAACAAAAGGTTTTTTAATAAACGAGCTCTTAAAGATTTTATCACTTTCAGTATTTCGAAAGAAAAATCCCTAATAAGTAGAAATAAAAAGTAATGAGGAAAGTAAATGTTATGTATTGTTTTATTAATATATATCATACTTGTGTTATATATCATATTATTCTGCATTATTATATGTATATTTAGTTACATAGATAGTTTTAAAATATTAATTTTTCAGTTTTGTTTTACTGTTTTTGCAAAGGCTACCAACATCCTTTCCTGTACATCCTAAGGTTGGCTGGAAAAATATAGCCCGGTGGCTTAAAACCGGCTGTTTGTGCATTATTTTATATATTGTGCAATAAAAAATATATACATTATATCTACATATGCATCCAAATTTTAACAAAAATATTATCTTTTTAATCTTATATAACACATCCACGGTATTTTTTACAATCCCTGGATCTTGCACAGTAGCATTACTATAATTAATCACATATTCTGAATATATATATTATCTTGTATCATTCGAAGTCCTGTTGGTGTGGTGGTTAGTAACTTTGACTGTTGAATCATAGGTAGAGCATTCGATTCCCACACGGGAAAATTCTTTTTGAGATCTACAGATTGTTGTTCCGAGTCTAGGTGTACTTTGTATCTGTTACTTATGTTTGTTAAGCTCCCCGCGATATAAGAATAATATAATTTCTTATGCGGGTGTTGGCTTTAAATAAAATAGAAAATAAATCAAAATATATACGTACCCAGACTCACGTAAATTTTATCAGAATATTGCCTGATTAGTTTCGAGACCAATCAGCGTTTTGACTTATTAACTCTAAGCATGACTGACTTACACTGACGTACACACGCAGCCAAGATATTTATAAGAACCATCATCACGAAAATTTAAAAACAAACTTTAAATATAGCTTCTGTAGAACAAAACTGAATTATACATAAAGCTATTATTGATATCTTAGTAAGTGCCTTCGTCACGTAAGTTTAAAGCAAGTTAACATCTCGATCTGTACCACGTACGAGCTATTCACATCACCCTACGTGATGCCACCAATTTCACTATAATTAGACTCGTTCACATGACTTGTCATTACTTCTAGAACATATAAATCGATAAGGCTTGAAATAAAATTCATGATTTTTTTTACTATACTTTGTTTTAGTGTTTTTTGTTTGATATTAAAAAAAACTCCAATGTTCTCAAAACAATACATTTAATGGACTCAAAAATTTGATGACAAAAGTACAATATTAAAATAAATTTATAAACGAATGGGAAACAAACATATATGTTACAGAATATAATAGATCCCTGTTTGAAAAAATAAATAAATATAAAACTGTGATGATTTTTTTATCAATCAATAAGGTATATTAAACTATTACTCATATTTCGTTGGCATTAGATTGTCCTAGGTTGTATTTTTTTAAATATCAATAATCGTATTTAAAATCATAGTCTTGTGTAGATCGATTAGAATCATTACGTTTTCTGCTTCTGCTTTTTTCCCCTTTGTAGTTGCTGTCTTCGTCATTAGAATCTAATGACTTATCTTTCTTATCTTTTTCCTCTTCAATCGGTCTGTAAACTGTTGGATTTCTAGGTAGATCAAAGAAAGGAGGTATTGAGCCTAAAAGATCAGTAATATAGACCTCTCTTTCCATTATATAACCACGAGCCTTTTGGAAATCTGTAATAAATAATTTAATTAGTTGAGATGCTTTAATTACAATAGTATTGGAAAATTCCTAGTTACTTTTAATTGCATCCTTGGCTGAAAATCCAAGACGATCACGCAAGTATCTACACACCATGTACCCAGTTCTGTTCAGACCATGCGTGCAATGTACGCCAACCAATGATTCTGAAAATAAACACAATAGTGTCAAACACAACTTGTTGGTGTAGTGGTTAGTAAGCCAAAGATGATGAGTTCGATTCAGACATTGGACTACTTTGTACTTTGTATCCGTTAGTTATATATTTGTAAGTAACTCCTAATACGGGATTTGTAAAAAAAAAAAAAAAAAATATTTTAAAATAAATAGCCAAATACTTTCATTAAACTAGCATCATTTTTAAAATCGTTGAAAATCCTTGGAGTTGGAATAAAAATAACAAAACATTCTCCTAGGACAGGGCATATAAACCTCAAATTACTTAGAATGAAATATGGAATATCCGTTCAAACAAACAACCACGAAATCACTTTAGACAATTCCCGATCAATAACTAAAATGGTCGAGGAAAAATAAATGGCGAGCATGTTTGTGTCTTCAAAATCGCACCGCAAACATCGGACGGGGGTCGTTGACTCGAGCCCCCACCCCTCGGTACAATACAATTGAAGGGGTGGACGGGGTGAGCGGAAACCGTGGCCGTGGTTTGACACTTCCTCAGGAAGACCTTTGGGGTAGGACGAAAGATTAACAACTAACTATATATTATTTGAAACTTAAACTGTCATACGTAATATAGGAGTTTTTTCTGAATAGGTCAAAAATGTCGAAATTTCGACACTGTAAATATATTCCTGACGCATATTCATTCCAACTTCACTCTTCAGTGTACAAGCAAAAAAACAAGAATCCATCAGGGGAGGCTTTCGCAAGGAACTTAATTAACGACTAACTCGTTTTTCAATTACAGAAACAAATAATAAATATGATAATTGCAAAGGAACCAGACTCGAGACGCACGTTGCAAGTTAACGAATCAATTATACGAACTCACATATATGTATTGTTTTTAAACATGTATATATTTTTTTTATTTTGAATGACAAAAAAAAAGGCTTATAACTCTGCTTATTCAAGTCAGGTATATATTAAATATTAATACAAATAATTTTTTGATATTTTTATAAGATTAAGAACAAATGACTGGTTAGTAAAAAAAAAACATCGAATTAGTAACTATTTAACTACTATTTATAATTAAAAAAGCAACAAATTAAAAAATAAAATCCCCTAAGAAATTAATCCGAACAATACAATTGTCGACGACATAAAATTTTACACAAAACATTATTTTTTTTTATTAAAAAAGTCATTGTAGTTTAAAATCAAGATCAATATCATTTTAGTGACATAAAAAGATGAATCGATTATTATTGACATCGAATGACTTCAGTATTGTGAGACGAGTCGATATCGATGTACCGGGTACAGCCCACGCGGCGACCCCCTTACAACGTAATCGGCTTATTAGGATTTTACCACACGCATATGTGATTATAACGTCTGGCATTTACGATGAGAACCTTGTCATGATACTCTTTATTTAGTTGCAAAATTAAATGTTTTACAGTTAAATTCATTAACTAATAGCTGGAATTGCTTCATACTGCTTGGCGCCACGCGTGGGTGGAGATGAGAAGATGACTGATTAGGTATTTAAGAGATAACTGTTGCAGTACAAGTTCTTTCGTTCGGTATTTTTATGACGCAGCGGAACTTATTTATGTTACATGAGCTTTAAAAATTCCTATCTCAATATAAAAGTGCCTTTATATTAATAACTGTTATCTATTTTTATTTTATTGCCATATGTCACAAATTTTATATAAAACTTATGTTATGTTCCGAACGCTGCTATCTCGGTAACATTTGTTACTATACCCAACTCACCACACTGCAACTTTGTCTATTTTATATTCGAACAAAGTGAACTGTTTCAAATACAAAAACATACAGTTCTGACCAACTTAGAAAGTTTATTTCTAGATCTTTTATTTTCAAACACAAACATATCAGATAAAATTACTTAACAAACACAACACATATGCAATTATTTAATTTCATCTTAAGCGTGCGAGTTGCAAGTCATGTCTTTAACGGAACCACAGATCATTTATCATTCTTGCGATGGTGAGAGATGTGACAACGTCAAATGTTTTGTAATATCCAATGTATCATTTAATTTTATTAGTGTTGTGTAAAAATGAGCGATACGGATTGGAAACATAATATTTGTGAATATAAATGCGTGGAGGATTTTTGCAACGGTAGCGAACGTACGATATCTTGTAAATCAGAATGCGAGTTCCACTCGCGTGCTGCAGCGTGTGAAATATGAATATCGTCATATTACCGACCGAGGGTCACCTACTATATCATTGTATATTATATATATGACTCCTTGAACTTCGGATCGCATTTATTGTGCACCTTGTACGATATCGGGTTATATTTATGGGATATCTGTAGGGCTAAAGAAAATTATTATATAAAAAATATTAAAACAATAATAATACAGGAAAATATATCTCAACAAAACATTTAATTATGGTAACCATTGCACCTTATCACTTAATTAGATAACTAGATAATTGTAATTGTGGATGCTAACTATAGAAGATCATAGAAAAGTATAGACATCGCACTCAATCTACTTAGACACCGATAACCGGCCGTTACCAATAGACGCCGACAGATACTACGGTCACAATTAATTGAAACTACCCACGTAATCTAATAAAAGCTAACAAACACGAGCCATGGTATTTCGAACTTAATAAACATTCTGAATATTGAGTTGCACCGTGAGAAGTTCAACGATAACCACGAACTGTGTCAATGTAATTAAAAGTGTAGCTGCCGATTATCTGAGACGTGTGGACCGAATCTACTAGTTTTGATTGCTATGACTTATTGACAAACCAGTGCAGGATGAGCTCTGACAGTGATTGCAGTGCATGGTAATTAGGTGTCAGAGACCCCTCGTTTAATAAACATGTTATTCATTCCGAGTAGAAATCAAAGCGAACTTTAATTGAAATCGTATGTTGTGTCCAGCATCACTGATAAGCTTTTAAATAATTTTGATGGGTCGTTACGTAAGAGATTATTACTGCAAATAGAGATTGATTTTCAACAATGTTATTTTTTTTTTCTTTTTCTAAAAGATAGAGAAAAAGAGAAATCACTATCATTATATAATTATTTTTATTTTAAATGTAAGAATTTTTTAAGCCCTTGCAGATGTTATATATAGCGATATTAAGTGGCATTTTATGGTAGCTATATTTTCGGTATCTTACTAATTAATTATGATTTCAATACCGTAATAAATATTTATATAAATAAGTTAAATGAGTATCCATTTACTTTCCTGCCGGTTCTTTTCCATGGATTTATTTTTTGGAACCGTATAACAAAAGTCTGAATTTCATAAGTGCAATGTCTATTTGTCATATAAAACTTTTGACTTTGACAGCTCATAAGATCGTTATTATATTTATTTGAGAAGTTGAATACAATGAAGTGGAATTAAAATTAGTAAGTTTTATAGTCTTATAAAGCAACAAAACTTTATTGTGTCCTATAAAGTAATACAATTAGAAAATGGTCATACATTAACACCTCACTCAAACGGATCTCCCACACAACATTTCTCTTTGTGAATGGTACCTACATCAAAGTGTACAAAAACTTAAAAAAAATTGCCATTCTTGAGAAAACTTTATGATTTCATCGGTTCATTAGTTCCAACATTTATCATAAAAACAGAAGAGCTGTATTTACAGTTTTTTTTTTTGCAACGTTGCCAAAAGCAAGAGACATCAACTTACCTTTATCTTTTTTAAGAAATTCATCTACCGTGTCCATAAATCTGAAAAAGAAAAACTAAATAGAAATATATCTCAATAAACATATGCAAAAGAATTCAGTACATTATGATCTAACATAATTTATTACGAAGCAATAAAAATATGACAATCTGTAAACACGAATAGCAATGACTCTTAATGGATAATTAAAAAACAAAAGTCGTTTTCTATATAACTTTATTGCCTTCCAACACACCATAATACCTTGTTCCTGATATCGAAGCATCAATAAAACCAGGCAAAGATGTAAAATGATATGTAACAGCCAAGTCGTCGAATATTTAATTGAATTTCACAAAAATGTTAAAACTATGAGCGTCCGTCCAAAATGATATATTGTAATACACTGATCTCAGCGTGTCGCCATAATATAATCGATTTTTTTACACCTAAAACCGCACGATCAGTGGGCGGCCAGAATTACAAGGCGTTTCTGCCGATGGATTGCATTTCTTACTATTTCGTGAATTATGTTTATTTTCATCATAACAAATGTCTCTTAATGTTGAAATTAAGGCGCCAAAATATTTGAAATGTTTTCTGAAATGGTAGGGTTGTTTCATAAAAAAAGTTTCGAATTCTATAGACATAAACGAAGCTTTGACAGTCGTTATGACTTGCTTGATAAGTTAGTGAAGGTGTCTGTTGATTCAGTTTTGTCATGTAAAATCAAAAACCCCTGTCTCTTAGTCTAGCGCTTTGAAGTAATGTTATTACTAACTCCCCAGAGAACTAACCTTGCAATGCAAATGAAGATTAATATAACAGAATAAATATTTCATATGAGGAAAAAAACAATCAACAAACCAAATCTAAAATTACCGTGAAACTCTAAATTAACACAGATAGGTAATAACAAACAAAGATTATTAAACAAATTCTTGAGAATTTTAATCTTTACCCCAAAATTTACAAAACGAAACTATCCGCGACGAGTGGCGCCAGATAATAAACTGTTTCATTATGCATAAAATAACGATTCGACAGAATCATAGAAACTAGTTTTTCTTACGCAACTTCATAATATTGAAGTTCATCGATCAATTGTTCTGTTGTATTAGATGATGAAACTAATTGGTTGTGAGAATAATGACAAAAGTGATCAATATTAAATTAATGACAAGAATATGGTAATCATAATTCATAGAGCTTAAAATCCTTGAAAGTATAATATTCGAAGAACATCTTAGAGCAATTTAAAAAACAAATATGACCGCTCAAATATCGTTTCCACGCGTTTACAACAAAAGTAATTCAACTCAATAAAATTACATTTTGTCACGAACTTTAATTTAAATAAAACCGTAAATAACAAAGGAATTAAGATGAGAAATGTTTCGCCGAATAAATATTACATATGACTAGATCTACATTGAGATTGGACGATATTAGAAGTTTGAGATAAACTTTCTAAGTATTTCCTGACCCACACGGATATCATTATTTAAAAACTGTCAGAATTGTGTATTTTATTGCTCGAGCGGTTAGATCGAACCAACGTGAATTACATGCTTTCTTATTTAATATTAGTTACGTCTTACGTTTGTTAGATAATTTATATCTACAGCCTTATCTCGAGGTAGATCGCTTCTTGTAATAATCCGAGTATTTTTCATATTATGCCGCCGTGAGAGTGGTGTTACTAGGAATTCATTCAAGAGAGAAACATCTCTGCGATTATTATAATCTATAAGGACTTCAGTTTGCGTGTCAAAAGGTTTATATGATATCGTATGGTAATATTTAAGGTAAACTTGATATCATCGCGATCTCCAATTGGTAAACAAAGAAAAGAAAAAAATTGTCTTAAATTTTTTTGCAAATCAAATAAGTATTTGAAAATAATGTTCACTTATTAAAGCTCTATGAAATTCTATACTATAGAATTTTATTTAATAAGGTATGTGTCATGAATCTCGTATTAAGTCTCCTTGAAGACAGTAATGTTTTATTGAATATTGAAAATTATGATTATAGTATTTTCTTAATTACACAAACAATAAAATTAATTACAAAATCGATATAAATATTATGTTAGCAGAAGTTAATTGTTAACCTTCTTCATTGAGGATGCGATTTATTATTTTAAATTAAAATCTATGATATAAATTTTAATTGAATTGAAGTCATTAAATTTATTTGATTTTAATAATTAATCAATTTTTTTATTATTTTCTGTCACGCGATACGTTTTTATCGGAAATTACATTGAAGCAAAATGATTATTTCACTATAAGTGATAAAAAAAAAAATATAAGGACAAAAGCACTTGATACAGGTCTCTCTCACACGTGATATGGGTGCATCCATCATTGTAGGTGGGTACATTGTACACGTCGGTACTCTACAAGCACGAAAAGTGGTCGAAACTGAGATAATAGGAGACATCTTGATACAACGCGAGATAAGGATGCTGGTTCCCAGGGAATTTGTCGCGTCCTTAAAATTCGAATCGTGTTACTGTATATAGGTCAAAGGTTGTATGACACCACCTCGTATATTTTGGTAATAAAATAGTATTGTTTAATCGCCCCGTTGGTCTTTTGGTTAGTGCAGACGCTTAAAATATCGCTCGCTCGGGTTCGATTTTCGATCGATTCGCAGCCAGTTTATTAGATATATTTGCAGTATTTATAATATGTATTTCTATGTATTTATAATATGTATTGTATTAGTATAATACAGTACATATTATAAAGTAATAATAGTATTTATAATATGTATTGTATCGTTGTCAAACACCCTTAACACAAGCAAATAATTTGCTTATTTAGGGGTTAGATCAATTTGTGTAATTTTCCAGTGTTATTATTATACTATTAATGTGTCTATTTGAGTGTAATTATAAAATCGTGTCAAGCATTGAACGCCGACAACAAAGGTCATTTGGACTATAAAATTGTTGTCATTAAACTTGTGAAATTATGATTTTATCGCATTTGTAATTCATGAAGGATCTGTGTTTACGATTTACTATAAAATCATGTTTTGTAACGCATAAATAAAGCAAACAAATTAAATCCTGATTAGATTACAAAAAATCTATTGATTTACTATTAAAATGTTTCGAGTGGGAATCGAACTCAAGATAGCTCAGCAGAACACTAACCACTAGACGAGCAAGCCTTCATAAACAGCTACTTTTACTCGTACTAAGCCTCCCAAACAAACGTCAAATAGATTAAAACCCATTATATGTATAACAGAATCATATATCAAATCATAATTTCATTAATAATAATATTGATTTCAATGAAAGGACCAATATTAAATGTTGGTTACAAATTGATGGTAGTAGGTGGCTTATATCCTCAGGCCTGACCTGTCGATGCCGGTATGAATTACAGAGAGCGGACTATAAATTGTTTACTTACTGTCATACTCATATTTATATACAGTTACATCAAATGTTTGTCATATTTTTTATACCTTGGACATATCGTATTTAACATCTTATTTGTTTCTTTGAAAAAAAAAAACAAGGTTTTTTTTGTGGGTAGTTTAATATTTATTTATTTGTAAATAATAATATCATTATCATTATAATTATTATAATATCATTATAAAAAGACTTTTTTGTGGGTAGTTTAATATTTATTTATTTGTAAATAATAATAATAAATCATTAACTACTTATTATTTTGAAATTTATTACTTGTTTAACATTATTTGACGTAATGAAGCAGGTTCCGTATTAGAAGTATTTTTTAATGAGTGGCATAATAAAAATATTCTTATTCTCAGAGTAACAAGCACAACTAAGGCAGTTAAAACAAAGCTACAAAATCCTCATTCTGATAAACCGCAATTAAAATGTACCGACCACCCAATATCGTTACACAACTGGCATAAAAAATATACACACAAATTATGATTCATATTACGTTCTCTGCCATAACACACCAAGCTCATCTCAATTGCATGAATCAGTACACTTGACAATTGTTAGGATTCTGAGAATTTGTATCTTGCGGTCTCTTACCATAAAAGGAGCTCAAAAATGCCGCTTAAAATTATATATAACAAACATAAATGTTTTAATGTTGTAACTTATCCTTGTAACAATAATAACATCTTTATAGTTTATCTAATTAGTGATATTCTAAAATATTCTAGAATAATTTAATTATTATTAAAACCTTGATATCTAACAAAAACGGTTCTCAATTCACATAAGGTAACTATAATTTTTATACAAAATAAATGTGACAATAAATTTTCCATACTCGATCGATTGAAGGCAATATACAGGATTATTTTAAATTATTTGGCCACCTCTTGCAGGCAGCCTCTCTACATCAATCCTGACAACATTAATTGTTCTATGACTTTCTGAAATTAAAGTTTTTAAACTTTGAGTTTTCCTATAGAAAATTTATTTATAGCCTCTGAACTGACATTAACTCTGAGCGTAGGTATAGCTATAGCGACCGGGCGTTGAAATTTTAAGCACTTCTTACAAAATACAGAGTAATAAGTAAAAGAGGGAGCAAACGTTTTTTGTTTCGTATTTTTGTGTTATTTATCAAGATTTTAAAAATTTGTACAACAAATGTTGTTGGGATTGATGTTTAGAAGCTACCTGCAAGAGATGGCCAACTAATTACAAATAACCCTGTATATATGAAAATTTTATCAGTAATACAAGTCCCTAAGATGAGTAATATAAACAAATTCGTCAGTTCATTAAATGTGCTAATTAATTGCCAAAAATCCTCGCCAACACAATAACCACGTTGTATAAATAATCAAAAACTTTAAATGAATCACTTCAATGATTAATTCAAACATAACATACATTAACAGACATACAAAAATAACTATTTGTGTCATTAATGACTGATCAATTCATATTTATTTATATATAATAATATGTATATATATTTTTTGTATATTTTATATTAAAGAGCTAAGATTCATCGCTACTTAAATTTTTGTGTATCTTAATTTAGTAACTATATATTTTTTTTTTTGTAAATCTGTCTATGGTAATTTTTTTGTCAATAATAAAACCTTATTTTCATTTGTCTATGGTAATATTTTGTATATTTTTTTCGTAAATTAATTTATGGTACTTTATAGATTTTTTTTTCCTAAAAAAGACGATGGTTAATTTGGTAGATAAAATTTTAAGTAGTATATTTTATAACTATGTATTTTTTTGAGTAAATTGTCTATGGTGAATTTTGTAACAAAAATAAACGTAAATTTGTCTATGGTAAATTTTGTTACAAAATCGTAATGTAAATTTGTCCATTTTTAATTTTGTAACTATAAACGTGTACCTTGACAGCGTACCTAACATTACACGACGAGAATAATAATTACGTGCATTGAACAAGATTATGCCCTAATCATAATCAATACATGTATTTGAACATGTTTGGTAACTCCATTTTAATTAAGTCTTCGATACAAGTTATTTCGTAACTGACGAGAAACTATGTGTACAATAATAAGAGGCCAGTTTAATAATACATTTGTTCTATGTCTCTATTATTTCTTGTGTGGTCTACAAATTATATGGTAACGTGTAATGGAGGAAAACTATGAAATTGAAACTCTCTTACCACTGATAATAGATGTTAACGTTTATCCTACTACCGTCATTATTACATCCAATCGACTATTTCCTTCATTATTGTCGATAAAAGCCTATTTTATTTTGATGATCCTAATATTTTAATGTTTCTGTTATCATTTTTTTCGATTATATTATTATATATGGTCTCAAATAATATTTACTCTCAACTATGATGTAGAAGTTTGGAGATATATTGCTTCAGTTTGTTCAGACAATGGTTGCCAATTCATATATTTATGTGTTTGTTATCACAGTCGAAACCACTTAGAAGTTTTGCACACTTCTAGAAAAACTCTTTTAAAAAAACGTCTATAAATACATATTATGATGTATGAAGATTTGGTTACAAATCTGCAATAATAAGATCTACATCATCGACAGTTTCATACACTATTTAAGCTGCGAATTACAACTACTTGGATTTCCCACCAAAAACCCGACTGAACCGAAAATAGTTTCTGACTTAATATATCAAATTGTCTCGAGACAATTCTCAATCACGTGCTAATAGAATCACAAACAAAAACTAATGATAAAAAACATACGGATTTAGCAACTCGGAACCATCTTGAGATGAGCAAATCGATCGTACCGACGCCTTTGATCACATCACACAAATATCAATGATTTTATGATCATATCCGGCATCACAGTGACACGTGAAACGAAACTGCATAAATAATCAGATGTAATAAGTATTCATTAGCAACGAGTAAATAATCAAAGTAAATGGAAATCCCTTTAGTCTTGAACCATAAAAATCTGTTAATCTGACATTGCCTCAACGGTGGTCAGTATTTATGGGCGGTGCGATTGTTGGTACACGGGCTGGTTTGTAATGACGACACGATTGTGGACAGTCGACATGGAAACAAGTAAAAATATAGCCGTGATAAATGAACAAACGATTGAGGCACGCGAGCATCATTAAAGCAACCAATCATCACGGTGAAAGGTCAGGACGAAGGTCTACAACGACTACATTTACCTCCTAATCGATCCATGATGTTAATCTTTGTTTCACATAATTAACAATCATTATTGGGTATACATTTCAAAGGTATTAGTTATTTAATAAAACATTCTAATCAATAATGTAAAACGCAGTCATAAGTAGCTGTACGGGTGGCACATTTGTCTGTCCTAGCTGACAACAGATGCGAGGCTCTCTGGCGCGATAACAGGGACGAAGTATCTATGAAATGCCGATAGTTATTTATGGCGAAGCCGCTCGACGACATCGCATCGACAAACAAAAGACCAAACAAATGTCCAAGATAATGTTTAAGTTAAAACCTTCTTAAGAACATGATAATGATCTTATAAATTTCGTCTCATAATTTGAGATTACAGACGAAGGCCTCATTAATCAAATCAAAACAATGCACGAGCGTAATAAGGTCAAAAATAACGAGTTAATAATTTATTTGTTCTAATAGGTGAGACATCTGTAAGGCGACACGCACTGGAGCAGCGACAAATGCCTTTCAAATTCCAAAATATCTCGCGTGGGAGGCAGACGCCGAGCGATGAACACAAATGCTAGATGTGACCGGCCTTAATTGAATAGGTAAGAGGGAGGTAGGGAGGTAAGGAGGTAGGTTGGTAGGATGTACGTACCAGTGGTACCAGACACTGGCTGTGATCGGCCCTCAAGCGCCGACGACTCCCACGCACTCAGAGATTTATAACATTACCCATATTCGGTCTACGAGTGGCGCCAATTCGACGCTTTAAATTAAAATCGCGTTGAATGCAAAAAGATAATACGTTTGATAGATTGCTTTGCTGTTTTTGTTATTTTCTTTAATCAAGTTATACCAAAAGCAAGACTTTACCGATAATATAAAACTGATTGTACATAAAAAGTCTACATTTCTGTAACAGATAGTAAGAAAATTATATACGTACTCAGTAACTTTGTGCGGTGGTGGTATCATGCGACCGGGTATAAAAATCTTCTTATGTGATATACCCATGTTCATTATGTCCTAAAAAAATACTTTTATTAATCTCATTATAATTATAACTTCATTCTTAACGATTTAATGAAAGCTTTATGTACCAATCCCAATATTACAAGTATAATGACCGGTCAGTAATTGGATTAGCGTTCTATGGACATTTGACAATGTGACAGGTCTTGACAGCTCGACTCAGGTACAAGACGCTGGAAAGACGTCTTATTCAAAACAATATTGGATCATACTTAAAGTGATAAAATGTATTTAATGATACAAAAAATTATTTTGAACTAGAATCAGATATAACTTTACTAATAATCTAGTATCTGAGGAATGTCTGGTTCAGTGATCTGGTTTCAACCACATCAGATCTAAACAGGCCTTTTGGTAGATTTCATCTAAGGGTTGGCATATTGAACGATTTCAATTAAAGATTAAGTATTATTATAGGGGTAGTACGCATTGTGCAAGCAATTTAACAATTCTAGTCAATGGGATTTGCCTTATAAGAAAATATTAAATAATAAAAAGTATACAAACTGAAAAAGTATAGTACATGTGGACTGTAGTATCGAGTAGTATTTGTTAGATCAATGACCCCTGAAAGTTTTGGAATGGTTTTTATAAGAGTTTCTATGTCCCATCTGAAACAAGAATCTATATTAATAATCACTCCAACCTACAAAGGGTAAATAAGATTTCATTTAAACATAACATAATAAAAAAATAGTTAACGCATACAAAAAAGTACACTTTTAGTACTATCGATAACTTATCAATTTTGTGATCAATAGTCAGTAGAAACTTAGTTCTCTTTAATTAATCTTTTTTATAATTCCATAAACATTTATCTACTGAGACTATACTTATTGATTGATTGATAAATTCAAAAATACATTATATTACATAAACATACTTACATTTCTTTAACGCCTTTAGCTTGCCGTTGAACATTCTGAAATCAACAAAACACTAATTAGTATTTTAAGTCGGTAATTAAAATCCTGGTTATTACTTTCTATTCGAATTTTGGTATCACATAGTATTGTATCTTACACAATAGTACTTTGATAATGCCGCACGTAGGCGACAGACCTGATAAGGGACCTGATCCATCATCGACTGGCCCTACCTCACCGCACAGTGTGTCGTCTAGAACAAGCTAGCTGGACAAAATTATTTTTTAATGGATATAGGTTGCAAACCCTCTGCTAGATACTAATATGAATGATTTTATTAATTAAAATACTTGGAAACCCATAAAAGATGCAAAACTCAAAAATAATATGCATTCATTAAAAATAATGGTGTTTATTGCACGATTCGTAAGAAATATCAATTAAACTAATAGGTATTTAAAGCTAAATACATTATCTAACGATTAAACTAATATTATAAGAATAAATAAAACTAATTAATATTTACAACTTTAATTAAAAAATTAATTAGTACACAATAAACCTATTAAATAATGACTAAATTATAACTTACTACTAAAAAAAGAATATTCATTGGATTATAATGAGGACAAACTTAGGAATTATTCATCATCACTAAGTTCATCCTCAGAAGAATCCTCAATACAATAATCTTCAGTATTAATATTTACAGTATTTACATTTTTTACGCGTCTCAGCTACCGTCACACGTTCATCCGGTGGCAAACAAGCTTTCTTGGCCTTACGAAGACTATGAAATGATGGAAATACCTGATGTCCAGCCAGCATACTCCACTTCCGCGTCTGTTTGTAGGCGTGACTAGTACATTTAAGAGTCTATATAACACGCAAGTGCCTCATCACTTGTAAGGCACCTTTGCTGCTTGAGGTCACTCGACTTTCGTTCACTGAATTTTTCAGGATTATCACTAACTTCTCGAATTAGTTTTGCGACGTTGCGTTTGCCTGATTGACGAAACGCTATTTCAGCAGCAACCAAAAGCTCCTCAGAGCTTCGTAACTGAACCAAATCATCGACACGTCGCCGTTTGGTTTTGGCACTTGCGTTTGCCAGGTCCACTGGCGGTCTCCCGGGACCAGGCAGTGAATGTGATGACGTTGATGCTATTGCAAGGTCATAAGACACATTAAACTGTAAGTTTTCACCTTCTAGCCACTTAGCATTACAAGCTAAGAAACGATCCCGTATTCGGCTAGAATTCTCCCATTTCTCCGAAAGTTTCGAAGAAAAACGGGAAATTATAGTCTTGACGTCTTTCACAGATGCTTCAGTTATGCCACTGAGGTCATGTTCTTGTAAAACAAACATGAAAAGCGCCTTATTTCGGTCACTTTTTGTATGTTTCACCCATTCTTCGAAAAGCTGCATTTTTGAGACTGTAAAACTGCTACCTGAAAAAAAATTAATAACAGCTTTTGGGCAAAAATGGGCAAAAAAAATAGTTTTATTATAATTTAGAATAATGTGTCTATCAACTGAAAAAAATACAGACCGGAGATACGTGGAGGTTTTTAGTAATAGTCTTTTGAATTTGAATTTCCGACGACTAAAAGGAAAACGCAACTTGCGGCGCGCCGATTCTAATTTAGTATGAATATAATTTTATTGTAACTACATAAAAAAAATGTACATACCCTTAGTAATAGAATCCATCACAAAAATTTACCACAACTACTAAAATAACCTTAGGAGATGCAATCGCGTCAGTAGCAAAAATGCGAATAATATTATGCATTTAACCCAATTGTCTTGTATACTACCCTCATTAACGATGTTATGTATGATTTATGTCAAAACAATTGTTGTTGGTGTAATTACCAACTAATACCCTAATTACCCCCACTAATGTTTCTAGGAAATCTTAAAGTTGTTTTTGTCCAGCTAGCTTGTTCTAGACGACACACTGTGCACCGGTGTGAATGACCTGACGCCAGGGCCACCTGATGGGATCAAGTTTTGGACTGGACATCCAAATTTCTAAATTAGTGGACCCGTAAACAAACTTCTCTACCATCTTGAATCAACTGACAAGCCTTCCAAGAAACCAACTCAGTTTTTATTGTAATAAAATAAATATTAGAATTTTTACTGTCTATAATTTACAAAAAAAAACGAACATAAATCCCGAAACCCATCTCTGTTGCACCGGAGGCAGACGTTTTTTGGAAATTTTCAATTTCGCCTAAAATAATCTTATATAAAACGTCAGATACAAAATAATAGGTGTTCATGGTAGCAATAACTCACGGCCAGTGTTGACAAGATTGAAAATCATCTTAAAATATCTACCGCCAGGAGGTGTTTTATAAATGGGGTTAATTTTCAATTTGGGTAACCGGTGGCTTGCAAGCTCCAGTCTTAAATATTAAACATACATACATTTAAAATTGCACATAAATATTACGTATTGATTTTTAATTCTGGTTTCGATTAAAATTTCAAGCGATCAATTATTATGTAGCGGGATCAGATGAAAGTTGTTGTAGTATTTTGAATATATTAAGATACCACATTAATTAATTATTGATTAAATGTATTCATTACTCGGAAATATGCAATCGAAAGTATGTATGTTACTTGTGATTTATCTTTATATACTAAAATGGAATTTATTAATAATAATGTTAATAAATAAACAATATTCAATTAATTGATTCAGTAATACACAGTTAAGAACGTCAGATAAAAAAATATGTCATAACTAAAAGCAATGACATAATACAATAAGTTATTAATACGAGTTAAAACGAGACAAACACTGACTCAGCTGTTGAAAAGCACAAAAATATCATAACAAAAAACATGCACAAAATAAACAAAATATCTATCAACTTATATTAAGTGTGAAGATTAAACGCAGACATTTACAAGACGCGAGACAAATCAGGGGGATGGAATACGATAATAAAATTATCAACAATGCACCTTAATAAATTGCTGATTACCCGCTGACATGGACATACGACACGACAGACGACACGATAGAATTACTTGCATGTGTCGCAAAAGACGATAAATGTAAATTTGTCATTTTTACGACATACCACTTCACAACTGCAAATACAAAAAGTTCCACCTGCAGAGATAATTACAATTGCGTTCAGATAAATTAATTAAACAATGATAAACAGCGATACGAACTATAAAATCTGATAAAAAAAATATAATTGAGAATTTATGATTTTTAAAAATTAGGACATTATTTTACAAGTAATAATTCTTGGAAACAAGGAAAGCTTTATCAAAATTCTACTGAGTCATCGAATATTATATTACAAATGTCCAGAAACAAAACCGAGTCAATCGGAAATAGAATTTACAACATTATCGAGAGTACTTGTTAAGTTGTACCCTACATATTTATTTCCCTTCAGTTCCTTTATAATACAAGACTTTCCTTTTACTTATAGCTGTGATAAACTTTAATAATAGTATAATACAAAAATAATCTTACTTTAATTCAATTCAAAATAAAAAAGCTTACAGTTATTGAGACAATAACAAATTAAGTAACACAACAAAACTTCGCTGTCTGGAACTTAAAATTCGCAGTCTATAAATGATTTATAACTGAGAAAAAACATCAAGATCTATAAAATATTGAAAACCTTTATTCTCTAAACAATAAGATTCATTTTGTCAATTTCATCTTAATCTGGAGGACGCTGCGTTATTTGAAGAATCATTTGATCTTTTATGTCGTTTATTCGAATGGTAATGATGGTATAATTGACAGGGGGCAACTATTGTTCCCATTTTGTTCCCATTGTGTTATATTGATATTAGGGTTTTGTCGCCTTGTAATGGTACTTTTGTTATTGTTTTAAATATTGTTACTCGTTCCCCTTTTGACACTGAAGAATTTGACGCGGTATATTCAAAAAAGGTGGAGCACCATCACTCAAATATTAAACTTGTTTGAACAGTTACATTGCATATTTTAGATGAAGAAACTACTTGGTAATTTAATAAGAACTTGATATTTGAAAAAAAAAATAAAGAAATATTTTATGTTCTATTTTTGAATTTTGTTATAGCACATACTGACTGGTGATCTGCAAAATATCTTCTACTAGCTGAGGATAAATTAGAGATTCTCTTCTTAGAGAAGTACGCGCTTTCGAAGGTACCTAGTATCGCATCCATATTTTGATGAAAATATATCCAAAATTAATATCAAAAGGATATGACTTTGAGATAATAAACTCCGTCATAATTCGAAATGATCTCCGGGTCATATTCTCTATTACAAGTGAAACATAAAATTTAACACGTATTGTATAATGGCTTACGTAATGATAGTGTCACCATAATTGATATGTGGTGACCATTTCATGTATGCGGGTCTTGTCAATGGTACCAACTCCTAAATCATATTTTACTGATTCGGAATCAATTATTATTTAAGCCATACGGGCGACAATTTTAATATTTTTTTTTAGAACCAAGTAATTATCAAATTAGTTTTTTATGGTCGGTTATAGGTTTGATGTTTGGAGATGTTAAGTTCAAAAGAATTGTCATTTTTGAAGACGGGGATCAGTCCTAATTTTGAAACCTAAACATTTTTTTGGTTAAATATCAACTCGGTTTAAAATTTAGAAAAATAAATTTAAATCTCTGGTATAATTAGAATCCTAAAATTTGCAAAACGAGAGACCCCCTATCGTGAAAATAGATATTTAAATAAGAGAATTAGCAACTTTATTGACATTCAAAAAGGCCTTAATAAAATTAAATGCATTATAGTACGTTCTACATTTATTGAAGTATAATATTTCAAAAAATAAAATATATGAAAATGTATAACTAATATCGCGACTTCTTATGGAGTTATTGGGTAAGTCTTTTGAAATCATTTTTATAACTCGTAATTTTTATATATAACAACGTGTAAAACCATTTCATTGTAAAACGTTACAAATTACAAAATTTTAACATATATATGCCTTACATATTATATATACCTAATATGATAAAATAAACAGTCTGACCTATATATACACATAAACAACTGAAAGAAATGATACGTTAAAATCGGATTCCGTTTTCGATTAATCCAATAAAAAGGTATTGGATTGAATGTCGGGGCATTTATTACGTCTAATTGCGACCACCGCCGATACGGCTCCCAAACGAGCTGGGTGGTGTGATGGGGACCAATGATACCTTTTTGGGTACAGCCACCACGCTTTAAATTAACGAAAGCTGTTTATTTTTATTTTTAACAATGAAATTATATAAAATAAATGATTATGTTAATATAAGAGTCAAAAAGATAGATATATTTTTGTAAATCAAAAATAATCACAACTATTTTTTTACCAAATTAACAGAAATCATGGTCACTCAGATTTCTGTTTGAGTTTTGCACATTAGGTACAAAATGTATTTAATTCTTTACTCGACCATCCTTTCTGAAACGACTGTCAAAAACTTACATTTAAGCTTAAATTTTGATAACATGACATAATAACCGACAACATTTTTTAAAATACATCAGTTCCCATATCCTTAGCGAAGCTGATTATAAAGGTATTCATGCTTGACAGCCAGTACTCAGTTAATAACTACCAAACAATACTGACAACAGAAGGCGTTAAATATATCCAAGACAGGGTGAAACGAGGTAACACCTACCTTTCAGCACAAAAGAAAGTTGAATAAAAATAAAACATTATCTTCGTTTATAAATCTCTAAAGACCAAAATCAGCAAGTTTAAACAGAAATTTGTATTCGATTTTAATTGATGTATAATTTTAAATAAATATATTTTCGAACACAATATGGTGCATCCTGTTTTATTCCACGGTTTGGAATCACAACAAAACGGTCAAGAAAGCTGATTACACGGTGCTCCCACGATCTCATGGCCCGGCGGCTCGAAGTACGAAACTTAGCGCGTACGTGTCAAAAGATGTAATTATGAAGAAATCCAATCAGCGGCGAGCACATGCGCATACGCCGACGTTGATTGAGCGATAAATTTATTGAAGATAAATCATCTTATCGCGACAAATCAGTAGCTGATACGGATTTAATACCAGAGCGGAAAGAATATTGGACAATTACATTTATTACATACTAATTAATTGCGTTTATTGATGGCAATATTAAATCGCTTCTGATGTTACTAATAAAGGTTATCTTATCTTCATGATCTTAATGGGACATAAGATTGTTTAAACTTGATTCTGGAGATGATGCATTATTCATTTAAATATAAATAATTTAATTAAAACCTCAAAATTGTACATAATGCTAGCATGATCAAAATATAAATTTAAGGAAAAACATCAAATTCATTTCGTAGTAGTAAAGTTCTTTAGCGTGAGCGATAAATTCTACAAAATGGCTTGATATATCTCGTTGTCAATGACTACATACTTAAGCACATCAGACAATAAGATTTAATGGCAACGGAAAATATTATTATACTCATATGCATATTACCAGACAGATGAATCTCAACACGACTTTTGAAATACAATGCTTTCTTTGAACGGACCTTCGATATAATGTGAAAATATTATGTCCTTGTAGGCGTACTGATGGCGCCCTGAAACAGCGATATAAATTCATATGCTGTATATGAAAAATAAATTTATGTCATGACCTAAGGCGGTTCACGTTTGACATATATTATTGAAGCGATAACAAAACAAGAAATAATATTATAATATTTTTCATATCACGTCGTATCTGAACCAAACACAATTCATCTGCACACCGTACTTAATGCAGGCCCGCGGCGGGTATAGCACTAAACATTCTGACTAATTAGACGCACTAGGCAACAAAGGGTGGTCGTATGGTCTGAAGAATGGGTATCCAGTGTTAATAATATATGCCTTATGACTATTGCAATAAGTGCTATAGTTTATACAAGTGTATTTGTTGAGACATGCTATGGCGGCTTATGATAGGCCACCTACGCTCAGGCGCCGCGAAATTCGTGAGAATGAATGCGCCGGCGCCGCTACAGACAACCAACTAGGCAACTCGCGCGCTTATTATAAATATGACAAACTATTGTACAATACATATACATATAAATTGTTATTAATGCTTAAAATATAAAACAAATATTTAAATTTATATGAATTCAAGTCGTGAGTTTGTTTTTTTTTTGTGATACGAAACGAAATTAACACCATATCACACCCATATTTTCAATATGAAAAATATCACAAGTCTACATATAATAAAAATAAATTAAGTGGTAGCCAAATAGTCAACTTAGTATTTAGCGCCCTAGCACATTGTAAAATAAAATAATAAATTGGCCATATATTCGGAGATTTTAATATATTATACTGAAGAAAATGATAATCATTTGGTTTAATGACGTGTTTATATGAACTATGATAATCAAAAGGTCGATTATAAAAACAGACATTAAAAAAAAATAAAATATTAAAAATGAAAAATCCTTAATACTGGCAGGACGTGAACCTTCGGCTGTTAGCCCTTTAGACAATTTCAGCAGACATTTTATATTTTGACTGATCCCGCGCTATGGAACAAACATGACAGATTCAATTTCACTTAAAAGTACTTCTCATACATTCTCTCGTTCATGAGAATGTATGATGCAGCTTTAATAAAAGCAATTTCTTAGATGGGATAGAATAACAAAATCAACATAAGGCAGGTTGCAAAACTTGCAGTAGACATTTAGGGCGTGTAGACACACCTCTTAATAAAGCTATGTTAATAGTCAGTCCCTTGCAGGTGTTGGCCTCTATGAAACAGAGGCCTCATAAAAACTGCTTTTACAAGCGAGAGTTAACTAGAATTAATTACTTGCGCTTGTTCATTTTAACTCATTAGCACATTATATGATTAAAAGTTTAATAAGGTTGATATCAATTTCAAAATACTGTTACGTTTGACAGCAATTCATCAAGAGGCCGTTATCCAATAATTCAATATTCTTAGACTGTCATTATATACTCGTTTAGCCAAACAGTTGATTCTTAAAATTATCAAACTCCCATTGCAAGTACCAGATATAATAAAATTAAGATTGTCAAAAGATATCTATGAATTATCGACGATAAATTAACTTATCAACGAAAGTTCTATTCGTGTAAATTAAATCATAAGATAAGGATTGAAACAAGAGTTTTCAAAAACGATTAATGTTTTGACCTGTACTTTTATTGGAAAAAAGATTCCGGTAATAAAGATAAAAGAAAACTAACATATTACACACGAACAAACACAAAACACGATATAAACATATAAAAGGGTATGCTAATAGGACATGAATAGTTTCCGGTGAAATCTTTATCGCTTTAGTATTGAAATATGGTCATAATTAGCGACTGCATCTTTCACCATATTATTTTAGTTGTATAGTAATAATAATCTTTTATGGCTGTAACTAGACAAACCATTATAACTATTATTAATACTATTATTATAGTGACAAGAATTATCAATTCTAAATTAACCCCACCACCAAATGTCACTGACGATGACAAATCAACAAGAAGGTTGGAAATAAACTTGACAAAGGGATAATGAATATGTATATGGTTTTTACGACTTATGTAAAATTGTGTAATCTATAAATTATATTTATAATAAAACGTAAAGGATTAATTCGTTAAATCTTAACCTTGTTTAGATCGTAAACCGGGATTGAAGATACGAATAACTATGATGAATTTATGAGTTATTTTTCCACTAAAATTGCGCTTTTAACGAATACCTACCTATAATACAGTTCTCTTATAATCAATTTAACATGCAATGTACATTATTTTTGATAAAAATATATTTGTAAAACGTAATTTATTTCGATAAATTTAAAATTTAAAAATTATCTTCCCATCTTAAAGAGCAGTAAATCAAAAGCATTCCCTTGAACATCTCAATTTGCATCGCCGATAGCCATCCGGTGACACTAACGACGATGAGATCAAAATAACAAAATTAAACTATTAAAATCGTGTCCCCGAAAGCGCCATTTTAAAATAATATAACAGAGTTATTAACGACATTTATATCAAGTCTCGAACATTAATATTCAATCTTAACATTTTTGAAATTTATTGACCGAAGAACCGCTATCATATATAAAATAACCGCGGAAACAGAATAGTTTATGATAATATTAATCAACGAAACTTATGACTTTTAATAGGAAAATTAATATATTTGTTTTTTATGTCTTAATCGGATACAAAGGTCTTTATATATTGAAAGTAATACAAAACATGTATTTGTGACAGAATTCAGGCAAAATAATTGCTTGGATTTAAAGATTATACACATGATACTAATTAAAATAATGTTCCAAAGATTATCAAAAAAAGAAAACACACAGACAGATAAGCAAAAAATAAAATCCGTAGGGTCAGGTGTAATACACTCTAGAGCAACTACTTGTAGAGCTGATAAGGAACTTATTAAAATTCAAGATAAAAAGATATTTTATTATAGATAATTTATAAAGATATTAACACAAAATTCTTTTATACTTCCAATCTATTTAACATTAATTTTTAAAACAAACAACTTATATAAAAAGGATAAATCAAATCAACTCAAACCTTTTTACGTCACAGACCAGTTGTCCCTAAAGCTTGGTAAGTAATCAAATAATTAGTGTGCGGGCATTTAATAAGCAAATGATATCTTATTTAGAGATAGCTAATGAGACTCGTAGATCACATCAGATAATAGTGATGTGGGGTTATTTATCAACACATTGGATCCACGACTTATGTCCCACCATTACGAGACCCGTGTTGACATAATAGCCAGGCAAACAGACTTAAATGTTACTATTAGTCATTGGCCGTTTAATTCTACTAATAAAATGATTATACACTCGATATCTTAAAATGGTCATGTATTTAATTATTATTAATATATATTTCTTCTTAAAAACAAATAAAATGTAAATATTACCTTGCTTATTAGATAATAAAGAATATATCGCGGAGGGTTTAACAAGGTAACACTCACTTTGTACAACAGTCTGAGAATCTCATAAAAAATTATTAATGGAATCGAACCCATTACCTTTGCTTCAGAAGATGCTACTAACCACTAGGCAATAGGGATTAAACAAAAATTAAATTCTAAAATTAAAATCGCCAAAAATATTTCATAAATAAAAAGCATTTAAAAATAATATAATCCCATACAAGTTGCATGAAGACACTACACATTGTATAGTAAATGGTACGCAATTAAAAGGAATGGCGCGTAATAAACACATTACAGAACGATATTAGGCGCAAGCGCAGAACCGACGTGATTAAGAGGCGCAGACGTGGGAACAGTGTGGGACAAAGACAGAAAATACACATACTTACAAAATTACATAATATAGCTTTAAATACAGTTATCTTTCATCCCTTTTTATAAGCACTTAAAATTCATAACATCTAAATCAATTCAATAAATTTCCATAGTTCTTATAGCGTGAAGTTAGAAGCGTTTTATATTCAATTATAAAGAGGTTCTAAATAAGTTTTAAAAGCTATTAAGGAGAAACGGTCGCAGACAAACTCAATTGAGAAGATCCTCCATCAGGTAATAGATAGTTTAGTCTCTGTTTACTTGTGGACATACAATTTATAAGATGATTTATTATACTTATCTATATCTATAGTATAATACAATGCTATTTACACATGACTTAATGTCTTACACAGATTATCTCAAGGGCACTCAGCATGTATAACAAATAGTCTTCCCACGAGTGCATAAGCGATTATTGCGCTGAATATTAGTATCACATACGAGTCCCAAACACGGTTACCAATTTTAAGATACATCCCAGTGGCGTTATCACCAAATATGATAGATCGTGGTACGCGAGGGTCTCCCACGCAGACCCGTGATTAATCATAATTCGAATTTTATTCAAAGTGAACAGAGGACATACTATGATATCAATCAATAAACGATTCTATACAGACGACGGTACAGACATCATACTACAGCAGCTTAGTGATGATGGCGCTTATGAAGACGTCAAGTTGAATAACTTAGATATAAGGGCTTAGAACAATGGTAACATTTTCATTGTAATATGAATCCTTAGTAATACTTTCAATTTAGCTAAGTGCTACAAATTTGTGATAGATTATTTTTAATATAATAAATTTAGTTTAAAAGTTTTTTACAAATGAAGAATTCTCTTTAATTTTATAATAAACTCATCGAATAATAATATTTTAATTAACACGTAAGATATGTAGGTATTTTAAATCACGCAAGAAGACTCTTACTGAGTGAAAAATTGGTGGTTATTTTTCAAGTAACATTAACATCCATACAACATTACAAAACAAATTAACAAAACCTTTTAAGGTGATAAGAACGAGGAAAAGGATTGAGCGAAATATATTTTATATAACGCAAAATATCAGGACACCAAAAACAAAAAAACATAATATTCTCGACGACGTTCAAAAACAAAATATCCCTCTTTGATGACGTCTGACATATTTCAAAGATGGCGCTGAACCGTGCGACAGTAATCATGTCCTTATAACAGCATAAATCATAAAGAAGAGCTCACAAGCGCCACAAAGACAGACCGACACGCATCCCCATATAGCACAATAAATTACCATCTAGTTTCCTTTCAAAGAAGCGAGGAGCAATAAGTCGTGGATGGGTCAAAGGTGAAGTGAATAAAAAACGGCCGACAATTAAATAGCGTTCTTGAAGGTTAATGAGTATAATAAATATGTTGTCGGCAAAGCAGCTGCGGACAAATAAATGGATAGCATAGCCGTCACACGTGAGGAGGGTTTAACAGAGCAGGGCTGACTGGCGAGTTCATTGTTGAGACAATTTCGTCACTATCTATTAGGTACATGTTCGACTTACAGTCGAATTAACATTTAATCCATGCCACGGTAATATTTAATTCATTCACAACAAAAAAAAAAGAAATTATTCAAAAACAGCCTTTGATGTTCGAATTTCAAAATAATTTTATCTGAATTGATATTTGAAAATAATTTTAGACGCAGAAATTAATAATTTAAGTATCAAGTATTTAGGATAAAACGCGAGGTTTTATTAACAATCAATGCAATTATAATATTAATATAGAACCTTGCCATCAAAACTAATAAATATTTTATTTAATATTTATTACGTTATTAATGTTCGTAGTGGGTAGTAAAATAAACGTAACATTGTCACTTTGGAATTTGGTAAGTAGGTAATTTATTACAAGTTGAACAAAGATATGGATGGACGTAAACTAGATACGGATATTTTTATTATGTAAAAATACTTTTAAAATCTAAAAGCTTTCAGGATTTTTAAAATAACATACAAGTAACACTTACAAAGTAGGCAAACCAATAATTGAATAAAAAAAAACAAAATTATAAAAAATATTTAATAATAAGTTAATACTTCAAAAGATAAAGTTTGTTAAGAAAACCGCCCCTAGCAAGAGTCCATAACGATTACATGCAGTGCTACAGACGGAATGTACCTGCGTTTGATTTATAATGAGGAGGGGACAAACCACTGCGGGTATATATATATTTGGCAATATTACTCTTAAAGAGTTTATGATCTGAAAAAACTCATTTTCGTTCAGTATACAATTGTAACCAAGGTCAGAATAAAGTCAATATTGACTATCTTCTGGCCTGACAAGTCACAGCGGGTAGTGTTGACGGCGCCTCTGACTGGCTTCCACGGTAAAGCTGCGTGAGCACGCCCTATTATCACCAAATGCTTTTACATTTTTTTTTAAACCACTATTCACGTTCTACAGACGGACCACTCAATAAAGGTTTATGAATAATTAATTTATTATAAGGTTTGGTACACACATAAGACAGTTTGAAAAATAATAAGGAAGTCTGCATTGATAATTCAATTATCATGTGTATTTCGGCGACCGTCTTTAAATACACGTAAAAATGCATTACCATGATCATCATTACATCTTGGTAATATTCACAATGCTAAGCTAAATGCTTGGTGTAAATTAGGCACGACCTCCTTAGAATGTACTGTATTATTTGATTATAACTATTATTCCATTGATCTTAAAGTTCATTATCGCTTTCCATGAACGTAAAATAAATTTGTCGAAAAACACAAAATACCGGGACGTATTAACCGGGACCGGAAGGTAGACGTACGTGGGTGTTCTTAACCGGTTTTTTATGCACTAGTAATTGTCTGCGTCGTTGGCTATTGATAGAAATTAGTATCAAATGTTGACAATTGGTATAGAAAATTATACTTTGTTTCCAGGAAAATAGTAGTCACTTAAGCATGTAAAACAAATTGTCACAAACACACAAACAAATGGAGATCACAATATAAAAAGTAAGGGAGGTTTTTCTAATAGTCTAAGCTTATTTTATAAAAAGAAAAATGAATTACTCTAAAAAGAAAATCTGTAGAAGAAATCTATAAACCGCAAAGTCTACAACAAATGGTATCAACTGAAATAAAAATACTTAAATAGCATTTTAAAACATGTTGTCAAAATATAAAAACATCTTTACAAAATGTGAGAAAACACATATATTGTTGAAAGAACCATACGAGGCTAAAATCTCTCCGCTACGTCTGTCTCACTGTAGCGAAACGTGTCTGTTGAGCTCATTTTTCGCGCCTACGTGATGAGTGTCTGTTTGTTTAAGTGTTTATTCATCCCACGAAAAGCTCGCGACTGGATTATACTTTTGTGCAATTATCACAAGAGCAGAATTGGTAGGTTTCATAAGCATGAAAAAATGGTTTTGAAATATATTATGAATAAAATGAAACTAGCAAAAGGTTAGTCATTTAAAATCCACATTACTATAATTTTAGCGCCCCATTGGTCTAGTGGTTAGCGCCGACGCCTAACGTATAGAGCCGCAGTAGAGCCCGGGTTCGATTACCGACAGGGACAGGCATGTATGTGATAAGCATAGATGCCTGAATTTGCGGGTTTAGTCGAATTATTTATTAATTTGTGTAATTGATTCTATGATATCATTATTATTTTATGGCAAAGACTAAAGACTTGATGCTGGTCTAATTGAACAACTAGCTTCAGGTTTGCTAAACAAAAAAAAAGCAATCTATTTTGTAAAGAGAAGGTAATGTTTGCAAAGCATTCACAAACGCTTTGTCTATGGTGCTTGCACTTGACAAATATTTTTTGACAATTTAACAGTATCAAGGATAGTTTCTAACTGTTTACGTAAATAGTAAAGAAAATAAAAATTTACTAAAAAATAACAACTCAAAAGTTTTGTCATACAAGCCCATGATTAGACTTTACTGACAGCAATAAGCTTAAGCTCATAAAACTAAACTAAAAAGAAACATCAAAACAAAAACAATACAACAATACGAAAACACTCTTAAAAATAAAATAAACTTATAAATAATGGTATCCTCCCTCTGTTTTAGAAGACGAAAGCAAACAATACGAAGTAAATGACAAACAAATATAAATGACCGAAAAGTGAACGTCATGTTTGGCATTCCCATAAATACACGTTAACACATTATTAGAGGTAATGATGCTGTGATTACAGGTGGGGCGGGGAGAGATGGGCAGATGATTGCCTGCGCACTGTGTGGTCTGAAGCACCTTTATAAACAAATAAGGACTCCTCAATCTGACCACGTGCCTGGAATACCAGTTATATCCTTTTAACGACTTTGTATCAATTATTTGGAGTATGTTTTTTTTTGGGTTTATGTGTTTATTTATTGGAAGTAAGATTGATTTGAGGTTAAAAAGATGCAAAGATATTATGTTTAATACACATAGTCAACATTTATTTAAAAAAAAAAACATTAATATATCTACCAGAGTATGACAAATTCCAATCGACAGCTACAATTGAAGAAATTGTTTTACGCGATAGTTTCATTGAAGGTTTCTATTTTTGTAAACAATATCTCGTTATCAATAACCATCACTCCATATAACTTTCAGTACAGCTTCTTTGAATAACTTAAATTGAAAGTCATGGTAGCCCTTAAAAGTAACAACTGTCAATAACAACTGTCAGTAACAACTGTCAATAACAACTGGACCTGGTCATCGTTTCTATTATAAGGAACAGTGCCAATAATATATCGTGGATAATTGGTAAGCGTGCATTCAACGACCATCTATAATTGAACCATGTAACTTACTACGCCATTTGCACTCAAGAGGAATCTCTAAAAATATCACATTTCAAATAACTTTGGTTTTATTTAAGATAATAGTAATATAACAAATTACACAACTCGATCTAAACCCTAAGTAAGCATTTTTTTTTCTTTTGTTAAGGCTGTTAGACAACGATACAAATACATAGAAAGCAATAAAATTATCAATATTGCGAATATATTTAAGGAACGACCAAACCCATGAATACAGACATTCATGCTCATTACATATATGCCTGTTACGTATACGTGTAAAATAATTATAATCATTATGCCTGTCCTTGTCGGGAATCGAACCCGAGCCCCTTTGCGGCGCTATACGTTAGGCGTTTGTGCTAACCACTCTACCAACGGGGCTGGTCTTTTTTTAAAATTCAAAACAATGTTATTTATTAATCTAATTGCTAGTCAAATAAATCACTATGTAAAACTATGTCAATAATAATAGAGAACATGTAGCCATCACGAACAGTAATTCAATAGTTAAGCTCAATAAATTTTAATAAGAATAATTGGATGACGACGGAATATTCTAACAATCACAATAACAATCATAATTTATAGGTAGATATTGTAAGCTACATTTGTAAAGTAACTTCAATAGCAATTAAGAAAACTAACAAATTTTGAAATAAACTATTTAATATAGCAGTAAATCACTACAAATTGGCAATCAATTTCCATTGATTAGCTGAACCATCCGAGCAGACTTCACGGTCCGGGTCCCTTCGAACTCATCCGATAAATTCCCTCTGGTTGCTGACACGCCAATAATCCCCAATTAATTACCAGCGCTGATAATATATTAATTAAGTTCTGACCGTTTAAGTAGGATCAATTAATGAGAAAAATTAACACGCCCAGCGAAATCGTTCTATAATTTGCATTGCAGACGGTACTTGATATTTCAAAGTTACAGTGAAATCATTGTACTTAAAAAAGAAAGTATACAAATAATGATCATGTGGTTTTTAAGATGAGAACTTATTGAGATGACGCAATTTGACTTTGGACTCCATACGTCAGTGTTTAAATAAAATATTATCATACCAAAAATGTACGAAAACAATGATGTGTTTCAAAACCCATCACTAGATAAAATTGCCCGCTAAATAAACAAATATTTAGTTAGCACTACCCACTACTTCGAGTACTACCAATATAATGCTAATTTTATACTAATGTTGAACTAAATCTTGTTTAAATGTCAGTATTGATCTGTGAATTCACACCATACTCGACTACTTTTTTGACTTTTTGTATTTTAGTCATTTGTCAACCACACTCTGTTGAGGAACCCCAAATTCATCCACACGGAAGCTTGGCTGGAGATAAATAAGTGCCTTTTTTCACAATACTAGTCAGGGGACGGATCATTTTGGAATAATTGAGGTGTAATTTCGCATACAATTGAGCAGCTCAGATGAGACCTCCTATGGTTCAGCACAAAAGACCTTACTGAATTAGAGAAAGTCTATTTGTGTACCAGAGGTTTTTGACAGTATTCAAATCAATAAGTCTAGACGGTAGATAACTGAAGCAAACAACTGAGCAAAAATAGGTTAACATCTCAAGGGTTCAGTCAATTCGACTTCTAATCTGTTCCTAATACTAGATCAGTTTAATTACTAAGTACTAATAAGTATACAATATGACCTTATACCTAATTGAATCTTATGTAGGATAATCTAAATTTACTTTTTATAGTGATGTAACTTATCATTAAATATCGATAAGAATGGTAGGTCGAGTTTTACCATTGACCTAATAGAATGGGCGTCGATATCGATACTTACTGCTCAGTGTTCCCAAGCTTGTCATCCCAGTTTATGACTTTTTTATTTAGTTCGATAGAGAAACGCAACACTATCCTGTTAAGATTCTCTTGTTGATACATATTGGTATCATAAAGTTTGTAAATTATGCTTTACAAGACAATAAATGTCGTAAACCACTTTTATTGTTTGTAATGTTCTCTTTAACATCTTAATAATTGTAAATTTGTATTGTCTATGTGATTGGACATTAAATATATATTTTATTATTATTTTATATAGCATGTTTAGAACAATAAAACAAATAAAGTTGTCAACAAGCGACCACTCTGTGAAAGACATACTCACATATCTTCTAAAACATAACAGAAACCACAATATTATATTGGTATTGATACGATATTAGTTTCAATAATATCAAAGGATATAATCGAGGATATAAAATTTCAAGAGATAGATTCTTATATAATAAAGAAGGATTTACATTTATCGATTCACTATAAAAATCCTTCGCATACTTATTGTGAAAATAACTTGAATACTTCAGAACAAATTGGCTCCACATAAATATCAGATAAAAAGTCCTGTGTAACAACTTTTAGATGGAACCAAACGTTTTAATAACAAATGACGTTTATAACTTTATAAGAGGTCTCGTTGGTGGTATGTGATCAATGTTATTGTGCCAATTGTGAGAGGTGGTCATGTAAAAGTACATTGTAAAAGAAAATATTGTTATTGTCGTGAATCAAGCGTATTTAGCTGATTGACATAAGTGTTTAGTCTCGCCTGGGCCTGTCTGTTCGATCGCTTAAGCTGATGAAAGTCAAAACACTCATAAAAAATATTTAGCGACCGCAGTACTTTGGCAGCGCAAAATTATTTTTTATCTTCCTCATAAATTGTATAAGTATGTAATCATGTTAAAAGTTATTGCTTAACATCATTACAATACGGTGTTATTACTTTTATGTATATTTTAAAAATGCTTACATAAACATGACGTTCCAAAATCAAAAGTATCTATAAGCCAATAAACAATACCTAATAATATCAAAACAATAAGTAACATAATCTCGGTAGTAAATAATAATAAAAAACACTTGCTTAGCTGACCTATCGAGTTTCACCTACCGATTGCCATTACGGTAATATGCCTTTATAACTCAAACTAAACAAAACATCAAAATTTATGATCGGATCCCGTTGAATAAAGGACCGCTATCAAAGCGCCACGGATACCAAATAAAAGGATATTGCTTTGTAGAAAAAATTCAAAAGATGTATAGATAAAGAAACTCCTATTCATAACGCACAGTATGAGGCATTCGCTTCATCAAATATGGGATTAATCCTTTAAGAGTAGGTTTTGGTTTTTATAAAACAAATATTTTGACACGAGAGCAAATATAGAATAGATAGACGAGATTAAGGTCACCCCTTTGAAGTGTAATTGAGCCTAAAATCTGGCTTATCTTTGGGATAAACTCTGAAGAGTGTTTGAAGTTTGATTATTTTAATTCACCAGAGGCGTTAACAACGACTTAACCATTTTAAGCCACTTAAAGCCGAGTATATCTTTATACAGAAGTGACAAATGAATGAAAACATTGCATAACAAATTTAAATGAAAAGGATAGCAATAAAATTTCAAGTCAAAAATACAAAAGCTTTCAGAAATACCAAAATAGCTTGGACGATATTAATACTATCTCTCAATAAAAGCACGTAACCTATTATTTGAAAACAATATTCTAAATATTAAGGAATAGTTTAAAGTTCGAATATAAAAAGTATAAATAAGACTACCAAATTAAATATTAGATAATGAATTACACACGTTTCACGAAAACATAGTATGTCTATGATATTTACAGCAATGTCGCATAAAATTGTATTGTAAAATTTGCCCGCAATCCAAGCTGAATTGTAGAGGTTTTATATTGTTGAGCCGCTATTGAGCCACTCTCATAAGAATCCTTTATGACCGCGCAAGAATACCCAGCTCTATTCAAAAAGGTTCAAACAACGCAGTCTGCATATAAAATTTATTTTAATACTTACTGTACATACGATTTAAAACTTAATGTAATATATTTTCTTAATAGCCTTAGAATCGTCTTAAACATATGCATTAGATATGCAATATATTTATTATATAAATATATAATTCTAAGTTAACGCAAATACTTTAAGATTCAAGTACATAACATCTCTTATTCAGTAAACGAGAGCAGTGATATCGCGACATGGCAATACGCAAAACAAATCACAGATCAGAATTTCTGTTTGTCATCTAACTGTGGTACGTTCAAGACCAAGCTTTACAGTTAACTAAACATGGGCCTATAGTGAGTACGACGCACTTGTATGCCAATAGTGCATCTCATTGTCGGACCGCCTTTGCTAATACAGGTGTAAATATGTCTAATTCCAGCAGACAGACTCACTATATTAAATTAATGCTGATTGATTTTCAATGTTTTCACTTGTGAAATGTGTCTGTACTCCTAGTACGTTACGAAACAAATGGGTTTATATTTAAAATGTAAAAATGAAATGTTAAAAATGATTACTATTAATTATCCTAATTAATAAAAAAATATTATTTTTAATATGTGCATAGAGAGATGTTCATAGAAAGTATAATATAATAATTCTATGTGTTGAACGTACAATTCTCGAATGTATATACATATACTGCAATCAATATATTACGACATATTGACTATGAACCAATTCTATTATGTATAAACACTATTACTAGGGGTACTAAAATCCGCAAGTTCTTAAAGTATGAAATAGTTTTTAAACTGAATGTTTCCTTCAGATATAGTATATTTTGGTGAAATACTGAATGTGAATTTAGAACACATTTTAAAATAATATTCAGGTTTTCAAAATGGCAGCTGATAGAAAGAAGCTTAAGAGAAGTTGAGAGATTTAATGGTTTAAATGAGATATCTAGTAAGTAGGTATAACAACAAAGTAGATATTTATATTACAGGTAACCAAAATCGTAAGTTCTCCCACCTAGTGTCATAATATTTCTTTTGAAATTACAATTTTTGGACAGCGCCATCTAAAATATAACTGGCACAATTTTACACAACAAATATTGAAGTAGTAACAAGATATTTCAATAGATGGCACTGACCTAAAAATATTTGTTGAAAGATTTGCATTATTTATTTAAAGACAAATTTCAGTTTAAAAAAGCGTGTTAATAAGCAGAAGAATATAACAGTGATTTCAAAAAAGTTCAAAAACGAAATACATAAATCATAACTGCATTGAAACTAGGTTACCAAACAACTAGGTAATATAATTGGCAAGACAAATTTTTTACCTCCAATTAGCTACATAAAAGTGGTAAATTTAATATATATATATTATTTATATTCTACACCCCAAAAAACAATTATATGATTCGTCATTGTAATGCTATTTTAACATAACCAGTGCATAATGGAACGGCTGTGAACACGCAGTGGTACAATTGTTACTAAATGGATACATATTTTTATTGGTAAGAAAACAATTGGAAAAACTTGTTTTTCTATTCAAGATTGTTAAGAAAAATCAGTGGAATAGGAAATTTTAAGTCTTGCTGTTTAGTAGCTTAATAGCTTTAATAGCTTAGTGCAGTTTTTTTACAGAAAGAATTGAAATAATATTATTGATGATACTAATTTTTTACTGAAAAACTGACTTCGACTTACTGAACATGTAATATACAATGATATGTAACTTGTAATACCAAAATCAATTAAAGTATAAAAAATACTTATTTTGTAACAAACAAATCTATATATTTAGTAACTACAGAAGAATAAAATTAATGAGTAGGTAAAAACGATTACTATAAAACAAGATTGCATTTTCCTCGAATAGTAGCAATTGTGGTTTAGAATGTTTCAAAATAACTGTGTCTAGTTTCCTTGTAATTTTATTATTAAACATTGAACACATAATAGTTCTACCTAAATCTAAAATGATAATTTAAGAAATGAAAAATAACATTTTTCCTACCTTACTCAAAGGTACCTTGAAGCAAATGATTCTTGTTCCATCTATAACTTTCCCACAAGCTTTGTATGCTATCCACCTAAAAGTAACAAAAATGCGTAGTAAAAATGTAGTTTTGGGAACTTTAATAATCAAGTTTTTATCTTACCTGTCAGGGATTGCCGGAGGCATATTTTTTAATGTGAGACCTACAATCAATTTATAAGTAATTGGTTTTAGTTTATGTTTTATTATGATTTTGTATTTGTTAAACTTGAGTTATGCTTGACTTTTGTCAATTTTATAGGTTATTTCAAACGTCAACTCGATGACGTTTCCCAGAGATTACGTTCATAATTTTGAAAATATATTTTCATGTTATATTTAAAAAAAATTACATAACATAATATTATTAGCGATTTTAACAGGCCTGATGTTATTTGCTCTTTAACAGAAGAAGTGTTTGTATATCTCTCCATAGAATGACATACAAAAAAAAAGGTATAGACTGGTTTATATAACGCTTTAAAAATGGCCGAGAGCTCCAAAAGCAGTTTAGCATTAATTTTAGAACAAAATGATAATGTTATAAAATCTAAAAAAAATAATAGTTGACTATTAAGAGTTGTTAAAGAAAAAAACAGTTTAAATAAATAAAAATCTTGAAAATAAATAAAATATTTATTCAAGAAAAAAGAAATACCTTACGTATTTGTTAAATTTATCATTTTTGAATAATGCATAATAAATAATCAGTCAATAACAGGCAGGCTATATATTACTTATTGTAGTAGGCAAGTACATTGAGTATTAGGTAAATAAAATGAATACACATTACATTTCATATCATTTATGGTTAAATTTACCTTTTGCGGACAATTATGGCAAATGGCAATCATTTCACACGAGCATATCTTTTGACTTTTCTACTCTCCAGTCTCCAGTAATCAGCATTCGTTCTTCACTATGGCCTATGCGACGTCATGGGTTATTGACCATTGAGTATACTTCTGAAAGAAGATAGTTTAAAAAGTTGACAGGAGACAGTTCTTAGCACAGAGAATTATAAACCAGTTGCTATTTGTATTTTGCATGCCTTTAGGCCTTGCTTTATTGGTTATCACTTGTATTATAGATAAATGATTTTAATAAAATATGTGAATTATGATATTTGAATTATAATTTAACACACAACACTTTTTTAATTCATTTATTATATAAATGAATCATAAAGTGTCATCTACAATATGACAATTACTGTATGAGTTTAAACTATATGGTAAATAAAGCAGTATTTATTCATTCATAATGAATTTAAAATCAAGTTTTAAAAAGGCTGGTTATTTTGTTTCCATAGAAACAGTATGAAAAGAAAAATCAGTTTAATCGAATCGTTTGACGCCGATTTATTGAAACTCAATAAAGTATCCGCAGCTTCTAACAAGATGCACAAAAACACTATCTGGTATAAATCGTTACTAAATGCAGAAAAAACATGTTTGAAAGAAGATAAAATTAAAAAGATTCACTATAAATTTGATGATGGTAAAGAAATGGTAGAAGAATATAATGTTGATACTCATGTACTGTTGCGAAGAGCCTGGAAACCAAAAGGAAAATTAGGAGGAGAAGGAAAATGGTCTGTGGAGGTTGGTGATCCAATTCCTGATGCTACTCCTATGGTGGATGGATTAGATATGAGTGAGAGTAAAGATCAAGTAAGTACAGTTTCTTATGTTTTGCATAACAACTAAACTAAAGGAAAAGATTATTTTTCTTTTATAATTATGATTACTTGAAGCATTTCTAGTATATAATTTATGCATTTATAACAATTGTATGTTCTCAACTTATATTATTTTATGTAAATCATTTACTAGGATTTATTTTACAGCCCACATTATTAAAGCGTAACACCAGAGTCAATATAGAATGGAGAATAAGAAATTTGCCATATCCCATAGAAACATATTCAATAAAAGCTAATAATGAAGACAAATGCATTGTCATAAGTACTTCAAATAAAAAATACTATAAAAAGCTAGATGTTCCAGAGTTATATCGACTTGGCTTGCCCATCGAACAATTAAATATTGACGCAACTCATAAATTCAATACCCTTATTATAACGGTGAGTATAACATTTTGTTTTATTTTATCATATTTGTTGGTATTCATTATTGGTTAATTGCGCAGAATGCATTAAAAAAAGTATCAAATTAAATAACCCAACGTTTTTCTTACATTTCTTTTAATAATATTAATCTCTTTCAGTATAAAAAACCACTACAGCTACTTGAACTCGACAAGGATTTGTATGAAGAGCTAAATAAAGTAAAACCAATGAAAGATATACCAAATGATTGTAAAACGCAATAGTTAACAGTCATAGATTCATATTTTAACTGTAAGATATATTTTCAATAAAAAAATATTAAAATTGATTTTTTTTTTTCAAATTTGGGGTACACATAAAAGTAATGACAGTTAATGTTATTCTACATTATTATGCACTCTGTCAAACAAAACTATAAACAATAATTGCAATGGTACTTGGATGCCAGAAATTAAAAAAAACAAACTATTTTTTTTATTTATTCTAATCATCATCCATAACCAATGCCTTGGCCTGTTCTTTTAACTCTTCTTCGTCTATTTCCTTGTCAAGTAAACCTCTTGTTTTAAGGTATTCACTGTACTGTTTAGGGATTCCCATAAATGTTTTCACTTTAGCCCTCAATTGTTTCCAAGTTTCTTGATAATAATTTTTCTTATCTCTAGCCATTGCTTTATAATCATGTCCATATTTATCTAACAAATATGTTATTAATTCAACCTGACCTTTTGGAAGCCTGAAACATGAAGGACATATACATATATACACAATTCATATAACACTAGGATTTTTTATTTATTCATATTATTTATTTTTCTATATCAAGCTGAGACAAAAAAGGTAAGAGTATGTGCAGTGCAAGTTACTATATTTATAGTATTATTTAATTGGAAAGTGGTAATAAATACAATTTATATATTTGATTTGTAGCTTACATAAATCTTCGTTCTCTTGGTGCCTTTGCATCCTGTTCTAATTTTTCAGCCACTTTAATTTTATGTGGTATTCTCTGTACTACTTCCACTTCTTCCTCTGACTCGCCGTTTACAATTTGCTTAGCCCTTCGTAATTGATCCTGTTTAAAACTTGGAATTGATATAACTTTGTTTGGATCATTTGCAAGTCCCATATCACGAAGATTAAGATTTGATGACTTTTTGTGGTTCCATGCTTCTTTGATTACTTTGCTACAACAAAATATAGTTTAGAACATATATGAACAAAATACGTATTTCATTATAAGTAAGCCAAATAAACCCCTTACCATTTAACATCACCAGTACTACGTAACTTATTGTTCATTCGCTTTCTGTTATATGTATGATGGAATTTTTTTTTGCGGTGTTGCTTTTTAACTTTCATATTGTTACTGTTTGTCTAATGCCTATATAAAACTTTTGTTAAACGTTTTTATACTCTTATATACACCTTAATAGCTTTAATCATAAAGGATCAAGATTTTATATAAGTTAGAAATAAAAATGCTTCAATCTTTAACCAACGCACATGTCCATGTTACAACTGTCATAACAGTTAAGACAATTGTGTCAAAAGACAAATCAAAATAGACATGATACTTTACATTTCCATTTACACAGACTACAAATTTTTGGCAACTGCAAACTCTTATTAAAATACAGATATGAATAACTGCGTTATTTAATGTACATATAAATAATTATCCTTGATATATGCTTGACACAACCAATAAACACTATTCGTGATAATGGTATTTTTTTATTTATTAGTTTAAAGTATTGCAAGATATATCAAAATACCTAAATGTGTATATTTCATAAAATTATTCATACCTTTTATTTCTTTTAAAGCACTTCATCAATTGTTATAGGCTGTATGTCGTATAGTTATTTGCTTGATTCAAAGTACAAATAGAACAACAACATTATATCAATCAGTCAAAAAAACGTGTTAAAATTTAAATACATTTAATTTACTGAAAACCATTAAATTAAATAAAAAATATTTAATTTAATGATTAAGTGATCTAATTTTTTTTTATATACCTTAGAAGACGTCGTTTTTAAAGTAATAAATCACAATGCACAAAACTGGAGCTACACGTTATCAAAAATTTTTAAAAGCCGAAAAAGCTAAAACTAAACTAAAGGGTAAAAAAGATAAAGAGCTACCTAAAGGTACAAATGTTACAAAGACAAATTTTAAAGTTAAAAAAATTGTCATCAAAGAGCAACTTAAAAAACATGTCCATTCGGAAGCCCTAACAACGAGGAAACTGAATGTTAAAGAACTTATATCTCGACTTAATCACTTCAACACTAATGCTCGAACAGATGCTTTGGACGGTTTGAAAGAATTAATAATATCACACCCTGACGTGCTAGAGAACAATTTAGGACAACTACTTAATAGTGTCACTACCTTAGTCCTCAATATAGAAAAAGTGGTATGTATAACCTATGTCTGAACTCTGAATAATATCATTAAGAATCCTCATCTGAGTAAATATTTCTTTGTGTATTGTAGGTACGACAAGGAGCTTTGAAAGTGTTACATTTGATGCTTTCCAATGTATCTTCTGAGAAGATAGAACCTTTCTTTGATATCATGTCTACTTATTTAAGAAGTGCTATGACACACATTGACAGTAGAATTCAAGAAGACTCACTTTTCTTCCTGGACATACTCCTATTGTGTGCTCCTTCAAAAGTAGCTCAGGATTTTCATAAGATAATACCTAACTTTCTTGATATGATTTCAAAATTGCGAGTTGATTCAAAGCCTGGAAGAACATTGACTGTTAATTTAAACAGTCAAATTACTACTGTTAAGTGGAGGGTAAAAGTGTTTCAACGTTTACAAGAATTTTTGCAAAAGTATGCTCTTTACTATATTGATAGTAATGAAGGACAGGACTCAAACAAGAATTTACACATGGTTAATACAAATAAAATTAATTATTATCCTTTACTTGACCCAATTTATACCACAAATTGTCACTTGTTATGCTATTCAGCAAAAGCTTCCGACAATGAGCAACAAATAGATGAAGCTGATAGATTTAAAGAATATATCGGAACTTTAGTTCCATTACTTTTTGAAACATGGCTTGAAGCTTCTCCAAATACAAAGTCACATGCAAATTTTGAAATGGTTATAAATGAAGAAAATGCTGTCCTCTTAAAACACATTCTTGGAACCATTACGCTACTTGGAAGTCTTGTTAAATATTTTAACAAAAGCTGTCCTAGTTCAAATATAAAGAAAATTTTTATACAAAAAAGCAGTGGACCTTTTAGTCAACATTTTGTGAGTTCTTTTCCATATGTTACTAATATAAGATCAAAACAGACAACAGCTTCCGAAGAAAGAATATTAGATCCAAAGTTAGTTGCTGAAAATTTAGAAATTTGCAACCTTTTTATTATGTTTTCTGATAATAGCATAAAATATCAGGAAAAAGAAATTAATGCTGTGGTTAGTTATATTGAAAAAATATTTCATAAAAATACAGGTAATAACATAAATGACACTGTAATCAAAATTTTGGATTTATTATTTTCTAATGAATTTATTGGCTGGACCAAGAATACCGGGATCTTAGACAATTTGTTCAAAAGTATTTTGCAGGCATATTCTAGCAAAATTAATGAAGAAACATTAAAACAAAAAGTTTTTACTTTATTATGTAAAATAGCATTAAATGAAAAGTTATCTCACTTTCATTTGAATGAAGATTTTAAAATTTGGCTTCAAAATGTACATGACATATTATTAGGTAAACAACTTACAGTCCAAACTGTTGATATATTGCACAAGTTTGCAGTTACTAATAATACATTATTCAATAAAGTTATAAAGTCAAAATTATTGGAAATAATAAAGAACCTTCCATCTATAAATATAATAGATGCTACTGTTGATACAAACAGCTATCATAAATTACTATCCTTATTTTATTGGATAAAAACATGGGATACAGAATCATTAAATTTATTAGAGAGTCAGCTTATGGAAAATGTGTACAAACCAGATCATGTTAAATATATATTTGATACACTTCGTCTAAGGAGTGGTGGTCTTGTATAAATAAAACACTATCATTTATATTTATTTTATTTAACCAAACACATTTCAAGGTCATGGAATTTTAATCTGCATAGCAACACCTATAGCGGCAAGCTCCAGATCATTAGCAAATTTATAATTAAATTATGTGTTGCTTAAACAGTTAATAAATATAAGAATTAAAAATAGCTTAACACTGTCAAATTAACATCACACAAGTTATGCTAATAACTTAATTATTAACGAGGAACTGTTTTAGATAAACATATATTAAACAGATCTATATCTAGAACACTTCTGAAATTTCTCAATGCATAGTAGAATTGTATTATATGCTTAAAATAGAATTAAACTAATAACATCTATTTACTTTAACAGCATATTAAGCAGCTGCAGAAGATTGTTCTTGCAAGAAAATTAATTATAATATACCCATTGACCAAAATAATTAATGTTACCAATTTGTAACTTGTACTTCTTATATATAATTATCTTGTTCAACTAGTACTAATGTTATATACTTCTCATAGTTATAGTAATGTTTTAGCTATTTAGGTGTATAAAATGTTCATATGTTTTATAATATCATTTGTTTTAATACTTTGTTTCATAGTTTAAAACTGGGACTAGCCATTATTTAATTAATTCTAATACATATAAATAGTCTACAATTATGAAATAACTAAGTTTTGAGTCATTAATTTGGCATTTTTTGGCTAAAATTATAAAGAGCCAATTACATACAAAAATAATTGTATTTTGTGAGTATGAGATGTCCTTTACATTTATAAAACAAGGAATGATAAATACATATTGCAATTAGTTTTAATATATATAATTTATAATATATTTTTGAGAATTTAGTCCTCATAAAGTGATCAAACGGCCTCATCATTGTGCATTCCATGCTATAAAATATAAATAAATAATTATTCTTGGTAACTTCAGTTTTTTAATATTGCTAGATTTATCATTGCACATGATCGTCAAACTTTTACCTTTAACTAGACAGTCTGGTTGAAGGGTTAATAAAATTCTTGAATTAAAGTATTATAAAACAATAGAATATCTAACAGAAATACAAACATAAACCGTATTCTTTTATCCTCAAATCATATTACAATCTTAAATGATATGTTGTAAATGTAAGGCATATTATGTGTGAATTGTGTAGTATATATGTAATATATGTAATGTAGTAAACATTAACTAATAAATAATTATTGCAAATAAAAATACATAAATTATTGAAGCTTCAAAACTATAAATAACAAAAATGAGATTCAAAGACAACTAAAATAATCTGCGTTTTAAACTGAAACATTGCAATATTAACCATATTTACATGATATACCTATTGGGATATTTTTGCCTACAGCGGTTTCCTTTTATTAGTTTTTTTTGCGCGAGGTATTGTAGCAGAGGCCGACAGCAAAGCCTGGAAATAAAAGATAAATTCAAAACTAATTCAAAAAGCGCAAACTAAATTATCTTTAATATCTAAATATTTACATGTTAGAAATATTTTAATACAATACACAAATACAATATTTATATTATAACAACCGTATTAATATCATGAATATTTTAGAACATATATAATACAAACCACACTAGTTATTTGTTAAAATATAATTAAGTATAAACAAGCATTTAAATATTGGTTCCAGATATAGCTAAAAAAACTAATTCGTTTGAATATATTATATATATCCATGCAATTTCAACACAACGGCAACTAAAAATAAACATACTGTCGTTTCCTGGGCCTCTGTGGATGGAGACGGAAAAGGATTGTCTAAACATCAGTACTTTTAAATGTTGATATTTCTCCGCATAGAGGAATAAATTTATAATCGGGATTAGTTTCTAGTTTTGCTTCTATTACTTTCTGTAATTCATCATTCTTCTCTATAATATCATTTGGTTTGATTTCTCCATTCAATTTATTATCTAGATTTATTTTATTTTCATTATCTGTTGCAATATCATTTAAACCATAGCAACTTTGAAATTCATCTTTTAAACTATCAATAGATGATTTTCTGCTCGAATCCGAAACGTCAGATACGTTATCTGATATTTGTTTATCAGTTTTATGCCAAAACGCTAATTTGTTAGGTATTTGTAATATTTTACCAAAAGTTAAGATAGCTTTAGGAACTGGCGATTTAGATTTATGTCTTGCTCTGTCTTTATAATCTAGATTTAAATTAGACTTTGAAACTAATTCCAATTCTGGTTCAGTTTCAGTTGTAATCAGAGATTCATCTGTTTCAAGTAAATTATCTGTCCTTAAATTGATAGGAGCGCATTCAGTCTCTATGACTTCGACTTTAGGCAACTCTATAACATTATCCACAATCACATCTTCCTTTTTAGTTATTTCTAGTTTCTCCTCTGAATCTTTATCATTGGGAGGCATTGGAGCTTTAGTTTTGCCATATTTGCCTTTTGCGACCTTTTGTACACTTTTAGAGGAAGATGCGAGTGTTTCGAACGAAACTTCGTCAGGATTGTCATTAATATTTTCTATAACATTATGAGTAGAATCATCAGTTGTACTAACATTCTCCATACTTTTGGTGTCACGGATATTGTCTATAATTGAATTACCAAGATCCGTTTCTTTGGAATTTGTGTTATTTATAAAATTATTGTTTTCACTTACTATATCATTTTTATTGTCTTTAATTTCTATTTTTAAAGGAATGTCAATATCATTTAGATTTATTTTCTCGCTTGTAATATCAGTTTTGCATTCAGTGTCTACTGACGTTTTATTAACATTTTCTTTTTGGTCCCGTATATCTGGATTATCAGTTCGTATATTAAAATTATTATTCAACGGATAATTACCTATTACTTGTAAAATTTTAACCTGATCACCGACGTATTGGTATATGAATTGGGGTTCGGTATGGGATAAATAGAGAGGAGAGGAGAGTTGAACGAGAGGGGGCATATTGGAATAATCAAAACTATCGTCGTCGTGAAGATCCTCGATGAAGTCATCTTCCTTTAAATAAAAATTGACTTAAGTCCGAATCGAAAATGATTTAAAATAAATATATCTATAAAATAAATGCATAACAGACTTTAGAAATTAAATATACGATGAAGTAGTCTTGTAGAGTAAATAGATAATATTAATGTTGTGTTTAGTTTAATAATAAGTTTTAAGAATCTATTTTTTTATTATTAACACTATTCTTTAAGTTATTAATAATTAAAAGTTACTCTAAGTAACATCTAGGTTCTTAGAAACGTAATGTTCTGATGAATATTCTTTATAGTATATCTTAAGATATTTTTAGACAGATGTATGCAAATATAGTTATATAAGACTTCCCATTCAATATTCCTTACAACCGTGCCAGCACCAGACCTACCCTGAGCCATATATATTTCCTTTATTAAAATATATAATATGTTAGTAAATATTACAATTAATTTAACGATTAAAAACGCATATTCACGTTAACCCTAGTTTAATATTTATAATTCAGCTTATTATAAAAGTTTGCTTAAGACTATAATTAGAGTAGGTATAATCAATTATATTTTCCATTTGATATAATTTCTATCGGTCGTTGACCCTATGTCATCTATGATCTAATACTCTACAATGAATTCTTTAAAATGTCTCACAACCTAAATGTTCAAGTTTGAACATGTATATAGACATGTTAAAACTATTTAAATTTTAAATGAATTATAATTAATAATAAACTGATATAGATAGAAATTCAAAGCCGCGACTTCATGGAAACTGTCCAGTCGCTCTACCAACTGTGATACGGTAGCTCAATATTAGAGTGACGGTTTCCCAGAGATCGCAGGTTCGAATCCCTGCCCTCATAGGTAGTCCAACCTCAATTTCTAAAACCGCCATACGCTTAAGTAGCGGACGCGGATAGAAGGAATGGGGCAATGGGTGTTATTAACCTCTAACTCAAGAAATACAAATTTTGACTAAATTGTATTATATTATGCTGCCATCTACGAGTCTACCATCGTCATGAATAAGAACCCCGGGGTTGGAAACTAGTCGGGCAAATTCCGATTAAAAATTAACCAAGTAAACATATATTTAATAATCATCATGGTTCACGAAAGACATAATATCCAGTGTTACCACCCTTCTAACATATGAGGTCTAGAATGCATCAAACGGGTAGTTGGAGCTACGATGTCAGATGGCTATAGTCGTGGTGTTCAGTGTTACCACCAGTTACATAGGAGGAGTCTGGTGTGTCTATGAGTCACATGGCAACAGCAGAGAGGTCGCGAATACGTCACATGGCTTCAAGACACGGGACCAGTATCAGTACAGTTACAGAGACGGGTCTACACTGTAATATGGTGTGTGTGTGTGTGTGGTCTGTGACCTCATCCGTGTGTGTGTATGTGTGTGTATTAGCAGACCTCAGCGGCCTGTGGTCTCTTGACGGCGGTGACGGCGGTGCGCGCGCGCCGAGACCGCGCCCCCGCAGACGCCGCGCGAGTCAAAGACGAGGAGTTCTCCGCACTGGAGTAACCAGAACTTATGTCCTCCGTTGACTTAATGTGGCTGGAAGGTTTTATTATTTTATAGGATAATGTTAGCTTATACTTAAAAATATTTTTTCTAGATATCGTATCACAATCGAAAAGAAAGTCTAAATGAAATCAAAATTATAACAAATCTTTTAACTTCACGAATACGTACATATTGGTATAAATCTATTTTTCTATATTATATAAACTGTATAAAAATAATTAAAAAAAAAATACTTTTAAATCTTACTTCCTACTACTATCCTACATTAAAATATCGTCATAGGACATTATAACATATAAGTAGTTAAATACCTAAAGTCGGGTTCATCGACCCGTCTCGCTCCTCGTACGTCAACGTCTACTTCAGGGAAGTACATCGGTGAGCGACTTGACTCTGAGGCACTACGACGAGTTGCGTATCCACTGAGGACAATACATTACATATATATTTATTTATTAATTAAAAATATTGTAATTGTAAGTTGCCTTTATACATAACACTCTTCTAAAGGACAACTTTTCTAGCTTTTCATACAACCAGCAAAAGACGATGATATATTTAAAAAAATATGATACATGATTTTTCTGAGGCTTGAAGATTTTTGGGGCATACAATAAACTGTTAAAGAACTAATTACTAATTTTACAGAATCCTCTTTCAGTCTGTGCTTTCATATAAACCGTTTTATAAACAAAAGGTGCCACAAGTTCATCTGCAAACATTATAGTATTGTATTATCATTTTATATAATTCATTAAAATATATCAAACAAACCAAGTATGTTCCCTTATGAGACCTTAAAAAAAATCTACGTATTTATTACATACATTTTAAACACGTAGATTTTAAACCAGACAAACGCAATGCCTCTTATACAAAGGTGTTGGAGACGCGTTAAAAGAACTGGTGAGATAGAGACCGTGTCAAAGGCTTTTAGCAAATCCAAAAACACTATAGACACTTCTCGTCAATATAATTAGTTATGTTGGATGTTAATCTAAATATGGCATCTTCAGTTTATCGGTTGGCACTAAACCCAAATAGATTATGTGATTATTTTATAAATATTTTGTAAGACTTATATTTAAAAAAAAATGGTAGAATTGTTGTTAGTAAGTTGTTTTAATAAGTAAAATAATTTTAATACATGTGAGCACGCTTTATGGTGATTATAATTTGTCTTCAGATTTCAATAATTATGACGGATAACTAAATATTACTATACTGGATACTGGACCCTGCCCCCTCACCTCTTAGCAGGTCGTCGCACGAGCCTCGTGTCCGTCATGACGTCGTCGGCCTCGTCCTGTGCGCGCTCGTCCCGCGGCTCGCACGCACTGAGGTCTGACAGACTGTAGCTCTTACGAAGCTGCTGAACCAACCCACCACCGCCCTGGAACATATATGGTGCAATTTATAACACCAACTTTTTTTTATTGGTATTTTTTTTGTTTTTTTTTATCCTTTATAACAGCGACTTTGTTTTTTTTAATTGGTATTTTTTTCCTAATGGCAAAACCATATTTATATAGCTTTGCGTTTTTTTTTAAACCTTAGTTATAATTAAATCACGATCAAGTTATTCATTACAAATGGTGTATATTTACAAAAAAATATATATTTATAAAAAGTTAAAATTTTAGCGAGTGAGCAAGCGCATTGTAATAAATATTAACACGAAATAGCTGAAAAAAATACTTACTTGGTCATGAAGTTCTGTGCATACGTTATAGCGATGATTGTAAAATAAAATAAAAATTATAACACTATACTTTATTTTGAAGATAAAAAAAACATTTACTCTAAATCAGTCATACGTAATTATACTAAGAACACAACATACAAAGCCGGCGGTAATGACATGCAAAAACTAAAAGACAACAGTGAAATCATAAAGACAGTACATAGAAAAGAAAACATTGTTTTTGGTACTTTTGATGATAAAGTAAAAATTCTAAATCATATAATAACAACAGATGAATTTGATAGACTTAGAATACATGTAAAACCGTTAGGAACGTAATGTACATTAATTTATTATAAAAGTAGATACATTTCAATATAACCTAACACTTAAATCACAGTTGAGAGATCAGTCAACCTCCACTTCTTGTTTATTGTCAATAGCGGTCTGACTTCTTGTACGACGTCCTCTGGAACGACTGCGTGGCTTTTTCTCATTTTTACGTTTACGTAAAACGTTGCCACGACTACGGGCGGAGGATGGTTCATAATCCGGATCATTTTCAACTCCATCCCCGACGCCATCTTTATCTTGTTCTAGTTCAACGATCTCTACAATCCCGGGTAAATTATCTGAACGTTGGAATTCCATTTCCTCGTAATCCGGATAATCTGTGACGTCGCGGGCTTGTATCCGAGCGACCTCTGGTTCGGTGATCGGAAGATTGAAGTTCTGGGACACGGATAGGGATATTGGAGTAGAAAAGGGGGGAGGGGGGATTAAAAAAGCGTGTTAATAAATTAAAAAAAAACAAAATGAATTAAACGAAGCTCGTGAATTAATGCTATGTGTAGGCGTGTTTGATGACGAAATAACTAATGGCGTATCAAGCGGTGCGTTGGTTTTAAATATTTCGTGATCAAGCATTCCTATATAACTTTCAATGTGATAAACTAGTGAGGATAAAACAAATATTGACAAGGTCTACATCAAACTGACTTGTTACGGGTTATACCGCAATCCTTGAATTACGTGCTTAGAAAAGATTTTCCAATTTTCATACAAAATGGATTATTAAATACTTAAAGGAAAATCTCATCAGCTTTAGTTATATCAAGCATGCTATATTAAATAATGTATATAGAAGCTCACTTTGATTGCAGTTTGCATAATAACAGTGGTGGCGTAGTTGACTCCTTTGGTACCCAGATTAAGCACCGTGTGGTAACCCTGATCCTTGGCTTTTGCTATGTACTCATCGATTTCCTAAAATTAACAAGAATACATTTTATTAATGATTCGAAAAAGAATACATTACATTTCTATAAGGATACGAAGAAGTTTAAAAGAAAAAGAGCTAATGGTTTCTAATGCACATTTGGACACAATTTTCATATAATCTTACTAATATATGAAGTACACTTTTATTTGGCATATCTCTGATATGACAACCGCTGTGTTAACGGAAACTATCGATAGATATAGTAAGAACATTAGTTGATCAACTGATGCAAAAAATCTTTTAGCGACCGTCGATGTAGCAATGCAAAAAAATCTACCAAGTTGTCAGCGAAATTTTTTTTAGTAAGTGTTGAAATTAAAACTGGTTGTTGGAAGAATATTAAATTTATTTATTTGATATATTTCTACCATAAACAAAGAAAATAAGTAACAGACCAAAGGATCAACACATAACTTATCACTGGAGTTAGAAACTTTAAAATTAGGGAAAGGATTAAAAGAATCCAAAAGGAAGGTTCCTTGTAAAGTTAAATAGGGGGTGAACATGTCCATACAAGATCTTAATTTGCGTAGTCGGAAATATACAAGTTTAAAATAGAAACACAAACAATATTTGTTTATACCACGATCATGAGCTGGTTGCCTATACAATAGGAGGACTCGACTCAGAGCACATCTGAATACTACAGGAAGTCAGTTGCTTTATTGCCTGATATTGATAAATATATAGAATACTTAGTTTAAAAGGGAAATTAAATAATCATACATTTCTATGTGAATAAAAGTATGTGAACATAAATGTTATACCTGTTCTCGTCTGCATAATGCTGGATGAACGAACTTTCGGTATAGAATTGAGGATCCCTTGGTAGCTGGTGATAACAGCCACAGCACTATAACTATCTTCACCTCGTAGTAGAAGGGGAACCATGACAGGAAGACATCTGTGAACGTCTCCGTGCATGTGAAGAGAGCGAACACGATCCAGTACATCATCCATTTTACCTGAAATATACATTTTCAAACAGCTTTAATAAGGATAATCTTGACAAAACAAAATTTACAAAGAATATCTAAAATACTAATTTATACTAGTTCAATACATATCAAAACAAAGAAATAATATTGTTTTCGTTTTAATAATGAATCATTTTGAGATAACTAATCCCACCTTATAAATTCTGTATGGACATTGTAAACACAATAACAATGGAAGAATAGTGCCTAAGTTTATAAATTGCGTAAAACGATAGTTCAGTTAAAGGACACAAAAAGAATTCAAGCGTTTCTAACAAGTGCGCAGAGTAGTGTAACAAGGCCGCTTTGTGAGCTATTTGTGTTAGATTTTATAATTTAAATAATAACTTACGTATTCTTTTAAATTCTTTGTCCGTACAGCTTTGTATGAAGCATACGCCGGGTAGAGAGTCCCAAATACCAATCTGCAAAACGGATATATTACAAAATAAGATATCATCGTCGGAGCGAAGAACCCTGTTGTGACGGCGAGGAAGCCGAAATTGCCGCACGTGACGCTAGGTATGCATTTACGAAAAGCAATTCCCAAATTGTCGACGAAACTATTCAACACCTGCACTTTCCGTTCGAAAGAACAGTTTAAATAATCGTCTGTGTCATTGGTTTCTTTGCACTCTTTGTATTTTAACTCGTTAATTTCAACACGAGCGCATTCTGTTTCGAGTTCGGTGACAATGTGACGAACACTGGATAGTCCGAGAGTCAGAGTCGGTAGGCCGGGGTTGTCACGGCTACGCACACCACCTGACTCCATGGATACGAGCAACACATCTAATAATTGTTTATTTACTGAGCTTATAATAATGTCTGTTTGAGTGTGCTCTTATGACCAATATGCTCGCAGTCGGGATGTTTTATTGAGACTGGTATCTCGAGATTGCTCTCGACATAATTGCGTGTTGCTGATTTAAATCAATATTTAGGTTGAGAACAGAGTAACATTCAGATAAACATGAATTAGGTCGATTTTTCAACTTTATTAGTGAGAGCGAAATAATTATAGGTCGTGGTATTTATAGCTTAAAATGTATTATACGTCACTTCAGTTTTAATACACATTAAGAGGATCTAATAATTTCATTGCATTGATAAAAAGCCACTGTTTTTAAAGTTCAAACGTGAAACATTAATAGCAAAAAAAGCTTCATTAAAATTTAATTCCAAAGTATACCACAATACAATATAACAATGAATATATCGTATCTTGTTATAATGAACTGTTGCATCAATTGTGTATAGCACTTTGGCACCGTCTATATTAAATTGACTTAAAAAGACTGGAGCAAGTGGGCGGACCAAACCATGACACAGTCTTGAAAGATTTTAAGAAATAATACCAATCGTACATTGAGTTTTAACATGAATATTACATCAAGTTAATATTTATGTTAATTCCATTATTGGTCATATAATTAAGGTGACAGGTATATAATCTATATGGTCATTACGTCATCCGGTTGTTCTATTTTTATATAAGTACACATAATTATTCACAATGCGCTAAAACCCAGAGTGCGTGACGTGGGACATACTGTTTTAAATTATAAATGACATTTTATACTATTCCTATACGCATTTATTTATGGTATCATTTATATATTTAAAATTTTATTCATACTTTTTAAGAAAGCTTGAATGTATACCAATATGTATTTATAAAAATATATGTGTACATATTACTCAAAATGTTTTTCAAAAATCCATGTGAAATCTCTTTAGCTCACCCTGAGTCTATATTCATGTTCTAATTGTTGTTTCTATATAAACTGTAGTACATAAAATAAATACATTTATAAGAGTCACACTACGTATTAATGTTAATTAAATAGGAAATGAAAGGTCAACATGTGTATTATATGTCAAATGAGAAAAAAATAACACCGGAGCACAATTCAAAGAATGATGAACAAACGACCGGACAGTAAAACGTTTATGTCTTCTTCAATTTAAATTGAACTTACTCCTGATAGACACTCGACACTAAGGTATTATGCAAAAACGTATAGACTATAATCGGCGTATAGAATATAGTACATGCTGTGTTAACACACACATGCCTATTTCCTGAATGATTTATATTATATAAAAATGACAGTAACATCGAAAGTTGTGATTGGTCTATCACGCCTTCAGAAAGGAATTTTGAATTTAGCATTATTTTTTAATTAATAAGAAGAAAAAAAATACTCTCGTTCGGAAATTAGCAATACGTTGAGGAGTTATTAATTCAACTGATCCTAATCACAATTATAATGTTTAAACTGAACCTAATTGACTACATGCTCCAATAATTCAGCTGCTTTGTCTCGTACGTCTTGATCTTTATAAATAAACAACTATCAAGACTATTGCAGATGCATTACTAGCTATACATAGAACTGTATATAATCAAGCATTGTCTGATGCGTAAATAACCTTTGTTTCATATCATTGCATTGTATGTAACACAGATGCTTTTATACTGTATTTCAAATACTAATTAACAAGATTACTCTAAGTATGTAAATAATGTTTATGCAAATGGAATTCGCTAATTTAAGACGTAAATATTGAGAGGGTAGTTCGTAAAGACAAGACAATATAGTGTAAGGAATTAAATAATATAACTTTAATAGACAATAATAGTTTCAATTGTTAAAAAGTATTTGTTTAATTATGCTGTTCTTATATAGTTAATATTTGAAACTTTTCTAATTCGTGTTATATCCCAATACAAAACTAGAACACGAAACGTTAAACTATTAATCAACAAGGAAACCAGAAATTCAACCAACCATGATTCGGCCGAGTTTCGCAATTTCCGTTTTATAAAAATAAAAAAAAAACTAATCGGATCCTTTCTCTAGAACGAGTCATACAAACATTTATTGTTGCGAACTTACATTTCTGATTTCTACACGAAACTTAATGCAGCCAAAAAATTCAAGACGATTTTTAAATATCGAACGATGTTACGGAGAATAGAAGTCTTCCTTATTATTAGAAATGTTATTCCCCGCTGTGCATAGCATATAGGTCAAGAACCCCTGATCCGGTTATTGGGCAACCAAAAAATGTATTTCTTGTTTTATAGCTTAAGCCGTCTTCAGTACAGTTCAATACATATAGCCCTGCATATTTGTTTTAAAGATTTATTATAATTAAGATTATATATTTTTTATTCAGTAGGTACTGTTGTAACATACAGACCTCCATATATGTGTTAGTTATAACATAATTCTCTAAAGTCAGAGACCAAGTAAATGGATTATATAATGTGTTTACTTGAAAGATGTAGAGAGATAAGTATTTACTGTATCGGTACTAATAAAATTATAATAATCATAAGGATCAACAAATTAACGAGTTAAACTCACGTAGGTATATCCTATCGTTTTCAATTCAAAACACATCATCAACCAATTAATATACTGACCTATAGAGACAATTACACAAATTAACATTAATTCAAATTGAAACCGATTTTAATTACTGACTTAATAAAACGGTTACCTTAAAATACAATAATTAATAATATTTAAAAAGTTTTAGTGGAATAATCCGTTAGAAGGAACTAATGAATGCTATTCGCCTACAATTGTAACCACGCATTGGTTGCTATACCCTCACGGGTAGGTACACAACTAGGGTTACCAATTTTTTTTACAAGTAAAATATATTTACGCTATATAATAGTGACTTTATTACTGTAAAAAACTCATTACTGAAAACTCTTTCAGTAAATGTTGCTGGAAGCTTTTTTTTTATTATTTTTTTTGATGCTGAAAACAGTATTCTGTATACTCTATTTTTGTCCAACAGTAAAAATTATAATGTTTCACTATATTATATTTATAATATATATAATAAAAAATAAAAACACTGTACTAATGTTTTTCACAGTTAGCAACCCTACACACAACGGTCACTGAAGCGATGGAACAATGAATATAAATTATCAATACGATTGTTTATTTAACTGTTAGCTAGATTTATTTCCTATCATAATCAAATGTAATTAATTATATAAAATAACAATCAGGAATTAATAATATGTATATACATATATAAATTACAATTCATTTATTGTTTGTGTGTTTGATATATTATTTTACACATAATATATTTATAAGAAACGATGTTTTGAAACTATAATCCTGTTAGAATGTTATGTAAATTACATAGGCTTAGAAAAAAGGATTTAGTATTAAGGTTTCGATATTGGGGACGAGGACAAGGATATATTAAAATAGTCAATATACAATAAATATATTTAGTATTTTGAACATAATAATATTGATATTATTATCGAAAAACTGAATTTGGAGGTTTTAAAACAATAATTCAACAATGAGGATATTAGATTCCCTTTTAGATTATTTTTCAAATAAAGAAAACAAATAATATAATAATTGTGTATTAAGAATAAATAAATTACATAATAATAATTACATATTTAATTATATATAAATCACTACCACATGGTCTTCGTAATATATAGTTATTCTAATCTCAATTTTTGTTCGTGAAGACATTTATTACAAACGTCACTCGCAAAAACTAGGTAAAGGTATGACCAAATTAGGCGAGGTCAACCCTAAAAAGGTAAGACCAGTCTCAATAAGAACGTATTATGTTGGAGTCAAGGTATACGACCTCCTGGCGGCGCAAATAAATTAAACGCACTCAGTACAGACACTAATAATAATTACAGTAAGCGAAGACCGATTGGCAATAAATGAATCACACTACAGTTAGTGTCAACGCACTTCACTCGGCTTGTATATCGGCGCAGGCGCAAGCAGCGATCATCACGGACTAATGCTTCTACTGCACCCCGGTGGCATGCGCCCAGCGTCAGGCCTCACCGAAAATAGCACCCGGCAGTGCACTGGGGCACCCTAATGACGAAACCCGGAATGCCAACTAACTTCTTTGTTTTTAATATCTTTCTTGCTAAAAACAGTTACTCCAAATTGAGATTTATTGTAGCACAATAAGAATAAAACTAAGAAATTTTAAGCAATGAATTTAGTTTTACAGAAAAAAACACCGCGAACACAAGGAACTGTGTAGAGATGAAAATAAGAATAATGAAGTAAAGCATACTACGGCGCTGCCAAAATTTGAGTTGGCTAGATGTCGGACTCAGACATAGTTGGCTCTCTGCCAAATGCAATCGAAACTGTGGTACTTGGTAACATGTGTGCTGTTGTAAATCTTTGCCATTCTACAAATTAAGTCTTCTTTTATAATGATTATATAAAAAAAATATAAATAAGGTTCTATACAGTTTTTTTTTCATATTAACATTTATCAAACATGAGTAGGTAGTATTTTTTAAATATTATTGAAACAAGTTAATACATGAATTTGTGACTAATTGTTTTAAATTGTATTATATATAAAAATGTTTAAAAGAGCAATTATTGTGACAATTCTAATATTGCAATAACAACTGTATGTGGTAGCACTTAGTAACAGTTTTGACTTTACAAAAACTATGAAAAAGTCGGTTAAAAATCAAAACATACAATTAGTATCTATGAATCAAGATATATTTAGATATTAAAAAAAACTGTTATAAATTGTATTATTTAGGATGATTTATATAGAATGATTCTAAATAAACAGATTTATTTTAATATGTCAATGGACTATGATTCATAGAGTGTACAATAAATCTGTTATGAATTGACAATTTCAAAAAACTATCAGTGTTTGGTAACATGAAAAATCGTAATAAGGATACCGCAGTGCTATTCTGTAAGAACATTTTATAATCTCGAAAGCGGAATCCGAGATGAAATATTAAATTCTCTAAAATATAGCACTAAAAGTTTGAAGACGTGATTAGGAAATATATACTTGTACGTTGCAATACAATTCGTGTACTGTTTTTACAGAATAGCATAGCCGGACTCTGGATGTTAACAAGTAGTTAATTAGTTAATAATTACCTAAGACGATGAACCCTCTAAAGAAAGTTTAGTTTCTAAAGAATAGTAGTTCTTGTATGTAGAATTTAGTTATTTATTGAAAATTGGTAATTGTTATAATATATGACGAAATTCAGCTCCAGATAAATGCCATAAAGTTTTAGGGGTGTATCTGAGAAAGTTCGTTAAATGCTTATAAACATACTGCTGTTATATTTAAACTATATATTTGAATACAACCATTCCATACCATTCCAGGGCTATGTAGACTAAGCAACTTTCCTTTGCATTTATTATATATATAAACTTATTTGCAATCAGAAAAAAACACTGATTCAAAATATGTACTCTAAAGAAGTTTACTTTACAAAAAATATTGTGAAGTTTTTGCTACACATACTTTTAATCTCTGATTATTTTCAAATTTTTTAATGTTATTATTTATATGTGTATTTCTAGGTATTTGTATTGTATTGTCTAATACAAGACAAATACATAGAAATTATAGATATTCGTATATGTGTTGTCTAACACCCCTAAACAAGCAAATAATTTGCTTACTTAGGGATTAGATCAATGTATGTAATTTGCCCTGTGATATTATTATTATTCTCTAATTATTACCACAATTTCTGTAAATAGGAAATAAGTAACAAAAATAGATGTTGGTTGAAAGAATTTTGCCTTCGATATAAAGTTAATTGAAAAGCTAATAAACATTCTAGATTAATAGAAAGACAAACTGACTTACTAAAACGGCTGATAAAAGTTAGAAATGTTGTAAAACCTATCTGTCAGTTATTTTACATTTGCTAAACTAAGAAAATTGGTCTCATTGGTTCCAATAGTACTAAGACTAACCGAAACTAAAGTATGACATTCATTATTAAATTTCAATGTTTCTTATATTATGAAAATTCTAAAAAGGTTAAGTCAATTTTGGTGGGTTAATAAAATTATCAATTTGCTTTTACGCAAGAAATTAATTGTATTGATTAGAAAAAAACAAACATTGGTAAATATTGTGTAACGAGACATACCTACTTACGATCTTTATCTTAATTATTTCACCGACTTTATCAAGAAATTTAATTTCAAACAAAGGAAAATAGTGGGCTAAAAATACAGCTGCTCTGTCAAAACTTAAATAAAAAAAATAAAGTGAAAATTGTACTTATTTTACTTACATGACCAGTCGGGAAATAATCGACGATATCATATTAATAATCACATAAGAAAAACCTCTTTAAAAAGAATCACTAATGTAAACATGACAAAACACAAGCTCTCAATAAATGTACTAATCCGCCATATTGAATCGAACTGTGTTTTGATCACGTGATTTCAACAATCAATATGACATGACGTTTAAAAATTCACAATTTAGTGTTCACATGCTAAAGAGGTTTTTATTTTAATAAAAATTATAACACATATAATTAAATTAAATTGTATGGTCCTTATTGATATAAATATAAAAAAGTGTTTATTAAATAATTTTACTCACATTTTATATTGGTCAATTATCTAGAGGTATTAATTTACAATTTTTCTTCTTTTACCGTCATATATTCAATATGATTATATATTGTTATGTATTTGTATTAAATGTATTTTCTTGTACCTTGATTGTTAAGATATCAACAATTTTAAATTAGGCTAAATTAACAAACTGTTATTGCTAACAGTGTCATCTGTTGCTTGTACTACATCATCCTAATTTTAGCACGCCATCTATTAGGCAGTAGTTGTGACATGTGAAATATAACTTTAAGACAGATTATGGTGGACAAATACTAAAGTTGTTGAAATCACCACACGTTCCTTATGTACCTGCTCTTTAGAATTTTGTCGACTTTTATCATAACTGGCAAAATTCAAGAGACTTCTCCGTTGTTTGCAACTAGATACTTTTCGAACATACGATTTAAATTAGCCGTCTTATATTCGCTTGAACGCTGTATAGTTATTAAGATTTCAACGTAGTTTCTCCTCGCTCGACGTACAGTGTAGTGTGTAATGTGTTTGAGCGTTGTGTTTCTTTACGTTTGTGTAGTTTTTATTGTGAATAATGTGATTGTGTAGTTCGTTATGGCATTTAGATACCGTGAAGATTTAGTCGGCAAACGATTTCTCTCAGTGAGTGGTGTTTCAAAAATTAATGTGAATAAAGTTTCCGAATGGGGATGGAAAGCTGGTGTTATCAGAGCAGCTTCTCATAAAGATAACAAGAATAAGGAACTTCAGGTAATATTTTTTTGTTAAGACCTGGCAGTTTAGTCAGAAGTTGGTTTAAGTTTCATTCAGAATTTTCTCCAAGGTATTTGTATTATTTCTTCTTCAGATTATATGCCTCCACGCAAGTGTTATCTTTAATAAGTTATAAATAGTTAACTATCAATAATAACTAAGCTGTGTGTAGAAAGAGCACGTATTAATATTTTAGGCCTTAGCAAAAGTAATAGTTAAAGATATTAAATAATTAGTGAAATGTGGTGTTTAGGTGCTATTAAAATGTACTATCATCGTAGCTATTGTTGTTGTATTTTACTAAAAGCAAACACTGCATAGTGCAGTTGTATTTATCATTTAAATATGTAGTTCTATAGACAGACACCTGAGCATTCTGGTTATATCCAAATTCCTCAAGCTAGTCTAAATTTACATTATTTTAAATAAAAATAGGCAAAAAGACCCAAGTTGTCGATGTCAACTTAATAGATTTGTAAAATTTACTAAATATTATTGCATCAAACAAATACCTGAATAAAGGCTATTGTTATTATTTATTTTAAATTAATAAGTCAATTTGCTTACATTCACAAAATGGGGCGGGCAATCCTATCTAAAAGTGAGCTTGGGTACTTATTTCGCAATCACCGGCTTGTCATAAATCATAATTAATTATTATGTTTATATTCTTAATTGAATATTATTATTATCATTCCAAACTGTCACGGCTATATTTTAAGTAGGTATCTGTTTTGAGGTCTCGATTTTCAAACATCTATTTTTAAACTGGAACATTGATTTGTTATAAATCATCTCCAAAGGGTAACATTTATTGTTGAAGACTATTATTTTGTATTCCCGTGGTATACAGAGTAATTAATACATAATTTTAGGTATCGTTTTCTTAGTTTCGTAGACAGATTGGGCCCACTGGAACAACAAATAAGTCTATAGGCAAATAAATACGAAGTGGCCAGTAGATTGTTCAATATGATTAAACAACTATCTCTTTCTTTTTGACAAGTGACGATATGTCATAATTCCAAAAGAATAACATTTTACTTCCTTTTTAACACGCTTTTATTAGCTTCGGATGTTTATGACAATTATTCCTGCGTGTCTGTCGAAACTTAATTGTAAATAAAACAGTTTGTATATATTTATTATGATGAATATTTTTTCAAGATTATTATAGTTGAAATGCTTTTCGAGGCACAAAAATAGGCATGTGCGATGAGGTTGCAAAATATTTTTTTCCACTCGTGTTTGAAGTGTCATTGAAAAGAGCCAAGTAAGCAAAGTATAAATACATTTTTCTGTTCTTCGTATTCAATTGCTAAAAGTCATATATATAAGTATTGATTCATTTTGTTATTATACCTTACAACATGTAAGGTTCTCTTGAGTATTGTCATAAATACTTCGAGGTCCCTTAGTTTATTTAATAAGAACTTCTTTAATTATTATTATTTTTTAATTAGGTATTCGAAACCTTTTCATTTACTTGCCATCAGTAAATTACTATAATAAAAAACTATTAAAACCATGCGTTTATATTTTACTTGTTACGGTTTAATAAAAAAGGTACCATAATCAAAAGCAATATTATCAAAAAATATCTTTTCGGTTTGTAGTTCGTTTTAAGAATATGTGATATAACAATTCAATATATTTGTATAATATTATATCGTCTAAAAATAAGTATTTATTACCGAAGAACCCAATTACAATTGTTATATTTTCATTAGTGTATAATACGTATACCAAAATTAGGTATAAGCGTACAAATGCACATGACTGAAGGTTCAGCGACCCCGCTCTCACCGCGTTCGATGCACCGACCGTACACCGTTTGAGACTTGCCGGACCCGATCAAAGTCCTAACAAAAAAACGAGTTAACCCTCTGCAGATAAAATTTATGATACAGCTTAAGATATATTTAGTATGTAAAATTATACTTGGAAATAGTCGTGCTTTTTTACTTCTATTTACTACTTGTTATAGCTAACTAAAACAGTGAAACCTAGATTACAGTCAGTTCCAATTATGAGGTAAACTTAAATCTGCACCTTATTTTTTGGGTAAATTCCCAATATATATATATAATAGAAAATTTTAATTATATACTTGGCATGCACAAGAATACTGTATTAAAAATCAAAGACATGCTTGAGCGCTCCAACGATGCGTTCGCCAGCTCCATTTATAAATAGACGTCTTTCTACCATTGCATCGCTCTCCCGCCGAGTGGAAAACAGACCAACACACAAGCACAATAAAATAAACACTACTACTAATGCAGGAATTTGTTTAGATTACCTACTCTTTGTAGGTGAAACCTGTATTGTACCAACTGGTTATTTGTACATAGTATTTTAACCAGACCGATACAGCTGGTGAATGTTATGATATATTCAATAATGACCGCTTAAACTTGAGTTGTTTACTGTAAATACTAAATACATATGCTATATTCTGGACCTCATCAATATCTGAGACAACCTTGCAAATGTATGCAAATATTAATAGCCAATTGAGTCTTGATAGGACAGTAATGTTGACATCAATGATTCCATTTCGTATGTGGACTATAATTGTGGATTCGCACATGTTTTAATAAATATGAATATCAGAATGTATAGTTTATAGTTTATACCTGGTGATTCAATTTCCATTGCTGTCAAAATATCTTAGCTTTGCATGTGTTCTGGACTTAGTATTTCATGGTATGGCAGAATAATTCGTGAGTCCTTATAATTGTTAGCAGTATAAGTTGATTTAATACCTGCTGATTCAGTGTCCATAGCTACCAAAATATCTTAGCTTGGCGTTTGTTCCACGCTTGGAAGCATATTGTACAACACAATCATTGGATAGAAAATGATGTTTGTTCTCATATGGTTATATATATGTAACGTATGTTATATACGTATACGAGTCGTGGTCCCAGATAAGGAAAACAAAACTTGGTAATCGTAATCAGTGGATCAAGTTATAAAACCTCCATTGGAAGACCTTCACAGTCAGCATCAACAGGATAATAGTGAGAATATAACAGTATAACATAAAAGAACAATGCCAAGGGAAACTTTAACAAAGGATTGTAAATAAAACATAATACTATTTATCTGTAAATCAGTTAAATATAAATTATAGATAATTATTAACATTCATTGTAAGTATCTCAAATAATATATTGTAATGTAAAAATATAATCAGTGTTCTAGAAATCTAGGTTAGCGCCAGTTTTATAGTGGTTATAGCATAGAATTATGTATAATAACTCTATGGGTTATACTCCCAGCTCGTCATTACGTAATACTGCATATTTAGCTACTGGTAGATCTGCTAGTGAAAGTACTAAAGTCGGTGCGTCTGATAGATAGGCTAGGTAAAGTCTAAGTACCTGCATATTTGGCAACACAAACATATCTCCCTTGCCAAGGAATATCATGTACTCGAATAAGTTTGTTTCCATTCCAACAATATTCTAAAGATACTTAGATATACAAATATTATTAATAATGAAAGTGATTTTATATATAATCTATTACCATAGTTGAATCGACCGTCATCCAGCTGATACGAATTGTGCAAGTGACGATGGCGAGCACAAAGATCGGTAGGGCGAGGGCGGGAAGTAGGTCGGAGGGGCGGGGCGAGGGGGCCGCGGGGTAGCCCTTTAGACCACTTATCAAGCGGGGCCGTGGCTAGGGAAAGCGTGTCTTTGAAGTTTTCGTAGATACTGACTGTTTGTTTGACTACGCTGAGAGTTATCTAAATGAAGTGCCCAGTCAACGTTTCGCAGTCGGATGATGTTGGAGTTATTTGCCGCGTTTAAAATTAGATGGTCTCGAAGTATGTCATGATGATCAAAGAATTCTTTTACATCTTTTGAATAAGTTTGTTTTTAATTTATCTCGAGTGCATAGGGTTTTTCAAAAGGACCGAACAACCCTAGGTTTCATACGAGTGTCCCCTTCATTCTTTATTAGTCACATTTAAGATAAAACAGATGGAAACCTAACTAAGTGAAAACTAGAAGTTTCCAATTACTTGTTCCAAAAACTATTCATAATAGTTCAGTTATAACTCAATAACCTGTTTAATTATATTTTTTGTTTAAATATTCCTAAATATACCTTGTTTATTTAATCACTTCAATCAATTCATTATTTCTTTTCATAACTTTATGGTTAAGTATAGTCTATAGTTAATCTTCTAAATATTTTCAATATCTCACTTCATATAAACACGAGAGTATTTACTTCATTGCAATGACATCCTCATTATATTTGCAAATAACACGTCTTTAACCAGAAACAGATGATGTTATTGACAATATACACATAAACCACAGTATATAATTAAATCATTACTTTTAAATCATGTATATAAGGGTATTATTATGAATATTATACATTATATTAATTAATTGCGCTCAATCACCTGGCCACATTGTTTCCATCTTGTGTCAATATTGACTGACACATGGAGTAGTCGTGACCTCGCTCGAGCCCTTCGCAACCTGGCTCGGCCTCAATTGATTAAAATAATGTTTCAAACACGATTTCATTATGAGCTCTTCGCACGAAGTCTTTCAAAAATAACCTCTACAGATTATATAGGTTATATAACTAAAAACTTTTTGTTAAAAATATAAATCTTGGTATCTGCTCAATTTAATGTTCGTCAACGTTCAAGTATTAAGTTGACAATGAGCAACAAAGAAATTGCGGTACTTATTATGTTTCTTTGTTAATATAATACGTATTTCATGCGACTTTATTTAATTCAATTATGAGTATTGAACATCTTTTCTTTGTTATGTTTGTATTAATTTGTACATACAAAGGTGTAATAAGGAACATAACTTTCGAAATCAGCCTCAGGGAAGATTGGAAATAGCTCTGAAGCATACGAAGCGGGATTGACCTAAATAGTTGTGTCTGCACGTGAGTTACAAGCCTTATATTTATCCGTATTGCTTCAAATGTAACCGTGATATAATTTTTGTTTATATCAGATTCGATTTTCAAACCTTAATATTCGACAACTTTATATCCAAAAGTGGGTAAATCATAATACAAGTGGATTCAATACTTCATATTGATCGTAATAATTTTGTATTCAGGAGGACAGGAGCTCGACGATTTCTTCCGGTCGTGTCTCGCCTGCCCTGCATTCTTAGTCTTTTGTATTAGTACCTACGTTCTCAGAATTCCTTGTATCCGGAAGATTGTACCTTATTGAATCTTGGGAATATTATATTTTACGTGAAGAAAGAACTTTGCAACCCTTTCTATGAAATATTTGTGTACGAGTCTGAACTCTATATTATATAAGGCAAGTAAAAACTTCGCAACTCTTTTTACGAAGTAATAGCGGAGGGAGTAGTCCAAAATTTGGAACAGTTAAAGTTTATTTTGAGAGGTGTAGAATGCTAATATGTTTATATAATATTGCACTTTTAAGTTTTAACACATAAAATTAACGATAAATACATAAGTCACACTACTTAGTTGTTTACGTTGACACTGTCAATGTCAAGTATATAATATATACATAGATAATATCTATACATATAGAATATATTATTTATGCTGATGAAATATTTCAAAAAGTTATAACTTGTTATTCCAAACCCTCAAAATCATTAAAATTTAGGATTAAAAAAAAAGAAAGTTAGTTGGCAATATTTCAAATAAAGAATTCTAGAGACGCTTAATAAAATAAGAAAAAAAAGTTATTTACGGATGCATAACCAGTAACCACCACTGGCCAGACCTTTAGAGAATTCCGCTACAGTGAAGCAGGAAGCAACGGACACGCGACGAGGACTAACGGACCGCGATACAAGAAATTAACGGTAATTTATACGCACTATGGCTTCAATAACGTATTACAAAATCTGGGAAAGTTTTAAGAATTAAAAACATTTCGTCAATTGGCATATAAGGAGGAGCAGACCTCAGACAGGTTTGGAAGTGTTATGAAACTTCGAGTTTGGTTTGAAGAAAATCTCCAAGTCAAATCTAACATAAATACATCAATTTAAAAGTAATCATGAGAATGCCCTAAACCCTGACATTTATATGATTACTGGTAATCAGAAAACTAATTGAATTTGCAACATCCTGTACCTGTAATTATTTATTGTTTCAACTATTATTTTATCAGTAATACTCGAACAAAATCATCGTAAAATCGTGACGAAGTTTGTAATAAATAAATTTACTAGAACAGCTAATTTACGTGATGAAGTATGTATAACAAAATTTACAGTTGATACTCTCTATGACCTGCCATGACTGTCGGCCTCGCTAGCGATTGTCTTGTCTGAAGGTTGTGTTTCGAAATACATCTATGTTTGATTATTTGTTTACACCGGTTAAAACTTAATTAAAAGGATTATTTTTATTTGAAATCAGATTTTTATATTTAAATGTATCCATGATAATTATTATTTTTATTTACGTGTATATATTTAATTATATTGGACGTCATCAATCCGTTATTTTTCGAGATTTTAATTAAGAAATAAAAACCCCAAAAGGGTTCGTAACTAGACGGTTTAAATTTCGATATCATTTAGTTTTAGTTAATTAATTTTTAAGTAATTTAGTTTAGTGTAAGGATTTCAATTTATCTGTACAAAATCACAGACTCTTAATTTAATTGTCTCCAAATTTAGTACTACAGTACAATGGCTAATGAAATAATCAACAAGTTAAGATAATGCTTCTTCTGAAGTTCTATTGTTCTCATTGTTGTTAGTGATAACGAGCGTTCTTATCACTACCTACTATTTATAGTTATCGCAGACAGCTCCAGAGGTGATGCGAAGTCTATAAGTATAATATAAATTATAAATGTTTCTTGTATTACAAAATTTTCCGCTGTTTAATAAAAAATCTAACATATTACGTTGGTGTTTATAAAACTAAGGAATGTATTATTTGAATAACAATGAATTTTCAATTAATTTATAAATATAATTGTTATTTACTTGCAGTATAAAAAAGTATATTTAATTTAGTAGATTACGTAGTTCGTCCGTGACATTGATATTCAGTACTTGATGTAAAATTAATACAAATCTAATTCGTTTTCTTCCATAGTCGAATAAAATGTTCAGCTCACAGTCAACGTGATTAGTAAAAGTATAGAACGAACCAAATCAGTAGATAAATAATGAACTATTGCGTAATTTTAAACTGTATTTGTAGCTTACTTGCTCCTATTATGTAACTGTTACATAACGTAAGGGAATGTTACTAGTTACTGTAACACGGAACCTAGAAGTATTATATTTATCTCAATAAAGTTATTTAATAATCTCAATGGCTTGAGACGATACTGTTAAAGTACTTTGATAAGGTTCTATGTTGAATAAAAACAAGCTGGCAAATGAATCTAAAGTACATTAAACTATGTGAAGAATGTTTTTCAAACTTATTACATCATACTGCGAGTGTTTGAAGCCAGAAGTATTATTTTAATAATAATATAAATAAAGAGATATTTTTGATTTCATTGTAACTATTTCCAATATTTTACTGTTTCCAAATATTTCATAAAGTATTAGTAAAAAAAACATTTTTTTTTTCATTGATCAAAATTTAAAATATAATTAACGAAAAATGAAATGACGAAATGATTGGCAAAACAACGATGACCTTGTGGACTCGTTACAACATCCACAAAAGTAACAGACGATGCGGTCATTGACCTACACTCAGCTATCTTGTCTACATTTTAAACTTAATAGGTAGGTATATGTTTGAAATTCAAAAGCTTTTAGTACTTAAAGTAGTATTATAATAAAATAACATTTAATTAGACATTTTAATAATGTCGTTCTGTTTTGATAATGAATACCACTCATTATCAAATCTTATAAAAAAAATCGTAATTATTTTACAAAATGTTATCTTAATATTTAGGTATATAAAAGTATAATTCTTATGTTTTTGGCCAATAAAATTTTTAATACACAAAAAAACTTTATCTACACATTACATTTTACATATATTTTATGACTTTTATTATTAACTGAAAATTATATTATACATAATTGGCACTGAAGAAAATATATTTATAAAGAATTCCTTGGCTCATTGAAATCCCAAGCATTTGAGGGTGATGTTAATATGCAACCCCAATTTTAACCCAGTGTAGTAAATGAGTTCTTAAAACTAGGTCAGACCGCTGAGGGCTAAAATTGGGTCGTACCCAAGGGGAGGCTGGGGATGCTGGAAAAAGGGTTCATTTGAGATATGGATTGCTGTGACAAAAATTTGGATATAATTGTATACGTATATTCCTGGAGGCTTCGTTTGATTTTGTTTAAAATATAAATTAATAACATCGTTTGTTATTTTGTAAAGATTTAAATCTCTTAGATTTTTAAAATCAAAAATATAAATTTTAAGTGTAAACGATACCTTTATATATTTTTTTCATACTTTTGATTTATTTCTATCGTCTAGTTGTATGTTTTTTATAAAGTCATTTTGTCATTATTGTCAATTCTATTATTATAGTGTGTATTTGTAAAAGGCCGTCCAATACTGAGTTCGTAAGTTATTGGTATATTTAATATTTATAGATAAAAAATAAAAAATATTTCTGTTTCCACGTTTACACAGTAATTTATCTCGTTTCGACTTATGTGAACAGGTTGAAATCTTTTTTTTATCTCAAAACAAGTTAATTTCCAAAAAAGGAAACATGTTTTATTTATAAAATGCAATCGATTGCGTGTCTACGAATCAGCATTGTTTAAGTATTTCAATCGATTCAACATGAAAATGAATTTTCGCCTTGGTATATGTTGATATTGACACCAATAACGCTGGCCAAACGCGAGCCAACGTTTGCACAAATATCGTTACAGTTTTGCGTTTTAAATGTACATTAGCTTTGTTCGAAAACCTGTTTCGTGGTGACAAAACCTAGACGACTTCTTTTAAAACTAAGTAGCATTTATTAGACTATTAGGTAACATGTACTAAGTGTCGGCTACACACAGACTAGTTTAGAATTGTGTAGTATATATTTATCTATATGTATATGTATTGTTACGACGTCAAATGTATACATTAATTCAAAGAGTATTATATATAATACATGATATAATATGATTTAATTATTATTTATTATGTATTAGGTAAAAAATGGAAACCGAAAAAAGTATGTATGTTGTGAAATATGATATCTTAAGAAGGAGAGCACTGTGATGAATGATAGAGGGGGAAAGACGTACGTGTTGAACCAATTCTACATAGTGGGAAATAGGTTGGAAAAATATTTGTTTGTACGTGCAATAGTTATCTATTGAAGATATATAATAAATTATTGCTTACAAACAATAGTAAGACCTGTTAGTCCTACTATTGTTGGACTAAGGACAACCTTCATTCTTAATTAATTCTTAAAAATAATTCGGTGTAAAAAATATAGTAATGCAATTCTGATTTCTTCGATATTAAAACTCTTCTCTCACCATCAGTATCAAAATATGTTCAATTTAAAACAATTTATATACAACAGATGTTATTTATTGCTTCCAAAAATGTAAGGTTACTCTTGACCAAAATAATGTATTTAATGTGGCTTCGTGTTAAGGTCAACAAGTAATAAGAATTTAGTTTCTTAAAAAAAACACTTAAAATGTTTCGTAATACATTTATTTTGCATAAATAAAAACCTGCAACATAATATATATATACGTGTAATAAATTAATTAGCGAAATAGTATTGATTTCAGAATACAGATTTAATAAATTAAAACTTAGTAAATTAATTGTCCTCGATATTTGTATTATTACTACGTAACAAATAAAACCTCTTTACTGAGAACTCAAACCATTTTGTTGTTAGTTGTTTTGTTATTTCGAACATAACGATTTGAATAATTCATAGCCTGAGTCGTTACACTTGATGTAATACTTGGAGTATTTGAATATATTTGTCATTCTAGTGGCCAATATATAAATAAATATATTAATGTATGAGAATTCTGATTTTGTAAGTATAGTTTGTATAACTACAATCATACACGTATTATAATTTGTTAATCGATTTTTTTGGTAAGAAAATCGATTAGTAATTGTTTTCAAATATAATAAGATATTATTAGCTAGCTGGCTTAGTGGTGTCACTAATTCAATATTGTTATTCAAGACGTGTTTTATACTTGAACAATTCTTGTAATTTTCACTGGAGTCCAAATTCTAATACTAATTTGTATGGATGCCAATAACATATTTATAACTTACATTGTATATAAGTATATTGTATATAAGTATATGTTGAGCGGAACCGGGACGTGAGCGCGTGCGTTGACCGCAAAGAATTTATGCATCAACATGCGCCGGCGCATCCAAACAGCTGTTTCAGTATACTGTCGAGATGACTGAGAAGCTTATTTATACAATTAATATGTTTTATTATATACATGTTTTTTTTACTTTTTATTTTTGTTTTGTAAAATCTCTTTTAAATAATTACTTGATTATTGCCTTTATATTATGTGTTTTTTTTATATATTATAAACATTAATTTAAAGAAAGTTGAAAAGATAGTTATTTGGAGTTCATCCATTTAAAAGTACGAACGGCCATTTTGTTTTCGTCGTGAATTCCTAACATTTCCGTGTCTCCGCATCGAACCGTGAAAGCTTTAGAATTGTTTTCACTAAATTTAATGTATAGTATGTCAATTGCAACGTTAAAATATTTCAAATTAAAAACTAGTTCTTGTGTCTAGACTCATAAATTTAACTATCTAGATTTTATTATACTAAGAAACTTAACAACCTACTTAACTAAGGTATTAATATTATTACCTGCTAATACCATATTATATGGAATTCTCTTAATGTACCAAATCCTCTTCCCATAGGACAATACCTCATCGAGACGCTTTATGTACGACATCTGAAACAAAGCTTCTAATGGGTTTCTGTGTCTATTCATTGGGATGAAAGAAAATCTTGTAAATACGTCAATCACCATTTCACTTCGAAATTGTCAAGTCAAGGCATCAAGCCATCAATAATTACTACTTTAAATTTAAAGATCTTATGTTAATGACTTGGTTAATGATTGTGTATAAAGTCGGAGTAATTGATGCGAACACATCCGTGACCTCGTTGGAAACGACACGGTTAACTGGTAACGATTAATTCAACGATACTTTGTTTAAATCAATAATTCGTTGCTGAAGGTCTAAATGATTCTTTGTGCTTTTTTTTATTTTCAACGTTAGGCGGGATTATCTTGCCTAAAAGAATTTTTTTCATAGTACCTATATATGTATATCATTGTGTACACAAGGAGCTAGGCTATGTCGTCCATTTCATTATCCAATCTACAGCGCATTATTTGGCCCTAAAAATAGCGAACATACCACCAATCAGATGAGAACACAAGCTCACTAACAGACTCTTCACAATGCGATATTACTCTATATATAGTATGCTGTTTGATTTAGCGTTCGAATAATTGAATAACAAATTGCTGCTTATCATATCACTTTTTATAGTTCTAAGACATTTATAAAAGTATGCAAGTTATATCAAACATAAATTAAATATAACAGTTTCTACGATACAGCTAATCTAATTAAAATTTCTTTTCTTCCATAACTTTTAGTTTTATCGTAACTGTATCAAAATAACATGTTATCTACGAATAAAAAATTTATTATATTTCATGGAATCAAAATACAAAAATATACATTATACTAAATAGAAGTCGTACAGTTATAAGAGATAGAAAACATTCTGTGGTTATATTACCTTATTATATCGTAAGAGGAAATTAAAACCGCTAGCGGTTTCTGTACATTAATATAAAAATATAAAAAAAAATATTTAAAATTATAAAATTTCCTAGCATTTTATTCATTATATGTGCTGAATACATTACTTATTAAAAAAAGGTATTTCCAACTTCAAGGTCATCTTGACACATAATTAACTAATATATACATATTTAATTATAAACTATGTCTGTGATACCCTTAATTATTTAAAGCTCTATACAAGATTTAGCTCTTATAATATGTAAATGTTATCAAAGGCGGCATCTTACAATATCTCCTAGACATTAGATTATATATGCAAAGATTTCAGACATTTATTGGGTTTTGGTCTGCTCTCTATGCATATACTGTTATTTAAACTAGTCAGAAATATGAGAAGTCAAAATCAATCAGTATTCTACATTTCCATGGTGAGAGAGAAGACATTAACTGAATGTGAGGGAAAGAGAGAAAGAATAGAGGGTAGTTTTGGATGGGGGGTTGTTTTTAATTAAGTACCTACAGACGTTCATTTGATACAGAAAATTATAAATTTATTCAGAAAATATTTTGGCATCATTGCATGGCACTTGTATTGAAGAAAGTATTATTAAATAATAATTAATAATGAAGACGGATTCAATTTGAAGATGCAATCGCAACGAAATAGATCTTTAATACCAGAGACAAATTTAATACTCCCGGGTATCGATGTCTTTTTAGTTTTTAATAAATCATATAAATATTTTTAAATCAATATCTAATATTAATATCATTTAATAAATTGATTCTGTCTATAACAAACCGGATTACTAGACAGACTTACTGACTCTGTAATGAATGATATTTACTACTTAAAACCACTTTGTTGTGTACTATAACTTTCTGTGTAATTGTCATTTCACTTTTTAATAAATTCACGATAGGTCAAGGCATGTAAATGGGGTGAAATTTAACTGATCAGTAATTTAAAATTAAAATAAGTGATGACAGACACATATAGTATTATCGTATTATTATTATAGCTAATGACACACACACACACACATACACACACACACACACACACACACACACACACACACACGCACGCACATATAATGTTAAATCTATAAAAAAAATCTTTAACATTGTTTTTTATATTATAACATATGTATAATGATTATCAAATTATTCAATCAAATTATTTAGTATAGAAAATTGTTGTTTTAATGAACTTTATACCTAAATAAAAGGTAAAATATTATGTCAGGCATTATCCGAATGGCTTCTTCATTGTATTGAAATTGACCTGCTGGAAAATTATTTATATCGAACTATAAATATAATACATCTGCATGTTTGTGTGTTGAAGCCATGTGCTTAGTTATTTTACGCTATCCATGAATACGTAAATTTGGCCTATTTAGTTGATCTCGTGAGAACGGATATTCTCAATCGGTTGCTATCCGGATCAAATATCGGTTTTACTTTATACAAGTCTTCAATCCATTAACCTATCCTTAAATCTGTGATTTAATACGCCTGAAATTAATTAACTATCTGTAACAGTTAGGAAGCGATATAAGATTTTAATCTGGGATTGTAGATAGATTATAAATTTTAGAATACATTTTATTTATGGCTTATATCTTAATAACTGGTTTTATTAATATATTACGCAATCTCTGTAGGTGTAGCTTGTTACGTTAGGCGTAGGGGAATAAGAAGTACTAGAAGTGCTCAGACTTCCCTTATGTTTGCTCTTACACGGATGTAAGCGCTGTTTCATTTTTAATGAGTGCAGTTCTTTTAATAACTAACACTACAATTCTGGATTCTGGATTTTAACAACCAGGTACAAAAATACAGAACCATTCATATCGTCAACCAATCGTTACTAATATACTGACTGTCACTATCAGCTGTTGGAATTAAATTTTGGCGCGAGGAAGCTATAAAGAACTATTTTTAGTTTTTTTTTTTTATTGGTTTTGTATCTTTTGCTTTCCATAATTACGTTATACCTTGATTCTTTAATAAGTCAAAAAATAATCTGATATTTAGTTATCGTTTTACTCATATAGCATGCAGAAATTATATAAAAAAATATTTTCTTTTATCAATTAAACTATAAATAAAAAAAAATCCTTCATCAATTACTTTTCTTATTCCAATTATCCTACCATAACCGTTTATTAATGATACAATAGTTTCAAACATGTTTTCTTTTCATATGAATCATAAGGAATATATACTTCGTTAATTAAAACGTATTATTCTATAAAAGCTAAAACAATTTGAGTAAAAGTGCTCGTCTGCAAGGTTGCTCGCTAGTTGTGCAACCGATCGGGCGACAGGTCCGTCAGCAGCGTTCAATGACCCACTGAACTCGGGAAATGTGTGGGGGCGAACTGTCAAACGATTCCTTGCGCGGGAGAGTGGTTCTAATCTCTTATAATTTACTAGTAAGTAACGATCACTCTTGATACTTTATTATAATTACAAGGTAATTTTTGTAATTAAACTTTCGTGATCATAATGATTCTGATTAGTTTTGAACCCATTAGGGGTTCCTATTCACGAGCTCGAAACATGGCCGACTAGTTGAGTAAAGTAACGTGAATATATCCGGGTAAATATATATTTAATAATAGGTACTTATCAATTTACCATTCTCTGTTTGTTTTCTCAACCTCTTAAAAAGCGTATATTAAAGATCTTTGAACTTTAAAGATCAATGATTATTTATCATCTATTGTTGTCATTTCTTACTAAAACCCATCACGTTTAATATACTTATCTTATACTTTCTACTTTCTCAGTAATTAATACAACAAAAACTACTTCAAGTTTTTAAGTATTATGTAATCAGTTAAAAATTCTTGTTGAACAACTGGTATCAAGTAATAAATTACTTTTGGAGTCTAATTTAAATTAATTTAAATAAAACATAAAAGTCTTAAGAGATATCTAGTAAGTGGTTTATCAAAGGTATTTCATTGGCTTTATCGCTGTCAATACCCCATGGCTGATGTCATTTGGTGGTCTATTACTTTTTTTTATGACCACAAATATTAAGTCCTTCGCTCGAAAAATATTAAAACTATTAAATAAAAATACTGTGAATGGAAAATAGATTCATAAGATAAAATGCTATATTATATTAATGAGATGAATAATGATACCTATTTCATTATCATATACGTCAATGTCTTGGTTTTTAAAATGATTAAAAAAAGGCTTTCAAATCACATGTTAACCTTTTTGCTGATGGCGTGATAGACAACCAATCACAGCTCTTGATAGTGCTGTCAAATAATATATACTTGAATCATGCTTCCAAGAAAGTAAATAGTATTTTTAATTTAACATTATTGGAGATTATAAAATGTCTCGCGGTCGGCTTCACAAACATAAAAATAACACACAAAGTACACCCAGACTCGGAACAACAATCTGTGGATCACACAAATTGTCTCGTGTGGGAATCGAACCCACAACCTTTGGTTCATCAGTTAGGGTCACTAACCACTACACAAATAGGTCATCATATGTGTAGGACTTTTATATAAAAGTTGAGTGGTAAGTCTTATAACCGCGGCCTAGTTTCGCAACCTTGACTTAGTACTTAGTGTTTCTATTATTAGAACTAGTTTTACGCGCACAGGTAAAGTAAAGAAGTTACCAGTACAGAGAATATAATGTAATTAAAAACCAATGGTTCTGTTCTTGACATATTATTATGTTGGTAGCTCGTATCTGTTCTGAATACTTGTATCTTAAGTGAATTTCATATAAACAAGTTGAAAAATATTAATGACTTTTCGTATTACTTATTTTACTTGTAAATATTAACTTCAATATTTTTTCAGATTTAATGATTTAAATTTAAAAAAATATGACAATAACTAGGTACACAGAAAAACGAATAAACAATTATACCTATACAACTACATATTATCTAAAATGACTCGCTATTCTATTAGGTAATAATATCCAACATCTCTAACAAACCAAGTACCTTTTTGTTTTGTATTGTTGGAACTATAGATGACCGAACAGTCTTGGTCCTTCCGCAAAAAGTAAATTATTATTTATATTTAAATATTGTTTAAAAGAAATACATAATTGTGGTGACAATGATAATACATACTTATTTTTAACTGACTTCAAAAAAGGAGGTGTTTTTTTTTACATTGGACATTGAATAAAAAGTAACCTAAAAAAAACATAAAAAAATCTTAGCATAAAAGTAATAATATAAAACCAATTCTTTAATTAATTAAAGATTGTTTAAAGAAACTTATTTTTAACCCCCGACCCAAAAAAAAGGTGTTATAAGTTTGACCTATGTATCTGTGGCATCGTAGCGGCCAAACGAGTGGACGGATTTGAATGCGGTTTTTTTTTATCGAAACCCTGGTTCGTCGAGATGGTTCTTAGCTATGTTTGGTCGAAATAGAAGCAGTCGTCTCCAAGATATTGAGGTTTTATTGGAGCGGGTGAAATGTTTTATGCAATATTGATAGTAAATACTTAAACAAGTGAGAATTAGTGTGATCGAGTGACAATTAGTGTAATGTATGTATTAATATAATATATAAGCCAGTATACCGCTAAATAAAGAAACAAAACAAAATGCAAGTAAATTAACAAGGCAAGGTTTTATTATTTTTAATTTTTTTATTAAATTTTTGCTATGTTATTTTTGCTCCGCTCCCCCCGGTGACGCTGTAATAGCCAACAGGGCTAACAATATAGACAAACATAAAAAAAAATTGCTTTGTTAGTTCGTGTTGCTTCTGTTCTTTTCTTTTTTTTAAGTCTAAAAACTTGACATTACGAACTTAACTTGCAAGTACTTAAAGTTTCCCGCGTTTTTATAGTCTATGAACTTTGACATTGAAGTGACACATAACAATAAAAGAATGCTCTCTTTTTTTTATTTGTACCCAAGTTAAGCTTCCTGGTACAGCTGTCATCTTATCTTTTGTTTTGACAATTAAAATACTGAGATAACATCATCTGACGTTCGTATCTGATTAAGTACAATTATATAATGATGTTCTGTCTCTCTCTCACACTGAGGATTGGATTACGTATTATGAATTATACTTGGCGATGGCGCGATTGCTAACATTATGTATATAATATTCATGGTTAGTTTCATCAAAATGATACAATTATGGCCTAAATCTAAAAATTAGAAACATTTTTTTTTAATAACCCAACAAACTTCAGTGTGTTCCTTTTTCTCCCAACGTTGATAAAATATAATAAAAATCTGAATCTCTTCTACGATAAACAAGTCACGATCTTCTATGTACCAGGATAACTGAAGTACTTAGAATAAAAATATATCTGTTATAAAAATATAAAAATATATCTGGTATAAAAATAAGCTGTTATTTAAAAGACCAGCACTGGAACTTATCACTAAGAACTATTCGAAATATGACAAAAATATAAAATAAGTAATAGAATGTCAAGTAATGTATATCTTTTTTTCATAGAGTAATAGTATAATGTAAATATAAAAGAAATAAACTACCATAAATATTTGTCTAAAAATATTATATTTTATGTTCATTTAACTACATATTTAGAATAGAATTGAAAAAAAATCCTTTAACATTTTTAGTTTGTTTTATGAATTTCGTAAATATAAACAATTTCTCAAAAAAAAAATAGATTAACGGAATCCTTTAAAAACAAAATTAACCTCGTTTCTAGCTTTCCCAAGTGTTTGAAAACTATAATTTCTGTTTATAAACGAGGGTTTGGACTTTGGCAACATCTGTGGCGTGGGTTGAGAGGTGGCTGCCTACATTATGTTTACAGTCGCCATGCAAGCAACTATGAATTCATTTCTATTCATAGAAGTCTTGCATTTTATAACAATTATGATGCATTCTAGTCTAAGTTTCCCTGTATTTTTTTTGAGGGTATCATAAGTAATATTTACGGGTAATGTCAATGTGTACTATCACAGTGTTATAAAGATATATCTCATATATAACGCAAGGTAAATAATCAGTTGGCTACATATTGCGTGTGGAACAGATACGAGGCAAGGTCACAGCAAGTAGGACTTCCAATAAAACTGGGCCGAGATGATAGGTTAGATAAAAATGCACTGAAACATATTATTTATGTTTATTTCAATCTAAAAGCTATGTATTTTGTTATTTATGTCATTTCTACAAATGTGCCTTTATATTAATTTATTGGCAATTGTTTGTAATTGTATCGATGGAGGCTGAGGGCCGAAGATTAAATAAGATAAAATTTAGATACAATCATCTCTATCTATAATCATGTCGGAGAAGGTCGAAGTCATCTTAGAATTAGATTTTAAAATTTACCATCACATGAGATATTCAAGATAATGACAATGTTATATTACATTATTGAGCATATGCTATTATTTTGTACAAACATCTTTGCTTTTTTGACATAATGAAATACACATTGACTTATTAAATAAAGGGCATAGTAAGAAACTATGATAATTATTGTTAGTTGTATTTACCAATATATAACATTTTAATGTTTTCACTAACATTCTAATAATACGTATAACTCACTTAAATATCAGGCAAACACTAACATACAAATTATAATTATTATCTTGATGGTAAGAGTAAGAAGGAACTCAATCTAAATTTTTTTATAAAGTATTATTAAATGATATTATATAATCCAAAATATTTTTCTTTATTCTAACATATTAAGGATAATTTTAGAATAATATAGCCCAACCTAAGCATCCGGTTAACACCTCCTTGGCCGTACGTTCCAACAAAAAAATCGATAAAGTTGTCACTTGTTAATCACTTCGAAAATTCGAATATAAAAAAACAAAAACAATAAATAATAAAAAAACAAATCAATAATATACAAGTACATAAACGTATTTATTCTATAATATATGCAATTAACTTCGCCCTCAGTGATAAGACGCATACCAACACAGTACTCGCACATGATTGATATAAATTACGATTATTTTCAAACCACGTAGGTATATATAAAACCACTGAGTAGGTACTAACATTGTCAATGTTGGTAATCCGGTTTAAGGTCAGTTGTGCTCTTATTAAAACTTACCTGTTTGATGTTTCATTGTCCGGCTTTTTAACTTATCTACACCGATGTTAAAAAAACTAATTTGTAAGCTAGTCTGTCATCAAAACTTAAAACTAAATTTTGCGTAATATTTTTAACTTTAATTAATACTTATTTATAACAACAATATGTGTATGTTAATCGATAACTTTTTATATGTTATATATCTTAAATAAATATATTTGGAAATAACTTTTTGCGTTCTATTCTTAATTTACTTTTGTTAAGGTATAAAAATTTCATTCATTTTCAAATTGGGCGGGGTTTAATATTACCAACTTCATATTGGTGGTGCTATCTAGTGGCAGAATTCCGACCTAAACATTGGATCAAGTTAGCTTCATTATGTAATAGTGTTGCTACTGGTCGAAAGAGGGCGCTTGATTAAACTAAACACATTGATATTATTATAGTATTATATATAATAACTTCAATATGTTTTAACCTATTGTTTTTGTTACAGGTGTTGGTGGAGTATGACGGTGTCGACTGGCAAAGGCGTGAATGGGTTGCTGTGTATTCTCGTAGAACGTTTCGTTTGTTTTTAGTTGAGAGAACTCTAGTTTGGGCACCGAGAAAATCCGAAAAAGACGACGTAAAATGGCCTGCTTTGGTGAGAATTTACTTTAAAATTATACATTCGTTTTTTGATTTGAAAGTACTAATCGATTCCTACTTATTCCGATAGATGGCGTTAATTACTTATTTTCAAATGTATTTTTAGTTATTCAGATAATCAAAATAATTATTTCACAAAATGTTAATAAGTTAATTTACATTGTTATATTATGTATATTTTTTATGAATATTTAACTCCTGTACTAATTCAATTGAACTATAACAAATACGCCAAGTAATATGAAAGTTAGTTTTCATTGTCAGAAACCTAGAATTTTTTAAATTACAATAATATTATTATAAGTACATATTCGCATTCAGACTCATTTTCTATAATAAGAGTGACAAATAGTTTCTACTCATATTCGCCTGAACTACGTAACCAGTTACCCGCATTCCCATTAAATTTCATGTCACTTTCAAATAATCACTATGTGTGCAAATATTTTGTAATTGGATGTAGGTTAGTATTCATTATTTTATTAGTGTTAATAAACTAGTTGTATAGATTTTAATTAACGCATAAACTGCTTTTAATACATACTTATTTTTTTTATTTGTAGTAAATATTACAAGAAAATTAGATAGGTAGTAAATTATATTATCAAAAATGCATATTTATTCTTAAGTATAAATATAGTAGTTCTACTGTAATTACAATTACTAGAGTGATTATATAATAAATAATTGATTCCAACATAGGTATATTTCATAAAATTCCATAATTCCATTCCATTATACAAAGACTTCAACAATTATTATTTCCTCAAAATTCGCTAGATGTCGCTAGTTGGCCGATTAAATATGAATTTCAAATATATACATTAAAATAACAAGTGTATATTATTAGATTTTATATATTGTTATTTATCTTTATTGAATAATAACAGAAAAAAATATAAAACCTTAAGTATTTTGCTCTCATTTAGGCGGCCACTAAATATAGCCATGGCAAGTAAGAAAGCAGTATAAATAAGTAGACGGAGTTTGAAGGTGACTTTATCATCACAAACGTACCGAATACTGATTAAAGATCGAGACGTGCAATGTCATATATCTGAATTATTTAACAGTACGTGATAATGCTAATAGAAGTATTTTTAAAAACAACAAAACTGGTTAGAATTCGAAGAATCAGTAGACGCCATTTTTTATGTCTTAAGTATATAGATTAAATAAATTTGCATAAGTATCATTAGATTTAAAAAAACCGTTTGTGTAGGAGAATCTTTGATATTAAAAATGTTTACATTGACAACTTAAAAAAACAATTTTTTGTAGAGAGTTTTAATAGAGGTTGTATACTTATTTCATACCTGCTATAAATCAAGATTATAAATTAATAAAAACACATGTGCTTATACCTAAATGATACGTCAGTAACGCAATATTGGATGTTGTATTCCATTCATGTGGCCAGGATATATATTAACGTATTACCGATCATAGAACACAAACTTAATAATAGGTGGATTATTGAAAATCATATAAAATATCAAGTAAATATAGCTAGTCCCTTGACATGTAATATTTATAGGTTAGGTATGTCTCACAGTATAACCTGTATTTCACAGACGTTCACTCCTCTGTCTGCGGAGATTACCATGCAGGAAGCGCAACCAGTGGAGTATCTACACGACAAACACCTCAGCTTTGTAGACTACAGCAACCTGCAACCCGTTCAGGTATTTACATCACTATAATACGAAAGTATATACAAAAAATATTTCATTTATATTGCGAGGCCAAATGTTTTATTTAAAAAAAAAACAATAAAACCAAATATGTAAAGTTTATTTTTATTAATTCTATTAAACGCTAGATGGAGCTGTACACCCATTTCAAAAGCAGATACCATTATTATTGTATATTATTATTAAGAAGCGATTACCGCATACATCGACCTGCCAACATGTATGGAATGAATCAGACCTAAGATGTTGTATTTATATTCCATAATAATCGAGTCACTGCTTGGTTTTATTAAACGATTTTATGTTGAGAAATGATTCAAAGTAAATTATGACGGTGTGCGAGAATTTTATTTATTCTTTGAATATTTAATCTGCGTGTAACATTATATTAAAATTCGTCATTCGCTAAGATATTTTCATATAATTTGTTGACGTGTAATGTGGCTTTGGTTGGCTGTTAAATATATTTAACTAGTTAATTATACTTAACAATCTGATAATTAAAAATTCTTGTTAAAATGTTTTAAAAGACACGAAGGTTATGAAGTTATTGTCTATTGATAGCTGAGAGGAGTTGACATATTGCTTAGTTTGATAATAACAAATCCTGAAACAAATATGTATTGATTCTTTATTTACTATGTATACCAGTATAAATAAACAAAAGATTTCTATATATGTTTAAAAATAATGTATAGGTATTATTTATTATCCGTGTTGATTTTCCTTAATGCAATAAAGTTACGGTCGGCCATTAAAAGTAAAAAGATAATAAAGAATGCCAAGAAAACCGCAGAACGCGTAACCTAATTTTTGAGAGACGATACGAGTGTTTATCCAAAGTTGCCAGCCCGGGCGAAGTGGGAGATCAAGGACGGTGTCTGCCAAACAAGGGGGGTTCCCCGGGCGACGGGAGGCAGTGGGGCTGGGAGGGAAAGTGGAAAGGGTGTGTTTTGATGCTCGGCGCCTATATTGATTTTCCGCGCCCGTTTCGCCCACGCCTCCCCTTTATTATATACATATTCAAGCCAGGTGGTGGTTACGCCGGTGTCGCTATTTTCGGTGAGCCCGGCCGCCTCCCGGTAAGGCCTTGATTGATTGGCTGTCTCCCGCAAAATCTACTTTTGTCAGTGCAACTTTTAGGTCTCGTATTTTTTCGGCCGCGCAACCTCTAAAGAGCTAATACCTGTTTTAATAGAACTCGTTTGATATCCAATTAAGTCGTCTATATAATTTAATTTGTATGTATATCTTGTTTGTTATTTGGCGGTTGTTAAACCTGTTTATTATGTAGACCGACGATACAAAATAGCGAAATGAGATCAATAATCTTATAAATTAATCTTTTAATGCAAAAATATGTATATCCTTTGTTGGTGCATATTAAAATGAAATATAAAAGTTGTTCTTTTATGTAACATTCTCTTTGCATCTCATCTGAAACATTTTAATAAAAGAACAGCATTTGGTACATACAAGTGTTCTAGTTTCAAAATGAATATTATATTAAAAACTAAAGTAAATGAATTATATATACACTATTAATTGTTGTGAAATTTGACCTTCGACCCGGATGAGGCATTTATTTTGTCAGCTATAGCAAGCGTAAATATATAACGGTAATATAATTAACATATCATTAAAACTCAATCAAGTAATAATGAAAGTTTTAGATTTAAAACCTTCATGCACGCTACAGAAACGCCGCAAAATTTAAACGAGTAAAGTTTAGTGGGGGGAGTCCAGCCACCCCTAGGGAGGTGGGGGGGGGGGGGGGAGCGCATGTGTACCAAACAAGTTGTTTTGTATTTATTTTTAATGAATCGAAAATGTTATTGGTCACAGTGATATTTAAGATTATATAACATTCACAAGTTAAATATATATTACGTAATATTTATATTAATTAATGGACGTTAATATATATTTATTAATATGTAATTTTATTTAATATTCACGGATTTGTTCACGGTTTAGTATAAAGGAAAGTTGAGTAACTGTTTTACATACGATTATAAGCGACCGGTTGATTCTATCGCGGTCTAGTTATGAGAACTGTACATATAATTATTATTTTACCTTAAATTGCTGTTATATTGTGATATATTATTTCCTTATACCTTTATCTTCCTTATGTTTTGTCGGTATAATTAAGTTTATTTTTATAAACAAACAAATAATATAAAAATTATATACAGGGTTATTTGTAGTTAGTTGACCACCTCTTGCTGGCAGCCTCTTTTGCATAAATCCCAACGTTTGTTCTACGACTTTTCAAAATTTTTGATAAACAACACAAAAAAACGAACAAACAAATGTTGAACCCTCTTTTACTTATTACTCTGTATTTTGTAAGTAGTTCTTAAAAGGTCAACGCCCGGGCGCCATACCGACACTCAGAGTTAAAGTCAGTTCAGAGGCAACAAATAAATTTTGTATGGGAAAACTCAAATTTAAAAACTATTAATTTTAAAAAGTTGTAGAACAAATGTTGTTCGGATTGATGTAAAGAGGCTGCCTGCAAGAGGTGGTCAACTAATTAAAAATAACCCTGTACATAAAAATATATAAACAAATAAAAATAGTGGAGTAGTATGTTGTTCTGCATTCCGTATAATATTTAAGTTATCATTTATATAAGTTATTATCAAAACATACTTCAATGAAGAAATAAAATCCATATCTTATCAAGATAACACTATCTCTGAGTTTTATCGATCGTATGACAAAGAGTTTACTGAATCATATAATATTTATCAGGTACTTGGAATTCCATGTTTTGCATTAAATATCTGTATCAGGATAAGATAATATCTATAATAAACTAAAACTAATTTAGGAATTCATAATGAAATCAGTGAAAAGATAAAAAATATGTTTGATGGCAAATAAATAACTCGTATATATTTCTTTTGTTTATATTTCTATTTTTTTTAAATTTTATATCTTTAAAAATTCATTTCCTTTAATTAAGTATATTATATTTATATTTTCGTGTTTATTTTTTTTATAATTTTTTGATTGGCATAAATCTAGTAGGTATTTGTTATCTACATGATATTTATTTATTAATTATTTTATATCTGATGTCTAATATAATTACATTACGTCAATATTTTACAAAAATATTCTGGTTTTAGTTTTTGAAACGCAAATATACTAATAATAATAGAAATTAGAACGTTAAACACACAAATATATAAAAGGGAATGATCCGAGCATATGTATATATATATGCTATCGAAGTCTAAGTATAAAGGTAGTTAATATAAGTTTTATTTATTGGGTTAACTGTCGCGTAGTGCAGCTGGGACTAAACTAGATAATTTAAACCAAGCTAACTTCTAACTTTAGTCTGGGATGCGGTAAGTTTAAATAATGTCAACAAAATTTTATTATCATATAACCAATGATAGTTTACTTAAATTACATATTTACCCGGCTACATTCACGTAATTTAATTGGTATTTTGACTAGAATCAAACCCATTCGGGGTTTCTGTTCATGAGTTCGAATCATGGCGGACTGTGACTATGATGACCTCATGAATAGGAACCCCGAATGGGTTCAGAACTACTCAGACAAAATTTCGATTACTTTACGAGAACATAGCCGGGTAAATAAGTAAATATAAATTACAAAAAACGATAGTCTCCTTATTTACTGTTATTTTAAGCTATTTTAAAATTACATTACAATATTAAAGAGTAGCATAATATATGAACAATGCTTTATAGCTGACAATGAAAGTTCCGTAGACACAAAAGCTCAATTTATGTTTTCCCGTCGGTATGTGTTTCCAGACATGTTTTATCTGTGATGGATAGGGTCTGAGTATTGTCTGGTAAAACCTCTTTGTGTAATTCTCTAACTCGGTATAAACCGCGAAAAGTTTTATGTCTTCATTTTATTGCTTTGCTTTGTTTAAAGTTTATCAACTAAGATTATAATTTGAAACTTAATCCGAGATTAAATTCTTGTTTTATTTGGAACAGAGTATATATTTTTAAATAGGACTGTTGTTAAAACAGACAATATATGTATATTCATCATCAAGGAAATAAAAAGTATAGTTTGAAATGTTTTATTTAATACCGATGTTAGAACAAAAACAAAATATTTATAATTTATATTAGTCATAAATATGGCTTGTTTTATTAAAACTATGTAAGTCGGTTATAATTTTACCAGATTTTTATATAAAATAGTAGGTATATATACAACTGGATACAACAAAAGCCAACAAGGTCTGTGTAAGCATGTTTTCAGCTAAACAATACCGTAGGGGTCTCGTACTTACTGATATGTATTGTTTTCAGTACAGTTATGGGACCTCTGGGACTCCTCAATATACAATCCTTTTCCTGTATCAAGAATATTGATTTCCTAGATTTCACAATTCATATGGCATCTTAAAACAAATGTAATAAATTCACCAAATTACTTACGAAAATGAGAAACCATCTGATAAATAAATTACGTAAGAGGATCAAAGATATGTAATACCTATAATATAGTACTGTTATCAATAATCCTATCTGAGGGGAGTCGTGACAGGAAATTGAACGACTACTACGTTGAGAATGTGTGCCATGTCGATGTAGTTTGATAGACACGACGGTGAAGAAATGTATAGGTAATTGTTAAAGGAAAGTAATTAAATTATGTAGAGAGAATATTAATGAACATAGTCTATTTTGTATATTCCGTTATATTCCAAACAATATGAAACAAAGATAAATCCTAATACACAATGAAAAGCAGAACATTTTCAAACAAATATTCCCAGGCTAACCAAACTAGTAACTATAAGTCGTGCTCTCAAAGACCTCGTATTAATCACGAGTAATCTCACCAAATAGACTAACAGAGCAAAATAAACAGTAAAAGCCTCGAGGCATTGCGTAACTAACTGCTGAGTCAGTGAGACCGGCCGAGATCATCAGAGCGAGACTTACGAATACAAACGATTACGATGGCGTAAATCTGACTGGTGAAAATTGTGGCCGTGAAAAATCGTGGCTAAGGGCACGATCTTGTTTTTGTTTTTATCAATATAGACCTCGCGATTTGTAGAAGATTTTATGATTAAATCATTGGTCTCGATAGTACAATGCATTAAGCGCCTTATCGTAAATCACTTCCGCGTTTAACCACATCCAATAAGCATATAGTTATAACGAACACATAGTTATAATGCGAGGGAGAGCCGAGTTCAATGTACCGGATACGTCTGCCAACGCACACAGGTGTCGGCTAGTGCTGTAACATTGACATAAATACGTTATATGCAATGATCATCCATATTGGCTATGGTTTTGCTTTCAGTACGATTTGTGTTACATCTTATTTGTTAATTCATAAAAATAATTGTATTTTTTTAACTTTAAATAAGACATTCTTTTTTTAAATTTCATAATTTAGTCTCGAACATCGTAGAATAATGCTATTAATGTCGACAACATTTATACGAGTAAATATTTGTCATTTCTTGCCATGCCTTCACTGCATAAATATTGAGTTTTGTCCATATTTGTCTGATAAAGTCATAAAAACACATTGTACATCAGGATAACATGCAAGGCTACTATCGAAGGTACAAGATATGTGGGTCATAATGTTTACATGAGGTCATTCAACATAACTAACAATCTAGCGAGTAATTGAACTATTTATGGGCATTGCATTCTTGTACAGAGGAATTATGTTATATGAGTATTGCTCGATAAATCTTCGTGTCCATTAATTATAATTCTGTTTTCTATCTTTTGCGCATTGGAGATATAATATATTAACTAGATTATCCTTAAAGATATTTTACTTCTACCTTGAGATTTTTTTTTATGTATCTATATTTTTTTACAATAATAATCGATTATTATTTGAAGGAGTGGGACGCTACCCTGGCTGGTTCGGAAGGTGGAGTGGACTCGGCCACGTTGACATCATTGGCAGCAGAGGCAGCTGAGTGGCGGAGTACCCAGGATGGTCAGCGGATACTGACCACTACCCCCTCCGTGTTGGGAGGCTGTAGGGCTCAAGTGTACAGAGTAGCCGGCGCCACCCAGTGGTACACCGCTGTCATCGTAGGCGTCAATGAACACACTGGTGTAAGTACATAACCATTTTCTTTATACTATATATATAGCATGTATGTGTGTGTATAATAAACTTTAAACAACATTGATCAGATGGTAATCGTAAATTACTATCATATTAAGGAAGCTTCCAGAAGGGCTGCTTCATTACCTGATGGCTAACTGTAAAGGCATTCTACAACATAATTCCGAAGCGGGAAGTTCTGAAACCTGTTTGGTGTATTGAACGCCGTGGCATCCAGTAACGATGCTAGATTTATAAGGGCATGTTTTATACGTATATGCTATAAGAAAGTTGTTAACTTAAGCCGTGTACACAGGAACCTGAATACAGCTTTCCACTTGTCTGGTTTTTGTGATGTTGCCTTAATGGATTCATATATTAAATATATTTATTATTTAAACCAGTTTCGATATTATGGCCGTTCGAAATTGATTTAATTTGGTCGTCGTCGGTAAATCGTTGTTGATTGAACGGTTGTTTATATTATGATGAAATAATATGATTCGTCATCCGAGAACGGACGATGCAAATAATGTTATATAAAAACTATTTTAATTATGAATACTTGTTTGGTTATGGAAAAAAACAGAAATAGAGCTAGATGAGTTTAAAATTTCCGTATTATATACAATAACCTATAAATAGGTTAATTGTTATTATTCATTAATTGTAATGTTCATAATAATCATGTTGACTAATAGTTACATGTATTATCAAAATCCCATAAAGTGAACAAAACAATATGAATTAATAAAACATTATCCTTTGACAGAGAATAAATATTTATTAATTCCTGGTACTGAATAATGAAAATCACGTTTCTCTCATTAATGTTAACCCCCCTACCCCCTCTACCTCCCTGCCATCCCCCCGACTTTGCAAAACAAACTTTGTTGTTCTACGATATTGAAACACTTTGTTTTCCTTTCATCGGTACCTTTCAGATCTCTGTGTTAAATTATTTCGTGGATTCTGTAACTTCTCACAAATAGCAACAAAGTGTTAAGGTCAAATCTATTTAAATTATTGACTATGTTTTTTATAACATTTGACAGCTGTGATATATATTAAAGGAATATTTATTAATTAAATACTCATAGTAACTAAAAAGTTCAATGAAGAGTTTTGTTTATCATTTATTGTTGACATTAAAAAGTATATAAAACATTCTGTAATGAAATGATATCATTATTATTATATTAATTAATAATGAAAGTCAAAGTATTCATAATCTAAGCAATTACCAAAATATTGAGATTTGTCAAAGAACTTCAATTTATCTTGAACTTGGGTATGTAATTACAATTAAAAAGTTGCGACGTTAAATAAATTTATACTGTGAATTAGTGAGTAGGGGAGTTGCTCGCAGGACGTCGAAGTTTTGAGTAAACCCCCGTTTACCCCCCCCACTTTCTGGGTTACTGAACTAACTTTCTTAAAACTTCTCTTTGCATCCTGCAAGCTTGTGTTAAACTTCGTCTTTTGCTCAAAGACATTTTTATGTCCACAAATTATCCTTGGATTGGCCAAAATGTTTGTTATTGTTTTGTAAAAACGAGGATTTGTATATTTTTAATTATATTATTATTAAATTCTGTAGCACATGCAAAAATAGTCGCCGTTAGTTCAAAATGTATATAAATTAAAACAGGAATATGGTCTTAACCAGTTTAATCTATTAATATGTAAAAACCTTACCTTGGACGTAATTTATGTGTAATTTCGTGGTATCAATTGCTTTGGTATGTTATTAAATTTTCTAACATAAAGCAGACTCGGTGGTATATTTGTTTTTGTAGTGTAGGCGTGAGAAAGTTTAAATCGGAACTTTGTTTTGTTTACACTCACCTGTCAAACTGGATTAGAGAAGTGGCAGAAGTATATATAAGATATAATTAATCGATTATTTAGGTAGAATTGACTACAATCGTTATCAGTTATTCGTTTTATTTTTGCGAATAAATATTTCCAAACTTTATTTGTATTATTTTGTCTGATCTATTTTCCTTATAAGATTTAGACGATAATTTTATAATAATAACTAAAGGTGACCTTGAGGTTATTTTTTTCTTTTATATGGAAAATATGTTTTTTCTACAGGAATTGACAGTTACTGATGACACAGTACTGGAGGAGCACAGCGAAGACCCAGCATTGGTTCAGATGAGACTACTTGGTGATGGAGGTAACAAACATATTATTTATCTGTGTAACAAAAAAAGAACAAGTGTTAATAAAACCTTTACAATAAATAATTAATTAATAATATATACTTATTAGTATCACGTATACCTAATAATAACACAAGAACATGCTATACATTTAATTATATATTGTAGTAGAATAATAATTGTAAAATATTATACAGAACCTTGGTTACACAAAAATGTTATCTTTCATCTTGAAAATTAAATCCGAATTTGTAAGAGAAGATAAAGGAATGTTTTAAAAATAAACGTCAAGAAGAACTCAAGGACTTCATTCAAGACCTAACATTCAATTATGTTAGAGTCTTTATGTTGTACTAAATACTAATGGTTTCACCTGACTTTGTTCGTGACACACAAAAACAACATTTTGGTAATTATTCACTAAACTCAGACAAAAATAAACGTATATATAATAGACGCTTCCTAATAACTATTAAGTTCTTTTTATACAAAAAATAAAACATGAATGTAAATGAATAAATAGTAAACAAAAAATAAAATTACAAACAAACAGAAAGACAAACTTCATATTTATAATATAAATATGATAGTATGTTGGTACGTGTGAAAATATAAATGCTTACACATGTATTTAAATGACACAGTGGCCTCAAACAATAGTAAGAAGACTCGGTTTTATCTGTAATTGGATGCAGGAAGCCTTATCAGTTACCATGTAACGATATAAGGCACTTTGCGAAGTCGCCAAATCCTTTGTATATAAAATTACAGTTACTTTTAAAGTATTTTTATGTAATTTTCTGTAAAATTACAATCATATTTTTGACTTGTAATAGGAATTCAGTCACATGTTATTAATACGTATAAAATTACAGTTACTTATAAAGCATTTTTGTGTAATTTTCTGTAATTTACAATCAATTGTTTGACTTGTAATTGGAATGAAGTTACATGTTAATAAAATTTGAATTAAATTCGTTTATTGTACTTATTTGACATTAACGTGTTTCGTCGTAATACTAAACCTTGATATAATTTGTTTGACCTCTTAACAAGACCTTTAAATATGACTTGAAGGTACTCAAAATTTTAACATGGAAGGCCAATTTATATTTGTCTTATGATAAAATTGTTTTTACAGTTATTGAATCCATTATGCGAGGAGAGGTTGTGGGTGTGATGCCAAGAAGATCTCGTTCTAACTTACAAGTAAGTATTTCTTAATATATCTGTATGTCCGTCTGATTACTATCTTTTTTCCTGTTATGGAAAGTAGATTAACCTTCTATGCTCCTTCCTATTATATAGTTATGAGATATGAAGATCCCAAATCTCAAAATACACACACACACTAAAGCTATCACTTATGGTCTTTAATGTATTTAGATTGATTATATTCGTACAACTCAAGAAAGAAATATATAAATCATGTTATAATTTCCCTTTGTGATATAAAGCCATTTTTTCATTTCGGTTTACAAAAAATAAATATACGTTGAATGTTTTGTGTACATTTTTTGTTACGTCGTGTTAAAACCTGAATTTGTTTATCCTCCGTTGAGCAAAAAATGGTTAAAAGTAAACAGCCTTGGTGTAAAGTGGAATGAGAGGGTGGTCTATATAGTAATATTATGAGAGGAAGTAAATTTTAATAAGGTTAGGTGACTCGAAACTAATTAAGACTAGAAACAGCGAGGAATGATTAATGAGTCTTTTCATCTGTATCTATTTTGATTTTATTCGTGTTTAACTCGAAGTCGCTAGTTGGCGCCGAGTGACGCATCTGCCAATTTAAAGAGGACGCCATCTTGTTTAAAGCTAAATATGGCTGAAATGACTAATATATTCTACTGTGGCAAAGTAATGCTAATTTTAGTATTATAAAATAAAATAAAACTTTCACTTTTGCTATTCTTTATTTTGTTTTGCGTCAATTATAACAAATAAGGCTAATTCAGCAATTTGATCTACGTGTATTAAGTTTCAGCACCACTGAACTCATTTGAATATTAGAGCTACAACTTAGTTTGGTTGTTCATTGTTCTAAACTAATGTTAAGTCGTGTTTGAGTTGGACGCAAGCTGCGACAGATACTTGGCTAGTAAACTTCTCTGAAAATCTAATTTAGATCAGCTTCGAGAGTGCGAGTACTAGGTAATTAATTAACTTTTCGTATTAGCTCATAAACATGTCTAGGCTCGCTATTTTTGGATGGTGTTTTGTTTTTTATGTAAGTTTTGTGATGAGTCATGGTAACCGGACCACTGATGAAGATTGGACTTCAGATTAAGTATATTATCCGTACATTGACGTGTAGTTTATTAATGTTATTTTATTATGTTGTAATATATTTAATTGATTTTGTATATTTTCGTTACTTTGATGTTTCACGGATTTAACTCTTACGCTTTAAATAGGTCGATTGATCCAGATCGACAAAATAATCCTTTAATATATGTAAAATTAATAATTATGTTACGATACAATTATGAAACGTATGTATATCGTTAAAATTATTCTCCAAGTTGAAAATACTGTTTATTCTATGATCATGGGTATTCATGAGGTTACTGTAAAAGTTACATTTAACAATTGCTTCTTAGTAACAAAAACTGTCCTCACATAAACAATTTTATTCAAATTCGTTCTCAAAAGGTCGACCGGCATTTAAATTTAAAGGCGAATTTCAAGCAGCAAATTAAAATGGAGACAAAGACTGACGGTTAGTGTGCAGCGAGCTGTAACAGCTGTAGGGAGACATACATACTTGGAACGTAAATTATGCAAGCCATTTTGAACTGTATTACATACAAACAATTCAAAATAGCGAACATATTTCATCGGCCGTTTGTGGCTCAACTTTAGTCTCGAGGGTGGAAAGTTATTGAAGCGACCTTCAGCCTCCATGACACCCACATACTTTCTCATTCCTTTGTAAAACTGGAATCCAATAACATTGTATTTATATTTTTGCAATATTTGAATTTCGAATGAAATATTAAAAAAAAAAGTATTGCCTACATTCGTATATATAATTTTAAAAATATAATTGTTATATAATAAGTATGTAATGTATTCCAATAACGTGGTAATATACAATGGTCGATAGTACTTACTTTGCATGCTACGTATAACTCTGATTGTATGTGTGTTTGTTTACACAAAGGTTGAAAGGGAAGCTGATAATTAAACATACATTCGTAACAATAATTACTTTTGACTTACATTAATAGATAAATAGCCTCAGTTTCAAACTATACAGTTAATTTCCAAAAGAATTATAACAAAAATAAATCAAGAAAAGTGTAATTAAACCTCCTTAACACAAACCTTCTTAATGTATTCCAATATTTAATCCTACATAAATCTCCTGCAATAATGCGTTTAAGCCGAACATTGCGCTCGTTTGACAAGAGGGGGGATGGTGATAGTAATTTGTCAGGTTCAACGACCCTTTTGTACTCAAGAATCCTTAAGCATAAACCATAAACAATTCATTTTACGAAATCCACGCACGGATAATAGAAGAATATAAATGTTAGGAAATATCGATTCCATACACACTCAAACTAATCATACACTCCCCCCTTTATCAGTAGTCTCTCTTCTGAATGCCAATCTCAACTATCAGCTCACATTCACGTAAAAGTTAATTAAACTTACTAAATTGCACTTTTGAATGGTTTTTACAATGCATCGTGTTCTTTGATAGTAAAACTTTTTTAAGTTTTCACGAATAAAATCTCATTCGTTTTACTTTTTAAATTGCTGTTTTGAAATAAATTATTCAATGAATAGTTGGCTCTTGTCCGCAATTTTTACTGTTGTTTCAGTTTCAGGAATTTGCGACGTTTGACATATTTTATTAGTCTTGGAAAAACCGTTGAATCACATTTCTATTAGAACCAAGAAATATTAATAATAATTTTTATGTCATAATACAAATACTAAATGTAAATTTTGTTGACGATTTAATACTTAATTTTATTCTCCTAATGGCTTAGTCATTGTCAAAGTATATTTACGACTGGTATAAAGGAAGCGTTATCCCTGCAATATCAAAGAATCTGGATCTCTGCCAAAGAACATAAACACCTAACACCAACTTATAATGTCATTAAAGTCTAAATTACTACCATGAACTAAATTCTAGACATTTCGTTTAGGAATATCATAAAACTAACCGCAGCTAAATCACTAGCAAGATATAAATTCTTAGAAGCTGACCGATATAACAAAAACTAGTACTCAATAACGCCTAAATCTAGAAATGTTTAACTTGTGCAAGTGTACAAGTACATTAGAATGCAGTAAGTTCTCACAGTTGAGGACCGTGAGACTCGCCGACACACCGCTCGGAATCGATTCAACTTTTCCTATTACTGCGGAATTGGCTTCGCTGCTTCTTGTTCGCGCTGATGTATTGTATTCTCTTTGATTGTGTCTTCACACAACTGTATCGCTTTTGTTTTTAATTCAAATTATTTAATATTTTTCATAACTTCTTCAAGATTAATTAAAATTCAATACTTAGCCAAGTAATTTAATATCACAAGCGTATTTTATGCTTTTTACTGATATTTATATTTTCTCATGGAGTACAATAATTTATTTTAAACGAATGATCATTTACAAAATGGAGGCGTATTTATTAAATTGAGATATTCCATATGTGGTTTTAAGTAATATAATTCGACGCAATGAATATAATTAAATTTGTTATTACCAATAATTTTATTTTACTGGAAGTTTCACTTCATAACAACATCAGTCGGTTAATTAAATAAACAAAAACAAAACAAATTATCGTATCTTAAAAATGCACAATTTTTCCTTAACACCCATCCTTGTCCCAAAATTGAATCATTATATCAAATAGGGCAGAGTTTGTTGGGTGTAATCGGTAAAGTTTGGAACAACATCGGCCGACTTTCCGCTTCTATCAGAGTTAGTTAATGCGAGTTCCCGTGCAGCGAACACAGATATCGATCCCGACGAGTGCGGGATGGGATGCCGGGATTCGTCTGGCTCGTAATCCCCCGACCCATCCCCCAGGACGTCAAAAGGGTATGTTTTAACGTGCCACTCACTACTTTGTTCTTGTTATATTTGAAGGTTAATATTAGTTTTGACCTGCCTGACAGTTGGTTTTGTGTTTCTGACAACCATTTATAGTGGGCTAGTCAGACTATTTATTGTATAATAATATCATAGTATGTCTTATGATGTTATGATGATATTTATTATAGTAATAAACTAATGGAATTAAATATTTCTTTGTCTTGGAATGACACTCATAAAAGTTGAGTCATATGACACACGAAGCCTTAATACCCTGTTAGTATATCGTGCTTGTCTTATGAATATTAATGTTCGGTATTTTGCATTTAAAACCACTCATGGTGAGATAATCCCATTATGTTAACTTATATATTATAAAGCATTACAAAACATTGCTAAGTTCATAGATAAGAGTAAGATAGCATATCGCCAGTATGTTAGTAGCAAAAAACATGACCTTGCATGTAAGGAGGTGCAATATATAACTGGAAGTGTGAACTCTAATTAATTATGCAAGCCTGTGTCTGGTGGCCGGGCTCAGGCGCGGGTGCGTCGGCGCTCCCCCCTCTCCCCCTCCCCTTTCCTCGCTCCCAGTTTGCGCCATTCTCCCGCGCCGGCACCACTACGCTCGGTTACTCGTTACTCGAAACGGTTTATGGAACGCATCTTACCTTTCACCGCACTAGCGTCACATGTTTTAAATTTCGAATGTCCCGAATGACGTTGTGAAGTGATTTTGGTGATTTGTGGCCATTGTGCTCCGAAGACGACGTTGCCGGCAGCCAGTAGCACATTATTCATTTTTAAACACCGGTTAGCATTGGTCATTGACATTTATAATGTAGATCTCCTTATTTTTAGTTTGTAGGTAAAGCTTATTAGATATATGTATAATTATAGGTTTATTCTAGTTATATGTAGTATTTTATGCACGTATAAGAAAATTATAATTTTATTTATATATTTCTAGTTTCAATAGAAATTTATTACTAAATAGGTATAACAGTGCTTATTATGCGGCTAAGACGCTGTTCTCTCGTTATCTTTTCTCCATACTTATCGTAAAACTAATTAACATATAATAGCAGAAGCACTACCGCCTAATATACGCGTACATACATAAACATTTTCACATATACATAATATTATGCACTCGCGTGTTTCTATGTATGTACTTGCAGCGAATACAAAGTAGCTACTGATAGCCACACCCCGATAAGAGTACCATCTCTCTTCCACCTGTGCCCAAAACATTTAACTATCTCTTTTCAGGTTCAGATCACTAAACTTAATTCGGACAGCGTTGGAGATATTTTAATCTATTTAAACACTCGTGTAGTCTGAACGTATCGAATTGGAATTAGAGCAATTATGTGCATCGTTAATCGACGCACACACGCACTGGCCGCCATGTTGTTATTGTTATTACGTCGCCGTGGAAGGAAACTGCTTGTTTGACTCGCTTCGATGTTTGCTTTTGTTCTTTTCTAACTTCTTTGTTAGTCGTTATTGTTCCTTTGTTCGTATTATAAAGCGTCCGCGGTGGAGACGCTGTTTATAAACATTTACTCTTTGATTGGAATCCTTTGTATGTTTATTTTACAGTTAGAAATGTAGACAAATTTCCTTGGAATCTCAAAATAATTTATCCTTTCAACATTGAATCCACACTAATGTCCTATAAAATATTTCCGTGAAAGCAGTAACGTTCCAAATACGGGCTAAATACTCCAGACTATGCAAAGGCGGTCTGGTTATTCCGTCTGAATCCCACATCCGCCCACTCCTCAGCTATGAATAAATCTCACCTTACATTACAATACTACTTATTTTAAGAGCAAACAACAATACAACATGAATGTTCATCGTGTTTGATGTTTAGATTGAGTTTTGATAACACATTGTAAATAGTACTATAATGCGTCATCGGCACAGACAATTTATGACTTGGATATATATATATACATGTAGCACGTAGGTCTATGTAACATCGTACACAATAGATTAATTTCGCTGTTATTGAGCCGACCTAGTTTTTGGCTCAATGTTCACGAAGATTAATTACTCGTTTCCTCTTATAATAGTCTCGACAAAACATTATTAAAGATGCTTGGTACACTTCCAGACGTCATGCTATGTAATACGTTTTTAATATTGTGTACAGTGACGTTCAAATAGTGATAAAAAAATTGATTTCATATTACTCAACAAAATTAAATATTATTATAAACGTAGTATTCGGTAGCCAATAGCCTTATTTACGATGTAATCTATTTAGAAGGGGCATGCTTAGTATGGGAGCGAACTAGGAATACCGGTTATGAAAGGTGAGGGCCGGGGCGGGAGGTAGCCGTCGAACGAGTCGTGTTGCACTCTTGGCCTCCGGCTCTCCTCCGAGATTCAGATAAGTTTACAGGGAATACGACCGGAGGAACTTAGTATGCTACAACCCGAGGCACAGTGGTATTTCTTTTTATACGTTTAAGAAAGTTTTTGTGAAATTGTGCTATTTCGTTTGAAATGTACGGAATTGTTTCTTTGAATGGTGAGCCGTGTTCTGTAAGTAGACTTAAGTCTTTGTATCGCATTTCTTTGTACTTGAAATTTGTATTATAATTATGGTCATTTATAAGCTAAGCTATATATTAAATTGAGCATTTAATCGCATAAGCAAAGCGATGATATTAACGATAAAGGATAGATTAGTACAAACGAGTGTGCCTCGACTTGGTTCAATAAGTACTGTTATTGTCGGGGTCAACCGGAGCGTGTGGTCATTACGTAATGCTTACTTATAACATAATGACTATCTTTTACGTAATGTTTACAGACCTGCTTCGTTGATCACTAATGTGAACTATTATAATTATATTTTTATTGAACATACTATTTTTTTTAAACATAAAACTTTTAATAATTTAAAAATCATAAAACCATGTTACCTTTCGTGTCTTTTTTGAATTCTATTGTTTTAAAGTTGTGTTAGATTCACAGATAATTCTACAGACATTTTAGTTCTGACCTTCGGGTGCACTTTTGAAACCGTTAGTTATAACTGTACACTTACTACAATGACTCTAGATTCTAGAACATTCATTCAGATATGAATTCAACTTATGGGCGATAAAACTATCTATTTAATATCTATAAATTCTTTCTCCAATTATTTCTGGAATTTTCAAAAATAGAACGTTATTTCCAGATTTTAAAAAGTCTTCATTTAGTAAATCTGAATTCGAGTTGCAATGGAGGATATCTACAGCAATTTGTATTATTCTTTTTATAATTAATATTTTTTCATTTATTTACAAAGTTTTCAAATATTGAACATTATTTCATCATATTCTAGAACTTTCCTCTTTTAGATCCGAGTTCAAGTTACAACAGAGTATAAAACGATGTATATAGCCTATTAATGTTCTTCCAATTATTTTCGGAGCTTTCAAATATCGAACAACATTTCCAGATTCTAGAACAGTCCTCATTTAGATCCAAATTCAAGTTACAACAGAGTATAAAGCTTATTTATATTCTTCCAATTATTTTCGAAGCTTTCAAATATCGAACATCCTTGATGATTCAATTAAGAATAAAATCGCGCAAGTGAAATATTAGCTGTCACAGGAGGGCGTTCTTATCCCGGGTAACGAAAATAAATCACCTGGTAATATTCAATGGGCCGTTCACCCGCTATCAAACTTCCTGTTAATATGTGCGATAAATTTATATTTTCAAAAGATGTTCTCTTTGATATGAATTATTCGCTTGTGACATAATGAGGTTGCGTGTGTTTTCGTCTATGTGTACTTCTGCTTTGTAAATGTCTGATGTTTGCTGGTTTTATTAGTATAGGTGTTGTAAAATCGTTTTCACATTATAATTATTTTTATTTAAAATATAAGATTTTTGAAATTTTATTGATCCATGCATTTCAGTGATTAAAATACTTAAACAATTTTGATAGCATGCTAAAACAATAATCAATAAATAAAAAACTTATTGATCCGATCCGATAAAGGTCGCAGGTTCGAATCCTGTCCGTATAGACCTATTAATTTTTCATTCTATATTTATTCAAAATTTAAACAGGCCTAAGATAGCTGAACATGTATAATATCAATTTAATTATTTCAAAATAATGCATATGTTTAATTATAACACAAAGACCACACCCACAAACGTAACAATGGATAAAGCACACCCCGAGGATACTTGGTCTAAGCATCGTTAGTGCTAGATAAAACTACCTGTATTATATGACTGCACTTAAACACACTCTCACCTACATAGCATTGTTATTGTTCATATCACGGGATTCACTCACCTATGTAACTTGAAAGTGTGTGTATCATTTCATTGTGTGCTTCAGTCATAAGCCTTGCATGTGCATGTATAATTTCAATGTGTGCGTCAATCATAAGCATTTTGAGTGTGCGTATCACTTTATTGTGTGCAACAAAACAAGCCTTTTATTATGTGTCTGTGTGTGTGTGTATAAATTCATTGTGTGGGTCAATTAGTTTTGATAGATGAGCAAATAAATACTCTGTTCATTGTTTGAGAAACTTTTACATGTAATTCAAATGTAATGATTTTAAGTCATAATGACTTTATGACGGTAATCAAAAAGTCGATAAAAATTATTAATTACTTTTAACGAAACATGAAATGAATTATATTTATTTTGTAAGTTTTTTTAATATTATAAGTAAGTACCATATTCATTTGTTATTATTATCAAGTGTAGGTGGATATCAGTTCCTAATAAAATATTCTTTTAAAGATAACATCCTACGCAAGAACAATCACTCATCGTGTTTGACAAACAATGGGGAACATATTTTGTATTATTTCGTCATAGAATTAATTTTAGGTTGTTTATTAATGTATAACAAATTATATTATACTTCATAAATATTAACTTGTTACAATAAACAAGATAAATTCAAGATAAATACGAATCGTATTAGTTTCTGACCCCAGGTTCTAATTGCCTCTGCACTCAGACCACATGCTATTTGAGCTTCGTTGTAATATTTGATTTTGATATTTGTTTACTCTGTTCAATTTAATATCAGAAATGTTTTTAATATTACTATTTTGATTACAACCTGTTTGGTACCAATTGGCTTCGAAATTTAAATTATTTCGTATGTATTTGTTTCATCAAACAAAATATTTGTATGAGGAAATATGAAATAAATAACATCAATAAGATACATTATATAAAGAAATTTTCGTTTCAATACATTCGTAGTATTTCTTGATTTATTACTTCTTACGATAAAAGTTTCTAAGGTTTCAAGAACCTTTATATCTTGAGGGTGTTTGACATGGAAGGGTTGAACACAAAAAGAATAGGACCCTTTTATGAGACTTTACCTTTTTTTAGTGGGTGTAAGCCTTACCTACTTATAGTTTCTTATGTGACCTGTAAGTATTATGTTTAGTATCATTATTTGAATTATTTTTATAAAAAAAAATTATTGCTTGAAAAGTAAAATATTTAGGTATATGTAACATGTTTATGATATATCAATCAAAAGAAACCAAATACTTGAAATCGTTTCCAATTACGATGTAGGGTTGACTTTATTTTGACAATAAAATATACTAAGAATAGGTTTTTGACCTTTGAAGAGTGAACACATTCCTGTATTGAGGAAGGGAGAAAATGTAGCTGAATTATTTCTGAGGGTGATGCTTAGTGAGAGGAAAAAGGTTTCTTGTTAGTATGAAGTATTTAAAGTTAGCGTCCCACACTCAGTTCGTTGACCCCGTAAAGGATTGCTCTGAAGGGCTCTTTTATCCGTTCTATCATGTTAAAATGTAAGGGTATTTATTTTCTCGAAAATATAATATTATTTATATAAAATATTAAGCTTTATGTATTTTTATTTGAATTGGTGATGTTGGTTTATAAGCTGTTTATATAAGTCACGTGTTTATACATTGAGTATTTAAAATGTATTTTACATACGTTGTTAATATTTATATATAGTACCAAAGTGTATATTTCTTGGAAAACAATAATATTGACCTACGTAATAATATTATTTTCGCATTACCATCCGAGAAACATAAACAAGAGAAACTGTGATAGTCAAAGTAGGTACTTACTCTTATTCATATTTATTTATTGTAATACACATATTTAATGAAATTAATTATGAAAATATATATTATTAATGTGAACAAAATACCTTTTTAAACCGGTCTAGGTTTTTAAACTTTACATCTATATATTATTTATTTTAGTAACAAAAATAATATCACTACGACGTAAAATATAACAGATTTTGCAAAATTCTTTTCTCATATATTTAAGTAATCGTGGCCCACTTGGTCACATTGCGTAGGTCAGTCATGTCAGTCATACCTGCACTTTCTCCACATTTACTTTCACTTCGCTATCTCATGTTTTTGTCACACTTCATAAAATATATGAAGACGATCCATCACATTGGTATTTGATGATCAAGTGCATGTACTTTATTTATATTTATATGTCGAGTAAATTGACTTAATCAATAATTATAAAACTACGATTTTTATTACATACGCTTTATTATTGGAAATCGATTATTGTTGGCAATTATTCGATGACGCAGCATCAGATAATGATCGATGTTCAGAAACACAACCCCTCACTTTAAATTCTCCATGTACCACTCGTGTCGGCAAATTAAGCATTGAAAAATATTGAACATACGAGTTGTACTCATAAATTTTCCTGGCAATGGTAACTAATTGGTTATTGCAACATAATATTATATATATTAAAAATAATCTTAACAAACAATAGACCATAGTAACGAAATTAATCGGTGATCCCCAATCAATTACCAGAGCTTATCGGGAATCAATCAGTATTAGTCAGGGCAGCGAAATACAGTTCCGGCAAGTCAGCGTAATAAGCGAGGTGCGTCGACTCGGCCGTTGTCGACTCCGGACCCGTGGAGTCATTACTCAGCAAAACCGAGAGTGACTCGGCACGACTCGGGTCTGGATTTGTCTGTCAGTCGCAATAAGTGGATTACGGCTTCACGCTTCGATAGTCATTTCCAACAGCCCTTTTCACTTGTCATTTCTTATATATATGATCGCTTGAAACAGAACTGTTTTGTATACAAAGCTGATTAGACGCTGACCTAAATTACATTTTAACGAGACCACAAAACGCTTTGGTAATCACTACTACGTAAATAATTTATATTTAAACACGCAGTGTAACACTGCAATGGAAACAAATGAATCTATTATTATTTATGAAAGGAATACTTCGAGATAAATACCAAATATTATGAGCCATTTGATCAAGGTTACAGAGGTCATTACTTATTTGAGTTCTATGTAATAGTATTATGTAAAAACAGAGAGAGATAGAGAAAGGAAAAGAGAAAAATAATACTAATATTTATTGATAGATGTAATCACTTTTTAATTCAACATTTTTTTTTTGTTACAGAGGGTTGAACGAGAAGCCACTAAGAGTCCAGCGATCACAGGAGGCCGGAAGAAGACCAGCGTTAGAAGCAACGGACAACTCCCTTCCGCTGAGCCACCGCCTCAACCTGCAGGTAATCTTCACCATTGATTTATTTGACACCACAAATAGATAAGATTAAGATTATGAACAATAGAAAATTACTTTCTCTTATATATAGAGTATTAAAAGAACTCCTAATTTCTAAACAGTTTTATATATACGAAACACATTCGTAATCCTATTAAAACCAATCTTGCCTCGCATCTTATTGAAAGCGCAGTTTCAAAGACGGTTATATTGCTCTGGGACGTGTTAGGATGCTAAGAGGACTCTCATGGGATAACTAAGGATTACTAGAGATTTACGAGATTCAGGTAAAGAAGAGGAGGGTTAGATTTGTTAAGGAGAGACAGCTGCAAATTAGTGTTAGATTAATTACAAAGGATTTATAATTAGAATAGATATAGATGAGATATGTGTAAAAATATTCAAGCCATAAATTTAATACAATGGTCTATTTTAAACGGTAATAATACCGCCGAAATGGCTGCATAACAATGAATTCTGTGGAATTTTCTAGAACAATGATCTTTCGGGTCCTGGGTCTCGGACATAAATCAGCTTCCCTTCGCGTTCCTTCTTTAATGTTTGGGTTGTGACTGGTGGTTGTGGTGATGATAAATAGCTGTATAACCACCATTTAATATCACAATTAAATGCAAATTTTCAGTGAAAGGTAATGTTCACCAAATCACTGGTTTGCTTAATAACTGCTGTAAAAGACCTACCTTTTAGTATAAACATTTTTTAATATTTGATTTATTTATGAATCAGTTTGGATTTTCTTTTATTTATCTTCTTCTATTTATTAAAAAAAAAATGTTTCGGTTCAGTAACTCTTGTAGGAGTTTTGTGGCCACGGAAACTATGACAGTTTTCGAACACTTCTAATTAATGTCTATTGACATATGTAAGAAAAACCTGTTAAAAATATATTTATCTTTAGTTATTTAAGATAATTATGGTAATAAATTTTAAACTGTAATAGTTTTCGAAATCAAAACTCGTAGTAGGGGTACAGTTTAATAAAGTTAGATTTCATAAACGTTAGAAAAGTACTATCAATGCTATTCGACTGAAGTCAAGATCAAACTTCACGATGGTTACGAAGTTTGTTATAAATATTTCTTGGAACGTTCGTAACTTTAGTTGTTCATCGAACTTCAGTCACTTTCGTTGAAAACCGACCTGCCTCTTCCAAAACAAGTTTTAAATTTCACAAACCCAAGTTCCAAGGTCTTTCGGGTTACTTTGATTAAAAACGGTTTGGTAAACAAAAATGATTTATTACTCATAAATATTAACGTTTCTGAGCGAGGTTGATGTTTTTACATAAAGTATTGATAAGCATTCTATTATCTGTGTATATAGTATATATTTTTTTTATTTACTAATGTTTTACGAATTAACTTACTTTTCTTTAGGCAACCGTGACTAGGGGAAACAATATATTATTGTCGGAGTCTAGACCAAAAGAAAGGAGTCGTAGTGGGTGACGGCCGGCTATTGTCTGAACAGCAAAGTCTGCAAAGTCAGCATTGTTGAGTCATTGTTGCGTTTTTTACTATTTATGTCTGACATTTTCATTAAAACGTCTAAACATGTAGCAAAGAACTAAGAAGTTTTAATCCGTTCATAAAGGATTGAAGATTTTTTCCTTGCCGATACGGGAAAGGATTTGAACCCGCGACATCTAGGAAACCTTCCACCGTCGCTCTACCGTATCGCTTCTCATTTCGGTGAATTAAGTATTCTACATGTAATCGTCTTTAATGGGATGGTTGTTATTTTACTCAATCACACATATATACTTACACAACACACACACACACACACACACACACACACACACACACACACACACACACACACACACACACACACAGCCAGAGAGAGAGAGAGAAATTTCCAAGTGTAATAATAATACAGGGACATGCTAGCAACATCCCTTTGTGTGATAGTCTACGGATATTGGATTTGCTTCCACGAATGCTGTTTACCAAACAATCTGATTTAATTGCTTATACTGTATCGTTTTACCCAAATTGATATTAATAATTGCTTTTTATTAAAATTTATTTGTATTTTAAATTATGTATAGTATTCATTAAATTGGACTTTATGTTTTCATTTTGATGTTAATTATTTTATAGCGCGGAATGTAATTTTTAATAGAATAAAATTTAAATTAATGAATTATAATTTTATTGGTGTTCTTCCGGCGATAAGGTCCGATGTTCCAAGGTCTTCATTACCATAACATGAATTCATATATTTTACGACAACTCGAAAACAACATTAGTACCAAAATACAAATAATATTTCTTAAACAGTATTTAAATACAATACATAATATTTAGCGATAGCGATTGGTCATAAAGATATGACTGTATAATTCGCTAACGAAGCAATCTGCATTCTGGTCGCAGTGCAAATTTTGCGTTCCGCCTCGGGACTATTTGCATAACTTTGCATATTTACTGTTAAATGCGCTCACTGTATCACAGCTTTACCTACTTTAATGTTCATATCATGTTTGATTGTGTAACTTACTGGCTTTGGAAATTTTTGGTATATTTTATAGATTGATTTCATTTTTATGGTGCTCTTGATTTTATTGACGGTTCTTATTTCATGTGTTTTATATCGGTTACTTTGTTTGTTATTATCTAGTATATATTTAATTTTAGGCATTACGTACTACTTAAAATGAAAATATTAAAGTTAAAAACAAAACTATCCACAAAATCTGATATTGAAGATAATATTTTCAGTATTGTAATATATAAAACATGTTGCAGCGTAATTTATGACAGCCCACTGCCCTTGTAGACTGGATAAGAGTAACAAATATTAAATTTGCATGCCAAAACGGGGGAGACAGGGGTGGGGAGAACAGGGGGAAGAAACCCGCTTAGGGTGACCTCACAAATCGTGTAGGAATGCGCTCACCCAATTTAATCCACCTGTTAAATGAAGTGAAACGAAATTTTAAATGTAACATGACTCAATTTCATTATTTCTTTTAAAGACACGTGCTTTGACATCTTATACGTGAAGGTCATTGAACTTTGTGAATCATTTTTAATTAGAAATTATTTACCTGAAATATTGTTTTTACTGTTTTGTTTGATTGTTGAAATTGTTGGAAATTCTATAGATTGCGAATTCTCAGTAGTGTTTAAAATAGCATTCTTTATATTCCCTACCATCAGTACAATGGTCTGTTGTGATAAATAGATCATTATAAATGATTTATGGACGCCATTTTGAACTTCTTTGTTCGGTAACTAACGTTTATTATTTAATGTTACAAATGATGACTAATATTACAAGTAATAATAATTATAGCTGTAAAAATAACGGATTTCTTTTGAACTTGGAAGACTTAACCTTAATTTTAAATTATTCCATATTTAAAAAATTACAAATAAAATAAAATTACTTTTGCGTAAGTATAATTGGAAGTTGTGACATCTGATTATATAAATAAAAACATATACAATTACAAATATCAGCACTTATAAAGTAAAGCATAACACTCCAAAGTCTAATTATAATGGGAAAAATGCATAGATTAAGTATAAGATTACAAAAACAATAGCCAGGGAAATCGACACCGTGAAATGTGAACGAGGCAGTCGTAAGCATAATAAGTCGAGTCGTTCACGTCACGTTATGTAAAGAACAATGGCCGGGTGAGAACGCGGCCGTGAACGCGCGGAGAATCTATATTATTTATATTTTTGTACCATCTTTGAATATTAATTGATTCGTGTACCGTTTCCGCCCAATATGTTTTGAAATTTAAATATGGAATATTATTTTTGTATGTATATTATATGTATATTCGCTAGTGTTATGCTTCGTAGCGTATTTCTGACCTCTGATATGGTTCTCATACGACACAAATGACTTCGATAAGCTAATGAATGCGTTTAACCTTGAGATTACTTGCCTTAGTTTGTATGTTAATTATTGTTGTATATCCAATTAGAAATTATTATTCAACCGGATAAATTAATTTAATACAAATGTTAATACAACACTGAAAGTTAAAACATTTATTCTCTAAGTCCTCATTACGCCGCCACTATGTGTACTTTCACCCCGGTTTACCGTTACGTGAGACGCTAGATATCTTCCATCTCAGTCACACATCGCTAACCCGATCTCTATTACCGCAGTCATCTGTAATAGCCTGTGTCTTATCTTAGTCTCTTTTGAATTTATTGAACGGCCTCTGACAACTTGATTTATGACTTGATTGAGGAAGGGATACCTATTCTGAATCGCTAAAGAACAAAGAACCGAGCAAAGTCAAAGTACTGACTGACTTTTTAATAGTTATTTAAATTTAATTTAATTTACACGTTCTTTTGATGTTTTTTTCATGAATATGATTGAAAAATAAGTACAGCTGGTGAATCAAATCAAGGGATTGTTTTGACGCTGAATTTGTGATTTAAGATTATAACGTTGGTTTATTCAAATCGTGATTTGAATAATATTTGATGTAAAGAATTCTGATGAATAATTCACACATAAGCTACTCTCCGTTATGACTTCTATTTGTCCTTTGCACACATGTCCAGGACTTCAAACCTGTTCTTTAGGTATCTGGATAATCTCTAACATATATTCGTCTCTTTCTAGTCCCTAAACGTCATTGATCCCTTAAAGGGAATTTTATTATCGAATTCTGAGTTCCAAGAAGAATTTATCCGAACCCTTCCTTAGAACTGGTTTACGTTTTTATTATGAAGTTTAATAGACGATAAATGAAGCCAATTATGCATGATATTGGATACAGATGTTCAAATATAATATGCTTGTTTATAAAATATAATGAAACATATATTCTGTATATTGATTACATTATTTTATTGCGTAAGAGGTCAACGTGGTTTGTGGAATTAATTGTGGTGTTTGATATTTATTGTACAACAAATAAATAATTAAATCGATTTGTATAGTATATTGTTTATAGATACTAAACTAGATATTACTGACTTTATTGCATTTAAAACCATTTATTTGATACAATTTATCTTATTTAAACAGTTACTAGGTTGATTTACGATTCGATTTTGTTTTTTGATAATAGCTTAACCAAAAAGTAATCAAATATGTACAGAGCATATAATTACTTAGTCACGAAAACACATGTTCGAGTCTTCTAAGTTATTTTCGTTTGAATATTTGATATTTATGTACTTAAATTATATTCATATTTTATTCAACTATACAATTATACTACTAATTATATTATACAATCGTTAAGAGTACAATTATACAATCGTTAAGAGTACAATAGCTTTATAAAGTAGGTTTGTGAATTCAACACGACAAATAAACTAGGATCTTGTACGTCTTGATCACGCGATGTCACTATCACGACAGTCATCTTCACGAATTAACCTGTTTAAATTTAATAATCGAATCCCGTTATAATTTAGGTTAAAAATAATTCAATTATTATGACAATTCAATTGTACTTAATACATTATTATGTAATTAAAGTTTTTTGTATCAAAATTACCTCTGAAAATATAATTTGTCTTGATATAAAAAAATACAACTTCTTTGAATAAAAACATGCTGTATATCATAGTATAAAAAACAACATCGTATACATGACCATTAATCAGTAGGGTGACCACCTGCTACGAGCTTATGCAGTCTTCTCTTTCAACAGATGATTCATAGCTGTCCCGACAGAGGGCTCCAGGATAAAGAAAGCAAATATTAAACACAACGGAATATCTTTAGTAAATGCATATTTTTTTTGCAGACCCTTTATAATATATCTTTAGATATTTTTTTTGGCAACCCTATTATTACAACACGTTACACGTATCGCTCTCTTAAATTTTTTTATGGTATAGGTAATTCAGAATCAATACATAATTTATTTTATTTCATAATTAATTATTGATGATATGGTTTGATGAATATGAACTACCTATGACGTAATTTAATATCATTTACATTTACTTCATATTATAATGTGTACGTAATGATGGTTATTTAATAAATCATTGGATGTATTTTTTGTTGTAAATATTAATAATACATTTATTATTATTATAATATAAATTATGTTTTAAGTATAATTTTATGTCACATCCATACACTCATTTCTGAAGGTTTTATCTTTAGATGAAAACGATAAACGTTTTAACTTACCTATAAGGAAAAAATAAATTATTACGTTATCAAGGCTAAGAATTACAATGTTTATAATACAAATGAAGTTATTTATATAGGTACTTACTTAATTTATTGTAGTTTTTTATAATAACATTTATAAGTACATCCGTTACTTCAAAGATAAGTAATTTATTTAAATATCATCTGGTCCCTACCAATGTAATTATCATTTAACATTCTATTTGTAGTCAAACTGGAAATCTAGTATTACATGTCGTAGTAAAGTAACAATAACAGGGTTATAAAAAAAACTGTCTTTTAATTTAACATTCCTACGACATATTAGGTACATAATTACATCTACGAGCCTTTATTGTGAGTAGGTTTCATTAAATTACAATAAGAGATTAATAATACTTTATATAAAATGTACATGATATATTGTTGTGGTTATAAATATCAAAGGATATAGGTAGTACATACTAAATGTTAGTAGAATGGTAAGTGCGCTTTCAAAATGGCGGCTGTGCGCTCGGTAATGGCTGCCGGCCTTGGGTCGTGTTCGCAATCAACTTATTATTCAATCTCATGTCGCGAATTGGTCCGAGGTCCGAGGGTCAACGAACCATAGAACTATTCCATTCGTTTACGTTTAGAATAGCTTACGTAACATTAATTATAAGTTATTATTATTGCTTATAACGCTGCGTAATACTCCAACAACAAGTGAATGATATTTTATAAAGTATATAATGCAAATTAAATTATAATAAACAAGAATGCGGCATTGTTTTAAGCGGATATGTAAGGCTGTACCCAACATTCCGAAAGGTCGTCGGTCGAGACGCGTTGACGTAAATCCGACACGGTCCGTTATATCGGAGAACAATGCTCGGTTCGCGGTACTTCTCTAATGAGAAATATTTGTTTTTCACCTTTACACAATAGCTTTCATTATACCCCTGTAATGTTAAACTTAAGTGTTAATATTCTTTCTTTTTGGACTACATGCTTTATTTTAAAAGTTTTCACATTTAATCAAGGCCAGCATTTTCAGAATTTCCATCTCTATTGTCTATATGACATTATGAACGGTTTGCCAAATACCCAAATAATGCACTAATTGGCAACATTACAGTAAACATATTCAAACATGGCCGCTTGTTTAGTCTGTGAATTTGACATTTGAAATAAGAACGAAACCTGGCAAGGTTAATAAATTGAGTTTCACATTATAGGTAAGAAATGTTTTTCATGATATACGGAGGATTTGACCTTGATTGAAGTGTCATTAGCTGTGCGAACTGGAGACTATGAACCGGTCCTAGTCGTGAGTCGCGATGATTTATGTCTCTGGCTTTACAAAGACTTTTTTTAGCAGACCGGTTTCCCGCTCGGTGGTTTTGTTCAGCTACCTGGATGTGGGGAAAAAATTGTCAGCTTTTTTTTGTAATAGTAATAATACTGAACATTCCTTTTGTGGCACATGCGGACGTGGCTCACGTCTGGAAACGTGATGTGCTGGCGATGTAGCTTCATTATATTAATGGACTCTACCGGATGAATACAAAGATAGGGCCTTTAAACTTTATCGCTAGTAGAAAACGTGTTCCCCACATACGCTGCGTGAAATTAGATTTATGAATATGATAGTAAACGCCTTTTCTAGCGGTTTGCTTTTATAAAAACCATCCTGATAACTTTTGGTGTTTTTTCATATCATTGAACAGAATAGAAGATTTATTTATTCAAATCTAAGACAAAGGAACAAAAACTTCCTGAACTTTGAAGTCAAATGTATTGTTATACATTCGTGAATTTACATCAAACTATGCTGTATTTTAAATATAAACGTATAAACATTTTCGATTTGTAAGAATTATTTATACGTTGAGTTGACCTTTTATTGACATTGATTGGCCTGGCCTCGTCTAAACCAGTTTTTGTTGCATTTTTTGTTGGAATTTATTTATCAGCAACTTATGTACCACCTGCCGCGGTCGTTACCCGCTTTGAAAAACTCCCCCTTCAACAAAAGACATCCCCGAAGTTATTCTTGCTTATAATTACGACTCACAAAGCATTTCCAACATAATGCTTATTTTTTTGTTAATAAAAAACTGCCCTTACTTTAGAAAAGGGCATGATCGTATATCTAGGTAGGTATCTGGTTTTTGTGAAGCCAAAAAAATGTAAACAATTCGTTCTACTGAGAATAAATATTCCGATTCGTTTCGAGATTGCTGTTAAATTTTGTAAAACATAATAGCTAGGACAGTTATAAAACTTTATGTATGGCGAATGTTCTTATATATTACTAGGATATTAGTAAATGGACTCAGAGCGTGAGATAAACTTGGTACATATACAACGTCTATTATGATTGTAAATCGTGACTAGTATAACTGGATTTAAGATTACTTAAGAAATTTCCTTCTTAAATATTACGAGATCCAAGTTCTATAGTAATCATCTTGGCCTTTAATAAAAGTGGATAAACATGCAAAATAAAAAAGAAGTTTCTTTATAGTAATGGCTAAGGTGATCTGAATATTTAATTTATAATCATTTTATCATAAATATTTATAGTGTAAAAAAAGAAATCCTAAATCTTTATTCGGTACCAATTCCAAAACCGGAATAACGTATTTACATATTTTTATACTTATTTTATGGACGCAATTTAATTACTATGTTAATATGTTTTAAACTAAAATTCAGATGATTTATTTTATTTTTCCAATATAATTTATAAATATCGATTAAAATAGTTTAGTTGGTATAGACTACAAACTGAAAGTGATCTTGGCAAGCCGTAAAACTACTGGAAATACGCCAAATTTTAATTTTAATACTCTTTTCCTAGACATATATAAATTATTAATTTATTCTTTTTAATTCATTATATTCTTTCAAGATTATATTTAATATTTTTTAGCACTAATTAAATGTTAATAAAATTCGGGTTTATATCGAGACAAGACAATTTTTAAATGTCAAACGCCCCTCAGTAATATAATAATATATTTGTTTGTGTCCACTTCGGTGTCGGGTGACCGACTTTTACTAAAGAGCTGTTGAAAGATAAGACGTGTTTTGACTTACCATGGCCTTTTTGTTATACGATCATTTTCTTATTAACAAAACAGGTTATGGTAAACACGTCCTTATGTTTAAATATATGTATTGATTATAAAGATTCGTTGATAATTGCATTATATTTAAATATATTTGAATGGTATGTTTACTAACAAAATAAAAATTACATTTTCTGTATATTTAATATTATATAACATATACTTTTATACGCTTATTAGAAACTATGACACATTGAATGATGAACTTTCACAAATTTACATATCAGATAGCGTATCAGTGAAGAGTCGATTAATCAGACCTACCACTCCTACCACCTGACTGCCCCCTCGCTGGTAATTTATAGGCTGTGCAAATTATAACGGCTTCAGTCCTCCCTGGAATTTAAATGCATTTGGGTAAACCGATTAAATTGTTTCAATATTAAGAATATAAGGATAATTTCGGGAATGTATTTAAATTCTTCTCATGCATAATTTCAAAAGCCAATTATATAAATGTTCTCACTGACATTCATGTTCATTTTTAGTACACAATTTTATTTCTGATGCGGATATTTTTATTTTATTTTCGGTACCAATGGACCGATGTGTTGTAGGGGAACGCTGACATTTCCATCTCATATAATAAGGATGGATTTATTTATTGCTCTGGCCTCGTTATTCAGTGGAAGTTTTATAGATACAGTTTATAACGCATTGTTATAAAATGTCTGAACATGTTCAGACCTGTTGGAAAATATTTATTAGGATCTCTAAGAAACTGTCACGTCTGCTAATTGTTCGATACGGTAGCTCAATTTGTAGAGCGACGAGACGGTTTATCAGTGGCCAGAGGTTCGAATCGGTTTATTATTTATTCCCTATTTTTTTAAAAAAGACCTGTTTTCATAATTTGAATGAAAAAAATATTATCGAATTACGTTTTTACTGTTTTTGTTACTGTTCATAAAGAATCTTGTAAACAACGACGTCATAATCCTTTTACGATTGCTTATCAACAGTACCTGAGTAATTTCACAACTGATAAAGTTGAAGATAAGGTTTAATTGTTTAAATAGACCTTATTACTAAGGTGTGTTAATAATTTGTACAAAAACAAGTCTGGTAGGTATAATATATATATTTATATAAATATTCACAAAAAAAAACAAAGTTTTATTAGGCCTAAATATGAACTAATAAAGTGTTCAAAGTAAACTCAATAAAAGTCATTAAGGTAAACGAAAAATACCTAAAAGTTTTTGAAACTTTTACAACAATAATTATTTTATGGTTATGACTTTTAAAATAACAAGTAAACGAAAAACGAAATTTTATATACAAAATATACGATTGTTCACGACAGTAATAAAAATATTTTCGTAAGTTATGTAAATAAGATAATTATAAATCTTTATAAGAGTTTAATAATTATTGTCACGATATAGTTTAGATGGAAACAACTTATGAATATTATTTCATAATAAATAATTATTGACCTTACATAATACCAGTCACGATAACCCACGATAAACTGTGTTCCTAGTTTTAATGATTAGTGAATATATTTAAATTACGCGTAAATAATATATAAATTATTTACTTTGGCAAACATCAACTTTGATAAAGTTTTGAAACAATTATGTTATTAATATTTCTATTTAAAAAAATCCAATAAATAGATTGCTTTAAGAATTAAAAATAAAAATATCTTAAAATCATAATAATTTCGCTCAAGTCTTATCTTAAAATCATAATACTGTTATCAATATTGACAATAATATATTCAATTGTAATACATTCGGTTCATAGAATTCTGCGAGACTAAGAATTTGTAAACAATAATAAAATGTAATAAAATTCTTAAAAGATAAAGCGTTATCTTTTTTGATAAGAAATGACAATGTTATCTTTTAAAAGTATGCGGTTGTTTTGTTCGTAATTTTGAATATTTTGCAATAATAAAGAACATTTACTTTATTACTAAATTGTCATACAAATAAATCTGACCGCTGTGACCTTGGCCTCGGTATTTAAATTATTGTTAAGCATGTAACTGCAGTGCGGGATCTGCAATACGTTATTTTGAAGTTAGTTCTTTACCTTGCTGTAAGGTTCAATTTGCGATCATAAATTTGGCAATTTATGACAACCTGTCGCCGACAGTCCTATCAGTTTTGACAAACTTATTTCTTTATTAATTTTAATGTAATTCGTTTTATCAGTAATATTTTTCGCTAGATTCATTCAATATAAATTGATTTTACCTCATGGATAAGTCATAAAAATACGTGTATGTATGTAGTAGTAATAGTTTTAATAAATAAAATAAATAATTTTGTCCTATAATTACTGATGGTTGCCCAATATTTATGACATATAACACCCTGTAAACATACCTACGGAAGTGCCGGGAATTAATTTCCCATGCGGCCCGTTTTGTAAGTCACTGACCTGAATTCGGGCATTATCTGTACCAACTGACATATAATCTGTGGTTTATGATAGCAATTGCTCTAAGCGTTTTTACTTTTTGTCCTCGCTTTTGAATTTTGTACGATAATTGTTTATTTAATGAATTCTCCTGGTTGAGGAAACTCGTGTTTATATTTAATAGGAAAATGTTTTTGATGTCATGTTGAAGGCAATAAGGTAAATAAACAAGATTTATTTATAGGTTGGTTTTATATTTATATATTAAATAACGTTTCTGAACAAAAAGTTATGTTTATTTATAAATTTTAATATATAGTTATTTATTTATATTAATATTCAGTGATATGTTTATAAGAAGAACTTTAGCTGTCAAATATCTTTGAACGTGTTTTTGATCTTTGCTTTATTCTCTGACGTTTGAAGTTCTGGAGAAACCGTCAAGCGCAAAACATTGTATATAGTATATACATCATTTATACTTGAAACGTGAGTAGAGCAATAATATTTTTACCAGTGATATTCTCAATGCATTTACTCTATGTAAATAATAGATAAGATTTACAGAAATTGTTGGGAAGAATGCCAAAAACGCTTGCCAAAATCGGCTTCAGGAAGTTTTTCTTATTCTTGACGTAAATCAAATTTAAAGTGTACTTTTCATTTAGGTTTGTTATTATTCTGTCTGAATAAAATTTTATTCTATTTACTCGTCTAAATAGTTTTATTATGACTAAAAGATATGTTATCATTCTCTTTACGGTTTTAGACATGTCTTATCAGTATACTATCTTACTTGGAAATTAGGTCACAGAATATACAAGCAATTCAAATATTTATTACTTATTATTTCTGTGCTGTTATTATACTGATATTTCTAGCTTTATAAATTTAATAAATATCTACTTACAAATTTATGATAAATTAAAAAGAAAAGTATAAAATAAGCCCGGTGATATAATTGTGGGAACTGAACCTAGCTGTCTTTTTAATTTTATTATTATTTATTAAACGAATATTAAATTATACAAGAATTATTAGAATAAACAAACATTACATCAGAGTCATGTAAGATATTAAATCACATGTTTTTAAGTGCATGTTTGTAATCTTTCAATTCGAATGCTGATATGATCTGGACATCTCGTTTCATCTTGGTCAAGGCGAGGCTGACGACGAACAGACGATTCGACTGTTAATTTAATACCATATGTCATATATTTATTAAGTTAAAACTAGGATTATATTATGTTTAATAACATACAACAAAATTAGAAAATTAATTTGTGTTCGTGATTTATGTTGACTGAAATTATCAGATTCAAAATATGCAAATAAAAATAAGATTTATCACATATTAATAATGTAATTATAATAAGGAAAATTCTTAAGGAAATGTTTGCAAATAACTTGGCTTCAGGCCACGAGATAATACATGCCCCAATCTTGAGGCCACTAAAATGTAGCTTTTATGTAAATATTTGTATTGGTTTATCATAATAATAACGGACTTGTTATATAAGTTATTTTTATATTAAACTAATTTGATAAACATTAATTATGTGTTTAAAAATGTATGTAATTAATTTAATTTTCCTGTTTATCTTTAAATAGTATCGCGTTTTAAGCCTGAGGAAATAACAAATATATATGTATATATATATATTATTTAAAATATCTGTTTATGTGTAGTATTTCGTGTTAATGTTGTAATATTTCTTAAAGATATTAGTTAACAAATCGATTTTGTTTTGATAATATAATGAAATAATTATTGTTTCTATATAACGAGGAAATCTAGCAAATACATACTTAAATACAATGCTTTATTTAAACGAGGATAATAGCACGTGTTAATTTCTCAGAAATAGTTTAAATAATCGATTCGTTGTACCTATTCTTATTTATTCACCGTCTGTCTGTGGATCTTATAATAGAATTGGAAGTACGCCAGCTTCATTTGCGGTAATACCGAGTGGTTTATCAAGTATTGATTAATGATTTCCTTCAATAATCGTTTACCTTCAACTGTAAAACTACAACATTATTTATATGACCTATTAATTTGTATCATTACAAGTTTATTTCTACTTCTATGTATATAGAACAGTTTTTCTATGTTTATATACAGTTATCTAAATAAAATTTCATTTTATTGATAACACTTATCAGATATATTTAATTTTGTTATAATATTGTCTTATATATTTTATATTATGAATATCAGCATCTAATTATATCGACACTGATGTATTGTTCATCTAAGATGAATACCTAATCATGATCAGTTAGAGACAGTAAGTAAGTTTAAGTTCGACAACATAGATGCTATTATCATCGTACACGCTAACTTCTCAACTTTTAATGAGTTTCTAGCTTAACTTGCAATTATTGTTCTACCCTCGTACGAGATCTAATATTAAATATTCAATAAGTGGATAGAAACTATCAAATTACTACTTTAATGTATTTTAAATTATTCGGAATATCAAAAAGTTATTACTAATAAAGTCAACATACATTTTTATTATCTTATCAGATAAATTTTATATTACCTGACTCTTGAAAGTTTTGTTTCCCAACTTATTTATTGAAATTTTATAACCCTTATACTTGTAGTTATAAAAATTTTATTGACCTAATTGTAACTTTGGATATAATAATAATGTTTAATATGATGACAATCTCATTTAATAATGATTTGTTTTGATTGGAAGATTTCTTTCAATTTCATTAACTTTCTAATTTCCACGTAATATTAAACAACTTTACAGAGTTAAAAATATACGATTTTACTTCGTAAATAAAAATATTTAAGTTTCACAGTAAAGCCATATAAATAATATTAGATTTTAAAACTTTTATAAAGCAATTCTACTAAATGAAAGCTTGCGATGAAAATTGCCAGCTTCTTGAATTCATCTAAATTGAAGTAAAATTAATCCACAGTATTGTTTTATAGTTATCTTTCATTAACTAAATAAAATAAGCTCATAGAATAGAAACTTTCAGCTGAAGTTCAGAAGAGAAATTATAAGACATAACCGATTTGAAGATGCGAAGTTTCTTATAGTTGGAGCTGGCAACTTGCGCAAGTAGCCGACTTACAAGTTCTCATCACGATATCTTCCTGTCCTTGTAAAATGTATTTGCGTGGATACAACTTCCTAGAACTTATTTAAGTTCTCGGATTAATATTCTAAATTAATACCGGATAATAATTATCAAGATTTACTAAACTTTACATTATATTATTTATTATATAACATAGAATGATTTAACATCTATTAAGGTGTACACTATGACGACTCTGGTAATATTATTATTCGCATTTCTTATTCAATAAATTTGTTTCAAAGAAATTCAATCAACTGAAAAATATGTTTCTTAGTTTCCCCGTCAAAGAAAGTTAAGAAGACCTAAAGATGCTAAAATAATCGGATAGAACGGGGGCGGTGGAACTTTGTCAATTTCACCCCCGCTGTGAGCTGGAACTGAAAGGGTAGGAGTAAAAAGAGGGTGTCTGATTCCCCTTTGGTGTTCTTGAATACCGCTTAAAGTTCCCGACGTAATTGCTGTCTGACTGAGAATAAACTTGGTATTACATTATCCGACTTAATTTATAGTATCTTGTTATTCATTGCCTTAAGTTTTGTTTTCGAAACTACACGAGTTATTACGGTTGTATAACTTTGGCAAGTATAATAATTAGGAATAATCTTAAAACGGTTGCTATTTCTGTTCAGTCTAGATTTTAATGTTGAATATTTTCTAGATAACAATAGATGTCGATTTGATAACAAATTTCTCAATAATTTATTCAATATTAGTATTAAGATATATTATATTGTACCGTTAAAACTTAATAGTCACGACTAAACGTGATCTTGGAGATTCGAATGTGCGTGTTAAGTTTGACCTTGACTTGTTTATACACAAACAAATATATTACGTATGTATGTGTATCACACACATTATTTTTTTATATAGGTATATAAAAATGTCTAAATATCTCTATCTCTTTCTCTTGTTACAGTTAAATGTTATACTAGTTCATTTGTTTGGACCCAATTGTGATCGTTTACGGCTGTCAAAAGTTCAAAACTATTGGCTTGCTAATTGACTACGAGTTTTGCCATTAAGGAGGTTAAGTGGACCATGGAGTTTGAAGGCATAAGTTCTTAACTACATAAGTTGTAACTAGCTTGTTTCGTCTTTCAATAGCTTGAATGTGTCAGAGTTAGGACTTTGACTGACTTAGTCATGACTCGAATTTAATATCAATTTAGACATTGAAATGTTTCTTATTTATCAATTACTATTGCTTTTATTAATGTTAAATTTATAGGAAACAATGTAAACTATTGATAAACACTATTTTTTTTTACATAAATGATTAGATCAATATTAATCAGACCGCCACAATCCAGATAATTCTTGAAGGTTATCTATGTTATGACAGTTGCTCAATCCATGACATCCAATCCATTTATTATTGGGATCCGTTTGATAACGATAAACCAACGAGGTTATACCAACGCGCAAAAAATAGAAACGATATTCTACCGCGCGTGACTAAAGAGTTGCAAGCAAGATGGCGTGTCGTGCTGTCTCGCTCGCACGGATCAAATCTGTCTATTCCTCTCTCTGCAGACTCGTTTTCCGTTATTTTTTACTACCTGCCTAATTTTTTTCGCATATTTTTTACATCGAATTTCACAAATTGTACGACCGCGGTAACTGGTAAGTGCTCGTGAGACTAACTCGGTTTTCTCAACCATTAATTATATTGTAAACTTTAATAATTATATTTATCAATCGTTCTGTTTTCAGAAACGTTTAAGTAATCTACGAGGATATATCTTTTTCCTTATAATGAGGGCCTTTCTCAGATATACCGCACACCACTTTATTATACCTTTTGTTTCTTAGAACCATTCGGTCTTTTATTGTATAATTTCTCTCCGAAATTACAAGATTTAAAAGAACTGCTAATAAATCATAACGAAATAATAGTTATAACGTAATATACAAAGCAGTTATGACTTATGAGTCACGCATGGCGTGATGGGTCGTTGAGAAAACGTTCGTCACGAGCAAGATTAAATGTACTTACATACACACACATACACAATCTCATTAAATACACCCTATACAAAACATATTTATCTACACTCACTATATAATTTGAAAAACAAATACAACCATAATTTACAAGTGGCTTATCTCTGTTGGATACAATATTATCTATGTAATGAATTCCTTTTTACGTAATAAAGTTCTATATTCAATTATTTTTAATCTAGTAGGTAATTAATTATTTCTTAAATACAAACAAGTCTTAAATACAAATAATTTGTCATTTTGACTTATCCCTTTATGCTTACTGTTAAAAAAAAATCTCATGTTTTGTAGTTTATCCTACACATTCTACTATACAAATTTGTACTAAAACATTAAAATTCCATTTCTATAATAATATGGAACTAATTAAGATATGTAAACCTCGTACCTATTACATAAAAAAAATATCTATTAATAACTCACATACACAATCAATACAATAAAACATCTATTAATATATATTTAGCTGAAAGGGTGAGCAATCAATAGAATGCGAGCTGTAGGAATGTTGCACAAACAAAAAAAGCACGTGGTCTGCATGAATTGTTCCGCTCCGTTTATCGTTTGTACTCTGTTGCCAAGCGGACGCGTGGACACGTGATGTTTCACGAACCCACTCCAAGATGGCCGCCAATGCCGCCATTCGCTTTCCCACGTCGCGCACCACCACTCTGCATGCTTCATTATCGTTTATTTTCTATTGTGAATTTGCAATTTTAAGCTTTTTTGTTCAGTCTATTATTGATCGCAACTAAATTTCTTACCGCTATTTAGTAAATGATTTAGATAAGGTGTTTAAGGTCATAATGTTTTCGTTTTAATATTACAGTAGTGTTGTCGACTTGTAATATGGTATAGTGGCCTATAAACGTGTCATCTTTTAATAAGTAATAATACGGAATCATAATATTTTGAATAATCTAAGAGCTAAGCATTGTTCTCTGATCTATTAATAATATAATCTTCATTGTTCTTAACTGTGTACTTATTATTAAGTATATAACTAATAACGGTTATGTATATTATCATTAGGAAATGTTAGAACATAACATCTATCACAATGATATTACAATACTAGTAAAAAGTCAGTTATTATGTTAAGGTAAAAACATTTTGAACAAAAATTAATTGAAACATTGTGAATGTATGTCATGGCTACATAACGTGTGTTGTGTTCATGTGCTCACTCATACATATGTAAAAGGCACGGACGCTGCTAGTCACCCGCTATTGGCCAGCAAAACTCTCTGAATACTAAGCGAGCTCCTTTGCAAGATCTGCATAGAAATGTCTTCGAATTCGGTTTCCTGTACCGAATTGCGAAGCTTCAACAGGAAACTGAGAAGACATTGACCACTTTATAACAAGATGACTTGCCAAGTATTACATCACCTTACAATTTTGTATTATTATTATATAAATCGAATAGGTATGTAAAAAGATAACACACTTAAAGACAAATCATTGCTGTGACCCAGTTGTCGTAGATTAAAACGGTTATCATAAGTGCCATGTGTATTAGTGGAATAACATTTTTTACAATAACATATTATAATAGGTATAACATTCGCTTTATTGAAAGTATTGTATAGATTTTTAACAACAGATGTCAATCCGATGCTTTTGCACACCTGCAGGAATTCTATTTAAACATTTTTAAGGTTAAATATTATTTCATAAATATAAATGAATCGGTTTCTAAACTAACATTAGTCGTTGCTAAGTTATCACGTAATATGGCCTGCATTTGAAATTTGTATTCATTGAAAATGTTATCAACTGTTTACTAATTCATTAACGTATTCACGTGTCAAGATAAATACTTGGCTGGTTGGTCAAGGTGATCATCATTGCCGCTGTACATTTACCAAACACCGTATTTTAATATCTCAATAATCTTTTTTGTAAAAAGAAATGTATAAAACAATTTTTTTTTACACACAAATTGTTAAAGGGCAGGTGCTGCGTGCCGCCATTTTGATGTATAAATAAAATGGCGAACGGCTGGCGAAAGTACTCGGTAATTATAAGCCGCTCGGAAGGCGTTTAGAAACGAAACTCGTAGGATCTATGGCCGGGCAGTGCACGCAATGCTTACTTTGATTTATATTGTTCTCTGGTTTCCACTCGACCGATTGTTCTCAACTTTATGTGCTCGAGGCCCGTTCTGTTATTGTTTCCGACTGCCATGGGAATTGAGCTCGCGTTTACATTTACAACCTTATTGCTTTATTATTATTATTCAAGTTCAGGGTGAAATCTGATACTTTTAAATAACCTTAAAGATTAGAACCAACGTGCTTATTTGGTTTTATTTACATGTTTTTGTTCCAGATGATTACCTTTGTATGTCAAAATAATAACATTTTTATTTTAATTTAACTCAATAACATTTGAAGAGTTACACAATACATTCAGGGCTCTCTGCTGATTTTTTTAATAAAACATTCTTATGGCTTTTGGAACTTTTAGATGATTAAATCACTTGTCTGTGGCTTCATGAAATTTTAATATCGGATTGACGTAAATCATTTAAATTCAGTAAACAAGAATTACTTGATGTTACTGAGGATCTTACACCTTGATCTGTTTACATTTCATTCTGTTTACATATACTTGTACTATTAAAGTGGTTTTTTTCCCGCTGAGCCTACTCCGATATAAAATATTGCTACAAATACAATAATACCAACATTACTATCAAATAAATATTGAAAATTTATTTCCAGTGAATATCAAGGTGATTGTAAATTTTTCTTGTAGATAAAATAATAATATTTGATATTTGATTGATGTTTGATATTATTATTTATTTTGTTTTAAAGAATAATTGTGACAAAACTATTTAATAAAACTACACAAAAATAAGTTATTAATATTCAACAATAAATAGTATTAAAAGGTAATAAAAATATATAAATGTCAATAAAAATATATGAACCAGGGTCAACAACTTACATACATGTGTAATGTTTGTATTTATGTATGTAGTTGGGAATGCAATTTGAGGAATTGTTTTTCATTACTCATAGAGTTGTTTGTTTGTTTACATATACAGAGTACTTACTACACATTGATTCATTAGCTTTCAGCTTTCGTAAAGTTGTGACCTTAAATTTTGAATAGATTTGCTTTTTGGATATAAAATCAGCTTTATTGAAGACTTAAAATCTGGTTCACAATTTTGTATCAAATTTACTAGTTTCTTATGTAAAAGAGTTTTTAAGGTTTTGAAAAAGGTCTAAGATCTATCTTTTTAAATAATCACTGTAAAAAAACTGCAATAAAGAAACACCTGCTCAATATTAGTTTTGGAAATCAACCCCCTGTAGAGAAGGTTAGGGGGATGAAATATTATTTTCGGGATGAACTTGAAGTATCCAATATTTTAATGATATATTTCAAACTAATCTTGATACTTTTAAAGTTGAATAAGACTATATTTGTATGGTTAACAAATAATACATCAATCATTTGTTTACTTCGTGTACAGATAAGAATGTTGACATCTAACAGTTATATGATATGATTAAAATTCTAAGTAATCTATATTTTGGCATTGTTTTCCACAGATCAGATCAGGTACAGAGTATGCCAACTCACTTGACCTCATTTTCATTGCTCTGTGTAAACTCATATTGGGTTTATGATTTTGCTATTTTAAATCTATACCAGACCTTTGTAAGTTGTTTGTCTGTTTACAACTGTTTGCCAAGTGTTCTCTCGTTGTCAGTACCTCATCATTACCAGTTTAATATACTTACTGTAAACAAGTACGACGATTGATTAGTTATTAAAGCACAGTTACTGTATATTATATTATTTTAAAACCTAGCTATGGTAATGTTAATTATTTTGAACTAAACAATATTATTGGAAAAGCCAGCCTAAAATGTGTATATATTGGAAAAAAGAGAAATAAAACGACATATTTCTCTCTTTCTTGTATGAGTAATTAGACAAAGATAAGTAAGATAAGTATCAGTCTATCTTGCCACATATAATTTGTCAGACACTGACATAGCCCATAGGGCTGCCTCTCTTTTCTATTAGTATTTATTGATCAGATATAAATTAGTTTCTTTTTAACTATTTTCTAAGTTTAGCAAGAAGTTATTTATTTCGTTCGTGAAATCGGTTCAGTACATCGCTGGGGGTATATCGGGCAATGCTCTGTTCATTTCTCACGTAGTAACCGGTCTAGCGACTGGTCTGGCCGCATACCGATCAAGAAAGGCGCCCGCGGTCCCTTTAAGGGTAAGATAGCATAGTTTTTTTGGCCTCCCTTAAGCATGCTGACGGTTATTAGTCGGAACCTGTAAATAAAAGAGTACAAGAAATATCTATATAGTGATATTTTATAAACAGGTAACGAAGTCCTCATGTAATATTTGTTATTTATAAATTATCGTATTCTGTACTTTTATCTATAAACATAATTGGATTACAATATATAAAAATATAATTTAACAGGTTTAAAATGTCTTAATAATAATTATTAATGTATAATTGAATTAACAACTGGAAATATTTTATTTTTTAAATAAAATACCATGACTTCGCGGTCTAACGATTTATGTTAATGAGATTATTATTTTAAATCGACTTGACAGGTGATGCAGAAGTCGCAAAGTAAATCGTGTTTTCTATTGCATAACTTTTAAACTGGTTTATATAAAATGTCAAGTAAGTCATATAAAGCATGAATAACCAGCTGTTTGTAGATTTACTCGAATACAATTATGGTATCTGGTTTTAATAAATTGATTGCTTGCCCCTCAATATCCTTATTTGGATTGTTTTAAGAGGTGAAAAAATGGGGTTAATTTTTAAAAAGATTGTTTCTACTTATTGTTGAATAAATTGTTTTAAAATAAAATGCTTAAAATGCAGTTATCCTACAAACTATGATTCTTTAAAAGGTGTGATAAAAAGAAATCATGAAGTCAAGCCCACTATATATATACCCAGCTGCGAAATGGTTGAGAACCGATGCGGGAAACAGAAATAGATATGGTGGTGTTACCACCAGCCTTCACCACCACCTGCTTTATTTTATTACCACTGGCAATAAAACAACAGTGCATATAAATGATTTTAATGTTAAAAATAGTCCCACTATAATCTCTAACATATGAGCAAAACATAATCGAATAAAAGATTGTATATTTCACATTCCTCGTCCTGGTTGAAACAGGTTTTAATAAGTGGTCCACACCAGTCCACACCAGTCTTGGCAACATTATAAATGTAAGAATAAATATTTATCTACAGTTTTAAGGAAACGTTCAGTTTATCTGTTTATTTTGAGATCAAAACATTCCATATTATCACTTATTTAGTTTTTATCATATATTTTTTCTTTTGCAGGTTTATCACCAGAACGTGAATCTATTGAGATTATAAAAAAAGGTAAAAAATTTACACATGTAAGTCACAAATTTAAACTCAAAAGTCACTCAATAATGTAGTAAAATTTAAAAATGTTACATTTTCCAGCAATTTTAATACCAAATAACAGGCGTTACGGTAACTCGAAGTTTTTTTAAGTCACGTTGTTCCTAAGGGTGAGCCCACTTTTGTCTCGAAAATTTCTGGGAATGTATAGATTATTTGTGTTAAAATTTTAATACTTTAATAAAATACCGCCATTAACATAAATATAATACTAATTAATATTAATTTAAATATTGATTAAAATCAAACATTTAATGAGATTATAATTATGTTAAATATTATATTTATTAATATTATAGTTGATTCATTATTCTATTTTTAAAATCATAATTCAAGTAATCTCAATATATACAACTCCTAAAAATAATGTAGTGTTATTTAAAAATCGAGATCAGCGTTCCAAATTTAAAATTCAAATGATTCTTTGTTTGTCTAACCGTCAGTATGTATTACTTATACACATGTAAAAATCAGAGGTCACAGCGGACGATAAATACATTTGATAGTATTATTTCCCTATCTAAAATTCAATTATGTGCCCAAGTAACGGGGTCATGCCTTTTGATAAGTGTTTCCACATAAATCTTTATTCGTTTTCCTTTTTTATTCACTGTATTTATTCATTGTAGCGGTTATTTATAATTTTATTTACGAGTTAATTTTAATATTATTATTATTTAAGATGATGTTTTCTGTATTCTGCGAATCACAACTATTGATCGTTTCTATAAATAACTCGAGAGTCTAACCAAAGCGATAACAGGGTCTGGTTGGGATGCGTCATCACGAATTTGTTTTTATAAATGAATATTCATACTGAACGCCCCAAACCAATTTATGGCGAGGCGAACAGGTCTTTGGTTTTTTGTTCGTGTTATTTAAGTTCACTCGGGATCGTGCGTTGAAGCAATTACGCTTGCTGTGGCCGCAGCTTTACGATAGAATGTGGTATAAGTTTATGAACACCTGCTTATTTATGCGTGAGCGCAGACTGGGCGGATATGATTAATATAAAACGAGTATTTATTACTGTACGTTTGTTCATGACTGGATTTCCATACAGAGATTTGACATGTATTAATTATGAAGTTACGGATATCTGAAATCTATAATACTTGGACAGTAACAGTTGTTTATCTCATATCTTTTCTTTATTTATCTTATAAATATAAATTTACATTTAAATTTGTAACAGGTTAGATCATACATAATTTGTTACATCCAAAACTTAGTCTAGAACTTTCTAAAGAACATTGACATTGACGTATGCTATTTACTACAAAAGATTTCGTGAACAATACCAATTGGAACATAACTGAGGTCAAACCAGTTAGACCAGTTCACGGTTAAGAAAGTCGGTGAAAGTGCGGCGCCATGTCTAATTCGCTCCAATAAATACTAGTGACATAACTCCAACCGGTTTCCCTCGAGTTATACAACGTTTTTATACAATTAATAATATCAGCTAATATATGTGGGATTTGAGAGACTTACCTGAATCTTTTGTATCTTTTTTTGGCTCTACCCACGGCTGTTACATTTAAATACCACTTGGGTCTTGGGATACTGTTATCCTTAAATGTACCTGGTAATTTCTATTTATATTTTTTGTGGTTATAAATAATTTTTATAGCCATTAGATAAATAAATTAAAATGCAGATTAAAATGTGTAAATACAGTGATTGAAGTTTTTATATATACGAGTGTACCGTAATAATTGGCTCCCGCAGTCTTTTCCGTCTGTCTGTATTAATGAGCCCGCATGAAGTCATCGACCTCAATGAGGATTTAAAATACCAATATATTAAAAACTCCCCAAGGGTTGAATCAGACCCACTTGTAACCTCTTGTAACCTTGCAGAGAATATTTATCTCCACAATCTTTTTAAGTCAGGACATCAGGTAGACAGAATATAATAAATTGGTATCATAAGTATCATTGATATCAGTCTCGTAAAAAGATAAGATAGTCTTATCTTTTTATTTTTTTACACTGATTAACTTATCTTTAATAAATCAGTGATAAAAAGCATATTTATTGTGAATTGCTATTATGACTTGTATATATATCTATGCATAGATATAATTATTTTATCGAATCTAGAATAAAATCAATTAGTCAGTTATGTAGGTATATAATAAAATAAGTCTTTTTGATAAATGTTATTTATAATTAATACATACAATAATGTTAGCATTTTTATGTGAATATAAAGTAATTAATTCAATTAATAATCACGTAACTATTAAATATTCATAATAATGCAATATCCTTCTTCAAATCCGGTAAATTTGAAATCCGGTATCTAGATCTAAGTTACATAAGTACTATTATGGACTTACAAGTTCTAATAAGTAATAACTTTATAGGTTCCAAGTTAAACCTAGTAACTAAAGTCCGGTTAGGCAGGATTATTTCTAAGTATTAAATATTTTACGTGATATTTGTTAAGATGCTCAACAGTAAACCTGTTTGGTAATTAACAGAAACTATGATTATTACCTGGTTTTAATAGCAACATCTATACGTACCTTTTATGTGTTTTCAAATATATATTTCCCATTTCACGATGACATATAAAAATAAAGAAAAGGTTCCACCAAATACTATTTTCTGCCCCACGATATAGATTAAAGCATGATTGACACTATTTATGATCTAGTGATTTTACAGATTTCGCTACCAAAGTGAAAGTGATTTCATTAATATAAAGAATCTATTCAGACTTATCAATTATATTTTATTAAAAAGCGTGGTAACGAAATGCCAAAAAGCGTTAAAAATTGTTGATTGGCCAATCAAGATAATTTGTGATGTCTGGTTTTGTAGTCTTATTGGTTTCGGACTTAGATCACATCAAGAATGTTTTCAAAATGGCGTCCATCCGTCCGTCCACGATCTGCGCCGGAGTGGAGGCGGCTACTTTCTCCTAACGGGACCCAGTTCCCCTGCCTCCCCTCCCCCCAATATATCTGCAGAATCATCGTCATTATACGATTATATCTTGTGAAGTAATAGGTTTATTTGGTAACTACTGCGGTAGCAATTGATGTACAGTGTCTTAATATACATCAAAGTACCGAAATTATTAAACGTTTATTTATATATCATAATTAGGTGGGTTGTATAGAATTGTGGCCCCAGGGTATGGAGTCATTCGTGAACCCTCAGGGGACTCACGCGTCAAGGGTCTAGTCACGATCTTTGATCCTTTACTTTATTAAATTAAACTCCATTATAAATAACCATTTATGTAATGACGTTTTCCTGTTTTTAAAATATTGTTGTTGTATGAGGAAAATAAACTGTAATTGATTCGTGGAGTCTTATCTTTTATCTTATCTTTGTATAAATATAGAACATTTTTATTATTGTTCTTGTTTTTGTGTTAACAGGTATTCATAATTTGGGTTGTATTTTACTTTTAATTGTCGTTTCTTATTATACTAGTTATTAAGTTTCGCAAAAACACAAATACAGTAGGTATGGTATGTAGGTAGATATTTTTTTTATGATCAAGTTTATATATACTAATTTTTGTTTTAATATGTATTTTTACTTCTTAGGACTTGTTTATTTAATAAAATTGAATTTTCGTTGTTGTTTCTATATCACTAACCTAAAATCCAAATACAAATTTTCATGCTAATTACTTTAAAAATTTCACTTGTTAAACAAATGTTTCAACCCCATTTTACAATCCTACGCGTAGAATAAAAACAATTCTAGTTAACAAAAACATCAATAAAAAAATATAAGGTTTTACCAGTTTTTACGTTGATTTATGGCTTTAGTCATTCATGATAAATATATTTACAGCTTATTCATCAAAATATTAAAATGTAATAATATTATAACCAGAACGTTAATTGCTATTTTCTAGATATAATGAACTCCAATGACACTCATCCAATATAAGTGTCATTTCCATGACTTGACGTCTCTGTTAAGAAAGTGTTTGGCGCGAATCCAATTTCGCAGTTATCTTCTCGGAACTGCATACTGGCGAAAATACGAGCCAAATGATATACTAGTAGCTTACACTGGTTCCGATTTAATAATTCCATTTGTACCTCCCCGATGGTCAAGTGGTTAGCGCAGATGTAATGTATAGCGGCGCAGCAGGTTCGATTCCCGACAGCAACAGTCATCTATGTCATGAGCATAGATGGTCTGTATTTCTGGGTTTAGCTATTTATTTAATATAGGTATTCTAAGTATTAATAATGTTTATTTCTATGTTGTATCGTATAACACAAATAATTAGCTTACTTCGCTTGAGTCAATTTCAGAAAATTGTCCAGTGATATTATTATAATTAGGTACTATAATTGTTCTCTTTACAGTTAATATTAAAACTCATTACTACATTAATCAATACTCACTTCACCTCATAGTTGTATTGATTTCGCTGTAACTCATTGTCCTATCGAGAGTCAGATCATCAGCGTGGAGACAACAAAAAGACATACAAAAAGTATGACCACGTTGGCTTGCATTATTCCACTGTATGTAACGCACATGTGCGGCAGATGTTGGGGTTCTTTCAATGTGTTGTGAACACCCCTCCACCCCCAACCCCCCACGCTACCCCGTTGAACAGTCAGTGACCTCTTTTTGTCGATTCAGGGGGCACTTTGCTTGTGTGACCTGTTTCATTAGTTCAGTTTTATCCGAAATTAAGCTCTTGAGATGTTATGAACTTCACTTGTGTGCTTCATTAACAACGTATTAGTGTTTGTGAAGTTGAAGTTATAAATAGAACGATGCGTGTGTCAACACGTGAAGCGAATGTAATGAAGAAAACAGGCCTTCGTTTTGATAATTTAACCTTGACTATTGTCAATTGTATGTAGATTATTAGTAATTATTTTTATTACTGATACAATGACTTCACTTTAGTTTCCTGTCTCTATTTGGATGCGAATAAAGTCACTAAAAGGTTATACATTTAAAAAAAAACAATTAACATTTTGTAAAAAAAAATCACAGGTAGTCTTTATTTTATATACTTACATAAGAAAATGTAACATTTATTAATCAACATTAAACTGTCAAATAAATGATAAAAAAAGAAACAAAAAACTTGACCGATGGAATTTTTTTGAAATGTCTACCGTATTTATAGTTTTGCTTTCTTTAACAATGAAGTGATCATTGACAGACAAAATTAGACCCTATAAAATATATATAAAATTCATTTTAGATTGATTACTTAAGTTATATCCAATCTCTACAAAAGTCGAGTGAAGTGAAGTCGTGCGTTTCTTACTCAACGTTACCAACAGCCAAAGCAATAAAGAAACTAGTAAAAGTCGTTTAATGATATTCATTTCCTTTTTTGCTTAATTAACATGGAGTTGAACAATAAAATATTTATCGTATCGTTGCGAAATGTTTTTAAATATATTAATAAATTAGTTATTTGTATCGTCTATTTTTGTAATCGTAAATTATACTAAGAGTTTTGTTATGTCGGAACATTCTTGGAAGGAATTTATTATATTTTAATATATTCTGTCTTCATAATAAGAAATTTATTTACTAATATTTATATTATATTAGATTTTGTCAAAAGCTTCGCTTGATTTATGGTCGAGGTTAGAAATTTTTAATCTGTCCGTCACAACAGTACTTTTTCGATATCTTCTATGACTTCTATATGCCCTTGGCAACACCTATCTTCAAAGTTTATAATGATCGATTTATTTTTTGATTAATCTCTTAAAAACGTATAATTCATTGTCATTGTTGATACTTATGTCACAAAAGAAAGTAACATAACCTAGATTTAATAATAACCCTATCGTTGTGATGTTTTGTAAATTTACAAAATCCATGCAATCAAAATGTCTGAGCTAGTATTTGTAAACACGCGCGCACAGGGGGCCGCGTGCGTGGTTCTTAAAATACTTCAAACAGGAATTGAATTCACGCCAACTGGTGTGCGTAGACCACGGTTCGAGTCCCTCGTAAAGTTTACACTATACGACATATCGTTTTATTATAGTTCCAGTCTTTTATTATTTTTTATAACTACACTAACGTCATATTATTTTTGTTTATTATTCTTGATGATACTGTGATCATATTTTGGTGATGTATCTCAGATTCCATTACGTTTTTGACCCATTTATTTTTATAAAACATATTTATTTTTCTATTCATCGGTTCTTATTTATGATTAAAGCGCTTATTAAATTTATAATATATCACACATTTATGAAGATATTTTTATTATAATCGTATTTGCATTTCATTAAATCCATACATCATACATTTAATTAAATCCATTCATGATGTCTTTACTCTAATATTCATTACGTAATCATCGTAATATTGAGTATTAAATAAATAAGAAGGAAAATTATAAAACCTAAATAATGTTTGTTATTATTACACAATACCAATATTTGTAACAGTAAATAAAAGATATAATTTTAAATTGTCTGATATTATTATATTTTTTGTGTTTTTCCTCTAAACATTTAATTATGATCTGTCGAGAGAATTATAATAATATGCATTATGATACCATTTGTAAAATATTAAATGTGTGAATACTAGTGCTTTTGGAATGTGTTATTTACGTTTTGTCTGCCAATTGAGTACGTCTGCCTGCTTTAGTTCATACTTACTTGACTTTATTTATCGGTCTCCCGGGTGACCTATTTTGATCCCGGCATGATGTATAACAGACAACAGTGCCCATAAATAGATGTGAATACTTTTCCTCAATTATTTCGTATTATAATCGACTAGGGGTCGCCCGCGACTCCGTCCGCGCGGTTTTTAGTGTTTCCTCAGCGCACGCGAGGAAAGCTCTCAAAAAAGAAATCTTTTCCCGTTTTTGCAGCATTTTTCATTGCTGTATGACTTCTATAAGTCACAGCGAGATGACATATACCCTATAACCTTCCTCAATAAACGGACTATTCAACACAAAAAGAATTTTTCAATTCGGGCCAGTAGTTCCAGAGATTAGTGCGTTCAAACAAACAAACTCTTCAGCTTTATAATATTAGTATAGATTGTGCAAAAATTGTTTTTTATTTTATATCGAGTAACCGGTTTACGATTACGAGTTTTACTTCTAAGAAACAAACAGTCGATTCGATTCTCATTCTCCTCACATCGCTGTCATCCGAATAAAAACGATTCACTCCGAGTGGTAGGTGCGTGCCACACGCAGTTTTCTTGTAACTTACCACTTACCACCGTTAGCGAAAACGACACGTTAATTAGCTTCCGATCACCACCGGGTCATTTCATATACTTTTGCTCAGACATACCATAATATGGTTTAAAACAATGTTTTTGTATAAAATATAAGATTATTTTAGACTCCAGGCATTAATCAACGCTGTTAGTAACTGTATCCGTCTCTGAGGGATTAGAGAAATTCTATTATCTTATAATTAATAGCATTTGGCAAATAAATACTACTGCGGGCGGACAGAAATAGCACTCTTGATGATACGGGTCTGGGTATTAAAATACTACATTAATAACATGTTTTATAAATGTCTATATTTAATACTAAATGATTACTCATTTCGAATAATAATAATATAAAAGGACAAATTACTAGCATTTATCTAACCCCTAAGTAAAATATTTGCTTGTGTTAAGGATGTTAGACAACAATACAAATACATAGAAATTTAATAAACGACCAAAACCAGAAATACAGACATTAATGCTTATCACATACCTGTCGGGAATCAAACCCGATGTTTGACTTTTATTAATAGATACCTAAATATTACTATAGTACAATAGTAACTGGCGTGTTGTGAGTCGAGTTATAGTGGGCGTTTCGACGGTTCTAAAGAACAATTTTGTTTGAATTTAAAATCTACGTTAAGTCAAGAACCTCAGTATTTAATTAACTATGAGTTATGAACGCCCACGGGCTGAGGCAATGACTTCTGCTTTTTGATTAATTAGCGTATACTTGAGTTTTTACTTGCTAATAATACACATTCACAATAAAGATAAACATCTTATATTTCTTTAACCGCCTCGTTGATCTAATGGTTGGCGCAGACGCCTAACATATAGCGGTGCAGTGGGGCTCGAGTTCGATTCCCGACAGGGACAGGCATGTATGCCTGTATCTATTAATGTATGAGCATAGATGTCTGTATTTCTGGGTTTGGTCGTTTATTAAATATATTCTCAGTATTTATAATGTGTATATCTATGTATTTGTATCGTCTAACCTCCTTAACACAAGCAAATAATTTGCGTTCTTAGGGGTTAGATTAATGTTTGTAATTTGTGAATTTGCAATTAGAAATAGTGATGTATAAATATATTTTAAAAATATCGATATAATATATTAAATGATGGTGTATATCCAGCGTGCGAAAACTTTTTATACCATTCACTTGGCAATTGATATATTATGTTAGTAGAAATTTTATGAATATTTTATTCAATTCTCACGATAATTCCGGTTGGTATATTGAATCGGTTTCCTGTTCAATAATTAATTAATTCCTGCGAAATAACGGCTTGTGACTACACGTGTGCGAATAACGAAACATTTTGATAAATAAATTTTCAATTTTACATTTATGTATATTTATAAAGTCAAACGAATAAAGTCGGTAATAACAAAGTGAATATAAATGACTTAACATCAAGGTCTTTAAAATAATTAAAACTGAATGACAATAATTTAATTCTCGTTTCAATATCAGTGAGTCAGTAATTAAATGTATTTGTAAGTTTTATGTTCATATTAAACCTCATTAAATTATTATTTTCTTTAAACAGTAAATAATATTATCTTATAATTTATGATGTAATTAAAACTGAAGTATGTTTTTTTTAAATAATATATTATAATTATTGGTAATAGAAAACAAGGATACATTTAAAATATAAAAGTTCCTGAAGGTTATTATTCGATGGGTATCAAATATCAATAGTTTTATTGAATAAGCAGTTCGTGTATTGAATTCTCCGGCACATCAATTTGCATTGTGTCAAGGTTGATACATAAAAGATAACCTTCGTATCTTTTTTTTGTATTATAAATAGTATTTACTGTATAATTTGACTTGATATAATACCTACTGATATAATCACTATTTTTACTATGAATCATCTATAGTATAAATATTATAATATTGAGAAAGTGAAGACATAACATTGCTTGCATACAAAGATGTCCATTGGTTGCGCAACTTATCTATTGATAAGTAAAGTAACATCATGTCTGTCACGCGCTAATAGTCAATGAATAAAAACCAACTAACGAATGGTGACCTCCCTCCCCAGGCCGCGACAAAAAGAAAGAAGCGACCTATTGAACCGACAGAGGTCTTTCTAGCTGGTCATTACAGAAATGGTCGAAATATTCGATTGGTCATTGAGACGTGAAAAGGAAACTATCACGACCGTAAACTACAGTTAATGTAAAGGAATACCTGGCCTACATTACACTTAGATTTTCGCGTGATACCACTGGCCTTGCGTTTTAAAAGTGGTATTTAAATTGAATATAAAGTTAATTTAAACTGGTTCGTGTTAAAACGTGTATATTTGTATTGTAATGATTCATTATAATATTTGATCCAACATCGTGTTTCACTTCTCGTCTGTTGATGAGTATCAGATGTTTTTAATAGAATTTGTTATGATGTCACAGTTGCATGCGATCCTTAACCATAATAGACACGTTCTCTGTTATATAACGATTTTGTTATTTATCTCTAATTTTTATATATATACTTTTATATAGAAAGTTTTTGACGATATTACTCGTAATATTCCTAGCGTTTCGTTTTTAAATTAATAATCAATTCGTAATATAAATAATACATTTTAAATGTCAATATAAAAATTAACTCTATATTCTTATAAATATAATTCAAATAATAATACATACTTCATTTTATATATCTATTTCTTCAATGTATTCTTTTTGTACGTGAATAAAAATGACTGGATAAAGAAAAGGGTTGGCGAGCTTAACCCCTGTCATGTAAGGGCTGACGTGGCCATACATACTACCACCTGTTATTTATATGTTTCGCATTAAAGGCTTTATATTGTTGAAAATAAAGAGCATTGTAGCTTGGTAGCGTTGTCTGACGTTAGTCATCGTTTCCCTCGACACATGTAGTTCGTAATTCCTTTTTAATTCATATTGCATTTAGTATTGACTAATATGAGTTCTTTTTATTTCTTACTTTTATGTACTATATAGTAGATTTATTATATTTTTAAATAAAATGCTATAAATATCGATAATCAATCAAGTGTTTCATTTTATTGAAACTCTCATCGTAACTAGGGTAAAAATGCTTTTATAATATTATGAAAGGAATCAGCTGCTCGAAGGGGCGCAGCCTTATAAATAAGGGATGCTTAGATCGGTATCTTATCGTTGCCATGGTAACGCCTGGGAGCGGAAGCTTACACTGTTATAATGACAGCAAAGATCAAAAACAATATTTAATCAAAGATAGGAATACATTTATCAACACATATAACATTGATAACGTATCTAGTTCAAGTTTCTTATCAAACTAACACTATAATATCTAGGACAAACCAGCGTAAATATTTGCTCTTAAGATAAAAACCGTCAAAATAAATAAAGTATTAAAAGTAACAAATCGTTGGAGATAAGGCCCGCAACGTATTTTCGGAATAAATGGTTTCTTGTCGTCATAAATAAAAGAATAACTAATCAAAGTTTGGTCCCGGGATTTACCTCGATTCATGGGTGTCAGCGTCAACAGACCGGGGGCTTTGTGTGACCCGACTCCAACTCAACCTAAATTGTGACATTTTCCCCATTTTTCGCAGTTCAATAGACTTTCTACAATAATTGCAAATACAATTTTTCTGTTGGGTAATTTAATTATATTTTTATCATCAATGTTTCGTAGTTTTGGGGCTCTCAGACAATGGTACTAATTAGACAATTACTGTTGATAAAAACATTACAGTACTTGTGAAAGTCAAAAGATAACTGAGACCTTTAATTACACTTCATATTCAGCTGAAATTATATTTAAACTGTTGGAACAAACATTTTCAACACTTTTGGGGATATATTTATAATATAATAACAATAGGAATAACTATTGGATAAATACAAGGTCTTTTATATATCTAACAATAATTCGTCCCACATTTTACCATTACGTGTTTAAAACCTTTTCAAACAGATATTGGATAAGGGTTTGGTATGTCGAAATATTACTTGGCGTTGGTCCAAATTACAGCAGTGGCTGTAGTTTCTATGGGAAATCCTTGATAACCTGCAGTTAGCTGTTAATGGTTGGGCTTAATGTGGTTGAATGGGGTGGGTGCCCCCACGGTATCAAGTATCAAGGGGGGAAGGACCCGGATGATATGTTCCTCGACATAGCTATAACCTTTTGCAGTATTGACGTATTGTTCTCGGTAAGAGATTTTGTACACAAAACAATAAAATATATGAGGAAACTTGTTCTGTTTAGTCATTCAACTTCAATGAAATCATTATGTATACAACGATTATTAACATAATTATACATATTTTGTATTTGAAATCACTTTAAATGCTTTAAAATACATAAACAACGGTGATCTTTTACCTAAGTATTAAATTGCTGGTAGAATACTTAATAAATAATAATGTTCACGTACCTAAACATAAAGTTATACCTATTTGTTGTTTGAAAAATAAAACTGTTTTGAATAAAAACAGATGACATACTGTAAAATGAGAAGCGTAATAAGCTGACGAGTGCCTATTCATAACTTTCGATTCCCACACGTAAGTAAATAAAAAGATCGCACAAAAACTACATGGATACGCGAATGTATTTATAAAATGCGAACGCAGTATTCTTGATAATTCAACAAAAAGTGTAAATTATAACAATAGGCCGTTTACGTCGGAAATGCGGCTGCATTGCTCAGCTGTCTTGGAAGAAACGATACATCGATGAATGAATTGATGAATTGTATTCTTTTGTGTACATTTAATCATTGAATAAATTAGACTATACCTGTACGTTACGCAGGGTGTGCGTTTGTTCTGTGGTTGCGAGCAGACGAACGGCGTATTTTGTATTATTACTAGCCACGCTAGGGCGGCTTACTTTCATCCATAATGAGTGCTTCGCCGTAGGCCTCGACCGCAACGTATCAGCGTAAAATGATCCCAGACACCTCTATGATATATGCTATGATAGATGAGATTACTTTGTTTTTTTCTTTTGAAATTGCGAGAAACACTTATTATTCGCTTCCATGTATCTTCCAGTAAAGACCATTATTTTAAAAGTGCTATTATTCTTGTGTTCACAACAAAATGTATTATTATAATAAAATAAATTTTATTGGTCATACTTTTAAATTTAAACTTGTTTACTAGTTTTTTATCTGCATTAAGGTTAGCGCTTTCGTTTCAAAAGAAATGTCTTGATTACAATTAACAATAGTATCGCGTGTGAGCTGACACGTATTGTGCTATAAAATAGATGTTATTATTCTGCATTATATGGTCTATTTACTGGTAACAATAGTAAATAAGTTTTATTTGAACTAAACACGACGCACTGCAGTCCTTCAGCACTAATTACACACAATGCGTTACGTATGAGTGACGATGCGTGACGAATGCAATGATAATATTTTTTGTACGTAATCTACAAAATATTAATATTCACAAAACGCTCGGTCAATGCGAACAGGCGCCACAAAATGGCCGCCCGAGCCGCGCGTTCGGGCGAGTCGTGACCGCCAGGAATCCACGAGCTTGCTTCGTAAATCGTACCCTCATCAATTATGTATGAAAGACAATGTTTACTTTACATGAGACAACTATTTATTGCGTCGTGCGGTTTTTGACATTCGATCGTCCGACCACCGTAGCCTAATTTATGGATTTAAATAATTCAAGTTTCTAAAAAAATATATTTGGATTCTATGAAAAATATTAACAACTTAATAATAATTGTGTAATGTTTAAAATAAAATAAAAAAATCATTTTTTTACGTCTCTTTCGACGTCAGTAGAATTCGTAATACAATATACCATAATCCAAAATACCAAGTATTATAGGTAGCAGTATAATATAATTTCGAGAAAGCGGAACGTTCATAATATGTCATAATGAATCATTGTATTGCATCAGTGGGTCGTCAAATTAATTCAATCGTAATATCATCGTCTCGTCCGCAGCTGTGTAAACTATTGATAACATTAAATAACACATTGTTCAAGTAACAAACTATGGCACTTTTTAGTAATAGCGCGAGCAAGGAATTTTATTTTGTTTCCCTATTCCTTGTTCTTGTAATAAAACTGATTGATATTTTTATGTGTATTCTTGTTTTTTGTATTCGTTGTACGTTTAGTGGAATAACAAAAATATTTAATATAGGTAGTAATTGAAACCTATATTTGAGAATTCTTGTTTAGTAACATACCGTTATCTAGACACATTATTTTTGTTTATCTTTAATTAGAGATTTAAGAACACTTGTTGGCAACAGATAGTACTGGTAATACAATTCTAAAACCTTGAAATATTTTGTGGTACTTACGTTAATGTTATAAAATATTATGACGCTTAGTGGCATTTGAGCTATTAACCGTATTTAGATAGGGCTTGTTAAAATAACGTTATGGGTTTGAGTGGGTTTCTTATCAGTTGCAACCAGGTTATCGGCTGCCGTGTTTGAGTTTCCTATCTATTAGTTATCAATGTGTGAGTTATCTAACTCATCTAAGTACAACACGTTCATGATTACTATATCCAGGAATTATATTCAAAATTACATATATATTTTTTAATTAAAATGTAAATTAGATAAATGTTAATTGTTGCATAGAATGCAAATTAGTATCACCTTTTTAAATTTTTATTGTCGTTTCTAATTCCATTGTTATTCTCGTCTTGCCGCTAACACGATTAGCACAAGGCCAAAACAGATACACGACCTCTTTGGATGTTTTTACGAAAATATAAACGTGTCATTACAAACACGCTGCCCGCATAACTTATCAAGGTTTTAAAAATAAATTATATTTTAAGCCGTTACGGTTAAGTAATGATTATTTAAAAAGTTTATCATCCTGAATGTAAACAAAACTTATTTGGTAAAGTAAATATAAACTTAACAAAAATATAATATAAAGTTTCCAGTCAAAACTAAGTCTATACTGTCGCCGACTCACGAAATACTTGGGAGAGTGCCAAGTACGATCGTTAAAGTTCTTAAATGCGCCTGGCATGATGGTCAACGATCGATATTTTGTTTATGTTGTTTCTAAATTATACTTTTTAAATATAGAACGGCATTTCCCACACGAGGCTATAAAGATAAACAGTAATTGGTTGGTAAATATTACATACGTATTCCAATTTTGTATTCTAAGAACTGAACGTATTCGATAAGATGTACATTAGAGATATGTATTCTTTATTTTGAATAACATGTTCTTTGAAGTATTTTCTTCATAAATAACGTTGTAGATAGATGATTAATGTTACGTAAACAATTTGAATTATATTATCGAGGTTTGTGTATGTGTTATTCGAAATTCGAATGTCAATGTGTGGGTGTACAATGTACATAATATCCTGATTATAGACATCTGCCCTTCCTGTATGCAGTCAAGTAGTTTGATAGTGGATAGGACGGGTGCTCGCTCAGCTCATGGCAATGCCGTCAGGTGCGCGCTCTTTACACAGGGGGAGCCCCCCTCGTCTCCCTCACACCCGCATTGCCGTTCACTTGTTGCTACGTTGTGCTACGTCGATGTCGTGAGACTAGCGCGGTCCACCCCTCTCCCCGTACCGCAGACTTCCACTTCCCCGCAGCTCAGTTCTTTGTGCGCCATTGAAGTTAAAACACGTTTGTTATAGAACACTGCCGATTCATTTTAGCAGTCGTGATCTTTGTATTACATATACATTATATTATATCGTGGCCGACTAGACTAGTGTGTGTGCAGGTGAACGCCTGGTTTCTTCGATATTCTGACCGCTCTCAAGGACGCCGTTCAGTGGATTGCTTTTAAATTTCAATCGTCGAGGATATTTTTTTATAACCTGGATATTTTTGTGTTGTGACTTTGAACTCTGGTGATTTGATTTATTCGAATTGTGACAGTTATTTTAAGTGATCTAAGTGTTCAAGCAAATATTATAGTAGCAAACAAATTTAAGTGCTCATTATCACTTCTGAAAAGTAAGTATTGAATATATTTTAGATGAATGAAAACACTCAGATTAATATGAAAAAGTCCGTAATAAAAAAAAGATTACCTTGCGGATTGAATTAAACTCAATTCGGTAGTACCACTTTCAAATAAATGCCACGTTGCTAGTTGTACTGAATACTGACCTTTAACACTACCTTATCCGATGAAAAACATCATTGTTGGCGTGTTCCTTATTGCTATCTATCCGACTCATTGAAACTACTTAAGTATTTAAAGAGGTTTCTAGTAATCAGCGTGTTCTCATTTTGATTGGTCATTGTTCCAGTAGACTCAATTCGGAATCATATGCAGATTAAATTACATTGGTATAATATTTGTCGTAACATTGGTTTAGATTAGAAATGCCTAACTAAAATTGGGTACTTGTTACAATTTTTAGTTCCATAACAAGTATCTAAGTACTGGCATCAAATTATGTACAAAAAATAGTAGGTATTAATTAAAAATGCTCTTAATCCATGACTCAGCGTTAAATTCCCTACATAACCGAGACTTGTACCAAGTAATGAATTACGCAATCGTTGTAGCGTCGTTATTCGTGATGCAACAACTAAGAAACCATTATACCTTGAAGGTGCATTACCAATCACGATATCCGTTATATTTGTCGATCACGATATTTTTTGCCAAGGCGATTACGAAGGAAGGAAATTATACACGGAAGTTAATTATTTTTAGACAAAGAATTCCAATCATATCATTCACTATAATTACTTTTATCTAATTTAAAGCGATTAAGTTGTAAAGAATCACGTTATTATTTAGAATCTTGTGATGCGGTCTGCGGTAAATTACGTTATTTTCAATTATGGTCACGTTGTATTACATATATAGAAAGTTTTGTCACATTCTATATATTAAGCAGCGGTTATTGTCCAAGTGGAAGTGTTCATTACACGCTCCGAGAAACTGAACGCTTCAGTGATCTCAACAAAATCTTAACGAAGTCGACAAACACGATTCTAAATCTAAACAACAATCGTAAAACTTTAATTTATGCGTCTGAACGATTTATAAATCCATTTATGTATTAGGATTGCTGTTGTAAAATGTCTAAATTTTATTATATTTATTATCATATTATTTACAAGGTTGACATACTTATTTGAGGTGTGGTGTGGTGATTAATCATGTCTATTAATGTATTAAATATATTCAATTAAGGTTATAATTTATAGAAATAATCGTACATGGAATTAATTCGACTGATGAGTTTAACCTTTTGACATTGGTATTTCCGTTATGGAAGACGTTTGTTTAGTGAACTTTATTAGTCACTTGTAGTAGTACAATCATATAACTATCTTGATTGAACGTACTCGATTAGTTTTATTTGCATTATTAAAATATTAAACATGGAACATGACGTAAGATTATGCAATTAAAGACTTCCATTTCTGTAGACGTAACCTCAATGAGTTGGCATGTTTTATTAACATTGCCATGTTGGTGAAGTTTGCAATAGTTGAGTTGACACGAGTTCTGTATTCATGAATAATTCAGACGATTTAAATTCGTCGCTTGTCCGTAATGTCTGTCTAGATCTTTGCTATGTCAACTTTTTATATCCTTTCTATCTAATGAAAAGCTCTCGCCGACTGTCTGTTCGTTTGTCCCGTCAATCAGACTGTACGATGCACGTTCCTGTACTTCCCACAAGAGTTATTTGTTACTCCATTGTCCCCTGTCGCAGATCACTGTCTCATTGTCTGGGCTTTTGTTTACAGCCACTCAAAAGTGATTTGTTTGAAGAAAAACAGTTTCTTGCCATTTGTTTTTTTCATTTTAATCGTTTACAGATAAGATTGAGGATTGAGTTCATAATTAATATTTGTGTTAATGGAAAGATTATTCATTTTAAGTTTCGAATTTAAACAGATTATTATTATTTTATTGAGTTAGAAACACTCAAAATAATCATTTGATTTTATCAGAATGATAAGATTATTTATATTTTTATCGCTGTATATGTAACTGATAAATGTATTATCTCCGGTATGTATCGATTAATTATTAAATATACATCGTGGAAAATTCTTGAGAATGTCTATTAATATAGTCTGTAATTGCACACGTGTAGAAGGAAAACAGTGCTCAATAAGTGTAGGTACTATGACGATATTTTAACCGCTTACAGAAAGATCTCATGACTAAAACATTACAAACGATTTAGTGATATTTTAAATATTAAATTTGTTTTTTTCCTCCGATATCGTTCATATTTATATTTGTTATGGCTATATTATATGTAAATGACCATTTACCAGTTGCTAATTAAAATTCCATTGGTTTGACACGCAAGCTTCCTTTTGTGTTTAAAGTTTCGTGTCGAATTTTGTTTTACCAACGGACTTTATAATTAATTCCGTTATGATTATATCATAATTATCAATGTTAACTTCTTTTTAGTTTTTATTATACTTGTGGTATTAATGCAGGATATTTAAAATGTAAATTCTATTCGTTTTATATGCAAATGTAACCTAGAATACCTTATGTTATATCTGTTACTCGATTCTCTGGGATATTATAATATAATTTATTGTTATTTATTCAAATGCATTTTATATTGTTGTGATATTGATTATTAAATGAAATCACATTATTATTAGTTTCTAGTACAAACAAAAGCGAATCATTGTAAATTCAAAATACTGTTTTGTTTAATAAGTATTTTCCAGCTCTCAACCTATTTAATTTAATCAAATTATATTTCTAACAAAGGAATTAAACACAAATTGTAGAACATAGTAATATGAAATTTTCATAGCTACATAACAGTATTCTCTTCTGGTTTTTCGCCAAACGCCAGATCAGATGTATTATATAGGCGATGTCATCTGTATAGAATCAGTAGACCATTCTGGCACGCTCCAATCGTTCACATGTGACACGCACACATACAGTTGCCAACATACTTTACGGAGATCTTTCATCTTCCTTTTTCCGGCAATTACATTACGAACTGTCTCACTCTAACTTTAAAAATAATATGGTCTAGAATCAAAAGTACTTATTGAATTCTTTATTTAATGATACTTCAATTACACATCAGCTGTTTTCATTGATCATAATTTTGACACATAAAAGCCGATAGTGTCAGCAAGCGACATATTTTAGCGAATATGTGGGCGGAGTGTGAATGAGCTGATGTTGGCTCCACTCCAAACGTGTTCTGATCGACATAATTTAGGACTGCTTACGTCAATTAGAGTAAGATTTTAATTAGTTGGTGCTCTATTTATTAGATAATAATCTTTTAGTGTAAGATAAAACGTTGATTATAACTAAATTCGTAATTTCCTTTGTTCTAGGTGCTACAGAAAGTGTAAGTGCGAGTGGTGATGTGGAAATCAATGAAAACAAGTGCTTAAAAGAGGAAGTGAAGGCGGATTGCCCAAACAGTGTCGGTGAAGTGAAGAGTGAAGTGAGTGCGGGCGCGGATGGTGTTGCCAGCGCCGTGGCCTCCGAGGAGGACGACTGTGTGATAGTGTGTGCTCGGGATGCGGACGAGCGTAGCGACTCGGGCGTGAGCGGAGTGCGCTCGGGCGGCTCGGCTAGCTCCGTGGAGGAGTGGCGCGGGATGGCGCACGGGTATGGCGGCGGCCCTCCCCCGCCCCTGTTGCACCTGCCCCCGCCGCCGCCCTCGCTGTACGCCAGCGAGCTGCTGTGGAAGCAGCGGTACCAGCCGCCGATACACCCTCCACTGCATCATGCCATCGCAGACGATTACATCGCGGCTGCCACCTACGACAGAGAGAGACATGAAAGACTGCTACGGTTAGTTTGTTTTCTTTAATCAATTTAACACACATTCCGATTTTGTACACTACAACATTTTAACTTCATAAATATTGCTTTTACTGGTCACGTAATCCCTATTAAGTAAATCTAATATAATATTGTATTGTTAAATTTAAATACCTATTGTAACAAGCGTGTCTGAAGACCGTGAATAGAAAAATATAACATTATTACTTTTAGTTTATCTTTGAATACGGAAACCATTTAAAAAATATATATATTATGTACATAAAAATTTAAAGTACTCATATCTGAACCTTTTCCTTGATGTGAGTAATGTTCTATAAATATATAAAAGTATTAATTAGCTCATTTCTAAACTTCTAATTAACAGCATAATTGATTGTAATGTGGTTTGTGGTAACTATTGAAGACATGAAAATATTAAACTTCCAATACTAAGTGTTCCTAATAGTTACTTGTGAAGTGATATTGATATAGTATTTATCCAATCAATAGATTGGACACCTTGTATTATAATTGTAGGTTGAAATTGTTATTCACAATTTCACTTACATTAATACTTATAATTAATAATATCTTTACAAATAAAAAACAAGCTTGTCTTATTGGCTAAAATAACAAAAATATGTCTGAAAGTTCACAAGAATGTTATAATTTCCATTGATATTTATAACAAAATATTTTGTTTCATTTTAACGTACATTTCGTCATTAATGGGGTCAGTAAAATATTAAAATAATCTGGAAGTTACGTCATCTTACCCTAATTACCCTAAATTACGTCACAGTGATGTGACGTCATTACCTCATATGTCTATTCCTCATATGCCTCTGGGCTTCTGATTAGTTTATAATCATAACTCAACTACAATTAATTAGCAAGAATTATAGTCCTAGAACAGTAAATTAGTTTTGTTTCAAAACTGATTTGAAAGTTATTGCAATATACTATGTACATACATACTTATTATCTATAAATGTTTGTTTCTGAATATAATACTATCATAATAATAGGTTAATAATATGAAACCTTTAATAGGAAAACAATGGTAATTCATACCACTAAATGCCCTTGTATGTCCTTGACCTATGACTCAGCCATTCAAAAACATACATACAGTTTATTTGTAAATTCAGTGTATAGTATTACTAAATACTTGTATATATATTGATAACTTAAACTTTAAATTTGAATTGTTAGAATAGTATTCCCCGCATTTAATTGACTAAGCCTAAATACTTAGAGGAAACCGATTTATATATAGATAATATTATATATTTATATACTGATCAGCCTGTTATATATATTTATATTATTAATCTGATTATATAAAAAACCTTAATGTGTAGTAAAACGGTATTGCTAATATTTTCTTATAAGGCGAAACAAGATCACCAACAATTTCGTATTATTTAATGTTTTGATGAATAAATCTATTTGATATAGAAGAGATAATAAGAAATACATTGTATTACTGCAAATATGAAAAGTACACTAAATATGTGCTTTATATAAAAATGTCTATATAACAAAGCTTTTTATTATTTTATATATTTCTCTAAATAATGAATTGATATTTGATATGGACCTAAAATGTCCAATTGATTAGGTCATTGATATTTAGTAATTTATTGTTCCAAATATAACTTGATTACTTAGTCTTGTTCTGGAAAATTCCATAAACGTCTGGTTGAAATAGTGTTATTTAAATTTAGCATATGAATAAATTCTGGATAGAATATGAATGTATACATAATTGTTAAAACTGAGTATTAGTTAAAACCTAGTAGTTTTTTTTAAACATGGAGTTTGTAATACAGTACAAACATGCGCAAACAACTTACGCACACATATTTATTACATAGAGATTACGAGTCTTAATGTATTTTTTATTTTAACAAAAAGTTTGTGAAACGCATAAAAACTCTTCTGACATTAATTTCTAATAAATCTGTGCTAATAATTATTACATTGACGTTAATATCTGCTATTCGATTTTATTCTTAGTATTCTTAATACTTATAAATACTAGCTTTAGAAATATAATTTAATTTTTCATATAAGTAACTACTTGTTATTCTCAACTGGTTATTTGTGACCTTGATATATAATAATAAAAAAGTTTATTACTGTTATTATTATATATACATATATGTATGTTGTATTTCTAGTAATTGCTTGTTAAATTATAAGTCAACATACAATTCATATTCATCAAGGTCAGTACCAAATTATTGAAAAGAGTAGAATTTAAATCAATAAATTATTTAATAGTAGGTTAATAATAAAAAAGAAAACAACAGATTGATTACATTTTATATGTATAAATAATAAATATAATATTGTGTTGGGACAATAAAAAATAATAAAAAAATCTACATAACTATATAAAAATGTTTATTCATTATAAATCTGATATCAATAATAAGAATATAAAACACGTCATAAAACACTTTTTCGTAACTTTATAATTATTAAAGATAATAAACTTTAGTACATGAATTAATGTTCCTTATGTGACGCTGTTATCGTTGTTTTTCTTTTTAAAATGCCAAGAAAAGATTATGTAGTATTCGTATTATTATCAATATTCAAAACAAATTATACTTTTATCTTTTTCCTTGACATGGCGATAAATGTATTCGAGATATTGGTTAATAATGTTTTTTATCACTATTAATAATAAATGTTTTTATAAATAAAATATCTTCTGAGTAAAAATTTTAAATTTCTTATACGTTTTGAGATAATGCAAATGTTTATAACTGCTTCCTTTTCTTTAAAAGTACATCAATATTCTTAAGGTTGAGTTTATTTTTAAATAAAAAATTATTTGTAAATAAAATGTTGTCTAATTTATTAGTATTTGGAGGTTACTAATGTCGATGGAAAGTTGTTTGTAGTTCAAGGTCAACGACTTTGGCAATATTTATTAATATTATAGTTCGAATTTCAAGAACATAGCATGGTTTTGTTAAAAAGTTCCGAAACTTGAATGCTTATTAAACATATACTGAATTTCTGTTAAGTTGCTCGTGTGTGTAACTGATTAATATGTGAGTGGATACAACATAAACGGGTTTTCAAAGTCGAAGTCTGAGTTTTAGTATGCATAAATATCATTCTGTAGATTCCATGGGTTCAAGGGGATAAGTTTTAGCAGAAAAACTCTACAAGAAGCTGCTTGAATATTCTATTAACATAATCTTTACTTCATTATCAATATTGAAATTAATAATATTTATATAAGTAATGAGTAAATATTATAAAGTAGTATTATGACGTTCAGTAATAATAACGAGTATATTATCTTAAAGACATTTTCTATTTCAAAGAAACATCAATCACATAAGCTGTTATAACGAGAATTTGTTTTTCCTTCATGTCTATTAGTGAAACGACCGCGTAGGTCGTAGAGGTCAAGTGTCGGATGTCAAAGCTATTATATCTGGAATGCAAACTTTAATTATATACACAAATCCATACAATTTGGACAGCTATTACCATATTCATATTTCTAAATTAATGACAGGCAGTCAAACAATAATTACGTGTATAAAAGAAAATATATAACTAGTTAAAACCGGTTTTAATTAAATATAGATTATATATATAATAAATTAAATTATTATAACGTGTCTGTAGTACCAGTTGTTGTCTCTGATTGTGATAGCCATTAGGAATGCTTAATTAATAATTAATTATGGTTTAAAAAATTGTGTTTGTTATTCAATTGACTACAATAAGTGTTATACAATGCTAATTAATACTGAATATAGTAGTGATTGTTTTTCTATAATTTTGGAAAAATCAGTTACGGGTCATGTGTAATTTTTCCAAGTAGACAAGTCTACAAATTCTTTGGAGCCAATAAAAAACAGTATTTCACATTTTAATTTGTTTTCATTATTTTTAATGATATACTTCAAAATAACTTTGTCCAATTTTGTAATTCTATGATATTTACAGTTCAATAGATTGCTTATATAAAAATAATTTAAATAATTAAAATGGTTGAGTTTAATATTACGATATAAACTAAATAACATGGTAAAAATAAGAAGCCAAGGCTTAAGCTATAAAATAAAATATTATTTTATCAATGAGGCAATGAACTTTCTTCACTAATATTGGCTCTAATACGATAAGAATTTTCGTAAGATTATAGATTGTCTTTATCCTCAGTAATGATAAGAACGAAATAATCTTCTTGCTGTTTGTTCATGACGTTAAAGTTCATTTAAACTTTATCATATAAACATAATTATTATTTTCATAATTTCACAGTTGTTATTAAAACTGCTTAAAATAGATTTAATTACTTAGCCATAGTTTTTGCATTCTGTAATTTTATTTAAGATAATAATCAAAAATAAATTATTACAATGTACCAATGATAATAAAATGTCTACAGGAAGCCAACGCCATTAAACAATTCTTGTTTAAATAGGTATGCAAAATTGTGTCGCAAATAAAAGTAATAATTGCCTGAAGGAAGGCAAACCAAAAATATTTTTGTTAATCAACATTTCGCCTGACAGTGACAAGAGATTACAAATGTCAGTTAAAAAAATATTTTTGTCTCTCATTTTCGTTGTCAAAATATCAAGTTTTATTTTTATACTTTTATTAAGGAAAAATATAGAAAACTATGTAAGATCAACATTATTTATTGTAGAATTGTTTAGTTTAACCTTGCGGAATGTGATTTGCCAAATACCAATTTAGATTTTATTGAATGACCTTGACCTACTTATTCATACTTATATCAGTATATTTAAAAAAACTAAATTGAGTGCCATTGAAATAGATGAGTCAACACAATTACAAAAATTAATAAAAAATATACTAAAAGTTTCAGATTTTATAAATACATTGTTTTGTCCACAGAGATCGGAGGGAACAGGAGCAACGGGAGATGCTGGATAAGCAGCAGAAAGAAAAGGAAAGGGAGCGAATGGAAAGAGAAAGAGAGCGTGAGAGAGAGAAACAAGAGAGAGAAGAAAAAGAAAGGAGAGATCAAGAAAATGCAGCCTCGAAACTTGTGTCGAGGCATTTTGAAGAATCTCTCAGACTAGCAAATCAAAAGGTTAATTATAATTAGTACTTTACCAAATCTTATATAGTTAATTATAAAATTTATAAACTATTCAATTGTAAATGTAATTGTTGCTTTTATGAAAACTAATATTATTTTTCCATTGATTAAACTATTTGAATAATTTGGGTTTTTCCAAATAATAATATTTATTTTATTGTTTGTAGCGGGAGCGCAGTATGTCATGGTCGCTATTAAATAGCCTAGCACCAAATAGAGCGGCAGCGGCTGAACACGATAGGTTAAGAAACGAGCGCGCGTACTATTCGCCGCCCACGCATCCGAACGATCGTCTGCCTCAGCCAGACTACCAGCACGCGCAGCACCAGCAACACCCACAGCACGCGCCGCACTCCCAGCACGCGCCTCGACACTCTCTCGCCAAGTCTGACAAGGCACCTCATCCCGTCCTCCCAAAGGGCGAACCCAATTTCGCCCCCTACAACTATCCACCCTATAGATATGAAAAAATCAAGGAGAACCACTTGCCGGCTCCCCCTCCACTCGTTCCTGAAAAAAATTCTGTGATAGTTAAACACGATGCCAAACAAATCCATCTGGAGCAAAAGCACCCGTACCCGAGTAAGCCGAGGAGTGAGCCGTCGCCGCACTACCTACCCTCGCGGCCATACAGGACGGGTCTATCGCCCCACGCGCCGCCACACCAGCACCCCGCGCTGCAGACCTCCCCGCACGCGGCGCTGCCGGGACAGGACAAGGGTCGGCGTCTGTACCAGCCCGCGCCGCAAAGGTCGCCCGCTGCCTACTACCAGGCCCCACCGATCAAACCTAAGGTGTCAAGTCCGGCGCCACCACACATATATGGGAAACCGAGCAGCAATTCCCCTGGACCCACCGCTCATTATACTGTAGCCGTGGAGCCGTCTCTTCAACTTTCAAAGGTGGATCCTCCTCCTGTACCCTACCCTCCCCCATCTGCATATTCGCCATCTTTACGGACACGGCCTCCTCCCGTTGCTCATTCCCGAACCCCCGAACCTCGACCGCCTCTGCGAACTCCCGGGGACCACCCTAATTCGTCATCACCGTGTCAGACACAACCCTTGGACCTTGGAGTTACTCGAGAGGATCCCGATCGGCTTTCTCCGAGAAGAAGGAGTCCTTTTGACCCCACACATGGGACGGACGCCAAGCGTCGGCGATTGGATAGTCCCGCACCCGAGCCTCTGATTGCTGCGGCGGCTAGTGTGGGGCGAACGCCGTTGGGATCGGAACCCGCACCACAGGCGCCCGGACCACCTTGCGATGTTAGAGTTCCATCTGCGGACGGTAGCGTCGAAACACCTGAAAAAGCTGCGGGTGCATCCCCCGCCCCACATATTACGCCAGTATCGAGTCCTGCACCCGCTACACCTGTACCTTCAGTTGCGTCCTCACCACCTTTAGCGGCATCACCTGTGAGATGTGTGCCGCCAACGACTTCGACACCACCCGCACCACCCGTAACTCCGCCGTCGATGACTGTTCCCGATGGTGACACACAGGCGAAGGTCGCCTCCCCAAGTCCTCGTGATGGCTCTGCGCCGGTGCGCCATCTAGGCAAGAAAGCTTGGCTACAGAGGCACGAGACTGCTCCGATCGGAGAGGGGGACTGCTCCGGCGGCGGCGGCACCTGCACCACCTTACCGATGACGATCACACGCGTCTCGGAACCGGACGACTCCGGCTCTAATATCGTAGTACCAGTCGCCGCGAAGTCAATACAGCGTGGAGCGCGAAAAACTTCGAAGCCCAGAAAACCTAAAGAAGTGAACGGTCGTGTCGACGACGCCGAGGAAGACAGTTCGAGCTCCGAGCGAGAATCTACTTCGCCGCCGAAGCGAAAACCGCCGAAAGCGAAAAGAAAAAAGGGGACAGTAAAGAAGGCTAACGACGAGCCTAAAAAGAAGAAGGCGTCCGAGAGCGGGAGTGAGAGTGACAAGGAGAGTGACGACAAGGACTCCGACTCTGGCGGCAGCGGCAGCGGAAGCGGCAGCACGTCCAGCAAGCGTGGCGGCGGGCGGGCGAGGGGCAGGAGAGCGCGGGGAGCCGGCGGCGGGCGCGGCGGTGGAGGGCGCCGGCGAGACGAGCCGCCGCGTCGCACACCGTCCGCCGCGCGCGCCAAGCTGTCGCCGGACTCCTTCCTTCAGAACGGCCCATGCTTCGAAGTGGCGCCGCGCCTGGCCAAGTGCCGCGAGTGTCGCTGGTCGCCGGCGCAGAGGGACAAGGACATGCCCAATATATTCTGTAGATTCTACGCCTTCAGAAGACTTAAGTACGCCAAGAATAGACAGTTGGCCATCGCTGGATTTTCAGATCCGTATAAAGATGCCGAAGAGGTTAATATTTTTTTTTACTTAGTTATTTAAATAGTGTAAATTTGAAACACTAAGTTAAATGAAATGCTTATAATGCAAGTGATGTTATACATTATTAATATTATCGATATATTAACAGGATGATAAAAAGTTATGGCTGTCATCATCGGCTGGTGCGGCAGAATTAGACATCGAGATGAGCTGCTTCTTGTTGCGGGAGATAGGAGATCAGTTCTGTGAATTATTACAACAAGAAAAAGAAGCCGAATCACATCATCTAAACGAAGGTAAAATTTTTTGATTGTAGTGCTTCATTCTGTTAATTAAAAGTATTCTAATCTTGATAAAATATTAGAATGTTTTTGTATAAATAAATAACCAGTTCTTACGTCATTATCTATATAAATGAAAGTCGCACTGATAACAATAAGTGACTCGTACAAGATTAGAAACAAAAACATAGTCTTGAGAACTTAACTGCGCACATTTAAACAAAATAAACATTATCTTTACAAGTGTACCAGTTTCTAGAAAATATGATGCACAAATAATCTTTAGTTTAAATAAGATTAAAATAAACTACACAATCTGTTGAATGAGTTTATCATAAATCATGAATATGCACGTATTTATTTCACGCTCAATAATGTTATAATTATTCTGTATTATAATAAAGTAATTAAGAAGTGAAATCGAAGTAATAAATATCTTTTATAAAAAAGTTATTACTGTACGTGTACGTGATACAGACTTTCTATATATTAGATATTTTAATCTGTTTATTTATACGTCGGTTCGTTCATCATGCAATAATTACTAGACGGATGTTGATAAAGTTTGGTAAGGGATGTTCTTCCAAACATTCTCAAACAAATAAATACATTCTCTTTCTTAAACAAAAATATAGGTTTTATATTTAATCTATTTCATCATTTAGATAAAAAAGTATAACAAATGGTTTAAAATAAATCTCCTTACAGACAAGACGATAGCGTGGAAGCGCGTGGTGCAAGGCGTGCGTGAGATATGTGACGTGTGTGAGACCACGCTGTTTAACTTTCATTGGACGTGCGGGAAATGCGGCTTCGTGGTGTGCCTCGACTGTTATAAGGTGAGGATTTTTGTGACAGCTTTATTGGCATGTCTTTTATATTTTTTATTTTATTTCACGTATTTTTAATGGTTTTTCTTTTGTTTAGAAATGATATAGCAATATTAATTTTGTTATTAATCTATTATATGTATTACAGTCGCGGACATCCGGTGAATCAGGGAGCTCTCCTAATGAGTCCGCAAACAGTTCCGGTAGTTCAAGTTCTAACGGCGAAAGAGATTCTTTCGGGTAAGTGTCAACATTTTTATACGGTGTATGCATAATATCAGTACAGACTAAAAAAAATATTTTCTCAAATAATACCTAAAGCCTTGTATCACTATCTCGACATACAACATTTTTGAATAAACCCACACCATGTATATCTTTAAATACACTGAACACAATAAGTATTAAATTAGACGTAGTAAAATAAATTGAATTAAAACAATACTGTTATATGTTCAAGTTATTAATCTGTGACTATCTCCTAGGTGGCTGACGTGTACGACAGGCGGGGCGCACCCTGCGCGGCGGCTGCTACTGACGCAGATCGCGGCGGGCGGTGCGCTGGTGAGGGCGGCGGCGCGCGCGCACCGTGCGCGCGCTGCTTTCGCGCTACCCTGCGCCTGCGGGGACACCTGCGACGTGGACGCTGCGCTCAGAGCCACCGCCAGGGGTCTGCTGCACGGCGCGCTGCAAAAGGTACGTCACTGCGCAGTTGTGGCTTATATATTTACTACAATATTTATCTAATAGCCCATGTAATGAACTAAAAGCCACCTTTTCCCTTTGCGAACTCTTACAATTAGAATAATGATGCTTTGTAAGTGTCTATCATTTTTTGTTTTTTTTTTTGGCGTTGTTATAATGTATTTTTTTTCTATAGAATGTCAAGCAAGAGGATGTAAAGGAAGAGGGTGCTTCGACGAATGGCTCTTCACCGGTGAAGTCGGAGAACGGCAAGACGGGTTCTTCGATAGCGAGCTGGCGCTCCGATATACCTTTGAAAACGGAAACGAAAGAAGAAAAGTCAGATACAAGCTCGTCGGATTCGGAGGAAGGTGGAAATTTCTCGACTTTGAGGGAGCTACTGATAAGACCCGCTCCGGAGGGTGGGGAGACCCAGCCAAAGAAAAAACAAAAGAAAAATAAGAGTGATATTTTAGATGACGTCATATCCAGTGTGATCGAAGAGAAGAAAGACGAAGACGGTGAAGTAAAACCTTTCGCCGCTACCAACGTAGTGAAGAGATACGACAGAAGCGGCCGCGGACGAGAAGATTTGCCAATTCGAATAATGACCCTGACCGAATCTAAACTCCTGTATCCTGATGTTCCACACTCGTGGCTCTGTGACGGCAAGCTACTGCATCTGACGGATCCTTCGCATTCTGGAAACTATAAACCTTTCCAGGTAATTGGTTACATAGATTATTGAAATTAAATTATTTATTTGCATTTATAAGTAACAAATTGATAAAAAAAATGTTTTTCTACAGGACCAGTGGAAACGTGGCCAACCGGTTCTAGTCTCCGACGTTTCAACCTTACTCGATAAAGACCTCTGGAGTCCCGAAAGTTTCTCCCGCGACTTCGGAGACACGCGAGTGGACCTCGTGAATTGCGCGTCCGGGCTCGTGGTTCCCAACCAGCCCGCCAGGAAGTTCTGGGACGGCTTCGATCTCGCGGCCAAACGACTGCGAGACGAGCGCGGGGCTCCCATGGTGCTCAAACTGAAGGACTGGCCGCCCGGGGAGGACTTCGCCGAGCTGCTGCCGGCGCGCTTCGACGACCTCATGCGCGTGCTACCTCTGGGAGAATACACTTCCCGTAACGGTCGATTGAACCTGGCGGCTCGCCTGCCCGAGTGTTTCGTGAGACCCGATCTGGGCCCCAAGATGTACACCGCGTACGGCGGCGCCGGCGGCACCACCAACCTACATCTGGACGTTAGCGACGCCGTCAACGTGATGGTGCACGCGAGCGCGCCGGCCGACGCGCCGGAGAGAGCGCGCGAGGCGGCTCGGGCTGCCGAGGAGGCGGGCGTGGACGTTCTGTCGCGGAAGCGCGCGCGCGTGCGACCCCCCGCCGCGCTCTGGCACATCTACGCGGCGCGCGACGCGGACAAGATCCGCGACTTCCTAGTCAGGGCCGAGCTGGAGCGCGGAGCCCGGCCGCGCCCGCAGCACGACCCCGTGCACGACCAGACGTGGTACCTGGACGCCGCGCTGCGCGAGCGCCTGTATCGGGAGTACGGCGTGGAGGGCTACGCGGTGCTGCAGTGCCCGGGCGACGCCGTGTTCGTGCCGGCTGGCGCGCCGCATCAGGTGCGCAACCTGCTGGACTGCATCAAGGTGGCCGAGGACTTCGTGTCGCCCGAGAACGTGTCGCGGTGCTTCGAGCTGGCGCAGCAGTTCCGCCGGCTGTCGCGCCAGCACGCCAACAAGGAGGACAAGCTCCAGATCAAGAACATCGTGTACCACGCCGTGAAGGACTCGCTCTGCTGCCTGGAGGACGCCCTCGCCGCCGCCGAGTGAGAGCGAGCCGGCCTCGCGCATTTGATCTCAACTTCGAACGTAACATTAATCGCTAAGTTTCGCATTTAACGTAAGAGTGGGAGCGAGTGTGATACGCGCCGTGCGCCGTTCGTGTGAGAGGAGAGTCGTGGCTCGCGTACCGGTTCTGTGTGTAAATGTACTCGCAATGTGATCTAGTCCGGAGCCCCGCGCCCGGACCGTGTGCAATGTAAATTAGTCTGAATATGGTGATATCGTCGAGATGTGGATATGTTTTATGTTCCTTATTCGAAATACAAATAAACATTCACTCTTCATAAACAAGCTTATTTGTAGTTATAGTGATATATGTATGTAATGTGTAAATTTATAATTCGAATTCCATCGAGTACATATTAAGAAGTCTGTATTTTTAAGTTATTGTATTGAAGTAAAAACGTATTCGCTCGAAGCATTGTACATTAAACACGGCGTGTAGATAAGTTTCTCCTATATTAGATTTCTCAATTTAGTTGGTATGTTAAAAAAGAATTAGTAAAACAAGATGTGACAATTTTAATTTGTCCTTTTGCTACTAGGCGAAAACAAGTTTTTTTTTGTACTGTGTATATTATGTATGGTTATAAGTTGGAATAAAAAAGATGTTTATATTATCGGTGGTTTTTATTTTCATAAATTCTTGTACTCTAGGTAAGTTATAAATTATGATATCTAAATTTATATTTCATGTTCGTGAAACAAGTATTGCGATAGTAAATTAGACATATTTATATCTCTTTGTCCTCAATTAATTTGCTTTCGACAATAAATAGCAGCATTGCTTAAATCCTTAAGCAATTATTGTTCATATTATTAAACCTTTACTTCGTTTATAATTAGTTTCTGATATTTGGTTTTAAAAAGTAATTAAAAAACTGAAAACGCAGGCTAGAATGCTCTTTTACTAATTATACATTGAATTGAAGATGGCTTCATACAAATCTATTTGACAATTTAACGATCGTCATTGTCCATTCGTTGTCCTAAAATTTTTAAGAATTGAGAAAATTCATAGCACTGCACAATGCACAGCAACCTTTGACTAAATTGATGAATGACAGAAAATTTGAAAAACCGCACTTTTTGTATAATACAGATAAATCAATTAAAAACTTATTTAGAAGATTTTGTTTTGCAGCAATTCCTTTTTTTTAATTTATAATTAAAGATTTGGTCATCTTAGTTGCAATTTCTTTTAGGAGTAAACATGCCGTGAAGATAAATACAGCTCCATCTGTTATTCTAATTATACAATAGATTTTCTTGTTACTTTTAATTAAGTTTCTGCTATCCGTCGATAGATGTCAGTGTCAAATAATTTACCGCGCCATCTATTAGTAAAATATTCATTAAAATCATTTGTCTATTTTCATTTTAGAAAAATGTAAAAAACAAATAAAATATAAAAGATTTAAATATCAAATTGAATATTTTTTTATTAGAATCCAATATATATATAATATACAACGTTCCTCCTGCTGTGTCTGTCTATTACATGTGTGACACCTACAAGTTACAATTATATATTAAATTATATGTTACATAGTGTATGATATGATTGTAAATTTGAGACTCATTATAATTAATTAAAACTGTCATCGCCCTTATAGAATATACAAATATCCTAGCCATCTTAAATTTTTCTATCTTAGAAAAAAAATTAATGAAAGAACATACAGATACATAACAGATAGAAGGACAAAAGTATTATAAAATAAAATTATACAAAAGTAAAGTATTTAAATCCTACTACTAATACTTTACATCACATATTAACGTATATAAGTTAACAACTAAGACAAACAAATAAAATTATCACATTCCTTCATTACTTCGAATAATATGATTCTCACAGACAATACATATTATATACTGTATATTTCACTCAGATTATTCTCGTTCAACCCGGTATCTGACCTCTAGATGAAGTGTTTGCGATTAGTGCTCGATCTACACTGCTCGTTCTGATATCAAGAGTTTGAATATTTACCAAAAGTCAGTAATGTACAACGATCTTTACAGATTTATGCTTCATAAAGGTTGTATGTGTGAACTATAGGCCAACTGGCGCAAGGTATAAAAAGTAACAGGTCCCCAGTGGCTCGTAGCCAGTAGACAGCAGACTATCATTGAACGCAGTGAACTGGTTTCTAACATCAAGATGAAAGCTGCAACTTTGATTATTTTCGGTAAGTCCAATCATTTATAAAGTATATTTGATATCAAATTATAATGTTGGAAACTTTGTTATATTCTAGATAGGTAAATTTATATTGCATTAAATTATGAACGGAAATAGTTTTATTACTTAATTCGTCTTATATATAAGCGATCTTCGTTTAGTAAACAAGTGTATTACTGAGAAATGCTTGACCTAGCGAGCTAAAGATAAATATCCTATTCTTGTGATTGATAATCAAACAATTCAAGGAAATGTTTTTCATTTTCCATAAAAAGTAAACAACTGCATGAAATTTTTATTTAAGAGTGGATGTAGTTTCATTTTTCTGCTCATGATAAATTATTTACTCTGTTTTAATTCGAAAATTCTATAAATGATTTGCTTTTGTTAGTTAGTTTATAATTAAAAGATAATCTCCCGAGTCAATGGACTTTAAAAATATTCATTTCATTATAAGTACCGTTTTGAATGACGAGTTCAGAAATCAATGTTGATTACGAACATTGTAATCAACGTTGTTTTATATATATTTTATATCTACATATAAATAAAAACAGCAGTTTGCAATTGTTGAAAATACTAAATTACTGATTATTTCCAATTAAAGAAGTTTCAGAAAGATACATAGATATCATAAAAATATCTCAGTATGAAATTAATTTAAGTTCTTCTCAATCTGTAAAAGTTTTATAAAATGTATCAAAATAACATATCACCAATGAAAACTGCAACTAAACCTATATTTTCCTATTTACCTCAGAATTATTGTAATTAATATAAAGTTTTCCTTTGTTTATAAAAATAGTGGGTAACAATGCTAGCGCGATCTATTTAGCACAAATGTCATCTAAATTACAACAATAACTTGGTACATAATCTTTTGATTTTATTGTCATTTTAATTTCAAATTGTGTTTGTAGTTCGTGGTATCCGTTGTACTGTTTGCTTTCAATAAATTGAATGTGAATGGAAATCTATTTGGATAATTGCTTTATTTTATACTCTGAATTTAAATATAAGGTTAATACCAAACTTCCGTTTAGTAGTTCTCAAATCATTCGCGAGCATACAGGCAGACAGACTAAAAAAAAATGTAAAATAAATTGTATATAGCCTAGCCTTAAAAAATGTATATAGCCGTTTCTAAGGTTTCTAGACCATTATTATTTCAGTGATTTTTTTATATATAGATTATATACTCCACCGACGCAACGATTTCAATAAGTACATAATAATATTACTTTTATCCTTTTTAAAGGTCTTTTTGTATCGGGGGTTTTTTGAATTTTGTTTTTTTTCCTGCTTTTTAAAGTTATAATATTGGTATCTATATTGTACTACATACACCTACGAACACACTATTTTTCACTTGTTTAGGTATTTACTATCAATATTGCCTAAGACACAATCAACCGCACCAATAAAAGCTCAATATCTTGGAAACGACTGCTTTTATTACGACCAAAGCTAAGAATCATCTCGACGGACCAGTCTTTCGATAAAAAAAAACCGCATTCATTTCCATTCTCTCGTTTGGCAGCTACGGTGCCACAGACAGACACACAGATACAAAGATACACATTTTTTTTTTTTTTTTTTGTTTTTTTTTTTTTTTGTCTGTCTATGCTGTTAGCCCTGTTGGCTATTACAGCGTCACCGGGGGGAAAGATACACAGGTCAAACTAATAACACCCCTGTTTTTGGGCCGTGGGCTAAAAACATGAACTGCACAGATTTGGTTATTGTTATATATTTTTTTTAAATATGTTTTATCCATAAACACGTATGTCAAATAATAATATTAAAAATAATAATAATATCAGGACAAATTACACACATTGATCTCACCCCTAAGTAAGCAAATTATTTGCTTGTGTTAAGGGTGTTAGACAACGATACAAATACATAGAAATACATATATAAATACGGAGAATATATTTAATAAACAACCAAACCCAGAAACACAGACATCTATGCTCATCACATAAATGCCTGTCTCTGCCGGGAATTGAACCCGAGCCCTATTGCGCCGTGACACGTTAGGCGTCTGAGATAATAAAAATTTATACCTAATACCTTAATGAACAACACTAAGACTCAAAATAGTTAATCATTATGTAATTTACTTCATTTGTAATTATTCGTCATAATACCTTACATATTAACTTTTTCATTTACTTATATATTTTGTAAATAAAATATTGTAGATTCATTCTTGCTATTTTAATTGTAAGTGATAGATACAGCAGGGATGCTGTACAAAACTTGGTGACGGGAATAAATGAACTGTTTGACAATTTTCATGGTCTCATGAAAGTATTCTTTTTAAATTAAAATTTAGTACACACAAACATCTTATTCACACACACGATTTATTTTTAAAATCTTATATGATCGCTGAGGTCTAGTTAATACAATTTATTTATATAAATAGAGTATTATTATTACTATTTTATGTTTAAAAATGTTATTGTTAGTTAAGATTATGGATTATTAGGAAGTGACGTCATAGCACGATGATACGTTAGTCTAACGAAGTAGTAACTAGATCAAAATGATATTTCTTCCTGCGTTTATCTGATTAACATTTTATGACCCTAATGGTCTAATAGAGGCCAAAGACGAGCTCGTAATTGCGTAGTACGTGGCCTACGTTCTAAGGTCTTTCAGTAATTTATCCTGCTGAGAAATAAGTTGTATCGCAAAAGAATATTATGATGATATAGCACATGTATGGAGTATTTTTATTTTATGTCTATTCTCTGTAAATAAAGCGCTTTAAGAGGGCATGTAAATCACCACTTTGTTTATATTGACATTTCAGCAGTGATGCTAGTAGCGGTGTCTTGTCGCCCTGACAAGCCTGACTTGAAGCAGCTGAAAGCTGAAGCAGCTCGTAAGAAGGCCTGCATGCACGACTGCACTTCGGCTAAGTTCGAGCCGGTCTGTGCTGGAAAGCCAGGAGAGAAATCAAAGTCCTTTGGCAGTGAATGTGTCATGAAAAACTATAACTGCGAACACAAAGATAGTAAGTATTTATTAATCTGGATTTAGATTTTCATAGGTTATTTTGTTATAAGTTTATCGTGCGGAAATATAATATTTTAATAAGGCAAAATGATTTAGAAGTAGATTGTTAGATTTATTTTTTTTCTAGACGTTATTGAATACTTTATATATTTTCGGTAGGTATCAATTACATGCAAAGTCAAATAACATTCAAATGACAATTTTTGCTAATTCTAATAAATATGTTATTTCCCGTAAATGTTACAATAAATAATAGCGTGATTTATTTCAACCGCCATCATCAGAGTGTGACATGACGTAATCGTAAATCCAGAACATTGTTTTGTTGCGCCGGCGCAAGACCGCCAACCGGATTGTGACTCACTGGTTTCAAACACTATTATTAATGCTCAATTCTGGTTACAAAAAACCGAGTATAATATGATGGAGTTTTACGGAAATGATGTATATAACCTTCATCATGTATTTTGATAGAACTTGTAAATTTGAAATATTTGCAAATTTATTTGCTTTTATTATGGCGTGTGACGAAAAAAATATCTATAATTATGTACTTATTCGTACCGGTTTATTAAAAAATATTTTAAAGGAACTAGTTTTTACCTGAACCAAAATCTTAATAATTGTTTCGATGCTAACATCTTAATATATTATAAAAATAAATAATTATTTTTACATAAAGATAAATTCAGATATTAGTGAAAAAATATTAAAGTGTGTATGCTTTTTTTTCAGATCTACAAAAATTAAGCAAAGGTGAATGCCCCGGTTCGGAAGGAATTCGTCTATCTTAAAATTTAAGCTTTTTTTGTCAATAATTTTCAATATATTTATATTTTAGCTATTATTCACATTTATAAATATTAAACTGTTATTTTTTCTGCTTCGTTATCCATTTATAATCTTATTAATATATTATATAAAATAAATCGCATTCTAGTATATTAATAAATGTAATAAAAAAAATACGTTTTTTCCTGTACATAAAACTCAATCAATTATGGTCGATATATTTGTGTAGAAAAGATCAAATTACAAGAATATTTTTTTTATTATTATCTGTATACAGTATACCCCTTTATAAAAAATCGTACTTTGTACAATAAATAAAAATATTAACTAAGTTAAAGCTACAATAGAAAGATTTTTAATATTTATAACAACAATGTTAGTAACATGGACTATAATAATACTAATTATTCTAAAGCAGACAAATTGACTTTATCTGACTACAAAAAAAAAATATATAAAACCTATTTAAGATTACTTGTTTTACAAATTTTTGAAAACATTTTAAACACCTACGGACATTATATTTTCTTTTTCTTCTTTCTTTTTGATCATATTTCTTAACACTCTCCGAGGCTCGTTATCGCGTAATCTGTAAAATAATTATAATAAAATATTATGTAAATCAGTGCAATAAGTTGAATTAAAAACTTCTAATTCCAACATAGCAACATAAAAATAATTAATAAAAATGATATAAATCTGTATATATAATTAAACTATTGTCATATTCATGTAGATATATAACTATATGTAAATTAATTCCTTTCTCCCTTGGGCAAGATATAATTTAAAAAGACTAGACCATTTTAGTATCTTTTGATATACTTCTTGAAGTTTGAGGAAGGTTGCCTCGAAAAACTAAATTATTTCCTTTCTTTCTCAAATACAAAATGTTATAAGAAATATTGTGAAAATGTCTAGCGGGTCTGCTGTTAAACAATAAAAATAAATCTTTATTTTTGGACCACTTATATTAATAACACAATATAATCTTAGAATAATAATGAAATAAACAATTGTCTCCTATACTAATAATAGCATGTGATAAATTACTTGAGAAAGCTATTTTCGGAACTGATAAAATAATAATATACTGGGACTCCTCCATCGTTAGTTTATTTATGGGATCATTTATTATCAAAGTGTCTTCTATTTGTGGTCTTAATTTACGGCAATTTCTATTTCAGGCAAATTATCTTTATATAAACATAAAGGTTCTGATAATAAACTTAAATACCCATTTGTTGACGAGATTGATTTTGTACAGTCAAAGTACACATTGGGAATATTTATTAGACATATTTAGTAGTTGTATGTAAGCCAGTCTATGCACTATTTCTGCTACTAGTTACATAGAGCTTCTAGAATCTAGATCATAGAGCTAATGCTAAAATGTTACTAAACTTGAAGTTATAAAAAGGCCTTTATAAAAATAAATCTGAAATTAAAACAAAAAAAAAAGTATTTCATGTACTCTGATGGAAAGGGAATTGTTTCAGCAGACGAGCATAAAAAATGATTTAATAACAAATTTTAAAAAGTCAAACTTACAAGTACTTTCGTGGCATGACACAGCTTCCAGCTCGCACAGGGTTGCGAAGGTGCGCGCTGTGCCGGCAGCGTCGAAGGCGCACACAGGTCCCATTGGAGAGGCGCAGTGCCCAGCACACAGCGGTGGGGGCGCGCCTTCACGTACGCGCACCACCTCCCCGGGCTCGCGTCTGTATACATCCTCAGCCCCGATCTGCACCGGATGCAGGAACGGAAGATTCGCTGATTGGGATTCGTGCAATGCTGAAAATAATTATTGAACATTTTTTTAGCTTCTTAGATCAATCCTTTTGACGAATGCTATTAATCTTACGTTTTGTAAGTAAAACGTATTAATATTTGAAATAAAATTAGCTTTACATGATTTCGGCTTTACGGGAACATAAACGTTTCTCGATGGACATTATTACCACCTTTTTATTTTTAAAGTACCCATGGTTTTTTAACAGATGATACGTATTAAAAGATTATTTCCTGTCTCTACTTTAACTGCTCATTATGGAAATGCATTGATACAAATAATTAAGACTCAAGTTAAGATTGCATTACGGCCGAAACGTCGAGAGTCGAGGTAAATACTTCGATTAAAAATTGTACGCGATTAAGTCCCGTTATAGTATAAAACAATGAATACAAATCGTGAAAGCTTAAAACAATTTAAGTTAAGATAAGTTTGAAGTAATATTATACAATTTTCCAATACATAAGTTGTTATTAATTATTATAAATTGTTTATTAAAAAACAATATTATCAAGTTTGTATTCATGTAGGTAAGTGTGTGTGTGTACGTTTGATATCAATGTACTGTTTTATTCCATTGTTATGTCTCAAGATTCTAAATTAATATTCGACATCGTGTGACCGTCTTTAACTTTATCGTATTGTTTATTCTCCTAAACTTTTCCTGTGATCTCATCACCGCTTTAAAACATAAATATCAGTAGTATTGTAAACAACGAGATAAGGCACTCCACGCCTCCCTATTGACATACTCTTGAGTCTTGAGATATCATTTAATTGATGCGCAATTTGTATTTGATTTTTAATATTTTTATTATAATTTTATTCTTAATTTTTGTAATATGAAATATACGAAAGACGGGGTTTAACATAAAAGATATTCATTGCAATTGCATTAAAAATTGCTATCCATAAAGAAAAATTGTCAATATGCAATAAAAACTCAAAATAAATAGCTGAATCAAACAGCTACACACACTATATCATAAATATATCCATTATTGATATATTTATGATATATTATGTCCACATAATATATCATAAATATATCAATAATAAGTATCGTCAAGGATACATTACATAATATAATATATAAATTAATAGGCTAACTAAAGCACATCCTTTGTTACGCTTTTTACGCAGCTTTGTTATGCTTTTTAAAATTATCATGACTACTTTCTGACATAAACGTACCATTTACGGGAACTGTCATAAAAAGATTTCGACTTTATTATGTGATTTATTTTGATTATTAGTAAGTCAAGTATCGCCAAGTGGCGATACTTGACTTACTAATAATTGCTTGACAGTTGTCTTTGATACAGAAATCCGAAATAAAGTGAGCTTGTATGCGCTTTAGGATGACATTAAATGTATGAATTTTAGAATCGATTAAGTATATAAAGTTGAAATGTATGGTACGTATATAAAGTTGAAAATCAATAGCGTAAAGTTGGTATTGATAGCTTCAATTTGATGTAATGGAACTAATAAGAAATAAAACGTGGAGAAGAACAAGGGGAACAAAATACCGCCCTGAGGGACCCCCGCAACCACATTGAATCAAACAGGAGGCGATCATCTCAGAACGAATGGCTTGCCGGAACTTTTGAATATATAATGAAAACTAACTGAATCTATATTTTTGCTTCTGTGTACGTTTCACCATTATATAACTCGTATGTAACATTAAAGGTACTATATTTTGATTTCTACTTTTATTATAAAAGATATTCTATAACAGCTAACCTTAGAAAAAATAGGAAATATCTGCTTTACCAGGTCACTAATCGGAAATTTTAGTTATTTAGACGATATGCTGATGTGATGTGTCAACGTGATAATTGCAAAATATGATATTCTTATATATTTTTTAAAGTACTGCGATTCTAAAACTGCATCTTAGTTTGTAAACAAATTAGGGTGTTGATAATAATAACATTGTAATAATGCATTATTTTGGGTGTTTATGCAATGCATTATATTAGGTTAGTGATTATAAGGTATAGTTGTTAAATATGGACATCAATATCTATAATTTTTCTAGACACGTTGCAATGATTAGGCTACTAATGTTTTTAGAAGATAATATAAAAAATATGGGTAGATATTTGTTCACTTAATTATATTTTACGTAAATAAATGTCTATGTGTTGATAGGTATTAGGTTTGTGTTCACCCTTCAACTGTGGGTTCAAACATCGTCAATAAGTCCATTTCTTCAGTTTAACATGTATGAATTACATAAAAAATAATAAGTATGATATTTTGTATTATAATACCGTACATGGATAGATAAAAATAATCTATACCGATTGTCAAAAAAGAAACTACATTAGAAACAATCTGAATTTTTGGATGAAGATATCCCACCACAAGATAATCACATAACGTAAACCAAAATATCAACATATAGTCCGGGAGCCAGTAACAGATTTTCATGACCAATTTCCTCCCGAGTGAAAATTTGTAAAATGCAATAGGAAGTTGTGTTATGAAGCTTCGCGATCGTCAGCTGCGACTCCGGTGGTGGAGAAGGCAGTGGCAGCCTCCCACGCACGAAGAAAAAAAAAATTTTTTTAGTCATTTCCTCCCATTCTAAAATTTCTTGAATAATAGTTTATCTAATATCTTGAAGGGAAAATAAAGTCAGCTGACCATAACATGGTGGATTATACGTCAGCTGGCCACCTGAATATGAAAAAAAATAAAAAAAATTCAGTGATTTCCTCTCAACTAAAAATTTATCTGGTGATAGTTTATATGTTACTGTGAATGAAAATTAACATCAGCTGGCTGTATCTCAGTGGAAAGTTCGTCAGCTGGTTACTTGAAATGTGTAATGTAGCTACATTTATCACCTACTGAATCTTATCAGCTGACGACTTTTCCCTTTACTTAGAGCTAGCTGATTTGTTTTATTATTTACAAGAGTATATTAACTATTCTCTTAAAAATTTTCATCCAGGAGGAAATCACTTTTCTCTATTTATTCTTTTTTCTATCTATTTTTCTTATATAAATTAAAGTAATACATGAGCCCTTTTTACATTGTAGCTAGATTGTAGATTCAAATTACCCGCTCCAGATTTTATAAACACACTAATAAAACAGTAAAACACACTAACGAGAGGGTAAGTTGAAATTATAATGTGACTCGAATGGAAAGTGAAAGATTCCATGTTTAAGTTGGTCAGTCGAACATAGTGTTATTATAGTAACGGATAATTAAAAATAAAAATGTCTAACGTGGTACCTTTTGTAAAAAAAAACTAATGTTCTTCCAAATTATTTAGTGAAGATAATTAAAATAAGTGTAGATCTATATTAACAATACGAAAAGTTAATAATCTAACCGGTCAAAATAATGTGCTTCCTACACAACTTAACCATTTTCAGTTGTATCATAGTGAGTGTTATCGACGTTATACTGCTTTGCCGCAAAAATATCGGAAAATAAGAACGACATTAGAAGAGACACCTTCAACATTAACGTAAATATATGGGTAGAATGTTATTTATTTCTACTACTTCGATTATAATTTTTTAACAATTCATTGTAAGAAAAAGTATAATTTAGTGTAATGTATTCCAACTAGGGAATTACACTATTGAGAACTTCTACAGTAAGCATATACATTATATATATGGGTGTTTCTTTACTAACGGGAAAATTGATGTCCCAAGCAATTTGCACATTGTTTTGGATATTTTTTATTTAAGAAAATATCTAAAACTATAGTACATTTCAGTATCTTTGAGGCTACATGTTGATCATGTAAATGTTTTATATCTTTTTTTCTTTTAATCCCAACCATCCCAGAATCTTCACTTTAAATTCAATTTTAAAATAATATTTAAGTGCGTGTAATAAATTTAAAGTACATTTTAAAACTAAATATACTGAAAATCATATATGTTGAACAAACACTACGTAAATGTAATAATAATTTTTCGAAATTACCGCCTGAATGTTGTCCTAAATATTTGAACACAATCCTCTGGTTAATTTGAAAAAATAAAACAAAATTATATAGTCTATGATAACGACTCAATTTTGTGTTGAATGAATCGCTGACAATGTAAAGTCTTCTAAAATTGAAAACTTCTAAAATTGAAAACAGCAGAGTAATCTTCCAGCCTTTTATAGACTTGAAAATCGCTTGTTATTAGCTTTCATTCTATATATTTAAAACCCTATTTTAAAACAAAAAGTGAGCCGGACAAATTTCATGCAAAACTTTCCCGTTAGTAGAGAAACACCCATATATAATTTTTACTTAAGCATTAAGTGTATATGTGCGCTGTTATCAAAAGTAATAATAATATAAATTACAAATAATTAATTATTAACTAATTAATTAATTAATTAATTAATAATTAATTATTAATTATATATGGTCGCAGCAGAGGGTGCAAAAGGAAATAAGACTTACTTAAAATTAATGTATTTTATAATTAAATTACATTCTATATGATTCTAAAACTGCGTCGATGCGAATCAAGCCAAAGCGAGAGCGAAAATGAATAACCGTTGTTAGTATTTTTATTCATTATATTAAAATAAAATTTCATTAATTTATAAAATTATGCTTCAATAAATTATTGATTAATTAAACTTTAGTTATAACTATATTTCCTTCATTATTAAACTGCATATTTATTATCAAATCAAATATACTGCCAAACAACCTGAGAAAAGTGATTTCCTCCTGGATGAAAATTTTTAAGAAAATAGTTGATATACTCTTGTAAATAATAAAACAAATCAGCTAGCTCTAAGTAAAGGGAAAAGTCGTCAGCTGATAAGATTCAGTAGGTTATATATGCAGCTACATTACACATTTCAAGTAACCAGCTGACGAACTTTCCACTGAGATACAGCCAGCTGATGTTAATTTTCATTCACAGTAACATATAAACTATCACCAGATAAATTTTTAGTTGAGAGGAAATCACTGAATTTTTTTTATTTTTTTTCATATTCAGGTGGCCAGCTGACGTATAATCCACCATGTTATGGTCAGCTGACTTTATTTTCCCTTCAAGATATTAGATAAACTATTATTCAAGAAATTTTAGAATGGGAGGAAATGATTAAAAAAATTTTTTTTTCTTCGTGCGTGGGAGGCTGCCACTGCCTTCTCCACCACCAGAGCCGCAGCTGACGACCGCGAAGCTTCATAACACAACTTTCTATTGCAGTTTACAAATTTTCACTCGGGAGGAAATTCATGACGAAAATTGGTAGCTGGCTCCCGGACTAATATTTGTCGAAAAAGAAATTCCTAATAACTCAAAGTTTAAGATATCTGAGAATTAATTATAAAAGTCAGTTTAAATTTTCTGCCAACTGCGCAGTTTAGTTGAGGTCCATTATCAGTATCCTGTAGCGTTCTTGGTCATACCGCTTCCACTGACTCAACCCGGGAACTCTGTATCACTAGGTTCCCACGGTTAATGAGAATGCATACCAAAAACACAAAATTATTAGGTTTATCTCCATAGAAATCAAGGATCAAAATTATCCATTTCAAAGCAAAAATAATTTCAACGTGAATAGAGCTGCAGAATCCAGCGTTTTATTTGCGATAACCCTTAGCTGAGATAAAGTCGCCAATCGGTCTGCCAGCCATGTTGGCAGCAGTTGTTTGTCTTTGTTTCTATTTATCAAATGTAACTTAAGATATCGTTCAATTTATAACGTCATAAGTGTCATGGGTCAAATTGGATACAATATTTTCCATTTACCTACTCGTATAGATTTTTTATTTAGACATGAATGTTTGTGATAGACAAGTTCTTTTGTAGATGGTAATAACTATTTTTTTTTTATTTATATTGACGGAATAAGGCCATTATTTTATGTTTGATAAATTAATATGAATGTCTTATGTCCGAAAATAATCTTTAACCGAACAATATTTGCTATTGTTTTAAATTAATGTACCATAATATATTCTCCAAAATTACGAATAATTTAGAACTCATGGAATAAAAAGGTTTCGGTTTTCTGGAACTTTTGTTAACATATTGTCAATAAAACTTGTCTTACATTAAATCGTTTATAATTTTGAGAACGCTGTTTGGTGCAGATTGTATAAAGCCTTATAATCTTATTGCCAAATGACACCACTTTAATAATAGTAACTAGATACATAAAAAAAAGAAAAATATAAAATAATAAAAGCGAAATTTTGCGTTGGACCTATTAAGAATCTACCCTAAGGGGTTTTAAATAAAAGAGGAAAGTTTGTTTGGTTGTTAACTTAAAATGGATTGTTTAGTTACATTATTCAAGTTTAATTATCAGTAAAAATCAAGGTGATGAGAGTAATATCAAAGCAATCTTTTCAATAATCGAACGAAAGCCGCTGGTATACAGCTAGTGTGTTTTCAATGTACCTTCTTTTAAAAAAATCAATTAAACCAATATATGGAGTACGTACGTATTTTTATACGACGTCCTCTACTATTCAACCCTAAAGTATTTGTTTCTAAATAAGTTCTAACTGTTTAATACTATTTCAATAAAAATAACAAATATATGTACTAAAATTTGTATGTTTATAATTAAAAAAAAATGATTATGATACCAAAAACGCTAATAAAAAAAATCTTACATACCTGTAATAATGATTACGCACAGTGAAATCCTCAAGCTTAACATTTCCACAAATTGTATCCAATGAGTAAAACTTACACACACGTAACACACAAATATTACTATCTTGTAATTATAAGAATAAAATTGTATTAAATTTTACAATTAGCCTGTTTAAATAAGGTGTGAGTCTAGGTAAAATAGAAAAAAAAAACTATAAGTGACAATTAAGTACTATGTCAAACGAAAAGAAAAAATACTTATATAATTATTATTATAAAAATACCATAACTTATACACAATAGTATTATTTAATTGAAGATGAAATAATAAATAGTGTATGATGCAGGATGGACGGGGTATGGGTCTGGTGGTGATAACCTATGCCTCGGCCGGAGACGAGATAACAACTGTGCCTTACAAATGATAGCATTCTTTCGCACTGATAATATATTGGAACATCATTCGTTGATTACTTTTTCAATATATTGATTACTTAATAATATTAGTTGATGTGTTTGTATTTGATACTTGTATGGAGAAAGTGTTTGATATATTGATGTATGTTTGAACTTTTATTCACTACTGTGATGTTTCTAAGTTTGTTAAGAAGATTTAGTCGATTGGAAAAATTCGAAATACCCTCAATATTATTTTATAAAAATAGATAGTAAAAAAATATTTTAATAATATAATATATTTTTTTATAATCAATAGTAGTTCAATATGCCCAGTATTCCCCTGAACATTACACATATGTGTGTGTTTGTATAATTTATTTAGGTCAGGATTATTCATTGTAAAATGGAGGGATGGTTCAAAACCAATGACATTTTACTAAAACTAGAAATATGAAGGGTTAATTGTAAAACTTGTATTTTAAAACATTAACTGTAAGACGGTTTTTAAGTGGTATTATTATTATTTTATCACAAAAATATCGGCCAAGTGCGAGTCGGACTCGTGCACGAAGGGTTAAAAATATATATTGTAGCTCAAAAAATTAAGGTTTTCGGAGTTTTTTCTTTACATGTACTAAAATGGAAAGTGGAAGTATCTCTAATGTTTTGATTCCTTTACACGAATAGTTGCGAGTTGGAAAATATGCGGTTTAAATTACTGTTTCTTTTGATTGACTTGACAAAGAAGTTGGATTTTGTTTCAGTTTAAAAGTAATAAAACCTGAATATTTTATATGAATTTTAATTTAATAACTCTACGCGGTCATGAGGAAAGTGGTAGTAACTATAAAATTATTAAAAATATTTTTATCATATTATATACTTAAAAAAATCATTCATATTTTCCTTTATGGATGCTGTAAGACGTTGCTTTGTACCAAATAACAAAATTCTGTGTTTACGGGAAGACCCGGTGCATTTTAATTCTCTTACGAGTTTATCTTAATGTCTTTATCTTTTGACTGCGTTTGCTTAAAAGTTTGATTTTTTCATACCTCATTTTTACATACGGGAAACTTGAATATCTGTTAGAAATCTCAGTTTGATACCTCCACGCATTCCCGAGAAAAAAAATCTTGACAGACGGACAAAAAACTGATCCTATAAGGGTTCCGTTTTTTCCATTCGATATACGGAACCCTGAATTTCATCTCGAATAAATCCAGCATAAACATTATATAATATTTTATTGTTTTAAAAAAATATGTAATCAGTTTAGAATAAAAGGAATATAAAAAGTTATATAAACGGAATCCATATTTAATATTTATTATGTTCAATCTAGATAAAGAATTTATTAAAAAAGTGGAATACACCAGAATATCCATAACATGTAATCGTAAGTTGAACATCTAAGTAATTGAAATTAAGTCAAGATACGCTTATAGTATCTTGACTTAAGATACTATAAGCATATCTTATATGTAGGTATATATAGCAACTACGTACAAAGAAAACGTTGTTACGTACATGTACAAGTATGTAACAATTAAGGTTGTCATATCAATCTTACAGAATGGTAGTTTTACAAATCCTTAAGGAAAATTACACCGGGAAATTACAATGAGCAACTTTATCATTCATCATTTAGTGTTGTCCTTTGTCTATAAAAAATACGATATAATATAAATGAAAAACCTAATTTGAGAAACTTAAAGCTTTTTTATAAAATATTTATATTATATCAGAAAAATTAAAATTTATATATTTATTCGCTAAACGTAAAGATAATTTATTTAATCTATTAAACATATACATTTACCATGACAACATAGACAACATTCAGCATAACAAAAATTATTATTTACTTTCTAGATGTGACAATTTCTTCGTTTCTTACTCTAATATTTTCTAATGATTATTGCCCCGTTGGTCGAGTGGTTAGCGCAGACGCCTAACGTGTCACGGCGCAATGGGGCTCGGGTTCGATTCCCGGCGGGAGACAGGCATTTATGTGATGAGCATAGATGTCTGTGTTTCTGGGTTTGGTCGTTTATTAAATATATTCTCAATTTATATGTGTATTTCTATGTATTTGTATCGTTGTCTAACACCCTTAACACAAGCAAATAATTTGCTTACTTAGGGGTTAGATCAATGTGTGTAATTTGTCCTGATATTATTATATTATTATTATTATTATTCTGACAAATATATCGATAACATGTAATCCGATCTAGATAAACGTATAAAAACACAGTTTACCTTGAGGTTATATGTAGTTTACCGTTTTCTTTTATACAAGTTATAAGAACAAGAGGCAACAATGAATAAACTGTGCTATGTGTTATTATTTTGTACGTATTAAATAATATTTTAATTAAGAACTTATTGCAGTCTGTATTTTAAGTTTAACATTTTTTCGTTTTGTTACAGCGGTTTTAGTAACTGAAGTTCTTAGTATGAGCTTTCGAGTTAAGCGCCAGGATAAGAAGGATTTGGAAGACAGATATGGCTTCTTTCCGATAGGACAACAAAATGGTCCAGTACAGAATCCACCTCAAAACAATAATGAAAATAAGTAAGTTTTAGTATTACTACTATAGCATAAGTAAAATTCGTAAGCTTGAAAATAGGACGTAATCTTTTCAACTAAAATGCCGATTATTTTTTTTTTCTGAAAGAGATAGTTATTAATCTGTTAACATAAATATTTACAATTCAAAATTAGAACGTGGTGCTTGAAACTCTTGAAGTAACGACAGCTTTTGAGAAAAAATGCAGGACATGAATTGATTCAAAATTACAGATGCATAAAATCGAATGAAGAAAATGTTGTGTGCATATGCATGCATTTGTGCGTATTTGGACATTTAAATCTATAACTCCGAGGGGGTATAATATCAGTAAATTTTTAATAGCTTAACAAATTTTGTACACAGTTCTCCATAGTCTCATGACCAGAATATGGAGACCTGTGTACAAAATTTGGAGTCTTAACGCTTCAGTTTTCCAGAATTAGGGAGGGTATTGTTATAGACGGACAGACATCCCTGACGATTTTCTAAAACCACTTCCGCTGCTTAATACAGGGGTTCTCCGAGAAATTAATTTTAAGTTGTCCAAAAAAACAGTCTAGCCAATGTGCAGTCTGAAATACGGGTATAAATTAAAAACTTATATTTTTAGTCTCATACATTTATAAATCCTTAGGACATCAACCTATGATATTTGTAATACCCCGTATACGTAATGATGACTTTTTAAATTATTTTTAAATTAGTAAATACGAATGTATTTATACGCATATATATTTTATAAATATTCATATCAGCTGATTCCGTTTTATTTACTAATAATATTAAAATACATTGCAGTACACAAACTCCAGAAGACTGCAGGCGGGGGTGTCCTGTGACGTCAGAGTACAACCCGGTTTGTGGCTCCGACAATGTGACCTACCCAAACCCGGGTAGACTCTTATGTGCACAAGCCTGTGGTATCAGTGAGTATTAAAATAAATATAACAATACATTATAATAGTAATTAAGATATCACGTCAACATTCATAATTATAAACAAGGAAAATTGAATGTTTAAACTATTAATTGCGATGCAAAGTTTGTCGAGTTTTGTTTGTATTCTAGAACTGGTTTTATTACCAGTTTGTTTCTTCATTATTATAAAGACTGTATAGAACCATATTTATTTCAAAAAACGAAGACATTTAATTTTTTTTTTTTTAATAGAATTATTTTTAAAAACTGATAGAACGATGAAGAGGTAATAATAGTCATGTATGTATGTCATCATTTTTTATCACAGATGTAACATTATTGAGGCAATCTCGCTGTCCTCCGGCTGAAGACGCAGCCTCCACTTCAGCTTCACCTTCTTCTTAGGTTATAATTAATTATACTATATTAAATTATTATCTTATTAAACAATTTCAACAATCATTTTATTATAGAATATAAATATGATTTTACTTACATATATATTCAAATGTTAAATTGTTGAGGAAAATATTTAAAAAAATAAAAATATTAAGATCAATAAAATAATAATAACATAGTTAACCTTTCTTATGTTGAAATATAAGTCATATTTATCATACTATAGGTCAAGTATTAACCGACTATGTAAAGTGAATTATTAATTTGTGAAACATGTGTGTGTATGTATGTTTGTATATACCTAGTTTATAAAACAGTAACCACACATGCATATCGAAAGGTCAACGTAACATCAATATCATGTCATAGAGCTTATGTTTTTGATGCTAGGATATTTCTTTTGAGTATTTTTTTCTATAAATATTTGTAAGTCATAAATAATAAAAATATATCTTAAATAAAGATAAACCATAAATCTGAATAAAACCTTTTATATCTCAAGATTAATAATTACTAAGAGAAATTATATTCGGTATTTTAGTTCATCTTGACAAATTCTAAAAACTTCCGATAATATTTAAATGAAAAATATAAAATTAGAATGTCCAATTAAAAGTACTCTAACAAATAACCATTTGTCTTGCCCATAGAAAATATGAACGACCTTATAACGACGAGTATAAGTAAAAAACAATAAAAAAGTTATATAAAATCAATCACATATTTTGATACAAGCCCAAAATTTTGAAGAACAATGTGTTGTTGTGACCCAATTACTTACAAAATTTAGGGAGTCAAAAAAAATGTAAAGGAAAATAGAAGAATCACCAATGACAGTCGTTCTACTCTTTAAAAAACCTTTACTGGCACTGCTTACAAACTGTTTACTATTTAAACTCTTTACTATGACTATTACACTTTATTATATTAGTTCTGTTACACAACTTAGCCTCTCGATCACACACTGCCTTCTCTTAGCTGGGAGACGATTTATATATTCATTACTTTTAATCAAATCAGTATCCAATTTTACAATTATTTATTTAGTCAATTAAACTTCTATACAAACATTTCTTGTTTTAGTCATACCATCAACTGATATCTTTATTTTTTTATCGAAACCAGGGTAGGTTTTGATAAAAAAAATATAGGAAATCTGACAAAAAGAAGATTGCAAAAGGGTTAAAAAAAAAAACAAAAAAGCATAAAAAGTTTATTTGTTTTTATATTATTTCATAATTAAAAAAAATGTCGATTTCGTCGTAAATGCTTTTAAAGATCTGTTTTGAGCCAACATCGAAGCTTATTTTATACTATTGTTTAGGATGTTTTGCATCCAGGTGATCAGAGAAGTTCTATGCTACTTGAACCTTATCTTTCACTGAGTTCTTCTGAAAGAATTAATTTTAAACCCTTTTTTGTAATATATAAATAAATAATCTAATCTAATCTAATCTGACGTTACATTTCGTTTCAAGCGTATATGAAATAAATTTATCTTGACTTTAATGTTACCTTTTGCAAGACATGTCGTTTAATATCCAGCTATAGCTGTTATCTAAAGTTATTTTTAAACTTAAAAAATTAAGTGTTATCATTTAAAAAGTAAAATACCGCCTTATTTCAACCCGTAAGGAAAATGGATTCGGGGAATTGTCGCAGGGAGCTATCTAATAGTGCGGCAGTATATCGATAACATTATTAAATATATTTATATCATATTATATATCTTGCACAAAAAACATAGATTCTTGATTAAATAATTATTTTCTTACTAACTACTATTAATAACCACTTTAATTTATAAATAAAAACATCTAAATCAATTATTATTTTAATTCTAGTCGGTATTATAAGATAGAGATAAGAAAATACAATGTACTGTCAACACAGTACATTGGATTTTCTCACGTTCATTAGTTAAAACTAATGAACATTTAGATTTTAGAAGCATAAATTAAACAAATGAATTTTAGGACATTTTATGGTCAATATTTTTATAATATTTATTACGAAGACATGGTAATCGACCAAATTAGAAAGTTTTCAAATTTTGCAAAAAAGGTCGATGGAATGGAATAACCGGGGACTTTATTGAATTACTAAACTACAGAACTTCCGGTTCTTCTTCATGGAACTATATTTTGAGGTCGTGCAACTAGTGTGACGTTTCACAAGAGCAATTTTTTTTTATATAAATAAGGCTGGTTATATAGCTATATATGTATATAAAAATTAAGAAATTGAAACGTTATGATTTTTGATGTCGGGTTATTCCCATCCGTAAGGAAAACGCTATCGGGGAATTCGCTCGGGTTGCTTACTGAAATAGTGCGGCAGTTTATCGATAATTTTATTAAACATATTTATAGCATATTATTTGCCTGTCACAAAAACATCGTTTTTTAATAAACTAAAAGATTATATTGTTTCTAAAAGTAATGCAGATATTTTTTTTTACCGTTCTGATTTATATATACTAATATTATAAAGAGGAACGGTTTGATTATTTTTTTGTTTGTTTGAAATGAATAGGCTCCGAAACTACTGGACCGATTTCAAAAATTCTTTCACCGTTGGCAAGCTACATTATTCCCGAGTGACATAGGCTATGTTTCATTTTCAAAAAAATACGGATGATTACTAAAACTTGAATATTCTAACGCAAGGTGTAAAAAAATAAACAAAAAACTGCGTGCGCTGCGAAAACGGTGAAAGTTACGCAAAAATGATGTTCTATGAAATTGTTCCTCTTTAAAAGTTAAAACCCTGGAAGCAAATTAGCATGTGCGGAAGTGTCAACAAGACAACAATAAAAATTGTCAAACTACCCTATCCTCAACATATTCGTTACTTTTGTAATAAGCTTTAGATATGTCTAACATTTAGTGTAAGTTTTACATTTTTTATCCGAGTGCTCGGAGACATATTTTGGAAATTTATTGTTCAAATTAATTTCATTGACCATAAATGATGATTTTTGGTACCGTTAGTCTGAACTTATGAACTATTATTTTATAACTATGTAAATTACTTTTTATATGTTTTTACAGACGTACATTATGTTTTTAAAGATGTAGACTGTAGGAAGCGTTAGTATTGCAGTACCTTGGAAAATATTTTTTTTGTTATCTTAAATGTAGTATATAATTATTTATAACGGTTTAATGATATCATTTAGTCAATATAATATTAGTGTACCTTGTTATAGCTATCTTAAGCAGTGGCGTGCTTGGCTTAAATTTTAAGAATAAACTTCTTGCGGAAGATAAAGAAGATTTAGAAGATAGATTCGGATAGAACAAGGCAAACAGACCAAATCGACCTATTGGTGGTCGTTACCCTCCATCTCCTTGTCCGTTTCCGGGTCATTTTCCTGGTCATGGGCATTCATTTCAACCATCAACTCCAGTAGCCCCGATAATTGTACCAACAATTAGTGTTAAAGGGTAAACACAAATACATTATTAGAAGTTTAAACTCAAAATAAATAATAAATGTTTAATGTCCATCATGCTATTAACGTAACATAGAGTAAATGTTAATAAACTTGTGATATGTATCATTTTAGAGGTACAAAACAATCTATCTTCTACCGAAGATGCATCCTAACCTCTATAGTGACGCTTGAGTTATCTTCAGTCTGTGGTTCCAACGGCGTCACTTACAATAACCCGAGCGAACTAAACTGTGACAAGACCTGCGGCGTCGGTGAGTATTCAACTTTTTTTATAATTAAAAATTCCTGAATCACTCTCGTACATAATATTACATCTTTTATTTCCAATATAAATTATGGCAGAGAACATTAAATAAAAATCAATATTAAATACATAGTTCATATTATATTATTATGTAATCATATTACATATTATTTAATGCATAATGTTACATCTAAATCAATGTAACATTGTTCTTCTTCTCAGATGTATATCTCGTGAGTTGCTCGCCTTGTTCTTCCCCAACGGTAACAACTACACCGACAACGGTAACAGCTGCACCGACAATGGAACCAACTACAACTGTTAATGGGTAAATACAAATAAAAAATATATAAAAAATAATTCACACTAAATAATAAATGGTTAATGTTCATCATGATATTAGTCTAAGATAACGGATATGTTAAGAAACCTATGATATATATAATTTTAGAGCCACAACACAATCTACATTTGTCCGAGATTGCATCCGAAACTGTCCAGTGACGTCTGAGTTCAACCCGGTCTGTGGTTCCAATGGGGTCACTTTTAATAACCCGGGTAGGCTTTCGTGTTCCCAGGCCTGCGGTGTCGGTGAGTATTAAATTTCTTTTATTATTCAAATGCCAGAATCACTCTCCTATTTAATATTATGTCTTTGATTTCCAAAATAAATGATGACAGAGAAAAGGATATAATAACCAATATCTGATACAAAGTATTACATCTACATATTATATTATTACTATACAACATGTTACATGTTATTACATTATATTATACTACATATTATTTAATACATAATATACATACATCTAAATCTACGTAATATTGATCCTTTTCTCAGATGTATATCTTGTGAGTAACTCGCCTTGTTCTACCACAACGGAACCAACTGCCCCGACAACGGTACCAACTACTACTGCTAATGGGTAAAAACAAATACATAACACAAAAAAAAACACACTAAATAATAAATGGTTAATGGTTATGGTGATATTAGCTTAAGATAAAGGATATGTTAAGATACCTATGATATATATAATTTTAGAGCCACAACACAATCTACTTTTGTCCGAGATTGCATCCGAAACTGTCCAGTGACGCCCGAGTTCAACCCGGTGTGTGGTTCTAACGGCGTAACTTATGATAACCCGGGCAGACTTCACTGCGAGAAGGCCTGCGGTGTCGGTGAGTATTCAACTTCTTTATTCAAATTCCTGAATTACTATTTAATATTAAATCTTTTATTTAAAATAAATGATGGTAGAGAAAAGAAAATAATAAAAAAAATTCAGTATAAATTATATGTGTATTTCTATGTATTTGTATCGTTGTCTAACACCCTTACCACAAGCAAATAATTTGCTTACTTAGGGGTTAGATCAATGTGTGTAATTTGTCCTGATATTATTATTATTATTATATTTAATACCTACATAATATTGTTACTCTTTTCAGATGTATATCTTCTAAGATTGTCGCCTTGTCCTGCAAAAACTGTAGCGCCTACATCATAAATAAGTTAATTAAAACTTGTTTAATAATTAAATTGGAAAAAATAATGTCTTGGTTTTTTTTTCTTATCGATTATTCTAAGTATATATAGGGTTGTTTGTAAATAATTAGCCACCTGTTGCAGGCAGTCTCTCTACATCAATCCCAATAACATTTGTTCTAGGACTTATTACGAATCTTGATAAACAGCACAAAAAAAACTATACAAAAAAAAATGTTTTCTCCTTCTTTTACTTATTACTATGTATTTTGTAAGAAGCACTTAGAAGGTCAACGCCCGGACGCCATAAAACTATTATGGTCTAAAATGCTTGAAGACTCTTTTAGCTCTTGTATCTGTGAGAGCATTATAGAACTCGAAAAGACGGGGTTGGGTCATCTAGTCTTCTTTTAAGTACCACACATTACTTCAATCCTATAATTATTATTACATTACTTTAATACTAGAATTAAAGGTTCAAGAGTAAAAGCACGCAGATATCTGAATAGAACCACACACCCAATTCAGCCGTGTGTTTCTTTATTGTAATCACAGTTTCAAAAACGTTGATATTTAGTAAGTAAATCATGAACAACTAGAACCATCTTAATCATTTCAATGGGCAGGTTTATTGGTTAGGTATGTTAATAATGAGTTCAGACAAAAAATATAAATAATGTTTATATATCCAGCCACCGCAACTAGCACCCGATTACAAGCAAGTACCCCAAGTGTCAGATATAACCCTCTTCGCCATATTTGAGGCTGGGGGCAACCCGGCTTCCAAGTACTCCTATTTTGAGAAAAGAACGAGGCGAAAGCTTCCCATTCACGTCTACTTTTTGAATTATTTGATTAAGATATGAACTATAAATAAAATTAAATAAAAAAAAGAACGTAACTCAAATAGTAAATACTGTGATAATTGTAGTTTTATAATTAAGTAAGAAGAGCATCCGAAAAAATTATGTAAGATGGATAGGACGGACCGCTTTTTCTGAATGAAATCCTATAGGAATTATAGTGAAATTATAGTTTGACGTTTCATAAGTGCGATGTACCACTTTGCATGGCACTTATTTAAAATAAAAGGAAATTACTTAGTCTCTTACTTGTATTATAAATATTAAAAATGTACAAAATATTTATTCCAAAGGTCCTTTTTGTTTTCGCTGCGAATAATAATCTTTATTTTGATTTACATTTAACGTGACATTGTTAATTATTTATATTTAATACATTTGAAATGGCTATATTGTTCGTAGTTTATATCGTGTTGCACTTAAAAGAACTAATCCAATAAATTGTTAATGTTTATTAAAACATGAACATACAACGTATATTTAGACCCAATTTGAAAAGATTAATCAATATGTAGAATATTTTCAATAATAAATGGAATAAGTATAATTTATCGATAAAAAATCTTAACATCACTAAAGGCTTTAGGATCAAAACAAGAATGTCAGACGCTTATAAAAACATGTAACTGTCAACATGGAAGCAGTATCCACTTAATATCAATCGACGAAGACGTTTCTTCTATTGAGATCAAACGTAATTTAAGTAAAATTTAATACAAAATGGATAAACTGTGCCTATTCTTTATATTGGGTAAGTATTCAAATAATATTTAATTAAAAATATTTTAGAATTTATTTTTTTGATAAATAAATCTACCTTCTATTATATTAATTTTTTTATTGACGCTGCTTTAATATTTTTTTAAATAGATGTGTGTCTTTTAAAAATATAAAAATATTATTTCCTTACTATAAAGTCATATTTTATTTATAAAAAATGTCATGTTGAGGGCATTAGCAATATCGAGAAGAAAACTGGAATTTTGTAAGGTCATTATATCATAAAGTTTTTTTAGTAGGTTGATACAACTTTTAGACGCATAAACATTTTTTCAACCAGCAAAAACTTTTTATACCTACGGATTAACGTACGGAATTACTTCTAATTATTTCCAAAATGTTATTTTAAAACATTATATCTTATATTTATTCGATATTATCTATAAATCGGTTTTGTGAGTAAATATTAAAAATAAACGTTTCAGTATGACTTATTTATATACAAATATTGGTTTTTCCGCTTTTGTCAGCAATAATTGGTCTTTGTTTCACAAAGTCATTTTGATATTAATTATTAGTCTATTATAAATAATTGCTATTTTGTTTTATAACATATACTTTATTATTATTTATTAGTATTTTATTCTAAGTAGAGTCATTATGTTATGTAGTCAGTAGAAATAAAATATATATTTTTTTTTGTTATAGCTATTTTAAGCAATGGCGTGCTTGGCTTAAGTTTTAGAAATAAACGTCAAGCAGAAGATAAAGAAGACTTAGAGGATAGATATGGGTGGAACAGGCCAGGCAGACCAAATCGGCCGGGCGGTGGTCGTTTCCCTCAATTTCCTGGCCAGTTTCCCGGTCAATTTCCTGGCCAGTTTCCTGGTCAATTTCCTGGTCAGTTCCCTGGTCAGTTCCCTAGTCAGTTCCCTGATCAGTTTCCAGGCCAATTCCCAGGACAACAAACAAACCCACCTGCTCCGACAACAGTACCAACGCCTGATGTTAATGGGTAAATACAAATATATTACATACTGTAAATAACAATTGATATTAATTAAAAAATAATAAAAGGCCATCATGATATAAACCATTTAGATAAATGCATGTTGTATATTATTTAAGGGCCACAACACAATCTAGCAACGTCCAAGCTTGCATCCGAACCTGTCCGGTGACGTCAGAGTACAACCCGGTTTGTGGTTCCGACAACGTCACTTACGACAACCCGGGTAGACTTTCGTGTGCTGCGGCCTGCGGAGTCAGTGAGTATTCAGCGTTTTTTATTATTCAAAATTCCCGAATTGCTATATTTATAATATTTTGTTTTTTATTTCCAGTAGAAATAATGTTCATACCTACATAATATATTTCCTCTTTTCAGCTGTAAATCTTCTAAGATCGTCGCGTTGTCCTGCAACAACTGTGGCGCCTGCCTCTTAAATAAGTTAATAAATAAATAGTTTAGTAATAAATTTTTTAATATAATCTATTGTGGTTCTTTTTTATAATTACTCAAACTATATAATATAGCGATTACTCAAAGTACTCAATTACCAAACATATACATATTTTTAATTCATGATTATTTCATACCTTTTTTCGATGATAAATTAAAATCCATAAACTGAAAGTTTCTAATAAATTAAATTACTTGGCAAATCATTTGTAATGTAGACGCTACTTGTCAGCCAAGAACGTGTTACTGTAATATGATATTGTAATATGACAATACGTTTAATCTAACGATACCACAAATGTTCTAGTTCCACCACACTACTTAGGTATAGACAAAAAAAAATATTTAAGCATAAACCAAATACCTATTATTGTTAAAATTTTGCGAGGCTTTTTGTTAAATTTTGTAAGGCTTTTTATAAAGGTAAAGAACCTTAAGTTGCTTGAGACTTTTTTTAAATTGAAACTAGTTTTATGCTTCACCTTCAAGTTTCGTTCAAAAGCTGGACAGAAACACGTTTAGTCTGATCAGTATTACCAGTTTACATAGACGACAACAAAATAAAGTGACTTTGCCATTTAGAAAGAATTGCTACTAGTTACGTTGTATTTTATAATTTAAACAATAAAACATTTAAATAATCACATCTGTATGTATCCGACACAGAACTGAAAGCAATCGTTATTAATTTGTTGTTTCTCACGAACGAACGAACGAAATAATGAATGTATATAAGTTCGGTAGCATGCAAAAGATACTAGATTTCTTTATAAAATTTGATTGTGCTATCTTATTATCTCAATCAAAATATATCCAACTGAGTTTAAACATAAAAAAATACTGAAAAACACAAAACTAGCTTCGTTCTAATAAAAAAGTACTAATTTGTAAACATTTTATTAATATGGTTATTATTTGAATTACAGAACAAGAGAGTAGACAAAGAAGCTTGCAATGGCTGGTAATATTTATATAACTAATAAGTATATATATATTTAATAACCTATATAAACAGTCGTAAAAAAGGGGAGGGAGACGCTAAGTACATGGTCGGAGTTGATGGTCAGTGCTCTGTCTATATTTAGTTGCTGAGTAAATATCATACAAATAAAAGACGATACAATATTGACAAAGACGTTCAACTTGACCCGCTTCAACCACGTTTGACTGGTTTATAAAAACTGTAGGTAAATAGATATTTAATAAATGGGAGCAGTTTGGTTTTCAACGAAATAGTAAAATCCGTTAGTAGTAATCCTAAAAATTTTGTTTTTATCTTTTTTTTCCTTATGACATAAATATTCAAGGTAGATAATGATTTCAATTAGTAAATAGATGTTAACACTACTATTACAACACGTTTGACATTCTGGATTGTTGATAAATCATGGGTTTCACCCGGGGTTATTAAACTAAAATATATTAAATAATGTATTACTAGAGTTAACTTAATATACGTCAAGTTATCAAAAACACCTTGGAAATGATTAGAGTTTATGAAACGGAGTGAGAGGTCTAAAAGAAAAACACCTGCTCTTACTATAACATACGAGCCGCTTGTCAGATTCTGCTCCAGGGATCAAAGGAATATGTAAAATCCATTATTATTTGACAAGAGAGAACAGTTCGAACTAAATATAACATGGGTCCCTTGAATCTGTTTTAACAGTAAAACACACTTCCAACACTTAGGATTTATAAAGCACGCGCGTGAAAAAATGCATGCATTTAATTCAATAGCAACTTGCATAATAATATTTTTAAATATAATCATAAAATAATAGTACCTAAAATTAGTCTTACACAAAACAAACTATATATTAGATTATTTTTTATTAAAAGTATAGCAACAAATTACGTCAAGACTTGACATCTGTTTCATGTAGTTTAACATAATTTACTTAAATTACAAAAACTAAATATGTATGTATGTATTAAGTATATATGTACATATGTATTAAGAGCTTTTATGAAACAAATACATTTTTGAAATATCCGGTGAAAATAAGAGTGTTTTTCAGTGTATAATTATTATACATATATTACGTGTTGACAGCAATATCTAAAAATCATACAAAATTTCCGATAATCACGAAAAAACCAGCCGATGAACAGATACAGACACACGGTACTTGAAAAGTTTACTTTTGAATTCTGTATTGTGTAATGAACACATAGCAATTAGTTGAAAAAACAATTGCACTTTTAACTATTCAAAAGTTACTATTTCATTATGTGTATGAACAAAATACGATCCAAACCAAAACACTAAGTGAAGGTAGACCAAGTTAGATAGACCAAGATAGATATCCCAGCATAGAACCAGTAGAACTTGGATCTCCATGGACCAAGTTGTCCTGATCCATCCGTATTTTAATGTAACGGATGGAGCATTTTCTTTTGGCTCATCTATGAGTAGGATGTATTGAAGGATGGACGAAGTTCTTATCGCTTGCAAAGGTTATGATATCTGATTGATCCAGGTTCCAACACTCGCATAACTTGGTACCGGTTATTTGGACCCTTGAGCAGCTACCTGCAGCACCTTAGGTATCGTGGAATCAAGGTCGCTAACGCTTAGATTATCACATAACTCCTTAAATATAGTGGTGAGCACTTAAAATTTGATTAATAGAGTTATTGTTATTTAACTAAATTGATGACAATTATGTATGAGAGAAGATTCCTGGAAAATATTTTTTTGATTGCAATAAAGTCGATGCACACATCTGTTTGTTAGAGTTCATGTTCTTTGACTATACATGAAGGATAACCAAATGTTGCACGCTTAACTTTCTAAGATTTAGGGATGAATATTTTTTTCATGACTTATTTTATATTTATTATATAATTTATAAATAAATAATTTGATTTGAGAAACTTTTGTATCCTCCGCGTTTCTTTTTGACTCCCGCACATTGTAAGTATTTTGAGACTTCGATTAAATATGTTTGAGATCTAATATGGCTTTTTGTTTTTTGACTTACAAATGAACTTCGGAATATCTCCATAGAAAGACAAATTAATTTATGGTTGCTTTTATAAAATTATTTTATACGATTAAATTTATTTTGTTTTATTTAATTTTGTTCTTAGTTGAGTAAAGGACTCAACTCAGGATTAGGACACCTGCTGTTTTAGCGTCGGTTCTTTATTACCTATGCAAAACGCTAAACGCCACTTGGCGACTGCTTCACGTCGATGTTCTGTGTGAGCATAGCCGGTCGATTCTGTTCATTCATGCTACTTTTACAGCAGTGACATACACATACATATACATTTTGGACCTTTACTTGACTGTTACAACCTTCAATTACTAGATATGGTCGGTCTCTTACCTGGGACTATTCGGGGAATTACATGCTTTACAAATTAGTCATGTACTTTAATTGTAATATTTCAACTTACTTGACCTTTAACGTCATAAAATATGACTAATTTCTCAAAAAGCTATGTTATTATTATTTTATCAGGGACAATCCCTAAACAAAATGCAAATGGGACAAAAACTTTCTTTTCAATTATCTTTTTTTAAAAACTTTTAGCTACTTGTTCACTACATGATTATGTGCCTTTAGAAGTCGATCTGAGCGCTTTTGTGTGACATCAAAATGTGCTATAGTAAAAAACAACTTTTTATCGTAAATCATTTTCTGTCGGTGCTGTTCAGCTATTGAACTGACTTCTTTCTTACATTCATACAGATTTCCCTAGTATTCCTTTATTTAAATCAAGACCGAAGAAATACTTGCTCACACTATCCATAGAATAATCAGTATTATTTATTAAAAATACTTTATATTACATATGTATGTATGTGTCTATGTATATATTTTGATGTTTTATGTATATTTATATGTATGTGTAAATTATTTTTATTTTACTATTATTTTTAGTTAAGTGTGTAAATACTGTGTACTATGTGCCATGCCCATGATAATACGTAATATGTCCTTTAGATAGTAGATAAGTTATCCTTTGTGTTAATTGTCCATACCATGTTACTATTAATGTTTTATGGTGCAAAAATAAATAAATGATTCAGAACTCAATGACGCCTAAAAAATAAGCAAAGCATTAAAATTAAATTGATCTACGTTATTGCTATTAAAAAATAGTAATTTTTAATTGACAGTAGTTTTATATACAAGGGCTTCCGTAACGGAAAATATTTTTTTTAATTCAACAATACGTAGGCCCACTCAGAAAAAAAAATTGATTAAAAAATATTTGTCTATAGAAGCCTGTTTTATTTTGAAAATTCATATATAAAAGTACACAAATATATATACTGTGTGTATTTCATTATTTTTTACCATCATCTATTTGAAATAGAACACTTGATTTGTGCAGAGAACATTTTGGTGTAATGATTTTTTCGACTTCAAGTCCAACTTAAAACCTGACGAATTGGTTAATCGATTTCCATTAAATTTTATGAACAATTCGTCTACTACAGTCATTGTGTTCCGGAAAGGAAGGAAGACATAAGTGGACTCTCTTTAACTGCTATTGCGATATCGACGATATCATAACAAATAGGTCTTGGTTTTATCAATATGATCTACAAACAAACGATTCAAAAATATGGCTGTTTTAAAAGGAACCAATGGCTATGAAAGTGAAACGATAGAGAAGCGTTGAAAAAAAAAATGATAAACCAATCTGCAAAATTAGGGACTGAAAAATTGCTAGCTTGAAAAATATTAGTGTATCTCATAAGGATTAACTATATTTTAATACAGATAGTATATTCTTGAACTATGATTAGAATCAAGAAAAAAAATGAATACCTAAAAGAATATTGTTTTCAAGATAATAAATAGGGATTTAAATAAAGTACAAATGTTTATAAAAACAATCTTAAAATAAAAATACGTAGCACCATTTATATACATTAGCAATAGTACGGGGGCAATTATAACTACTAGCACGTAACGGCACACATCACACAATAATTGACAGATTAGTTTTTTGTCTATTTTTATATCCACAGGTTTCATACGTGGCAACCACGTCCCGGCACAGACTAAAATATGATTGGCTACTAAAATATCGGTCATTTTTGGAAAAAAAATCTTCTGAGACAACAGCCTGTTGAAAATTTTCAATGATATATAATAGTGCTACGTTACGCATTGGTAGACATGATATACAAAGTGAAATACAAAGTTTTGAGTATGATCTGATATTTAAACAGTCTTTAGTTAGTTAGATTGTTATTATTGATAAGAAATTTAATATAATTTAAAAGCATAGTTGCTTAGATTTTTTTTCTACTGAGTGAAGTAGGTACGTACTTGACTAATCAACACTCAGGAAAAGTAACTTAATATGATACAGAACTAATATCATATGCATTTATTTAAAAAATCTTATACATAATATAAACTAATTAACTACACCATCATTTATTATAAATACTTACGATTTACCTGTTTCTGTATACCGTTTTTAATCATTATCATAATTGCGTTATAAAGTAGTTGTTTCTTGGATGTGTTTATTAATATTATCTAGTTTTATTATATTGGTTGATGGTTAGATGACTCAGAAAACATATATTATATTATACTAATGATATTAAGATTTAATCTTATAATAATATTGGCAAAATTAAACATCAAAAAAGATGGATATTAATCTGTTGTAATCGAATTGAGCCTTACGGGATTTATTCCAAATAAAAAAATGTTACATATATTTTTGTTATTTCATATAGTTTAAAAAAAATTAATAAACACATACCTATTACATAAGTTATGATAATTGTTATTAGAATTGTTATTGATGATCTAAGTCAAAATCTACGTCGAGATAATTCACGGTATTTACGTAATATATTTGCCATAATGTTATGTAAAATATATTTACTTATTATTTACTTAGGGGTTAGATCCATGTGTGTAATTTGTCCTGTGATATTATTATTATTATTTATTCTTAAATATATCATTACAGTGTCCAGTTTCGTAATTCTTTTCCTTTAAAAAGTCTTGACGGATTTTTATGTTTTTATTCTGGAAAATTGCCTATTAATGTTTAGTTTTATCAAGACTGGTAGGTGTCGTCATTGTCGAAATTAAAAAATTTGTTTTGAAAAAAATGTTTACTGAAATAAATATCTTAAACGGTTTTAGTGCAGAGGGAGCTGCTGAAGGCTTCAGTTTATAAAACCCCCTTAATAATAGATCTTATTTATTCTATAAACTTATCTTTAAATACATAATTATTAATCTTGACCTACAGGTGTATATTAGTTATTTCATTTACCTAGAATTCACCGCTTTAAGAGTGCTCAGAAAAGTATTAAGTAATGATAATTCTCATTAACAAATTGCATTGTGAAAAACCAATTGTGTAATTAAGCGTTACGTCTTATCAAATCTATCTTTAATAGTTCCGAATCAAAAGAATTTTTGAATTCGTAATAGTTCTTAATCTACATAACTACATACAAAGTTAATACAAAACTGTTTACTTGTAATCAAAGTAGAGAGAAGATTATTATTATTATTTACTTGTAATCAAAGTAGAGAAAACAATGAACCATAAAACTTGTAGTAAGCAATCTTAAATCAGAATTGATGAGCATAATAAACAAAGGTGGAACAAATATAATGTTTTTGCATTTTTTTTTCTTTTTTTACCTTTCAATATATTAATCTATTATATCAATATATAGGTCTATTTCGTTGAAGATATTCTTTCCAAATCCGTTTATTACTTTTTGTGTGATGACGAATAAACTGCAAAAACTAGAGTTGATTTTTTTCTTCGAGATAACCACATCTGAGAAATTGTAGACGCATTATGATTTATGTATTTGGTAGTAGAGTATAAAAATACACTTTTTTCCTGATAAGAAATAAAAGATATTTCTTGATTGTTGAAAAAAATATTAGAACTAGACTTTTAGCTTTTGTAATTAAATTGTGGAACTCAAAGCTAGATAATTTTATCTTTATAGAAAATATGTATCCCTACAAAGGTGCATAACTTGTTTAAGCTGATCAAATCTTTTGTTATTATAGAACTCCTAGAAAATGTATAATCTCTACTGTAGTGTGTTCTTATTTATAAATATACAAAATATACAAACAAAGTATTATTTTTTTTTATTAAAAAAAATCTTTTTTTTGGTATATATGACACATTGATAGATTGTATCATATTTTAAAGTTTTGACTCCTTTAAAATATGTATAGGTTCCTTGCCCTTGGAGCTGATATAATACGTGCTAACTATCAAGTCTGTTACTCTATAGTATTGAAGAAACCATGAGTCAGAGTATAGTTTGTTACAAATAATATAGTTATACTGTAATTAATAGATATCCTTATTCATAAACACTATTCTAGTACATATTTTCCTCTCAAACTATCTCCAATCTTTCGACGATACTATAATGTATAGACACATTAATATATGAAAAAATGTAAATATGGATTGAATAGTATTTTACTAGTATATTAAATGCACACAGAACTCGGTCATGACAGAGACGGGTTTTTCTACACGTTAGTAGTCTTTATTAACCGCACACACGGCGACACTAAGACATTTTGAACTGTTCAGTGGAAGTGATATGGTATCTGTATAAATTGAGTTTTGTTAACGGAACATGTTAACTATGTGTAAATATACACAAGTGTTGCGTAAGTTGTTTCTGTGTATTGTTTTGTTTATATATTGTTAACACATTTGAACATTTAACGTAGTTATTGAGTGTTTGTGTTTGTAAATAAAGGAATTAATATTTATAATTGGATATGGTATTTTTAAAATATATATTATATGGTGTATGTAAAGTGTAGAAAAATGTAAGAAATTGAGAGTGATTATTGTTATTTTTTTAGTTGTTTTGGCGTGTGCTCGAGGAATATTTTGTTGGACCCCTTATAGGTTGCCGAATAGTTTAGGAGATTTTTTCTCGAATCCTCTACTGAGTCGATTAGATGATGATAACTCAGATCCCTATAACTGGTTCAATGGCAACAATCAGAGGACACCCTTCAATGAAGGACCTCATAATGACTATAGGTCTCTAATCACTTTTCCTGATGATAATAAAGATTATCCAAACAGCAAGTGAGTATTAATATTTTTAGTTAGTTGAGTTGAGTCTACCAAAAACAAATCAAATCCTATCCAAGCTACCACAACCGCCACACACACACACACACACACACACACACACACACACCACCACCAACCAGCACAGATCGAAGTTTAAAAAGAGCTGGCTATAGACTTTATAAGAGCTGGCCACAGACTTGAGAAGAGCTGGCCATAGACTTTAGAAGATCTGGCCTCAGAAATACTCAGCAGGCTTGTCTTACGTTTTTTTAAAACCCATAATCAAAGCCTAAACTACATAAACATCTTATAAATGTTATTAATAATAAAATTAGTGGTATAAGGTTTTAAAAAAAAATCTATTTTAAACCCTAAACAGTTTTAAGTGTACTTTCTTGTTGGTTTCATGTTTCTTAATTATAATGTAAGGTCATTAATAGTAAATCAGAATTCAATTATAAATAATCTACTCGGCTACTAATCGATTTTATATATTACCCAATTAAAAATAAATTTTCAAATGATCATCTTTAAGTATTTTTTTTTAACCAACTTGCTATCTCTACTTTGAATCCTGGCCGGATTGATAATTGCATTCAATATTTATGAAAAAAAAAAACAACTGATTTAACTAATCTGCTATCTTAGCCTATATAGATATAATTTATAAAAAATAATTTATATATTTAAAGTGTTCGAATTTTGAATTTATTTTTTATTCTATTTGTGTATTCTTTTTTTCAGTAGATACAAAGAGGGCAATGCTCACCCACAACATTTTATTCTGAAATGTATTCGTTCCTGTCCTCTAAAGAACGTATACAGCCCTGTTTGTGGAACTGATGACATCACATATTATAATGTAGATCACCTGCGATGTGTCAGGGAATGTGGAGACGGTAAGTGTACACAAGGGTTTATTTCACTTACTATTTAATTTACTTTTTTATATCCATTTAAATCTTTATTGCATAACATATAGATTAAATGCACATAATGTCTTAATGCCATATAGATTCTATACCAGCCAAACTTACAATGAAAATGCCTCAAAGATTCTATACCAGCCAACCTTATGACGAAAAGCTGTGGAAGGGGCGGGGGCGTTGGTAGGAGTCCAAAAATTCATAAAATCCTATACAATAAATACGACTTCAGATATTTAAAACAAATACTTACATAAAAAATACATAATACATTTATCATACTATCACAGTTGTTTTTAGTATATGTCAGTGTAATTAAATAATAACAAAATATGTTGCAATTTTGCACTTTTTAAACTGCAACAAGTTTTTTTTACATTCTTATTAAAAAAGAAAGCTAGTGGATTTTTTTTATAAAAATATGTTCTGATGAAAGATGATTGATTAAAATTTGATATCCACGACTTCTTTTGCAGGTAAATACATTATAATGTTTGTTAACTTTGGATATACAATTCTGTATTATATACTTTAAAATTATATACTTTACATATATTATAATAGAAAATCGTGGTGTGTGATTTTAAGGCTTTTATGAACGAATTCACATAACAGCATACATTTCTATCACATAACAATTACAACAGTCAAACCGACGCGCGTGACACTATTATCATAATATATACAACTACATCATTCTACACTTCTAATAATTAATAATAAATGAATATAATATTCAACTATATAATGAACGTAACATATAACATCCTCTCTTTCTTTTCTCTCGTCTTCTTTTTATCTTTCGTGAACATGGCAAATTCAAAGCTATTAATAATCGCTTACTGCATCAACATATCTATAACCTTACGATCGCAATCGATTACTAATCGTATTCCAATGAATTATGTACGGAACCTCGATTCTAGTTCCCGTTGCATTACGGATGTCAACCCGGATAAAACATGTCATTGATTGGTCACCAATAAATATTTTGTATTCCTATACTGTCACTGCAAGTGAAGGTTACTGTGAATAGGAACGTGGGTACTTTTTGTGTATCATGTTTGTTTTGTTTATGTCTATTTTAATCCGGCTTACTCATTTTTGCGGATATTTATGAGTCTGCAATAATTTTTGTTGCGGTTTTGACGCATTCAATACTTAATATCATGTGATTATAATAATTAAATCCGCAAATTGAATTATACGAATCGGAGTTTATCATTTAGATAGATACCATTTAATATACGGATATAATAAAATAATTTTGAAGCCTAGACTTGAAACAAAGATATGAAAGATAGTAACTTCTATGCAATATTTTTTTTAAATAAACAAACCAAACCAAAACTTTTTTTTTCTAAATATTCCTATTCATACAAATCTATAAAACCTTTCATTTAATGGTTCGTATGAATTAATTTATACCTTACATTTCAGATGTTGAATTGCAACACTTATCGGCGTGTAAAGATTTTGCTGAGACCAGCACAGAGCCTCCCTCTACTACCAGTACCAATATAGACTCATGTCTCTCCAGGTGTCCAACAACATCCGAATATAATCCTGTATGCGGCACTGATGATGTAACATACAAAAACATGGGAAAATTAAACTGTGCTCAAATATGTGGAGTCGGTAAGTCGTGACTTGATGTCGGTGGTTTC